>MAOA02000030.1:0-1241743 GCA_002742255.2 Ceratocystis albifundus | reverse complement strand
TGGGAATTGAGCCAATGCGGGGTCGAACCCGCAACCTTGAGATTAAGAGTCTCACGCTCTTTACCTCCTACATACTTTTAACCCTAGCGAACCCTTACACGACAAATCGACGACGACGACGACGACGAAGGCGATCATGCCATCCGGCCCATCGGGGACGACGGGAGGGCCATATGCCCCTTTGTCCGGCTTCCGGCGATGCCAAACGATTCACGGCCTTGACTGGGCACCTCAAAGCGAGGCACGCAGGCGAGGCTCTGAGCGAGGCTGACCGCGAGGCTCTGGGGCTCTGGTCATGCTCGGAGTGCGTGTACTACAGCACGACCGAGAAGGCCCTCTGGTACATCTGAGGAGTGAGCATCAGCTCAAGAAACCAGACCATCCGGACGGAGGCCACGTGCCCAGACCCCACGCCGGAACCGCCACCTGCAGCCACGGCACCACTACCAGCCCCGGCGACGCGTCAGCCGAGCCGAGGCGGACCAAGAATCGAGCCCCCGCCCACCGAAATCACAGCTGTCCCACCAGCCATACCGACCACTGACATCTCCTCGATGACCGAGACACAACGTCACGCGCGCGAGACGATGGCCATGGTGGGGGACAACCCAGAGCTCGAGCACCTGATCCAGTACTCCACGATCAGGATCCCGCTCGAGAAATCCACTACCGGACGATCTCAGTCTGGGTGGATAAAGTGGGTAGGCTGTGTGATATGTACAACCACTCACCCACTGAGGTCAACCTGCGCAATATCCTCATTGCACCAAGGGCGATCCTGGGGGTGGGGTACATACTCCAGCGGAGGGGTGAGAAAGGTGCCACGGGAAAGATCGCAGCGCAGTTTCCACAGAAACTGCCCAAAGTTCCTGAGCTGCAGGACAAGGCAAGGGAGGCGAGAGGGCCCGAGGATGAGGAGCTGAGGAGGGAGCATGCGGCGGTGACGCCACGAGACGGCACATGGCGCAGGGGAGGACCGGTAGAGCGGCCAAGGCGTTGTCTGATTACACCCGCTAGCCGAGGAGTCACAGGACAACATCGAGTCTCTCTGCCACCTCCACCCGCCAGGGGAGGCCAACGCGTTTGGGGGAACACGGGCGAGCCTGCACCACCAGAGGTCCACGACGAGCAGATTCTGGCAGCCATACATGGCGTTGACCCAGAGACAGCCGCTGGGCTTTCTGGTTGGTCGCCAACTCTGCTCAACCACGCGGCCAAGACGTCAGGTTCTTGAGGTTCCTCGGATCCTAGCCAACCAGATTGCCACCGGGAAGGCGCAAGGGAGAGATCTCCTTGTCGCCTCCCGCCTTGTGGCTCTGGACAAGAACCGCGGGCGTTCGGCCCATTGCGGTCGGGGATCTGCTCCTCCGGGTGGCCAGCAAGGCCATCCTACTCTCACTGGGGAAAACGGGACTCCTCCCGACCCAGCTGGGGGTGGGAAACCCGGGAGGCGTAGACCCGGTCGTAGCCGGCGTCCGGGAGGCTGTTGAAGGCCCCAACCATGATGCCTGGATGGGGATTGCGAAGCTGGACTTCTCCAACGCTTTCAATACCATCAGGAGGTCAGCCGTGGCGAGAGGGGTGGAAGAGCATGCTCCGGAGATGTACAGGGCGGCAAGGTGGGCTTACTCCACACCCGCGATGCTGGTGACGCATGGCGGGACTAGACTGGCCTCCTCTGCGGGAGTCAGGCAAGGGGACGTGTTGGGTCCCTTGCTGTTTAGTCTCGGCATGCGGGTATTCGTCGAGGAGCTGCAGACTTGGCTGGGAAAGGAGGGTCTGGCAGTGGCATATCTGGATGACACCACTGTCCTTCACAAGAAGGACGGAGTCATCGAGAAAGCAGCGGCCATTCTCGAGAGACTGGATATCGGAGTACGGCTGAACGTGGCCAAGAGCTCCGATACGCCAGTCCAGGAAGCCAAGGTCACCGGACTGGAGATCCTGGGGGCCGTCACTGGCCCGCCAGAAGTCCGCGAGGCCTTCGTCGAAGCCCGGTGGACAGGATGAGGACAGCCATCTCTAGGCTGGCGCTGCTGACCAAACAGCAGGCGCTGATCATCCTGCGCGTGAGTGCGCAGCAGCTGCTGCGACACTTGCTACGCAACGTCGACCCGCAGGGTGTGGAGGAGCAGTGGGAGGCCGCCGACGGAGTGCTGCAGGGCGCAATGGTGGCGCTGAGAGGAGAGAGGGGCAGAGGAAAATGGGACGAGGAAATCACGTGCTTGCCGTGAGGATGGGGGGCCTTGGCCTCTTGTCACACAGTAAAACGGCAGGCGTGATCTTCCGGACGGCGAGTGCCAAGGCCGACGCCCTTTTCCAGAATGTCCGGGAGGGAGTGGGGTTGAGGAGGGGAGAGGCGGAACGGGCAGACTCGGCAGAGGCGGCCGTCGTCAGCCAAAGGGAAGCAGTGGGCCAGGTGCAGAGGGAGATGTGGAGGAGGATGGAGAGAAGCCTCTCGACGGAAGAGTACGTCGCCATGGAGGAGAAACCGGTCGTTCCTGGGATCGCACTGGCTCCGAGTCTTGCCAAACAACAACAATTTCATTATTGCAGACTCGGTTGTCCAGGCCGCCCTATGCCGGCGATACCTCGTTCAGCCTCCGGAGGGCCCATGCCCAATCTGCGGAGAAGAAAGGAGGCTGAACCACGAGTACTCGTGCCAGAAGAGGAACGGGGGGAAGTCCCAGAGACGTCACAACGGGATGAGGGACGCCATCATCGATGCCCTACGAAACTCCGTCAGACCGTCCAGAAGGAGCCACAGGTGCCGGATCCGTCCAGGCCTGAGGTACTACTGCGGTCTGACCTGAGTGTGGACAAGATGGGTGTCGTCCACCATTACGATGTCACGGTGCGGGACGTGAGCAGGAACGCGGCGTCCACAGGCCAGGTGGAACTCAGATCGAGATACAACGCCAAAGTGAAGAAATACCAGCACATTGGTGAAGCTTTTCACCCGCTGGTAATTTCCAACGGAGGCCTCTTCGAATCGAGATCCGCCAAGTCGTTTAGGGCGCTCCAGCGGCTCATGACGCAACCAGCCTCGGATCATCTGTGCCGTAGGTTGACCATCTCGATGCTCAACCACGCGGCCGATTTCCATTGGCAGGTCAGAGGGGAAGCCGAGCAGAACGCGGACGCAGAATGCTTGGAGGAGGGAAGGCGAGGAGTGAGGTTGAGGGGCAATGGTCACACGGGATAGAAGTATGGATTACGTGATGAATTACATATATATAGATAAAAACCTCAATATATTACCCTAATTGAGCTAACCGGGCGGGGGGGATGTTTCGCTGATTATTTCGGTCGTATCGGGTATCATGAATTCTGGAGTTTGGCGGTTGTCCGGGAGCACACGAGCTTCTCCCGCCCGAGACCCGTGGCCGGCCTTGTCGGTGGTCAATCCTGTCCGGTAACCAATCCGGCGTCGTTTGGTCTTGGCGACATGGATTAAATCAAATCCTATTAAGTTCCGGTGCATTGTGGCAGGGGCTATCCCCTGTCTTTATACGGGGCAAGCACCGACTGATCTGACCGATTTTAGGAGACAGCAAACATATCAAGCCCCCCCAGGTTTGATGTTCAATGCTGAAATACACCATTTGCTCCCCTCCCACTACTCATGGGTGTCCCGTTTTCCAGTCTATGTTTTATAACGAATGGGTGTCCAGAAGAAAACAGACATGGCAACTCCTCGCAGAGAGACCCCCGAGACCCCGGGCTTCCGCGTCATGGGGCTCTCGATAGCCAAGATAACTCACATATAAACTAACCTGTATAATATCTCAAGCTTGCTACTTGTTACAGCCAACCACCTAGCCATGTCTTTTTTTTTTTTTTCAGTCTTTGCCGCATTAATTTCCGCTTTGGATCTAGTGTTATGCAACTTGGGCGCAGGCTCGCTCACCATAACCAACCTTAAATCTCGGACGTAGCTCGAGCCCCCGCCACCTACTAATACTGCCTGGGAGTAGTTGTGATCATGATAGAGGAGAGACTGCAGTGGAAGATGCTGTTCTTCGGCCATCCTTTTAATGCGTACTTGCATGTCAAACATAGGCTGCACAGCCTACTAGACGCCGTAGATATAGATATACATCCACTTGCATAGTGTTACTTTCTATGTCATGCTGCTCTTGAGCTGGTCCCGTCTCCCCTTCTGCGGCCTGAAGGTAGTGACGCGTGGCTATTCTCATGAAATTCCACCGAGTCCTTGTTGTTGTTATTGTCGTATGTGATACCAGTGGAGTGGATGGATAGTTTAATGAGTCTGACTCGCGGAAAGCTTATCAGCGGTGCTTGGATGCAGCTGTTCGGAAGAGGAAGAGGGCACGGCTTTAGAGCAACGCTGGGATTATGGGAGCTTTGGCGTTTGATGCTGGGGGATGCCTAGACCAAGGTGTATCGTATCAGCAGTGGACTTGCCCTTGCCTTATGCACCCTCTTTTGTTGGACTTGGCATGAGTTGAGCTAATCTCGATGTTGTAAAGGGGATCAAAGGCATTAACAAGGGAGAGCGGCTGCTTTGCTTTCGCTTATACGATGAAACTTGACAGGATTGCTGAGCCCTGCGCTTTAATACCCAAATGCTACTGGACGATGTCCCTGCTGTAGGTGTAGATTGTGGTATATATGTATGTATACCTTACGACAGAAGAGCAAGCATGTCCTGCCATACGACTATGGGATGGCTATTGGAAGTAGAGAGGTCTTAGTTAAAGATGTCTGTTCAAAACACTCAGATTCGTACGTCATATGAACTCTGCTCAAATCCCCCCCCCCCTGGCCCTGGGAATGAATGTCAGGAGGAAAGCCCGCCAAGATCATATTATAGCGCGTCCAGCTAAGGTAGCAAGTGGACTGACTACCCTCTAGAGAATGACCTCATCTGTCAGTAATGAATCTCGTGCAGCCAGATATCAGTATAGTCAAGTAACAGGTTAGATTCCACCTCGAAAGCTTTAAGCCCCGTTTCCCTAGCCAAAGATGATCCCAATCATATGCGGGCGCCCGTTCTATACCTTTACCAGACCAGACGCCTGCAAGTGACCTGTAACTATTGGGATAATGAAGCCCGGAAAGGTGCTCTGTGCCGCTGCTGGGGGTGAGGGTGGCACAGCTACCAATGCTAGCCACTAGCATTGTCCGCTTGTCCATGTTTTACATTGCGAGATTCCGCATTGAGAGTTCATTATGTTGAAGACTTGGGCTGAAACAACCAAATACCCTTGGTCGCGTGGTCTTATAGTTGCGCAGTCTTGCATCTGCGTCATACATCGGCATGGCTGCCTTCTGACACCATATGTTCCAAACTGTTGAGAACGAAAGAAGGTATTTCGAGCACGGGCAGCCCCCTCTCCTTCCCCATCCCCTGCCCTTCCCTGTCTTCTCGTCAAGAATTCTACATAAGAAAAGGATGAGCAACGTTGGGAGTAGAGACTTGTACATGGCACAAGGAATCCGAGACCCTCACGTATCGTAGCAAAGGTTGGTAAGAAGAGGGAGGAGACACAATATAAAGCAGCCATCACATGACGTAAAGAAATGAAAGAAAGAGTCTTGGGAAATAGTCGCAAAGCTTTCAATGCGATTTAGAGCTTGAATGTCACTTCAGCTTTCGCATTTTTGCCAATTATCGCTGATTGCAGGCAGATATGGGACGTGAAGTGGCGTGTGTCTACACTGTCGCTAGTATCAGTGTTCTTACTAAAGCTTAGCATGGTCTGTCTGTCGGGTGGCTATACTGGATGAGAGGTTGGTTTACCATTGAGTCCAGCACAAGCTTATTGCATCACCTGGCGCAAGAAGTGGTCGAATCTTGTTATGTTGACGAGTTCCATATCTAGCATTTGGGGACTTCTAAGTGACTACCAACGCGCACAAGAATAGCTCCCACTCGCAAGAGAGAGCTTATTCTCCATTGAGCTTGCTTGCAGTCAGTGTCTAGAAGGGTTATTAGAGTCACTGTTGCTCCTGGCGAGTAGTGATCTTGTCTCTCGTGATGCTTGCCAAAGTCTGCGCTGTCGGTTGTGAACGAGAGAGCATTGCCTAGTGGAGCCATGATGAGGTCCTTGTATCAGGGAACAAGAAAGCCGCTTGGTGAGAAGACCAGTCCCGAGAAAGAGACACGGTACTCCTTTTGTTCTGTCTACAACTTCTCATGGCTGAAATGAAAACGGCCTATTCAGCATTCCCACGCTTTCACAAGGTTGATGTCATGTTATATCATCGTTCCTTGTCTCCCCCCTAGACTCGCAGCTTCTCCTCGCCGCCTTTGCTAGTGGTTGTTGTGCTAGCCCTTTTCTTCACTGGCACCGTCTGGCTTTGCCCGCAGCCAGATTTGAGTGCGGTTGCTGCGTTCGGCTTCGGCTCTTTTTCTACATCCACTCCTATCTTGGGAAACGAAGCCTTGGCTACCGTAGCGAGCTCGTATTCTTGTCTTCTCTTGCTGGGAGTGTGGCGTTCAAGAGCATTTCGCGTTTCTCTAAACTTTGAAGAGACATGACGGCCTGCTGGTCTTTGTCGTTCTTGGCTGCAGTCTTGCTGATTTATATGTGCCCCAAAGTGACACCTGTTCTCTCAGCAGTGACTCCCCCGCCTTGGTTCCTATATGTGAGTTGAATGTACAGCTGCCGTCTCCTTGAACTTGCAGAGAAATCTCAATATCTCAAAGCATGAACTGAACTTACCCACATCCCATAGTCGTCACAAGAAAGAAGGGGCAGTAAGTCCAGATACAGATATAAAGAGACCGTATGTCAGCCAGTGTTCCCGAGTCTTTGTATACTGAAACAGAGCGAGTTGCTGCATTTGTCCTCATGACAAAACTTGCCTTCTCGGAGTTCCAAGACAATATAACATATTAACCCTGGGTAACCCTAGGGATAGCCTCGTACATGCCAATAGGATTGCACCTCGGATGCCTCGCCACAAAAGTTTTTTTTTCACTAACCCTAACCAAGAAGCACCAACCCTAATTCGAAGAACTCGTCATCATTGTACGTGATACCATCATGGAGAGCGTGGCTGAAGCAGCGACTCACACAACCGTGACGGAGACACTGGAGCAGGCTGGTCTGTCTACTACTGAGATAAAGGACTGGCATGGGGAAGTAGGAGACATGGCTCACAACAGATGATGAGGTGCGTTGTGCGTTGTGTTATCGCAAGATGGGAGGATGGATTCTCAGGAACACTAACGTCCCAGGCAATGAAGCATTCGATCAGAAAACTGTCTAAAGATCAGATATTGCCAGGGCTCTAGCCCCCGCATGCACCTGTAGGTTAGCCCGTGACAGATATCCTAGTGGAGTGCTTAACTAGCCAAACCCATATGACGCTGACTGAATGAAGGGTCTACATAGAGGCAGAGTCGCCTAAATCCCAGTAGTGCACTCCAGACATGGCGACTTTGAAGAGAATCATACATGGCTCAACCACATGAATACAGGAATACAGTGCCTAGTCGCAGCACAGGGTATGCCAACCTAGACCTTCCTCGGTGTTGAGCCAATAAGAAGAAACTGTCGGTGATGTTTGTATGAAACGCCTCACAAGAGACCCCCAAGTGGAGGGTGCTCTGCATTGGGATGTGAAAGGGGACAGTACAGTACAGTGAGAGGGAGGGCTTTCTCAGAAGAAGCGGGAGTCTTGTCTCGCACGTTACCGCTACATGCTCTAGTTTCATCTATACCTAGGCACCGGTATTAGCAAGTTGCCGGTCCGGAATGGCTATTCTGGGTCGAGCGTCTCAATATAGGGCTGCATCCAAGCGTTGGGATTCATTCCATCCTAACCTACCGCAGGTAAAAGCCAACATGAACTAAAAGCTTCCGCTTCTTGTCACCTAGACGTGATAGCGGCAGTCCCCTTTCACAGGCGAGAGACTAGGGACAACTCTAACAGGGGGGAGGATGGAAGAGAGATGTCAGAAAGCCTCCGAAGTACTGGGCTAATATCTCTACTAATACTCCGGGCTCCGGGACAGACACTGCAAAATGGGTGCTTTGCTTACGCCAAGTGTCCATCCGTCTTAGCTTCACCATATGCCGCCGTATCGTTTGTCTATTTATTTTAAAGCCTCCTCTTCCCTCGTTTGGGATTGAGTATTAAAATCCGGAAGATTCTATCTACTTAATCGTGCGATCCCCGTCACTACGTCTTCGTCGCTCTTGTCTTGTCCGCTTCGCTTTCCATTCTTCTTCTTTGTTCGGCAATGGGCGATACAGTAGATGACCGAGATCTGCCCCCAACCGCTCCCCATCCAAACCAACGACGGTCAGCATGCGAAAGATGCCGTCGCCAAAAATTAAAATGCTCGAGGCAAAACGCGGCTAATCAGTCGAGCTGCCAACGCTGTGCGCAACTAGGCATTGGGTGCGTGGGGGTCGTCAACGAAAGATTGGTCGTCCTTCCCGGTCAAATGTTGCCGCTGCTGCTGCCGCTGCTGCTGCCGCTGCCGCTGCTGCTGCCGCTGCTGCTGCCGCTGCCGCTGCTTCTTCTTCTTCTTCTTCTTCTTCCCCCACAGACTCTTCTACTAATGTAGCCGCCACTGCTCCGCCTACGACCAACGCTATTCCCAGTGCTGCCAGGTCGCCGGAGAAAGGCTCGCCGTCTTTGTCATCTACCCGCGTTCGGCAAAATCCATCGACACATAGTTTAGATTCGGGTTTCGGCAGAACAGACACCAGCAATGCTCCTAGTAGCAGAAATTCCACTCCGGAACCCTGTACTGTGAAGCTAACTGCACTACTGGCGCACAGCGTGAAAGTGTCGCAGTCGAGAGAAATGAACGACCCTGCCCGGTCCTCCGGTGTTCCGCTCTCCGTGGCCGAGCAGCAACAGCCTAGTATCGGCTCAGACTATTTCAGCACAACTTTGGGCAATATCGACAATCTCTTTCACAGCTTTGATGAGCAGGACAATCGCTTCCCAAAAACTTCTGCTCCTCAGCTACCGGGCAATGTCGGCCTCCTACTCGACATGAGCTATGCTGACAACCAGCAATCCACCACAGATATATCGAACAATTTCCATCTCACTGCAGAAACGCCTGCTCTTCATGAAAGCGTTAATATTGCATGGCCATTGGGTGCCAGTGAGTACCAAGACGCACAAGCTTTAAAGCAGCAGCAGCAGCAGCGGCAGCGGCAGCAGACACAACAACAATCTGACAAAGGCCATCAAACGCACCAGACATACTACCAGCATCAATACACTCAACAGCGTAACCAAAGCCCATCCAAAGCTCAGCCTTGGGACCGGAGCCCCAACTCCAGGCCGCATTCCTCCTTCATTCCATTTCCAACGCCCTACTGCCGATACCTGTCATTCAACGCCAGAGATTCGAGAGACCATCCGCTCGAACCATTAGTGGCTGGGCCTACCACCGTGATTCCAGGTTCAAAATCAACTTCGCCCAAGACCAACAGCTCTCTATATTTCTTAGATAAACTCTCGGCGATCAACACAAACTTCCAACAATGTCTATACCCGGTCAAGAAGCATCGTGAGGCTTTGAAGGCTGATACCTTGATTGAAAATAAGCCACCTCTTGCTATCAACGGCGTAAGTGCGATGGACAGGGGATTATTCAACCTCAAGGAACTACTGCGTCTCTTGGTCAACCTGCAAGATAGCATGTCTAGCATTACAGAAGATAGCCAGTCCGGCGATCCACAGCCCCAGCCAGCCCGCATGAAGCTGCCCGTTTCTCGGCCGCACTGCATTGATGTGCCCCTTCCCTCACCAGCTTTAGACGATACTCAGCATGGGGCACAGGAAGCCTCGTCTTCGTCGAGCGAGACTGCTACCAACACGCCAGAGTTGCTCGACACTCCAACGTCTTTAGCCATAATAAGTTGCTATTCACAAGCACTCTTCTTTCTCGAGACTATTGCGGTCCACATCAACCAAGCGCTCGCAAACCCCGATACCCGCCTTCTGTATGACATGGCTAACAGGCGATGCGGAGACGCTCCCTTCCACGAGCACCTCACGCGAGGACTTGTATTTGCTCAAATTCTCACCAGTTACATAGAGCGTCTTAATGACTTGGTTGGGGTTCCCCTCAAGGACCCCAGCGTTTTCCCCGTAAACTCCTCTTCCTCTAGAGGCTTGTTGAACGAACGCCAAACCAAGATGCTATGGCTCGAGCTTCTGTCGAAACGGTCTGACTGGAGTTCAAGACCCTACAAGCTTCACCAAGACTTGACACATATGAAGAGAGGCTTTGCTCTCATGTTATACAACAATTTAACATAGTCGCTAGTATAGCCAGCTTTGCAGGACTCGTGTGTTGAACAATTGCAAGTCGACATAGATGCGTTCTTCTTTCCTCCTTCCCTCGTCCCTCATAGCAACGTCTCCCGGGCTTTCTCGGTGTATTCTCTGCTTATGTGTCTCCTACTTAGGTGTTTACAGCTCGCTTTGTTTAGTTTGGCACTGCCACTTCCGAGAAAAACCAGCCACCCCCTTCTCGCCGCGCCGAACCCTCTCGCGTTCCAATGCGTAGTTCTGCATTCGCGTGGTTGGGCCGCACGTGATACTCTTTTAAAGTCATCTTGTCCGAAGTGCGCCGCCAAGGCTCGGGCGAACGTGCCTCTGTATAGCTCCCTCATCCAGCTGATATCGTATGCTTTTGGCTAGTTCAACACCCTATCGAGATATGTGATCCTCGGGTAGCTTTCCTTTATGCAGTGTTGGAAGCCTGCTTTCAGGGCCTCGTTCCTCTATCTATCTTCTAGCTGTCGTCAGTGAGATTGTCGCGCTTGGGATCAGAGGTTGGTTCCCTGACATCATTGGCTCTCTGTGAGGCTAAACATTTATTCAACAAGAGGGTTATGAAGCTAAGCAATCTTGTGATTGGCCAACATTATGTAGTCGTGACAAGAGAAAAGTAGTAGCAAGGAGGAGAATGGGAAATATAATGTGATTTGAATATATTTAGCGTCTACCGGAATCACCAAGATGATGCTGAGGGTTCTATTTATACTCTTGAGTCTATCTGGAGAACCACTTTGTAAGTCCGGAGCTCCGGAGAGGTCCGAGTTTTCAAACGCCGGTTTTCTGTACTCCTTCCACCCATGTCTGTGAGGTCCCGGGTCACGGCTTTGTCGTACCCATAAGGGCCTTCACGGGACATTTCCCTGCTGCAGTAAACAAAAAACCAAAATATCGCGAAAGAATAACTCGTAGCATCGAGTTGTCAAGTCTTGCGTCGCTAATGCGAATGTCACCCGACCTGCCTTTGGGGCCCCTTCTGTTGCCCTGAATTTGCCATTATTACTTTCCCAACTGTTGTTCTACACTTTGTTGTTCTCAGGAGTTTGGTGACAAAGCTTTCCGACCACGGCTTCTTGGTCCTTTTGCACGTCCACTTGTGCGTCTCTTTCTTGTCTGTGTATAACCAGATGTCCTGGAGAGGCCTCGCCCGTCTCAGGGGTTTTTCCATTTTCTCTGCTTTCCCGATGTTTCCGTGCTCGTCCGGCGTCCACCACGTCGCTGCCGCGTAGGTCATAGAGGGTATCAGACACGTCTTCACCACAAGCACCATCTCGTTCGTTGGGGCGCCGTGTTTGCAGCCTTTGAGGATCCTGAGGTTGTGCGTAAGCCTTTCCATCTTGTTGGCCACATGCTTCACCTATGCGTTGAAGCTGAGTCTTCTGTCGAAGTGTACTCCTAGCCATTTGAGAGCACCTTTCACGGAGGTTGCCTTTATCTTCGGGATGCCGGAAACTTCCAGGTGCGGGTTCTGGGTGATCGAGATTTTCGTCGTCAGATGCAGGAGACCAGTCTTGTTGTGGTCCAAGGTTAGGCCCCTGTCTTGTCATCATCGATCGATGAGCTCCAAAACTTTGCGCAGGCCGCTGTCTTGTCATCATCGATCGATCAGCTCCAAGACTTCACCAGGCCGCTGTCTTGTCATCATCGATCGATGAGCTCCAAGACTTTGCGCAGGCCCCTGTCTTGTCATCATCGATCGATGAGCTCCAAGACTTCACGCAGGCCGCTGTCTTGTCATCATCGATCGATGAGCTCCAAGACTTCACGCAGGCCCCTGTCTTGTCATCATCGATCGATGAGCTCCAAGACTTCACGCAGGCCCCTGTCTTGTCATCATCGATCGATGAGCTCCAAGACTTCACGCAGGCCGCTGTCTTGTCATCATCGATCGATGAGCTCCAAGACTTCACGCAGGCCCCTGTCTTGTCATCATCGATCGATGAGCTCCAAGACTTCACGCAGGCCGCTGTCTTGTCATCTTCGATCGCTCAGCTCCAAGACTTTGTTCGGTCCAGTGCCTTCTCCAGCACCGGGTGCATCTTGGTGGGGGGAGGGGCTTGTAGTCAATCTTCTTGATCATGCGCTCGCACCCCAGGAGCTCGATCATCCTAGGAGGCCTTTCCAGGTTGAGGACCGCAACACGGATGCCCTGTATCTGTGCCTCGCTCTCGTATTACCTGCATTCGAGAATTTTTCATCCCTCCGTCGAAGGCTTCCTCGACGTTCTTCCGAACGTCTTCTAGGGACGTCCGTCGGGTTTCGCTGCCGTTTTCCGTTACATCGTGCACGTTGCGGGGAACGTTTCTTACGATGAACTTCTCCCAGACTGTCTCTTTTTCGATTGTCGAGGCGTCCAGGTAGTTTCTGGGAATTTCCAGGGCGCCTTTTTACATGGCGCCTGGGACTTGGGTCACTCTCAAGGCAAAGCCTGTTCTTGTCGTCTTGGTCTGCGTGACGATTTCCTTGCCCTCAAAGAGGGTCGCGTTCACCTTGTTCTTTAGCACGCCGGCGTTGACGTCTTTCCATTTCAAGCCCGGAAAAAGTCTCACTAGGAGTCTGTTACCCTTGGGGGCCTTCCGGGTGAGTTCCGGCTTCTTCGCAGGCGCCGGGCGGACGTCGACGACCTTTCTTCCACCCGACTGGGCAGCGGCCTTCTGGGCCCAGGTCTTCTACACCGCCTCCTGTGCCGGCTTGTCTGGCCGCTTTTCCGTTGTCCCCACTTCCGTGGTTATTGGGGCCCGTTTGTCTTTCGGGCTGCGGTTGGGAGTTTCTCCGGGCACGTCGTTTTCCCTTTTGTTTTGTTGATTTCCTTTGATCGGGGCCTCAGTGGTCTCAGGGGCTTCCGTGTTGATGGTGGGTCTTGTCTCTGTAGTCGTAAGGTCGAACAGGCCTTTCGCTGCGCAGTGTTGGCCTATCTGGTCGATCATCTCGACGTCCGTCATGACCCGGGATGGCTCCGCATCGCCGTTCCGGTCTGTGTGAACGCGTGTTGTGTGTTAACTTGGTGTGGCTTGGTGTTGTTGTGAACAGATGTTTTTATTAATTTTATTCAGTTGTAAAAGACTCGGTCTTCTATCCCTGACCGAGTAAGCCCACAAGGTGTTATATATTGTGTGCTTCCCCGATATTCTACCGAGTAGGGTTAGATTCTCCACAACAGGTGTTGTGTTTATATGTTTATTAGGGTTAGTCCCTTGTATTGGAGTTGTAGAGTGTTGTTGTTATTGTATTTTTCAACGTTTACCTGAACAGAGCGAACTATCAATACGACGCCCTCACGAACAAAGAAGGCCCCAGGTGGTGTCGAATACGGAAGGCCAGCGGCTGTCGGCTTGAGGAACGTACTTGTAGTCCTGGCGGAGTACACTGGTCTTGTCCTTCCGATCTCCTCAATGATATGATGCAGTTTTCAGGCCAATCAGAAGGTGGGGACGTGATCCCCTCCGGATCCAGCGCGACAACTCCCAATCTCCCTCAATGGTACCAGTTTAATCCTCTCCTCACTCCTCCCGCTCCATCGCATCTCCCCTGCTCTCCGTTTTATCCCGGCTTCCCTCTCTCCATCCGCCTCCATCTCATCCAAGTCCATGGCGATTGGGCCCACTTCCCCTGCTTCTCTCGCCACGAAAAAGGCCGCCCATCTCTCCTCTTGCTCTTCCTTGGCTCTCACTGCTCCTTCTTCATCTTCCTCTCTTCTGCTTGTCTCCTCGCCATCCTCTCCTTCCACTCCTATATGAAACTCCAGGACGGGCGTCTTTAACTGGAGTTGTAGAAGTAAAAGTTTTGGGGGATCACTAAGAACGGACAAAATTGTCTCTATTGTATTGTATTGTATTCTTTAACGTCTACCTACCGTTATCTCGCAGCAATACGACGGCGTATTCCGGACAGGGACTGCTGGCTGATGTCATCTTCCAGTACGTCCTGGGCGGTCAGCAATTGCAGGTTTGCTTAGAAGTTGAACGTCTCCTATGACTTTTTAGGGTCCGGCGCTTAGGCCAGGAGGGCTCTCCATCCAGCATAGCCCTAGGGCGTGCCTGCGGGGGTTCCGGGGTTGGACACCCGGTGTTTTTGGTCTGCGACGACCGCGTGTAAACTAGTCTAAAAGGCCGCCGGCTTTCGGCACGGGGAGTAGGCCCCGGCGGAGTACAGCGGTTTTGTCCTTTCCTGTGCATGGCTGCTGCCGCATCTTTTAATGTTTTCCGTTTTGCAGGCGGTCGGTAGTAGAACTCCTTCAACACCTTCTCACGGAGCCCTCCTCGACATCTCCTCCCTATCCTGCAAAAGTTTCCTCCAACTATCCTCTCTCCGTCCCTCTCCTCCTTTCTCCCTTCCCCTTCCATGCTCCCTCATCTTCCCCCTCCTCGACCCCTTCTTCGTTGCTGTCGTTGCTGTCCCGGAGTTGGTTGTGTCATGCCAGGCTGCCCCTGCTGTGGTCTGTCCTCTGTATTCTGCGGTGGCAGTGACCTGCCTCTCCGCGTTTCCAAAGCGGGGGTTGCCTCTGTGGTCTCCAGACAGCTCAGATCGGGCTCGGGTTGCTGTGACTCTTGGATGAGCTTGAGGTTGCGGCGAAGCACGTTGGCAACGTAGCTCGTCGCTTTCGTGTTTTTAAGGAGCTTGTCCGCAAACCGTTGGCTCCAAGGTCTAGGCAGTGCCTTGCAGGTCCACCAGTGGCCTCGTTCCTTTGCTTGGTTGCATGCCCTGCATCCAAGCGGACAGTTGTGGTTCCAACGCTCATGATATTTGTCAAAGTCACCATCGCCCGTTCTAGCCGCGAGGATGTGACCCAGCTCTATTCTGGTTAGCCCCTTGTAGCGGGAGGTACGGAATGGGGGTTCGGTGGGGACACCGGCTCCAAGTGGACGGTATCCTTTTTGTTCTTTCCACCACCCTTCGTAGTCGAGACGTAGGCGGTCTCTCCTCCATCTCCGTGCTCCTGCGAGGCTGAAGCGGTGTTCTGTTACCGAACCTTGGCATCCCAACTTGGCTTGGGCGTCGGCTAGCTCATTGCCCTTAATGCCCATGTGTCCTGGGACCCATAGCACTCGGGCGAGCCTTCCGGGTGTCTTGTCTGCCCAAGCTACAAAATTGTCTCCCAATATCATTTGACCTTTATATACTGAAATAAGGTCGAATTTTGACGTCCATCAATTAAAATGGCAACGTGCCTGAGTGGTTAAAGGGTATGACTAGAAATCATATGGGTTCGCCCTCACAGGTTCGAATCCTGTCGTTGTCGTGCACCAGTATTGCGGGCTTTTTTTTCTTTTTTCGCGATACCATCTCCTCCAGGAAACCATTTTTTTTTACCTCTTTGGTAGACTAGCACTAAGCTTTTTGACATTCCCTGCAGCCCCCCTTTCCGAACGCCGGGCTACAGAGGCTTGGACAGAACGGAACTGGGGCATATCCTGGCCGCCAGAACGGGACATGGAGATTTCGATCAATACCATGACCGCTTCGAACACCAATGCCCACGCAAGTGCATCCACTGCAACCAGCCAAAGGAACGAGGACACATGTGGACGTGCAGGACTTTACCAAGGCCGTGGAGCCAAAGGTTTACGGACAAGCTACTGAAAAACATAAAGGCGACAAAGTACGTTGCCGGCGTGCTACACCGGAACCTGAAGTTTCTACAGCGGAAGTGAGTAAAACAGCCCGCACACGCACACGACATGGCTTCTTCGCGGTGAAGGAGAGAGGAGGAGAAAGGGGGTTGATGGGGACGAAAGGGGGAGAAGGGAAGAGAGGAGTGAGGAGAGAGGAGTGAGGAGAGAGGAGGTGTGTTCTCTTTAAAAAAAAAAAAAAAAAAGAAGGAAAAACAAGACAGGAGCGCATGGAGATGTCGAAAGGACGCGGAAGAGAGATCGGAAGCTCCTTTCTCGTGACGCACAGGGTCTACTAAAAATGCGACAACCACCTCGCTGAGCAGAGGACAAAACCGACGTACTCCGCCAGGGCCAACACCCGGGCCGACAGCCGTTGGCCTCTTAGACTAGACTACGAGATAGATAGGTAGGGCGCCGCAAGCCAAAAACACCAGGTAACCAATCCTGGGAACCCAACCAGCAGGGTAGCCCTCGGGCATCGTCTTACGGAGAAGACTCTTGGCCGCAAGGCCGGACCCTAAAAAGTCATAAGAGCAGTTCGAAGTAGACGCAAACCTGCAACCGCTGACTGCCCGGAAGAGGGGTTGGAGGACGACATCTTCCTACTCCCCTTCCGTCCAGAACATGCCGTCGTATTGCTGTGGAAAACCAGTAGGTAGACGCTAAATAAAACAAACAAACAAACAAACAAACAAACAAACACTAAGCTTTTTGATGATCTTGGTGAGTACCTCCATTAAAGACCATCGTATTACTGTGGAAAACGTGGTATTCATACCAGGTAACCAATCTTGGAACCCGACAGATACGTCCTCGGGCCGCGCTGGATGGAGACCCTCCTTGCGATAACGCTGGACCTTGAACAGTCATAGGATATGTTCGAAGTCTATGCGCTCCTGTCACTGCTGACCGCCCGGGAGGTGCTCCCGTCTGGAATATGCCGTCGTATTGCTGTGGAAAAGCAGTAGATAGACGTTGGAAAATACAAACAAACAAGCATCAAAGAGGCGCCCACCCACCGGCTACGAGGCTACTACCATCATAACCCTTGTTCAATTCAATAGTATAACTCATTACGTCACTCCTACCTTCGGCCGAGTATAATTTGAAAAAGCTCCGTTTTATAGAGAATGTGTTTGTTGCAAACGTGGTTCTCTAAAAATGAAAGTCGCGTTTGTCGTTTTATTGACATAATTCTTTTTTTTTTCTTTTTTTGCCAAAGGCGGTCAGAAACAACCCCCAAATAGGCAAGTAATATATTCCATATTAGTGCTCTATTCTGGTGACGATGATTAACTTGACCGCCTTTCTCACCTATAACGGTCTCTTGTGGCATGACATAATCACAGCATACAGCGGCCTAGCCGCGTAGATATTGGAAATGCGAGCTATAGCTCTGAGAATCCGTGGCTTCAGGAACAACAAACTACTCAGGCAGACAGTGAGTCCAACCGGTTTAGCACCCAGCGCTGTATTTCCATGGTTTCACTTTCCAGGAACAATTCTGTCCCTCTACCCGCTAGAAACGTATACATTCTTTTCATTTCATTGTCTATATACCCTAATAAAAGCCCTGTACGTAGTGGCCCCTCACATTGGAGCACTATAATCATAGCCAATACAAAATAGCCAGAGCTCTTCTCTCCTGTATCATTCAGTTCATTCTTATCCACCACAGCATGATGATACCATCACTCATAACCAGTTATCCAGAGACATCATTTGAAAATGGCACAAAATCCCAAGATACCCAAACCAAAAAAAGAAAACACAAAAAGACAAGCAAAGTAACAAGTATCCAACAAAAATCAAGCATCCCAGGACATCCAATCGGGGAAAAAAAAAATCGGCAATAAGTAGCAAATATACAAAAGCAAAAATGGACGATAAAAGGCCAGACAGGCACTATCTGCTCGTTGGCATGGCTTAGCAGGTTTCATGGCATGTCTCGAACCGGTTGGCCAGAGGGAGAGGGGCGTATATATATGGCCCGTCACAGCGACTGATTTCTACAGTCCAAAGGCAAAATCGAAGCTGACCATTGAGCTTATGGATGGCTCCCTGTAGCGCTGCTTTCATGGGATACCGAAGACGAGGACGATTCTGACATGGCAGAATTGGTGTGGTTGTTACGGGTTTTGTGCACAAAGCGCCAAATTCCGAAGCCAATAGCTACAAGCAGGATGAACAGGATGATAACAATAACGGCGATAGCGTCATTGGGCTTCATGTTGGGCGATTTTGCAAGATAATGGAATTAGGGAAACCGACGTAGGTTGAGAGTCAAGGCAAGCAGCAGAAGACGCTTCGGTAAAGGGCGGTATGGAAGAATGAGAAAGGGCGATCGAGAGCGGGAGAAAGAGAGAGGAGGAGAGAAGTTCGGCGCAACAGAATAGTTTGAGTGGAAGCTGTTAGGAAAGCGGTTAGCATGCTGTGTTCCTGTTCCATTCCAAGCAAAATAGTCGCTGAATTCCAGCCGGCGGCGGCTAAACAACGTACCTTGAGAGAGAGGGGAGAATATACAAAAGACAGGCACGGGCAAAACAACCACACGAACCAAGAAGAGTAAGAAATAATGAGTATATGAAGATTCAATAATAAGTAAGAAACACCAAAGCCGTCACGCTCAAGAGGAGGGGAGGAAATGCTGGACCCTGCTTTTTATTGCTATGGCCGCATCACCAACCAGGAGATTTTTTCTGCTTCTTTCCCGCCTTTTTCTTTCCTTCCATCTTACTCGAAAAAGCAGGTACAGGCCTCGTCTCAGGTCCAGGCAATTGCATTACAGGTACACGCTACAGCATATACAGGGACATACAGGGACATACAGGCACAGCCTGTTGCCCCGCCACCCGTCTTTCTGTCAATAGTTTAATCCAGAAGGCTGGGTAGCGACGCGACAGCCAATAGTCACGCGTAAATAGTTGAATAGACCCGCTTTTTCTAGTTATGTCCAGACGCGTTAAGGGTTTACCCCATGCATGGCAACCAGCCTCCCTCATCGCAGCAAGGGTTTAATGGGTTGGGAGGTCTGGAAGATCACGGAGCAAGCGGAGGGGGCGTACTGGAAATAGTGGAAAGGCCTGCCTGACCTGACATTGGTCTGTCTTTGCAGTAGTCTAAGACTTTTTGAGCCCACAGTATGAAGGGAAGGGCAGATGTCCAACAGGAGGCCGTTTCGCTATTTATAATCTAAATAAAGTGTTCAAGGGGCCAAGTATTTGTCCATTGTTGCTCAGCTCAAGGTGGTGTGCACGAGACAGTGGTATCCGCTTACGCTTCTCTCAACGCCGGGCTGCAATAGCAGGCACGGAGATAAGAAGGTGGATTAGAAATCGGTGGTAATAAAAGGCAAAGGCCGGGATGAAGCCATGGTTGGTGCGTAGAAACCATTGGTAGAGATTAATGAGTCTTGTATAAAAAAAAAAGAAAAAGAAAAAAAAACCTACGTTAGGGTTTATGACATCATACTAAAATGAGCATTGCAGTGACAAAAAGATATTCAAGTGGGGTGAACCGGGATCGAACCAGTGACCTTTAGATGTTCTGATGCCAGAATACGGCTGAAGTTTGTAGCTTCAGTCTAACGCGCTCCCAACTGCGCCATCACCCCAACTGCGATCATGAAAATTCAAGGTAGAACAGGATCAAAAACGGAGTTTCGGGGCCGGAGCGGCATCGGACGATTCTCCGGCCTCTCGTCCGAGACCTGTAGTCAGCCTTGCAGAGGGTTAATTCTGTCCATCCGATGGCCCGTCCGGCGTTGTTTGATCTCCGTGATTCCAGTAGACGTTAAATATATTCAGATCAAATCAAATCAAGCAGAGATATTAAGAGAAGGCTCTACGAGGTCTACTCCTAGCTCACCAACAGCAATATAAACAGCAGATCAGACGTAAAAGAATACAACAACAACAGCAGCAGCAATATATGCCAACAGCTATGTTATGCTTGCGGAAGAACAAAACCCTTGTATTCCGCCGAGGGAGTTTGATACTAGTTTGCGGTCGTCGAGGCCCAGAAATACGAGCTTGGCAACACTGTGAACCGCACAGACATGCCGGACGGGGAGCTCCCTGGCCTTAGCGCTCGACCATGAAACATCACAAGGCACAAGAGTCACTCGAGTCACTCGAGTCACTCGAAATATAAGCATACACGCACCTGCTGCTGTCCGCCTAGGAGTTACTGGGAGATGACATGAGCTAGCGGACTCTGTCCGGAACATGCTGTCGTAACAGCAGGTAGGCGCTCAACACTACAATACGAACCAAAGAATGGCCTGGTGGCCGGACTTTCTGGCCTTACGCATATTCAAGGATCACTCAGACTTAGGGACTACATAAATCAGCCTGAAAGGTAGAAGACTGTGGGTCTTGGTGTGGAATGTGGGCTTATAACTAACTGCACAGATAATCAGGATGTGATCAATTCCATGAGTAGAAACTTGACAAGGGCTTCCCCGTCCGCATGCAAACAGAAACGGGGCGAAGCTGCCAACTTTTCTTGTGGCTTGGCAGCAGGAAAGCTTAGATGACATATAGTTAATGCTACAGGGTTAGAAAGGGTAGAGAAAAGCGCCAAGATACCGAGGGAACTACCGTGGGCAATGACTAAGGTGCTGGTGGCTAGGCTAGGACATGGGGCAGACAAGACAGCCTTGATATTTGATTCATGCTCGGAAGATTGGGCTGCTGCTGTAGCTGTCTCTGATGTTGATGTTGTGTCCGCCCGAGAGGTACCCGGAAAACTTGGTCTCTGGGCTTCCGACATGCGGTAGCTTTAGTTGGCCACCAAGTATAATGCTTCTATATAAGGAGCATAGGCTACATCACTACATCAGCTGTGGGCGCCGGTGCTTTGGTATATTGCTGTGATGTATATGTCGCAGGTTAACCACTCAAACTAGCTTTCTTGGCACAGCTTGGCGGGATCTGGGGGGGAGGGACCAGCATTCGACAGTGGGAGATTCAAATTCATGCGGATAGATAGATATCCACAGGAAACTTGCTGCTGCTGCGAGCCGCAGGAGCTCACAGCCCTTGGCACTAATGACCCGGGGCGCTGGGTGCTTTTACCTCCATGAGGGAAACAGAGAAGAGGAATAAAGCTACCGAAGTTGCATCCTTCCCTGGCCACTTGATGTGCCAAGACCTGTCCTTTTTTGTTTTGTTTCTATTTTTGCCCTATGGCTTGGCCTAGGCTATCCTTTCCTGTCCGCTCCAGCTACGGAGATTCAACTAATGTCACCCTATCTCAGCAGCTTTGCGCGGGTTGAACACCGTCGTGCATAGATCACCAGCCGGCAGACCACTGCGTATATTTGCCTCTTGCCACGGATAAAGTAGACACTGCCTTGCTCTGCTCTGTGGCCGTCGCTAGGAAACGCTCTCCATACCGCCATGGGACCACGGAAGGGGTGGAAGGAGGACGAGGAGAGGGGAAAGCAGTCAGCCTGACACGAGACAAAGAGAAAGATTGAGAAAACACTTAAATACTCCTGAGAGGTCCCGCCACTTACTGACCTGGAAAGTGTTTGAATCATCACCTCTCTCTCTCTCTCTCATCCAGTCTCAATCATACAAGCTTCCCGACTCATCCCACTCCATCTCCTCTATTCTCTTTCTTTTACTTGCCTCTTTATCCAAAATGCACTTCCTCTCTACTCTGGCTCTCGCCCTGTCTGCCCTGGGTGTCCAGGCTGGCAATGTTTTGGAGGATCACGGCTACAGTCTCGCCAGAACCCATGGCGGCAACTATATGGTCTTTAGCAGTCGCTACGATGACAAGATGACTCCTATGTCTAGAATAGTTGTTGACTCCCAGTACAAGATAACTTCCGTTCTGGCTCTCTACAACCACCTTGAGGCTGGAGATGAAAACAAGTTGAGCCTGAGTGATATTTACGGCGAGCTCTGTGACCTTGAGCAGACTCTCCCTAAATGGACGAACTTTGTTCTTTTCGACGACGTTGATGTCGAAACCTCTCGGCTCGTCAACAACTACCGCAGCTCCCACCAACTCAAGGCTCTTGATACCTTTGAGATTGTCCGTGGCGGCGAGGAGTGGGAGTCTTTCCTGAAAACCCCCTACTACAAGTCTCTGCAAGAACTGCTACCTGAGAAGGCTGCGGACGTCAAGAAAATCATCTTCAAGTCTGTTGAGGAAGACAAATACCGGGTTGAGAACCCCAGAACCATTACGCGGATGTACTTCTCCTTCCTGGCCAACAGCGGTCCTTACGATCAACCGGAGAAAGCCTTGGCCGAGGTCAATGGATGGAGTGAATAGGAGGATGTTGAGGGGGCTAGAAGATAGCGTTGTTTGGCTGGACTGCTTCTTTGCGTGTATAAGACGCCCGGCCTGGCATATCACTTGACTGCAATAGTTGAGACATGTAACATTTTGCTTTGTTTTTCTCTTGGATAATCATAATTTGCTTTTCGTCAGGTAGCAGTCAATTGATCAGACACACTTTGTTGAAGTAAGAAGATTCAAAAGCGTAGTGCTATTGGGACCGGAAAATCAAGTCCTTGTATGGAAGAAGGGGGAGGGAGATAGGGACAAGTGGCTTGTTCAAACACTTGGGATATCACTTTCTACCATCTCCGCGTCTTTGATGTTTTGCTGAGCCCAAGGTCACAAATGTGGCAGCTAGTCTTTGGCGCATCGTCCGGTCCGAAATATGGCGTCCGCTCTAGAGTCCTCTTCGGAGGATGCCGCAGAGATTTGGCTCAAGGAATGGGCCAAGTCCCAGTAACTCTCCAGCAGCCGGAGGACATATTCTTCTTGAAGGGAGGGGCAGGACTGACGAGAAAGGCATTATTACGTAGGTTATGGGTGAGTTGCCGAGGAGTGACGTCTGAGAAAGATGAGGATCGGCATTGGCGAATCTAGAGTGAGCTTCCAACTACATCGATAGTGAGGGAGGTGACCCTTTCCTCGAGCAGCACGACTGAACGTACTATCAAAGCTTTATGAGCAGTGATAGAGCATTTGAAAACAGCCCAAAGCTATTATGGCAACTATAGAATTAGGCTCATTTCAGCGACGGGGCTTCCGGTTCAATCCCTAGTGTATCTATCGAGTAGGACAGTTGCTATGATATCCAGTGCCAACTTTCTATTATGGCTGGTATCTTGCGACTATGGCTCACGCTATACAAACCCTCCATCTGCCCTAGTAGCGCCTAAGAAGTAGGTTTAACTCAGATCTGAAACAATGTTAGTCTATTGGTCTTACTTACATACGCACGGAATACGACAACTAAGCCACGTAGGTATTATGCGCCCAGGTAGAGCATTCATTGGACAACCGATTTCACAAGATAGACTATCCTCGAAGAGCTTCTGGCCTGAGTCAACCAACTGTTCCACCAGCAAGATCTATATAGCAGTTCTCAAAGAAAAGACATGGCCTAACCCAGCCAAGATGTGGTCCCTAGCCTAGTAGAACAGACATAGATAATACACTGCCTACCTATATTAGAGAAAGGTAACATAAGAGACGGTACCCCGAGCCACGATAGCACAGAGAAAAGCTTTACATGTTGGTTGACTCCTGTAGAAGAAGGGAATTCTACATTACTTACTGATGAGACAGTCTACGTTCTCTAACAAAACCATTACATCTACTACCAAAGTCTCTGCTTCAGAATTCTCAACTATAACCATGAAACCTTGGAGAATGAACGATTTGGCCACGCCCCCCCAGTTCGGTCTTTTTCCTGGAGACTTCTATTTGTTTAGTTGAGAAACAAAGCAAGATTGGATTGGCGTACACTGCAGTACACCAACAGCTTGCTTTGAGCAACAGCGATAGCTAGGCTTTCCGAAGGGATGTCCGACAGGTAATACCCCAAGAATCTAGATTCATCTAAGCGTTGCCTCACATGACACATTTTGAACCAAGGACAGTGAGACCCTGATTTGAGATATTTGAGATGTACTATGCTCTTCTCTGCTTTCAGCACCGAATAACCACAAGTACAAGTGCCACCCAGATTATCTCACATCCAGCATAGACTAAGAGCCATGTGGCAAAAGGCAGTAATAGTACAAAGAAAGTGGCACCAGGTAGCTGATGCCAAGCAATGGACAAACGAAGTTGGAAGTTGGCCTAGCACGACCCTTCATGAATAAGCTATCATCACAAACTCTAAGTCTGTATAGGCGTGGAGTGAGGGAGTACTGTCTCATTATTGGTAAGATTCTTCTTACTGCCAAAGGCGGCGAGCAGTACGTATGTGTGTATTTCTTATCGTCTACCTACTGGTTTTCCATAGCAATACGACGGCGTGTTCTGGACGGAAAGAGAGTAGGAAGATATCGTCATCCTCCAACCCCTCTTCCGGGCAGTCAGCGGTTGCAGGTGTGCGTCTTCTTCGAATTGCTCTTATGACTTTTTAGGGTCCGGCCTTGCGGCCAAGAGCCTTGTCTGTCAGACGGTGCCCGAGGGCTACCCTGCTGGTCGGGTTCACAGGATTGGTTACCTGGTGTTTTTGGCTTGTGGTGCCCTACCTATCTATCTCGTAGTCTAGTCTAAGAGGCCAACGGCTGTCG
This sequence comes from Ceratocystis albifundus, assembly GCA_002742255.2. Classification (NCBI taxonomy): domain Eukaryota; kingdom Fungi; phylum Ascomycota; class Sordariomycetes; order Microascales; family Ceratocystidaceae; genus Ceratocystis; species Ceratocystis albifundus. Next base: position 1,217,283 of record MAOA02000030.1, on the reverse strand, counting down.
GCCCGGGTGTTGGCCTTGGCGGAGTACGTCGGCTTTGTCCTCTGTTCGGCAAGGCGGTTGCCGCACTTTAAGTAGACACTGGGCATCAAGAGACAGGAGCTTCCGACTTCCCTTCCGCGTCCTTGAGACATGTCCATGCGGTGAAGAGGATATTACCCATCCCAAAAAAAAAAACAAATCTAGGCTGATAGATAAAGTCTTGAAGACGACCAACAGAGATAGAATAGCCAGCCATATGACCACATACTCAGAATATGGAAACTGCAAAAAGATATGGTGACAAGACTGGGACTCGAACCCAGGCGGATTTCTCCATCAGGAAACTTGCGTTAAGGAACGACCTTAACCTGACGCCATAACCAACTCGGCCATCTTGCCGGTACCATTGGGCTGGCAAATTACCACTTACGGCATCATAAAAAGAAACCCCCGTATCCGGGCAGTTGTTGCGTCCCGGGGCCTACTCCCCGCGGCCGAAAGCTGGCGGCCTTTTAGACGAGATCACACGCCGTCGTCGCAGACCAAAAACACCAGGTATCCAACACTGGAGTCCCACCGACACGTTCCAAAGGCCCAGGAGTTACTGGAAGATAACATCAGCCAGCAGCATCTACTCGGAATACGCCGTTGTATTGCTGCGAAACAACAGTAGGTGGACGTAAAATGATACCATGACAGACACAATCGAGAAGTTGTTTGGGCCCCAAGCCCGTTCTATATGAACTAGATGTAAGGATTACACCGGGATTCCACTACTAGGGTACTTACACACGGATATTCCAAGCAGCTTCACGTCTGGTTCAGTCACGAGGGCGCCGAGAAAAAGTCATAAATGCCAAGTACCGAGCTGCGGCAGGCTGAATGACTGAAGTCCTTCGTAGAAATGCATCGGAAGCGATACACGACTATCATAGAGATTTGAGAAAAGCTCTCTAGAGAAGATGAATAAGGCAAATAATAGCCCTGCTTGGAAGTATACGCGCTTCCTGCGTTTAAAATCCATGGTTAGTCTTGCGGGTGATCAATGTCATCCGGTAGCGAGTTCGGTCCCGTTCAATCCTGGCTGATCCCGTAAACGTTATACCCCTTCAAGCTCAAGTTCAGCGCGCCGAGGGGGAACTCTCGTATCGGAGCGCCCGGTACGGATGGCGGTGCTTATCGTCAAGTAGGCCAGGCCCATGCTCAATATCTCTGATCTAGGACAGCAAAATAAGATACAAACTGCGGCAGTCGCTTTGCTGAGCTATTCGAGCTGGTGTCCGGTAACGTTACGCGCCGAAGGTACAAAGATAAATCTTCCCATGCTCCTTTTCACTTGTGCGTTGATACCTATTTATTTAGCAGCGTCTCTGTTAAGTTTCACTAGTTCTCTCATAAACCCACCAAGCTTCATGATGGCTTTGAGAGGGCAGCCCAAGTCGGTAGAGTCGGAGCATTCGGCCTTTTAGACTTGATACGAAATAGTTGATGCTATCATGGGGTTGCTTCTATTACCTCCAGTTCGTTGGGTAATAGATTCCTAGCTGATGATTGGCGATTTTGACAGCAAAAGCCTCTCCTCCCCCTCGACTTGGTGCCAAATGATATCCACCGCAAATTTAACTTGCTATCTTTATCTACAGTTCCTCCCTTTGCCCTATCAAGCAAACCATTTGAAAGCTAACCCGCTGTTCTTAATTGCCCGCACCCGTCTTCCAGGCTTCAAGGTCATAACTTCCACGAAGACATGAGCATTATCTAGAAAACCAAGACCCTAGCTGCCAGATCCTGCGCAGCGGCATAGATCGCGGTAGCTCATGTTGCTTCTTAGAACATTGCTGTGATCCCAAGACAATCTAGACAGTGAAACTAGAAGACTGCTAGACACAAGAGGCACCAGCCCCCAGGGAAGAGTACAAGATACTCTACACCACCATCCAGGAATCCAAGTCCGTTGAGAGCCAGCAGGCCACTACAAATAAACCGTTTATCAGCCGCTAGGATAGCTGTTGGGAGATTCGAAGTTTCAAAATCTATAATCTTTAGCATATATAGAGCTCAAACTCCATTGCGTATGAACAAGGCGTGTTCTAGCCTATCCAATGAGCCCTCCAATGGCGCTTCCTGATGCTCCGTGAAGCTAGCACTCACCATGTCCAAAAGTCCTACTGGATAAACAGCAAAGCCAAGCACACGGGTGGTGAGTTGATGGTTAAAAGTACAGCACGATTAAGAATGTGTAGCGCACGACGCGTGAAAAGTTTGATATGGTTTTCTTTCCCATAAAACGTAGAGGAACCAAAAAAAAAGAAGCCTTGAAAATAAACAAAGACAGAATAGAAGGAGAAAACAAAAACAAAGATTATAAAGACAAGGACGCTGTGGGTCACTCATTATCACTGTTGGTCCTGAGAATACGAATGTGGTTTTCGTAGAAACGCAGCATCTGAGCGGGCAGAGAAAAGGAGAAGTCAGCATATGTCTAGTAGAGAAAACATCCAGTGTTCCTTTCGGACGAGGCAATGTAAAGAAGCCGCATACCTTCTGTGGGCACCGCTTGTACACCATTTCGGTATTATGTTTTGTCTTGCGTCCATTTTTCCAGTTCAAATATACGACCAGCCTGGATTTGCCAGTATCAGCATCGGTTTCGTCGCATACGTCAATGGTCTCAATATGATCTTCCCACGAGCCATTCGGTGGTTTCCATTGCTTCTCACGGAGAGGCGCTGGGGCTGGAGTCTCTAGTGGGTGTTCTTTTCGCGCGCGTTTCGGGGGCTTTTCGACCTTGGCTGATGCCGTTGACCGGCGATTACGCTTCTTGTTTTTGGCTACATCGTTCGCTTCGCTGATGATTTTCTTGATGCCACCGTACTCGGCCAAGTATTCTTCTAGTATCACTTCAGCACCCTCTCTGTTGATACGAAGGGGGGTATGCGATAAAGTAGTTAGTTGCGGTCCGCGAATAAGTAGGGGAAATTGTACTTTGCAAAGATGGGTGGGTTTACCTCAGTGTGTCTTCTGGCTCCCATGTGATGTCCTCTTCATCATCATAACCTTCCCATTTTACCCGGAACTTTACAGCGCCCTGGTCAACCATGTGGTCCAGAATTTTCTCAACGATGAATCTATACCAGTAACAAGTCAGCAACCACTACTCAGTTCTCGGCCAAGGTGCTCCGTATCTCGAGTAGACAGACGGGCCAACTCACTCATCATCGGCCAACTCTTCACTTTCGGCCTCATCGTCGTCTTTTTCTTTCTCATCGCGCTCTGACTCCACGCCGATGTCCGCTTTTTCCCCTTGACTTTTCAGGCGCTTAGGGGCTACGTCCTGGTGTTCCTCAACCACAAAGTCATATACTCCATAGTCTTCGCGAGATCCGGAATTCTTGGGGGGAGATTTATCGGCAAAGGTTGGCTGCGTGACAAAAAGACCGTCGTCGGAATCGTCATCGCTAATAACTGGTTTGAGGGATAGTATATTAGCAGTTGTGCCCATATCTTCATTTGCGCAAATTATGTTGCTTGTAGTTCAGTAGACCGGATGCGAAGTGAGCAAGCGCGATACATATCCGTACCACATAGGTCTTAAAAGAGAAAGCATTGTCGCATAGCTTTTGGGATTGTTGATAGGGCAGATGTGATGCGCAAAAGGCGAGTTTGGTTGGGCGAGGAAAGAAAACAAGAAAAGGATATGACGTACCGCGAGCCATTGTGCAGAAATATTATGGTAAACTAGAAGAAAAAAGTTGGTCGTTGTGATGAGTTTTTCATTGAATATAGCCTCACGTAATTTGTGTTTTCGTTATTCATACAGCGCGCCAATGTGCAAGGCTAAAAAGACGTATTTTGATGGATGAAGATGCGTGAAGGCGTTCGCGCGTAAAAAAAAAATAAGTGTCAATTGACGATGAATATTAGCCATTTAGGGTTAGGGTATGGCGAAATTCGCGTCGTAACTCTCCGCGAGAAGAGCAAAAAGATGAACCGAGGCGGACTTGAACCGCCGACCTTTTGTGTCCTTCCATAGGAAATGAATGTTAGACAAACGTGATAACCAACTACACCATCGGTCCTGAACGTGAAAATGAGCATTTAATAGGCACTATAAAGGATCGAAATCTCTCCCAGCCGGATTTTGCAACTCTCCCTCTTACAACCCTCGGGGGGGTACCTTTGAGGTCTGGTGCCTCCCCTTCCCCGGGCTGCCGGAGGACGACGCCTATGACACTGATGGGCGTCTATCATTCTTTTCTTTTTCTCTGACTCTGTCATGGATCTTGACAATGAGCTGTGAAGCCTTGAGGCCGCGCTTTCCCAACTTTGAGGATAACCTCGTCGTCGACTCGCCCCCTTTTTTCACGACAACTTCCGCGATCGCCAACTCCTCATCGCCACAACACCACTCCACCTCAAGGAGTTCATCTTCACGTTCAGGACTGAATTTTGAGAGTTCACACAGTCCACATCTTTTTCTTTTGTTTTTGCTTTTCTTGCGTTCCTCTGTCCTCGGACAGACTGGCGACTGTGGCAGGTCACCAGAAAGGGGACTGCCTTGGGTCACATCCACACCGTTCAAGGCAGCGGCCAACAGGGTGGCGGAAGGACAGACCATGAGCCCTCGGATGCTCACACAGTCCGGTTTGACTACTCTCATCGCCTGAGGGCGAAGGGAAGAGTCCCCAGACTGCGCTGGAATCTGCTGTCCTGTCCCCATGATCTTCATGGCCTCAGGACACATAGCAGATTTTTCAGGAGAACGAATGTTTGTGGGGAAGCGGGAGGTCGACTCCACTTCTGGGTTTAGGGTTTGTCTGGGGTTATGATAGTGGGGGCAAGGGGGAGGATGGATAAATAGGAAAACCAGAGGTGCTGCAGCAGCCATGCAAACGAAAGGACAAAACCATTGTACTCCGCCGGGGCCAATACCTCGTGCCGACAGCCCGTGGCCTTTAGACAAGAACTTCACGCTGCTGCCACCTACCAAAAACACCAGGTAACCAATCCTGGAACCCGACAGGTACGTCCTCGGGCCGCGCTGGACGGAGACCCTCCTTGCGATAACGCTGGACCCTAAAAAGTCATAGGAGACGGTCGAAGTTTATGCGCTCCTGTCACTGCTGACCGCCCGGGAGGTGCTCCCGTCCGGAACATGCCGTCGTATTGCTGTGAAAAACCAGTAGGTAGACGTTAAAAAATACAAACAAACAAACAAACAAACCAGCCGGATTTTGGCAGTTTGCTAATATAAGCCGTCGGATAGACGATATATATCTCCATGTTCAAAAACATAGCACTCTATGGGCTACGTATCAGGCCAGGCCAAGTAACGCCTGTTTTCTTGTCTCCAGTCTCCATTCCCGTGGATGGGGTTTACTGGCGCAAGAAAGCCAACGCGTTTCCCGAAATAAGGGCCAGCACGACGTCTGTTCTTCGGCGAATGAGCTCATGCATGTAAGCTAGGACCGCATAACAGTACGTCCAGGAAAGATACAATAGCAAGACGTATCTCTTTTCGACCGTGTATGAGTGTCTGTTTCTTGGCCAGAGCTACACAGAGGAGAGGGACGGGGGCAGCTGGTATCTATTATATGACAGCCTAAATGGGGGAAACGAAGGAAAACTACAAGACCGAAAAGCTCTCCCCGAAGAAAACAATTCAATCGTCGTCAACTACAGCGTCTGGGAAATCCCCGCAGACGATGGATCTATTCAGACCAAGTTCAGCGAGGCCTGGATAGGTAAAAAAAGACTAACTAGCAGGCTAGGTTCAGCCAGATCAGTCAAAGCTGCAGGGAGAGAGCAAAGAAGTTGGGTGACAGGTTTTTGGCCTGTCCTGTTCGAGTTAGGATCTGCAGCTGTAAGGTTAGTTGGAAGCTGGAACTGTAGGATGGCGTTGTCCATGTGTTGCTGTGCATGGTGTTTTTTTGGTTCTTGAAACAAAATGGGCTGTATAGACAGACATTGGGTGATATGAGGAGGGGAGGGGGGAATGCCCAGTGAGCTGGCCTCGGTTCATAATAACACAATAATCTTTGTTGTGTGGATAAACATACTCTTTTTCAATTTTTTTTTCTCTTCTACTCTTTTGATTTTCTTGTTGGATGGAGTGAGGCCTGATGTGATCTGTGCATATGCTGGGAGGAGAAGAAGGAGAAGGAGAAGGAGGAGGGATGAGGGACAAGGCCTTAGGCTAGCTAGGCTTTTCGTTTACGTTCTCTCCATGATAGAGAGGTAATGGTGATTAGTTTGTCAGACTTGTGGCTTACATATTATATATCGCTACTGCCACCGTTGGCCAATATTGTCGCGTTGTGGTAGACTTGAGGTGTTTGGGTTTGCACTGCTGATTGACGGGTTGTAGTGGCGGGTCGGTAGGGTAAGTAGAGAGAATAAGACCAACGCATGCGCGCATATCAATAGAGACAAACAGATAACAGACAGCAAACAGTAGACAACAGACACATACATATATGCATAGGCACGTACATGCGTGGGAGGGAGGTGCTATATATTCGGCAGGCAACAAGCAGGCTTGGACGGGGCTTGAGAGTTGGATATACATAGGTGCGAGTTTGCGCTTTTGAAGGAGGGAGCCCTGGTCTGATTGGCGGAGAGGGCTCCTTAAGCGGATGCTAGAAGAGCTAGAAGAGCTGGAAGAAATAGAAGGGGACGTGGGAAGAAATCGTGGTGAGAAAGGGAAAAAGAGAGAGGCGCAAGTAACAGCAGATTCAGAGAGCCTTGTGCCGTGCCTTGTACCCTGAGCCTTGTTGTACCTTGTACCTTGTATACTTGCTATACACACAGCGGGCCATCCATGGAATTGTCTCCACTTTGACGCAGAGTGTAATTTTGTGCAATGTACAGTGTACGCATGTTTGTACTTGTGCATATGAAGCATCTAAAGAGAAGAGAGAGAAATGTGAAATGAAGGACCCAAGGCCCCTTAACCCTCGGCGAGCGCAGGGGGAGAGGGAGGGGATAGCAAGATGGGAGGCTTGGTATGCCCACAAGTTTGGCATTAGACGACGTTTATTGGTACATGAAGAAACAAAGGAAACAAGGTGCTCATCAAACACAGACGGCCGGTTATTAAACCTGGGATGGGGGGGGGGGGATGGCAAAGGCAATTTCTGTCTTTTGTGTTTTGTGTTTTGCTGTTTGTCTGTGTGCTTTGCGCTGGCAGGTCGAGGGAGATGGAGCCCCTGACCGGGCTGGCGAGAGGCAGAGGAGAGAGGAGGAGGAGGTGGTGGTGGTGGTGGTGGAGGACGACGCAAAAGAGGGATGCACAGCACAGCACAGCACAGCACAGCGGCAAGGAAGGTCCTGCCTAAACGCTCCAGCAACAAACAGCACGGTACGCAGCTTAGTGGCCCTAGGCCTGAAGCTTAAAGCTGCTGCCAGACCGACTACAGCAGCCTATCCCCCTTTCGCCTTGCTCTTTGTCCATTGTCCACATTGTCTGTGGGCTAGCAGCAGGACAAGAAGGGCATTGTTTGTGTGTTTTTATTTTTTATTAATTTTTTTTCTTTTTTTTCGCGTCTGGCATGACTGGTGGTGGACGATCCAGATAAAGGGGCCGGACACCTCCTCGCTAAGTGGCCGCGGCGGCGGCTGCTGTAGAAAAGGCAGCCAACCCTATTGGCGCGCCAACAGGCCTGGAGGCTTGATATTCGTTGTACTACATACGCTACAGGGGCGGGCAGCAATAGCAAGAACAGGCAGAGTTGGCTGGGTTGGAGGCGACTGTAGGTGGGCCTGTGGCTGATTTGGCTAAAGTGCACTGTAGGCCCTGTAGACAGGCCCTATTAGATCTAGAATCTGTGTCTGGTGTCTGGTGTCTGGTGTCTGGTGTCTGGTGTCTGTGTTTGCCCTGCCTTACACCCGCTCGCTGTATCCCCCCCCCTGTAAGCCTCGGTGGGCTCACTGGAAGCTGTCGCTGCTCACTGTTCTGCCAGTGTGGAGGCTGCTTGCTACTGCTAAGAAGGCGATTGGAAATTTCTCGTCATCGCGGATTAAAATCTCTTCGATTTGGCTTATTATTATTATTTTTAATTTTTATTATCCTCCATTCATTCATTGCATTTACTGCTCTATTATTCCTCTATCTCGCTCGGGCTGCTTTTCCTTCCTCCAGCTCATCATTTGCTCTCAATCAATTTCGCAGATTTTTCTTTCCCTTTTTCCGTGTCTCTTCACTTTGCAGCCTTTAGCCTCTTGTCCGTCGTCTTTGCTTTGGGGGGTTTGGCTTACTCGTTTGTTGCTGTCATCTATCCTATCTCTCTCTCTCCACCCTTGATCTAAACTCGACGCTCATTTTAATATCGGCATCCTCTTCTCCTCCTCCTCCATTATCCTTCTTCTTTTCCACGTCTGTTTCTTCCTCCTCTTTGCTTCGCCCAAGAGATCGTCAATCTTGTTTTTGTGTTCGTCTCTCTCTGTTTGACTGTTTGACTGTTTGACTGCTTGGCCGTTTCTCTCTTTCTATTTCTATCTCTTTAGCTGTCTCCTCACCCCTTGTCTTTCTCTTCTTCTTTCTGATTGCCTCCAGGATTTTCTTTTTCTTTTTTTTTTTTTTTTTTTTTTTTTTTTTTCTTAATTCTTTTTTATTTTTCTTAATTTTTTTTATTTCGTCCTTCCCCCTTCGCTTCTTATTCCATCTGCCTTGCCCAGCCAAACCTGAACAACCACACATAAATAGCACACGCACGCAAAACTGAAGCAACATCGCATACACCAACCCGACTACCTACTTCAATCGGCCTATTCAAATCAAAATCACGCTCATCCAACACCGCCCTGTTCAGCCACCAAAAGTAGTATCTTATCTGATCTACTCTGCTCCCCTACGTCGCCACCAATCAATCTCTAGTGCTCCCATCCTCCCCTCCCATTCTTCAAACTACTACCCCGTTGCCGACCGTGACCTGTATCGTGTGACTGGGCAGAAACGGTAACCAGCCTCGTCCTCTTTCGTTCTTACTTGTACACTCAAGGCTGTTTCCTTGGTTGCCGCTTCCAGCCTTCTCTTCTGCCGACCAACCGCCCATCTCTATGCATGCAAACTCTTGAGCTCCCCCGGAGCACAGTCACCAGCCCACTCACGCTCACTGCTCTCGTCAGTCATTTGGCCTGTCTCTCCCTATTTATCTCGCATTTATATACCCCTCTCGCCTCTCTTCCATCCTAAGATGGCAGAAGCTATTTCCCCAGACGACTCTCTGCTGCCCAAGGCCGCCAAGGACAAAACCTGCCAGTTTTGCGGCCAAGCTTTTACCTCATCTTCCCTCGGCCGCCATCTTGACCTCTACATCCGCGAAAAGAATCCTAAGCCGCCTGACGGCCTTCACGATGTCGATGCTATTCGTGAAATACGCGGCAACATCACCCGTCGCCAGCCGCGCAGTGTGTCACGTCGTGAGGTTTCTACTCCCCTAGGCACTCCCCGCCCTGGCGCCTCATTTCGAGACTCAGTATCTGCCGTAGACGATAGCGCCCAACGCTTGCCCGATGGACCCATCTCTGCCCCAAATTCAGCTCCAGCCCCCGCTTCCACTCCAGTCTCGGCCCTGCCCTCTTCCGCTATCAGCAGCACAAGCGAACTCAGGACGCGGGCCGTTAGTCGTCAGCTTACACACAAAATGCAGATGGAGTCTCGTCAGCGCATGGCTGATACATTGGATACTGCCAAAGCCACCGACCTGGCTTTGCGAGAAATGATTAGTATCTTGAAAACTGTAAAGTGTGTTTTTCTTCAATTTTTCTTCAATTATTTTTTTATCCCTCTCTCCCTCTCTGTCCTCTTGCTCATGCAACCCCAATTAACTGACTCTCGCTTCTAGGAAACCTCAATCAAGCACTTGCAGCCCCTTCGATTTCGATCCCTTAGAGTTTGACTTCCCCTCCTTGACGCTCCAGTGCTTGCGACCCCCGCCAACTCTTTTTTCCTCCACTCAACATCCCACCTCGACTTCTTGGTCTGTTCAACCGCCTGGCCAGGGCGAGTACGACGCCCTTATCGCATTTTTTGCCGAAGAGTTTCGCAAATGGCAAGTCAAGCGCAGTACAACTACGAGCCAGAACTCCCAAGAGCTTAGTCTTGTGCCGCCTACCAACTCACTTAGAGACGCTCGCGATACCGCTATGCTTGCTGAAAAGTCGGTTGATACCCTTCACCGTCAAATCACAGACCACATCAAGTCGTCCCATAGTGTCTGGAAGGAATTGTCGCGCGAGCGCCAACAGGAGGTCTGGGTCCTCGAACTTGCGCGGAGCATTGGTCGCAAAAACAAGGAAAACGACGCCCTCAGACATCAAAATTTGCGACTGTCGCAAGAAATCACTGCCCTCAAAATGCAGATTGAGCTGGCAGCCATGTCAAAAGATTCCCCGCTTGGTGCTTCTGGAACAGCCGGGCCTGACTCGGACCCGTTGTCGTCATACCTTCCTGAGTTGAACACTAGGGGAAACCGGGCTGGAATATCAAGCCACATAAACTTTGAAGATGATGTTACTACCATCTTAGCCAAATCCGTCGATCGCTGGAAATCCGTGGTTACTGCGACCAAGGCCTCCGCTACCGCGATGAGCGCACAAAGAGCGCTGGATGGCTCCCAGATCCCCGTGACGCCGACGGCAACCGCGACAGCAACCGCGACAGCAACAGCCACCACGCTAGCCACACCAACAGTAACACCTTCTGTCACGGTGCCTGTGGTTAGAACTCCACAAAACAGACGGATATCAAAGCCACCAAGCCGTGCAGTGTCCCGTGGTATGCAGCGGCAGCAACAGGCAAAACACCAACATGCATTGCAACATGCCCAGAAGCAACAGGAGCAACAGAAGGCCCAAAAACAGGCCCAGCAAGCCCAGCAACAGCAACAGGCTCAGCAACAGGCTCAGCAACAGGCTCAGCAACAGGCTCAGCAACAAGCTCAACAACAGCAGCAACAACAAGGATCGGATGTATTGACGGTGGAAAAGATGGAAACCTCTCTTGTAAGCGAGGATGCAGACGATGATGCCGATGCCGATGCCGACGCCGACGCCGACGCTGATGTTGATGTTGATGTTGATGTTGATGTAACCTCCGGCGCTGATGTAAGCCTCAACGTCAGCGGGTTGAATGTCGATGGCGATAACGATGGCGATTGCGAGATTGATGCCGATGCTGATGCCGATGCCGACGCCGACGCCGATGCTGACGCCGATGCCGACACTGAAATGCAAGGCAACTACATGGAAATGCCCATTAAACTACTGCCCAAAACCCCCATAATGCCATCGCAACAGCATGGTGGCACATTAGACATCCCCCGCACCCGCGCACACCAGCAGCCACGCCTCAACAACAACAATAATAGCAATAACAACAATGCCACGGTCTCGGCTGTTTCTGGTAATGCCAACACTGCAAATGGGGCTAGCGCAGCACAAAGCGATGCGCGCTTCATGATGGCTCATGGCGTGCGCCCACAAACCTTGAATATGCGTGCGATGCAGAACATAGGCCTAGGACTGAGCACTCAAAACGCAATGGTCACGGCTAACGCAGTGGCAATGAGCATCCCAGAGGATATTTTCATGGGCTAAAGCATCATATGTATCTCTGGGGGGTTGTTTTCTTTGCTTATGCTTCTCTATTTACTGCGGGCATGAGTGTGCGTTGCAGCTATTCACTACCATTTCCTACGTTGAGTGTCTGCTTTCTCCTTCGGGTTGTTTATGCTCACCATCTCCTCCAACTACCATCCACTCTCTTTCTCTTTTCCTTTGTACTTTCGGCTCATTCTTTCTACTTATGCACCAAGTTATAGAGAAACGTTGTTTCTTTTTTCACCCTTCTCTCTCTTTTGGTGTTAACATTCGTTAAACCTTTTGAACGCTTCAGTTCTAGCCTCCCTCTCCATTTATCCTATTTCTTTGACTGTTCTCTTATCTTCATATGCTTTCTTCTACCTTCTCTTCTTTTAATCACCCCTGGTTTGGTATTTTTTGACTCTCTGTTTCTCTAAACTTTTCTGTGGTTTATCTGCCTCCCTTCAATCTTTGTATATCTGGTGTTGATATTCGTGTCTTGTTTCTGACGCTCCATTTATTATCGTCATTTTATTTTTCTTTCACTCATACTCATACTTGCGCATTCTCCAGTACCTTTCCTTTTCTCGAGTGTTGTTCTTTGTGTCATCTTTTTCCCTATTACCTTTCTTCATTACATCCCCGTGTGTTATTTTCTCTTCTTTTCTTTCCTCTTTCCTCTTACCTCTTATCTATCTCTATTACTCTATTTCGTCCCTTTTTACTTGTACTTCTCTGTCTTCTAGTCTCTTTGGGGTCAAAAAAGCCGGTCTTTGGGCAATTTTTATTTCCCTTTGTATTTCACTCTTTTTATCTTGTCCTCTCTGCAAGTTTCCTATTCTCGTCATGTGATACCACTGTTGTACGCGTCCCTATAATAGTCGCGTTTGTGACAAGGGCGGTGAGACACGGCAGTAAAAGGCGCGCGAGGCAAGCTGTAGCATCACCAATGCCTTGTGCGTCTGTCCTGCCGGAAGCTTTAAGGGTCGGAGCGGAGTAAAAAATGGGCATCCTATCAGGCCGGCGATATGCTGTATAAGGGCCAAGATTCCAAGCTGCTAGCGCTCGTATTGGATCTATTGGCAGCCGTGGCCAACTATATAATAGAGAGAAATGATTTCTTTTGCGTGGGAGTGAGTGTGTGGCGCAACTTGTACCTTGCCGCCTCAAACTGTTACTGTACCTACTACCTTGCCGGTCTGTATGTACCCTGTTTCCTTTTAACCTATCTGCACTAAATGCACGTGTCTGTCGTCGCTTGTGCAACGACAGGGAAACCCCGCTCGGATCCCGCTAGAAACGGCAGGAAGTGAAAACTGCGAATATGTGTCATACCAGGAGCAAAAATTTAAAATCTCAATAGTAGAGGCTGACCATCTTAAATTATTTCTTGATTCTTTTGTCAAACTCTCTCTCAAGAGGCGTTCAAAGCACATTAACGTTATCGTTAGCCTCGTTAATTCTGCCCTTTTTTATTATCTTTTCTGTAAAAGAAAGTTGCACTCTTTATCGGCGACACCCTTGTTTCGCTCCTTCCAAAGTTAGTCTCCTCTGGTTATATGACTGCGAAAAAAAAAAAAAAAGAAAAGAAAAAAATTACCCCGCCATTATTGCCTTCTTCATCCCACAAAAAAGGAGCAAAGTTTCTGGTTTTCTTTTTATTTTATTGTCTAGATAGCTGATTTTTCTTTTTCTTTCTAACTCTCCTCATTTTGTCAGTCTCTTTTGAACGTGGAGGGACAACGAAGCTCGATTCCCAGCTATACCATTTAAGAATTGATCATCTTAAGACAAGCCACTCTTTAACTATCAACAATGTCCGACCCCGCTGCCACCCCCGCGGCTGCTACACCGCCTACTGAGCAGATGGCCAAGTTGCTGCTCGACGATGTCACTGGAGAAATGATTTCCAAAACTGAGCTGAAGAAGCGTCAGAAGGCCCGTCAGAAGGAGGCCGAGAAGGCCAAGAAAGCCGCCGCTGCCCCTCCCAAGCCGGCGGCAGCGAAGAAAACCAATGCCGAGGCTGACGAGAAGGAGTTGACTCCTAATCAATACTTCGAGATCCGCAGCCGCAACATAAGCAAGGTGAGTGGGCAGAGGAGATGACTCTGAATAGCAAAAGATATAGCGATGAGGAAGAACAGGTTAAAATGTTGACAGTATAGTAAATGATAAATGACTAACATCGTGATTTCCCATCCAGCTCCGCGAATCCAAATCTCCTAACCCGTACCCCCACAAGTTCCATGTTGACTACGATCTACGCAAGTTTGAGAATGAGTTTGGCTACCTCAAGTCGGGTGAGACCGCCAAGGACAAGGTCATCCGTCTGGGCGCCCGTATCTACACCAAGCGTACATCCGGTGCCAAGCTGTGCTTCTACGATGTAAGTTTCTTCTTCTGTATCTCTAGATTGCCGGAGTATCTAGGCCCATACTAAACTAAATCACAGGTCCGCACCGAAGGCGTCAAGGTCCAGGTCATGTGCCAGGCCCAGGAAGTCTCCGAGGGCGCTCCCAGCTTCGAGGCTCAGCACGAACACCTCCGTCGCGGTGACATCATCGGTACGACTTAAAATCAGATATCCGTTTTCCTCTTTTTCTCGTTTCTTTTTATACCTCACTGTCTCTCTGACTCGGCAGTCTAACAAAAACTATATAGGTATTGTTGGTTACCCCGGCCGCACCGCGCCCAAGAGCAAGATTGAAAAGGGCGAACAGGGCGAGCTTTCGATTTTCGCCACCGAAATTATCCTTTTGACTCCTTGCCTGCACGCCATTCCCGACGACCACTATGGCTTCAAGGACCACGAGGAACGCCACCGCAAGCGCTATCTCGATCTGAGTAAGTTAACATTTGCTTCAGCGAACGTCAAGTATTTGCAGCTACGTTATAGCATGGCCCGACTAACATAGGCGAACTATAGTCATGAACAAAAAGACCCGTGAGACCCTCATCACCCGCTCGCGCATGGTCACCTTCATCCGTAAATACTTTGACGACCGTGACTTCATTGAGGTTGAGACCCCTATGATGAACGCCATTGCTGGTGGTGCAACTGCTAAGCCTTTTGTCACCCACCACAACGATCTGGACATGCGCATGTACATGCGTGTCGCCCCCGAGCTTTACTTGAAGATGCTGGTTGTTGGTGGTCTAAACCGTGTATACGAGATTGGTAGACAGTTCCGCAACGAGGGAATTGACCTGACCCACAACCCCGAGTTCACTACCATCGAGTACTACCAGGCCTACGCCGATTTCCACGACGTCATGGAGACCACCGAAGAGCTGGTCAGCAGCCTTGTGTTTGCTCTCAAGGGCAGCTACGAGACCGAGTTCACCAACCAGCATGGTCAGAGCTACAAGATCAATTGGGCTAGACCTTGGCGCCGTGTTGATATGATCCCTGCTCTAGAAGAGGCTACTGGCGAAAAGTTCCCCCCTGCTGACCAGTTACATACCGCTGAGTCGCTGGAGTTCCTCAAGGGTGTACTGAAGAAAATGAAGCTAGAGTGTAGCCCACCTCTAACTAGCGCTCGCATCATCGACAAGCTTGTTGGCGAGTATATTGAGAACACATGCATCAATCCTACTTTCATCCAGGGCCACCCTCAAGTCATGTCGCCGCTAGCCAAGTACCACCGCAGCACGCCAGGTCTGTGTGAACGTGCAGAGGCCTTTGTAGCTACCAAGGAAATCTGCAACTTCTACACTGAGTTGAATGACCCCTTCGACCAACGTCTACGCTTTGAAGAGCAGGCACGCCAGAAGGATCAGGGTGACGATGAGGCCCAGTTGATTGATGAGAACTTCTGCACGTCACTAGAGTACGGTCTGCCTCCTACTGGCGGCTGGGGTCTAGGAATCGACCGTCTAGTCATGTTCCTGACTAACAACTACTCCATCCGTGAGGTCCTAGCTTTCCCATTCATGAAGGAGGAGAAGAGCCAGCCCAAGGAGAAGTTGGCTGCTGAGGAAGTTGGCGTTAAGCCCGCTGCGGCACAGTAGAAGAAGGCGCTGTGCATAGACTGGCAGGTGAATTATCTAGTTGGTTAATTTCCCATAAGCACACAAGATAAAAAGGCGTTTGGATGGCAGAAGACCGCGTGGGTGCTTAATGTATCCTGGGGTTTTTCTTTTTTGGTTTAACATAATGGAATTAGGGTTTTATGGAATTGAAAAAGGAAAAAAGAATATAGCAAAATTCGTGATGATGCGTGGTTGTTTGTCTATTGCAAGAAGGAAATAAAAGATAATAATAACAGTGGGAAGGACAGGAAGGAAATGGAATTCTATAATACACTGTTCACCTGGGTGAATCAAAATACGGCTAGCCTATACAAGGAAGGGTATGGCAGCACGTAATTTACACAAGATATATGCAGAATGGTCCAGCCAGTGGCGGCCTTGACTATCTGCATTCACGACTCAGAAGATGAAGACTTATCTAGCTTACCAGTTCATCGACTCGTCGGCTTGGAAACTGCTGCGATCTTTTGCTCTAGCATGCGGACTGTGCTCTTGGGAATGCGAAGACGATGGCACAGGACAAGGGCACCTGTCAGTAGTGCTAGAGCGCCAGCTTGATGAGTGGCAGCTAGATGGGTGGGAACCATATAGATTAGGGTTGAAATGCCTAGAGCGGCCTGCAGGCAGACTAGATGCACTAGACCAAGCGTGCCTTTCTTGACATTGAGCGGCAGTGCTGTAGCTAGAGGGCCGCGGCGTGAGTAGGCAAACAGGGCTAGAACACAAGAGAAGGTGGTGGTGGCTAGAATGCGGTGGTTCAGCTGCACAAGGCTAGGGTTCTCCAACATGTTGCGCCACCACAAATCACTGCCATCAGCACGCCGACTGTAGAAAGAGTCCCACAGCTCAGCAGCCGGCGGTGTCAGCCCCAAGCCCATCATAGGAAATTCATTATAGATCAAGCCAGCGTCAAGGCCAGCAACTAGGGCGCCCGACATGGCAGTTGCGAAAATCAGACCAGTGATGGCAGTGGTGATTGTGCGGAAGCGTGTAACAGCTGGCGTAGCCAGGGCGCGGGCTAGTTTCATGCCTGCGGCGGGATCAGCAAGCAGACGCCGCGTGCGCAGAACTGTCACAGCCGACAGAAGCATCCAGGAATAGCAGACAAAAGCGGTGCCCAAGTGCGCGGCTAAACGGTACTGCGAGACACGTGGGTGTGAGCCAGGCGCAAACAAATCGTCCTTCAAGCCCGACTTGACCATCCACCAGCCAATGAAGCCCTGGAAACCAATTAGAGTGGAAATACCAAGCAAGTTAGCGGCCATTCTGCGTGAAACACGCCGGCGGGCAATGAAGTATAGTGCAGGAAGAACGAAGGTGACGCCGACAGTGCGGCCCCACAAACGATGTGACCACTCCATGAAGTAGATCTTCTTGAATTCATCCAAAGTCATGTTGGGGTTCAGGATGGCATATTCAGGCGAGGCTTTGTACTTGGTAAACTCGGACTCCCAGTCCTCCTCATTGCGAGGTGGCATGGAGCCTGTTACAGGACGCCATTCGGTGATACTCAGACTAGAGCATAAGGTTCGGGTTAGCTTTAAGATGGTGATGATCGATCGTGGAGATGGGGGAGCAAGGCTGGAATGAACAGAGAGAGGAGGATGAGGGCAGGGAAAGTGTTACCCAGACTCAGTCAGGCGCGTAAGACCGCCCCAGACAACAATACCAAAGACACTAACGGCACTAGCAATGAGCCAGACAGCGACAGCCTTGGAAGTAGTTTTTTCCGGAAACGAGGAAGGCGAAGGGGGCGAAGAAGACGAGGAAGACGAAGGCGAGGAGGAAGACAGCGAAGAAGCAAGGGCAGGTGCCACCTGCATCCGGATCTTGGGATCACCGGCAGCAGGAGCGCCAAGCTTGTGAGATACATTGCTAAACAAGCGCATCTGCATCTGGACAGCAGCGAAAGGCTGGAAACTAGACGGCTTTACAAACATGGCAGCCGTAGAGATGCCAAGGCGGGGCGTTAAATTGAGAGGAAGCGGGAGACATTGGCGGGTAGCAGCAGCTAGCACCGGGGCTGGGCCCGGAGCAAGTTTAAGGGCCAGCGGCAAACGCCGGGCGCCAGGCATAAGAAATGCCATGTTCAAGAGAGCCCGAGCTACTTGGTTACGTAGCAGTAAGAGCAAAAAGAACAGCACGAAAAAGGTGAGAAACGAGGCTCTAACGCTTTCAAGATGCCAACCAGCGAGTTGCCTTCATCGATCATTCGATTTTTATTGGCGATGTTAAAAAGAAAAACGCCACATTCTATGACTGAGATGTGGCTGTATTAAATCTTGTTAGTGTGGCGCTAATCCCATGCTCGACAGAAGAAAAAAAAAAAGGCTCTCACCGCCTTGACTTTTGAGCGGCAGAAAAAACTAGACTCAAAAAAATTGGTGGATGTCATCTATCATCAGGCAATACTTGGACCAAATAACTAAACCTACACATCAAACTATATACACACAGCAACACATATACAGTTATAATGTCTGGGCGTCAATCACACGGCCGCCAGTCGCATGGAAGGCCTCTAACAACTGGCCCTAAAAAGAAAACTGCTGCACCCAACAGACGAAGCACAGCCCGAGCCCAAGCAACCGTCCTAGATGCATACAACATCGCCGCAAAGCAATTTCCACAAAAAGAGAAGCGCACGCCTCGCTCACGATTTATGGACCTTGAGGAGGATGAGAGCGAAGCTGAGGAGACCGCCGAAGCTAGCAGAAGGAATCGCCACAACAACAACAACAACGAGGACGATGAAGATGACGAGGATGACGATGACAATGAGGGCGATCGTCGCCCAGCGCAAAGACGTGGCCGTAGAGATGACGATGGCTCAGACGTCGAATACGGAAGCGATGAATCAGGCAACGAGTGGCGCATCAACGGGCGGATTCATGAAGACGAGGACTCGGAGTTAGACAGTGACGAGGCCTTTGGCGAGAGCGACCAGGAGATGTTCTCTGGTTATGCCTTTGGTGGAAGCACATCCAACTCAAAAAAGGTTCGGTTAACCATGCGAAATAGCGGGTATGGTGCGCACTCAAGACTAGACTTTACTAACACTGTTTGGTACACAGAAAAATTCTGGCGAGGAAGAGGAATACGACTCCGATGCAAGCTCTCTAGGGTCTGATGCTGTGGACCTTGCTACTGCCCTTGATATGGCCGAGGCAGAGTCCTCGGAAGATGAGGCCCAAGAAGCCGACTCTGAGTCTGCTTCTAACTCTGAAGACTCCAGCTCTGAAGAAAATTCCGAACAAGATTCCTCTGATGAGGAGTCCGACGATGATGTTGACGGCCCTACCAAGCAAAAAGTTACTTTGAAGGAGTTAGCTAGCGAGTTTGCTGGATTTGATGATGATGACGATGATAAGGCCATATCTTCCGGCAAGCAAAAAATCAGCCTCGGCGATCTAGGCCTAATAAAAACCCGCGATGCCAATATTCGCAAGTCCGTCAAACTTCTCAGCAAGGAGGAAGCAGACCCCCGCGGTGCCAACGCCAAGCTTGCCGTACCGCTAGCCCCACTGCAGCAGGCCCAGGTCACGCGCAAAGTTGCTTTTGAGAAGTCAGCTGAGACTCTGGATCGCTGGACCGAGACCATCAAGGCCAACCGTCGCGCCGACCATCTCCAGTTCCCTCTGCTTCAAGACACCCCCAATGCTAGTCTCTCGTCCAAAGAGTTCCGCCCCATCACAGCAGCCAATGCTTCCAACGAGCTTGAAAAGACCATGCTCGATCTACTTGCGCAAAGTGGCATGTCACTCGAGCGCCCAAAGAAAAAGCCCATGGACGACCAAGGCAATGAGCTCACGCCCGAGCAAGTCGCCGAGCTTGTGAACAAGCGCCGCAGGGACCGTGAGATGCGTTCACGCGAGCAAAAGCGCGCCAAGCGAATTAAGAAGATCAAGAGCAAGGCCTACCACCGCATTCACCGGAAGCAAGCACAAAAAGACGAGATGGCTATCCGCGCTGAGATGGAGGCTAATGGCGAGCTAGACTCAGAAGCCGAGCGTGAGGACGCTGCCCGCAAGCGTGCGCTAGAACGTGTAGGTGCTCGCCACCGTGATAGCAAATGGGCCAAGGCCAACTCGCGCACTAAGCGGGCAGTCTGGGATACAGACTACCGTGAGGGAATTGAGGACATGGCTCGTCGCGAGATGGAGCTAAAGCGCCGCATTGAAGGCAAGGACAGCAGTAGTGACTACTCCGACGATGATGACAGCGACAACGATAGTGATGCTTCGGGAGACGACAATGATGCGGACGAAAAAACACGCTTACGCCGGCAGTTGGCCAAACTCAAGGCCGAGAGAGACAATGATGGGTCGTCCAGCCAGCTCAACAAGATGGACTTCATGCAGCGTGTAGAGAGCCAGCGCGCGCACGAAAATGACACCATGATCCGCGAAATCGAGCGTATGCTAGCATCGGACAACGAGGAGGAGTCGGATCCTGAAAACATGGTCAACGGCCAGGTTGGTCGCCGGTCATTTGGAGGTGCCCGGACCAATGAGGCCAGGGCCGAGACAGCCATGGATGTGGATAGTGACAGCGACGCAGCTAACGAGCGGCCAAAGAAGGTGGCCAAGACTGCAGCGTCAAAATCGGCACCTGTAGCTGTCAGTGCGCTTGTTCGTAAGAGCGATCAGCGCAAGGCTGCTGGCCGTGCAGCCACCGAGGCCGAAGATGATGAGGTGGAGTTTGTGCTTGATAACAAGGGCGCTGATCTTAATACGGGCGATGCCTGGGCCACAGTAGCGCGATCAAAGAAGCCAAGCCGCAAGAGCAAAGTAGCCGCATCATCGCGAGCAGTAGAGTTGGATATCTCCAGTGCTACAGCCATGGTGCTTAGTGGCGGCGGCGGCGATGCTGCTGTTGCCTGTGGAGACGCGGCTCCTGCGACACCATCTAGCAGGCCTGCTAAGAAGCAGACAAAGGCCCCTATAGCTGAAACTGGCGCTGACACATCGTCTTCGGAGGGATCAGATTCGGAGTCCGACAACGCCATTCATCACCCTCTAGCGCTCCGTAGCGAGCGGGATCTAATTGCGCGAGCATTCGCAGGTGGCGATGTGGTGGAGAAGGCATTTGAGGCGGAAAAGGAAGAGGCGATTGCTGAGCAGGAAGACAAAGTTGTTGACAACACACTGCCAGGCTGGGGTGCATGGGTTGGCGACGGCATATCCTCACGCGAGGCCAACAAGCACAAGGGCAAGTTCACCACAACAATTGCCGGTGTTAAGCGCAAGGACCGCCGTGACGCCAAGCTATCACGTGTCATCATCAACGAAAAGCGCGTTAAGAAAAATGACCGTTACCTGGCTTCGCAGCTGCCGCATTCATACGAGACTGCCGACCAGTATGAGCGGTCAATACGCATGCCGGTTGGTCCCGAGTGGATGACTAAGGAGACGTTCCAGGCTTCAACAAAGCCCAAGGTGCTGCTGAAACAGGGCATTATCAAGCCCATGTCACGGCCCATGAGATAGGACGGAGACGTAGGATAGCAGGGAGGAGATGGTGGGCAAAGTTTCCCGAATTGATTCGTGCCGTACGTATTCATCTTGGCTTTTTTTTTCTTTTTTTTTTTCTTTTTGGGATGATTCTATATCAGCGTCTACTGCTCTTAATAGACATGCAACATATCGGCTCAGAGTAAAAGTGGCATTATTTTATTTTATTCTATTCTATTCTATTCTATTTTATATCATTTTCGCCTCCCTCAATCGTGGCTCAACAGTCCTTCGTTCATCATCTGCCGTGGCCGTGGCCGGTGTAGTTCTTGGACAGCCGACATACGAGGATAATAAAGTGTCTGTCTCACTTATCCAAAGACATTCAAGGCCAAGGAAGACCAAGCAAAACCAAGTAAAACCAAGAAATTCATAGTATAAAAAGTCAGCTTGACGGTGATACACAACGCTTCTTAGATGTATATTAAGAAGTATAACCGAAAAAGCAAACACGCTATATCAACAATTATACGGAAACTTAGCCGCAACTGTGCGCATTCAAGAAGTATGACAGATCCCACCAGGCTGCAAGGCAAGTCCCGAGACAAACATCACTTTAAGCGCTTGTGACAGTTCAAGGCCCTCCCCAACTGCGGCTGAGTACGGTGCATGGTTCCGTCATCAGGTCCCACGATTAGGCGACAGGATAGAGCAGAATCAGACACAAGAACCAACCTCAGGAGAGAAAAAGTGTATATTGATGATTTTGAAAAGAGATGTATTGTGATGTGTGAACGATCAAACGGGACCTCGTGAAACTATGTAGTGAGACGGAAAGGATAAAAAACAAGAGCCAACACAAAAGAAAAAAGCGAGAGATCAGAGCAGATGACAAAAGAAACGCAAACAAAGAAAAAGACTCCTGAAACCGGGAATGAGACCAGACAAGACAAAATGATAAAATACACGCAAAGAAAATAACAAAAAAAAAAAAGGGAATGAAACCAGAACAAGACTAGACAAACAATGTTACAACAGAACTAAATAGTTTCATGTTTGCTGTGGGTGCGGAGCGATGTATAGAAAAGAGACAAAACAAAAGAGGCTTGCAGGGCAGGTAGAATGGATGCTGTACGATGACGAAAAAGTAGCGCGAGAGGATGCAGTCTCCACAAGGTCGGGCGCGAGCCCATCCAATCCTCCCAGATCTATCCACCACTTCAAAAGAGACATATAAATAAGCATCTATCGCAGGAATGATATGTTTCTTCTGTTCATAAAGTGCAATACAGTCTTCTTTTGAAGCTGCTGGTTTCTCCTTTGGCTTGCGCAATTTATAGCGACGCAGGGCTGGCGTAGAAGGCCACGGCAATGATAAAGTACAGACCAAGAAGCATTGCGCCCTCCAGGTAGTTGGAGCGGCCATCCTGCACCGTGTACGTAACCACAAGTACAGAGAAGGCAAAAGCAACAGTCTGGAACATCTCAAAGTGCAGCGTCATGGGCTGGCCCATGATCCAGCCGACAATAACTAGGAAGGGAGTCACAAGCAGAGCGATCTGGATGCTGGAGCCAATGGCGACACCCATAGCGAGGTCCATCTTGTCGCGGATGGCGACAACAACGGCGGTTACGTGCTCGGCAGCATTACCGACAATGGGGATAAGAATCAGACCAATGAAGCTCTTGCTGATGTGAGCCTCCTCAACCAAGTCGTCGATACTGCCAACAAGGTAGTCGGCGCAGATTGACACGAGAATAGTAGTGACAACCAGGACGCCAATGGCAGCCCAGGGCGACAAAATAGGTTCTTCCTCGTCTTCGGAGTCGACGGCAGTAGCGCTCTCGACATCGGAGGCGGCGGGAGATTCGGAGCCGCCGGTGAACAAGTTCTTGTGAGTGCGGAGCTGGAATACAAGGTACATGACATACAGCACAAGCAGAATAATAGCAGTGTAGCGAGACAGCACGAGGATGGTGTGAGACTGCTCGCCATCGTCACTAGTTCCCTGTAGGACAGATGATAAAGCAGCGGGGATGACAAGCGAAGCTGCAGCCAGGGTCATCAGCGAGCAGGTAGTTTGGGCAGTAGCCGAGGCAAAGACCTGCTCACGGCCCTGGCCGGCGCTGTCAGTCATGTTCACAAGGCCACCGAAGAAGAAGCACATTCCCATGACAAGCAACAGGTTAGAGAGAATGGATCCTAGCATGGAGGCCTGGACGACTTCAATCTGGCCATCACGGAGAGCGACAATGCTGACAATCAGCTCCACGGCGTTGCCAAAGGTGGCGTTCAAAAGTCCGCCGAGGGTTTCGCCCAGCTTCATCGAGATTTCTTCAGTTGCGAAAGAAAGAACGGCGGCGAGAGGAATAATGGCAAAGAAGTTAATGGTGAAGACAGTAGTAGAGCCCCAGTTGTTTTCCCCGGCATAGATACCAAGAGGAACAGCGATGAGGAGAAAGTTAACATAGCCTAAAAAGGTAATTCAAGGCACAATGTTAGTGGGCGCACTGTAGGCAAAAAGTCAAGACTAGGAACGGAGAGCCAGTCGTGACATGACATGGTCGAATGGCGACTTACTGCTGAGAAGCGTGACCTTGAACACATGCCAGACGGTTGCAAGAGTCTTAACAGCTACATTTTGGCTTTCGGTACCGGGAGTCGAATGGCTATTGAAGAGGACCTTGCGCCATACAGCGCTATCATCATCGTCGTGGTGGGCCGAAGAGTGAGAGTGGGCCGAAGCAAGAGTAGAGGATGTGAGTTGGCGACTCTGGGAGCCCTCGCCGAGAAGAGGGCTACGCTCGCTGACGGCACTCTGCATCTTGGTAGACAAAGAGGAGGAGCGCCTGAATTTGTTGGTGAAGTTGACGTTGGCTGTTTATGCCAACAGACGAGCGGGCGTATTAGTAAAGGTAGAGGAGAAAACGCGCCGTGTCGAGTGATGCAGAGGAAAAGAAGGGGTGTAGAGGGTATGGGATAAGGGAAAACAAAAAAAAAAGAGAAACAAAAAAAAGGAAAAAAAGAAAGGAACGACTAAGAAGAAAGAATCGGGGTCAAGAACAGGCGGAATGGGGAGAAGAAAAGGGAAAAGTGGGATGAAGGGGCAGAAAGGTAATAAATCACGAGAAGAAAAGAAGAGGAAGAGAGCCAAGTAAGTAGTAGTTCGTTGAAGATGGCTCAGCTTGAAACCAGTGAAAGGAATGGCAGAGGATGAATTGATAGACCGGACAACGACAGAGAAACCGCAGGGATGGTGGTGGTTTGGGCTTAAGCAGGCTCAGTTGCGTTGTGAGGGTGTGTGTGCTGTGCTGTCTTGCTTTGTGCTCTGCGCGTAGAGACGGTAGTATATTAAATACTGGATGGGGTGTATGGATGATGGATGGGAGCCGCAGAATGAGCAAACAGAAAGTAAATGTGGGTCCCGCGAACAGTCAGAGAAAGGAAAAGTGGATCTCGAAGGGAATAATAAATGACTAAATAGACGGATAGGTCGAAGCGTGACAAGCCAACAACACAGCAGCAAATCAAGGGCACAGAAGAGTCAAAGCCGACGGTAATAGAGACAAAGGACAAGAGAGAGGGGATGGCGACAAGGACTTGGGCTAGGACTAGGCTGTCTTCTAGGTCTGGGAACTGAGACTAGGGTGACTGGGGGATGCGGCGGCTTGGTTTGATTGAGTGAAGCTGGGGTCACAGGAGCGACCAAGTTTCAAACAGGGAAAAAAAGAAAAAAAAAAGCCCAAGGGGAAAACGGAAAAAAGACCAAGTGGAAGTGGAAAAAGGGAAAAGGCGCGAGAAGTTGGATTTTAGGCCTAGGAGCTTGGCGAAAGAGATGGACGATGGGGTCACAACGCACAACGCTAACCTGTATAAAGAGGATGGAGGAGACGGTGACGAATGGATTTGGCATGACAGTACCAGTGACAATGACAGCAGCAACACGGTTGTTATATCATCGGTCGAGTTTGCAGTTGGAGAGACTTACAACAGCCCGGAAAAAGAGGATTGGATCAAGCCAAGCTCAAGCTAGGTCATCATGATTTTCCACATGCTTGCGATTCGTGGACTGTCTCAAAGGCACAGCACTGGCTGGCTGAGCACTGGCAGCGGGCGTGCGGAGAGGGGTGTGCTGCGCATGCGCGTGTGCATGTGCATATGAGATAGAGGGAGAGAAGTGAACGTGTGTGTGTGTGTGTGTGTGTGTGTATGATTGCCCCTAAGCGGCTTGGGTCTAGGAGATAAAAAAGCATCACCACTCTACGCACCTACGCGCGAGCCCGTCGCAGCACATACGCACACAAACACACAAACACACAGCGCAGTGAGCCAGATTTCAAGTACAAAGGAACGTGTACTGCACAATCAAATCAAAGCACAAACCATCTGGCTGCGTGGCTTAGGGCTTGGAAAAGAGGCTTTTTCTGGGTCCTTTTCTTTTCACATCTGTGGGTGTCCCAAGAAAGCAAGTGCCTCCTTTGAAAGGCAGTGGTGATGATTCCTTTGGCGGTGAGAGCTGGAACGTAGGAACAGGAAGGGGAAGAGAGGAATATGGGAGGTGGGTAGCCCAGATCACGGGTCAGGCCCACTAGCCGTCTGGTCATCTGGAAATGTACAAGTACATTGAATAGCAAGGCATTCATACATTGATACAGGTACTTCCTGTATTTAGCTAGCCAAGAGCTTAGAGCTAGCTAGAGCTTAGGACTAGAGTTGGTACCATGACACGAACAGCAACTGCCTCATTTAGGAGAGATGGAGGGAGGGGTTAACTTTTGTGCGGACGCATACGCGCACACACAAAAAAATTGAAAAAGAAAAAAATAAAAGAAAAGAAAAAAGGGGAAGAGGCAAGAGCAGCAGCGGCGGCGGACGACAGCGACGGCGGCGGCCGCGACGGCGAGCTCAGGTAGTTCTCGACAATTTTGCGAGACGAGATGAGATGAAATGAGGTGCAGAATAATAATGAAAGTGCAGAGGAAGCAGAAGAATCGAACGAAAAAAGAGCTCACTTACGGATAACCATGGTATTGGGCCAATTTAGACGTGAGCCAAGCGATGCTAAGCTCTGATCTGCTGCGAATCCGAGTGTCGAGGTGTTTTGAGAGGTAAGATGTGAAGAATACTAGCGAGAAAAGAAGATGGAGAGAGAAAATAGAGCAGAGATGCAGGTCGGAAAGAATCTTCGAGGGGAGAGATTGGAGGAAAAAGTAACGGCAGACTTATCAGAAGAAAAAGCAAAGCGAACAGCAGTGCGCCAAAACTTGGGTCAATGGAAAATAAAGCCGGGGTTTTTTTCAGTCTGTATTTGGGTTAACAGCTATGGCAGTGGGCAGTACGTAAGAGGAGGGAGAGATCATGCTTCAAAAAGTCCTGCTGCCTTGGGATTGATTGCTTGATTGATGATTGTACGCGAAAGAGGGAGAGAGAGGAGGGATTAAATTATAGAGGCAAACCACCAGGAAATAAAACAAGCAAATAAGCCCTTGTTCAGCTCAAGTTGCCACACCCTTACTTCAGTATGCCTTAGCTGTCTCAGCCTGCCCAAAAGCATACAAATTACTGATTTGTAAACAAGCTCTACCCTGCTGCCTTGTATGCGCGTCGCTGGCATGCCCTACCTTGAGCCTCCCTGTAACTGGCTGTCTCAGTTTTGGACAGAATGGTCTGCATTTCCCAGATCCGATATGGTTGGTTCTTTTTCGTACAGATACATAAACTTTGATGCTCAGGCAGTGCGACTCTACCTACTGCTAATGCACTCACTATCTTCGAGGCTGATGGTAAAAATTAGAGTACAAGTTAAACTACCGTTTCGTGCAAAACCTGCATGAGCTTACTAATGTAACCCTACACTTCCTCACTTTCTTGCTTGCCGTGACACGTATTGTTATGCGCGTAAGCCCAAGTCTAGTATTTGTACCTGTACTTTATCGCAACGCAGCCCCACACCGTTCTCTTTTTTTTTTGTTCTTTCTCCCTTCTCCGTCTTCCTCTTTCCGCTTCCTCCTCCCCTTGCCTCTTTGGTGACGGACGACGGCCGATTTGTCGCACCATCAAATTCCGTTCCCATGACCACAGCTGTACCCAGCTGTGGCCAGCTGCACGCACTCAGCCAGCTGGGCCGGGGGCTGTGGCCATGGGCTGGCCTCTGCCGCTTTGGCTCTAGGTCCGGATCCTGGCCAGTTCGGCCATGCATGCTTGCTCTGTAAAGCGGGACTCTTTTTTTTTTTTTTTTTTTTTCTTTTTCGCTCTCTATATTTGCTCTCTTGGCTTTCTCTTCCTCTAGCACTGCCTCCTCACGGCCAACAACGACATGGGAAGTGAAGCGTCAAACTTTCCGCCTGATCCTAGTCAATTAGCCTCATAGTTCTAAGGATGGAGGGAGGCGGACGAAGAGGAGTCCTAAGCTTGTTCCATGAGACTTCTCTTCTATGTTTTCCTTCAATTCGCTTCGCCTTCGCGCTATGTCTCTCTTTGATTCCATAGCGTTTTTCTATTTCCTGTCCCCATATCGTCGTCTCTTTTCCAAGACTGTTTATTCTTTTTGTTCTTCTATGGCGCTCCCGCCCCTATATCAGTTCGTATTAAACCACAGCCCGAGACACTAAAACACCAGAATGCACACCATCCAAAGTCAAATCAATTAAAGTAAACAATATAAACGGACTGCATCCTTTGGTGTCTCATCGTCTCTAGCCAAGCCGTTCTCTTTCTTTTTACGCTGTTTGTACTAGGCGCAGCAAGAGGCAAGGCAAATCCAGCCGCAAGAACTATTCCCTTTCCACTAGCCAATAAGACGCATGCATATGACGTAATAGTTCGATCACCTGTTTCTTTCTGGTACATAGTACCTCTTTTACAGACATCAACAGAAAGTTCTTCACGCTCAAATTGCTTCTTTTGCCTCACAGATCACCCTCGCATTCGGCCGCTGCTGTCCAGGTTTGCCGGTAATTTAGCTGACAACAGCGAGGTGGAAAATATGCACAATCAACACATAGCTGGGCCAACAGATATCGCTCCAGTAAGAAATCGCCCCCGCCACCACCACTCATTGTTAATTTGTCATTTAACTGCATATATATACATAGAAATAAAGGCATCAACAACATGATTTGCTCTGGTAAACGGCCGCATGCAGTGCGCAAGCGGCAAGCATAGGGCACTAGAGGATCAGCCAGGACAAAACTGCGCCTCCAATGCGTCTGCGTCTGGCGGGCCGATACCGTATTCATTGTCAGCTGGCACAGCCGTTTACTGCGTGATCGTCGTTGCGCTAAGCTATTATGGCTGGCCTGCGGCAAAAAAAAAAATCCAAAAGAAATTGTGGGCTAAGCCCACCAAATTAACAAAAATTCGTCATTATCAACGTTACCCGAGACTTGGAGGGGGGAGAAGAACATAGAAGCAAGTAAACAAGAAAGCATTGAGATCATAAATCAATGAGATAAAAAAAAAGGAAATTGGTCCAAAGAATAGAAGAGCAGAAACAAGGTCATGGCAAATCATAGGTCGCCATACGCTATGCATGCATTGCTTGTTGTTAGTAAACCCTAGGTAACCCTATCGTTTCTGTAGGACATAAAAAACTCACCAGCAGTATAGGCCAAATACCAAGTTAAAGATGCACCGCCGTCAAGCGACGTCGCCGTGAAAGAGCCATCGGTAAACGCTTTCCAAGCTGCATGGGGCTTGAGCGTGGCAAGATTTCCATAAAGAATGCCACGCCACCCACCATCTGCTTCATCGGCACGGCCATTGTCAAACAACTGAGTCCATTCGGTCTGCACAAAGTCGCGGGAGCGGGCAAGAGGGGTAGAGGCAAGCAGTGGGATCATGTGGATGCCGTTAACGTATTCAATTTTCGAGCCAAAAAAGGTTGTATGGTCAATCTTGTTTTCAAAGATAATACCGGCTGCGCGATTGCCAATGAAGTTGCTAGGCTGCACTGTGTTAGACGAGGTGTACAGGTAGTAGTGCTGGATACTACGTGCAAGCACTTTGAGCTGCAGGGTGGATCTGGAGAGTCAAGATAAAGTATTAGTCAAAATTCCTCTTTGCTATAGTGCAGCTGAAGAGTATGCGGGAGACACAGCATGGCTGTCGGTCCTGCTGATTCTCTGGGATCTGTACAACTGCAGTTTATACATCACATTACATACCGGTCGCATAGCGCCTTGTTGTGAGTTACCATACCCCACATGCGCAGCGCATAAACCGACATCATGTCTTCCGAGCTACTCTCCTGGTTCTTGCCATCGTTGCTAGCAAAAAGGCCGGCTGCCCAGCCATGGCCGTGATACCAGTCGTAGATGCGCCACTGAGGGAAGTAGGGGTCAGCAGAGCTAGGATTAGCATAGTCGCGGATTAGCGCATGCACCCAGTTTTTGCGTGCGTCTGTCAGCCAAGTGGGATCGAGCGAGCCGATGATGGCAGCAGCAAGGACAAAGTGGCCATAGTGAAAGTGGTGGTCGTTGTAGTACGAGTTGCCAAAGTCGAGGCCGTCGTTGCCCGTGACGTATGAAGCCGACGAAACCAGCCCACCCCATGCACTCTCGTAGTACAACGGATACGGCTGGCTGTTGTTAAAGAACACATCAAATGCGCCCTTAAGCTTTGGTAGCACAACGCCGGTCAGCTCATCGTCACCCAACATTTTCTGCGTGACATACGACATGAGTGCAAACTTGGCCAGTGCCTTGCCGCTGTAATACATGGACTCTAAGACAGCTTGGTCCCTGACATTCTGCTTAACCTCTTCAGCCGCGGCTTCTCGAATCTTGGCAATCGCGGCATCAGAAAGCGCTGTCTTTGATCCTACGTCTTGCACCCATGGCGCAAATTCCATATTTGTCGGCAGCATTTTCTCGACAAACGTCCACTTGCGCGCTGCTACGGCTGTGGCAATGCCCTTGACGGTTGTTTGTAGCTGGACCTTGGTCGCGGCTGCCTGGGTAGCTGAATCCCAGGTCTCGGCATGGTGAGGGAGAACAAAGCCAAGTGGTTGACCGTTGGGATGACCATGGGTCTCAAAGGAAAATGTGTATTTCCCTGTCGTTCCAGTGACACTGCCAGACAAGGTAGCGGAAGACACATAAACACCAGCAGCCTTGTCATAAACAGCTTCAGCGTTGCCAGGGTCTTTGGCTACCTGTAGGACACCAGTGAAGCTTGCTGTAGCCTCAATATGCGAGTTGCTGACTGTCTTGAAGTTGAGCTGGGAGCCTGCAGTGCAGTATGCATAAACCCACCAGATCTTGCCATCGTTCAAAACAACTTTCCACTTTGCAACCGACGTTTTGGGGCTTTTAGCAATCCGAGTAACAGATCGGAACGTCACGGGTGATTTGAGTACAGGCTTGGCACCAGTGTAAAGGCCAGTAAAAAACCCCATACCCTGTACAATAGGGAAGCTTATAGATGGCGCTGCCGAAGCTGAAGACCGCAGTCGGACC
This sequence comes from Ceratocystis albifundus, assembly GCA_002742255.2. Classification (NCBI taxonomy): domain Eukaryota; kingdom Fungi; phylum Ascomycota; class Sordariomycetes; order Microascales; family Ceratocystidaceae; genus Ceratocystis; species Ceratocystis albifundus. The sequence continues at coordinate 1,186,777 of MAOA02000030.1, read as the reverse complement.
ATAATCGAGTGCGGACCAATAGCGTCTGTGGTGAGTGCGGTGTTGTTGCCGAGGTCCGTCGATGACATTATTAATGACTGGATACCAACGGGGTTGAAGAAGAACCGCGCCGCACCTGTAGACGTATCATTATCACCAAAGACACGCTGGTTGGCATCAATATGCGAGACCGCCATGCCCCATGACGTAACCGGTGCATACTTGCCGCCCGACCATGTAATAGAATATGGCTGAGTATACACGGGCGACTTTTGGTCTCCCAAAAAGAAGTTGGCATAAAACTTGTTAGTCCCGATAGGGCCAGACTTGGTGATACCGAGGCGGTCAACTGGGTGTGAGTTGACTTTTTTGAACACAGCCGGCGGTGCGTCTGTGGAAAGGGCAACGTTAAAGACATCTACACCAGCACTACTGCTGTTAGATCGAGCAAGCAGGCCGTCGGCCTGACCCTCAAAGCCATCGGGTCGCGGGGGAATGGGAGGTGGCTGATTCTCAGCTACCTGGGCCGGGGGAGGAGGGGGCGGAGCACCATAGTAATTCCCCTGTGGGGGAGCCCCATAATAGTAGCCTTGAGGAGGCGGTGCTTGCTGGTACTGGTACTGCCCCGACCCAGGGTCAACGGCCGGCTGGCCGGGAGGGGCCGCGTAAGGATAGCCAGCCGCAGGATAGCCCTGGGTCGAATGCGGAGTATAGTAAGTGTTGGTGGCGTTAGGTGAAGCAAGGTTGTTGTTGTTGCTATTGCCATCTTTGTTCAAGTGGCCTTCGAGCTTGCTCATGAGCTTCTCAAAACGCTTGGTTAGAGACTGGGTGTTGAAATTGCCTGGCATTGCGATGACGGGAGAGGCCAGAAGTAGGATCTGGACAAATAAAATCAGCCATACTTTCCACCATGGAGAATATCTTGCCGCCATAACGGAGGACATTATGCATGGAGTGTGGGTAGGAGACGGATGGAGATGGGTGAGGGAGAGAACAAGGCAAAGGGGAAGAAAGGCCGGATTCTCGCCCACTTGGCTAAGCCGAAGGGGCGGGGAGGGCTGTCTTAATGAACACGCGGCGGATGGCGAAGACGCTCTGCGGGGGCTTCCCTCCTCCTTGCGCTCCCCTCACCAGCTCTAGTGTAAAAGAAGGGCATTTCCAAAGACAAGGCCGAGACTCCCTTCCTTCTTAGCTTGGCGGAGAGGTGGCATTGTTTGGTTTGGTTAGCTGTCTCCCACAGCTTCACAGACATGGCCCATTCGCTTGGTATCTCTGGAACTCGACAACGCGTGGGGTTGTCAAGGTTGCCGGATTCCAGCACCAGGAATGGCCGGGCCTGCATTCTCGGGATCGGCCAAACAAAGCCATTGAGGAATGTGCTGTTGTCCAACCCTGAAGCGAGAGAAACCCTTACCTATTGAAAAAGGATATTGCGAAATTAGGACGGGACGTTCTTGTGGGTTTAATCGGCAGCTGTGATTGTTGAGTTGAGCAGGTTGGACTTGTTTAGATTGTAGATTGTAGATTGCTTGCACGCTTGCTCCCTAGATCTGTCGGTGAGCGACTGAAACAATGTGAAAGCCCAACCACGCAACTAAAAGTCTTAGGCAGGGCTGAGTACGGTGTCGTAGACAAGTGAACGGTTGAGCAATAAAGACCCCGGTGGAGCGATGGAGGTTCATGATAACCCTAGCATGATATAGGATCCACAGTATACCCTAATATAGGCATTAACTTGTCCACAAGCATTCCAAATGAGCTTTCTGGCACGTGCGATGCGGCGATTTACTCGTATTGTCGGAGGGCGGGGTTTCTGTAGTGTTGCTGGTAGGGTCGATAACCAGAAGAAAAACAACATTACTGCTGGTATGGCATGGATGAATAGCAGTAATAATAGCTCAACTGAGGTTGAGCTTAGTAGTCGGTCCTTCTTCTCCTTGTTGTAACAATCCAAACACTACTCGATAGAGTCTTGTTGACTGTTAAGGGTAAATCATTCTCGATAGGAGAGAGATAATAGCACGAGACGCGAGCGAGATAGCCTTGTGTTAGACTGGCTCCTATGGAGCATATCATATCCCTGAGTCTGGTTGTATACATGTACACACCTCGGAGACGACGACTTTAAAATCTATCAACACCCATGTTGATATTGATATCGCCGCGCATGCATGGCATGCTTACTAGCCTAGCCCTGCATATTTAAGTCGTTTCCGCTCTGCTCTCCGTCTCTTGGCTAATGCCACGTTAATATTCCATATCAGGTCCGCCTTCTTACAACCCTCGGCCCTCCTCCATGCCGTTTTAAGCGCGTTAGCATCGGCTGGAAGTAGTCTTTCAATCTCGTCCCAATCTAAACCATCGGCCTGTTCTATGTAGTCGTCCTTTCCATCGTTGACTTGGGACTTCAATTCCTCCATCTCGGCCTTGCGTCGCGCACGTCTCACTTCCTTGTCGCTTAGAACCCATGGTACGGTCAAGATGTCGCGCCGGAAAGCCAAGCGCTTGTTCCATAGTTCTAGCTCCGCAGCAGTGTCAGGAACAATGACGATCCTGGTTAGACGCAGCTGCCATGTGTTTTTGTACCAAGTCAGCTCGCCTTTGGCATCGACAAGTTGGCCAGGGCTGAGGTCAGGCCAGTTTATAGAGGGCTGTGACTTTTGTTGGGTCTCATTATTGCTGGATGTGTTATCAGAGTCACCTGTGATCTCAGTATCCCAAAGAATACATTGTAGTATGTCGCCGCTACTGTCATCTAGTGTGTAGATACGGCGATTGGCAAACTCAAGAATAGACACAATCAGACCGACAACCCGAACCCAGCGAATGGGGAGATTTTTATAAAAGAAGAAGTTTTGGCCTGATATGGTGGATAGGTTAGTGAGGAAGTGGCTCATGCGGATATACAAGCCTCTGGAAGCGTAGGGCAACACTTGCCCTCATATTCTGGTAAACGCGACAACCGTCGCGTGTCAGCAATCTTGAGAAAACACCATGCTGCGAATGTTGGCGACAGATCAAAGCAGTAGCGGGGATAGAGGGGCGGAGGCTCGCTGGTCATGGCATGACGTAGCTTGTAGGCGCAAACAAAATTAGAAGCAAGATTTCGCCACAGGACTGGGAAGGAATAAAGAGTGGTTTGGTTAAATGTGGGCGAAAATGGCGAAAATTTGATTCGATGAAAGCACGTTAGTAACTAACAAGGCCGAGCTTAAGATCTAGGCGAGAAAGATTGACTTTTTGCATCGTGTAAAGTAACAAAAAAGCGTGGAGGCATTGGGGACTGTATTTATTATATATTGCACTGTATGATCACATGCTTGGATTAGGTACAACACAGTGTGCATTGACTTCACGCACTTTCATTCATGTTACTACCATCACGAGGCGTTGAAGAGCGTGAGAAGAACGAATGCATCCTAATAAGCTACAAAGCAGACCATAACTCCGAGACTCCTTGCAAATAAAAAGCAGCCTTGCACCAAGCTTGACGAGCAAAAACCTATGTAATATCCTGTTTGCGCTCCTATTAAAGTCGCGATCGTTTTGCTTGCCCCCCACTCTTCCTTTCACTATTCAGCTTCGCCTGAATCTTGAGAAACTCCTCTTCTGAAGGTTCTTCTTCTCTCCTACGTTTAGCCGACTTGGCCTTACCGCCTTTCTTATTCTCCTTGGCCGCATATTTGGCTTCGAGAGCATCCAAGAAGCTGCCACGTTCTTGATGTCTGCCGCGAATCAGTGCTGCAAGTGCATCTTCTGAAGACTCCTTCTTCCGCGGCTTTGCCGACACAGATTTGCCCTTGGCTTTGCTAGACTTTGCGGCCTTTCTAGATGACACAGGCATGTCTTCCTCGCCATCCTCACTGTCGTCATCGGCAACATTAGCTCCGAACAGCTTGTCGTGCACACCAAGCTCTTTAGCATACGCCTCAGCCTCAGATGCCTCATCCTTTGCTGCCTTTAGCCGTGCTGTACGCTTCTTCTTGGCTTCCCTTGTATATGCTGGAAATCCAGGCACTCTATTCTCTTTGATTGCCTGGTCAATTATGGCACGGTAGCGTTCGTCATCCTCGCAAACATCGCTTAAAATGACTGTTTCGTACAGTGCATCAAGATCCCCGCGGTGTGTCTCGTAGGCCGACAAAACATCTCTAGCTTCTTCATCCGAGTGGCGGTACTTGGCGGCAAAACGGGCGATAGCATCAGTTGAAACAGCATCGCGAAACTGGGCGCGGTAGAATTCACTCCAGTCAAAGTTGTCACTATCAACGATAGATTCGCTCGTTGAGCCTGTTGTGTCGTAACGCTTGCGCCGTGCAGGATCAGATAGAATGGCATAGGCAAAGGCGATATTCTGGAAGGTTTCGTGAGCCTCTTTGCGTTTCTCGGTGGGCACCTTATCTACAGAAAGTGTTAATAGAGTAGGATACAGTGGTATCGGGTTAGAAGTGATGCACCTGGATGGTGTTTTAGAGCAGCCTTGCGATAGGCTGTTTTTACCTGGGCCTCGGTTGCATCACGCTCCAAGCTGAGGACTTCATAGGGATTGATGAAAGGCGGCCCTTCATCAAGCAAATCTTCTCCATCTGAAGAGCTCATAGTAACGAGAAGAGATTAGTAATGACTGAAGATGGATATTGCGGTCACGATAGACATAGACGCGTCCAAGAATTACACGAGGCATAAGCGGTAGCGATCACGTGACAACCAGCTTTTACGGCTAGGGTTATATTAATGTTGGGATTATCCTGTCAATCAAAGAACAAACACCCAAAGGAACTACGATAAATGAACGTTAAGGTTATCGGTGGATGAAGCTTTCGGACGGCATTAAATTGGAATTGAATAGTCATTTTCAGATACATTTAATCATACACTATCAGCTTAGGATTGCGAAATCCGTCTGTATCCTTAAAGCAAAAGAACAAGAACAGACGGCTATCCATTAGCATGAGCGGTCGCGAAAACCCATAGCATTTCGGCTTTGAGGATTCCTCCCCCACCTAGCTTATACTCAAAGCGGAGACTCAGACTTGTATACTGGCAAATCCCGAGAAAGAATTGCAAACAGCGAAAACTAACCGGTGTGAGAGCTTTTTTTTAACTTTATTTTCTTCTCTCAGTTTTTTGTTCTCAATTTTTTTTTTCTCAAAATGGTATTTAGTGTTCGTGTGGTGGTCACATGATGATTAGACCACCACAGCCCTCATTTATTTCTTTTGCAAAGCAAAGCACAGTTGCCCAAGCCAATTTCGTGCGTCATGTGCCACGTACCTACCTATAACAGGCATTTACCCGATGTTGCTCCATATAGAGCGGAAATCCCCACAACGTCTTGCTTTATACTATTGCTGTCAGGCGGGAATGCTCCACTTTGCACACTGGGCTGCGGCCGTAATAGCCCGTCACGTTATTAGACATGATACAGAAGTACATGAACAAGATACTGGTCACTAGTCGCTGGTTGCCGTTGCACGTATGCTGAATATACTACCCTTCGCCACTAGAAGGTGGACAAAGTTTGCACCCAAAGGTTTACCACGGTTTGCCTAATAACAATTAAAATTAAATTTCAATCCCAAGAAACGAGGCTGCAGCTGATCCATGGCCATATGTGCAAACGAAGTAGCAAAAAAACATGGAATTGGGCCAATGAGGACAGAGCTAGGGCTGATGGGGCGGTTATTTTGTTGGATTATTAGGTGGAAAGGGCCAACAGCGACAGCCTTGTGTAGAAAATTCTGCCTGGCTTTGGGTTGACCTGGCAAAGGGTGGCTGGTCAAAGGCTGGGCAGAGGGAAGGTACTTCGTACTATAGGCTTCGTTTGGAAAGGAAAAGCGACACTAATGGTGTTTAGGACAGCGATCAAGCGGATCGGGATGACACTACCTTGAGGATACGTATGCAAACGGTTAGGCCGGGACCGCCTTCTTTTTTCGAATCACTCTAATCGACTCAGATAAGGAAGGAGGAGGAAAAGAGGTTGAAGCAAAAGGGCACGGAAAGAGGCAGGCAGCCGAAGAGAAAGACAGACCTTCAGGCTGATATTGAGCAAGACTTTTGAAGCCTTCACTTTTGCTTGGGTTCCTTCCCTTGCAATTCAACCGTTTCAACTTGCAGTAATAGCTTGATAGCTTGACTTTTGACCTATGCTTTCTTGATCCTGAAATTGCACTAAGCTCGCCGTATTACTTGCAGAGTTCTCCAAGTAGCCGCCCCCGCTAATCCTTTGCTACTAATTTCTGAGGTCCTTTCAACTGTGCTTTCAAGCTTCCCGCTCGTTACCCCCCCCTCCCCTTCTCCCCTTCTCCCCTCCTCGCTTGTTACCATTTTTTCTTATCTTCCGTATTCTCTCTACCCTACCTACTGTCTATCCAGCAAGGAAAAGGAAGGAAGGCATTGACTGATCTTTTCGAGAAGGGCAGTAACATTATAGGATGGCGCTTTTTTTTTTTTTTTTTTTTTTTTTTCCTGTTCGCTCTTACCCCACCTTCGCTCTTTCTTGTTGTAATTCAGACTAAACCCAGATTAATGGGAAGTTGGTATTTTTGCTCATATAGCGTGCCACCAATTTAATTAATTGTCGTTTTTGCTGTGCTGTACATTTTCTTATTTCACACCATCAATGAAAGTGCCTAAGGTCATTGAGCTAATGGGACTTAATATCAGGATGAAAAACTGCCTGAAAATTATGACAAGAAATCAGGCCAGCAAATATTCTAGCCACAAAACCTCTCTGTATCACCCCCTCCCAACCAATCACCCAGACCCCACTTTTATCATTTTATTTCTTTTTCTTTTTTTTTTTTTTTTTTTTTTTTTTTTTTTTTTTTTTGCCACATTTTTTTTTCTTTTTTATACTCTTTCTTCGCCTGTCATTTTTCCTCCTTCTCTTGCTCTTTGTCTCCTTTCCCTTTTTCAAAAATCCCATCATATCAGTAAGCAGTTTGGCTTTCTGAAGCTATCTCAAAATCTTCTGTCCTGCGACTTTTTTCTGCAGTAGGTGTTCTGCATTGCCAAGTTTAGGGTTTTTCTCCTCCCTGCACATTTGGGCTTTGATGCACAAAAACCCTTCGCACACGCACAACCCCTGACATACCCAAGAAAAGGTCGTCCAAGATACCACAATTCTTCATACCCTCTTGAAGCCCCTCTTTCGCATTCTAGCAACTTATTTCAATTTTCGTTGCTTTTGCTTCGTGTGGCTTTTTATTGAATCTGCATTCCAACAACTTGTCAGTAATTGCAGTTTGTTTGGAATTTCTGATTCTTTTTTTTTCTATTTCATAAATACTACAAGTCACTTTTTTTTTTTTTTTTCTTTTTTGTTCCTCGTCAAACTTCCATCGACAAGCATTATGGCTGATCGTGGTGGTCGTGGTGGCGGTCGTGGTGGCCGTGGCGTTGGCGGTGGTGGCTTCCGAGGTGGACGAGGAGGCGGCGAAGGCGGCGGCTTCCGTGGTGGCCGTGGCGGTGGCGCTGGCGGTGGTGATGGCGGCCGTGGAGGCGGTTTCCGTGGCGGTCGTGGTGGAGGCTTCCGTGGCGGCCGTGGCGGAGGCCAGCAGGTCAGCGATGAGTGCTACCGGTAAGTGCAAGTGCTGAATACAGATACAAGCAAGTTCCGAACGTTATACTAATATGGCTCTCACTACCATACTAGCATTCCCAATGTCCCCACACCGACCCCAAGTGCCGAAGTTACTCAACTTGAAAACAAGATCATAAGCAATATCAATGGTGTTTCTGGTGCTATGTCCAAGACCTCCATTTCCGGTTCAGCCCCGGCTGCAAACCAAGTGGGATTCCCTACTCGTCCGGCTTTTGGAAATGTAGGAAACAAGATCAAAGTCTGGACCAACTACTTCGCGCTAGATGTCAAGACGGATACTTGCGTGTACAAGTATCCCGTCAAGGTGACTGAGCTGCGTGGTGGGGATAAGGAGTCATCTGATCAATCAAAGGAAAAGTCTAAGGATGTCGATGGCCCCGACAACCTACCCCCTAAGCTACTTGAGGTAGTCTTCAAGAAGATCATAGCTACTATCGAGAAGAAGGTACCCGGCATTACTATCGCTAGCGAGTTCCGCTCGTACTTGGTCACACCCAAGCCGCTACCAGAAGTCTTTGCGAACGAGCCGTTCACTGTTGAGTTGACTGATACTGCCAAGGTGCAGAGATTCGCTGTCTCTGTATGTGCGCCGTTGACTGTTGATATGGGTCAAGTCATTAAGTATAGCAATTCCATGGTCGACCCCGCAGATCCCAAGGGTCAGCAATTCCCCAAGTTCGGTGAGGCCATTGACGCCCTCAACATCGTTTTTGGCTCGCCCAACTTCTTGCTTCCAGGCCGTCATGTTATGGGTCACAGTCGTGTTTTCACCACTGACCACAAGGCTGAAATGCATGACTTGGCTTTGAACGACTATGGCTACCGCTTCCTGTCCGCTGCTCGCGGTTACTTCCAGAGTGTGAGATTGGCCACCGGTCGGCTTGTGCTTAATGCCAATGTGGCACACTCGGTGTTCATTGCTGCACGCAGCTTGGCTTCCATGTTTGACCAGGCCAAGCCCGAGGACCTCAACAAACTCATTAACCGCCTGCGTGTTTCGGTGCCTATCCGTCGCAACCCCGGTGGACCTCTTGAACACATGACTCGTTCGCTTGAGGGTATCGCTCTGGTCCGTGATTTTGCACGCAAGGAGACGGACTCTCTGCGATTTGCGAATACGCAGAACTCGCCGGGCCTGTTCCCGTCTAGCGTGTCTTTCAAGATTTCGGACGCCAATGAGCTCAAGCTGTTCCCTAAGCATCAGAACGGCTTCGTGACCGTCTTGGATTTCTTCCAGAAGAGTAAGTGCATGCTAAAGAACATGAGATTTGGGTGTTGATTCTGTATACACTGTCTTTTGTCGCCCAATCTTGTCTTGCTAACATCCATAATCTTTTCAGAGTACCCTGAGATCAAGGCCACAAACAATTACCCCCTGGTCTACTCTGGCAAGCGGGAACGTCCTAACTTCTACCCCGTTGAGGCTGTCTCTGTCGTGGCACAGCCGGTTAAGCGCAAGCTTACAGGTGCTGAGACCACCTCCATGCTGGACTTTGCCTGCCGTGCCCCAGTTGCCAATGCCAAGGATATTGCTACGATCGGTCGGGAGCAGCTTGGTCTGGATAACACAGCATACCTGGTGAGTGGTTTTCCTCTGTCTTGGACGTATTTCTGTATAGAAAGTGCACACTAACATATGACCTCTTCACCCATGTCTAGATGAAATGGGGTATTCAAGTTGGAAAGAACCTTCTTACCGTTGAGGCTCGCGTGCTGCCATCTCCGACTATTATGTACCGGGGCAACCGGGCCCTTCACCCTCGGGCTAGTTCCTGGAACCTCCGTGAACAGCGCTTCAGTAAGCCTGGCGCGTCTCTGGAACGCTGGGCATACCTGAAGGTTATGGCCAATGAGGCGCTTGACTCGTCCATGATTTCCATGGTACAGGACTTCCGCAAGAATTACTCGATTCCCATGGCCGAAAAGCCCCTCAGGACCGGTAGCATTGGCCGTGATGCCACTGCCCTGGAAAACTTCTTCCGCGAGTGCTCCAAGGCCAAGGTGCAGATGATCTTCGTCATCCTAGGCTCGGACAGTTCGGCTCTTTATGCCAGTGTCAAGGGCCTTGGTGATGTCAAATATGGTATTCACACAATTTGCTTCCTGAAGAAGCACTTTATGAAGCCAATGAACCCCAGTTACTCGGGTAACATTGCCCTCAAGGTCAACCTCAAGATGGGCGGTGTTAATCATGTACTTGAACGGCCTTCATCAATCTTGGCGGCGAAGACTATGGTGGTCGGTTACGATGTGACTCACCCTACCAACCTGCCGATGAACAAGAGTGGCCAAGGTATCCCCAGTATTGTTGGCATGGTTTCTAACATTGACAACCAATATGCGCAGTGGCCAGCCATTGCCTGGGACCAGACGAGTCTTAAGGAAATTTTGGATCCCGCCGCCTTCTGCGAAAAGTTCATCACGCGTATTGAGAAGTGGAGATCTCACAACAAGGGCGCACTGCCTGACAATCTTATTGTGTACCGTGACGGTGTGTCTGAGGGCCAGTTTGGCCTGATTGTGTCGCAAGAGCTGCCGGCCATTCGCAAGGCGTGCGACACGATCTACCCAGCCAACCGCAAACCACGTATCGCCTTGATCGTGTCAGTTAAGCGTCACCAGACCCGCTTCTACCCGGTGGAGAATGCCACACGCACTGGAAACATCCAGAACGGAACGGTTGTGGACCGCAGCATTACGCAGGCTCGTTACTGGGACTTCTTCCTGACGGCCCATGACTGTATCAAGGGCACAGCGCGCCCCGCTCACTACACAGTGCTGTATGACGACATCTTTAGCTCACAGGGCGGTGACAAGGCATCCAATGAGCTCGAGAGGACCACGCACGATCTGTGCTATGTCTTTGGTCGCTCAACTCGTGCTGTCAGTATATGCCCGCCAGCATACTATGCCGATATTGTTTGTGAGCGTGCTCGCCTGTACCGTCCCGAGTACTCGACTGAAGGCGCTTCCGGCCCAGCTCTGGGCGGACGTGACGTGCACCCCAACATTGTCAACTCGATGTTTTACCTGTAGACCAAATGGACAGGTAGATGATCTAACGAACGGCATTTTACTTGATGGCTCCGTGGTTGCTGCGAATGTGGCAGTTTAGGTTTCTTTAGGTCGATCAATATAGTTTTCTTTTTTCTTCTTTTCAAGCAATCTAGTGACCAAGAATCATTAATATTGTCCTCGTGTAGTGTTACTTTCTTGTGGATGATATGCTGAACAATAAGAGGCTATCGTAAAAGGCCACTCTTTTACTGCGAAGCATACTCACTAGTTTTGATAAGGCAGACAGGCCCGGAGAACGCTAGGTGCGCGCGCTCCTAGCATTTTTTACTTGGCCCATCTTCGTTGTCTATGTTCTTTTTTGACTGTAGTAGTTTGGTAAAGGTGTTGAGTAAGAGGGAGAAGACATTAGAAAGTAGTCATGTAGTCCAAACTGTGGGCAAACCAAGGGAAGAGAAAGGCCTGATTTACATGGAATGGAAAGCAATTAGTGTAGCCCGTTAGCCGCCCGCCTGGCCATGCATGGCTAGGCTTATTGACTGTCGGGGGGCGGTTGGTCCCATGTGCGAATCTGCCTTTTCATCTCTCTTCCAGACTTGTTGTGATCGTCGTCGGGACGCTTGGAGGCTATGGGGCCGGTTCCGACGAAGTTGACGACCCACTGCCGGACACAGCGAGTCTTTTCGAGCTGTGGGTGACCTGTGGTCCTGGCCTGGAGATCCGCAGCAGAGTAGTGGCCCGAGATTTGGGCCGGATGGTGTGTAGGGAGAGAGGCGTTGGAGTGGCGATAGAGCAGGTTAACTGATGTGTCTCCACCCTTCACATTCTGGCCAAAGACTTTGTTGGCAAAGCTGGCCAGAAGAACGTTTTGGAGCAGGATGATGTCCTGACTTCGCAGAGCTAGGAGTGTGGCCAGGTTCGAGCTTTGGACTGGTCTGGACAGTCCGGATTGTGTGGCAAGGGGCAGCCAAAAGGACACAGAAAAGCCAGCACGTGTATTGTCACCGACGAGAAGTTCGACTAGCTGTATACGGCTGCCCCAGCGTGTGGTGATAGTGCGTGGGGCGGAGATGGAAATTATGCCGACAATCAAGTTGACGAGGTATGGAGGTTGTCGGAGTGGGAAGGGAGATCGAGACTCCTGTTGTTTGAGTTTGGCTAGCTGAGCGGAAGATGGAAGGTCCTTGAGGTTGCTCAGGGGCCGACTGGCACCTGGAAGAAATGTTTGTAGACTGGGTGTTGGGGAGTGCGGCGGCAATATGGTCGACATGGATATAGTGGTGTCAAGGTCGGAATCTGTCTCAAGAGAGAAATATGTAGAAATCTTGACCGGCGTGGCTGGCGGGTGACACGTCACATTATTTTGCAGCGGAGGTTCGGCAACGGAGGTGCTATTCACATTCGCACCGTCATCCAGCACCGAGTACAAGAGAATGGACTCTTCGTAGAACTGCAAAAGAGGACTGAGACTAGGTGGCTTATTGGCATCTGTAGGTACATCTTCGGCCAGATCTGGGATCGTAGTGTTGCTGTCGTCCAATATACAAGACCAAGACTGGTTTAGTAATGTGGTTAGGCCATGGCCATCTTTTGGTGATGAACAAGTGGGAGTAGATGATGGAGAGGTCCTGGTTCTGCTCTGAGGCGAGCCAGCGCTATGAGCCTGTAGTAAGTCCAGGTTCAAGAAGTCTGTCGAACGGGAGGTCTGAGAGACGCGGGTGGGCAGATAGCTGTGCGGGTGTGAGAGAACTCTCCAGGAAGCTGGTTCTTCTGGTCGATAGTCGTTATGTGTATGGGTGCTTGAGACCTCTGGACGGATGGGAAGGCTCTTGTCTATGCGGGCGTAGCAGGGCTCAAAACAAGGCAGGAGAGAGGAGAAAGGACTAGCCGCAATCTTGATGGCATCGGCCCCAGTTTGGGTCTCATGATGGGCTCCCGTAGAAGTCACGCTGGGGGTCAGAAGAGTCTTTTCAGCATCAAGCAACGCAGCCGGCAACGGAGCTCCAGTAAAGAGAATGATGCGTGTCATAGCAATAGGAGAAGTATGGCATGTTTATAGAAGGCCTCGTGCAAGCAAGTGAAAGGGGGAAGCGTCGATCATTCGGCCGTTTTATCCGAAGAAAACTAGAGAACGCAGGTATCTTTTTTCTTCCGAAAAATAACTTGGATGGATGAATGATGATACTTTCTCTGGACTTTATATGGGTGTCTCCAAGGTTGGATGTATCTTTTGCGGTTCTTTTTTTTTGAGATCAAGATGGCGAGAATTCTGAGTGAAAACCAGTGTTTCATATAGAAAGATTAGCTGCTGTACAGCCACACCACACCACAGCCTATGGCTCGTCGATATGACGTTGTACGGAGCAGAAATTTCACTGCACCACAGTCGGGATTTGGCTGAGACTTCCGAGGTTCTAGTGGCCGATGGGGACAACGGGCTATAGGTCAAGACTTATGGGGGAGAGAATGGATGGTGCCATAGGGAACAGGAGCTGTTCCATACTGCTAAATATATATGGGTGACTCCCCTATAGTTCGGCGGGCTTGCCCCTGTACGAACTACTGGTTGCCCCTATCTACGCCCTGGAGGCACTGAAAGTTGGCCTTTCCCCTTAACTGTCTTTATAATATGTTACACACGAATATCCGACCTTCACCGTCTGCGCAACCAACCTCCTTCACCCCTTTTTTGTGCCTCTACACATACGACTTTTTCATTTACGCAGATCACACAGCAACTTCTTTGAACAACAATGCATGTTATCGCTGCTGCGTGGCACTTGTGTAAGTGTCGTAGTTCGTGTCTAGCAAACCCCCCTCCAAAAAAACGTTTGATTAGGCTCACTTGGCTTATTTCTAGAAGCAGTACCACCATGGTTCTCATGCGTATCATCTACCACCTGACACTAATAACACTACTTCCGCGGAGCCTCTTGAGCATGAGTAGATTCCGTAAACGATGTGTACCATCAGGAAGTACCCGCCGAGGCCTAGGATCAAGTATTTGACACTCATGGCTTGAGATACATGTGTCTAAACACTCTATAGCACCCCGGCGTTAATTATTTGCAATGCAAAATGCGTATGACACTAGTTCATCGGGCTTGCCCCACGAGACTTCCACCAAGGGGATTGCTTAGGAAGGTGCTAATGAGGGAAAACTGGCCTACGTACTGCCACAATTAGTCGCTATGATTAGCCATCGTGTAACAAGGGCTGTACAGGCGCGAGACTTGCTGCTTGTTGAAAATAGTCGAATGGCACCAGCAGTCTGAGACACGCGTCTTGTATCTTGGCTTCAGAAACTGTTGACATCCAATCTAATGCGGGACTGTTCAACGTGCGTGTAGATAATGTCGGGACTGTATATTTGTGTTGGCTGAGAATTTTGAGGAGGGAGTTCCATGGACCAGCATGCGGGAGAGGGCGACTAGAACTCGTGCATTTTCTACTTGTTATCACAACATGAGCCCGGTCCCTCCAAAGGGGGCACATCGGATCAAGAAGGCGTTGCCGCACAGCCGGAGTTGATAGAGTTTGGATAGAAGAAGAGCTTTGCCAGCTCGGCTATTAGGCATGCCGTCAAGTATGATATTGCTTCTTAGGCAGTTACCCAACTTTTGCACTTGATGCTTTAGGGAAGTTACCGTTTTGGCGAGCAAAGATTTTTTCAGCCACACGAACGCCACTCAGGCTTGTCTTAGGTTCAAAGCAGAACTTCCAGTGCTCTTGAAAGCCATCATTTTGATACAGGCGCTTCCATGCGCTGGTGTCGCGGATTGTCTACTCACCAAGCATCTTCCTGGTTCCCATCGTCTGGATCATCTCCGACTTCCCGATCAAGAGATTCGGCAGAAAGCTTTCAGCCAGCAACTGGCGGTAGGTTAACTGGGAGCAGTGGTTCATAGAGATAAGTAAGAAGCCTGCTTCCCGAAAGCGAGTTGGTTTCTGTTTTCTTGCCACTCTACACTAGCATTACTTGTACCTCTGAGCTGCGATCCTCCGGTCTTGTTTTCACTTTCGCTTCGCAGTATTTCTTCCTGTTTTTCTTCACGGCCAGTCGTTGGTTAACTACGGAAATACTGCTACTAAGCAACTTGCATCACACCGGTGTCGTCATGGTTTGCGAAATCACTTTCTCAGTCTGTTATTGGCGCCATCGCCACTGTCATCAACGGCAGATGTTGCAGTTGATTTCTTGTTAGCTATTGTGTATCAGCTACCTTGACTATCTTTCCCACTTTGGGTTGAAAACTTTCAATCCCTTTATTCTCTCTCTTATTTCTCTTACTCACAATTGTCATTTTTTCTAGGCCTTGAGCTTCAATGGTTTAAACATACGTGATATGGCATTTTCCATTGCCATTTGTGTCTGTGTCTCCGAGATTTTCCCTGTCAGTCTGCCATAGGCTCCAAACCAGTCCCTTTTGCTGCCACCCTACGATTTGAGTCTAGACCTGGAGGCCTTGGCAGACGCCATCAAGAATCTCACGTCTCCCGAGTGACTGGGTCTTTATGATGCCCTTCCTAGCTGGTTTCTGGTGGCTCACCAGGTACTATACGCGGGCCTTTATTCACCAGAGACCGAGATCTAGTCCTGTCTCTCCTCTGCACCCTTCAGAGCGTACCAAGTTTGACGTGTCTGTTCAGACGCTGGTCCA
This sequence comes from Ceratocystis albifundus, assembly GCA_002742255.2. NCBI lineage: Eukaryota > Fungi > Ascomycota > Sordariomycetes > Microascales > Ceratocystidaceae > Ceratocystis > Ceratocystis albifundus. The sequence goes on along the minus strand of MAOA02000030.1, from coordinate 1,171,513 downwards.
CATACTCGGTTTTCTGGCAAAGCTGCCTTTTGTCTTATCTACTGCTCTTAGTATGTTTGGCTCTCTTTAACCTGCCATAGATGACTCTAACATACTTAGCCCTGGTTTTACTACCGGGGGGACTAGTAACGGTGGCTCGTCTCTTGTCTCCAGGGCACCTCGGTCTTTCCAGATTTGCTCTTTTGTACCGGCTTAGTGTTTTGCTCTCCTCTTCAGTTTCTATGCCTTTTTCAACCATATTTGATATTTCATCTCTCCGAGCCGGTAGCTTGCAAAACACCACAGGGACTGCAATATCCGCTATCCGCTTTGTGTATACTTGGTTGGACTTTGCGGCTTGAAGTTTGCGCCCTTGCGTTGTTTCCCCTTATCCACTTTCAGAAACTAGTTACTACGCTTCACGGGCGTCTACAGCTACTGTCTGAGCTCTTCAATGTCTTTTCTCGGGGTTACCTTGGGAGCATCTTCCGACTTGCAGCCCTTTCCCATTTGACCTCGTCCAGATCGAAACGACTAGCTTACTTCGTGGAAGCAACTCTGCAAGCCCGCCCTCCGAGGACTTAGGCTTCTTGTTTGACACTCTGGCTTTCGCACGTCTTGTCTTCTGTTGCCCCTGAGGAGATATACAGTTATGGTTTCCCTTCCAACAGGTAATCCTCTCCAGATTCTGAGTCACGTGCAAATTCTTCAAGTTACACACAGTATTACAAGTGGACCATGATCGCTCTGTGTAACTCTAATCTTCAACTTCTCAGCAAACCGCCATATGTCTGTCTACCCACACTACACATGAAATACTGCTTCGATATAACATTGCAATCCGTCCGCCCAAGTCATACGCTATATTAGATAATAGGCTCTTCACCATGCCCCCTTATGGGACTTCTTCCTGGGCCGCACGGCCTCAAAAAAGCGGATCGCCCTTGTCTTCCGTGTAACCACTACGTCTTTGTCATCCTCATCTCCCATCCTTCCTTGATCTGAGCTAACTCAGCCCTGTATCCTCTCTTTTAGCGGCCATTTCATCAGTTTCATACTCACCTGTTTACCCCTGTCGCCATGACACCACGCTCATGCTCAACTTGGACGCGTGCGTTGTTTCATTCGATATCCTGAAACAATAGCTCGTGATAGGAACCCACGACAAGGTTATTTTCGGACAAGCCTCCTCGAAAAGTTGGGACGTAAGCATGCTAATAATAGGCTTCTACTGTGGTCGGCAAAAGAAGGTACTAGCTTTGTTCACTGTATGACGGCATAAAAGGTTATGTCACAGAAGCTTTCTTGACTGTCTACAAGGCTTTGCGCCGTTGTGTCGAGTGGGTAATGTTCTTTAGCTGGGGGGAGGAGGTTCCGGCACAAGTACTGGTACGCTTGGAATTAGGATGTGGGCCCAGCGGGTGAGGTATTCTCTTGTTTTCTTATTTATTCGTCGTTCCCAACTTATTGTCTGCCTGTTTACACAGCCAGCTTAGCTTGAACCTTTGCTCTTTTCTGCCACATTCTATCTACATTCATATTCCCATGTTTTGCTGCTATGGAAGAACTCTACAAATCTTCTGAGCAGCTTCTGCAACCACAAGTACAATCGCAGTCGCAGTCGCAACCACGCCCGTTTCCCTCACACCAACATTCACGCACATCGCGACCCTCACATCGCCGCCAATGGCTTCCTCGCTTCTGGCCATCATTTCCGTGGGTGGCTATATTGTTTATGTACCTTTCGTTTATAGGTGCGCACATGGCTAGAACCAAAATGTGTTTTCAGTCCTACCGCTAACGACAAGCACGGCTCGCAGCATGTATTATCACGGCCGCCTTTCTCTACAGATTTGTCAATGGCGTTGCAGTTAGCGACTGGCCGTACCCCAAAGCCCAACCGCCTACTATTGTCTCCTTGATTTCGGCGGCGGGTAATCACTGTCTTCGTGTGGCCATTGCAGAGGCTGTTGCAGTGTTTTTTTGGAAGCAAGCATTCCAGCCGTTCCCCGTGAGTACATCCATTCCTGGGTGTGCTGTGCTATTCAGTACCTACAAGAAATATTCATTAACTCTTTGTTGTCTTGTACTCTAGCTTGCCAACGTACACCATTACTGGGTAGCAGGACAGGGTATTTACTGCGCGCTTCAAAGCATCCTTAAAGTCACTGGCTTTGCCATTTGTAAGACATAGTTAGAAATCCCGTAGTCTTGAACCCTCTAGTCTACAAGTGCGTTGTACTGACCCAAATTTTGCTTCTATCTAGTATCTATCATCATCCATACCAGCACTCTTGCGCGCGATCCGTGCTTTCAAAACTCTATCCGAATTAGCGAGAGGCTACACCATGCCAATGGTACAATCAGCGTCCCTGCTGCTTCGTCTCTTGACAACTACTTTGCCGGGACCATGATGGGAAGAGCCCAGAATGTCATGATTTCAGGCAATTTCAGTCAGGTGTTGACTGAGTATCAGCAAAGATCACCCATCACGATCAACAATGACTGTCCGAACTGCACATTCTCAGTAAAGGTAGAATTATATACCATGTGCGTTATACTCTGGGTATAGTATGCTAACGCTATAGCAGGCCTTTGGCTTTAATACCGAGTGCAGAACCACGACACTCCCATACAATGTCTCGAGCTACATCACCACGGGCGAAAAGATGGCTGAGGGTCTTGACCTCTTAAATGTTGACGTTAGCTCCATGACCTATTCCGGTACGAACGAGGGTTACCTCAACGTCACCGTCAGCCGGCGGCCATCTCTAGATTGTACGGGCGATATGATTGTGCAAACATGCTTCCTGTACCCTGCTACTATGAAATATAACCTACAAACCGACGCCGGGGCGGTAGTCTTTCGAAATAGTTCATGGGAGAGTGATGAGTTCATTGCTAACACGTCAGTACAATTTCCTTTCTAACAGACGGCCACCAAGTACAGTACTGACATTTCTCATGCTACAGGACTATGGCTAGCCCTATGGGTGGTCTAGATGGCAATCTTGCTGCGTTTCAAGACTTTGCATACACTTTATTTCATTCGGAAGCCAATTTGCGATGGGCGGGTGCTCGTGGCTGGGACTACTCCCACACCGGGCTTGTCGCGAGTACTTATATCATTCCACCAACGGCCGATTGTGGACCAGCCTTCAAAGACCCCATGGATGGTATTATTAATGGCTTCCGCGAAATATCTTTACGCACCAGTCTTCGCCAGGCCATCGCGACAACATCGGAGGTGCAGTTTGCCAATTATACGTCGTTCACACAGAGAGCCGTGTACCAGGTTGAGTATCAATGGGTCATTGGCGGATTTGTTGTTAGTTTTGTTGGTTTCGCAGGCGTTATGGTCTGTCTATGGGGCTTCTGGGTTGTTGGCCGCCAGGTATCCATGAGCCCGCTGGAGATTGCGCGAGACTTTGCGTATATTGGCGAGACACAACTGCGGCACTTTCCACCTTCTAAGAGCGGCCCAGACATGGCTCATGAAAAGGCTGATCGGCTCATGGTACAATGGGCAGTGGATGAAGCGAATAACTACGAACTAGCGTTTGTTGAGAGCACTCCGCTAGTAAGAGAGCTGAAGAAGGGCGACTTTTACAATGTGGCAGAGGAGCGGCCAAGACTGAGAGCAAGCTGGTCATGGAGATAGACAGGAGGAAACCAACTAGACATACTTAACGAGTACGTGAGTACTGTAATGCGACATGAACTATTTAACCTGTGCTTGTTTGCCAGTTGAAGCTAAAAGAAATGAATTGATGAAATCTCGTGTCCTAGGATAGACTAATTATTGGCGCTCATGCAAACCGACGCCAAAAAAACACACACAACAATAGAAAGATATACTCAACCACAGACACTCTCCACAAGGGCTTCTCTTTCTCTCTCTCAATCGGAGTCAAGACTGTGTATTTCGGTTCGTCAGACATCTAGTCCTCGAACTTGATACCACCACGTGAATCGGTATCAATTACACCGGCACGATACGAGCCACGCTTCATCTTGTTCTTCTGCTTGGTGAATCCAGCGCCGCGCGTCACAGCAAGGGTCTCGAACATGCTCTTGTCGTACTGACTGGGCTCATACTTTTTGGCGAACTTTTCCTCGACCTTGATGTCACGCGACACACGTGAGAATGGTAGCTTGTTCTTGGCTTCTTCCTGGCGGGCACGCCAGGCCGCAGACGGATCGGGAGGCAGAGGTGCAGCAGGGGGCGAGGCCTTTTGCAGAGTGACAGAGGAAGCAGCAGATGTAGAGGAGGAAGTTCTGCTTTTCTTGGGGGCGCTTTTAGAAGATTTTTTGGCGGTGTTAGAGTCGGAGTCGGAGCTAGATGAGGATGAAGATGAAGAGGAATCCGAGTCTGAGTCCGAGTCGGAATCAGGGAGTTTAGTGTTGACGGCTTTTTCGTTGACCTCAGAGTCAGAGCTGTCGCTATCGCTGTCGGAATCGGATGAGGAGTCGGAACTGGATGAAGAGCTGTCGCTGCTGTCGCTGCTGCTGCTGCTACTGCTGCTGCTAGAGCCAGAGCTGTCAGATGAACTGGAATCAGAGTCCGAATCAGAGCTGGAATCGGAGCTGGAATCAGAGCTAGATGAAGACGAATCTGACGACTCAGAAGACGATGACTCAGAGCTAGATACAGCCTTCTTTGCAACCTTGGCCTTCTTGGTGACAGGCTGCTCAGTCTTGCTTCCCTTCTTCTTCTTCTTCTTTATCTCTTCGTCTTCCGATGAGCTGGACTCGGATGAACTGGAGGATTCAGACGATTCAGACTTGGACTCAGACTCTGAGCTAGGCGCTTTACGCTTCAGTGATTTTACGGGTGCAGTCTCAGCCTTTGACTTGCCTGACTTGGGGGCTGGGGTCTCCATCTCATCATCGCTGTCGCTCTCGTCGCTCGATTCCGAGTCACTAGACTCATCATCAGCAACATCACCCATCTCGACGTCATCGTTAGTTCCAGAAACAGTGTCAGTGGTTTTGGACTGTGTCGCCGCCCAGCTCTCATACACGGTCTCTAGGGTCTGGTCCTTAGGTAGAGTAGCCCCAGTAGCGGCCCAGCCTGCTGATTTGCGCTGCTTATTAAACCCTTTGTAGGCATCAGCAAAGCCATGGGCACTTAGGAAGCTTCCAACAAGATCCAGAAGCTGAGCAGGCGGTATGCTAGCCTTTGGTGTGGTTGCCTTGGAGGTCTTCTTATGCGTCTTGGCCATGGTGGTATCGGGAAGGGTCTGGGTAATTATGGGGGTAGTAGTAGACTTATTAGCGGCGTTGTTGGTGAATAGCCACGCAGGAGGTCCGGACATGGGCGATATGATCGCGATGGGAATGCGACAGATGATAAAGAAAGTAGGCGATGGGAATAGCAAGTGGCGCAAATCAAGTCGGGCCTCGTGAATTCAAGAACAGTCACCGGCCCAGATTCCATGGGATAAAAAAAAGTTTCTTATCTTATCGATTGTCAGCTGAGTCAGCAAGCCCCGCTAAATAGCGCTTGCAGAGACTCTAGAAGCCAACTGTATAGCGGAACGTACAAACTCGTTTACGCGATAATGATTCCCCCTAGACGCGACGGTTTCCATGGTTATGCCGTGTGGCTGCATCAAACCTGCATGTATGTCATGCAACCCTGTGAGATTTGGCCTGCTAACTAACAAAGCCGCCTCCCCGCCTCCCCCCAGCTCTTAGTGGCCGTGTCTTGCTTGGGCTTCCTCTTGTGGTAAACTCCTTACGTTGTTGTGGCTACCCTCCCTCCTATCCTCCTCCGAAGCTGCCGTCTTGTCTCGAGTTCAGCACACACACACCTACCAGTGCCCGCTCTATCGCCATTCTGCACAGACCGACGTAAGCCCCTATGTAAGCCAGCGCAAGCAACGGATCCCTGCTTTGATTTCCAACCCAAGCCCATCCAAACTTTCTCTCTTTGTCTGTCTCTTCTCTGTTACAAGTCTCAGCCTCATTGCGCTAGCCAACCAACAGCGCTCTTTGCTTTTGTTGACTCTTTTCCTCTTTCTGCCTGGTCAGAGACTCGGAAACAAAATCTAAAACAGGCGCCGGTAAATCCTTGCGGGCCTCTGTTCGTCAACAAAACAAATAGCCAGCCCATCCCAATCTTAGCCTGGCAATAAGCACAGCCCGGTCTTGTCCTGTCTGTCTTTCTCCCGAACACCATGAACGCTACCAAACGCAAGTTCAATGCTCTGATCCAGGGAATGGGCAATCGGTCGTCTCCGTCTACACCAAGCCGCCATCTCGACTCTGAGCAATCGCAAAAGTCCCCACACTCGCTACTTGATTCGCCCTCTGCGCGCAAAACTATCAACGCCAACAGCCACACTACTGCAATGCCACCATCTGATTCCTTGCTGACGCCAGATGACAGCTCCAAGCGTCGTCGTCTCGGCCACAAAGACGTCACCATTATTACCTCGGCGCCTGGTTCAACCACCAAGATATCGGGAATCTCGCTACGAAAATGGGGCTCCAGCGCCTCCAAGTCCACCATGCGGCCGTCGTCCGTCGTCGGCCCTGTCACCAAGGTCACCAACCTTACAACACCAATGTCGGCCGCAAAATACTGCCCGTCGGACCGTAACGAGTTGATCAAGCGACTCACTACATTTCAAGAAATTTCGGACTGGACGCCCAAGCCCGATCGTGTTAGCGAGATCGAGTGGGCAAAACGGGGCTGGGCTTGTCAAGGGAAAGAGCGTGTGCGCTGCACCTTGTGTCATAAGGAGCTTGTGGTGCGGTTTAACACGAAGGAGGTTGACGGCAAGGAAGTGCCTGTCTTGATGCCATCTGAGATAGGTAAGGTGGCTTGAGATGTTGTGATAGTGCTGCATTGAAATGTCTGAACGCCTGGCCTGCTAACATTCCGTGTAGAAGATGCACTGGTCGACAAGTATTGCCAGCTTATGGTCGATGCACACCAAGACAACTGTCTCTGGCGCCAGTCTGGTTGCGAGGGTATGTGTCTATCTCTTCTCTATTGCCTTCACTGCCTCAGTCATGCGCTCTAACCATTTGCTTGTAGATTCCCTGCTCCGCATATCCTTCTCCAACTCACTCGCAAACTTTGAGGCCCTGCGTCTCCGCTACGATGAACTCTGCGCACGCTCGGACGCTCTCCCCTACGACTTCAACCTACGACTCCCCGAAGGCCTTGATCTCGATGTTGTGCTATCACAGCTACCGCAAGACTTCTTCTCAAAGCCCACACCACCTCCCAAGACTCCAGATCCCAAAACCCCTAACCGGGTCGCCCTGGCCCTAGCCATCATGGGTTGGCAGGGCCTAACTAACCCCCGCATTGGCGCCATCCCGAACTCTGCATCCTGTCACACCTGTCTGCGGCGTTTAGGTTTATGGATGTTCAAAAGCAAAGAGCTAGCACCCGATGGTTCCATTGCTGTACCGGCCGCCATGGACTACCTCGACCCAGCTCGCGAACATCGCTTCTTCTGCCCGTGGAAGAACCCGCAAACCCAAAGGCTCGCCACGGCACGATCGAAGCCAGGCACCGACCTGACGGCCTGGAAAGCACTTGTGCAGTCTATACGCAATGAGGCCTATCTGCGTGAGCGTCTCAACGATGATTCCAAGAGCAAAGTGAACCGCATGCGCTCGCGCTCTGAGCTGCCATCCACCCCCATTAAAGGCGGGCGCCCCGCCCTGCCTGCAACACCAGGATCGAGTGCCGCGAACGGCTCGCCCCTACTCACGCCCGGGACGCCAGCGACCAACGGCAGTGATGAGGCCACACGCGATTCAAAGGACAAGGAGCGTTGGGCTCGGTTACGCCGCGTCAAGAGCCTGTTTGACACCAAGTCGTCCCGCAAAAAGAAGTCAAGCTCAAGGCCTGGGACGGCAACCTCGAGGCCAGACACGGCAGTGTCAATATTCAGCAAAGTGAGTCGGACAAGCAAAGCAGATAGATAGAGGAGACGCCACTGCAGAGCATAACGGGGAGCGGCAATCCACGGACCTGGGCCAGCCACGGGAGGAGGCTAGAGAAGGACACAATCATAATAATCATAGAGTCAAACCATGTAACCATAGTAAATACGACCTGCTTATCCTTATCAGTCCTTATCAGTAGCGGCTAGTCAGCCGCCAATAGCAATCTCTGTACGTACCAGATAGCCGTGCCCCCACTTTATTAGACGCCTCTACTACAGCTTCAAGCCTTCATCGCTCGTCGTTTTGTTTATTTTGATGATGATCTGGTCTCTGGTCTCTGGTTTCAGTCACATATACAACGCCCGCCGCGCCCCTTCCCTTTTTCGTCTGACCTAGGCTTTTCCTGGTCTTTTTTTCGACCCATTTTCTTTGTCGTCTATTCATAGGCGCTTTGTCCGTGTGGCTATCCGTCTACCTTACTACGCTATTAACAGGGGCTGCCCCTCCTCATCTTTCACCTTGGAGACACGGCCCTTGCACCTCCACATTTCGAGGCGACGTGACGTAGGAACTCCAGCGTGTGTCATCTTGGAGAACATTTCAGTCGCTGGCACCTGCTGTGCTTTTCTTTTGTCTGCGCAACGACCACAAAGACGCTCCTCCGCTCCGCTCCGCTCCTGTCCGTCCTTATTGCCTTGTCACTTTGTGTGGTCTTGCCCGCCAGCGCTTCATTCTTGAGGTTATCTTAAATAGCTTTCTGCATCATGCCTGTACGTCTAACCCCCCTCCTTCTCGTCGTACCAAAGCCTTATAACCGCCCTGCAAATCCAAATCACTCACAGCTTCTCGTTTTCCGTGTCTTCTTCCACTTAGAAACCGTATACTGCCGTCACCGTTGCTGTCGAAACGCAAACTGGCGAGAGCTATGCAGTCGATGACTTTAGCTGTATTCCCAATCTCGTCGAGCTAGTGTCTCTGCAGCAAAGCGGACCAGAAGAAGCAGCTCGGGCTATCCGCAAAAAGCTCAAGTACGGTAATGTGCACCGCCAGCTGCGTGCCCTGGTCATTCTAGATGGTCTGATCCAGAACGCTGGCCCGCGTTTCCAACGCACTTTCGCCAACGAGCCGCTGCTTGAACGGTTGCGCGTGTGTGCTACATCGCCGCACTCAGATCCAGAGGTGCGCAAGAAGTGCGACGAGCTCTTTCGCGGCTGGGTTCAGTATAAGAACACCGCTGGTATGAACGGTATTGCGTCGCTAGTCAATGTGGGTTTTCTTTCTTGGCATGCTTGATTCTTCGTGCACCACACTGTGTCTTACGCAGCTAACCAAGCCATACAACTTGTAGCAACTCCCCCGCCGCAAAGTAGTGGTCACCCGAGATGTCTCCAAAGCAGTCCGCGAAACCGAAAATCCCTTTGACGACGACGAAGACACTGATGCCGAAACAAGTAAACCCAGCCAGGCTGCCGGGTCTAAACACCGGCCCTCAGCGTCAACCGAGTGGCCAGCTGGGTCTTCGCCCTCAGCCCCATCCTCTAGCTCCGGCTACCAGTCATTCGGCCATGCCAAGTCTTCGTCTGGGTTCTGGTCGTCGCGCAAAAAGGACAAGGAAAAGGAGAAAGAAAAGCGCAAAAGCAACAAGGACAAGTTGCGTGCGCCCATCAATCTGCAGACCGAGCGACCGCGCATCAAAGCGACCATTGCAGACTCGAGTCTAGCTGCTACAAACCTCCTCAACGCTATGCAAGTCGTCAACAGAGAGACTGAGCGCATTTCCGAGAACCAAGTCTGCGTTCAGCGCTTCGAGGAGTGCAAGACACTGCGTCGGCAGGTCCTACGTTACGTATGTATTTGTTCCATGTGCTCTGGTGCTCTCGCTCGCCCTCTACAACCCTTCGTACTGACCGTATCATAGATTCACAACATCCATAGCGAAGAATTTCTTGGTGGCCTTTTACATGCTAATGATGAGCTTATCAATGCCTTGATTACCTTTGAGCAGCTCGACCGCTCTATTAACGCAGACAGCGACTCAGATGATGATCTCGCAGCTCAGGCCCATATGTATCGCAGTATGTAACCCCTATTTACTTTTGTCTGCCACTTACGGCCCCCTTACTTTGTCTTCTTCTGCAGGCCACTGCTTGCCAGCCTCTACTAACCCCGATTTCCTTTGTCCTTCTAGTGGCCCAACTCCGTAGTAACGAAACTGGTAATTCTACCTTGGGGACCACATCTTCACCGTCATCCGATATGGCTGGCTTGTCTCTTGAAAGCTCCACAACGCCCTCTTCGCCACCATCTACCAGTGCACCATCCAGCCGTCGTGGCTCTCGAGCCCCCCCGCCCCGGCCTCCAGCTGCTTCAAAACCGCCGCGTAACATTGGAATGGCACAAAACACTCAGCAGCAGAAGCAGCCACTAGCGTCAGTCATGGCACTAGGAAAGCCAGAGCAGCTTGAGGAAGAGAATGATCCATTTGCGGATTCAAATGTAATTAATTAAAGGGTAGGAATGCAGGTGAGGGGGCAGTTGCAGGTGCAGGTGCAGGTGCAGGTGCAAGTGCAGTTGCAATTGCAGGTGTAGGTGGGTGTATACGGGCCATCACAGTACCAGGTGAGAGCTTTGTTATAGCTACATGTGTCTTTCATAGACATGGGTGGGTAGACGGAACTGGTCTAACTACATCTGCAAGCTGCCGGTGTGCTTGAGAATTCTAGGGCTTTAGCATTGAATAGCCCGACTTTGGCCACTCACTCCAGAAGAGACGTACCATGATACAGTCAGCCAACCAATCTTGTTCTGTAACCACCCCAACTCAACTCCATTCAGGCCGCCTTCGGGCTGTCTCTGATATAGGCATAATTTGATTGGTGCCCTTACTCCTGCTCCTACACTTCCCTGCTCTTATCTCTCTTTGCTAGGCCTGGCTGGCTTGACCTCGGATCATCCGTTTCTAGCGATGCAGGAGGTGTTACGGCTTGCTTTTCTTTTCTTTTCTTTTTTTTTTTTTTTCTTTTTTTCTTCCTTTTTCCCTGTTGGCTCTCTGGTATCCCTCTTCTCAGTCTAGTCATAGGTCTGCAGTCAACTTTGCTAGCCTTCTTTCCTCCTTCTAGTTGACTTCCTTTTTATCGTCGATGGGTCAGTGGCCTTGTTTTTTTCCGGTATCAAGGTGGCCCCAGTGTCTTGCAAGCATTAGACAGAAAGAGAGAAATACAGGAAGACTGGAGCACGGTGCTATAGATGGTCTGTCCCCCCTTTTTCTTTTTCTCTCTCTCTTCTTACTCTCCTCTGGTCTTCTTTTTCTCGTCACCGTCCCGAGGCAATCAGCTGAATGCCTTTGCATTCTTGGTATCCAAGTCTCATTGGCTGCTTTGCTTGCTTCATCGGTGGTGGGGCAGTTGGGCGTTAGCCCTCAAGTGAGTCTAGGTTCAAGCCTTTCTCTTCGTCTCTATACCTTTTTCTCTGGCCCTCCGTCGCTCGTAGGCTTCCCTTTTCAGGCGGAGCTTAACAATCCAGAGAAACGGGCAGTGGTGGAAACCTTGACAGGCATCGATCGACTAGTGAATCTACCTGTTATTCGGTGTTTCTAGAACTGGATGCCTTGTAATGGTTATGATGCTGTTTTATGCAGACCTTTGTGTATATCACTCTATCCTTGTACTTGTTCTCTCCTGTGGCGGAATTATCTCTCTCACCGTCGACTGTTAACCCTGCTGCTTACCGTGTTGAGCCAGGATGTTACGTTGTGTGCACAGCTCAGTGGCGTATTCCATTCCTCTTTGCCAACTCCAAGGACACCACACCACAGGACAGTCAGTCAGTCCCAGTCGGGAAGTCGTTTCCAAAGAAAACAATGGAAAACAAAAAAGAAAAAAAAAGAAAAAGAAACAAGCACTTGCTGATATTGTTGTTGTTGTTGTTGTTGTTGTTGTTTTATGCCTTCTGTGTCGTTGGTACGGTGCACAGCACACGGCCCTAATACTGTGTTGTTTTTGCATAAACTAGAAAAGGGCAGTTGCATTATTTTATCTTCTTCTACCCTGCTTGTTCTTGCTGTTTGGGAAAATGGAACCTGCCAGTTTTAACTTCGTTCTTTCCGAACTTTCAATTAAAACGGGCAATTGTAGTCTACAGTGAATCCTTCGGATCCTTTACATGCGAACTTATGTCCTCGAGTCCTCCGAGTTCCTTCCTTCTCTTAACGTCGTAGTATTAAGGGCCTCGTCAGGGTCCTGTTGTGTTGAGGGACATAATGTATTTATGTATCTTTCTTATGACTTGTGCTGCCAATCAAGACTAACTATAACTAGCTATTCGATTGGCCGAAGGACTAAGGCAAGGGCTTGTCTTGTTGATGATAAGACTGTTTTCCTTCCAATGACTGCCGATGTAACCCAAAGATGTCCTTGGGCTTAGCAGTGTGCAACCAACTTGCGCCCGTAAAACTTGACGTCTGTCTAATCGAGCATTGGATATGGCTAAGAGAGCGTTGACTGCGCAGACAAAGTCGAGCTCTATGTTCTACTGTCACTAGCTGGCAAGCTGTGTTTTACGATCTATCTGATTCTATCACTGGCCTTGGTCTTTCCTCGCTATCCATGCCCCATCCCATGAATGCACAACTCAAGTCTTATGCCGGGCTATTCATCTCCATAGTGCCGTAAAAATAGAAACGGCCATTTCCTTGATTGCACCACTCTCTCCTATTTTGCTCCATTGTTCCCTTCTCTGGCTTTGGGGTTCCTCTCCTCACTTTCTCCGGCCATAACTCTCTGGCTTGGCACTCAAATAATAACGCCTTTTTTCTTTTGTTTCTTTTTTTTTTTTCTTTTTTTTTCCTGTGCTTTTATCTAGAATCTATCATTCTATATGATTTATCTGTTCAAGTAGACAAAGGCTGAGGTAGAGGAGAGGAGTGGAGAGGAGAGGAAGGATGAGAATACTACGGGCTATCCGGCTAATGCAAGGGTGCTGATTTGGCTTAGGACTGAATCTGGTGATTAAGAAGGTGATTTTGGGAGGAGCGGGTAACAAAGAGGCAGAGATGACGATGGAAGAAGGCAGAAGAGGCCATAGACGGCATAGACGGGCAAGCCAGGGGAGGGGGTAGGAGGAAGGGAAAACACAAGAAGCGGGGAGGGGGGAGGAGAGAGAAAGAGGGGGTGTATGAGATGTAAAGAAAGGAATGGAACTCTCACACTATTTTCGTAAGCTTGGTTGGATGCCTTCAGAATGCATATAGAAAGATAGAGTATAGTCTGTGTGTGTATTCCTATCTGGTTCAGATCGGCCAGAAAAAAAAAGGAAAAAGGAATAAGGTCATGTTACTTTTCGTCCTCCTTGTCGAACCTTTGTCGTGCCGCCAAGACATTTGGTATAAAACTACACCTCCACGATAAGAAACAGGGCGGAAGGGAGAAAGAAAGAGTAACCCAGGACTAGGTAAGAAAAATACGATCGTGTCGTCATAGGTAGGCCAGGCCCAGGGATTGTTCTTCTTATTGGAAACGTTCGGCCTTAGAGACTTGGGGGTCTAGAACTTGGGCGTTGAAAGCTTTGCGCTGGGGATGCTGTTTGTTTGTCGAACCAGGTAGAGGGGCAATCCTCCCCTCCGCCTCCCCTCCCTTGTCTTGCAGCTGTCTCCTGTCTCCCTCTTCCAGCCTAACATCTGGCCACAACTCTGCTCAGTGCTATCATGTTCTACCAAGCCACGTCTCTCTCCTTGGCCTGTACCTCGTGTGCTCCTAGACAGCTAGACAAGAAGAAAAGACTGGTGGGCGGCCACTTGATTGAAGATTGTACCCACGAGGCTTGGAGGCAAAAATAGTAAGATCTATCCATTTCCAGGGAGAGCCAGTATGCGTCCATGTTCCATGTGCACGTCTTTCAGTGTGCAGAAAAGCAAGTACACGCCAGTAAGCAAGCGGCGACGTGTGGAAGTTCTATTGTTTTCCACACACACACACACACACACATACATACATACACACCAGACTCTGGTGGCCAAACTGAGCACGCCTCCCTCATATTTTTTTTCTCACAACTCACATTGGGCCCATTCTACGGCCTGTTTGCTCAGGATGCTTTCCGAGAGGTTGGGAGATCGTTTCAAGATAACAGCAGATTCGACACAGCCTCATTGCTCTGCCGCTCTCTCGTTGGTAGACCAGAAGCAAGCTAGAATCAATCAAACCCAAGCCAAGCCAAGCCAAGCCAAGCCAAGCCAAGCCCAGTCAAGTCAAATGGGTGTGGAAGGAGACATCGGGAGAAGCGTTCAGACAACATGGAGAAAACAGAGGAGAGAAACAGCAGAGCAGGGAAAAGAGAGAGAGGGAAACAAACAAACAAAAAAAAAGAAAAAAGAAAAAAGAAAAAAAGTCCCCTGACCCCAGGCAGACTGACCTTGGTAACGTCGCGCGGAGAATTAGGCTATGGCAAGACCACAGACTGGTCTCGGCATGTCTTTCGGGCTTATAGTACAGAGCACATAGCAAACAACTAAGAAGCTCGCTGGCTGTGTTGCATATGGAGAAGCAGGAAGAGGGATGGGATAGGGGAGGCTCATTACTCATTGTCTATAGGCAGTGAATATTGGGACGGGGGGTTTTTTGGTTTCTTTTTTTTTTTTTCTTCTTTTTTCTCTTTCTCTTACATCCACACCACGACGCTCTCCTCGTGCTCTAGGAGGAGCCTGTAGCACAGTTTTGGTCTTTTGGTCTTTTGAGCCTTTAGTCAGGCTAGATCTCGGTGAGTGTTGGAGGTGGCAGTGTGCTTTAGCATAGTCAGCCTTGACGATGTTGATATAAAAGGCTAATATACATCACAGCCAGTCAGGCCAGCCAGTAACAGCACAGCACTACGGTGTACGTTGCAGGTCAGGCTCGCCGCTCGCCTCCCGCCTTGTGGTACCAGGTCAGCATTAGCTGGGTTCATGCAAGTAACCTTGACGGTGGGTGGTGAGCCTTGTAGAGGACGTGGTTTTCTTGGGTTCAACTTGTCAGAAGCTTAACCCTACAGACGGCATTGGTATCTTATTTTAAGGATTTAAGCAGGCCTACTGGGTAATAGGTGCCTGTTATTGCTGCTTTGGACATTCTTGGATTAATTATATGGATTTAATTTGTATTTATTTTATTTATTTTCTCTCCTTGGTCTTCTTCGGCGGAGGAACTTTTTGCTTGCTAGCTTTTCTTGGCACTTCTTCCTACCATTAAACAAGCTTCTATTTTTGTATCTTTTTACATGTCACGCTGCCTTCATTGTCACCCTCATTTGCTTGTGACGTATTGGCATGACAACATGTGCCGTACGAAGGGAAACAAAACATTGATGCCTATGGTTCAGGGCATGAATACTAACCACAACGCTATCCTCTACTTTGGTAAGGACCGATCTCTACAGAAATCAGGCAGACGACGCTAGAAGAGAAGCTAGAAAGTGCCAATTATAAAAGCAGGAAACGGAGGCAAACAAGACGCACAGACCTTGAGAGTGCTAGCGCGAGATGAGGCGAGGGTCTTTCATTTGGAGGGGTGAGTGGACTTGTCTAGATCTACAGTCTACAGACAACAGCGCAAGGGGACTCGAATGGTACTTGCGGGGAGAGGGGAGAGGGGAGAGGGGAGAGGGGAGAGGGCAAGAGAGAGAGAGACGGTGTTGCTATAGATGAAAAGCAAAGTCATGGTTAGACATGAAAACATGGCCATATATCAAACTCCCTCCTATTAAGCCACTCCGCGGGATATTTCTTCGCTGCCCTATATCACAAGGCAAAGAGGAAACAAGGAAACAAGGAAACAACAACGGCCAGTACGAGATAGAAAAGACCAGAAGAGACCTAACATAAGTGCCCCGGCCTTTTCATAGAAGAGCCAAGTTACGCCGAGGAGGTCCGGCGAAGACGATAAAATAGCGAGAAAAGAAGATAATAATACACACATATATATACACACACATAAAAAAGCAAGAGTTGGCGAGGATTATAGAGCCTCAAAGATATCACATACGAGATTTCCTTCTCTCTTGAATAACAGGCTGTGCAAGAAGACAAGAAGGGAAAAGGGAAACCAGTAACCCCTCCGCCTCCGCCACTCTACCTCTCTCTGTCTTCTTTGCCATGCCCTCCCCCCTCCCCCTCCCGCCTCCGCAAGTCTCCATCTTCGGGAAGCCTTGGGCTACTATTGCTACTAGCTGACTAGCTGCCGTAAACTTGGGCTTAGTGGGAAGAAACGGCATTGCACATAGACACAGACAAGCAAGACCACCGGAGGAGGAAAAGGAAAAGAAACAGAAAAAGAAAAAGAAAAAAATAGAAAACACAAAGACTTGCATCGTAGCAAAGCTTCTCAAACCCGCTGGCTAGCTTGGGACTTGGGCTGCGTCTGGGTCTGGGTCTTGAGGGCTTGGGGCCTGTGGCTTTGGGGGAGAAGACGAGAGACTGGGGACGGCGGGAAAGGGGAGGAGAAGAGCACACTTGGTACCTGCAGTTGGCATACGCAATAGGCACCAAGCGGGCGATGCGACAAGACACAAAGCATCAAGGGAACAAAAACAAAGAAGCACGATAGAAGGCTCATAGAATGAGAGAGCTAAAGGCCCTGCTAGCCTACTAGTCCCAAGCAAGGTGGCCTGGGAGGAGGAAGAAAGGATAGGCAAAGCGCCGATTAAGAGACAGTGGAGAGAAGCGAATCCGGGCCACTAAAAGCAGGAGACCAACAGAGCAAAGCAGAGACCCTCTGGCACCCTGTGGTTCTGGGGGAGCTGATGTCTGTGTACTGCCTTTTGTGTCTGTGGCCTGTTGATTCTTTGCATATCTTTGTCCGTGTCTTGTGCATCAAATGCGTCTGTGGGTGTTTGCCAGTGTGCAGCTGCTGTACTTTCTGTACTCTGTCTACGTAGCTTTGCATGAAGACCCCTCTCTCTGGGGGCCTCATCTTCCCTGCCCTGCAGTACCATCTCTGACTCTTCCCTCTTCCTCGGGCTCCTCTTCCGCCTTTCCTATCTAGACTTCTCCTCATCTTCCTGTTATCCCCTCACCAACAACATCGCCACCCCTCCTAGAATCGCAGCATTCCACCAGTCGTTGGATCTCAGGTGACTGTCGGCCTAACCTGGTTTGGCGGTGATGTTTGTTGGAGGGTAGGGCCAAGTGAAGTGCCGGGGGGGGGGGGAGGGAGGAGGAGAGTCCAAAAGGCCAAGAATCAGGAAGAAGCACGAGCCAGTAAGACAACCCCGGGAAATAGAAAGGAAATAAAAGAAAAAAAAGAATGAGCAAGCAAGCCAAAGGAAGAGACGAGAGAGAGACCAAAACGAGAAAAGACGCATGAGCCCTATCCGGCCTTATCCTCGGACAACACATGGCGCGGACCACCCGGCGGACCTTGTTCTTGCTCACTGTTTTCTCACCCCTCCCAACACGCCAAATCTTGCTCACGTAAAAGGGAAAGCAAAGGAATTGGCAAAGACAAAATATAATGAGAAAAGAAAGCAGGGAGATAGAAAGACAACACCGTGCACGTGCCCTGCACTATGAGGTAATGCGTCCCACTGCTATGGAGATGAGCGTCGGGCCCAGCTGTGGATGCCTGTCAGCATCATAACGAGTCGAGTAGGAGAACGGTCGAGATTGCAGGCAGAGGAGAAGGATAGAGACAACTTTGATCTCGCGCTAGCTGCTTGGTAAGGGAGTAGGCAGCTTGTTTCAGTCCTGGAGAGACCGGGCCGCCAGACGGTCCAGCAGCAGATGAAAAGGAACGTACGAGACTAGGAGAGAGAGTGTGTGTGTGAGAGAGAGCGAGAGAGAGCGAGCGAGCGAGCGAGCGAGAAATAGGACGCAAAATAGAATGAGAGAGGGGGGAGAGAAGCACGCCGTTATCACCAGCCAAGTCTTGTCATCTCGCAGTTGGTCTATCCCATCCCCCTCGCTATCCGCCGTATCTTGGACACCTAGCTGGCTCCGCACAAGACAAACCGGCAAACAGGTAAACAGGACACTCGGCCACCATAACCTCGGCCAACAGACATTTCTCTGGCCATGTCTCTGGAAACTGGCAGTTAGCACAGAACAGCCGCCAATAGAGCCCCACCACCAGTTGTAGCCTGAACACAGCAGCGCGGTCCTCTCGCCTCTTCTCCTCCTTCTAGCCGCAGGTCCGGCCACCTCTCAGGCAGCTGGGTGGCCCTGCAAGTGTCTCTATGAACATCAGTTTTCCTTTTTTTTTTGTTTCTATATATTCTTTTTCCGCCTGCCGCTTCACAGCACGCAGCGCCCGCCTCCCTTCCCTTGCTTCTTTCCCATGCTGTGTTACGATACTAGTCCTCGCATGTCTCCTCCCGCTGGCCCCGCGTAGTCTCCTGCTCTCGCTGGCCTTCCTGCTGCTATCTCTGCAAGCGAGTAAGCGCGCAGCAAAGGCCAGAGAGTTGCCCTGCATCCACCGAAAAGATAAAAAGAAAAGTGAGCCGACAAAGCAAGCCTACAGCAAAGAAGATCTTCCTAGAAAGCCTCCTGTCACTCGCAGTTCTTTGCCACTTTGCTGTAGAATAGTGCACGGTAAGCTGCCGATTTGCTTCTCTCTAGATAGGAACTATGGGAAGAGTGTGTTGGTCTGAGCATAAAAACTACACAAGAGCGAGATGGGAGCAAGAAGCACGTGGTGAGTGAACGGAGGCTCCCGGGCCAGTTGTCGTCATGTTAGACTTAGGGTTATAGCGTGCTGTACATTGGGGTCTAGCGTCGGTATAGTGTTAGTCAAGGTCCTTTGCCCTGGCTGGCAATGCGCGGCGAGATTAGCGATAGATATTAATAACCCTGCAAGAAATGAGGACACTAAGCATGACGTCGAGAAGGGAGGCAGAGAAGAAGAAAGAGACAAACGGCGGAAACAGAAGCAGAATACCCGCAAACGAAACAGCGGGAGAAGACAGAGAAGACAGAGATGCAAAGGTGAAGGCATCAAGACAGACACCCTCCGCGCATGTCCTTTACAAAGGCCATATTCAATGCGGAATAGCGCCTGAAGACACAAATGATCTCTTATCTTAATGCCTTGTTAGGGCCCCAAAAAAGAGTCAACTAACTATAAGCAGATCCTAGAGAGGCGGCCCTGCGAGTCCAGGAATAAAGGAACGACATGCCCTGTAAAAGAAGGACTTGTTCCTTATTTCTTTTTTTTTTTTTTTTTAAGTCGGTCTTCGCCGCTCGCGTTCATGCGCACGCCCTTTTTTGAGAAAGGAGAGAAAGTCGAAGCCAAGAATTACGGCGTGTGTAAAAGGAACAAAATACAAGGAAAGGCACGGCATTGCTCCTTACGCAGAATAGAGAGAAGCCAGCCCACCACGAAGAAGATAGGTCTGCATATTAGGATAGGTTATGCGGGGTCTGACTGTCTGTCTCACCGCCTTTGTATAAGAGAGCTCCGAAAACAACCAGCCGTAGTCCGATAGCTAGTGTGGGCTGCTGGGGCTGGGTGCTCCGAGAGCAAAGTGCTACCTACTGTCACTATGGCTGCAGCTGCATCTCTGGCTGCATGTGTGGAGGAGTGAGAAGTGAGAAGTGAGAAGCAGAAAGGAGGTGAGACTACCATCTCTGCTGCCTGGGAGCTCTGGCAATGGGGGGACGGGAAAGGCGGGAGAGAAGCGAAGCGAAGGTGACGGCAGCGTGGGAAGGGCAGGAGCCGAGTGCTCTGTATTGTATACGGCAATCCAGGGATATGTTTTTTTTTTTTTTTTTTTTTTTTTTTTTTCTTTCTTTTCTTTCTTCCTACCGTCCTCTCCTGTGTGTAGTACATACGCAGTGGCGCACAGCACAGTCCACTATCAAGCAGCCCGCCCGCCCGCCCGCCTCTAGAAGGCTGTCAAGCAAGCGGCCCAGCTTTGACACTGGCTTTTGCTTTGCGTGCAAGACTCGACGGAGACGGACCATCTCACGGACTAGACTAGCGGGGGGCAGAAAGGCACTCGCTCGCTGTCTCTCCACACCCTTCTCCCTCGAGACCTTGGCCTCACGACAAGACTTCCCCGCCATGTCGCAAACAAGAAAAGAAAAAAAAAAAGAAAAAAGAAAAAAAGTATCCGTGTGCTCGTCGTTAGAAGCTTTGCGTTTCCCTGGCCGTCATTCTTTGCTGGATCTGCAGTGTATCCTGGGGTAAGAGAGCGAGCTAGCGTTATTTTCTTTTTTTTTTTTTTCTTTTTGTTTCTCTGTTTTCCTCTTCTGATTGCCTTGTGTATACCCTGCCTATGTGCACATGTGCCGTGCAGATGCATCGAACAACATGCAGGCAGGGAGAGGGAAAAGAAAACCCTTTCCAGGCCTCATAGCCTTACCGTCACCTCCAATTCTACATGCATGCTACTCTATTTCTCTCTTTTGTCTTTTTACATCTCCTGAGCAAGCCAGCCCAGTCCGCCCACCATCTTGCAGCCAGATCAGATTAGCAGATACAGGCCGGGGGGGGGGGGGGAGGAAGCAGTGAAAAGAGTTTTCCCTGTCAATTTTTACCTTGGATACTACTGCAACAGTCAACGATCACCTAGAAAGACGGTGAAGCTGGCTACGCAGAGGAATAAAAGAGAAGAATACAAGGCTCATGAAGAGCTTGACATCCCCTATATGCAGGAGACGAAGAATTTTTCTTTTTCCCCTATTCCACTCGTGCATTGCAAGAAAGGAAGAAGACAAATGGAAAACGACGTCAAGATGTGCTGCTGGAAATGTAGACAGGCCGCCCTGCCCCATTGTTAACAGAAAGGACACACGCACTGGCCAGTGGGCGGTCTATTCCGCAAGCCTTCTGTGTTCTTCGTTTGCGAGGGCGAGCTTTCCATGGGCAAGGCTTTAAATGGTGCTGCAGCCAAGCACCACAGCACGAATAAATTGGACGAACTTGTCCAAGACTAAGCTTCCGCATGCTGACGATGGCTTGACGCCGGTTGGTTGGAAAAAAGAAAGCGCAGAGAAACACAGGAAACACAGGAAACAAATACACAAAAGGCACAAGAGCAACGGCTCAGAGTTTCTCCAAGTTGCACCCGACTGCCTTGTTCATGCGTCAAGCCCTTCCCTCCATGCTGCAGTCTAACCAAGGGCGACAGCAAACTCGGACTTTGCCTTTCTTGACAGGTTGGCAGGTAGAGAGAGCCCAGCCACCCAACCAAGATCAGAGGCCGTCCAGCGAAAAGAAAATAAGACCGAAGACCTAGACCGACCAGCCCCCCCCCCTTGTAGTATCCAGAGGTGGACAAGCCCTCAGTATTCCTTCTAGAAGCCTTCTAGAAGACCCGCTTTTTGCTTCTAGTGCAACGTCTTGGCACCTCGAGGACCCACTTATTCTGGATGCAACAATGAGGCGTCAGAGGCTTGTGAACTTCCTATTCGGGAAAGATTTCTCCATAAAATACACACGCCACGGACAGTGTGTATTGTACAGTGTGACACGGTGCGTGATTTGTTAAGCGTTCTTTTGCTCTGTCGTCGTCGTCGTCGTCGACCAACTTCGTCTCATTCCCTTTGTTTGTAACCGGGAAAGACGCCGAGCGCAAAGAGCAGAAAACAGACAATCAGGCGATAGTTACATCGGCAAGTCGACAACAGGATCAAGAAGAAGCTTCATCCAGGTAGGAGTTTTGGCAGGGTCACTGTTCCCCCTACACTTTTCAAGTAGAGCCCAAGACGTTAGACCCTACGAGCAAGGGAGTGGCCGTATATTGCAAGACAAGCAAGCCATAGCGACTTTGGAGTGTCTGATAATAGAGGGAAGAAAACAGGACATGTCTGACGTAGCTACAGATACAGTGACTAGAGCTAGCCCTAGTTGGACAAGGCAAGGCAAGGCAAGGCAAGACCAGAAAATGCGCCATACTTGCAAAAGGCTTTAGAGGTTATGGATTGAAACAAAAAGAAGACAAGAAATACAACCATAAAAGACCGTTTTAGTTTCCTGGCTTTTCCACTAGCATGATGGCATGCCAGAAATTCATGCACCAAATTCAGCTTCTACTTTCTTGTCAATGGCACAGAAGCCAAAAAAGAAGCAACCACATTGCAGACAGAATAGGCTTATTCCCTCCCATTCCTGTCATTCCGCCTCCTCCCCTTGGCACTGAGCCCATTCCCACCATCGGCTGTCCCAAAATAACTAGCCTACAACTATCGTAGGCCCTTTCTTATCTGGCAGCATGGTATTGTTATCTCTCGCTCTGTCTCTCCCTCATATGCCTGCTGCTTCTTTTTAGACAACGAGTGGCACAGGATTTTGGCAGCAAGGTTAAATACAACACTCCTGCTAACCGATGCCCTTTCGTCGCAGTTAGCCTGGGGTTCGGCTTTTTTAAGGTTCAAATAGTCTGAGACCAGGGTCCTGAGCTACTCATCCTTACGCACAATATATAGAGGCTGCTTCGTTATCAGAGCCAGTATTGCCTAGGGTTAACACCGAGCATAGGGTTACAGTTATTGACACCAGAAGAACAGGCGTTTTACAGTACTTGCAATGGACATTTAGACGACAAGATCTAACAATCCCGGGAGCAAAGGAGGCTTAGATAGCAGTATTCAACAGGTTGGATCCAATTGATGGTTGGCATGCCGAAAGACTTTGACTGCAAGTCGAGTGTCAAATTAGGGTTAGAACTGTGACCACAACCCTTTCACTCTTGGCTATTCCTTTCCTCCTGACACGCTCTCTTGTCTTTGAGACAATTTTTTTTTGATTGTTTCTCTTGCTCCAAGTTTAAAGCCAAGAGAGAGGATCTGGAGGAAAGCCGGCTAAAATACAGGCATGGAAACCGGAAAAAATATAAGTAAAGCAGACTAGGTAGTGCTGTAATGAAGGGAGACGAAGAGGCAAGGTAGGGGGCAAGGTAGGCTGCTCCCAAAAAAAGGCAGAAAGAATGTCGGGCTATTTTTTATGAGTTTGGGGCCCTGGGACAGGAGGGTGAAGGGGTGAGGGGGCCTGCAAGACAGACAGAGGACAGAGCAAAGAGAGCGCAGCTTGTATGTGACAGAAGTATTGAGACAAGCAGTGTAAATGGGGTATTACAAAGGCACAATGGCGCAGAGGCGTTAGCGAAGGGCTTGTTCCAAGCCAGCCTGTATTGGTGTTATGCTGCTCAATATGCGCGTTGAGTATAGGAAGGCAAAGAGGGAAAATGGAGGAGATGAAAACACAAAGCACGAGTCTGGAGTCTGGAGTCTGGAGTCCGGAAATAGAGCAGTGAAGTGCTAGGGCTAGGTCTAGTCTGGGTGTTTCGACCGCGGGAAAGTAGGGCTACTGGCATATGTAAGTGTAAGAGTGAGAGACCAGATCAGCGATGTGAGCATAAATTGAGACGAAATGTGCAAATATAGAAGCTATAATGGAGATAGATAACACTTACAACGACCGAGATCAGCTTCCCTACCATACATACAGCACGTATATATCACCGACCCATCCCATTTCCGAGCCAATCTAACGCAGTGCATGCGAACTCTACCGGTATACTATCAGGCGAGAAGCATTATCATAATCGCACAATTTTGCATCATAGTCTCTCTCGTCATATCGTGTAGCTAGAGGTAAGCACCCGAGGGGGGTATTTGATTGGATGCCATGGGCTCTACCATTGTTTGTGCTTCACATTAACATGGGATATGCAAGAAAAAAACCCACCGTCCGTATCAAGCCCGGTTCAGCGCGAGGACCTTGGGTTGGTGGACGGACGGAAGGACTGGGGGGGTGTATTTGTCTCTTTGTGTTTTCTAATATCCTCTCTCGGCTTAGCTAAGACTCTGTCTGGGTTTACGTCTCTCTAGTCGTATATCTATGTAATGCTCTTTGTAATACTTTTACACGCAATCACAAAAGAAGAGGAAAAAGAAAAAAAAGAAAAAAAGAAAACTCGGCCGTGAAATGTAGCCGCGCCGTGCAAAGTGACGAGGCTGCAAGCTGCGAGAAACGAGAAAGAAGGGACATGAGCATAGCCTCGCGTCTTTGGGCGGCGAAGGACGGAGGGGAAGAAGAGATAAGAGAGAGAGAGAGAGAGAGAGAGAGAGAGAGAGTGATAGACTGTCAGCCGGGGGCAAGGCAGTCTAGATTCCGCCCGTTAGAGGAGCAGTATATTGCCTGTAAGCACACGCTATGCCGCGTATCTCCCTCTCCCTCCAAGTCTTGGTCTCTGGGCTTCGCTGCTTGTGCTTCTCGGAGAACCAGAGCCAAGATCGAGGCGGTCCCTCGAGCGTGTAAGAGAAGGTACGGAGGCCAAGGGCAAGAGGCCAAGGGCAAGGGAAGCACAAGCTCCCTGTCTCTCATTGCCCGGCTGGCCTGCTGGCATTGGATATGATGGCCTACGTTTTGGGGCTCGCTATCTATCTATCTATCTATCTATGTTCTTCTCTCGTCATCGAGGGCTCACAAGCAAAGGAACTGGGATTGTGATAGCAGTAGAGTGATAATATAACGACTGGGAAGAGGACGAAGAGGAAAAAAGCAAAAAAAAAAAAAAAAAAAAAAGAGAGAGAGAGAGAATTACCAATAAAATCAGTATAAAAGAAGAAAGAAATATATAAAAAAAAAAGAAAAAGAAAACAGAAATGAGGAAAGAGAAAAGAGAGGAGAGAAAATAACAACAGAGGAACAAGAAGCCAAAAAAGTACACACAAAGAGAACGAAAGAACAGCAGGAAGAATAAGAGAAAAGACGACAAGGAGGGGGAGGGGTGAGAGGAGGAGGGGTGAGAGAGGAGAGAGAGAGAGAGAGATGGGCAAAACGGCGTAGAGTAAGTAGGCTTGTTATTGCATTTCGATAAAGAAGCCAAGCTTCTATTTTCCCACTTGATGGGATCTCTTGTACTCGAGGAGGAATAAAACTGTTTCTTTTATTGCTTGACTTTGCGACTGATATCTGCGTCTTTTTTTTATATTTTTTTTTTTAATTTTTTTATATTTCTTTTTCTTTTTTTTTCGCATTTTATATCTTATATTTATCCTCTTCTCTTTTAACTGTCTTATACTATGCCTTTTATCTCGTTTCCCTGCAATTTATAGTCATTTGATCTTTCCTGCTCGTAAAACAGATGTCATGTCGTGTGGGCGTGGAGTAGTGCACTTGGTAGATGGCTCTCCTCTCACCCCAACATCGGGAGATACAGACGGATAGACAGAACAGAGCCTCCCCTTCTTCGTTCAACCTCCTGCTACTTGCCACTGGCTACCGCCTCCCTCCCAAATCAGTCCATACAGGTGCTGCTACCGCCGAGTTTACTCTCGTGCCTCTGTGCCCTTTTTGGGGCCCGTCTTATAGTGCCTCTTCTAATGATGTTGTTTCTATCTTTCCATCTCTCTTCGCTTGCTTGCTCACGTTGCCGCACCCCTGACCTTGCACCCACCCTGCCCTTTTCCTTCTATCTTTTTTTGGTCTCTATTCTCTATTCTCTATTCTACACCCCTCCCCACTCCTGGACCCTGGTCGTCCTGGCTCTGGGTCTTCCGGTCAACTTGCGTCTTCCCTTCCCTTCCCTTCCCTCTCTCCCCCCCCCCCCCCCCCAAGCTGCACGCTTCACACACATCGTCCTTGAGAATATAAACCTTGGACTGTCTCCTGCTTGTTCGTGGCTTCTTGTTCCGTTGCTGTCCCATCCACAACCAGTCCAAGCTCCTCCTCCTCGTTCTTGTGCCTGCTTCTCGATCATCTTTTTCTTCTTCTTGTTCTTGATTCTTGATTCTTGATTCTTGTCTCGAATTGCTTCATCTTCATCTATTCTTTTGCATCTTGGAGATTGTTCGACTTGTTTGTTCTTTGGGGCAGTTTACTTGTACTGATATAAAGAAACACCCTTCTCAGAGCCAACCTGCCATCCATATTTCCCTTCAAAACCACCGTGGACATTCTTATTCTTCCCATTTCTTGCATCTCTTTCTTCTTTCACTACATTTCTTGCATTTTCTTTACGCCTTTTATTTCTATTTATTTCTATTTATTTTCAAAATATTTATACTTTATTTTTTATTCTTTATTTTCCCTCCTCCAACTGTTCCTATATAAATAAGCCCTCACCAAAATCTTTGGCTACTCGACAATACAGTGGTGCGTACGTGCCTGCCTGCCCGTCTTTTCTTTCCTTCTTCTAGAAGCTTTCTTCCTCCCTTTTCCTCTCCTCTGTCTCTGGTTATTGCCTTTTTTTTCTTTTTCCCACTAACAATCGTCGTGCCTTATAGAAGACCCTCTTCGTTGCCCAAAAAAAAAGCCAAAGCAGTTACCTGTTTGGTCCTTTTTTTTGTTGACTTTTGTTGCTTCGCTCCTGCCATTATTTTTTTTTCTTCTTCCCGCTCCTTCCCCTCAAGTCGCGCGGCTCTTTGTTCAATTCCCCGCCCGAATTTTTCTTTGCCTATTTTTTTTTTTTTCGTCGGCTTAAACCACTCAAGGCCGATTTCTTGCTCTCACGCTTCGGCCTCCTTTTCTTCCCGGTTTTCACACCCGCATTCAAATGCAATCCCCCATTCGTCCTGAGGTTATGGGAATTACGAATCTGGTGTCTTCCCGCGCCATGGCTCAGCATCACATCCCCGTTTCTACTGCCGACTATCAGATGTCGACTCTCGGCAGACTTCCTGACCCCATTGATCGCTCGGACTCGCCCCACGGCTCTGTCCACTCCATGCACTCAATGCACTCTCGCTACTCGCCCCGCCCTGGTGAGATGACCATGGGCTATGGCTCTCCCGCCAGCTTGCACCATATGGGTCCTGCTGACCCCAGCATGGGCGGCCTGCCTATCCCCGGCATGACCCATTCCATGCCCCCTCAGTACAACACCGACTACAAGAACGATGGCCTCGGTAGCTGGGCCCACTCGGTGCCTCAGGGCCACCACATGGGACTTGGCGTGCACATGCAGCAGCCTCAGCACCAGCAGCACCAAGCTCAGCCTCAGCACCCCCAGGCTCAGGCCCAGGCCCAGGTCCAGCAACAACAAGCGGCCCAGCAGCAGCAGCAGCAGCAGCAGCAGCAGCAGCAAGCCCAGCAGCCGGTGCAGACTGGTCCTATTAAGGCTCATCCTTGCCGCACTTGCGGAAAGGGCTTTGCCCGCCGCAGTGACCTTGCTCGTCACGGTAAGCTTTCTACCTCCACATCCAATGCTAGTCTTCCTACACTCTTACTAACTACTTATCCCGTCTCTAGAGCGCATTCACTCTGGTCACCGTCCCCATGCCTGTGACTACCCCGGCTGTGGTAAGCAGTTCATCCAGCGTTCGGCTCTGACTGTCCACACCCGTGTGCACACGGGCGAGAAGCCCCATATGTGCGAGCGTTGCGGAAAGCCCTTTGGCGACAGCAGCTCGCTGGCTCGCCATCGCCGCACGCACTCGGGCCGCCGCCCTTACAAGTGTCCTTATGCCAACTGCCAAAAGACCTTTACCCGCCGCACTACCCTGACACGCCACCAGAACCACCACGTTGGCACTATCGAGGAGGCTGCTGCTGCTACAGCTGCGGCGCTTGCCTCGCGCCCCAACCTCATGAAGATGGGCCGCTCGTCTGACATTGATCCCATGTCGCAGACTGGCTCCCCTGTGTCTACTCCCTCTCCTAACCAGCGCCCCATGTCCATGTCGCCGGCTATGTCTCACATGGAGAGCCGCGCTCCGTCAGCTGTCGACTTCCAGCAATACAGCACTATGCCTCCTCATATGCGCAGTGACCTGTCTCAACAGCCCAATGTTTACGCACCTCTACGACCCACATCTCACCCTACCAGCTACGGCCCCCCTCCCTCGACTCTGGAGCCTAGTTTGGACCAGTCTCAGGGCGGCAATCAGCAGGGCCAGCAGCAACAGACTCAGAGCACTCCTGGTAGCACTGTCAACAGCCCGCACATGAGCAGTGTCGGCAGCTGGCAGTCACCCCAACATGTCAGTGTTGGCTCATCACCTCACTCATCTCACCATGCCCACAACAATGTCGGCTTCGTATACCCCGAGCCTGACACATACGCCAACCAGCTCTACTTTAACGCCAGCGCAGCTGCCATGAGACGCTCTCAAGGCACTGAGGCCGGCTTGGTGCCGCTGTCTTAGGAGACATTGCTCCTAGTATCGAGCCTGGATGTGGCATAGAGCGACGGTTCTGCTCTGGTCTTGTTTCACTATTTATCTTTTCGATACCCCCTCTCCCAACACTTGAAAAAAAAAACACTTTCGGCTACACATTTACATATAGCTCAGGACATCTGTTTCTGCTGATTTCCTATCACACACAACACACATGAGCGGCATACTGGTTTTCATTTTGTTATTTCTTTGTTTGTTTTTTTTTTTTTTTTTTTTCTTTGTTAGGTTTACTGTGCGGGATTAGGCACCTGGTTCATGATATCACCTGGATTTTGTCATCCCCTTACTCTCCTTTGTTTCATACAATATTTGGCATTATTCATATAGACTCATTTTTTTTTCATTTTCATTTTCTGACTTTGTTTTCATTTTTTTTTTTCTTTCTGTCTTTCTGCATGGCCTTTTCCCTTTTCTTTTGTTCCGGCAGTCCGCCTCATGCTTCTTATTTGATCGTCCCTTTACTGGCTCGTACATATAAACCTGCCCACGCTCGTTTCGAATATCTTTGGCCTTTGTGTTATTAGTTTGTTAGTTAATGGCATCTCGTTGTGTTAATTATGTTCGTTGACTTGTGTGTGTGTGTGTGTGTGTGCGTGTGTGTGATTGTTGTCTTGCAATAATTCATAACTTCCAAGGCATTTACGGCAAAGAAGACCTGATAGATATAAAAAACAGTAGAATATTTAGACGTAAGAGGAAAAATATAAATAAACTGTGTGTAAGTGAGAGAATAGGTCTAAAGTAAAACAAAGGAAACTAGAACTAAAAAAGAAAAAGAAAAAAAAACCCCAAGAAAAACAAGAAAAACGCCACTCGTCGTCCTAGTCCACAGCAAGAACAACAAGACATGATACAAGTATATGAATGACAATGAACCAGAAATACAAACATAAGATGTGATCGACAGCATGGACAAAACTTATGGCCCTGCACAAAACTCCTCTTTACATATATCCCTTCTCCCCCCCCCCCCTTGCTTATTCCCGTTTCTCCCGTCCTTTACCTACGATACCCGTGTCCATGACCATGACCATGACCATGGCCATGGCCGTGCCCATTACTCCCCGTAGCCGGCGTCGTCGTCGCCATGCCTGGCAAAAAGTGGCCATTCTCACGTAACAGCGCCTCCATATGCTCATTCGTCGCCTTCCCGACCTTGCGCACTGCACGCTTCTTCTGCGCCTTGCCCTTGGGTGCAACGGTCTTGATGGCCGAGGGATCATCGCTAGTTGGCCGCTGGCCAACAGCCATCAGCTTGCGTGGCAACTCGTCAACCTTGGGAATTATAGTGGTCAGCCACATCTTCTGGAAATCCGGATCAATGTGGTGGAAGAGCGATGCGTCATCCAGGAAGACTTGACGCGGCACATTATCCTTCTTGGTCCGGCAGACAAGAATCTTGCGCTCCTTCTCCAGCTCCGTCAGTGCCGGCTCGCAGTCGGGCCAGCCGTCCTTGAGCTCACGCACTTGCACGCCCTGAGCATCTGTTCGTTTTTGCAGGTACTGCAACAGTGAGATCTTGTCACGCACGCCTGGAATCAATGGCCGGTGAGCATAGGTGCCACTCTTCCATGTCTGTTCCGTCAAGTTGGGATCAGGGAAGAATTCGATGCGCGGGTGGCGGCGCATGGTTTCAACCAGCTCCTTCTGGTGATCTTCGCTGAAGCGCGTCAGCGAGAGATAGGCCAGAATATCCTGCACTGGCATCCTGTTGTCCTTGCCCTTCAGAAACTCAACAGCAAACGTCATCTGCGTCATCAAATCGTTGCCGAAACCCGTGATATCAGGCTGGGAGTACACTGTGCCAGGCGCATCGCGCTTGCGCTTCGTTGGTGTCGAGGTAAGGTCGGATCGGGACCCGGCAGCTGAGGGAGCGGGAGATACAGCACGAGTGCTGGCATTAGCGGCAGCACTGAGGTTTTTGAGAGACGAGGACTTGGATATTTTCGAGGCAGCCTCAATGGCACTGGCACCAAGGCCAGACTTGGACTGCCGCGGAGTGTAAGTGGCGGGCATTGCGTCGAGGAGGAAGGAGGCAAGGAAAAGAAGAAAGCTAGTAAATGGATAGCGATAGTTGCCCTGAAAGTCTATTGGGGGAATTCAGCCACTAGATAAACAAAGGAAGCGCAGGTCTAAAGGGGCTAACAGAATATAGAGGCGCCGGGAAGAGCAAAGGGAAGGAGGAACTGGTGCAAACAGTTAATCTAAAATATCGTCGAGTACGAACAAGAAAAGCAAGAATGAAAAGTCACAGCCTTGCGGCGCAAAACGACTACTTTCAGCCACGATATGACGTAAGCAATATGTGGCGTATCAGCCAGTGTAGTGTGGCGTTTCGATTGAACACGTCAAAAAAAAAAAAGAACATCGTCACCAAAAGTTTAGCTTGCCAGTATGTCAAAAATTATTCAAAAAAAAGCATGTGCAAAAATTCAAGAAAAAAAAAAAAAGGGAGGCCATATTTCCAAGTAATCATTTTCAACTTCTATGCCCATTACCAATGCCATCGTCATGGTACTCCGTCGTTTGGTGGAAGTGGGACGGACGCGGCTGCGAAAAGAACAGAGAACAAGATAGCTGTGATGAAAGCCTCTGGGAACATGTAGAGACTTTCTTGTCGTTAAAGCGAGAGTAAGACGTCAAAGCGAAAAATTAAAAAAAAAGGGGGAGGGGAAAGGGAAAAGGAAAAAAAGGTCTATGGGTTTGAGGAAAAAACGATTCTGCCTGCAACGGAAGTGCAGAAGAACGAGAAAAAAGAATGCGCATAACCACAGTGCGCTGTGTGAATCGGTAAATCGAGAAATGGTATCGAGTACGAATACGAATGGAAGAAGAATTCGAGAAGAGAAACCAGGAACCAAAGGGAGTCTGGATTCGCAGTTTAGACTTGCACCTGCGCCTGCTTCTGCGCCTCGAGGTAGTTGTAGCCAAAGTATCCAATGGCACCAACAATCAACACACCTAGGTACATGCCGAGACCCAGTCCCGAGCCGCTGGAGGAGGCTGAAGTGGAGGAGGCCGATTTCTTCGGGCCCTTTGCACCGGGCTACGTACATACAAGAAATATTCTGTTAGTCAACCAACCCAGTAGATAACCTATTGCACGCAGGTCTCTAGCATCTCCAGGCTCGAATAGATTAGAGGGCACTTACCTGGTTCTTCAGCTGGCCAACCAGCATAACATCCAGAGACTCACGGGCCTCGTCACTGTGACCGACGTCGTCGAAGGCCTCAGTGGCATCCATGCCACCAACATCCAGAAGGACCTCCTCGCCACCACTAGAAGCCGGGGAACAAAGCTTTTTATTAGCTATCTGACAGTCCAACATAGCAATGCGATTTGTATTAGAAAACTTACGGGTGCTCGTCTAGAAACTTGGTGCAGTCATAAACCTTGCCCTCAATGACCATCCACAGGTCGTCCTTGGTGTTGTGCTCGGCAACGTCCTGGTAAGTAAGCTCGCGAATCTCTGACATTTTGGCTTAGGTGTGTTTTTATGTGGTTAAAAAAAAGGAAGGCAAATGAAGGGATAAATGAAGGAGATTAAAGAGAGAGAGAGAGAGAGAAACAGGCCAAGATGCGTGTGTTGCGTGTAGTAGTGTTGATGGCGGGGAGGCTAAACGAACAAGAAAGAAAAAGAAAAAGAATTAAAAAAAGAACAAAAAAGGAAAAAAAAAAAAAAAAAAAAAAAAGACTAGAGATTCATTAAAGGGGAGATTGTTGGCAGTAGCTAATATGATAGATGACAGTTAGGGTTTCCGGGGCCATGCTTCAGCCCCTCTCTTCAGGCTTAGTTAGTTGGGATCTTAGAAGCAGAAAACAAAAGCACATGTCAAAACAGACATAACAAAACGAAACAAATTTCAAATTCCCAACAAAAGCTCAGAACCAGAAATAGTTACAGATCCTACAATGTTTACTTCCACCAATATCACTCTGATGGAATGCAGCGCGTACTCGCATTT
Source organism: Ceratocystis albifundus (assembly GCA_002742255.2). NCBI lineage: Eukaryota > Fungi > Ascomycota > Sordariomycetes > Microascales > Ceratocystidaceae > Ceratocystis > Ceratocystis albifundus. The sequence goes on along the minus strand of MAOA02000030.1, from coordinate 1,139,565 downwards.
ATCCTCTATTTTGTCTATCCCCCTTCTTGTCTTTACTCTTTACTTTGCTGCTCGCTTTTTGTATTTATTTCCTCCAATTTTGACCCTATATTTAATTTAATCCACCGGTCTCAACAAACTTGAACTTGGAACCTTAAACCCCACTCTTCTCTTATCTCCTCCCCCCCATACTATCTAAGCCAATCAGCTTCCCGCTTTTGACCTGGCCGTATACTCTTATTGGTCCACAGATCTTTTCCAGCAAGATAAACTTTAGCCCAAGGATTTTGTACCACTTCGTACCACCCTTCTGTACAACCCTGCCTGTAGCATATCTTGTATGTAATTCTCCCCCTCTCCATCTTCATACGTTTCCTAATTGATTTTGCCGTTTGTCTTAGAAGATGGACAGAGAGTCGAAAAAAAAAAGAAATCATGTTCATAGCCGATGTGTAACAATATCTCCCCACTTCATGCTCTGACCTTCTCGTGCATATACAAGCAGTCATGCCCTCTCCTAATCATCCTCTCTCATCTCCTCGCCGTGCCGCCGCCAATATCTTGGCCTAACCGGTAGCTCGTCACCTTGTCCCACTCAATCTTCTGCCGCGTCACGGGAAGCTGTCTACGCAGACCCTTGAATGCGCCCTCGCTCAGCCCTGTGAACCCGCGGTTCAGCTCCTCCTGGTACTTCTTCTCCACCCCGGAAATCTCCTTGGCCAGTCCGGCTCCCGTGCCAGAGACTACGCTAGCGTTCGAGATGGTCTTGTTGGTCAATAGACGCACGTTGCCATCTTCGTAGTAGTGTACATCAACCTTGATCCAGCCCTCCAGAGTCTTGGTGACGGGGTCAAAGAGGTAGTGTGATCTCCAGCGACCACTCCTATATAGGTGAGAGGGGAGAGACTCTGTTAGAATTTCTTTTTTTTTTCTCAAAACTTCCGTTCAGAACTAACTCACCAAAAGTTGTTTGGGCTGTATTTGCTCGACACAATCATCACCGCAATTTTACTGTCGTTCTCTGCTGGGTACACTCCAAAGAAGGCTTTCGGAAAATGCTCGTTGACGTAAGCCTTGAGGCTCTTGATAGTCGAGTTACTGCCATCTCTGATGTTAGTAACATGATTCTGTGCAATCTTGTACTTCTTCTCTGCGCCAACCCCCTTACATCAAATCGATATTAGCGCTCTCAGCCATGTAGCTCTTGACATTGCTGGCTGTCTGCTGGGCATGGTCAAAGTCGAAGCTGACCGAGCTCTCAATGTCGTAGTAGCTGTTATCACCTAGCGAGTTGAATGAACTGATAATAACCTATCGAATGGAGCAGACGCATTAGTTGTCCGACTTTCCCTCCGCTCCAATGCCCCCCCCCCCCCCCTTCCAGTGTATATAACTCACAGACTGGCTGCCACCAGGGAGTTTCACAGACGTAAACTGCTCTTCATTGTATTTCTGGAACGCAGGCGCAAGTTTGCTAACAACGTCAGGCGTCTCGAGTGTAAGGGCCTTGATATCTGTCCACAATGTGTGAGTGCGGTGTTTTGGTTGTGGTGTTTGATTGGGGGCTTAGAAGCTATGGCGATTCCTCGGCTATGAACACTTCGGACCGTCTTTTTCATCGTGGGCATTTCGAGAATTGGGGCCAATCTAACCTGCAACAACATCGGCAAGCTATGCGTTATCCGTTAGTCAAACTCCAGGCTAGAAGGTGAGAGGCCATATTCGCATCCCTTAACACAGCCGCAGCCTCTTTGAGAAGGCTATGGAAACGTGTAGCCAACAAATAATAGATGGACAGAAAAACTCACCTCTCCGGGAGGAGCGCCCTCGACAAAGTCGGACACAATTTGGAGTTGCGAATACATCGTATGCGACTTCAATGACTAGAATAAAACACAAACAAGCTATACGTATCAGGAACAAAGAGTCCTGAGAGTTCTCGTAGATCGTCGTCAAGCATTTGGCATGTTGTTTGTCTGGGGAGAGCTCCAACAAAAAGGCGGGGCACAGGGGTAGCCCCACATGTCCAGCCTAAGCTACACAATAACAGGGTACTTGTAGAATTCATGTTATTACTATATAAACAGAAGGTACCTTATTATCAACGCTACTTCAAAGCCTAAAGTCCAAGCTCTTCGACTGGGCAAGCTTTCACCTCTCAATATTCAGTCACCGCCTTCTTGATGCTATCGTATATTCCTGTCATTTTCAGTGTTAGTATTGCGCTCATTCGAGTCTCGAGCGTTGTGTATATCGCGGGCAATATGAACTCACTTGCTACGTCTGGAAGGTTAAACCTTTCATATAGCAGGCCTGTAGGCACGCTCCAGCCCGCTACTCTCTGAACTGGCGCCTCCAGCTTCAGGAATGTTTGCTCATCTTCCTGAATTGACGCTGCTACCTCAGCGCCGACTCCCGCATTGACCATTGATTCATGTACCACAATACAACGGCCGGTTTTGCGAACACTGGCAAACACGGCATCCTTGTCCCATGGGTACACCGTCCGAAGGTCAATCAGCTCGGCCGAAATACCGAGGTCTTTTTCTGCCTTGTCAATGGCTGCCCAGCAGCTGTATAGTGGCTGGCCATATGACACTACTGTGACATGGTTACCTGTCTTGAGAATCTCCGCCTTAGATAAAGGCAGTGTATATGCACCAACCGGTACCTGTTCAACAGCCGCCCGGTAAAGGATTTTGGGCTCTAGAAACACCACCGGGTCGTTGCTACGGATGGCACCAAGTAGTAGGCCCTTGGCTTGGATTGGCGACCGCGGGATGACCACACGTAGTCCTGGGATGTGTGTAAAAAGCGCTTCAGGTGACTGTGAATGATACAATGCACCGTGGCCCACACCGCCACACGGCATACGCACTGTTAACCCGCCCACATGCCTGCCACACGCCCCATCGCGATACCGGTATTTGGCTGCTTCGTTGACTAGTTGGTCAAAGGCTGGGTAGACGTAGTCGGCGAACTGAATCTCGGCCACGGGCCGCATGCCCTCGGCAGCCGCCCCAATAGCGAAACCCACGATCCCCTGCTCGCACAGGGGCGTGTTGAATACTCGCTGACTACCATAGGTCTCAGCCAGCTTAGTAGTGCAGCGGAAGACACCGCCAAAGGCCACATCTTCGCCGAATATCATCACACGCTCATCTTCAGAAAGCGCTGTTGAGAGTGCATCGTTGATAGCCTGAAAAAGGTTCATACGTTGTGTAGGACCGCCACGTACTGCATCTGGGAGTTCGGGATTTTGTAGAGCTGTTTGGTTGTGCTGCGCTAGTAGCGGCGTAGCGCTGTAGTCAATGGGCACATTTAAACGGGCGCTGGGCGAGTGTGATGAATAGGCGGCGCGCTGCCATTTGCAGGCCATTGCAGGCTTGTTAGCCGGACAGTTGGGGAAACGCTTTGCACGTAATATAATTCTGCTGGGGCAGGGGAGTTTCATTATGACGTAGCGTGGTTTATAGAGAGTTTGAAGAAGATGTAAATACGGGCTGGGCTGTAAAACAATAAACAGGTACCAGTATTGGGTAAAGAAAATGCGTTCACAGGTTCAAAAGTAGGAGTTTCTTTTTATATATCTTTATGTTATGGAAGAACAAAGATCACATTGGAAACAAGAATCATCAAAACAAGACAAGTCAAATTGGCGCATCGGTTTGCAGCGGGCTCGTCACATGCCTTGTGCCGAGATCACCATGAATCTCCAAGTTCAGGTCTGCGACAAGCTTGTATAAGGCGGGGCTATGCACATACAAGGTTTAGCCATATGTCAAGTATATGCACATATCTATAGTAAGTTCCCCTACATGCATATCTGGGGGCTATGCATATATGAGACATAGACTCAACTAAGATCAGTGCTAAATTACTTGTTACTATGCCAACAAAGTACCCGCCCCAAGCTGGGGAGAGTATCCAGCGTCTAAATGTAGCTACCCTTTTCAGCGCTCGTGAAAGTGCAACATGCGCACTAAAACAGAAACAAGCCACTTCAAGCTGCAATTGCAAGCGACAAACTAAAAGCTACGCGTGGCTGCCTTTTTTGCTATCTAGACCATTTTTGATGGGCCCTTGATAAAATCTTCAAAGTTGATATTGAGAGCTTAAATTCTTTCTTTTTTTCTCTCCTTTAGAGTGTCTTTTACCATAAATCAGCATTCCTCAGCAAGTTTTATTAATTTTTTTTTTTTTTTTTTTCTTTTTTTTTTTCCCGATCTAAAGTTTATGTGTTCTATATTTAAAAGTTCCTTCTGTAGATTGTCCGACAATCCCAGCATTACCACCTCATCCCGTCATGGCTGGCCGAGACGGCAGGCGGCATCAAGAACGAGGCGATGACAGTGAACGGAAAGCTTTGCGCAGTCGAAGAGACGCTAGCCGATATAGAAGCCGTACCCGTGATAGCGACCAGGACGCTAGCGACAGCGACCGGGACCGACGCCGAGATCGAGAACGCCAGGCAAGACGGGAGGATCGACAACATACTCGCGAGCGTCCGGACCGTACCCGTGACTCGGAAAGCAGACGGCCACCACGCACGAGCGAATCGCGAGACACCGAACGGCGGCCGCCCCGTGCAAGCCAATCACGAGATCCGGAGCACCGTCGGGATCGGACAAGGCATTCCAGCGAGCGAACGAGGCAACCCAGGGAGTTGCGTGAGCACACAGCAGAACCGCGAGACCGGTCAAGGCGAGACCGTGCTCGCCATTCCCAGGACCACAGACGAGACTCTCGTGATCGGACGCGCGTGCGGGAGCTTTCCGAACGTGAGTTCGAACGCGCACGCGAACAAGCAGTCCAGGATCGGGAGCGACTCCGCAAGGCATCTCGCCCTGTTGCAGCACTTGAGCTCGACACTGAATCCGAGGATGAGCTGGCCGCTGCTAACGCAGCTGCTGAAACCCGCGGTTTGAATCGGACGCGCCGTCAGTCACGGCATCCGCCAAGACCAAAACGCCGATCCCCTTCCGCTTCCGCTCCCATATCTGACAGTGAAAACGGGCCAGAGCTTTTGCCTTCAAAAGCTCTGACTGTCGCTCGTCGTGGGGCTGGTGAGAGACCTGCTGGCACAAGCCGTTCGAGATCAAGACGCCGCCAGGTTTCACAACCGCTTCTGGGTGACATTGAACTTAACGGGTCCCCCAATTCTAGGACAGGAATTAAGCGCCGTGTCGTCAGTGGCGCATACATGGAAGAGGGGAACGCTTCTGAGCTGATGCGCGGGGGCGCATCACCAGCATATAGCAAATACAGTCCAAAAGTATATAATGTGGAAAAGGTTCGGCCCAAGAGCAGATGGTTCCGGTTTGAAAAGTCGTGGTTCACGAGAAAACGGCTCAGTACGTACCCAGGTGCTGATCTCAGACTAGCTTCTCTGTTCATCTTTGTACTGACAATTCCGCACTGTAGTCATTATCGGCATCGTAAGCGCTGTGCTTCTCATCATCATAATTGTGGTGGCTGTTGTGGTGTCGAATAAGAGCAACGGCAATTCTTCGTCATCTTCCAACAGACCATCCTCGAGCACCAACTCCCAAGGCCGCAGCCAGGTCCCAACAGCTGAGAAAAACACTGATATGGATCCGTGGTCCTGGTATGATACCACCGACTTCAACATGACATACACTAACGTCATGGTTGGTGACCTCCCCATCATCGGGCTCTACTCTGACTGGGACGACTCGGCTCAGGCCAACAGCAAAGTTCCGGCTCTTAATAAAGCGTGGGGTAGCTACAGTACACGACCGGCCCGCGGTGTTAATCTGGGCGGATGGCTTTCACTAGAGCCATTTATCACGCCATCGCTTTTTTCCTATTCGTCGGCTAATGGCATCATTGACGAGTACACCCTCACTTCCAAGCTTGGTGGTTCTGCCAAGGGCACACTGGAAAAACATTATGCTACATTCATCACCGAGTCTGACTTTAAGGCCATAGCCGATGCTGGGCTCGACCATGTACGCATCCCATTCTCGTATTGGGCTATTGAAGTCTATGACGACGAGCCGTACCTGCACCGAACATCGTGGCGTTATCTGTTACGTGGCCTCGAGTGGGCACGCAAGTACGGGCTTCGGGTGAATCTAGACGTGCACGGGCTGCCTGGGAGTCAAAACGGGTGGAATCATAGTGGGCGCCAGGGCGCTATAAATTGGCTTAACGGTACTAATGGTGCTACCAACGCACAGCGCTCGCTGGATATCCATGACCGACTGTCAAAGTTCTTTGCCCAGGATCGTTACAAAAACTTGATAGCTTTCTATGGCCTGGCCAATGAGCCGCGCATGACGGCTCTCAGTGCATCGGCCGTTGTCAACTGGACCGAGGCAGCGTATAAAATAGTGCAAGGAAATGGCATCCAAGCACCACTAGTCTTCGGCGACGGCTTCATGGGCCTTGAGAACTGGAAGGGCGTGATGACAGGATACGGCGACTCGTTGATCCTTGACGTTCACCAATACGTCATTTTTGATGAGAACTTGATTGTATTTACACACAGCGACAAGATCAAGTATGCATGCAACACATGGACTAGCCAGGCGCAGAAGAGCGGCGACACTAGCACAGGATTTGGCCCTACTATGTTTGCCGAGTGGTCGCAAGCTGACACAGACTGTGCACGTGATCTCACGAATGTCGGCTGGGGCAACCGATGGGAGGGTACATATGACACAGGTGTTGAATCAACGTCAACTCTCAGCCCCAGCTGTCCAGCCAAGGACTCGTCATGCCGCTGCGCCAAGGCCAATGCCGATGCGTCCGACTGGAACAGTGCGTACAAGGACTTTCTCAAGGACTTTGCCGAGGCGCAAATGCACAGCTTTGAGCATGGCCGGGGCTGGTGGTACTGGACCTGGAAGACCGAGTCGGCCCCGCAGTGGAGCTACCAGGCCGGACTGGCGGCCGGTGTGCTTCCGGCCAAAGCGTACGAACGAGACTTTGACTGCTCAAACTTGCCGAAATCTTATCCTGGGCTAGACGAGAATTACTGATGGAGACGCGAGAAGCGGCAGGCCCGACGGACGGAGGGAGTGGGGGGAGGGGCGTTATACAGAGAGTAGGGTAAGCCAAGCCGGCATGGCTGTCTTTTAGCCTCTTTGCTCAGCTGACAGCATTTGACATTAATTGCTTACTTTTGCACTTTTAGGGCAAACACACGAACATTGTTTTATTGCACTGGCATCAACATTTAGAATTTAGAATTTCCATAAGCGCTTGATAATTACATTGATGCATAATTAGGGTCTGTCTTTAGGGTTTTTGGCCACCAATCACTCAGTCAATCAGTCAGTCAGTCAGTCAGTCAGCACCCGGGAATAACCAATGCATGTGAGTGAATAAGACTTATGGGCAAGGGGGAGCGGAACTAGGAAAAGCGCGAGATGCCGGGACAAGAGGCCAGCAATGGCTGTCTCGTGACGTTAATGCTGGCGCCACATTCAGCAACGCAAGCCGATGGAGCCGACGGAAGACGATAGAACCGGGCAGTTGCCGTTCAAGACGGTGAAGACTCGAGAAACGCCGGTAGATAACTTTGCCTTGTCCTTTTTCTCTTTTCTCTTCTTCTGTCTGTTTTCTTCCCTTTTGAATATTGAGTTGATTTTTTATTTTGTTTTTCTTATTTTTCTTTTGGCGGGCTACTTGATGTTCGTGGTTTATCTTTGGCTACTGTGCAGCTAATTAGTATCGTCATTTCTTCAGTGCTCTTGGGTCCGGACACTGCCGCCAATACAAGCGTTTGTTTCTTTTTGTTTTATTAGTATCTTATTACTCACTATTGAAGTATCTTTGGGGGTTTGATGCAGTCATGGGCACAGCTATCACAGCTCCAGCTGAGCTGGAGAAGGTCTTTGAAACATCTCATGATGCAAACCCAAATGATGTTCTAGGTAAGACCAAACCTGAGCATAACAACATGATAAGCTCGGCATTGGACCACCAGCCCTTAGATGAGGATGCACACTCGGTCACAGATTCAAAGACATTGCAGCAAGAGAGGTCTGGTGATTCTTCCGGTGACGCCGAGGCCGGCTGTGCGCAGCCTGACCCGGCCTTTACTGTCGCGTGGGACGGAGGCGATTCGGATCCGGAAAACCCACGAAGCCTGCCGCTCTTGCGCAAGTGGGCCATTGTGTTGATCACCAGCACTGGCAGTTTCTGCGTGTAAGTTGGAAGAACCAGCGAGGGAAAGGCATATCCACTAACCCGGCTACCTAGCACGGCAACCTCATCCATCTACACAAGCACTAACCAACAGATAATGAGCGAGTTCAATATCTCGCGTGAAGTTGCTGTACTCGGATTGTCTCTGTTTGTTCTCGGCCTCAGCTTCGGGCCGATGCTGCTCAGTCCAATGTCCGAGTTTTACGGGCGGCGACCGATCTACATCAGCTCGTGGTTCATGTTCACGGTATGGTTGATTCCCTCGGCTGTTGCCCACAACATCCAGACCATGCTAGTTGCGCGTTTCCTCGATGGCTTTTCCGGAAGTGCGTTTCTGGCTGTGACAGGTGGCACAGTCGGCGATTTATTCGATAAGGAGGGGCTGCAGGTACCCATGCTGATCTATTCAATGGCGCCGTTTGTCGGGCCGTCTGTTGGACCGTTGATTGGCGGCTTTATCAACTACAATACCAACTGGCGCTGGACATATTACGTGCTGTTGATGTGGGCCGGTGTGCTGCTCGTACTCCTCGCATTGTTTGTGCCAGAAACATATCGTATGTAGATCGCTGATCAGGGAGGGGAGGAGAAACCTAGACCAGACCGTACTAATCAACCTGACCTTCTCATAGACCCAGTGCTTCTACGCCGCAAAGCTGCTCGTATACGGAAGCTTACTGGTGACTCGCGTTGGCTTGCCAGTACTGAAAGACAGGAAAAGTCTCTTTCAAAGACGCTGCTCACCTCTCTCTACCGGCCCTTCCAGCTCCTGGTACTCGAGCCCATGCTGCTCAATCTCTGTATTTATTCGGCCTTGTTGCTTGGCATTCTGTATCTCTTTTTTGGTGCCTTTCCGCAAGTCTTCACGGCCACACACGGCTTTAATCTGTGGCAGAATGGATTGCCATTCCTAGGTATTCTTGGAGGCATGGCACTGGCCGGCGCGCTGGATCCGGTGTGGAAACGCATACGGGAGCAGCTAGTAGCACAGGCAGAACGTGATACTGGCATTCCAGGCCGCAGCGAGCCTGAATTCCGTCTGCCCTCGCTGGTGCTAGGGGCGGTCATGGTCCCGGTCGGGCTGTTCTGGTTCGCGTGGACATCGTATTCAAGTGTGCACTGGATCGTGCCGATTATCGGTACGGCGTTTTTCGGTGGAGGGTGAGTGATTTCAATCGATTAGTGAACAGCCTGTAATTTCGCCAGGCAACTCTACCCGTGTAGGGCGTTCTTCTTTTATACGGGTTTCGGACTTGACGCATGTTTCCCCCCCATCCCTCCTCCACGGAACTCCCCCTCCTCTTGACATGTCCGACCACGCATATGCAAATGCTAATCTGGCCTCTTCCCAATAGAATGCTGCTAGCCTTTACGGGCATTTTCACGTTTCTGGTATGTTGGAACAGGGCACACAGAAAGACTGCCAAACAAACAAAATCATACTAACTCACGCTGTCTCAGGTCGACGCCTATCCACTATATGCCGCCAGTGCCCTCGCAGCGAATTCATTTGTGCGATGCAGTGTTGCGGGTACGTACATTCGTCCAGCTGATCCGCCCCTCAAAGACACATGCTGTGCTTGTTGTTACTGCTACTAACGAAAATGTGTCCTTGTCTTGCTCCAGCTGCCTTTCCGCTCTTTGGTCACCAGATGTTTGACACACTGGGCTTTCAGTGGGCCAGCTCACTCCTTGGATTTCTGGCTGTAGCCATGATGCCCTTCCCTTACATATTCTTCAAGTACGGCAAACGAATTCGTGGCAAGAGTCGGTTTGCAACCAGTGAATGAAGAAGACGAGAAAGAAAGGAGCCGGCAGTTTGCTTCTTCCTTGAATCTTCTGCCGAGCCGGACTCGGGAACGGAACAACGAATCGGAGTAAGAGGAGAACAACAAGATCTTTCTTTTCCCCGTCATGTACAATACATTCTGTGAGATGTTTTTTTTTTTTTTCTTTTCTTCTTTATTCCCTTGTTTCTTGGGCTTGCAGCTCGCTTATGCCCAAATCCTAAGAATGAATCTCTTTGTAGTTAACAATTGCCAATAGGTTCAGAGAAGCCTGCGAAGCTTTCAGTAGGGTTATGCTTAATAGAAGTTCCCGTATGTTAGTGTTGAGCATTACTTAGCGACGCCGTCTCTCTCTCTCTCTCTCTCTCTACCAGCCCTTTCTCTCCGGGTCTTTTTTTTCTTTTTTTCTTGCTTTTTTCCCCTTCTTTTCTCTTTTCCGTTACGTGACATTATCTCTCAGCTCAATGACGCATACTGCTTCCAAAAGCCCGAGCTGTTAGTCATCATCACTTGTTGGCGGGATGAATTGTTGTTGTTGGTTAATATATCCGGCTTGGTTCTTGGCAGGCCCAAATGATGCAATACGGAAAGCGCAGTGGCAAGTGGTACTTGTTGACTTGTTGTGTGACGCCCATAAAGGTAGTTGCGTGAATTTATGTTAGGGTTGTTCAAAACAGGGTTAGCCAATAAGATTCTTGATTTTTGCAGACAAAAAAAAATGATAGAGCGACTATGCGGAACGTCAACTCGGGGGTATTTCTAGAAGAGATTTGCTGCGAGTCTGCTTTGATTGCTTGCTTGTCATGTCCCTGATAGTTGTTGTTGTTGCTGCTTATTACGATTGTTACTATGCTTGCCCCCCCCCCCGTCCTTCCCCCCGCTTCTCCCCCGCCGCCTCTAAGGTTATATGACAGCTTTACTCACTACCCCAACTGCATGAAAATCAAGGCAATGGTAGCATGGTTTTAGTGGTTTGGGATTTTGCAGCTTTTCCATCGGCCCGGGAAAAGGTTTGTGGTTTGTGGTTGGTGGTCATCCCATGGATGGGATAATAGAGTAATCAACTCTTTGGGGGGGGGGGGGGCGAAGTTGTACAGGGTACCTGTGTCTTACGCAGCTGAATCAGCCAGTTAGCATGTACCCAGTACCCGTGTCCCCGCTTTTCTGATGCTTTTTTAGTAGTTTGATTTTTCTTTTTGTAGGAAAAAAAAACTTGCGCTTTGCTTCCCCAACACAGCTACTTACTTACTTTACTGTAAGAAAGTAAAACTGGATATTTCTGGGCAAACGTCTTCAAAGATCCACTTCGCGCACACTTTTTTGAACTTTGAAAACAAAAAAATCGGTAGCCTGGAAGAGAGAAGCAGCTAAGCAACTAGATAAATAGACACAAAAAGAAAAGAAAAAAAAAAACTTCCCTTTTTTTTTGGAGAGGACAGAAAAAAAAGGGAAAGAGGCTCGCTCTTTCCTGCATATGCGATGGCTTTTTTTTTTTTTGCTTTGCAGTTGCCCTCGCGTTCTAGCCTTCCTTCTCTTAATGACGTCCTACTTAAGGCTTCAGTGTTATAGGACCCAGCGAGATTTTGACTAGCCAGTGTTACGTTATGAAGATTAGGAAACTGGAGAAAGAACAATAGAGCGTCCTTCTTTTTCTTTTTTTTTTGTTATAACACAGGGAACCTGTTATTGACTACTTGACCGCCATTGGCTTTGTTCTTTCGTTGGAGTTTCTCTGAAATTCATGCCGTCTAGAGTGACAGGCGTGGAGGGAAAGAAGCACAAGACGAGTCTTATATGGTCGACTTGTGGAGAAATAGGAAGCTACGAGCTGGGATCACCGAGTCCCGTGCGTGCCTGCCTACCCTTACTGGCCGGCCTCTTTTACGTGCTTCTAGTCGACATTCAAGCGGTTTTGAGAATTATCTCATACTTTTAGACTTACACGAAGGTATTGATTCTTCACTTCATCGCTGTTGCTGCGATCTGGCAAAGGCTCCTCCTACTTGATTTAGGAACTCTTCTCTTAGGATCATATCGGTTATTTTTGACAAGTTGTATCAATGTATGTGCGCGTGCCTTCCTTCTTTTTTGGCTATAAGCGCTAAGCTAGGAAAGAGAGAAAAAAAAAAAAAAAAAAAAAAAAAAAGGGCCACTCTCCACTTCTCACAACCTCGCCGCCAAGGGCTTGGTGCTATCTATGCTGTGTTGTTTGTGTTTTGTTGTGTGCTGTGCCCTATATACTTTTGCTCTGTTCTGTCTCTCTTGTACCTGATAATCATCCCGATGTCATTCAATTCCAGATGGCTGTTTTGCCTTGCCCCCCTACAGTCTCTGCTGTCTTTGATCACCGTCCTCGTGACCTGTATCTAATTTTTTTCTAGCAAGTCCCAAAAACGTGAAAAAGGAAAAAAAAAAAAAAATAGTACCAGCAACTGCCTTCCCTCCTTCCTTCCTTCCTCGGCCATCTTTTTTTTTCTTTTTTTTTTTTTTTGCCCTGCTTCTTTCCCTTTCATCCAGCTTTGAGCACATGCTGCACACGTTGCCTTCCTTCCCTGAGAACAGCTTCCCTCATTGAAAAAAAAGGAAATAACCCCCCCCCCCCCAAATGAATGAAACAAGGTAACTGCCCTTACCACGATGTACTCGGTGGTAGTTTTTATTTAACAATTTTTCCCCTTGATTTTTTTTTTCTTTTTTTTTGTCTTTTTTTTTTTTTCATTTTCCTCCTTTCGCCTCAGAAGCACATCACGGCCTCTTCATGAGCTTGATTCATTTTTATTATTCTTATTCTCTAATCTTGAGACTATCTTCTCTATAATTTCACTCCCACATATTCATTTATATTCTTATTTTTTTTTGGACGCTCCCGGAAGTACACCTTTTTTTCCCGCCGCTGAACCTCCTTTGTCACCAAAGAACAGTCAAATCACCAACCACATCGAGGCTCTTATATCTTCAGATTTTCTTTCGATGCGTTCCGAAGAACAAGGACAGGCGAATATTCTGTCCATCAGCGCGAAAGACAAACCCCAGAATATATCGACCAGTAGCGCCGAGCCCTCCGTCCAAACCGGCTTTCTGTCTGGTCGTTTTAGCAGAAGCCTTGCCACCGATCTCGACCAATTGCTGTGTGGGAGTGCGCAAAAGTTTGAAAAGGACGCTGCCTCTCAATAAAGAAGTCGAAGTTCCTCTCGCTCCAAGACCGACCCTTAATCTCACTGGATTATACAGTGCCCTGCTTCTCCTACGCATACACGGCCCAGTGCCCTTTCCGTTTTAGCTCCGCTACCTTCTCTGCCACATATCTACTGGCCTCCTCTAGATCTTTTTCTTCCTCCCCCCCGTCTGTCTTGCTTCTTGCCACACAGACTTTCTTCAGAGTTAAACTCGCTAGCTGCTTCCTCTATCTTACTTGTCATGTCCTCCGACCACCAGGCTGGCACTGAGCAGCACTCTGATATCCCACTAAAGATCGATATTGAGGGCCACATGAGTGCCACTAAACAGCGTCTGATTCAGCCTGCCACTGCCGTGCCTGCCTTTGCATCGGCCGTGCCACTACCCGCCAGTAGTACCCCCGTTCCTATCAAACCCCTGCCCGTCAATAACAAGTCTTCCACGATGGCTAGCTCGATCAAAACATCTTCCATGGTTGGGACTACTGGAGCCCCAGAAGAAAAGAAAAAGTACGATCCCAAAGACCCGCTGCGTCCGCGCCGCAAAAAGGCGCGGCGTGCCTGCTTTGCTTGCCAGCGAGCTCATTTGACCTGTGGTAAGTTGATTATACTTGTTTCTAACCCTAGTAACAACCCTAACTTGTCATTGATGTAAACCAAGCCTCCCTCCTCCCCTCCTCCCACGATGTGTTGCTCCGTTCTATGTGCCAGTGCTCTAACAAAACATAGGCGATGAGAGACCCTGCCAACGTTGCATTAAGCGTGGGCTCGGTGATGCCTGTCAGGACGGAGTGCGTAAGAAGGCAAAGTATCTTCACGATGCACCACCTGAGTCTCTTCGGCCCGTTCTTGGTCCGAATTACACGGCGGCGGCACCTACGACAACAGCTCCTGCAGCAAATGGAGCTCCTGCTCGACAGACAAGCAATGGAACGGGGATCGCATCAACACTGGCCAACACATCGCCTATTTCTAGCGCAGACCTCTTTGCATCGTCAACCACATCCAGCTTTCCTGTGTATTCAGCCGGATCGCAGACTCCGATTGCGAACTTGCCCGACAGCTTACACGAATTTAACTCTCGCACATCTCCTGTATCGCCAACCTACCACGATCCGGCAGTCAGTAGTGCGGCGCAGAATAACAGCATTGCTGGGCTGAACGGCCTGACTGATTCTAACGGTACTGACGCGCTCAACTTTAATGCGCTCTTTGACCCGAGCAACCCCGCATTCTATAGCCTCGAGATTGATAACCTTGACCGTCTCGACTTTGGTAGCCAGTACCATGCCTTAGAGTTTAGTATGCTAGGTCATATGAGCAAGTCTGCCCAGGACGGCAATGAGCAACAGCAGTCAGCTGCCGGTGGTCTGCCCGGGCCTACAGCCACCAGTAGTGCTGGACTGCCGTATAATCCATTTGACAACGTCACTGCACAGTTCCCGGCCTTTGAGAATCACATACTAGACTTCCAAGCTTTTGATCCGAGCACGGAGGAACTCATTCACGGAAATCTTCAACACGGGCTACCTCATGCATATGCCATTAGTGCCGGATCAAATAGTCTTGCAAGCCCTAGTACAGAAAATACGGCCAGTCCACAGAACGCTGCACTCGGCGGATTCGATGGTTCGCCCACTACCACACCAGGCCCCAGCTCCGGGTATCAGCCTTCAGCTTTGGCAGCAGCTGTAACACCGGCACAGATCACTCTCAATGGAACAGCAACTCTGCCTCGACAGAAACCCAAGCTACTCAAGACCACGCAGCTACTAGGCAAGCGACGACGTAATCCATCGACCATCTACGAGTCGGTCAAAGAGCCGTACCCATACATCAACGGCTTCCATCGACTCATTATATTTCTGCGGAGACGGTTTCCAGCCGACAAGACGCTCAAAATTGCCAAGTCTTTATCTAGTATCCGACCATCGTTCATGTCTTGCACGAAATCACTGAACCGCGAGGATCTTGTATTCATGGAAAAATGTCTGCAACGCACGCTCTTCGAGTACGAGGACTTTATGCAGCATACATCAGCACCGACTATTGTGTGCCGCCGTACAGGCGAAGTGGCCGCCGTCAACAAAGAATTTACAGCCTTGACAGGCTGGACCAAGGATGTATTGTTGGGCAAAGCCCTCAATCAAAACGTCAACACGGGCATTACTAATCGCTCCGCTAGCACTACGCCTGTGCAGCACAGCGTGCTGCCTGATGGCAAGCCACAGCCCGTGTTTATCCCTGAGCTGCTTGACGATGAGAGCGTCGTGCAGTTTTACGAAGATTACGCCCATCTGGCGTTTGGTGATAGTCGAGGCCACGTCAACCGCACATGTCGTTTACTTAAGTACCGTAAAGCTGAAGATACCGCACTGTCTCAGCCTGCCACAGCCCCTGCTGCTTCCACACCCGCTACAACTGCTACTACTGCTACTACTGCTGGCACTGCTCCAAACTCAGCACGCAGTTTATTGAGCAACCGTGTTATCAAGATTGACAGTGAGCATGGCATTTCCAAAATCGAAAAGGATGGCAAGGTTGATTGCACATATTGCTGGATGATCAAACGTGACATGTTTGATATTCCCATGTTGATCGTCATTAATGTAAGTGCTGCCTCAAGATTTGCATTTGGGACTGGGCTTGTTTTGTACTAACCAACTTTGCCATCACAGTTCCTTCCATGCTACCATCGAAACCAGCAGCCACTACCGGTGTAATCACCGGAATCTATAGTGTCATTACCTCCTACTTGCTACTTCCTATCACCTATCTTCTATCATATTCCCTGCCCAATCTTTCCTCCCCTCCCCCCCCCCCCCCCTCGGCCGTCTCTCTTCTGTTTTATATACCACGGACCCACGTCACAACAGCATTGTCTGCCTGTCTAGTCTGACTTTGCTTTCTCTTTCTTTTGCATACTTTGAGTTTGGGTTTGCTGTTATTAGTCGTTTGCCGTATTGATAGACAAAGGATCTTCTGTATTAATGTCACAGGCTGTGATCTTCTTGTCTCATTATTGCCTTCGAGTTCTCACGTGTGTATCGTATCCGCTATCTACTCCACCTTTGTCTCAGGCTTCGCCTCGGGCACCGGCTCAGTCAGCCACTCTACATTTAAATTGCCCTCAAAGCTCTCCTCCCCAGCGGCAGTGACCACAACGTCCTTGGCTGGAGCCCAGGCCTTTCTACGTAGGCTATTCTTTGCCACAACACAGTCAAAGTTGATATCTTCGATCAGCGCCTCCAACGTAGTGTAGTCCAGCTCGGGGCGGATGAAACCGAGGAGTAGCAAGCGCATGTGGGCACCGTAAAAGTCGGCCGAAAACTTGTGCATGATGTGCACTTCAGCGCTGCGCACCGTGTTCTTGTAAAATGGGTTGTACCCGATCGACATGACCATAGGGAAGACCAGTGGCTTGTCAGCTGGGCTGCCGGCCGGACGGTCTGGGTGTGTATCTGGCAGCAACAACGATGCCCAGCCGAAGTAGACGCCAGAGGTTTTATCCTCGATCCATGAAGTGACCGAAGAATCAACGGGAAGATTAGCCGTCGGGATGCCGAGCTAAGGAGAGAGGAACTTTGTTAGCCGGAATGACATAGGGTTACGCTAGGGTCAAGCATATTTGTGCGACTATGTGTTGTTACACAAGAGAGGGGCTTCTGACTTCTGAACAACAGCTCATCACAGTGTATGTGCTTTTTGTTGTGTAGGCAGTCAGTTGGGCCTAACAAACAACTCACCTCCTTGGAGCCACGACCAAAGCCAGCAATAACCTTACCCTCCATCTTGAGGGGGTAAGGTGGCTCAGGGCCCTGATCGGAGCCAACAATACTAGGACGAGTTGAGGAAGACATGGAAGGATAAGTAAAAAGTAACGAGGATAAACGAGTAATCAGCGTAGAGAGATAGATTGAAAAAGAAAAAAAAGGACAAAGAAAGAAAGAAGAGTTCAAGGGGAAAAAAAAAGAGGGTAAAGAACAACCTTTAAAAAGAACAGACTGGCTAAGAAGATGGAGGAGGGGGGGCTTTTGGGCATCTGTATACACGCTTTCATTGGAAGAAACTACGACATCATTGCCGCCAAGCCCAAGCAAACCAAAAACAACAAGCTGAAAGCCCCGTTGTGGCTGCCATAAAATGCGCTAATTAGTCAGCAACAAAGATGCTGTCTATAATGCGCAAAAAAGATGGTGTTCTCACCAACCGAAATCGAATCGGTGACCTTTCGATGGCAATTCTTTACAAGTTACAGTCGAACGTGATAACCAGCTACACCATGGTGAGTTGTTGTTGTTGTTGTTGTTGTTGTTGTTGTTGTGTATATTTATGCTCTTCTAAGTCTATTTAACTTGGATTTTTGAGCCCGGCCCGACCCCCGTTTCGCCCTTAGGGGACCCGCTTTTTCTGGCTCCATTTTTAATTGTGGGCCCGGGGCCCTGTCTTCCACCGGGGTCCGATCACCAGCTGGCATCGTAGGGCCCTTTCTGGGAGACTGACTCCGTGCCGCACGACGTAAGAGAAAAGAAACAAAAACAGGAAAATGAAAGCAAACAGTACAAAAAGGAAGGACATGAAACAAGCGTAGAAATGCAGAAAAAAGAAGGAAAAAAGGAAAGGAAAAGTGTATCCAGAGGCTGAATCCACCGCTGAGTGAGGTGATGAGAGCCGGGGGTCCGTCAAAGATTAGTCCATGGGGGGGTGTGGGCGAGAGTGTATGCGTCTACTATCTAGTAGCCGGGTGCTGGGGTGGAGCATTGGGTTGCCCGCATCCACTTACCATCCTCTTACCTTACCAATCTACCTGGGTGTGGGGAGGGGTCTCTCCTTGAGAGCCTGTCCCCCAGTGTTTCCGCGGGCCGTGGGCGGCGCCTTTGACGTGGTCAGAACCGGTGTTCTGGTGACTGTGACGACTAGATATCGACGACTGGACAACAACAAAGACGATTCTCTTTCTATACCCGGAGGGCTTCTCTTTTGATCAGGACTTGCATCAGAGTCTTTCTGCCTCTGACTGACCTGAGGAGTTTCAGGACGAACTTCTTTCCCCAGGGGTTCGGGTTCCGCTTGCAGGACCACTCGTGTGTTACGTCCTTGTCCACCCCGCATCTTCGGCATCTCAGGGTGGCGTTCTGGTGTTTCCGCCTCCGGTGGTAGGCAGCAAAGTCTCCGTGGCCCGAGAGCGCAGCTATGACAATGCCTTGTAGCCTTCTGGGGCCTTCCGGCACTCCCAGTTGGCCTTGCTTTGGGAATTCGAGGTCTTTCCTGAATTCGTTCTCCTTGATGGTGGCTTGGTCTCTGATCCAGTTTTGGAGGGACTGTCTGAGGTCTTCCCGGAGCCACCTCTTTGCTCTAGACAGCGACATCGAATAGTCCGGGGCTTCCACCGCGGCGCCTTTTGCCAAAGCGTCTGCCTTCTCGTTTCCATCGACGTCCTTGTGGCCCGGGACCCAGATGCAGTGGATCTTCAGGCCTGGGAACGTTTCCCGGAGGTCCTGTGCCTTGCTTTTGGCTTGATCTAGCTCATGTTGAGATGTGCCGATCTTTTTGGCCTTCGAGTTCATCCTTTCAACCGCCGCCTGGTTGTCTGCGCAGATCCAGATGATGTTGCTTCCTTGGACCAGCCCGCGGTTCAGACTCTGAATTCCGAGCCTGATGGCTCGGATTTCCGCGTCTGCCACCTCGGCCCACCTGCCGCCCGAGAAACATCCCTCGGTCAGCTGTCTGTTTTCCCGCTGGGACACCCAGCCTGCGCCTGTCCATCCAGAGGGGAGTTTCGACCCGTCAGTGTATAGCCAGATATCTGAGCTGTTGCAGGTGTCTTTCCACTCGACGTGTAGTCTTGCTGCGAGTTCCTTTTCCAACCCGGTGTGCACCGCTGACGGGGGTGCAGGGTCTGCTGTTGGTAGGTCATCGTTGATAGGGCCATACCTAGGCAGGGGTTTGGGGAGAAGCCTGAGCATTTGCAATTGGTGCGCAAAAGGTCCCTTCTTCTTCAGTGGGTGATTATCGTCCAGCGTGTACCATCTAATGGCTTCCCTTTTCACTGCCGAATCCAGCGCGATGTGGATTGGCGGGCAATTTGCGGTCATGTGGAGTAGCGAGGTAGGTGTGGTGCTGAAAGCTGGGAGTGCCACCAGGAGCGCTTTCCTCAGTGGTTTTTCCATCTTTGCAGCTTTTGTCTTGTTACCCACACCTCCTGGTTTCCACCACGTCGCTGCTGCGTAAGTGGCTGAGGCTAGGATGCTGGTTCTGACCACCTGTGTCAGCTCCTTGACTGGTGCTCCGTATTTGCATCCTTTCAGGATTCTCAGGCTGTGAGCAACTCTCTCGAGCTTTCTCGTTACCTGATCCACATGCTTGTGGAAGGTGAGTTTCCTGTCGAAACAGACTCCCAGCCACTTTAGCGATCCTCCAGTAGGGGTTGCCTTGATCACCGGCAGGTTTTCCATCACTAGATCTGGGTTTTCGGGCACCGATGTTTTCCTTGTCAGGTGTAGGAGCTGGGTTTTTCCATGGTCCAGCTGTAGGCCGTTGTCCGCGCACCACTTGATGGTGTAACCCATCACCAGTTTGAGGTCCCTTATGCAGTTCGCTAGGCTGTCTCCTCTCATTATCCATAAGCCGTCGTCCATATACCCTCTCAGGTATATCGACCAGCTGCTGTATAGAGGGGCCATGAACAGCATGTACAATATAGGGGAGATTGGCGACCCTTGTGGGAGGCTCCCGTTCGTGGGTCCCGGAGTTTCCATATTTCCGTCTAGAGAGATCTGCGCCGACCTCATCTCCAGGAAGGACTGTACCCATTTGCATACATGACCTGGCCATCTTTGTTCCTGCAGCCTGGCTACCATCCTGTTTGGCAGGATCCCATCAAAAGCTCCTTGGACGTCGAAAGTCAGAATTGATGTGATCTTCCCCTCGTCCATGTTCTTCCTGATCTCATCAACTAGCGCTAATGTCAGGTCTGAGGCGGATCTTTTGGGTAGCGCGCAGGCGTAGTTATCCTCGAATAACCCTCTTGCCATGGCCGCGGTCGTCAGTCTCTTGGCCACTATCCTTTCCAGTGCCTTTGCCAGTGTGGGTAAGAGGGATATCAGCCTGTAAGTCTTCGGGTCGCTTCTGTCTCTTCTTCCAGGCTTGGGGATAGCCACCAGCTTTGCTTCCTTGAAGCAAATTGGGTGGTATCCTTGTTGTAGGCACCCATTGAAGAGTTGTGTGATCAGTTTGCCCAGCTCAGGCCAGCATAGTGTCAGGAGTTTGTTCTGTATCCCGTCTTTTCCTGGCGCTGTGTTCTGTGGCTTCCTGACCGCTTCTTCAGCTTCCTTCTCTGTAACTGGGTCCCATGCTCGTCCGCGGTCCAGTTGCACTTGGGGCCTGGGGATGTCCGGTAGTCCGCTTCCTGCTAGGTGCCTCTCTCTCAGGATCTGGATTTTCTCTGCCGGGGTGGAGTGAAGGCTTCCGTCTCCCCTCTTCAGGGCCGGGGATAGGGTCTTCTGTGGGTTCACCATCCACTTCGCCGCCTTGTGGACTTCCGGTAGGGACTTCAGGCCCGTCACTAGATCTCTGTAGAAGTTCCTGCTCGCCTTCGTGACAGTAGACTTAAGTTCGTCTCTAGCCTTCCTGTAGTTCTCCTTTGCTATCTGCAGCTCCTCTTCGAGGTTCGCCGCGCCCAGCCTGGATAACTGCAAGAAGGAGTCGAAATGTCTTTTGGCCCTCGTGACATCTTTCTTTCTGCTGCGGCAGTCCTCGTTCCACCAACGGTATCCTGAGCCTGTCACTGTCCTTTGAGGGGTTGCTGTCTTGAAGGCGTGTAGGATTGCCTGGGTGACTTGCTGGGCGGTGGTTTCCAGTTCTTCAATGGAGGTCATACCTTCAGCAGGGAGGGTGTTTTGTATTTCCCTGGCCGCCTCCCTGCATGCGTCTGCAAAGGCCTCTTGGTTTAGGTCTTTCAGCCTTCTGATTGTGACCTTGTCCCTCCTCCATTGTTGGGTCTGGATCTTGACCAATTGAGGGGAGTGGTCGCTGCCACAGTCTAGCTCCCCCCCGCATTGGTAGCCTTTCAGCTTGTTCCATATGCCCGCTGACACCCAGGTGAGATCAATCGTTGTTGTTGTTGTTGTTGTTGTTGTTGTTGTTGTGTATATTTATGCTCTTCTAAGTCTATTTAACTTGGATTTTTGAGCCCGGCCCGACCCCCGTTTCGCCCTTAGGGGACCCGCTTTTTCTAACTCCATTTTTTCCTACGTAGAATCCCCTGTCACCCTCCGGTCCCGAGTCTCAGCAGAGCTGTACCCGTAGGGGCCTTCATGTAGGCAGAACAATCCTTCGCTTGGTAGGCCCCAGACCAACCCTAAGCCCAAAAAAGCGGGGCGACCCACTCTTTCCCCACAATCATTCGATCCTCTGAAAACTCTGCAAAGTCGAGAAATCGTGAAAAACACGGTGTCAAGACAGCAGATTCCAGTGCAGTCTGGGAAAAACCCCTCCGAGGACGGGAAAGAAAAACCAGACCATGTGAGCATCCGCGGGCTCATGGTTTGTCCTTCTTCTTCGTATTGGCCGCTGCCTCGTGTAGTGTGGATGGAAACTTCCAAGGCAGTCCCCCTTTCTAGTGACCCGCCACAGTCACCAGTTTGCCCAGAGGACAAAAGCGCGGAGAAAAAACAAAAAAACAAAGGAAATGGTTTGGACTGTGTGAACTCTCAAAGTTCAGTCCTGAGCGTGAAGGTGTGCTCCCTGAGGTGGAGAGGTGATGCGGCGTTGAGGTGTTGGCGATCGCGAAAAGTTGTCGTGAAAAGGGGGGGCGAATCGACGACGAGGTTAACCTCAAAGTTGGGAAAGCGCGGCCTCAAGGCTTCACAGCTCATTATCAAAATCCATGACAGAGTCAAAGACAAGAAAAAGAATGAAAAACGGTTATCGGTGTCATAAACGTTTGCCACCATAAACCTGAAAAAGGGGAGGTGCCAGACCTCAAAGGTACCCCCCCGAGGGTTGTAGGAGGGAGAGTTGTGAGTTGTTGTTGTTGTTGTTGTTGTGTATATTTATGCTCTTCTAAGTCTATTTAACTTGGATTTTTGAGCCCGGCCCGACCCCCGTTTCGCCCTTAGGGGACCCGCTTTTTCTAACTCCATTTTTTTTCTACGTAGAATCCCCTGTCACCCTCCGGTCCCGAGTCTCAGCAGAGCTGTACCCGTAGGGGCCTTCATGTAGGCAGAACAATCCTTCGCTTGGTAGGCCCCAGACCAACCCTAAGCCCAAAAAAGCGGGGCGACCCACTCTTTCCCCACAATCATTCGATCCTCTGAAAACTCTGCAAAGTCGAGAAATCGTGAAAAACACGGTGTCAAGACAGCAGATTCCAGTGCAGTCTGGGAAAAACCCCTCCGAGGACGGGAAAGAAAAACCAGACCATGTGAGCATCCGCGGGCTCATGGTTTGTCCTTCTTCTTCGTAGTGGCCGCTGCCTCGTGTAGTGTGGATGGAAACTTCCAAGGCAGTCCCCCTTTCTAGTGACCCGCCACAGTCACCAGTTTGCCCAGAGGACAAAAGCGCGGAGAAAAAACAAAAAAAAAACAAAGGAAATGGTTTGGACTGTGTGAACTCTCAAAGTTCAGTCCTGAGCGTGAAGGTGTGCTCCCTGAGGTGGAGAGGTGATGCGGCGTTGAGGTGTTGGCGATCGCGAAAAGTTGTCGTGAAAAGGGGGCGAATCGACGACGAGGTTAACCTCAAAGTTGGGAAAGCGCGGCCTCAAGGCTTCACAGCTCATTATCAAAATCCATGACAGAGTCAAAGACAAGAAAAAGAATGAAAAACGGTTATCGGTGTCATAAACGTTTGCCACCATGAACCTGAAAAAGGGGAGGTGCCAGACCTCAAAGGTACCCCCCCGAGGGTTGTAGGAGGGAGAGTTGACCATGGTGAGTTGCGACAGTGGTTTGTTTGTTTGTATTATTTTACGTCTACCTACTGGTTTTCCACAGCAATACGACGGTTGCGACAGTGGTTAACCACTGCACATGGCTTGACGGAAAAATCCGGCGCTAAAACGGCTTAAGAGGGACCGGAAGCCCTCCTCCGGTAAGAGGACGGCTGTAGAAAACCCCCATCCGTGACACGGTAGGAAAGTGGATGGAAGTTACAGACACAGAGGCACTTGGCAGCTTCAATCTAACTAAGTGAGCGACAGCCCACGAAGAATCCAGACGCCTTGACTACGATAGATGGTGGAAAGATCGAAAAAAGATAGCGTCCTCCCCCCCATCAAGCCCCCTCCTTCCTGGGTCTCACGATACAAAGGCCTGGCCGGGACGGAGATAGGTCACATTCTCGCGGCTAGAATTGTCAGTGGAGGCTTTGAAAAACACCACAAACGATGGGGTCATAATTGTTCACTTGGATGTTAAGCACGCAACCTATTAAAGGAGCGAGACCATTGGCGGACATGCAAGATATTACCAAGACCGTGGAGCCAAAGACTTACAGACAACCCGAGTAAAGTCTGGCAGGGAGCGCCATAGCCACAAAATCAACCCCTTAAGATACACAGATATTTGAAGTTCATGCTAACCTGCAACAGCTGACTGCCTAATAGTGATGTTCGCAAGATGACATCATCCAGCTCGCTGTAGTCTAGAAAATGGCTTCATACTGCAGTGGAAAACTAGGCGGTAGACGTTAAATAAACCCCAAAAAAGCAAGACTCACTCAGAGAATAGCATAGTTCAATCTTGGTGACTTGCATAAACATTAAATATATTCAAATTCACAGGGGGGAGGGGGCGGGAGGGCGGAAGAAGCTGAGCTGAAGGTGCCAACAAGGGTGAAGAACTGGGAAATGAAAGGATGACATAGGTATGGAAGACCAGTCAAGGTCCAAGCTCATACAATAGAAAAGCATGCGCTATAGACATAGAGACTGATTGATAAACACACAACGCGCTTACTCCTTCCATTCTGTCCGGCCCAAACGCACGATATCCGCTGGTTCCAAGATCCACGGATTAGCCGGTGCTTTGCCCTCAGCAGCCTGCTTGGCCGCCGCAACAGCCGCACGGCCAATGACATCTGAGTCTTGGCCAATTGAATCTGCAACGCCTTGGCTCAAAGATCCCAGGCCCTTAACGATAGCAGTGAACAGGCCCTGGCCAGTATGCGGCTGTTCGCGAGTGCCCATTATAAGACCGGGACGGACAATCACTGCGTTTTCAAAGCCTAGTCCCATAATGCAGTCCTCGACTCCAATTTTCATCTTGGCATAGGGAAAAGAGCGGGCAACTAGAGAGCGCGTGCTGGCACTACTGATGAAAACATAATTCTTGACCCCAGCGGCCTTGGCCGCTTTAGCCAGCTCAATGTTTAGATCGTGATCGATCTTCCACTGATTGGCAATGCCACCAGCCTGGGCGCGCGTGGTCCCCAGGCCCGAAATAACAGTGATTGGCGTCGGGGACAAAGCCTTCAGCGCGTCAGCCCATTTAGCCGTGTCAGAGTTGACTACAGAAGTAAGTTTAGGTGAGGTTTGTTTCGGGTCGCGTCGGCCAATAGTTTGAAGAGCAGGGAAGGCATCGGAGGCAATGAGAGCCTTGAGAGCTTCATTTCCGACAAGGCCAGTGCTACCAATAACGAGAGTAGCAGCCATTGCAGTGGTTGTAGTTGTGAGTGGGAGAACGAGTTATCGAGTAGTGATAAGTGTGGTGTGTTGCCGGCAGTTATTTCGATAGTTGGAGTCAATAGTACAACGTGCAAAAAGCTGGAATTGTTGGGGGGAGGCCAAATCAAGCTTGCCGATCCGAAGTATTAGTAAACACAAGTCAAAGGAGCTTGAAGGAAGCTTCAAGCTCCAATCATGTGAGATAAGATAAGATAAGATAAGATAACCACCCAGTAGTGGGGCTTCAAGGAAAGGCAGCTCCGAGCTTGCGCAACCAGAGGGCGTGGGCTTGGTTGGGAAGTCTTGGGACCAAGCCAAACACAAACTCAGAAGCAACAACGACACATAGTGAAAAGCAAAACAATCTGCCAACTATCTTCTTCGCATTGCCCAGAATGTCTTCCCAATACGAAAGTATGTTGTCCCCCTCCCTTCCCTCTTCCACGCCAATACCGACGACTATATGTACTAACTGACCCCTCCTCTTCCTTGCAGTTGAGCACAGTATCAAGCCGCAAGCAAAGCCGCGGGGCCGTCGGCCTGACATGTCCAGCTTTGATGCACTGCTCGACCAAGTCTCAACATCCGGGGCGCGCACCTCGGCAAGTGCGATATTCAGCGCCCAGGAACATCACAACCCGCACGCGACACCGACACCCGTGGACATGGCGGCCCTTTACCGACTTGTACAAGACCAAATGGCTTCGCTAGCTAGCACGGCGCCGTCTACGGAAAACCGCACTCTTCTTGAGAGCCTAATGGCCGAGCTAGATGCATCGATTGCCGATCCGCCCACCGAGGTGTGTGGCTTAGGGCAGGACTTTTTGGATGGGCTGGAGCGTGTTGATCGGGGGCGTGTGGGCGTTGACGAGACGTGCCCGATTTGTGCCGAGAAACATCGAGACGATCCATACTGCTTAGTAGTTGAGTTGCCGTGCCATAAAAGTCATCGCTTTGACTTGGAATGTGTGGCGCCATGGATACAGAGTAAAGGCAGCTGCCCGCTGTGCCGAACAGACTTCACAAAGAAGAAGGAAGTGGTGAGGGTGGAGGACAGCGAGGAGGAGGATGATGATCCGGCTGGTATGTATGCGTAAGGGTGGGCAGACGGGACAGGCGTGTATCTATCCATCTAGCTTAGCAGTCCATAAACCTACCTCCACCACCCTTTCAAATAAATAGCACATTTTACAGACGTTTTATTTTTACAGTAGCCTAAGAAATATTCAAGTCCAGGCACGAGAGCAGTCTACATTCTTAAAATATCTGATTCCAGCCTTTTACTGGGCCTTGGCGCTAGCCTGCTTACGCTCCAGCTCCCGCTTTGCATAGATACCTGCAGTGAAGGGATTTTCAAAACGCAGTGCCACTAGATACACCAGCAGCACCCAGCCCGTCAGGAACACGCCAGCTGGCTTGCCAAAAACCAAAGCCGTTCCCAGAAAGCTCATGGTCGAGCCATAGTACATGGGGGCATCGGTAACGTTGAAGGGGAACCCAGTGACCATGTGGTCCATCAGGATGCCAAAGTAATCGCCGAGGAAAGTACCGGTGATACCCAGGGCCCATGTAGAGGTGACTACCAGCAGGTTGCCGGCAGCAATGAGGGCGTAGCCAGCCAAGCAGACATTTGGAGTGGCAAGAAGTGGATGGCTAGGCTGAGCATCGATGGCGGTCTTGTATAGGGCATCACGGACGATTCCAAGAGAGAAGATTGTGGCAGCCAAGAAGTAGCAGGCGGTTTGGGAGTTACCGCCAAAGAGTCGGGTGAGGAACTTGGTGCGATATTCTAGGGGCCAGTGGAAGGAAGTTAGATACCAGACGCTAGACACAAAAGAGTGTAGGAAGAGACCAACCTCTGCGAGCAACGATGCTAGAAGACTAAGAGTTAGCAGGTGTGCTGAGTTATATAAGGGGTGGTGTACCTAGACTTACTTCCAGAAGAGCGGATTAAACATGATTGAAAAGGCCGAAACTAATACAAGTCAGCCTAATACGAGCAAAAGAGAGACAGGAAGAGGTGAAGAGAATGCCGCATACTGTACAGCGCGGGCTGGTCGAGATCGACCAGGTCAGAGAGCTGAAGCCGGAGAAGGTCTCCCATGGCGACTATTAGCTATGGAACTGGAAGAAGAGTAAGAGTAAGAGAAAAAAGAAGGTCCGGTCGCTTGTGCGTGCCTGATTTCTAGTTGGTTAAGCCAGAGTTAGAAGAAAGAGAGAGGCAGTGTGAAGAAATGGAAGAAAAGAGGCAATTAATATTTGGAAGGAAAAAAAAAAAAAAAAAAAAAAAGAAAGAAAATGAACGAATTAATTGACATTAATATCAGAATTAATTATTCTTTTTTTTTCTTCTGCTTCTTCACATGTCAATTTCCTAGAAAGGCTGAGTTTTTTGTTGAGTTTTACATGCATCAAGCCACTGAGCTCTGCTGATCTTTACTATAACAGTTATACATCAAGTACAGTTCTGTATAGACTGTACTTGATGTATATCTCTTTCCATCTCTCTTTTCATAATAATTTATTGCAGTTCAACCCAGTTTACTGCTCTCGACCAAAGGCTGACTAAGCCACTCCGAGCTATAAGCACCATCGTGTAGAGCTTATTTTCAGCCTTGTCTCTTCTTCCTTTCTGTCTCCCGTTCTCTAGCTATTATCCCAAGCTCTTTGTCCCTCGTAAGGTTTGTCCTTTGTTTTATTCCCAACAAAAGTAAAAGGCCAACAACCACCGCTCAGGAACGGGACCATCAACCTCTCGCATTGTGTCTCCCCACATCCTTCGTTTTCTTGGGATCCACTATCACATGTCAAAAACACAAAGATCAAGACAAAGTCAACGAAAGAACACCACAGCGTTCCCCCCCCCGCTTCAGTTAAAAGAGTGGTGGAAGAGTGGATATAGTATTACTCAAGAGATAACTTGGATAAATACAACAAATTTATTCCAGTGAATAGATAAAAGTATCCCCCAAGAAGCAATACACAAAAGATTTACACGTACAACCAGACCCTCGACTCTACTCTGCCACCCACACAGCTGCCAAGCCCATTCCTGTGCCAACGCACATCGATGTGACGCCCACCCGCTTGTTTGTCCGCCGAAGCTCATAAAGCAGTGTCGATACCTGGCGCGCGCCCGTGCATCCCAATGGATGCCCAATCGCAATCGCTCCGCCCTTGGGGTTAATCTTTTCCTCCGGAATGCCCAGCTGTTCCGCACACCACAGACACTGCGAAGCAAAGGCCTCGTTGATCTCGTAGATATCCACGTCGTCAATGCTGATGCCTGCAAGGCCTAGTGCTTTGGGGATCGCCTTCCACGGGCCCTGACCCATCAGCAGCGGCGCCACACCAATAATACTGGCCGTCACGTACTTGCCAAGGATAGGCTGGCCTAGCTTCTCGGCTGTCGAGCGCTTCATGAGCATCACGGCCGCGGCGCCGTCCGAAAGTTGCGAAGCATTACCGGCATGAATCGTACCGTCTTTGCTGAACGACGCACGGATCTTGGCCAAGCTCTCGGGTGTCACACCTGGCCGAATGCCGTCATCACGGTCCGCCACAACTTCTTTTACAGAGTCGGTCTTGGGGTCTTCGAACTTGACCTTGATCGGCGCAATTTCCTCCTTGAAAAGGCCTGTCTCCTGGGCTACCTGTGCTTTCTTGTACGATGCCGCGGCAAAGGCGTCCTGCTTAGCACGTGTAATACCCAGCTGTTGGGCCATGTCCTCAGACAACTTGCCCATAGGCACGCCGCAGTCGGATGCCTGCTTATGGTTTTTTATCAATTCACTGAACTCGGTAACAGCTCCAGGACCGTATTGCGAGCTCATGCTCTCGACACCAGCCCCAACTCCAATGTCAATGATGCCAGCCTTGATTTGATTGGCTACATCAATGCACGACTGTAGGCCCGATGAGCACTGGCGGTTTGTCGTACGAACAGCCGTAGAGTCGGGGAAACCAGCTACAAGCGCCGCAGCACGCATTTCTGTCGCACCACCACCAGGTGCTAGCACTGTGCCTACACAGATATCTTCAACCAGGGCAGGGTTGATACCCGAACGCTTTATTAGCGCCTCAAGCACACCAGCCACAAGATCAGCAGCAGCGGTATCCTTGAGGGCACCCTTACCAGCCTTGGTAAAGGCGGTACGGCAGGCGGCCGTGACGACGATCTGAGACTAGGGTTAGAAAAAGCCGAGTATATATGGAAATATGATGAGGGAAAAGCGTTCATACATCGTCGGGGTTCTTCTGCAGCAGTTTTTCGACTCCGCCGGGTGTTGGCTTGCCAACAATCTGTCCAGAGATTTGTGTCAATCTATCGACGGCTATAGCGGGAACAATGGAAATGTTAGTGAGTGCATTTCAGAAAGAGAAGTCAATATTGAGGAGCGACAATAGCCGTTGAACAAAGCCAAGGGGCAGGCTTCTAGTTGTAGCCTGGCCTGTGTCCTGGGTTGAAGCTGCGAACGTACCGCCCATGATGACAAGATTTGAGATATGAAGCAAGACAAGAGAAAAGATCAATTGAAGAGAAGAAGGATGTCAGTGGCAAGGAGAAAGAGAAACTGTAGATGTAATTATTTTGAGAGAGAGAAAAAAAAAGGAAGAAAAAGAAGAAGAATAACTCAGCCGGTTGACGAAAAGGGCAGCTTCCTTTCTTTAAAAGCTAGTTTAGTAGACTACAATCACGAAAGCAGGTTGAAGGTTTCCTTTCAGTCCTATCTGGGAAGGAGCGCGTCAGCGCCCAGTGCTACAACTACTGCCACAGGTAGCTAACTTAGTTGGTAGCAATCCTTACCGCATTGCCTCGGCTTCTATGTCTGGAGCTACCTGCCCCTTGTTTGATTACTAACCCTATGTACTTAGTTGCAACCCTAGACAGTTTTTCTACGCTTCTCCAACAAGAACTGGACTTCAAAGTCTAGAAAAACGCTTCGCTTTCACATGATAAATATCATTTGTCAGCCGAGCCGGCCAGAACGGAGCTTGACCCAAATTAATCTCAACCCGGAGCTGGACTCCATGTTAGACTCGGTGTTGATGATGGCTATCACATGCTAAAGCTTTCTACTCTTACTTACTTACATTTATATTTATACTCTATTGTTGCAGGTCCTATGACGTAGGACCATTGAATGGAACGGCGATGCTGAGTAAATCAATCATAACTACCCACGACTAACGTTCAACACGGAGGTTTTCCACCAAGGGCAATTCGCTTTACTGTACAATACATGAGAGCTGGATTGTTCTCACAATGTGTGCAATTCGAGTGCTCCTAGACTAAAGTCAAGTATCTGACGCACTCCTTCGTTTTGTAGTGTGTGTGTGTCTTACACTAACATCAAGAGTCATGCGCCCAAATAATATAAAAGTGCATCGGAGTTGATACCTGTAGAGCCAGGCTAGTAGTCTATAACTGCAATTTGCCACGAGGCTAGCCATGTCCAGAGACCAAAGTAATTTGGCCATTGCAAGTAACAACTGTCGAATAAAAAAAGATAAAAAAGTTATGCCCTTAGCAACGTCCGCTCTTCTCTTCTTGAGCGGTTTTGTATTAACTGTTCTGATACTAACTTTGAGCTTTCTTTGCACTCAGTGCACTGATCGCGCTACCCGTACATTTGTTTGCACATGACTTTCACACATACACATTCAGGCCTTAATAATAAAAACATTAGCCATACTACATTATCCTTCCGCCTCTGTTTTACACCCTCTTAAAGAATACATATCTACAACTTCGTCTTCATCGTGTAACACTATAAAAACTTTAGAAAAAGAACATAGCAAAACCTCTGCAGCCAACTACAAGTCCATCTATACAACTGCTGCTTCAGTCTTCTCAATCTCCTCTCTATCTCCGGACTTCTCGTCCTCGGTTCCCTTCGCCTCAGCTTCAGGAGTAGCAGCCACGGCATCGGTCTCCTCGACAGCTTCTTTGACAGCTTCTTTGTCAGCTTCAACCTCGACTCCATCACTCTTCTCTTCCTTCTTTATCGCCCCGATACCTGCCAGCTCCGTCGCCACAGTCTGTGCCGCAATAGCCTCAACGTCAAGCGTCTTCTCGATATCAGTTGCTTTCTCAGCCTCAGAAGCTACATTATCTTTGGCTTCAATTGCCCCATCACATTCACTTACAGTGCCGTCAAAGCCAATGTTTCCATTTGCCTCAATGCTCCATAGCAACTGAGGCTTTGAAATTGAAAACTTAAGCTCAGGCACATCCTCATCATCCAGAGATGCGACAGGAGTGGTGGCTTTTGCGGGGGCACGGCGCTGAGGACCACGCGCCCGTCCTTTGCGGGCATCCGCTAGAGGTGCCTTTTCAGTGATGGGGACTGCTTCGACACTGGCTGGTGCAGCGGGCTCTTCCTTCTTGGGTGCCTGCGGCCCAATTTGCAGCCGGCGATTTAGGTCCGACATAAATCCGGATTGAAGTGCGGCAATTTTCCCACCAACGGGGCGCATAACACTAGGCCGTGCCGGCACAGCGGGCTTAGGTCTGTCCGAGACTGCTGGCTTAGGTTTTGACCGGTCGACAATTGGTGGCTTAGATGTACCAGGGCGCGCGGGAATAGAAGGAAGCTCAGGCTTAGAATCCACAATAGGCGACTCGGCCTCCTGCGTAGCTGGCGCAATTTCCTGATCTCCATCAACAGTTGTAATGATCATGTGACTTTCAGGCGTATCCTCCCAAATATCACGGCTGGGGAATCGGGGCGCTGATGTGGATCTGAAAGCATCACTAGAAAGAGGAGAAAAGCCGGGGGATTTGGGGTGCATGCCGAGACCACGAGGGATAAAATTGTGACTGTGGTGGGGAGAGCCCTCGCGGCTTTTAGCATCGTCTTCAGCCAGTTTTTCCTGCAGTTTGGCAAAAGCCAAAGCCGGGTTTGTAGGTTCATTTGCTGCGCTATCATCAGAGCCAGACTTTCTGGCTGTGAATGGCTCGTCATGCTGAGTCTCTTCCTCCTCTCCTCTCTTGTCCTTGATGTCATGGTTGTTTTTCTCCGCCTCGGCTATGGATGAATTCTTATCCCCGTCATCCTTGTCCGTGGGGTTATTCACTTCTGCCGTGTAATACACACTGCTAGGAGCATCTTCCCAGATGTCCTTGCTGGGGAACTTTTGGTGATGGCTGTGTACTTCGGCGGTCTCTTTTCTAGCTTCAGAGCCCTCGTCGTTGAACAAAGGTTCGTAGACCTTTTCCTCGCGAATTTCGGGAATTGTGCTGTTTGAATGGGGCTTGTTGGTATTACGGCTGGCAGCAGATCGAACTCTAGCCTGCTCTTCTCTAGCAAGGCGCTCAACTTCAATAGCCGGCGTATTAGAGTGACCAATGGAGTCATGAGAAACCATGTCAGGAGCCAAAATAGGCACCTCCTCAGCATCAGCATTAGCTTCAGGCAGATTGCGATCAACATGAACACTGTTGCTTCCCATCATGGAAATATGGGAGTTGCGAACAGCCTTGGGAGATTGGGCGCGTGAGTTTTCCGGTGAGTTCTGGGCGACGAGCTCTTCTTGGACTTCATGGGCAATTTCCTCTGTGGGACCACAGCTAGGACCTATAGATGAAAGGGGAGTAGTTAGTTTGGGTATATGCGAAAGTGATGGTGCTTATTTCAAGTATGTTTCTTCTTTTTTCTTTTTTTCTAGCATGTACTTACCCCCATCATCGGCGTGCGTTTCATTCACAATCTTGTTCAGATCGGCACTAGAGCGGGCATACTCAGCCTGGTGAGGATTATACGAAGCAGCTCTCTGCTCCTTTTGCAGGATATCGGGGCGTTTCTCGTAGTATTCGGTCTCAAGCTTGTCTGTAGAAAAGACGCCATGGCTATGAAGACCGTAACTGCCGGGAGGAAGGCCACGAGTGCTTTGGGCCCGGGAATTGGCATTTGATGCGTCACTATCTTCCGGAGCCTGAACATCTCCAGCGTTGGGAATCATGGGCACACGACGACCAATTTCAGGAATACCATGCTCGTCCTCGGCTAGTGGAGTGCCATCAACGGACAAAGCAGAGCTGCTAAGCTTTTTTCCCAAGCTACCAACAGTAGCTATATCGCTACCAGTAGACTTATTGAGACCCAGGGATGCGGCAAATTCTGACGTGGTCTTAGTGACAGCATCAGCCTTAGTGGGTAGAGAGGGACGAGGAGCCTGAAGCTCAAGGTCGCCGACAGTACGGGTTTCAGGCACGGGAGAAGCCTTGTGGCGTTGGTGATCCTCCTCGATTTCCTCGGCCATGCCGTACTCAATACCCTCATCGCCCACTTCAGAGGGCATACGAGCCATGGCTGGACGAGACAAGCTCAGGGTATCGTTTTCCAGGTTAGGTTCATCTGTGAACTCAGTAACGTCCTTGGTAGGACTAAAGCGGGTGACCTTAGGGCTCTTGGAAAAGCCCTCGTTGAGGGGCGAGGGTGCGAATCGATCATCGGGAGAGAGATCGCGAACCTTGCTGCGGCTTGGGCGCGGGGTACCTTGGGGGTCTCCTTTGCGGGCGACCTAGAAGGACGAGGAGGGACGAGTGGAGTGCCCATGGTGGAAGCTGTTGACATGGTGGTTGTCGAGATGTGCAAGCGCGGAAGAGAGAAGGGGCAAGATAGCCGTGGCTAAGATAGGAACATGAAAGAAAAAAAAAAAGAAGAATTGGGAAGGCGAGATAAGGCGGTGCTTTGTATGGAAGCTATAGTGGAGAGAATAAGGGAAAAAGGTTGGCCATGAAAGATAACCGAAGACGAAAGAAAAGATGCAAGCAAAAGAAGATTGGGCCTATAAAGGATTGGGTTTCTGTTGACACAATATCAGTATGAGATCACTAAAAGGGCAAAGGAGGCAAAGGAAGAGCTAAACAACAAGCGAGAATAACGAGAAAAAGCAAAATAATAAAATAATAAAAATAAAACGAGAGGATTAAACAATTTTAGGTCTAGGTAAAAAGAAATAGACGCATTCTTGCGGTAACATTCTGGAACTAAAGCAAAAACAAGCGGAGCGATGATGGCGTCTAGCCAACCGGACGTCATACATTTTTATTGGTTTGGGTTCTGGGCTTGGGGCGAGAAAAGGAGGCGGTGAGGACAGACAAGAATGAATAGATGGAAAGTCACCAATATCGAAGTAAAGGAAGGACTTGTTCCCTGTGATATAGATAGGCTCGCTGCGACGACGACGACGATGATGGCAGATGTGGGACAGGGACATACGGATATGCAAATATGCAAATATGGGATGGGGTAGAAGAACGTTCAAAAGTTGTTGGTCAAGAAAAGGGCAATCATAAAACAACCAATCAGCATGGATATAATAAGCAATGGCCAACAGACATCCACAATAAGAACAGCTGGTGTCAGGTTCACATAGAGCCAGAGCCGGAGAGGGCAAAGGGGGAGAGAGAGAGGAAGAGGAAGAAGAGGAAGAAGAGGAAGAAGAGGAAGAGGGGAAAGGAAGGGGAGGAGGGAGAGTGCCAAAAGAAAGAGGCAGGCACACGCAGACAGAGAGCTCGTGATATTTCTCTTCTTCCTATTGGCCGGCCTGGCCCAGGCCGTCAGGGTAGACTAACAAGGCAACGACCTGGAAGTAGAGATACAAGCTAGAAGGGCTTAAGCAAGGGCAAAAAGCAGAAGTGAAGACAGGTCATGGTACAAGCAAGTGGAGAGGAGAGCTAGGGAAGGAGGAAAATAACAAACGAGAATCCGTTTGCTCTTGTGGCTAGATTCAAATGGGGAACAAGAGAACAAGAAGCAACTTCTCCTTTCAGGGGAGGAATGGGAGCAGGACAGGAGATACTTACAAAACAGCAAGATTGTGGTGCCATTGGAGTGAAAGGCGAGAGAAGAAAAAAAAAGAATTTCACGGGAAAGGACGATAAAAGAAAAACATCTATAAATCAAATTGTCAAGACAGTCCGAAAAGAACGAGTACGAGTAGCTCAGGTCAGGAACAAGAACAGCTAACAAGCAAAAGAATAAGTCAAGCGCTAGACAGAAAAAAAAAAGAATAAAAATGATGTAAAAAGAGAAAAATAGACTCGCCTCCAATGTATTCAGAACCACGTCAGTACTGCGCCTTTATGACTCGAACGCGGGGCCATGCAGGTAGCTTAGAGGTACTAGTGACGAGGTCAGGCAGTTAGGCGGGGAGGAGGGGCTCATTCAAGGCGGGGCCAGACTGATGATACACAGTACACCTTCCTTTGTCTTCGTACCTCTAACACACAAAACTTCACAGTACGCCGTTTCTAGTGTTTGTCTATATAAGAATAATTGCTGCATAAGCGCTTTATACTGGCTACTTGCAGAAACGCTCATAAATAGGAGAAAGACGTGGATATTTTCCCCCTTCTCTCCCCTCCCCTCTCCCCTCTTACAGCCTGGACTAGTCTAGCTGGGCCACAGGTCACACTATATCAGAAGAGCGTCCAAGCCACAAAGGACAGAAGGAGCCGGGCCGTTCTATTCTCCAACCCGTCAGCCGGCGACAAGTCCCACTGCCAGCTGACTGCTAATCAGTCTGGCCCAGGCTAACTAAGCTAAGCCCGGTCAACAAATATTTACCCCCGCCGAGTTTTCTCCTTGTTTTGCCCCAATATATATCTCGTCTGCTCATATGACCCAGACCTTAGGCATGAGGCTTTTTGCACTGATGATCCAACTAACCCTATCAATCACACTAAACCCTTGCAGCTTTCTGGGCCTCGACAAATAACGTCACGGCTAGACCAGGAGACTGAAACATGACCAACTAAGTTATATACCACATTTTGTTGGGACTACGCTGTCTTTGGTGTTCAATAGTGATTTAATAAATAAATAAAAAAGAAAACAAAGGAGATAGGGGGTATTTCTTTCAGCTCAAACAACACAAAAACGTCTGTAGAAAAAAAAAAAAAAAACAAATACATAATGCGTAATATCACAGCGAGCACATACTAGCGAATCAATGAGCTAGTGAGTCTGTCTGCCGTTCACTCAATCTGTCAGAAATACAGGGTAGGGACAGGAGCAGGATGGGTGAAGGATGACGGGACTCGATACCAGAAACACAAGCGCTTTCGACTCGTCTTAACCTAGCTCAGCTCGACGACATCATGGTATAAACGCTCTTCTTCCTTCTCCCCTCGTTGACCCTCGCGTTCTTTTTCTCTTTTTTCCATGTTTAGAGTAGAAAGTAGACTGATGCCGGGCCCTGGCTGCGTACTTTCTACACAATCATCTGAGCTACGCCAGCACCGCCTAGCGTCTTGCTGCCCACAAAGTCTTGATTCTTGGCGGCAGCGAGCACGTAGCACAGGGCGGTAATGGTTAGAAAGACGGCGGCGGCAACTAGGCTGCCGGCGCCACCAACAATCGACAGCCACTGGAGCAGGCCCATGATGCCGTAGGCAGCGGCGCGCATCCAGTTTGTAGAAATTTTGCGGATGTAGGAGTCGAACTTGGACGAGGTGGGGCAGATGCGCAGGAGGAGAGGGACTTCGATGAAGAGAATGACAAATGAAGAGGCTCTAAGATATGGCGATGGTTAATGCAAGTGAAGGCGTGGATGGGGAGGCTTGAAGCTTACATGGCAAATGCGCAGAAAATGATGATCACGGGCTTAAAGGTGAAGATGTTGGCAAGACCGACGGCAAAGCATATGATCATGGACAGAATTCCGAACCTAGAGATGGACAGTCAGCAAGCCTGTGGATGGAGGATACGGCCTCGTCTTTTTGGGCCAGTCGCAAATGAACGAAGGTGGGTAGCTGGCTCTGGCTAGAATTTGAACAAGAGCTCGCGCTTGCACGTGAGGCTAGCTAGGTATCCAATGTAAGGCTAGCCGGCCAGGCGCTCGATTGGCAGTCTTTCGGTCGCATTCGCATACGAGAACTTGGGGCGGTTCCTGCGCAGTGTATTTCTTACCATTGTCCGTAAATGCCTGGAAAAGGAAACAGAGAGTTAGCACGGCGGTGGACCTTCTGGTTCTCGCATAGCACGTATCTCGAGACGCAGAGGCGGGAAAGAAGAAGAGAGGAAGACTTACTGAAATTCCGGGTCATGAGCTCGTCCTTGAGAGTCATTTTGGCGGTAGTGGACGAATAGTATAAAAAGAGATGGTGTAGCTGGCGAAGATTATGGAAGATTGAAAGAGAATCCGTGGATAGATCAAATGCCTTTTCTTGCACCTTCTTACACTGCCTGTCGTGGTTTCTTGTTGTTTACTTGTTGATGTGTCGGAAGTAAAAAGGACAAATTTGCAAGGACCAGTGAAAGAGATGGAGGTACAAGGACAGAGACGAAAAGGCGATGATGTGGATGACGTGGAGTGGCTAGGCACGCGAAGTTTAAGCAGGACAAACTTCAAACAGGTTTCGAGTTGCAATGGGAGGGGTTTCTGGTCTAGTTGCGCGAAAGAGCGTTTGGCTGGCCGTCTAGCCGTAAAGAGAGAAGTCAATAGCGGAAATAGAACGATAGAGAGGGATTATCGTGAGCTCGGGGTGGTGTATTTTCTGCAGTGTCGGGGTCGTCGTTGTGAAGAAAGGCTGAAAAGAGGAGGATATGTTTGTGTGCGTGAGTGCGTGTGTGTGTAGTGAGAAGGCAGGCAGGTGATGAAACAAAAAGGACAAGTTTTCTTTGTTTTCTTTTTTTTTTTTTTTCTCGTTGGTACGAACTTGTGAAAGGACGATCTTAATGGAAAAGTAACGGACGGAATCGCAGAAAATAATACGAGAAGACGGAAAAGCTTAAGAGAGACGACAAGAAAGGGAAGCACAGCTGTGGAATGATTTTAAAATCGGGTTTCGAATATTTTTATTTTTCATTGGGCTTTCTTTGTGTTGGCAATGCTTCTTCAAGGCAAAAGATGAGAGAAGACGACGGCATCGGCCAGCTAATGGCTTGGATCTTGGGCCAAGATAAGATGATGCAAAAAAGATGATACAGGCGGCCGGCAGGCAGGCAGGCACAAGCTACAGCTAGACTGCAAAGAACAGTGCTGTAAATACAGGCTCTACAACGCTATACTTACTGCTTGCTCACCCATGTAGGGTCTGTTTGTTTCATTTTAGCCCTGCACAGGCCTAGACGGTCTCCTGTAATGCCAAGGCTCAAACGCCCTGAGCAAGAAAAATACATTCTATATGCACTAATTCTTCTGGCCCCACATCACATCTGGGGACTTGAGACAAAAATAGAGTGCTATGACTCTTTTTCTGTACCTGTGTTTTTGCTGATACGCCCATGAAATCACAGACACCTAACCCTAACACCACGTGACCCCTATCTTCATGGCATTGTTTGTTTACCGCTTGGGGAGAGACAGGAAGCCTTGCTTGGGCACATGAGTTGGTTGAGACATAAAGAATACGAGCGAAGATCTAAAGAAGCCCAGTAGAAGGAGAGAATAGAGAAGACAGCGACAAGAGGATGTACTTTGTGGCAGGGAACGGAGGCGATACTAGCAAGGGGATGGATACAGGACAAAGAAGACAGGAGAACAAGAGGAACCAGGGCTAGCGGACAAACGAACAGCGGACCTGGTCCCTCCATGGAGCCTGTAAGTCTCAAAATAGTAGCCGCCGCCATCCGAGGGGCAGAGGAAGGTCGAGATACGTCGGGCCAGAGCCACAGTTACATACAATACATACATACCATTGCAGTGTTGCTTGCATGCTGACCTGGCCTATCCTCTCTCTTTCTCCCTCTTACCCTCCACTCCTCTCATGACGGCCAGAAGAAAAGCAGAAGCAGAGGCAAAAGGAAAAGAAAGCTACGCGTGCCCCCCCCCCCCCCGACATTAGAGCCACCAAACGTTGCTACCATAGGGCCCAGGTGAAGGCTCTAAGAACCATCAGGAAATCGGCTGGTCCAGGGCTTTGGGTCGGACATTATAACTGATTTGTTTATAGCGGCACAGATTCCTTGCACACAATATATACAGAATACATACTAGACGGCCAATTTGGCGAGACTCTTCCTCCTCTCTCCTCTATTTCTCCCTCCATTTCCCTCTTTTTTCTTCTTCGTAATAGTGCCCTAATACAACAGAGAAGGGCTTCTCTATCTTTCTGTCTTCCTTTTTTTTATATTTCCTTTTCTTTCTTTTTTGTTCATTCTTGTACTCGTACGCTGTTTTTACCCGGTTTCTCTATTTTCTCACTCTTTTGCCGTTTTGCTGTCTCTCCTTAGATGCCTTACCCTGCTCCTTCCACTCAATAACCCTTATTGCCTCTCTCTGTCTCTCTCTCGCTCTTTCCTCCTTCTCCCTCGTCTTATCTCCTCCGTGCTTGGGACAATGATTGTCCTCAACGATGCCCAGGTCCGCGACATCCTAGAAAGTTTGACCCCGGCCGAACTTGACGTCTTCCGTGAGGACTTCGCCAATGCGCTCTACCAGTACTCTACCGACACCGGCCTGGGCGATGATGCCGTCTTCCAAACCCCGCACCGCACCTCGACCTATGCTCCGGCCTCTGATGCGACGACTCTATACATGCCGTCAAGCGGCCCGCAGGGAATGGGTGTCAAGGGTAAGCAAGCAGTGCCGCTACCATCAATCCATGGCCGCCAATGCAGATGCCAATTTACTAACTGCCTGTAGTCGTCACCCTCTCGTCCCCTCGAGAGAACTGCAGTCCGCCCTCGGCAACTGCGACTACCCCGCCCAAGCACATCCGGCCTACCGGCGCCCTCACCCTTTTCTCAGCCACCGGCGAGCCCCTCGGCTTCATGCACTGCGGTACCCTGACCGGCTTCCGCACTGCCCTGGCCTCCATGTGCATTCTTCACCGCCGCAAAAAAGTCAAGACTCTGACTGTCTTTGGCGCCGGAATTCAAGCCTACTGGCACATTCGTCTATCGCTGATGATGCGTGGTGCAGAAATCAAGCGTATCCATCTCATCAACAAGTCTTTTTCCGACAGCGCTCGCGAGATACTGCAGAAACTGTCGGCTATTGCCTCCAAAACCAAAGCTCGCGAAGGCTGGAGCGATACAAATATCGATCTGCTGACCCCTGGATATGGCCAGTTTGACCGTATAGTGCGCGACAACGTGCGTGCTGCTGACGTTATTTATTGTTGCACGCCTTCTACCAAAGATCTGTTTGATGCCTCGGTTCTTACCTCACACGACGGGCGCAAAAAAGGTCGCCTCATTGTCGCTGTTGGTAGCTACCAGCCGCACATGCGTGAGCTGCCTGAAGAGCTGGTGCTACAGGCTGTCAATCAAGGCGAAAACAAGTGCACATCGCACTTCCACAGACATGCGCAAGAGGGCGGTGTTATCGTGGTGGATACTATCAAGGGCGTCAAGACCGAGGCCGGCGAGATTGTACACGCCAATATTGACCCATCTCGGCTGGTTGAGTGAGTTTTCCTTTTATTGTAAAGCTTATGGCTCAATGTACAGTTGGCTGACACTTCTACAGACTTGGCGAGCTCGTTATGCTACGCAAACTTGAAGAAGCCGAGAAATCTGCTCTTGACAAAGACGACGAGGAAGATATTGTATCGTTCCACGATACCCCTTGCCGATCCGTTTCTACACCAGTATCGGGCTCTGTCACATCGGGCTCTACTACCCCAAGCGTCACCAGCTCTCCCAATAGCCGCATCAATAACCACAGCAATCAAAACAGCAGCTTGCTTCTACCTCCTAGTCTCTCGGCTCCTACCCCAATAACAGGCCTGTTCGGTCGTCGCAGCCGCAGCCGCAGCCGTAGCCGCTCACGCTCAATTGCCAAGACGGCCAAGGACGAATCGATGACGCGCTGGCTTTACAAAGGCAACGTTATTTACAAAAGTGTCGGCATGGGCACGATGGACTTGGTGGCAGGCATGCACGTGATCAAACTGGCCAAGGCCAAGGGAATTGGCCTTGATGTGCCGGGCTTTTAGGCGGTCTTTAAAATCTCTGCTCTGTCTTGAGTACGCAGACCTCACCTTCATTGGAAGCTCACCATGAGTTTTTCTTCTCTTTTTTTTTAACCTCTCTTCTTTTTTATTATTGTCTTGCAGGATTTTCAAGTTTTAAAGGTCTGGACTTTTTAGACGGAGCGGGCAGGTGTTTCTTCTGTTCTTTATTTCTTTTTTTTGTCTATACACGGGTGGCGTTCTTGTTCTTAGTCTGCCATTTTTATGTTGCGAGCTAGCGGGCGTTCCATGTGAAAAACCATCTCTTCGTTTCATCTCGCTGAATATATTTTTGTACTTATAAGTAACATCTGACCTGGCCTGTCCTGGCCTTGTACATATGCATTTCTGTGAAGCCCTAACCCATCCTTGAGACCTGATACAGCTAACTTTCATTCAATGTCTATTGCCACTTACTATTTGCTTGCTGTCCACCCTGCCTCTCCGCCTTCAATAACGAATCGAAATCCTGCTGCTTGTCTGTATTCCAGCCCCCATGGCCTGCAGGTCCGGTGCCTGGAGCCCTAGCAGTAGAGTCCTGAGCTGCCTGCTCACGTAGTCTGTCCCATGCTGAGCCCTGGCTCTGGGCGTTGGCTTGGCCGTCCTGGCCTTGAGCCTGAGCCCAACTCTGGTGCTCGTATTGCTGGCGCTGTTCGCGCTCTTGCTGTTCTTGCCGGCGGATGTGTGCTGGCACAGGAGAAGCGTCCTGGTCGTCATCGACATCAAGGGCAAACGGATCATCGTCATCAGCATTCTGGGGGGCTTGTTGATTTAGCTGTGACGTTGGCATCACACCGCTACGGCGCTGAGCCCAAACCGATTCGGGCGAGTTAATAGGCAATGCCTCTTTCCCTTGTCCCTGACCGACACGTTGACGCCACTCTTCCTCGGCCTTTTCAGCCTGATGACGGCGTTTCTCGGTGGCCTCACGCTGGGCAGGGGTCATGCTCTTTTCAGCCTCTTCATAGAAACGGTTACGTCGGATTTCTCGTGCACGAATGACCCACGGGTCGTCCTGACGGCGGAACTTGATGGGCTCAACATTGCGCTCCTTCTGCAGCATCAACAAGATCTCCTGGTTCTGGGGGTCAAGAATGCTCTCGCGCAAGAAGTCACGTAACCGTGGGTCTATTGCTTTGTGCGTCAATGCTGCTCGTGTTGAGAGAACACCCAGGAATGAGCCGAGAGTCACACTAGTTCCGATATAGTATGTCGCAAAACGCGCTACGTGCCAGGCGCGCTGTGCACGCCGGCCGCGCAGCCATGGTAGACCGGCACTAGGAAATGTGTGGAACATGGACATATCGGGAGCACGCCAAAGCGGAAAGCGCATGGTCTTGCGGCCCCACAGTGTCAGGCCAAGGGCGGCACCAACAACCATAGCATGGTCGGTAATTTGTGAGTCGCCTTCCTGCGAAGCGTATTGCGCGAGGGCAGCAAGCTCGCTGTCCGTCAGCGTGCGGTCGGTCAGAGCATCTTGTGAGCGTTGTACCGAGTAACGCACGGCGTTGAGTTTGCGTTCTGTATCAAACCCGATAAGCCGTGCGAGAAACGGAGGCGCAGCGGTATCGCCTAGAGCTTGACGTATACGGTCAACAGTAATGGTAGTGTTTTCGGGGGGCGCAGGGAGTTCGGCCCAATGAGTGAAGTCCGGCATGGGAGGCGAGAAGGATGGGGTGTTGATAGGGAGGGGAAAAGAGAAGAGGGTGAGTTTACAGACAGAACGGAAATTCTGAGGAAGAAATTCTTGGTTTCTAAGAGCAGGTATTTGTTAATGATTGAAGCTGAGTCAACAATACCGAAGCTGGATCTTTCAAAGTCTCCATGAAGTTAAGCTTGCCCTTCGTCTCGGTAAAGCTACACCACAAATGTGGAGTACTTCTCTCACGCCACAACGTCATGGCCCCACATATCAGTTCCAAAGTGTGGCTGAAAGCCGCATCCGGCTTTTTAATTAGCACGGTACAACTATAACTCAGGAACAGGCACAAGCCAGCACCAACGCGTTAAAA
Organism: Ceratocystis albifundus; assembly: GCA_002742255.2. Classification (NCBI taxonomy): domain Eukaryota; kingdom Fungi; phylum Ascomycota; class Sordariomycetes; order Microascales; family Ceratocystidaceae; genus Ceratocystis; species Ceratocystis albifundus. Next base: position 1,096,861 of record MAOA02000030.1, on the reverse strand, counting down.
CTAGACAAGGGGCGCCAGGAGCGTGCAAAGTGGTTTTTTTCATGTCGTAGTTGCTGTTTCTAGGTTGTTGCACTATGCCAGTAGAGTAATTGACAAAAAAGCGTAATTGGAGTTTTAGTTGTTTTTTTTTTTTTTTTTCTTTTTCTTCTACAGCCTTGTCAACATCATCGCCATTCACTTTTATTTATCCCTTCACATTACGGCGAGCTAGATCTTGGTAAAGAACCCTAAGCTCAGCCTCGTTCCTGTCGTTCCTTTGTTTACAATCCCTTTATTTATGTAATCTAAATCTACTTACTTACTACTCTCTACGTCTTATATCTCTTGTTGATGCCGTCTCTATTTTTACTAGCCTCGCTGCTCTCTTCCCTCAGCGAGTGACCCCATAATGCCGTCTCACATGCGGCGGTCGGCTTCTGACGGTGTGCATCTTCGAGTGAGTTTGCCGCTTGTCTCAATGGTTGTCGACTTGTTGACCCTTCCACTAACCATTCGTTAATCTAGGGTCGCCCGTGGCAGCGCAGCCGTAGTACCCCGATTCCACAAAACAGGGCTTCTGCTTCTTCGGTGACGATCTCTGACGTCACACGTAGCAAGCTCGAACAGCTCAGTTATGCACCAGAAAAAGGCGACTCTTCCACACGTGATCTAGGAAACGTTTCTACTCCTCCCTCTAAAAACAACTGCCAGGCTGGAGCGGATCCTGATGTCGATTTCAACAGCGGCTCACAAGAACCTACATTACCAGAAAATCACAGCCATGAAACTCCGGCTAAATGGAACAACCAGCGCCGCCATTTGATCGATATTGAGGAGGAGCCGTCACCCAATGACCGGCTATCGTGGAATACGGATCTCGCTTCCATAGAGCGTAGTGTAACTAAAGATACGCCTATGCGTAACCGCAAGCGTGCAGCCAGCTCTTCACCCACGCAGTCGCCATATATTAACAAGCGCGATGGCGAGTCATCGACCTTTCGCCGTCTCGCTGCAGCTTCAAAGACCCGTACCGACCCAACTCTTGAGCTCTGGGATAGCTATGCATTGCACACTGAGGAGGAAACCATCGACGGCTGCACCATTTCAGAGCCCATGGCACAGCTGCTTGCCTCGTCATCGCCGCAGCCAAATAGGGGCATTGCTAGCTTGACTCGCTCACATCGAGCGTCCGAGTCACCCGGCCCGAATCTTGGTGTTGTTAGCAGCGGTAGCCGGCTCACGCCCGGAGAACACAGTCTACGGAGATCGGTTGCTATGGCCACAGGGAGTAAGCGGAGGCGTGTAGCGGAGAAGAACGCACGCGCAAGTTTGCTTAAAAAGGATGACAGCCGTGATGGTACCGACTGTGATTCGTTGGTCGACGTCTTTTTGAGTAACGCATGTAACCCTGCTATGCTTAAGGGCTCTACAGAGGTGGCGGCCTCTATAACGCCACTAAATTCTATCACAAAACAGAGCCGCCTCATGCTTGGTCGTAGAATGAGTCAGACTGCAGCAATAAAGCCGACGTTGGAACCGAGGGAATTTACTCCTCCAAAATTGGTAGATACCGTCTCAATGCCTGCAATGCCGCTACCGGCCGAGTTTGACGATCTTGAAGCAGATATGTTTGACGACGATTTGGATGACGAGACGTTGCTAAGCCTAACAGAAGACAGAGGGACAGTTATGGGGGTGTCGGTGTCTAATTCAACACCACAGCCACAGCCACAGCCACAGCCAGTCCAGAAACAAATGCCTCAAACCGCAGCCTCAGAGCTACCAGGAGATACGAGCGATGAATATGGGGCTGACGATTTCGACGACGCTGAGCTCAATATGCTGTATGAGAGCACACAAGCACCAGCTCCAGAACCAGCCCCTGCACTGAATGACCGGCCACAGGCAGACACCTCGGTCAAAAAAAATGATGATTATGATGACGATGACAATGACTTTGAAGGTCTTGACGATCTTTCTGGGATTGATCTTGATGCAGAATTTGCGACTGCTTCACAAGCAGCTCCGTCTTATCAGTCTACTTCTGTACGTACCAACAACTATCACAACTACAGCGGCGGCCACGGCGGCAATAACAACAACAACCGATCATAGTCCGCTTTCTGATTTTTTTGACATTTTCTTTTTCGGGGAACAAACGATCTATGCTGTGATTGTCGTGGTAGTCCTGCTTTATGTTGTCTATCAGTCCAACCATTGTTTGTGTGCAGTACGTTAATGATGACCTAATGGGCCTCTCTTGTCTTTGCGATTTTCTCAACAGGCGCCTTTTAAAGTTAAAACAAAATCGCGCGTTGTGCGCAGAATGAAGATTGTGGGCGTTGAAGAGGGTGAGCATGAGTTGCAAATCCAAAAAGTATGTCTGCCTGGTCCTAAGCGGGCTCCCCTCAATATACTCCATGTTACTGACCGGCTTATTTCTTTAGACTGTTACTCTCCAGCCCGAAGATTCTGACACCACTGTTACTGTTTTTCTCCGTGGCCTTTGGGCCGAACCTGATCTCGAGCCTGGATCTTGGGCCTATGTCACTGGATCTTTCTCAGCTGATGGCAGTTGTATTGTTGACATGGACCAGAATTACTTTATTCTTGAACCCGATCATCTTGTATCCATCACTACACTGGCTGATGCATTTAACTGTGTCCGCAAGGCTGTCTTACAGGACCGTGTACGGGCTACTGGCGCCCCAAGCAAGCCGCTCGTCTATGGTACTATTTTACACGAAGTCTTTCAGGCGGCACTGTTTAAAATGGACTTTTCACCATCCTTCCTTGGAAAAGTTATCGCGGAAACGTTGGAGGAGCATATGGAAGATCTATTTTCGATTAAGCTCGATCCTCGGGCAGCGCGCGAAGAAATCCAAGGGAAAATGACAGCAATGCGGACATGGGCTGAGAGGTTCATATCACCAGTGCCAAAGGCTTCTGCGAAAGTCGCTGGTATGCATGGGCAAAACCCGGCAACCATGTGTATTTCCAAACTGCTAGACGTTGAAGAACACGTTTGGTCGCCGATGTATGGGCTGAAAGGTAACATTGATGCCACCGTTCAAGTTACTATTGATGACAAGAATGGCACACGGACTCTCACAGTCCCGTTTGAAGTGAAAACAGGCAAAAATGAAAGCATTAATCACCGCGCCCAAACCACATTGTATACGATGCTGCTCAGTGATCGCTACGACATTGATGTCCTAACCGGCGTCTTATATTACACCGAGAGTGGCAATACGAAGATAATCCCAGCTATTCGAAACGAGCTAGTCCATATGATTATGAAGCGCAATGAGCTGTCTGAGTCCCTACGTAGACGGACACTGCCGCCGATGACGGCCAGTAAGAACACATGCCGTGGCTGCTTTGCTAAGACGGAATGCTCTATTTTCCATCGGTTGTCAGAAGGCGGCACAGCCGAGACGAGCAATTTCCCGGAAGAATTCAACAAGATTGCTGGCAAGCTGACTGCGAAGCATCAGGAGTTTTTTCGCAAATGGGACGACCTATTGACATTTGAGGAAAAGCATAGTGAGCATGCTAAACGCGAGATATGGGCCATGACAAGTAAAGAACGACAGGCAGTCAACCGTGGGTTTTCCGACTGCGTCATTCAAGACATGCACGAGTCGTCAGAGAAGTCTTTTGCTAAGTTTAGCTACACATTCGTGCGACATAACATGCAGTCAGGCCCAGCTTTCACTGAATCGGCCTTCAACATCTACGACCCCGTGGTTGTATCTGATGAAGAGGGTCACTTTGCCCTAGCTATTGGCTTTGTTGAGGATATCCGCAAGGATGCTATCCGACTCAAGGTGGACAGACGCTTGCATAATCAGCGTATCCGGCAGGCCGGATTTGATGCAGTGAATAACCAAGTGTTTGCGGGAATCAATGAGGTGATTCCGGAGGGACTCCGGAAACATGATTTAAGGCAGGACCGAGAGCATGTTCAGCCAGAGCCTCAGGGTCATCACCGCGTCCGCTATCGTCTTGACAAAGATGAGTTTGGCAACGGAATGGCACGCGTCCGCCACAATCTTGTAGCTATCATGGACGACTTGCTATATGGATCCGTCAGAATTCGCGAGCTTATTGTCGATCTCAAGTCACCAACATTTAGGGCCGAGCCTACACAGTATCATGTGGCCAATACGGATGCACTCAATATTGACCAACGTGCTGCTATTGAAAAGGTCATGAGTGCTCAAGATTATGCTCTTGTGCTCGGTATGCCTGGCACAGGCAAGACCACTACCATTGCCCACATAATCCGTACGCTTGTAGCCCAAAACAAGACGGTGCTTTTAACTTCCTACACGCACTCTGCGGTCGATAACATTCTCATGAAGCTCAAAGATGACAACATCCCCGTGTTCCGCATTGGCAGCAAGAGCAAGGTGCACAGCCGGGTAGCCGAATTTGCCTATCTAGATTGCGACAAACAGCCAGACTTTGCTGCCATTGAGCGCGTTTGGCTGAACTCGCCGATTGTAGCCACAACATGTCTTGGCATTGGCCATGCTGTGTTTGCTGAGCGCATCTTTGACTATTGCATTGTCGACGAGGCCTCACAGATTACATTGCCTGTATGTCTCGGCCCCATCCGAATGGCTCGTGTCTTTGTTCTGGTTGGTGATCATTACCAGCTTCCGCCTGTAGTACAGAACGAGCAAGCACGTGCTGGAGGGCTTGACGTGAGCTTGTTCAAACTGCTATCTGATAACCACCCGACGTCAGTGGTGAATCTAGAACACCAGTATCGTATGTGTGAGGATATCATGACCTTGAGCAATGAGCTGATTTATAAAGGCCGACTCAAATGCGGTACGGAGGCCCTAAAAAAGCAGAAACTCCGGATCGATGGCATGGAAATATTGGAAGAGCACCACTACAACCGTTCATCGCCGGCAACTGCTTCAGACACAACCTCAGCCCATCCTACTGTGTGTCCTGGGTTGTCAAATCCTACTTGTTGGCTACGCCATGTAGTCGACCCAGAAAACCGCGCGATTTTCCTCAATACCGATGCACTTGGGCCTGATAGTTGTGAATCAAAGTCGGGCAATCGCATTATCAACGAGGGTGAAGTTAGTATAGTTGTGCAAATCGTTGAGGCGCTGTTATCAGTTGGCGTCTGTGAAGACGACATTGGTGTGATGACACATTACCGCTCGCAGTTGTCTTTGCTTGGCAAGGGCCTAGGTCACCGCAAGGGTATCGAAATGTACACGGCCGACCGCTTCCAAGGCCGGGACAAGGAAGTAGTCGTGCTGTCGCTTGTTCGCAGCAATGATCAGCACAACATTGGCGACCTTTTGCGCGACTGGCGCCGGATCAACGTGGCCATCACACGTTCCAAAACCAAGTTGGTCGTGATCGGTAGCAAGGCTACGATCATTGGCGCCGGCGAGGATGAAATGGTGCACCAATTTGTACAACTCATGGATGCACGTGGCTGGACATACGATTTGCCTCCAGCTGCATTAACCGATCATACTTTCACTGCAGCAGTTACTCAGTTTGACGCCTCCATGTTTTCGCCGCGCCGAACATCACCCTCACAGCGCAAAACGGTTTTAGTTTGCGAGCAGCAAAAGAATCAGAAATTTTTCGAGGCTTTACAAGCTAATCGACCATCACGGGACCCAAGGAACCACTCAGTATTGGAGTCTTTCGGCAAGGAGAATAGCCCAATTACCAAGGGGAATGTTCCGGCCCAGTCCACGCCTGTATCTGGGGCCGAAATAGGTCCTAAGAAGATTGTGGGTTTGAATGGGAAGGCCCGCATGAAGAGCTGCCCGGTCACTCGGGATATTCTCAACGAGTTTTCTAACGGGTCATTTTCGAACCTTTAGCACTCTAGGTTGCCGCAATCATTATATAGCGCATAAGCGGCTTGAGTAGATCCAAGCTGCGGAAATAAGGATGGATCAGGATTGGTATCAGAATAGTCAAGCAAGAAATGCGATACAACAGATAATAAGCCATGAAGCGTAATAATGAACCCTAACTAAAGGCACACAAACCCTAGCTTGTTTTGTCAAGAGTCAGCTATTCAGCCGTAAATTAACCGACCGAACAATCTGCGGAGAGGAGGCATTTTGCTGCCTTCCCTTTAGTTTCCGTTCAGTCATGAATAGTGACAAAGCCAATTGCAACCGGCTTCGTAAGGCTTAGGCTTTTTTTTTTGTTTTATTTTAATCTATTCCTCATCATTTTCTCTTTGCGGTTTTTCATCTACGTGTCCCTCGAACTCGCGCAAGGTCTCTTTCGCTCATTAATTTTTCCGATATTGGCCTCACCTTCCGATCAAAGCAACGCCTCCCTTCGAGTTTTCCCTTATTACCAGTACAAACAACATCGAACAAAGAAGTTGCCGCTCAAAACAACAATCGCCCTCATTCAATATCCTGATATTTCGTCATGTCATCCAGCCTCCCCCGTTTCCGCACCGCCATTCGTTGTCTCCGGCCGACTGGTGGACCTGCTGTCGGCCTTAGTCGGACCGCTTCTTCCCCTATGGCTGTCCGTGGTTTTGCTACCTCGGCTGCCCGGATGGGCGGTGGCGGCAACGGCAACAACTTTGACCCGCCGACTGGATGGCTGTGGGGTGTGAAGCCAGGCGAGAAGGCTGAGAAGGAGGGCTGGGAAGGCCCGGTATACTACGTGTTTTTGCCTTCGTTTGTGGTGTTTGCTATTGCTTTGGCGTTCAAGCCGGATACTTCGTGAGTTTTCTTTGGTTGAGATGGGACATTGAGAGACAAGGAGACTTGCTAACTTTTGTTTTTTTTGCTATCCTATAGACTCGATACATGGGCCCTTGAGGAAGCCCGGAGGAGATTAGAGAAGGAGGGCATCCTACCTGACCCTTTCCCTGAGAAGAAGAACTAGATGCGACGGGCGGCTGGATGACCGGATGACTGGAAGCCAAGAGTTGGAGTAGCTGGTCTCTTTACATTGGAGGAGTCAGCGGACTTTGTGTCTTAGTCGCTGTGGCTCCTGGCTGACTGTATATTGCCATGCTATGGATTACTCTGCACTTGTCCTTGAGCTGCCCTATAGCCTTTCCGCCTAGGCTCGCTTGACTCAGACTAGAGTGCTTTGTCTTCCCTTTGTCCTGTTCATTTTTCCCCCATCAATTCTTTTTTTTATTTTTTTGTTTTCGTTTTCACACCAACATCAACAACCAGCCAACACAACAGTTTACGCCTCATATCCAATGGACCGCCGCCGCCGCCAATCTCTGTGCTGCTCGGCCGCATAGCTCTTCAGCTGTCTAGCTGCCCAGCACAGACCACCATCAAGAATGGACGGTCTAGGCAGAGATGGGAAATGAGAGAGTCCGCTCCAGCCGGATAAGACAGATAGAACGAGAGGAGAGGGGAGAAGAAGGGTGGGAGAACGAACGGAAGACTAGGACCCGGCAGAAGTGGATATGGAGCAGTCCCCTTGTCCTTTCTTTCCCCTTTCCCCTAAAGTTATGATGTGTTTATATTTGTTATTCTTTTATTGTCATTTTGCCTCATCTTCTCACTGTGTTATGCCCATCGTATCAACAAAACGTGGTTTTCTTTCTCTTCTCGACTCTCTTGACTTTCTTTGTGGGTTGTTCTGAATCATGCTTTCCGTTACCTTGCTGTTGGATGTTGTGTCAAGATTCAATACTCTACATGGAAGGAAAAAAGAGAAAAAATTGCTTCTGCTTATTGCTTCTGCCTCATTGCCTTAGGTTGTTTTCCAGTTATTTGGCCACGTATGACCACTTGTGGTTCTTCTCCTCGCCTGTCTGGATACCCTCGATCCAGTCCTTCATGCGGCGGGCAATCGGGCCCGACTCTTCCTCAGCCTTGAGTCCGCACTGGATCATCTGGCCCTTCCATGAAATGTTGCGTACGGGACTGACAATTGCCGCCGTGCCACTGCCGAAGGCCTCGAGCAACCGGCCTTCCTTGTCAGCTTCGTAAAGCTCTTTGATAGAAAACTTACGTTCGACAATCTTCCAGCCCTCAGGCACCAGCCGCTCGCGGGCCAGTGTCAGAACCGAGTCACGTGTCACACCCTCAAGAATAGTGCCGTCCAGAGGGGCGGTTAGAAGCTCATTGACGCCCGTCTGCTTGTTTTTGACGGCGGCGAAGAAATTCATAGTGCCAACCTCAGTCACGTACTCTTGGTCGCCAAACAGCCACAGGTTCTGCTGGAAGCCGCGGCTAGCAGCCTGTATTTGTGGGACAACGCATGGTGCGTAGTTGGCGCCTAGCTTCTTGTCACCTACACCACCGGGCCATGCGCGCACTGCGTAGTCGGTGGCCTCAAGGGAGACAGCCTTAAAGCCTGTGGGGTAGTATGGGCCTACAGGCGAGGCAATGACAAACATCATAGCCGAGCCGGGCGCACCAACACCCAATGTCTTTTGCGTGCCAATCATGGTCGGCCGGAGATACAATGAATAGCCCTTTTGCTTGGGGATGAAGCGCGACTCAACCTCAACAAACTTGGAAATCAGTTCGATACCTGTCTGGGGGTCGAATGTCGGAAGGGCGATGCGTGCCGTTGACTTGTTGAAGCGCTCCATATTCTTGTCAGGTCGGAACAGACGCACAGTTCCTTCGGCATCTTTGTAGGCCTTCATACCCTCGAAGCACTCAAAGGCGTAGTGAAAGACGCAGGTGGCTGGGTCGAGCGAGAGGTTCTGGTACGGCTGGATCTTGGGCGTGCCCCAGCCGGCCTCCTTGGTCCATTCAACGACAAGCATGTGATCTGCGGGTAGGGGAGGAGGTGAGAGAAGAGAGAGGCATGTTAGGAATTGTGATCTTCTGAACCGAGCGTGGCGGCGGCTACACACCAGTAAAGGTCTGGCCAAAGACAAGGTCCTTGGGGTCCTTGAGTGCTGACGGCTTGGTCGTCTTCTCAATTGTTAGCTTAGACGCATCCAGCGGAGCGCCGGCATGTGCTGAGCTGTACATGCGCTTCCATTGCCACTGCTCAATGAGGGCCGGAGCAAGTCGGGATCCAGATAGTCTGCTGGAGGGAGCGGCGGAGGTTGAGACCGCACGGGATAACGACGCAAGGCTAGAGATAGTGCGCCGCATTTTATTGTGTATATATGGCGAAGGGGAGGAAGATCTGGTGGTAGTAAGGCAGAGGCAGCAATGGGACAAGACAAGAACAAGAAAGGACGAAGCTTGTGAGTAAATTAATAGGGAGAAACAAAGTGACGAGAAAAAAAAATAGATAAGGCTCTAGTGACTAATGGACAGGAACAAGACTCTTCCTAGGCCCAGACCAGAGAGCACCAGGTTAGAAAGTAAAGAAGTGGGTCCAGTCCACCTTTCTTGTCAATATGACGATTAAATTGCAACAGAAAAAAAGAATTAAAAAATTTAAAAAAACAAGAAAAGACGGCAGAAAATCAGCTGAGGATGATATGATGCGATTTCTTAATGTATAATGTATCAATAGCAGGCAAAACAACATATAGTATATCAAGTATGAGGTGAAAAAGAGAGAGCAATGTGACCGATGTCGGCTGGCTGAGTCAGCGGTACGACTTGTAGATAAAAACAACAAACGTTGAGTCATTCAAGAACAGATAAAGAGCAAAAAGATACGACGTAGCTCGTTTGCGTAATCTGGGAATCGAACCCAGGGCTAATCGAAATCATTGCTTTTGATGGCAACGATTAATGTTACCACTACACCAATTACGCTGCGACGGGAAAACGGCTATTTATCATGGTAGAAGATCTATTATTTCCGGAAAGGTGGGTCCGGACCGGGAAGTGGTAGTGGTAGACGGACGACATTATGTGCGTTGCTTCGGCTCAGAGCGTGGTCATCCCGGCCTTACAGAGAGCCAATTCCGCCCGGTATCCAGTCCAGTCCAGTCATTTCATCTTAGCCATTCTAAAAGACGCTAAATATTGTCAAGTCACACACACCGAAATCTATCCGTAACATGCCACGTCGTCTTATTGTGGAAATAAGCGTGGATGGACCCACCGGGTTGGAATCATATACTGACCCCGCAGCCTATAAAGCCGACTCGAAAATCCGTGGCAGATGCCGCTTCTTCTCTGACAATGTATGTATTGCTGTCATCAATATCCACAGAACAATTAGCTAGGAAGCCGGCACCAGAAAATTCTAAAGGAAGAATCGTTCGTCGCTTTTTCTGCTCTATATTATAAAATATCCTGCATTTTATTGTCCGGAAGTAAGACTCGACGTTGCACGGATTTTAAACCAGTCATTCCTGATCCAACCACAGCCTTCTCCTTTCAGGATCTGCGTTGTCTAATACCGAAATAAGGGTAGTAGTTATCGATCGATATTATGCTGTGTGCCCCTGGTCATCTAGCTGTAGAAACTGCATCCTCCAATCCGTCATAGAATAATAGAATATCAGTTGGACAGAGCGATGATGTTGGATAGTAGCTCTTTTATGGCGGCTAGTCTGCAGAGTCTGATATCTTGATGTTTGTAGTGTCGATATTGATACTTACTAATAATCTGACGAAACTGGTAATTGCAAACGGCTGAATGACGCTTAAATGACGATGACACATATTTTGTGTCTCCTCTCCGTCCCCCGCTACATTTCAGTCCAGTGAATTTTCTTCCACATTTTCCTCAACGCCTCAACTTTTCTTCGCTTTTTTCAGAATTTTGCTTGCTCCTTCATAATGCCACCTCATTGATTGCTTCATCACAGCTAATTTCTATCTACATCCGGGTTTTACCCTTGGCGGCCCAAGCTTTATTGGTGCTTGATTTACTACATCCTACAATGGCATCGCCAAACATTGAACTTGATTTTGATGGTACTGTCTCAACTCCCCGGGCCTATGTTTATATGATCCGTGCTGGACCTGGAGTATAGCCTCGAATCTAATGAAGATGCCTCGACTATCCATTATCCCCGACGTTCGAAAAGAATATCCTGTGTGATGGTGATGAAAATAGTCGGCCTCCTAATTTTAACCTTTATGTCCATCCAATGGCGATGGCGGTGGTGGCAAATGCAAATATGACAGCAGCCCAGCCCAGGCCAGCGCGAGTTTCTTTCTCGACACTACGGTTTTGGGGGCTTCTTACACAGAAATCCATGCTGGGTCCTGTGGCTTTTAGACCTTGCGCTGGCCTATTTGCCGGCACCCTGCTGGGCTATGGTTATAGGTCTATAGCCCAACTCATAGTCCCTTGAGAATGAGGCCAAAACGTCTCAGTGTCTTGAGGTAGTCCAGGGTATATCTGATCCTGTGTATCTCGGCTAAACCTATAAAATGGTTCGAGACTTTCTTTCGTCACTAAGGACACCCTTGGGTTTCGTGAGCAGCAGACAGACTTGGTGTAGCAAACAAGAAATATTGGACCCCCCGCAGCCCGAGGCAATGCATCGTTTCGTTCCATTGATGAATAGGACATGGCGTTGAGGAGCTTAAACCTAACAAAAAAATAAAGGTGGTACCACCCAAAAACGGACCACGTCTTGGTATGTAAGATTCCTCATTTTCAAGTCTATCGCTAGCCGCAGTGTTCGTTTGGACATGTAGAGTCATTCGACAGACCAGACGAAGAAGGGGAAAAGGGCCTTCGAGAAGTTGCGTGGCATTGAGTGCTGCAAAGTCTCTTCCTTTGTTAGATGACGAAGATAGCCAAACAGCCTTCGGAAATCGGACCTAAGCGTTTGTTTACTTTTCATCATTTCTAGTTCCCATTCAATAAACTTATGTCCCCCCCCTCCCTTTGGCTCTGGCTATTTTTTAGATTTTGAACAAGACTTTGCTTTCCAAATGGCTTCGTTTCTTGTTGTCGCAGTCTTGACGATTGATCTATACTAATGTCTCGTTTTGTTTTCTCTTCTTCTAGGAACCAAATGAAAAGTGCTAAAACAATGCGCAAGTATACTGTTTACTAACCTGCTGCTGAAAACGCGTTTCACCACTGCAGCTGGGCGAAACCGACAACATAAATTATGAGTTGGCCGAACCCTGGTAAGCATGCGTACATGCATGTATTCAGCGTCACAGCTGCAGCAGTATGATTCTATTACGCTGGTAGCCTTGGACAACAAACAACTCACCCTTCCCCGCATCTGGCATCAATAAAGCCGCTCTTCTTTAATACGTATCCAGAAGATTTCTCTTCACAACTTCATTGCCCAGATCTAACAACCGCCTATTATCATTAACCATACCCCTGAGCTTCACCAAAGATGCCGCCATCCTTGTTTCATAAAGCCAGGAATAAGGTCAACCGGCTTTTCAAAGCTTCCACTCAATACTCTGGCTCGGCGACCTCACTCATAACTTCCTCATCCGGCCCGGTACAGTCACCGCCGATAACAGGCACGCCTTCTCCGCCGCCACCATCCGAGCTCAAACCAGCGCCGCTGGCTAGTATACAGGAGAATGTTTGGCGTCAAGCGTACGAAGCTTTGAAGAAAGAAGAGCCTGAGCTAGTCAAGGCTTTCGAGAATATTGTCTATACTACACTCCACTTGAACGAGAAAGACGCTGAATTCCCTGAAGCCGCCGACGGCAAGGCGGTGGCGGCCCGGGAGATCTCTTCGCGCGAAATGCAGCAGATTGTCCGAGATGGGATCAACAGGACAAAAGACGAAGCTTCCCTCAGCCAAGAAATCAGCGATGGCTTGCAAGTAGTCCACACGGTCAGGGGACTCATGGATTCGGCTTTGCGCACTGCCCCAGAAGCTGCTGTTGTGTGGGCCATTGTCTGCCTTGGAATAGAAGTATGTGATTCAAATACGTTGGCACAAGATAACACACGATATACTGTTCTTTACTAAGCACTAGATAGATTTTGACAAACCCCGTCACTGAGGCGCTCGAAAATCGCAAAGGCATACAGTATGTTCTATGCAGGATGGAGTGGTATTGGAACTTGGCTGGCTTGTTGCTTGACGAAAACAAAGGCGAGACAGCTACGACTTCAATGCGAGATGAGCTTGAGAAGAACATCGTGCGACTCTTTGAGAAGCTCCTCTCATATCAGATGAGGAGTATCTGCCTTTACCACCGCAGTCGGTCTGTTACTTTTGTCAGAGACTTGTTTCAAATCGACGACTGGGGAGGGCAACTGAGTGGCATCAAGGAGGCTGAAGAAGCTGTACGATACGATATCGAGCTGTACAACAACCAAGAGAGCCAGATCCAACTGCAGAAACTCAACGACACAGCAGACGCCCTTCAACAAGGCTTGCAAAGCATTAGCACAGCAGTAAAAACCCAGACAGAATGCCTACATGACATCCATGCTGCCACGCAAGACCAAGCAGAACAGCAGGCAAAGAGACATGAAGAGGAAAAAGACAAACAGTGCCTTTCAGAGCTTTACGTAACTGATCCTCGCATCGACAAGAAGAATATTGAGGAGAGAAAAGGCGGCTTGTTGAAAGCCTCCTACCAATGGATCCTTGAACATACAGACTTCCGGCGATTTCAAACCGAAAACGACACCCCAATTCTCTGGATTAAAGGAGACCCTGGCAAAGGCAAGACTATGCTCATTTGTGGCATTATCGACGAGCTGGAGTTGGATCCGTCAGCGTCACTCTCCTACTTTTTTTGCCAGGCTACAGGCGACGATCGGCTAAGCTCAGCTACATCTGTTCTACGAGGCCTGATCTATTATCTGGCGCGTCGCAACCCACAGCTAGTGAAGTATGTGCGAATGAAATACGACTACGTGGGGAAAAAGCTTTTTGACAATGAGGGTGCCTGGCATGATCTCTGCGAGATAATGACAGCTATCCTGAATGACCCAAGCCTGGGTAATGTGGTCTTGATCGTCGATGCCTTAGATGAGTGCAACGTGGACCGGAAACGCCTACTTGATTTTATCGCCAGGCCTTCACCTGCCAAGTGGATTGTATCAAGCCGCAATTGGATAGATATTGAAGAAGTTCTAGATCACGCACGGCAAAAGATTCAGATAAATCTCGAAACGAACCGAGAATCTGTCACGTTGGCGGTTGAATCTTATCTTCAGCTCAAGGTCGATCAGCTAGCGCAGGAAAGGAAATACAACGAGGACATGAAGGCCAACGTTCTGAGACATCTGAGGGCAAATGCTGATGGGACTTTTCTTTGGGTAGCCCTGGTTTGCCAGGAGCTCTCAAATGTGAGTATCCGAAAACGCCACACTTTGGATATAGTCAAGTCGCTTCCACCCGGACTCGCTCCCTTATACAGCCGAATGCTAGAGCATATTTCTCAGTCGAAAGATGCGCAGATTTGCGGCAAGATTCTTTCTATTGCCACTGTTACTTACCGACCCATCACTTTAGAAGAGCTACGGTTCTTTATTGAGGAGCTCGAGGACTTGGAACTCGAGGAGGTGAAGGAGATCATTGACTCATGTGGCTCCTTCCTGACTTTCCATCACAATCTTGTGTCCTTTGTGCACCACTCTGCTAAGGAATATTTGATTTGCGAAGCCCCCGGAAAGATACTGCCTTATAGCATTGCACACCAACACCAAATGGTCTTTTCACGATCACTTGATCTTCTGTGTGGAAAGCTAAGCCGCGACATTTACGGCTTGCAGACTCCAGGATACCTCATTGACCAGGTTTCGGTTCCCAAACCTGATCCATTGGCTTCTATTCGATACTCTTGCCTCTTCTGGGTCGACCATCTCCGCGACTCGACGGCAGGTGTAATGGTCAGTGGAACCGATAGGGTCCTGGACTTCTTTAAAGAATGTTATCTTCAGTGGCTAGAAGCTCTCAGTCTTCTACGTAGCGTCTCCGTCGGAGTAAGAGCAATGAACAAGCTGGAGATGTATCTAGTAAGTGGTTCTATATCAAGAGGGGAAATATTAACAAAGCAAAGTTTTTAACATTTTGTAGAAGAAAAATGCGTCACGGGAACTTCAAGAAGTTATAAATGATGCTCGCCGATTTCTCTTATCCCATAGAGATATTGTTGAAGTTGCCCCATTGCAGGTTTATGCATCGGCTCTGATATTCAGTCCTGCCAGAAGCCTAGTAAGTCAATTTAGCCAGGAAGAGCTCAGTTGGATTGAGTTGAAACCAAGGATTGAGGCGGATTGGGATGCCTGCCTGCAGACTCTCGGGGGCCATGGCCGAGGGGTGACATCGGCGGTGCTCTCCAACGACGGACTACGAATAGCATCAGGATCTCGTGACAACACAGTCAAGGTCTGGGATGCGACTTCCGGAGCATGTCTACAGACTCTTAAAGGTCATGATGGCTGGGTCAGATCGGTGGCCTTTTCGGGAGATGGACAGTGGCTGGCGTCAGGATCGGATGACAAAACGGTCAAGATCTGGGATGCGGCTCGTGGCACGCTCTTACAGACCCTTGAGGGTCACGACGATCCGGTTATGTCGGCAACATTCTCAAAGGATGGAGGGCAGATTGTGTCAGGATCCTATGATAAGACAGTTAAAATCTGGGACGTGCCCTCTGCTGTATGCTTACAGACCTTTACAGGCCACGACGACCGGGTTATATCTGTGGCATTCTCAAACAAAGGGCAACGGGTGGCATCAGGGTCCCGTGACAAGACAATCATGGTCTGGGATGAAGCTTCTGGAGCATGCCTACAAACTCTCAGGGGCCATGGCGGCTGGGTCAGATCAGTCGTCTTTTCTGGAGATGGCCGGCGGCTAGTATCAGGGTCGGACGACAAAACAATCAAGGTCTGGGATACCGCTTCTGGCACATGCTTGCAGACACTGGAAGGCCATGGTGATTTGGTATCATCCGTGGCGTTTTCGAATGATGAGCAGCAACTGGCATCGGCGTCAAATGACAAGACGGTCAAGATTTGGGATACCGCTTCTGGCACATGTCTACAGAACCTTGAGGGTCATGACCTGGGAGTGACATCAGCAGTTTTTTCGGAAAATGGACAGCGACTGGTATCAGGATCGGACGACGGGACGGTCAAGATCTGGGATGTGGCCTTCGACCTACACATGCAAACCTCCAAAGCTCATAACGACCGAGTAGCGTCAATTGCATTTTCGGATGACAAGCAGCGGCTAGTAACGGGGTCTCGTGACAACACCATCAAAATCTGGGATGCAACCTCGGGTGCATGCCTACAGACTCTTGAAGGCCACAATGGCTGGGTGAGATCCGTCACGTTCTCGAGAGATGGACAGAAGTTGGCATCAGGGTCCCGTGACAGGACGGTCAAAATCTGGGATGCGACTTCTAGTGCATGTCTGCAGACCCTCAATGGCCATAGCGAGATGGTGGCATCAGTGGCCTTCTCGACTGATGGTCAACTTCTGGCATCAGGGTCCCGTGATAAGACAGTCAGGATCTGGGATGCAACTTCTGGCACATGTCAGCAGAAACTAGAGGGTCATGATGGCTGGGTATCATCCGTGATGTTCTCAACCGATGGAAAGCGACTAGCGTCAGGATCTCATGATAACACGATCAAGATTTGGGACGCAAATTCCGGATCATGCCTACATACTTTTGAGGGCCATGACGATTGGGTGAAGTCAGTGGCCTTCTCAAAAGATGGGCAACGGTTGGCGTCGGGTTCTTATGACAAAGTCAAGATCTGGGATGCGAGCTCCGGTGCGTGCCTACAGACTCTTTCAACAGGCGGAACAATACGTCGCTGTTCATTTGACCCACTTGACGACTCTCTTCTGTCCACAAACATTGGCGTCCTGGACTTGAATATGCCTGTATCAGCTGCAGCCCCATCATCGCCTGGCCAGGTTTCCTTGCTTACAGCCAACATCCGCGGTTACGGTGTTGATGGCTCTTGGATTATGAAAGATGGGCAAAGGATTATTTTATTGCCACCAGGATACCATTACCATTCTATGGTATCTGATGTATCAGACACAAGAGTCGGGCTGGGTTTCAGGTCAGGGCGTGTCTTGGTCATAGGATTCAGATCGGCTTAACGGCCAGCTTATATTGGTATCTGCAATCACCTAGCTACTCTGAAGCTGCCCATGAGGCTTGGCCAAGGAATCAAAATTCGCCGCAAGTCCAGATCTTGCAATGAAAGCATGCTGCTGTATTGGAGTGGGTAGCTAGAGAGGTTGCTGTGTATGCCGCTGTTGAAGAGGCTGGATTGGTCCATCAGAGGCGATTGTCATCTTTTGAGGGGGTGATGTAGTTAGGCAGGAACGACAACAAGCTGAGTTAATGATAGTTGTTGCGCAGCCGTTCTTAGGAGACGTTTGCTTTGCTGTTATCTTTCTTTTACTGTTCAGTCAGTCGTTCCCTATTTATTTGTATGCTTTCTTGCCAGCATTCCCATAAAGAGTGGTCTCGAAGCCTGATGTGCAGCTGCGGACTCTAACATCGCCTAAGGAGGAGGTTGAACCCTTGACCTCTTGGGTCTCAAAGACTCTTAAGACAGATCTTGAAGCCCAATCTCATTCAGATCATTTTGGAAGACGAGTTTCATTCCCTGAAACTAGCTTTATAGGGCCATTTCTATAAACTACAAGGTCTTCTTGGAGAGCAAAAGGACTCGGCCACAAAACAGAGAAGAGAGTTGATGACAATATAGGGATGAACCCAAGCAGTAGTCACATGGATGTGGATGCGCAGGTAGTGGCTGAATTGTCGATGAGCGGTGGTCAGCGCGTCTGAAGGAAAGCCGGAGTGAATTGTGTGGCAAGGCCGGCCATGACAGGACAACATGCCTGGCGTCGTTTACATATCTTGGGGAGAGGATAGCGATTAAACTAAGCTGTTCAAGTACTTCATCATACTTTTGTCTCTAGGCTGAAGTTTCTGCCACGCATGCTTGTTTGCCACCCAGACTTGTCATATACACTATCTCATAGTCGATAAAGAAGACGATTGAGATAGGCGAGGCGCATGCAAAGAAGCGCTAACGGGTAAATGGCCAGAACTTGTCAGTGCAAAATAGCTTTGATCTTGGCTTTCTAGATGCAGTCTGAATTATGTGAGAAGCCAACAGCATGGGGCGCACATGAGCGTTAAGTCCAGCAAAGAGAAAAGCACTGTCATTCGAAGGGAATTACGTCTGAAAGGTGTAGTTTGCGCCCCATCGAGCCTATACAAGGCACCCCAAGTATCTACAGATTACTTACTGGATTCCGGAGACCTTTTGATGCCCAGCCACTAAGCAGAGTAGTAGCGTTCTCTGCGTGATGTATGGTGGCATCACAGACTTGACCTGCTATTGCAACAGCTCATTCAGCGCCCGATGACTAGGAATCAAACTTCATAACTTCTATCAAGGTGAGCCACTGGTGTACTATAGAGACTTGTTCATCAGCACATGATGAGAATAAGCGCTGGTTCGGCCGGAAAGCGGAGGTCTTTCTCATTCAGCTTGATTCACACGCCTTCAGGCCAAAAAGATCCTTCCCTTCCCACCTAAAACTTTACAAGTTGCGCATCACAAGGCTATCGTGACCGAGCCATGATGCTGCGTGGGCTCTGCCCCTGTCCATGTTGAGTGGCGTTTCATACATGCCCCATATTTTTCAAGAACAAGACTCCACACTTCCTGTGGCTGAATACCCACAAAAAGGTTGACACCCTACCCTACCAGTAGAGATATGAAGGGAATGAAGTTTGGGGATGTGACGCAGACAATGCTTACAACTGTGCATGAAGTAATATAGTAGAAAGTGGGAGAAATATCATTGAATATTGAACAGCTATACGCCTACTTATCACGAAGACGGACATCGATTCTAGCCAAAAGGAAAAGTGAAGTAGGGGTTCATATTGACAGTATTTGAGAACAAATGACTGATTCGACTCCCGAGAGCAAAAGGCGGTGAGGCGAGGCAGGAATACAGTGGATCCAATAGACGTATAGTATAGTTCAGCCTCGCATCATAATGGAAGCCTCATTTGTGTCCATCTGGTTAATATCACACACACTCCTCCAATCGAGCGGCACCAAGCAGAAAGGCCACTATATGCGCTTTTGATGAGCCTAGGTATCTGACACTCAAGGACCCTGTGCAAGGTGTTGCTGTAATCAACATTGCACATGTTTCTAAAGATATCCTCAAGCACCTTTGTGACAGATATCCTAGATCACCAGGCCGTCCTTGCATATGTTATTCACTAGATGACCTCGAGCGCTGGAGGACTAATGGCATGGCACTCACTTCACCTCTGTCCCTATCATATGGGTATAGCATTTGACTTCTCGGCAGCTAAACAGTCTTTCTCCTTTCCTCTCCACCATAACACCAAAACTGCCTTTTAAAGCCACTATCATTATCATCACAAGTCTTTGTACAAGTAGACATCTTTCCTCAAAGATGCCGAAGATATACGTCGACTTCCAAGTGGCTGGTTCTCTTAGAAAGGTCTCCTTAGTCAGGTTCTAGTCTAACAGCAGCTCCCATCAGTCCAACTCAAGGCCGTGACCTCGAAATCTCCAGCCCAGTCGCTTTCCGCTTTGTCCCATCGTGAACCTGCGGCCGCCAATTTTCACTTCTTTGATCACCTTTTTGGCATGTTTTGTCTGTTCCATTGGACGTAACAACTGGCTTTTCATAGCAAGACAGTGTTGACATTCCCTAGATAATAGAGGCTTAAAGGACGTTGTCTGTCGTCACCACTTCTGGGCAGGTGAGCGTTAACCTTAATAATCCCCTATGGCTTTTCAGGGTCTGGTCTTGCCAAGGGCTTTTCCAACCAGGCACTACCCAAGAGCTTCTCTCTGTCTCTCGAGTCAGTTGCCTAGCGTTTTCTTGGCTTATAGTGTCCTAACCGCACGGCAATCTAATGACTGCCAGCTTAGTCTTGGCCGTTTTGAACTTGAACTTGAATTCATGCAACGCCAACGAGAATCGCCAAGATCAAACGACACCAGGTTGGTTCCAGGACAGAGTTGTCCATTCATAGCGCTAACCACGGATTCTGGGTTGAGAGAACAAGATAATTTCCAACGATGAAGTTCTGTTCATATTGTTGGAACTATCTGGGCTCCCATTTTAAAAGTCCAAAGCCTTGGAGAGGTCCGAGTTTTCTGATACCTGTTTCCCTGTATTTCCGCTGCCCATGTTCGTACGGACCCGGAGTCACGGGCTTACCGCACCCATAGGCGCCTTGACGAGACATTCCCCTGCCACTAGACGAGTCTGCCTAGCATCAACCAAAAGAGAAGTCATACAGTCGAGGCATTAAGTCACCAGCACTAACGTAAGCATGGCTCAACCTGCCTTGAGGCCCTCCGCCTATAGTTCTGTGTTTGCCATCAGCACTTTCCCAAGTGCCATTCAGCCCTTTGCCGTCCTCAGAATCTTGGTGACAAAGATTTCTGGTCACGGTTATATGCTCTTTTTGTATATCCACTTGTGCGTCTCCGTCTAGTCCTTGCCACAGGCTGAACATTGTAGGAGGCTCGAGTGGTATTTAAACTGTTGGTGGTACTCCCTAAAGTCTCCATGTCCTGAGATTATCGCCAGTATGGTCCCCATGAGTTTCCAAGATTCCTTTGGAATACTGAATCTGTCTTTCTTTGGGAGTTAGAAGCGTCTCTGAAAACTGTGATGCTCTGTGCCTTCTCTGGTGTAGAACCATCTCCGAAGACTTTCTTCCCCCGTTTTCCTCGGCTACCTCTTTCTGGCACTAGTCAGTGACACGCGGTAGTCTGTGATTTTTGTCGCTGCCTCTTTGGCTTTCCGGTCTGGCGGCTGAGTGTCTGGACACCCAGAGACAAATTTGAGGGCCTCTCTGTTCAGCGTAGCCCCAGGGCGTGCCTGCGGAGTCCCAGGGTTGGATACCTTGCGTTTTTGGTCTGCGACGACCGCGTGTAATCTAGTCTAAAAGGCCGCCAGCTTTCAGCACGGGGAGTAGGCCTCGGCGGAGTACAGCGGCTTTGTCCTTCCTTGTGCATGGCCGTTGCCGCAGGAGGCGCTGGCCGCCCGACTGCCTGTATATGGCTCTTAGCCCCCACTAAAGCTCAATTTCTCAGCGATTCTTATTTATCAGGTCTTGTGGTCTAGTGGTATGATTCTCGCTTAGGGCCCACCCTAAAGCAAACAGCTTGCGAGAGGTCCCGTGTTCGATCCACGGCAAGACCCATATAAACGGCACGGCAGCGCGCATTGCCGTGGCGTTCCTTTTTTTTCCGTTCGCCGGTGCAACGGCCCAAGATCATGAGCCCCGGTAGCACACGCAACCCTCAGCAAACACAAGCCTTGATAGCTCAGTTGGCAGAGCGCGACACTAGTAATGTCGAGGTCAGCGGTTCAAGTCCGCTTCGAGGGCGAGGGGAAGAGTCCCCAGACTGCGCTGGAATCTGCTGTCCTGTCCCCATGATCTTCATGGCCTCAGGACACATGGCAGATTTTTCAGGAGAACGAATGTTTGTGGGGAAGCGGGAGGTCGACTCCACTTCTGGGTTTAGGGTTTGTCTGGGGTTATGATAGTGGGGGCAAGGGGGAGGATGGATAAATAGGAAAACCAGAGGTGCTGCAGCAGCCATGCAAACGAAAGGACAAAACCATTGTACTCCGCCGGGGCCAATACCTCGTGCCGACAGCCCGTGGCCTTTAGACAAGAACTTCACGCTGCTGCCACCTACCAAAAACACCAGGTAACCAATCCTGGAACCCGACAGGTACGTCCTCGGGCCGCGCTGGACGGAGACCCTCCTTGCGATGACGCTGGACCCTAAAAAGTCATAGGAGACGGTCGAAGTTTATGCGCTCCTGTCACTGCTGACCGCCCGGGAGGTGCTCCCGTCCGGAACATGCCGTCGTATTGCTGTGGAAAACCAGTAGGTAGACGTTAAAAAATACAAACAAACAAACAAACAAAAAAGTCCGCTTCGAGGCAGGTGAAGTGGCAGCCAGTGGCTTGTATTATCATCATCTCTTTTTTGCTACTTTCTCTTTTTGTCATTCCGTGTCTCTTCTCTATCAACACAGTGACAGCCAAGAGTTTCTATCCTTAAAGTGTAACTCTGTGCGTCGTTTGGTCTTGGTGATTCCAGTGAACGTTAAATATATTCAATTCACTTCAACCCAGTGCAACTCTGTGATCTGTTGCCGACAGCCCGTGGCCTTTAGACAAGAACTTCACGCTGCTGCCACCTACCAAAAACACCAGGTAACCAATCCTGGAACCCGACAGGTACGTCCTCGGGCCGCGCTGGACGGAGACCCTCCTTGCGATAACGCTGGACCCTAAAAAGTCATAGGAGACGGTCGAAGTTTATGCGCTCCTGTCACTGCTGACCGCCCGGGAGGTGCTCCCGTCCGGAACATGCCGTCGTATTGCTGTGAAAAACCAGTAGGTAGACGTAAAATAATACAAACAAACAAACAAACAAACTGTGATCTGTTACTCTGTGTGTAACCACGCTCTAACATCTCGATGTTACACAACATAAATATGCTCGTTCACAACGATCCGACGCAGTAAATGTCAATGACGATAATTAAACAATAAATCAACGTAAAACATATAAATCAAATTCGATTCCAGGGATAAAAAGAAAAATAAAAGAAAAAGAAAAGAAAAAAACAAAACGAGAAGGTATTATCATAAAGCAAATCCGCCCCCCCCCCCCCAATCTCCCCTTCCACTCCCAACGTTAACCCTCCTCATTTTTTGGCTCATTCGGCTCTTGTTCTTCCCCCATCTGTCTACTTTAGACCTTGCGAGAAAGCACGGCCACGTGAGACACCTGCATCCCTGAGCCAGCCCCTCCTTCAGTACTAGTCATGGGAGTAGAGGAAGAAGCCATTGCGTTGGGCAAGGCGCCGCCAACTGCTACATTGAGTAGCAAAAAGTGATCGTCGTGTGCCAGTGCCGCCCAGGCATCTTTGTCGCCAACATCGCTACCTAGCAGTGTATTCACCACCTTACCATTCATACGCCACTTGAGACTCTCAGCTTGCCAGTCTCCGTCGGCATTAGAACGGTCGATCGTAACACTGGCTGTGATCCACTTGCCACTAGGGGCGCCGTCATCGATACGTTTAGACAGGCCATTAGGCTCGTTGCATGGGCCACCAGGATTAGTTCCACAATGCACTGTGTGTAGACTGGTGGCATCCCCATTGACAGTCTCAAAGATGTCGATCTCGCCTACAGCTGGCCAGTTGTTATAATTACCACGGAAGCTCGTGCCAAGTGCCCAGAATGCTGGCCAGATACCCTGCTGGGCAGAGGGTGACGCCGAGCCTAGCTTGAAACGCGCCTCCATGCGCAGCTGCCCACCCTCGGGGCAAATGAAGTTGAATGACGGGCTGGTCTCAATGCGACCAGAGGTCCAGGTGCTGTTCGAAACGCTGTTGGTGCTTGCACTCTCAGATCCCGAAGAGCCGCTGCGTTGAGGCACAATGTTCAGCAAGTTTGCTTGGCCACTCTTGGAGTCGGTCGACTCTATGGTCGGACTGCCATCGCTGTGAAAGCTGATGTACAGATTAGTGGCTGACGAGGTATATTCCTGCACCTCGCCGTTACCCCAGTTGGCGGGACCACCAGGGTACCGCGTGCCGGTCGAAATGACCCAGTTTTCGGTGCTGAGAGAGGCTTCAGAGTTGGCAAAGTTGTCATAAAAGACGACGGACCAGTTTCCAGCACCAAAAGAAGGCTCATCGAGTTCATCTACTGGAACTGGAACGGCCAGGACAGAGCTGAGCAGGCTCATAGAAGCCAGGAGAGCAAAAAGAGAATGCATGGCAAAGAAAAAGAATAAAGGAAGGCTAAAGAGAACCAAGGGAAAGAGAAAGAGAAAATGAAGGTGGGTGTGGTCAAGACAGACGTGTATCGAGATGAGGAACAGAAACAGCTGAGTTGAGTGAATGCTTGAGTTAGTAGGGGGGAGGGAATGGCACATATATACCCGAGTATGGCGGGTAGACTCTAGCAGTATCTTCATCTAGAGTTATGAGCAAAGGGTGCTAACCGCTACACAAAACTCAGACATGAACACTGGCACAAAGCGTACGGCAATGCCAAGCGCCACATATACACGCACATGCAAGCACAAACACTAATAGTACAAACACATCTACTCTCACGCACGCGGCTTAGGCCGAAAGCCAAGCGACACAGGCGAAGAACTATGCTAGACTAGACCCAGACCAGGACTTGTTGTCCCAATTCATCCAAAGGCCCGGGAAGATGCAAACCACAAAGCAAACAACCCCAGAGTGAGCTTAGGTTCTTCAGTTGTTCTTCTCGGGGAGGCCCCCAGCTACATTCTTGTAAACGAGCAAAGAGAAAAGGGCCAACAGTGTCTACCAGACTTGGCCCTTCTCTCCCTTGATTGTTTCTGTCATGTCCCTCCCTTTCTCTCTTTCTTTGGGTATTTCTTTTTGCTCCGAGTTTCTTGAGGAATGCAATAGGAGCTGGAGCGAGAAGATTCATTCATATATAGAATATAGACAGCAAGACAAGAAGATAAACAGGAAAGAAAGAGGAGTTCTTCACTCAGCCCCTCGCAGCAAATGCTTGTTTCCGTCCGGACGTACGTACACCTATACCTATGGACGGACTACCGAGCCCTTTCCGGGAAGCAAAATCCAGCGTAAGGCAGGGGAAGATTAACCACTAGGTTAGGTGCCTTCTTGTATACCGCAGCCCCTGGTTTCTTCATAGGCCTCCGCTGATGCATCGCAAACAGCTGCTCCTCTGTGTTTTCTTTATCTTTACCTGCGTATGTATGTATGTACGTGGCCGAAAAGAAAAAGAAAGTGGTTGGCTAGAAGAGAAAGAAGCAAACTCAGCCGACTAAATTGTTTGCTTGTTTCAAGCTGCTCCGCGTGTGTCTCTACTCCGACGTTCCATTCTTCTCCTCCATGAGGTAATAGAGATGTAGCAACAGCAGAATGACGAGGTGACGTTGAGGAGGGGGCTTCGTGTCTGTGTGTAGCGTGTGCAGTGTTAGTGACAGTGACACCAGGCCTATTACCTCTTAGTACGTGTATCACCAAGTGACAGCAGCATGTCACGCCTGGTACCTGGGCTCACGCATACACTTAGTATCCATTTCGTGTCATCCATCCTGCCACAAGTCAAGTTGTTGTTTTTGTCTGATGCATGGATTGCTTGGCTGGATCATGGTTTTTTGTCTCTTGCTCGAGCCTCACCGGTGGTATGCCCCAAAGAAGGCGAGACGAAGGCAAGATACACCCCCAGACTGGATAGTATGAAGGTTCTACTATTACGTCTTGTCGATACTCAAGACATGTTTCCCCTCAGCCCACCCTACAAGTTGTGCCAAGAAGTGGGAGGGCAACTCAATGACGAGCCTGATCTGATGCGAGCCGCTCGCTTTTGTTTCTTGTGTCTCCCTGTTCTCCCTCATCAGCTTCTTTGCATCTTCTATTACCGACAATCATCTCTTCTTCTAGTACCAATTTGCAGCACCCATTCCAGTCACACGCCCGCTTTGAGACATCGACAAGATACACCAACAAAACAACCCCGCTATGACAAAAGCGACCTTCCCATCCTATTCTAACGCTGCGTGAAGTGTTGCCCTCAGCAGATCTAGTGGCAATACCTTTGCTAGCCCTTTCTCTCCCTTGCACCCCATTCTTCTTTGACAGCTTTACCATCGTTCATCCTGTTCTGCACCAACTGAGAGCCTGAAAACATCATCCAGGCATCCTACTCTAGCAAGGATCAGCATATTCTAGCATGGCCAGATATAGATATAAAACACCATGCTTCTATCAGTCTACATTCCACCTGGCACTGCGTGGCAGCCATGGTCTGTTTATGCCCACGTATCTCATGATGTCCTCCCTAGTCTAGCTCATCCCTATAGTGTAGTGGGAGCTCCGTAATAGTCTTTAGATTTTGGGGGGCAAAAGAAGTGGGAGCTACGCAGTACTCACGGCTAAATGTGCCCTGAAAGACTGGGAGCCACGCAACACCCCACAAAGCATCCAGCATCCAGCATCTCAGCGTCTTGCGTCTCGCGTCTCCTACATTTCTCACTCAGCTTCTTTCTTTTCTACAACTTTCCTTTGTCTTAGGCCCAAGAATCATAATGTCTTTATGCTATCTATCGGTCCTCTTCCACCCTTCATCTCTCGTAAACAGTCGTCATCAGTATAGATAAAAGAAAATTCATGCCATCGTCTAAATCAAATTCCCGCCAATAGAATAAACAAGATGAGAGGAAACTCCGGCGTTGCTTCATCCAAATCGTCAAACCCGAGATCCAATCCACGAACATGAGCAAAAAGAAGGCAAAATGGAAACCCGGTAAAAGAAAATGGCAAAAAGCACCGCTCCCCCTCAGGCATGGGATGGGATACCACAGAGCAGCGTATCATCTCCCTATAGATAGGAGACCTTTTCTCCCTTCGTCTCAACCCGTTTCTTGCAACCCTTTTATCCATACCACCAAAGACGCCAAGAAGATCACATTGGTATTGCCCCTCAAAAAAAATGGAATGGACACGGAATGTTGACGCCCAGGCTCGCTATGCAAGCAGAGAAACAAGAGGTTATAATCACTCCAAACCCCTCCCCAAGGCCGGCTCAGAAGCCACAAAGTCTCCAGCCCCAGTTCAATGCAATGCAATGCAAAACATCGCCAACAGAGCTGTATCGCTCCCTCTGTCGCGCGCTGTTTCTTGCCTTCCCCTGATGCCTCACTCCTCAATCGACTCCATGTGGCCTGACGGCTGATACCCATCATAATCCATCTCATCATCGCTACTGTCATCCGACATACTCCGAGGGCTTACCACTCCACTAGCCTCCAATCGGTCCATGTCATCCAGCCCATCGTGTTGGCCATGCTGTCCAAAGCTACTACTTGACACCGTCGCAAAGCCCACTGGTGCTGCAAATCTAGCCGATGGCATCTCAACCACACTGCCTGATCGGCTCATAGGTGGCTTTTCCGGCAGTTTCTTCAGCAGTCCAGTCGAGATGTCTAACATGCCCATAGCAAACTGCGTCAACCCTTTGCCTTCGCCCGGCTTAGAGCTGACTGATAGCGTCCAGCGGTATTCGCCTAGTCTTCGGCGGTACCAGTCTGCCTCCTCCTGCGCCGAGGCCGTAGCCCACAGTAAAGAGCCAAATGTGCCAATCAGCGCAAAGTTTGTCTTGGATGCAAAGTACCAGAACGATCGCAGATGCTGTGGCATCAGCCGGTTAACAAAGTCCATGGCCGAGATAAGTCGTGCTTTGGCAGCACTACGACAGATTTGCGATACATACGGATCGGTGGCATCGGGGTTTGCTGAGAACGATCGGATTATTCTCCGGTGCAAAGTAATTTCTGTTGCAAAGTATGCTAGATGGAGGTAACCGATGCTCGAGAAGCGGCTAGGTGAAGATGGGTTGGAATAATATGTCGAGTCCATGCGAATTATCTGGGGAAGCGTCGCGTACCAATCCTTGAGCTTCAGTTGAATTGGCTTGGCTTGTGCCAGTATTGCTTGTGTTTCCTGCATCGAGATTGCAGAAGATGCTTGCATAGCATGTAGAGTGTAGAACGTATCGAGAATTTGCGACAGAATCTGTGTCAAATGTACCATATTGACAAACAAGACTCGGCCTTGCTCGATACGTGCCTTTTCTTCCACATCCTCCTCGTCCCACTCGACATCAGGGAAATCGTAATCGCACGGCTGCCGAACCGCCCAGTTGGTAGAAAAGATATGTGATGGTCGGCCGTGGACCAGAGCCCCCCACTTGTCTTGCATGTATAGTGCCCAAGCCAAGCGTTTGCGAAGTCCCTTTTCCCACGGTGGAATCTTCCAGTTTGAACAGTCCAGATGTAATCCTAGCTCTTGTGATACAGCCACCAGCTGTGCTGTTGGTGCCCATTGATCGCCCTCGGGACGCTGAGAGAGCAGCAGGCCAGCCTGAATCACTGATAGCTTGGGCCGGAACATGGCGTCGGCCAATGTGGAACGCATGAGCTTCTCCAGCGCCACCACATCCGGGCGGGGTACTTGGGCCAGCTTATCCGAGTGGCTCCACCAGTTGATGGCAATCAAATATACAGCAGCCAATAATGGAGGGGTAAATTCCCGGTACGATCGCTCATATCTCTCCATAAATACAGTTTTCTGAATAATTGGGAAGCCAGGGTGGACCACATCAAAGAATATGGCAACTAGGTCCGGTCCGTATGGAGCTACTATCCGTTCAATAGCGTCACAGTCATCAATTTGGTGTTCATGGCCGGGTGTCGTGCTATCTGGAAGCATTAAAAACGTATCCGAGTCACTGACTTTGCGTAGGGTTCCTCGGGCCAAGAGGCTCTCGTCGTCTGGATTAAAGGGCGAAAGATTGATAAGAGACGGCTCAAAATCGGTTGTCGGGCCAATATACTGGCTGTACCGGTCTTCCTGCATGCCCAGGGTACGTTTAAGCTGGATTGGCCCCCCAACGTTTTCCATGTCTTCTAGAAATGAGCTGCTTCCTGCTGTAGAAGATAAGCTAGTACTTGTTTTGTGAGGGTGTCTTCGTCTGCTACTAGGAGAACTAATGGGAAATCAAGTTCAATGGCAGTAAACAGTTAGCACGCGCGCTTTAAACTTATATTCAACATTGAAGGCGGGAGGCAAGAACAGTGGTGGGGAGGTAGACAAGGAATAAAGCAGAAAAAAAAAAAGATAGTAGCGGGTTAACCAAGTGTTATAGACAAAGCAAACAGGGTGAATTAAAGATGGGGAAAGCAAGCAAAGGATGGACAGCTTGATGTGGATAGAGGTCATCTATTGGGATTTGTAATATAGGAATTACAATAGATCGGAGCCTCACATAAGCTTTCGAAGCTGCCTGAATGAAAGCCCGTTTGTATGTTGATGTCCCGACCGTAGCAGCCATCTCCCCAAGAGGAGACTCGGGAAAAAGAAGCTTAACTAGATCTCATGGCTTTCCAGATTAAGGAGTTTTTCACTCAAACATGGTAAAGGTGGAAGAGGGGAGGGGGGGGGGGGGGGGAAGAAAGAAAAAGAAGAAAATAAAGAATGATTGAAAAAAAAAGGAGAAACAATAGCGGCAAAGGAAGCCCGCTAGAATGTGCGACGACTGCCTATACAGATAACGGCAGATGAAAGAGACAAGGGAAAGGCAGGATAAGGTGAGGCAAAGCAAAGAGAGAGGCCAAAGCAAAGCAATGAAAATAAAAAGCTTCAAGATGGAAGCACAAATCAAAACATGACAATAGCATGATAAGCAACGGGGTCTAGTCTATAAAGCATCAAGACTATTCGGAACACAAAGAACACAAAGAGCAAGAAGCAAATCTGAAATGTATGCTTACCTCCTTTTACCAGAGATATTTCCATTACCAGAATCCTGTGGCTTGGCCGGCTTTCTCTTTCGGAGCTGTGGACTTGAGAAAGCTAATGAGCATTCCTGTCCGTTAATCTTGCAAGAAACACAGGCCGAGTCTTCGTCATCACTCGACAAAGTACACCGTGATCTGGATTGCCTGCAGGCTGAACAAGGAGGCGGAGGTGGAGACGACCTTAAGTAATCTCTGCTGGCAAACGAAGTAGATAACAATGAAGGCTGGGTGGGTGTATGGCGGTGGGACTCTAGAAAATGGCGGCCAGGCATGCTGCCCATGCATAGATCGATAGTACTAAGTCCCACCTGGTGGCGGTTTCCAGGGAGTGAAGAGCTAGTGGTAGGTGCGATATCCACTGCTGCGTCTACAGATAAAGATGAAGAGGAGACAGTGGCACCAGTAGCAGCGCCGGAGCCAACAACACCAGTCGTATTGCTACTATTCTGGGAGTTGTAGCCCGGAGGTTTAGGGGCAATAGGGATAGGAGCAGTTCTCCAGACGGAACTTGAGTTAGACATTGTAGATGCCGAAAAGTAGATGGAAAGAGAAAAGAGAAGAGATCGGTATCAAGGATACAGGAAGGTAAAGAGTGGGAATTGGTGGGATAGAGATGACGGCAGTGACTCGGTGACTTGGGAGTTGTACACCCCTGTGCATGTGTATATATGAGTATGTGTGACAGGTGGCCGGGATCCTCTTCTCAATCTAGTCTGACTCGGACGGCCTCAAAATGGTCAAAATATGAAGTTTATGTGGGCAGATTTCGACTAAGGATGCTTCAGCCGTTGGTTGAAGAAGGAGAAAAAAAGAGAAGATAAGAGAAAGAGAGGCTGCTAGTCTGCCGGGAGTGTGGCCTACTTGGTGATGGATTAGTCGTAGCAAAACCCCAACAGGAGGCACAGAAGGAAGGCCGAAGCAGAAACCAAGACACAGCAGCGGCCGCAAGAGCGAGAAGTGGATGTCTTGGCTATGCGCAGGATGAAATAGTATGTTGTATCCTGTATGTATGTACAGGGAGAGTGTACATACCCTCTGATATCTGGTTCAAGGTCTGTGGGTGCAAAGCAAAAGGAGGTCCTCAGAGGATGACGTTGGCTGTCACGGCGACGCAGATGAGACCCTGGCTCAAGCTGTTTAAACTGCAATGCACTAGGGTCAATAAGGCAATGCCAAAAGAAATTCTAAGTACACGAGAACGGAAGAGGTTGATAGGATAAGCAATAATGAGTTTAGGTACGTAGTCAGCTAGGTATTATTAGGTGAGGGTTGAAGGTCCCCGCTCATCAACCAACTTCACTTGAGCTGGGCAAAACGGCAAAAAGGAAAAAAAAAAAAAAAAAGGAAAAGAGAAAAAAAAGCACAGGTAAAAGGCAAGGTCCGAGAACCAGCAGTGGACAAGATTGAAAAGAGGAAAGGAGAGAGGGAAAGGAAAAGGGTAGATGTGAAGAGTGAAGGGGTAAGAGGAAGGAGGAAGACGAAAGCAAGCTAGCCCCACAAGTGGATAGATAGAAGTCTAAAGGCGATAGAGGATTAAATTTGGATGCCCGGAGTGAGAGAAACACCGCAATGAAAGCCGTGGAGAAAAGCTAGTGCCAGGGCCGGTATTGCAGCTAGTAGTGATGCTAGGAGTAGGTGGCAGGATGTGAACGTGTGAGGTTAGGTGATACTGGCCGATGATTGTTGGTGTAGAAGTCATCATGACCAAGTGCCATCCAAGCGCGCTAGGCCAGTGACTAGCTAAGCATTCATCAAAGCTTTCTTTCTGAGTCTCAGCTCTACATGATGGTGAAGTTTGGATGAGTGGCGGTAGATGGGGAGCGGGTGGGATGGATGGCTTACAAGTTCTGAAGCAAGCTGTTACCAAGGAAGAAAGGCGGCACACAATGATTCATCAACCAAGGCCAGAGGTGGGAGAATGCGTGCTATGAAGATGGCGCAGGCAGTAAAATGGCGTGTATCGTGACATAAAAGCACCGTTGACAAAGGGGCAAAAGACATGCGACGATACATACCAACACCAATATTCGACAGCAACACCGACACCAATACCAGGATCGGCGACCAAGAAGCAGCCAATATTGCCAAGGGGCCTATGTCTGTGCCTGCCCCTTGTACCTGTCTGATAACAACAAGCAAGACGCAATGAGACCAACTGGGAAGCGGCCCAAACAAAGAGCGACGGCGTATTGAGTCTAGCTATCCTGCACTTTTGCGCCCGCAGAAGGGAAAAATATAATAATAAACCCGATGGAGCAAAACGCCGATAACACTCAGAGATGTGCAATGTATACCGCCGAATAAGCAAGCAATAACAAGGATTGCAGAGAGAATATAAAGGGAAAGAGAAAAGATTATGGCGGACAGCGGGCAGCGGACAGCGGGCGCAAGCAAAGGGTGTCTCGAGCCTGGACAAAGCTTTAACTTGATGGTTAGCAAAGCAAAATATAAGATAAGCTGGTTGGCTGAGAGAAGATTTAAAGGTTTATTACTTGCCTTTTGCTTATCAGTAAAACACAGTAATGCAGATGCAGGACAAGGATGTGATGGGATGCAGGCAAAAGCAAGGGCCGTATCAGATGGGAATAGGATCTAATTTAGAGTGAATAGGGACTTGGTTCGGAAGATTGGAAGTTTGGGAAACCCTAAGAATAAGTAAAAATTGGAGATGCACTGGGCGTGGGCAAGTCAGGGTTGGGTTAGTTTCTCGCCCACAAGATCAAATTTGGGAATATCCAGAAGGGAAAGAAGTGAAAAGTCTAGGGCAAAAGTGACCAGCACCAGTTAAAAATTGTGCGTTAGTGATATGAGACGATAAAACAAATGCGGAAGGCACCAATATTTGCGCCTGCCGTTGGAGGCTGAGAGCTATCAGCTATTTTTTTTTTTTTTTTCTTCGTATATCTCCTGTTTCTAAGTGCCGTGGGTTTGCTGGTAGTAGTACAGTTATGTTTAAGTATGAGTGAGAATTTGGGGGCACACGCTGCACTGTAATTGTACACAAGCCCGCTCGTCAAGTCATCGTCTTCCTTCTCAACTGACTTTAATCGCAAGGTGCCAACTCGGTTTTCGGGCTCTTATCTAAGAAGCCCCTCGCTCCTGTCTAGCTGGCTTTCGGTGGTAATCGGTATCTACCTCCCGCTCGCCCGCTCGCCCGCCCGCCCGCTTGTTCTCTGTCTCACGGCGGAAGGCACCCGTTACGGATAAGGGAAGGGTTTTCTGGGGCTAGACGCCAAAGATCACCAAAAGAAAAGCTTTACTCTAATTCCCATCTGCTGTCTTCGATATCAGCCCTTTGATATTGGCCCGTTCTCGATTTCGCACCAAAGATTAACGATTTAAGTCCCGTTTCCACCCTCTCGTTTTATTTGGAGTCTCGGCCGTTGGACTGCTACTACAACTCAATGTGGTACGATACGATAATACGGGGTCGATGTCGCCATACCCAAAAGTCTCTCTGTCTTCTCAATTGACCACCATAACCTCTGACATCATAGCAGCTTCTCCCAATTCTCTCAGAAAGCATACAACAATACCTCAGTTTCGTGGTCTCTCTATTTCTACGGGTACTTTGTGCTCCCCCACCCACACCTTCATAGCCACCCACCTACCCAATCTCTGACGTTTTTTTTTTTTTTTCTTTTTTTTCTTCTTTTCTTTTCTTTTTTGCTCGCTGTAAATCATCTCATGTTTGGGCCCTCCAATACTAACGCTTCCTTCGAAATATTACTTGCTGAGATTAAGCAAATTAACCAACCCTCAACTCCGACTAAACTCCATCTGCCCTTTGACATGGCACCAGAACACAAGAAAGGAAATGGAGGGAAAAAAAAAACGCCGTCCGTCCGACAGTTGCTCACCCGTTCAGGTCAGGCAGGCCAGGCAGGCCAGAACCCAAGGCTTCCTGCGTCTTTGTCCTGACCCATGTGAATATTGCTTATCTATCTGACAGCTCTGTACAGGTAAAATCAACTAATGACAATCTCCTTGGTGGAACCAGGAGGTCTAACCACACTGCTGTTTGTTGCCATATCTTTGCCGAATGATCAACATCTTGGTACAATCAAGCTAGGCTAAAATCCCTTGTTTTTTATTATTTCTTTTTTTTTGCTATCGCTATCTGCTAATGCAGAAATACAGGCCCCACATCCGGCCCAATACTTTACCGCTACTTGCACAAGCCGCCATGTTGCCTAATTTTGCCCTCAAGAAGATGTCCAGCTGCAGGTATCCACAAAGTACTGCCCAACTATCGTCTACTCAACCCCATTACCCAATGGAAACTGTGCATCTTGCTTCCCTCTAAACCGACCTCGTTCTCCCCTTTCCCCCCTTTCTCCCTCCATGATTGTTGTCTTTTCTTTGTTGGGGATCCATTTCTGGCGCTACCAAAGACCCATTGGAACATCAACAACGTCACTTTCTTTCTCTATAGGGCGTTATACCCCTCGCAAGTTACGTACGTACGTATGTATGAACATGGACATGATCATGCTACACATGGTCATATGCATATACAAACCCCACTGACTTTTGTAAAGCCTCTTCTTCTCCCCTCTCAAACTGGAAGTCCTTTCTTTCGACCCTCTTTTCCTACCCCGTTTTCTGCTGCGGGCCTCGATTGCAGATAACAAGGTCCGGCGTTTTGCTTGCTTGCTCTCTTATTGTTAGTGCTACTCGCTCGCAATTAATCCCACAGTTATATCGTGACCCGCCAGGGTGTCTTCATGGCCGCACCAGGGGGGGGGGGGGGCAGGAGGGGCGAGGGGCCTTCCAATGGGTGTAAGTCGATAGGCCAGCGTCTGTTATCCAGATCCGAACAAACTCCAGTTATCACCCCCAAGTTTTATCCCAGAATGCTCAGAATGAACCGACTTATATAGTCATTTTTCTGACGTACGGCTCTCTCCATCCCCAGTCAACAAGCCAGCCAGAGCTAGGCCGGGGTCATGGACAACCTTTATTTGTCATCCCCCCCCTCTCCGGTTTTTTTTTTCTCACATACTACATACTGGGGCATTATCTTGTTGACTGGATAGTCCGGTGGATTGCTCAACCCAAGCTTGCTCTTGCTGCTTCCCCCTCTCTCATGTTACATTGTCTATGTATCGTCCCTTGTCTATATCTCAACACAATTTTCAAGAGAAAATAGAGATAAAGGGGGGGGGGGGGGGGAGGGAGCAAGCTCGCTCGCTCGCTTCCCACTCGTGAGAATTTCAGAGTTTTTTCGACGAGGGGGGAGGGGGGGCACAGCACGCAAGGTTGCCGTTAGGTATGCAGTGGCGCAGATGTGTGCAGTGCAGTGCAGTGCTGTGCGGTATAATGCAGCACTGCATTTGCACACTTGCACTCTGCCAGGCCATATCAGAAACCGTCCTAATGGAAGGGAAAGAAAAAAGACTATCACATATTGAGCACGAGCCTCCTCCCTCTCTCTCTCTCTCTCTCTCTCTCTCTCTCTTCCTCTCTCTCTCTAGACACACATATGTGTATGTGCAACAGGCAGAGCACAGAAGAAAAACGCGGGGCGGGGAAGGGAAGGGCTTAATCAAACTTGGTGTGGAGAACTCTGGATTTCATTCCGGTCGCTTCAACGGCAGAGAAGAAGTTGGGCAAGCTATGTCGTGGCCGTGGTGTGGAATAATTGCCGTCTCCATGCCATCCACACAACATCACAACGCATGTGTCCTAGGTTTCCCTTTGTGTTTTTATCTTCGTTGTGTGTATCTTTTGGGCTTTTGGCTATCATGGAATAGCTCCTTGGGGAAGTACCTCCATTTTCTTCTGCGTGGGCAAGAGACCAGCATGGAATAACATAACGTGGCATGACATGGTGCAGCGCATGCGTCGATATTATTGCAATGAGGGATATAGGTTCAGTATTTCCCCCCCCCCCCCCCTTCTCCCCCTCTTCTCCCCTTCCCCTCCCCCCCGCGCAAATTATTAGCCAGTGGCAAACGTGGGATATTCCGTTGATCTAGAGACGGGAATACCAATATTAATTCACTGGCTGGCCGTTGTCTGTGCCGATTGCGGGTCGGTAAAGTCTCGGCCTCGATCCGTTAGAATCAAGGCTGCCTGTCTGGTGGTTGAGGTTACGGGCCGGTTGAAAACTCAGCCGCGTGAGCTCTGGATTTGTGAGAATGTATGTAATCAAGGCCAGTCAAAATTTTAGGTAACGGGTAACGACAAGGACTGCGGCACCAAGATACTCCCATGTCCTGGTATCTTGGGGCAAGTAGAGCCACGACAGCCTGGAAAGAAGCAAGGGATCAAGACAAGAGCCAAGAGGACAGCCGCCAAGTCTAAAGTCTAAAGAGGCAAGCAAAAACGAGACGACGGAACTGGCTAAAATTAGAACAGCTGTTCTGCCATCTGGACACATAGGATTAAACTTGCTTTTTTTTTTGGTATTATTTTTATTATTTTTATTTTTGGATTACTCAGAGAATGAGAAACATCGCATACAGAGGAGGGTAGAATTAAAGGGGGGGGAGGGGGAGAGGGCCGCGCAGCAGAGAGCCCACGGACGTCGTCGCCATGTATTAGTTTCAGGTGCAACAAAACAAGCCCTATTTCTTTCTTTTTAATGGCTTAATCAGACATGTATGCACCGTCATCATGAAAGCAGGGGATATAGTATAGATAGAATGTATTGGATGATATTAGGGAAACAGAAATAAAAATAAATAAAAAAAAAAAGGAGGCAACAAAAAGAAAAACTTTGGGTATGTACAAAACAAAACAAAGGCCATATCGATATGGCCTATTCCCCCAATGACGTCACGTGCATTTCTTCATGAACCACGATGAACAGACGAGCCAGAATCTTTGGGCTCCTGCTGACCAAAAGATCATGTTTTCTTCTTTGGGGTTTTTTTTAAAAAAAAAAATTAAAAAAAATCTTTTTTAAAAAAGAAAAGAAAAAAAAGGGTATCGAGAGATTATTTCCGGTGAGGTGAAAGTGCAGGTAAATGTGGTGCGGATATTTGTGCGCGCGCATCTTTCGTCTTCCCGCTTGCTTCCATTCCATGTTCAGATTTATTGTCACGTCACGTCACAGATTGTGGCCCGGCTTCATCAGGCAGTAGAATGGACATAATGACTGTGCATTAAATGTTGGGTAGATAGATATCATACAGACGAAGAAGATACAAAGAAAGATATACAGCGCAAAATATAGGTCGGACGCCGGAAGATTGTGTGAGAGAGATAGAGAGAGGAAGAAGAACAAAGAAAGAAAAGAAAAGAAAAGAAAAAAAAAATAGGGCACGAAGGCAGCCGTAGGCTAGCTAGGCGAGTCCAATGATGCAGGCTAGACGAGAAGAAACAAATCAAATGAACAATGAAAAAGAAACAAAGAAGACGAACAATATAAAACGAGCAAAATAGCAGGCAACTAACAGCATATCAGAAGCAGGCTCTTGACTTTTTAGTATTCCTTCTTCTCGTCCTCGTCATCGTCGCCGGCATCAATGTTGATGGACACGCCGAGGCCGTTGATGCTGAGCTTGAAGCTGGGTGATTCATCGAGGTCAATATCAAGATCAACGTTAATGAGCTTGGGAATAGCCTCGAATAGCTTCGACACTCCGTATGAAGGCAGTTCTTCGGGCTGGGTGGGCTTGACGACGGGTGCCTGCTCGATGTCGATCTTGTAGGTGTCAATCTGGTCGACGGGAACAGCCGTGCCGTTGGGCATCTCGAACTTGATGACCATGGCCTTCTGGATGGCAGCCAGCATCTCCTCCTCGGTGTTGCCAGTAATGCCGGCAGCCTCAATTCCGTTCTGCAGAGAGATTTCACCGTTGACGATACCCTTCATGGGGTGGGCCAACATGGTGAAGGTACCGGCAGGCTTGTCGTTGAGGAACATCAGCATGGAGCAGGGACGGGGGAACTTGTCGACAACAACGTTGATCTCGGCAAAGTACTCCATAACGGCAGTGCGTTTCTGCGAATGTCTGCGCAACTTGCTGGAGGCGGCGGCGGGAGTTCCCTGGGGACCGTACTTGGTGTTGACAATGGTGGTGACGTCACGGGTAACTTCCTCGGTGCTACGGCTCCAGGGCTGGATACCCTCGTAGCTGTATCCAAGGTCCCAGACGTGGCGAACGGACATGGAGGTGTGCATGCCACCATCGCTCTTGCGGAAGGGGCCCAGCTCGGTGTTGCTGTCGACCTGGGACTCAGCGGGGATAGTGTAGGTACCGTAAGTCTGGTAGGTGTAGTTGAACATATCCTCGCTGGGGTACATGGCCTGCCACATGGCAATCAGGCGGTCAACCTCGGTGTGGTGAAGCATGAAGAGCGGGTCAAAGGCGGACTCGCTGATGCTGAGCAGCTGCTCACCGCAGGCAGCGTAGACGTGGATAACGCCGTGGGGAGACTCGAAACTGGCACCGCGGCCACGCTGACTCATGGCAGAGAAGAAAGTGCCGGAGCGAGTGAAGGTGTTGTAGACGGCTTCCTTAAGACCGCGGTTGGCGAGTTGCTGGCTGCCCTGGAGCGGCTGGCTGACGCCGTTGGCATCGGGGCAGCGACGGGTGTGGTCTGAGGAGGGGACGTAGTTGGCAAACTCGCCGTTCATGGCCTCAGTGGGGAAGCGATAGCTGTAGATGGGGTTGGGAATGGTGGTGTTGACCAGGGCGCTGCCGTTGGTATTAGGGACCAGGATGGTCAGGTTCTCAATAGCGGAAACCGGGGGGACGTTGTAGTCCTCAGCCCAGTCCCAGTAGGGCGAACGGAGACGATCAGCGGCCTGCTGGTACTCTTCACGCATGGACACGGGGTAGGTAGCGGCAATTTCGACAGCGGCTTTGCCCAGTGCTTGCTACAAGAGAGAGAGAGAAGTTGCGTTAGCATTGCGAAGACATGATGGGGCTTGGAGCTGCTCTGCGTCTGCAGCGGGCCTGCAGAACAGAGACAAGCAAAGATAGAGTTACTTACTTCGTAGAGGATCGTGTAGGGTCTGTGCCAGGTGGCAAAGATTTCCTCCTGCACAATGAGATGCGGGTTAGCAACAAAAAGAGGAACTGACACGAAGTGAGTGCGTAGCCGCAAGGGAGGACGGAAGACTTACACTGTGGGGGCAGTATTCATCGATGCCAGTAGTAGACTGAGGCTCCTCGTTCCACGGCATGGTGGGAGATCCGTGGATGCCTGGGATACCAAGTTAGTTTACGAGCATACTGGACAGGTACTAGCCATGTAATGTACATGTACATGTACACGGCTAACGGAGGTGTATTCACGTACCCATGATCTGGAACCACGACTCGGGGTCACGGGGATCTTTGGCCTGCAGGGCAGCCATGGCCTGGACATACAGTTGGCTGGAGAGGGAGTTGAGTTAGCAAAGAGAAGCGGAGGCGTAGAGGGGGGGAGGGGGGGTGGAGTAGTAAGAGGAGGGAGCTCACAATTCGGGGCCGTTCTCATTGTACAGGTCGTTGATGTTGCGACGCATGGGCACGGCGCCGGTGGTGGAGTCAATGCCGGTGGTGCGGCCAGTAATAGGGATCAGACTAGACTGAGCGACGGCGGCGAAGCCGGCCACGGCAGCCAAGAGGGAAGTTGACAACATGGCGAATGTGTTGTGCGGTGAATGGTGTTAGGATCCGAAGATTGTTGAGTTGTTGATCTTATAGACAGAAGATAGATTTGTAGATATTTAAGTTTGTTGAATGCGTTGGTGATATATGCAAAGGGTGGGCAGGCGGGATGAGGGGCGAGGAGAGGGACGAGGCAGGGGATAGAATAGAGAGACAAATGAACGAACGATGGAATGGAGAATGAAAAAAAAGAAAAGAAAAAATGAACAATGAATGCAATATGCAATACTAAACGAAAGGAAACGAAAAGAATGAATGGAAAACCTTGCAACAAACTTTGAACAAAGTTGAGGGATGGGTGAAGAGGGAAGAGAGAGAGAGAGAGAGGGGAAGGGAAGGTGAATCAAGAAGAAGAGAACATCGAGAGGACTTATAAAGAAATGGTTGAAGAGAGAGAGAGAGAGTGTGTGTGTGTGTGAGTGAGAGAATAGAGCATACCAAGAGCTACCGGAGTATGGCACAGCTATGGCTTATCCTTGTTCGTAGTGCCTCTCTCTGCCTTTGCCTTTGCCTTTTGCCATAGCCTTGTTGTCTTGTCTGTTCGTCATGCCTCTTCCTGCTCATCCTCATCCTCCTCCTCATCTCTCATCGTCTTCGTCCTCCCAGGCGTGTCGCACCCCTCACACCCCTCCTTCTCCGTCTCCTTCTCTTTCTCTTTTCACTCTCACTCTCTTTCAAGCTAAGAATATAACACCAATATGGAAGTTAAAATGACTTGATTTAGAGAGCTCTCTAGTTAGTTTCCATGAACTTTGCAAGCGTGAGGTTCCTAGTCCAAAATGAACCAGGGGTGGGTTTTGTGTGGATGGAGGTGAAAGGGGGTGAAAGGGGAGGGAAGGGGAGGGGTGTGAAGGGTTGGGATGGGATGGGATGGGATGGGCGAGGGGTGGGGAGGAGGGGTGAGTGATATGGCGAGGAGTCCTTGTTGTTGGTGTGGAAGTATAAAGTAGGGGGTGGGTGTTGTTGTTGTTGTTGTTGTAATAGTCAGCCAAAGAGCAGCGAGACGAGCGAGTGAGCTCTCAGCCAAGAAGGGCGAGAACCAGATGAACGGAGATAGAAAGACGAGATCACAGTTGAGCTGTTGAGGCGGGTAGGTAGGCTCCGGGTGAGGAGAGGAGGAGGAGGAGGAGGAGGAGGAGGAGGAGGAGGATGAAGGGGGTGAGGGGATGATGGGGGGGTGTAGATGGTTGTGTGTGTGTATTTTTGTTAGCCCACTTGGCTGCTTTAAAGACTTTGCCGTAGCTAGATATTGTGCTAATATGGTTGAGGTTCAAGCAAGAAGGAAATAATAGAAAATGCCGAAATATGAGCGAAGGGAGGCAGAGGAAGAAGAGGTGTTGCTTGCTGGTGCGGGAGGGGAGGGGAGGGGAGAGTAGAGGACAGGACAGGACAGGACAGGACAGGACAGACAGCAGATAGTAGACAACGATCACGGAGAGCCAAATTCACAGCAGTTTTACAGAGACAAAGAAAAAGCAAAAACAAAAACAAAAGACGGCATCAAAGGGAAAACTACGACTAAGAAGTGACGATAGATGGCTAATGATAACGGTGTGCAGCACACCACACCACAGGACAGCACAGGACAGGACAGGATACGGGAGAGGAAGCGACTGCAGCGCTGGAACACGAGAGAAAGAAAAAAGAAGAATAAAAGAAAAGGGAAAAAAAAAAAAAAAAAAAAAAAAAAAAAGAAAAAAAAAGAAAGGGACTCTTGTACTCGCTAATTGTGATCGTCGTATATTTGTTCTCAACTTGGCCAAGCCAAAACACCAGAAACCAGTGGAAAAAGAGAAAAAAAATAAAAATAAAAATAAATAAAAAATAAAAAGAGACCCTTTTGCCCTACACACAACCACAACAAAAAGATGGCCAAGCCGCTGTCTAGATTTAGATTTAGTAGCAGTGGTCGGAAGCTTTTCAGATTATAGGCCATCGTTGTGCAGCTCGGCAATCTTTGGGCGGTAAAAGAAAAGAATAAAATTAAAAATAAATATGAAAAATAAAATAGCAATCATAGGGGAGACGACGACGACAAGCCCAAGGGGCGCAT
This sequence comes from Ceratocystis albifundus, assembly GCA_002742255.2. Classification (NCBI taxonomy): domain Eukaryota; kingdom Fungi; phylum Ascomycota; class Sordariomycetes; order Microascales; family Ceratocystidaceae; genus Ceratocystis; species Ceratocystis albifundus. Next base: position 1,055,944 of record MAOA02000030.1, on the reverse strand, counting down.
AGAAGCACACAAATAACAACAACAACAACACCACCACCACCACCACTACCACCAACGACGACAACTCTCTGCATTCGCACTGCATACTCTGCATAACACCATCTAAACTGGTCCACAAGAACAAAAACATCCCACCAGAAACCCTGAAAATACAATAATACCGCTGTTATCCATCGCCGCTGTCCCCCCCTTCCCCTTCCCCTTCCCCTTCATCGCCACTATACTCCTACTACTAAGCCTTCTATGCCTCATCTCCCGCCTCACTCTCTGTCTCTCTCTTTCTCTCTCTCCCGCCCCTTGCCCTGTTCGTCTCGCATCGTGTCGTGTCATATCATATCATGTCCATATCATGCTATTCACCCTCTGTCCCATTCTATTCTCCCCTTGCCCTCTTGGCAAAAGTTCCAAGCCCAACCCAACCAAGCCCTGGCCGGGTCTGGCCTAGAAGTCTAGAAGACTACTCTACAGCCACGGCGACGTCTTCGTCTCCGTCTTCGTCTCCGTCTTCGTGCTGACAACCTGACATCCTGACATCCCTTCTCTCGTCTCTTCATCTCCCCGCTCGCAGCAAACGAACAGGAAGGTAAGATATACACAGTGGCACAGTCGCTAGCAGCGTCTCGAAAGGAGCGGGCTATCGAGGCTAGAGGCTAGAGGCCAGAGACTAGAGACTAGAGACTACACACTAGAGGGGGCTATATTTAGCCCCTCCATCCCTATACTGCACATCCCTCCCCTCTAAGCAGTCCCTATATCTTGTTTCGGAAGGGTGGAGAGGAAACAGAAACCAGAAAAACCAAGCCAGCCTTTATTCTCTTGGATGCCGCCTGCCTGCCTGCTTAGCCTTAGCCTCAGCATGTTTGCCCCATGTCTTCATCTGAATGACTGACTGAATGACTGACTCTAATTAACCTCAAGTCGCCGAGGCACCTGGTCTCCAGCTTTAGCTAGCTCTGGGCTTTTTGACTTGCAAAGAAGCAAATGCTACTGTGACACTCTCTGGTCTGGTTCTTTCAGCGACCATCCTCTTCTGCTACACGCTGCATACTGTATGCTGCATGCTGCATGCTGCACCGCCTGGCGCTGGTCCCGGGGGGGAGGGGTGTAGTATAAGTTCCTGATTTAGCTGATGGGCGCTGCAACCCAAAAGGACAACGATGCTGGTCCCGTGTTGTCTCTGGTCCTGTGTCGTAAGAAGGGCCCTTTGGAGGCGGGAGGGGGGGGAAGCTTCTCGGACTTCTGATAGGGGATGGAAGGGGGAGGGAAAGGGTCTGTTCCTTAGGGTTTGTTTAGGGTTGTGCAGTGCAGTGCAGTGTTGTGCAGCGTTGCGCCGTGTTTTTGCTATTACAACGATTGCCCTATATTATATTATTATTCATTTGTTTTTTATTATTATTCTTCCTCTTCTTCTTCTTCTTATGTCCGTCCTCTGACGATAACAACATGTTGGCCATGGCGCATGGACCTATCTTAATCTTCCTGTCTTCAATCTCTTGGCCAAGCGTGATGCATATCGACCCAGCCTCGTGCTGCTTTGTTTGACAGCAGGAGGGTAGGTAGGTGGGTAGGTAGGTAGGAAGGGGGCGGCAACGAGTCGGGCCATGTCGAGGTAACTCAATCAAACAAACAGCAGCAGGATAAGAGATCGGCCGCGGGACGAGGGGGCACGGGTCAGAGAAAGTGGAGGCTATGTGAGGGTGAAGGTGAGGGTGAGGGTGAGTGTGGGTGTGATGATAGAAGAAAGGAAGGAAGAAAGAAGGAAAGAAAGACAGAAAGGAAGCACGATGAGGCAGACTGGTCTCTATCAGCAGCTTGGCTTGGCTTAGCTTGCTTGCCTTGTCGTCGTCTGGGCCTTTTGCGGTGTAGTGTAATGTCATGGGATAGCCGGGCTTGTTTGTAACTCGGACGTTGTCGTCATGATTAGACAGAACAGACTTACACGAAATGAAGCCGAAAGAAAGGGACGGCAGTTATTCTCGCATGCTCCTCTCTGCCTCCTTCAGCATTTTCCTCTTCCTCTTCCTGGCCCCCCTTTTTGGGGGACGTTTTTTTTTTTTTTTTTTTTTTTTTTTTTCTCTTCTTCTTCTTCTTCATTCTCGTTCATAGCGGCATAGACACAGACACATACACAGACATAGACATGGCTTAATAGCTTATCCCCGACAGCAACTCTCCTAGGAATACGAGCGCATGCTACGACAAAGAACAATCAACAGCTGCAGCTGCGGTTGTAGCAGTAGATAGAGAGTAGAGAGTAGAGTAGTGCCCGCTCACTTACACTTACACTTACACTTACACACACACACACACACACACACACACACACACGGATCACCACCACCCCTCCCAGGACAGGACAGGAGAAAGCAATTGCAGAAGCCTGCAAACCCTGCGGCGGCCGAGAACGCTTCGTCTGTATCCTTCTTCCTTGTCGTCAACTGCAGTTGGACATCAACATCAGATAGACAGACGCTTGCATCCACATTCGCTTCGTAACCTGAACCCACTAGACATGTTTCCGCTTAGGCCCTGTTGCATCTTATATTCTTATTTTATACCCTCTTCTCCTCCTTCTCTGTCTCATAATTACCTGTAGGTGGGTGGAGGGGGGCGGAGGGGGAGACGAGGTTGGCTAGATCTATAGCTATAGCTGGAGCTATAGCATAGCATGGGAAACAGTTACGAGGGGGGGGAGGTGGCATGCAGTGAATGTGTTAGTAATGAGATACACGAGAAGACACGGACTAATCTGCGAAACAAGAGTTAGAAGGAATAAAAAATAAAAATAAAAGGAAGGGGAAGAGGAACAAAAAAGACAGGCCTGAGACTTAATATCCAGGGGTGGTTACAGAGGACCTGTAGGAAGAGGCAGTGACATGAAGCAAGGTAGACAGAGAGAGAGAGAGAGAGCGAGGTCAAGAGAGGACAAGGACAAGGACAAGGACAGGGTCAAGGTGAGTGAGTGGGTGGGTGGGTGGACAAGAGGAATCTGTCGTATTTCTTTCTTCTGCGCTTGCGAGAAGCCCTCGCCCCTCCTCTCTTTCGTTCCTGGGCCTATGGGCGTGAGTTAGTGAGTGAGGTAAGGGGAAGGCCCCCAAAGGAAAATCAAGATCTGAAATCAGATTCCAGATCGGGGGGGCTTCCAGTTCTTGTTCTTGTTCTAGATTCCTCGTTTCTATCATTCTCGCACATCCCACATCCCACATCCCATTATAGCATACAGCATATCCTATCCCATGGCATCCCATGACATCCCATGGCATGACATCGCATCGATGTGCTAGGTCGTAGGTCGTCGCCATCTCCTCTTGCTCCTAGTGTGCTGTACTGCTAGTCTTGCTGATAGTCATTCCATCCCCCCCCCCTCCCCAAGCCGCGTTGCAAGGAAGCTTGCAAATGCTAATGTAAATAGTCATGCAAATAGTGGTGTTAATAGTGATGTTCATGCTGTTCCCTCTGCTCTCCTGTCCTCTGCCGGCATACACACACATGCACACTCACACCGCTGGCGTATTAGCACCGGCACCGGCACCAGCACCAGCACCAGCCCCAGATGTCTCTACATCTCATTTCTTTTTGTGCTGCTCCCTCCTCGATTGGGCTTAAGCCGTGGGAGCTTTCGATGTCAGTGTTGTATGGTTGTTTATTTCGTATTTTATTTCTGAAAAAAAGAAAAAAAAAAAAAAAAAACACACACACCCAAACACCCCAAACACACAGGTCCGTTCACTCTTTTCTTCTTGCCCTTGCCACCCTTTTTCTCTTTTTATGGAAAGCCAAGATCATCTAGTATCTGTCTACGTGAAATTAAGTCTGTTCCAGGTTGCAAGCGGAGGCCACTCGGATGCTGCAAAGCGGGCGGGCGGGAGACAGACAGACAGAGAAAGAGACTGGATGAGATGACGTCTCAAGACTAGGGCGTGCAAAGTAATAGTCAGTCCCAACTTCCAAGACGACCCTGATTCTGTTCTGTTCTGTTCTGTTTCTTTTGCCACCTGCTGCTTCTAGTTTCTTCATCCTCCGTCCTGTCTTTGTTCGCTCACTAGCAAAACACTAGAGGCTGTTCCTTTGGACTGGTAGGCGGAGAGGAGGGGTGGGAAGGGGAAGGGGAAGGGGGGTGTTGGCTTCTTTTCTTTTCATGTGCTAGTTAGTTAATTAGTCAGTCAGTCAATTTACTTTGAGGACTGGCGAGAGGCAAGCGAGAAGAGGACGGAGGCGGAAGAATGATAGCCGGGAACGGCGAGAGAAAGAGAAGGAGAAAACGAAAACGAAAACAAGAGATGTGAGGACAGAGTAAACTCCGGCTGTTGAGATGAAGAATGAATAAAGCCAGCCAGGTGACAGAGCACTGACGTGGGCTATGCACTGACTGCTCGAAACTATGCCTATTCTCGTCCAGTTCTCCTTTCCTCTGGCGACTCTCTCCAGTGACTGACTGACTGACTGACTGACCGTCTGCCTGCCCGCCCGCCTGCCCGCCTGCCCGCCTGCTACTACCCACTGACCAAGCTCTCCTTTTTGTCAGCTCTGTAGTCCCTAAACAAGGTTTGTGTTCAGACCCCAGGACAGCCCCAACCGGATCACGCTGATGTGCGTAATCCGGGTGAGAGAAGCAGAGACCAGGCCCCAAGGATCAGCCAGGGTCAGACCAGACGGACCCCTTCCCTTCCCTTCCCTCCCCCCCCAGCCCTAAGTCAGGTCGGAGCTTTGTTCTTTTTTTTTTTTTTTTTTTTTCTCAGGTAGAACAAGACGCAAAACAAGCACAATTTCAAGTTAAAATAAAACAGCAAAAGAGAAAAGTATAGGCGAAAAAAAAAAAAGGAAAAAAAAAACCCCCCCCAGAAATGTACATGTGCGTGCGCGCAAGCTCCGTCATCAGGGTGTTGAAAGGCCGTGTTGCCGCTCCTCTTCTCACTATCGAGAATCAGACAAAAAAGTTCCTCTGCTCTCTCCTCCTATCAATCCTTCTTCTTCTTCTTCTTCTTCTTCTTCTTCTCGGCACTTTTCTCCTCTGTTTAGACCCCAAAGAAATATGGACGGCCATCCCAGTAGGAAGACGAGCGACTCTTTGTCGTGTTGTGTCGTGCCGTGTTGTGCTGTGCTGTGCTGTGTCTTGTCTTGGTCCTGGTCTTGGTCTTGGTCTTCTCCTTAGTCCCAGTCCTGTTGTTTTAGATTCAGACAAGTTTGAAGAAGAAAATAGAACCGGAAGTGATAGTGAAAGAAGAAAAAGGGGACCTGTTTCTTTCTCTACTCCTCCTCCTCCTCCTCCCCCTCCAGCTCCCCCTCCAGCTCCTCCTGTCTGCTGCCCTCTACTTCTTGTCAGTAGCGTCGTTCTATCCTTCTGCTTGTCTCTTTCTGTATGGCTGTCTGTCCTCCCTCCCACCTCCCCTCCCAGACAGACGCTACTAACGCCCGATACGCTAATTTTCGCCGTCGATCACAGCCTGGGCGTCTCTTGTTCCAATTTCTTTGGCTTCTTCTTCTTCTTCTCTGCTCTGCGCCCCTCCCCCCCCTCCTTCTTCCCTACTTCCCTTGTTCCCTTCTAAGACCCTGTGGGCTATCCAGGCCCGGCGTCTAGCAGGCAAGGAAGAACAGGACTGGACAGGACTTCCAGGACATGCAGATGCGCACAAACAACCCCAACCCAAACCCCAACCCCAACCCGCAAGATAATCTGCACCCATTCACGTAACATTGCTTAGTACATACACTAGAACAGGGTACTTTTGGCGTTCCGGCTTGTCCTGGCTCTGGCTTTTGATGGCTACCGAATTCCGGGGGCCCCCCAAGTAACGAGATGGACGCCTAAACCTACATACACACACACACGCGGAGAACTAGAACTAGAGAGAGAGAGAAACAGAAACAGAAAAAAAAGGGCAAGAGATAGAGCTGATCCCAGAGACTGACAGCAGCAGGACAGGAGAGAACGAAGGCGAGAGGCGGAGAAGGAGAACAGAAGGAGGGCAGAAAGGTTGTACCTACACCATATTGTGCATGATACTGTAGATCATGTTGCACATCTTGCGTTTCTACTTTGTGCTGTCTCTTCCTGCCCTGCCACACGAAAAAGGAAACGAGGAAACAAGAGAGAATAGAGCGTAGAAAACCGCCTTCCAACCAGAGGACAGGACGGCGGACAGAGGAGAGGGAAGGGACTTGTTGCAGGCCCTCGTCCTCGTCCTCGTCCTCCTCGTCCTCGTCCTCCTCGTCCTCCTCCTCCGACCTAACCCTAACCGCTCACAAACCCTTGCCTTACGTCATGCCATGTCTTGTTTCTCGTATTCATTTCTTGCGTCCCCTTTCTTTGTTACCTGCTGCCCAACCTCAGTCAATACAAGAATTTATGTATGTCTGTACATGACCAATCCAATCCAGATTCTTGTGTTAGGCTGCCACGAGAGATGCACACCAGAGGGAAGGAAATAAGCCTGGAAATAAGACGCAAAAAAAGAAAAAAATAAACGACTTCCTGGCTGGCAGTCAGTGGAGAGCTCATTCATTCCGTCTAGCTTCTCCCCTCCTCCTCCCCTCCTCCCTTCTCCCTGAACCTGGACCGCAACATCTGCCTCGCTACCAGCTCCTGCGCATATACGGGATCGGCCTAGCAATTTATTAGTCCCCCGCATGCCGTTATATCCATCACCGCTGGCTCTGGCTCGTATTGCCACAGCTATGAGATTGACGTTGACAAACCGCCAGCCAGGTCGGTTAACCAGCCAGCCAGCCAGCCAGCCAGCCAACGTGCTGGCTCAGTTGTTCTGTCAGTCCCACGCCCGGGCCTGCTGCTGCTGCATCATCACTCCCGCTGTATTTCCTTTTTTTCTTTTTGTCTTTTTCTTCTTCACTCGTCCTCTCCGTTTCTTGCAAAGGCCCGAGCCAAAACGACAAAATACTTGTATCCGTAGTTTAGTTGCAGACACAGCCGCAGCAGACAATGGGCACCGTCGGGGCCACATAGTGACACAGGCCTTAAACTTTTAAGCTTTAGCCTTATTTTTTGTTATTCCTGCTGTTGTTGCTCTGATGGCTGGCGATGCTGATGTTGTCTCTCTGCTTCTTGCTTCTTGCGCCTCTTCCTCCCCCCCCCTCCTCCTCCTCCTCCTCCTCCTCCCGTCCGGGCCTCTGCTCTACGCAGACCAAGGACAACTAGAAAACTCGCTAACATCAACCCACCGCAGCGCAAACTCTCTCTCCCCCCCCCCAAAAAAAAAGAAAGAAAGATTAGAGCTGTCTCTGTGGTCTCTGTGGTCTCTGTGGTACTTCCCTAGAGTCACCCTCTTCAAGACCCGTGATATATCCTCCCTAGGAGCCCGGTGCTAGCAGTAGACCTGCAGCCAGACCCATATATTGCATTGCACACGAGGTGTTAGAAAATTAGACATGAGCAAGCTTTGCCAAGAGAGACATTTCTACTACACCCATCTGTCTCGTCCCAGCTCGCAGGCTTCCCCGACTTCGCTGACTGACTGCTGACTGCTGACTGCTGACGCTAAGGTTTCTGCCCGTTGCCCGTCTGCCCGTCTGGACTGGTCCTCCTTCTCTTAGTTTCCTCCTCCTTTTCCTCCTTTGTCGCCGCGTCGACTTTCGCTACTTGGATAACACCGCACCTCGTAGTCTCTCAGCCTCTAAGCCCTCGGGCTATCCTCGCCATCCTCCTCGCCATCTACTACCCACAAACGCACTCAGACGTAGACATGTAGGGTCATACGCATGGAGACAAGCATGCAACAATACACAACACATGCACTTTCAAGTTCTAGCTGAACACCATCCAGTATCCAGAACCCAGTGTCCAGTGCCCAGTGCCCAGAGCCCGACAAGTAGCATCCACCCTAGACACACCGTACTCACACGAGCAAACAAGCCCCGCCCCCCCCCGTCCGCTGTTGTGCACCTATCCGTTTCTTTTTATATCTTCCATGTATTTTGTTGTCGTGTCTTGTTTTCGGCCTTACTAGTCTAATTTCGTAGGCTTTGTTCCGTTGCATACACGCCCTCTCTTGTTTCGCGTGTCTCTGCCCTTTTGTTTGCAGCTTAACAGCTTACAGCTTACGGCTTGCAGACCGCATCTGGCCTGATATATGCAGACATGCGGAACCATGAGATCGGCAGGGGGGGGAAGGGCGTCATGTATGTAGTATAAATGTCCACATGTATGTATACAGACACAGACACAGACACAGACATAGACATAGACATAGACATAGGCCACACACACATACACACACGTACTCATAGACACATAGACACACACTCTCACACACACTCTCTCTCTATCTTCTTACCCACTCCCTCACTCAAAACCGACCCGACACACAGCATTGTACACAGCAGATACACAACGAAGAAAAACAGGATGGGAGAGGTGGATGGTGAGAAGGCAAACCAGACTATAGACGCCGTCCGTCTACCCCTCTTTTGGTTCTCGCCTTTTATTACTGATAGCCACAGAGAGAAAAGAAAAAGAAAAAGAAAAAGAAAAAAAGCCCCAAACCGTGAGAAATCAGCAATAATAAAACATACAAAACCGAAAACATGTGAAAGATCCAACTACGCCATCTTCCCCCCCCCCCCGGGAAAACAAAGACCGGAAAGAGTAGCCCGACGACAAGCGGGACATGCGGATGAAAACGTTATAGTGGCCGTATCCAGTTAGCTTGGCACATCACGTAAACAGTACCGCCATATCGGGCTGTTTGCGTTATATTGGCAAAGAGAGTAAGAGAACGCAAGACAAAAACAAAAGAAAAAAAAAAAAAAAAAACACGAGGGGACAGAAGAACCGGCGGATATACTCTAGGCGAATGCCGTAGAGCTAGTAAGCGGATGAAGCACCTCCTGCTAACTTGCTTCCACATTGCCTTATGCTACTGTACAACAAGTGGTGCTATGTGGCTGCCTACCCTCCCACCCCCATGGCAAACACGAGGTGGGAGCATATCGAGAGAGCAAAGTATCGTATATCTCCATAGCAGCTGTCACGACAACAAGCATGACGACACAAATCATGAGGAACCAAAAGGAGATATAGGGTCACTAGCGATCTAGTCACCACCACCCCTCCCCCTCGCCTTCTCTCCCCCTTCTCTCAGGTCTCTTGGTACTTTTCGGTCCCAGCCCCTCCCGACAATATACCAACGGCTTGCGTAACACAGCCACCACCATCAAATCACCACGACACGCGCTGTTACAGCGAGAAATAGGAGATCCACGATCGACACAAGCAAAGAACAAAAGAGCACAAGGATACAACCACACAAAACATGTATGTATGTGTGTATATACAGATATATACACACATACATGAAATGCGGAAAGGGACGAGGAAACAAGAGAAGAAGGGAGGAAGAAGGCGAAGAAGAAGAAAAGAAAGCAAACAAAGACAGTGGTGGCGCCTATGGCTTGTGTGCTACCGAGGCTGTGTTAGTGAGCATGGTAGATAGATGTAGCAAGCAGCGCAAGCAACGCAAGCAACGCAAACATATGCAAAACACACAAACGGGCTGCTTGACTTGACCGAGTCATGGGGCCCTCCGTTTTCTGCCGAGTCCGAGACCACGCCCTTGACTCAAGGCAAGATAGGGTAGGTAGGCCAGATGACAAGCGGCGGGCGGGTACGAGGACCGTGGTACAGAGGCGGATGCGGTAAGCACCCTGGCACTGCACTACGGACTGCTGAAGAAAGTACTAGCAGGTGCTGAAGCAAGCGCTGGTCCTTTGCAGTCGCCAGTCTTCCAGTCGCCAGCCTTCCAGCCTTCCTTCCAGCCTTCCTTCCAGCCTTCCAGTCAGCCCGCGGTCTTTCGCTTTGTAGCTCGATGCAGCTCAGCCCCGAAGCACAGCTTGTAGCTTACTGCACAGATTCCAGCCCCAAAACACAGCTCGTGACGGTGATGGGCACACAAGCCACAACTCGAGCGCAAAAGTACGGCCAGAGTCATAGACTATAGAGACAAGCAATATATTTGCTAATGATGGGGAGGCGCAGAACACGCCAACAAGACGGCCAGAACAAGACAAGGGAGCTAGTAGGGAAACAAAAATAAACAAGCCAAATCAGAGACCATGGATACCCGAGCAGGAGGCAAGAGACCAATAGTTGAGAAACGACAGAGACACAGACAAACAGCGAATGACTAAATCACACACACACACACACACCCCCTCGCGTTTGTGATGACAGTTGTACGAAGCCCATCACCGCCTACGTGACTAACGCCATGCCATGTCATGAGTCTGTGTTGGCGCCTGGACTCTCGTGGTTCTTGGTGCTCTCTATACTCGGGTTCCCTCTGAGTTTCCTTCTCCCGTTCTTGCTCTCCTGGTCATTCTCTCTCTCTCTCTCTCTCTCTCTCTTGCCTTCCTCGCTCGGTTTCTTCGCTTTTCTTTTTTTTCCCCCCCCTGCTCTGTTCTGTTCTGTTTCTTGGCTGGATATTTGTATTGGTACCGAGAGAGCACGGGCTGGCCGAACGAGGACCGTTGTGCGAGCCTGGATCACGAAAACAAGATGAATACGGAGAGTTCATTCTCGATAACCTTTTTTTTTTTTTATGATCTAATGTCCTCCTGTCTCCATTGTCGATCTTTGGTGTTCTTTATGTTCTCCATTGCTTCCATGGCTCTTGGCTTGTTAGTCGAGAGACACACACCACTACGCATGTACACACAAATACATACGCGATCGAGTTAGGCTTGGAACGTGTCGTTATCAATGGGTAGCCCGTGTGTAACAGGCACAAGACCCTAACGCCATTGAAGATAACCCCAATAGCTACCCACTACGATCAAGATATCTACGCCGCAAGATGGTATGTCGAAATCGAAACAAGTGGTTGGGTTGAAAGAAGAGGAGCTCTTGGACAAGGCAATTTGGGCACAGCCAAGATAGGCGAAGGGTCTGCTGTGCTCTCCCCTTCCCCCTCAATTGGCTCATGACTCCTTTACCAGGGGTCCTCTTTTCTCTGCTTGTCTTCATGTCTGATTCTGTCGATCGAGTGAAGATCACCCACGTATCTGCATTTACAGCGGTGGGGGATGGAGGCAAAAGTCCAGGAGAAGCACTTGCATCTACCAGGCTGGACTGGATGCAAAAGTGGATAGGTGGACACAGGTGCGCCAGAGCGGACCGACGGTGGAGTCGGAGAGGCAGAAAGGATAGGGGGGGGGGGGGATTGGACGAGGCGAAAGGCAGGCCAGGGCAGGCCAGGGCGGCTTGGTTGGATTTGGCCTGAATTTGGATTGGCATGCACTCGGTTCGGCTTGACCGCAATGGGCTGGCGTTGGGTGTGATGGTCGAGGAGGCTAGAGGCTGGAAGCGTGCGTGACTTGACAGCTGGTGAGCCAAACTGGAGACGTCACTAGGTGAGGGCGGATGTGGAGGCGGCGAGTCGGGGGGATCGGTAGGTATGCATGCGTGTGTCTATATTGGCGATGATCTGATCTAATTTTGTGCAGTTTAGCCTGGATCCCACCTGCAGGCGTGAGCTGGCACTAACAGACAAGAACAAAGGACAACAAGCATCCGCATTGCATGAGCATCGACAAACGACAACGGAGGTGTATCAGCGCCTAACACGGTGTGGGCTACAAATCGCCACGAAGCTGACACTAGGCTCAGCCCTTGACGTGTCTTGTATTTTTTCTTCTTTTTTTTTTTTGGGAGAGGGAGGGTTTCTTCTATTCTTCTTTTTCGTTTCTCCGTTTCTTGCTTCTCCTGTCGCCCAAGTCCAAGTCCAAGTCCAAGTCCAAGGGCATGGGCAAGGTGAGCAGGTAGAAAAGGGGGGGGGGGGGACGAACAAATGAGCTAAGCCGAGCGCTTAACCAAGAAGGGAAAAGACCACTCACTCAGTCTATAGCGCTAAGCCTGGTAGCGACCAGACAAAGAACAACTAAAGAACGGGCGGGGCTTCCATTGTTTCTTTTTGGGGATTGGGCGAAAGTAGGAGTTGTCTTTCCGAGTTCTTGTCAGGTTGACCCCGTCTGCTTGCTTCCTGCTTCCTGCTTCCTGCTTCTTGTCGGCCGTTCCTCTTCGTCTCGCTCTTCTTTTGCTCTGCTTCGCTGAGGGGGCCAACTATAACCAAGGATGTGATATGGCGATGTAATGGCTCTGCGTTGTAGCACGCACACTGGCTGCATGCTCAAGTGAAGTGTCAGGGCTAGAGACGCTCCTTTGGCGTTTGTCGGAGGATCTGAGAGAGCCCATCATTCGCTGCATCTGCATAGGTGCTGACTCAAAAGCAGCCGCCCACCGAAAAGAGGTTCGGCAAGAATGACAAGGCACATGTGGACTTGGTTGATGGTGAGAGTCAGAGTCAGAGTCAGGTTAGCAAGAAACGTAGCCTACAAACAAGCACAAGGCTGCCCACACTGTGGATTTACTTGGCCTCAGCCTGCTGACAGTGCCAGACAGACACACCGAGTGTGTGGCAGCTGGCAACTGTTCTGTGTCGTAAACACAACCCTAATCCTGGGTTAGGCAGCCCCCTTGGGCACAAAGGCCCTCCTCCTCGGCGAAGGAGGGGGGCCACCTCCTCTCTTTTCTCATGGCTAGCCAGGCGCCCACTTGCCAGCACATTGATGGGACTTTGTTGTGTTTGCCTGTGCAAGGCTTTACATGCATATATGCATGGGGGGGGGGGAAGGGGAAGGGAGGAAGGGCTTTGCTTGCTGTCCTTGTTCAGTAGATGTGCATAAATGTATGCATGTGAACTAGGCCAGTTTAGTTGGCTATGGTGAGAGAGAGAAGAGAAAGGGACGGCAGCAGCGGATAGAGCACAAAGAGCGTCCGTCAGGCTGGGATGGAGAGGACAAGCAGCAAAGCCTTGCGGAATTTGGGGGGGGAATTTGGGATCAGGTTCGGGTCTAAGGTTCAGGCTAGATTGGGGGTTAGGTCAGGCCAAGTCAGGCCAAGTCAGGCCGGGGCTGTGGTCGTGGTCGTGGTCGTGGTCGTTTTCTTTCTGGCTTTTCTTTGGAGAGAGAAGATGGGAGATGTTGATTGGGCTGCTGTCTGTCAATATGTGTGCGTGAATGGTGTGTGTGTGTGTGTGAGCCGTGTTATGTGTCGACCCGTGCCTGGCTGGCCCTGTCCACCATTTGTTGTCTCTCTCGGCAAAACCAAACACAAAGAAGAAGTGGAAGAAGCTAAAGAAGCCTTGCTGACCGCTAAATTGGACAAGGGAGGGAAAAAGAAGGGCTGAACGAAGTTAATGAGCTGTTCCTTGCAAGCCAGAGAGCACAGGACTCGGACAGGGGGCTGTAGCTTAGCTTAGCTGGGCTTTTTTCCTTTTGGGGTGGATTTCTTTTTTAGCTTTCAAAGCCGCTCTGCCCTTTTCCTTGTTCTGTGCCGTGCTTGGTGTGCGTGTGCGCGCGCGTGTGTGTGTTGTTGTTGTTGTTGTTGCTGTCGACGATCTGTGCTTCTTCGTGTCTCCCTGTAGGAAAAGAGGCAAGGGAGCCAGGGAGCAAGACGTCAAGCTTAGTATGGTATGTCTGCTGGACGAGACCAAACTGAACAGGTAGTGATGAGTACAGTAAATGGGGCCATATAGCTACAACTGGGAATAGTGATGATGCCTGATGTGATGTGTATAGAAAGAGAAAGGTAGTGTGGGCGGGAGATATGCGGGTTGGGTAGAGCGCCGAGACAGCAGAAAGAAAGAAGAGCGTCCCAACTCATGCCCAAGCATCACCAGCACCCACCGACGTGGGATTAGAGTCTAGAGTCTTTGAGACAGGAAAAAGAAGAAGAAAACAAAATGATGGCCAGGGCCAGAGTTCTCAGTCAGTCTTGCCGCGGTCTCGCACACGCACACGCTCACGCTCACGCTCTCGCTCTCGCTCTCGCTCTCGCCATCTCTCTGCGTGTTCATTAAACGGTCTTTGCATGGCCGCATGTGTGTTGTACGTACATTACATGTGCAGGCTTCAAATAGAAATGATAATTTAACATTAAATATTAAATATTAAATATAATATCTCTTCCTTGATATAAAGCTAGAGAAAGCGCCTTGGGCCCAACGCGCCAGGCGCCAGGCATGATCATATTCTCTCCCCAGTTCTTAATATTCTCGTTCTCATAGTTTTTCTTTGTTCTCTTTGTCTTCTTCCTTCTCTTTAATCAATTTTTTTTTTTCTTTTTTTTCCTTTTCTCAAGAGAATTTTTATAAAAAAAAAAGTGAGAAGCTGTCGTCTTGATCTTCGTGTTCATCGTCATCCGTTGGTGAAATTCTCTTTTTTTTTTTTTTTTTTTTTTTTTTTTTTTTTTCCTATCATATTCTTTCTCTCCCTTTCTAATTCTCTTCTCTCTTCTCTCTTCTTGACCTTCTCCCTTTTGTACTACAAAAAAAGATCCCCTTGACCGCTCTTAAAACACTAAAGAAGAGAAAGAAAAGGAAAAGTAACAAGAAATACTCCTTCTCTTTACCTTCTTCTGGCTCTCCAGCTTCTCTTCCCTCCTCCGCGTCTCTTCTTCTTGCTCTCCTCCCTTCCCTCAGAGTATCTCTATCTCTTCGTACAATCACAACATCTTGGCCTCCCCTCCTGTCACTCGCTCCCCACCCCTTTTTATTATCATAAAAGCTAGCCGCCTGGCTCTTCTATCTCGTAGTGTGCTTCGCCTCCTCGTTTGGCCAGGCTTGACTTGACGCTTCCCAGGCCTCGACAAGCCTTCTCTTGAGGGATTCCCACCCACACCCTAGCCAGCCTTCTTGATACCCTGCTGCCCTCCTCCTCCTCTCTCTCTCTCTCTCCCTCTCCCTCTCCTTCTCCTTCTCTCCCTATATCAACCCATCCCAGCCCAACCGCTACCTCCTCTCAACTCAACTCTCTTCCTCTTCTCGTCTCCTCATCCTCTCCCAAACACCCTTCTCACTTCGGCCATGTCACGGTCCCAACAGGCCTTGGCCATTGCCGCCAACATCGCCCTCGCGCGCCAGGTCTACGATATCCCAGAAGATCCCATCACCCACGACCCAATCTCCAGCTTCCAAAACCGCCTGCCACCCTCAGAGCTCTACCATTTGCCAGCCCAAAAGGAAGTTGAACTGGCCCATGCGCTCGCCGTAACTTCTAAGCTCAAGGACGAGTCCGACTACACTTCCGCCGTCACTGTCACAGAAGACCCTAAGCGCCGGCGCTTGTTGGTGCTGCTGGCCGTCAACCGCGCTTCGCCCGAAGATGGTCAGGAAGAGCTAGACAGCGCCCATGTGGCGCTTGAGCGTGTGCTACAGATCATGTCCGAAGTCCGCAGCAGTGAGTCCTCTCTTTTCCTCCAGTTCTCCCACCACCACCATCACCATCACCTCCTCCTCCTCCTCCTCCTCCCCAGTTTCTAACATCCCGGGTCTCTCCCAACACCTCCCCCCCTCTAGGAAACAACAATGGAATGCAAGACCGTATTCTCGGAGCTGTCGTTACTGCCTGCCACGCCAAGATCCTCGCCCGCATGGGTCTGGCCCCGTGTCGCCATAACAAGACCCGCATGCCGCTTGATGGCAAGCTATCACAGGCCGTCCAGGCTGTCAACAACCTTTTGTGGCAGAAGCAGCCCCCAGGCGCCCAGGAATTCCGCCATTACGGCACTCTCGTGCTGCAACTCATTGCCAAATGGCGCCAGGCCCCCGACGAAATCGACCGCCTTGTTGCCGTCGTGTACGGCCTGCACGAGCTCCACAAGAACATCCCAACCCTAGACCGTCTGATGCGCGAGCTCCCACCTCGTAGCATCGTGCCCAGTGCTGCCAAGAGCATTGCCGCTGTTGTGGCCAAGACCGCCTACTATGTGCGGGTCGCGCGTACCTTGTATCGTACCGCCAAAAAGTATCCGATTGCGCGCCGTGCCCGCATCGTCCCCATTAACCTGCCGCCGATTGCCTTTGCCCAGACTCCCCTGCCCATGCATGGCACGCCAGGAGCAGCTGCCGTGCTCTCCCGAGATACCAAGATTAAGAGTCTGTGCTCTGGTGCGCCGCCAGCTACCCTGCAGACGATCGTGCGCTATCTGAACAGTAGTGCCAAGGCATCACGTGCCGGCGAGAGCTTCGAGGAGGTCATGCACACCTCTTTGACTGGCCGTATCCATGCAGAAATGCAAATCATATATTACTGCAACATGCCAGAAAATCGCCACATTCTCTCCCCTCGTGCCGTATGTGCCAGCAAGGCATCTTGCTTCCTGTGCAACTCATATGTCACTGCCCATGGCTCTGTCTACGTGCCCTTCTCGCACGGTCGTCTGTACACCAACTGGCGCCTGCCTAACATGAGCGGCTTGGAGATCCCCGAGGCTGCCTTTGTTGGCCGTCTTGAAACTACCGTGACCTGGGGCTTGGGCCTCCTTAGTGCCTATGGCCATGCCCCGCAGCGTCCCGAGCCGGCACAGAGCGTGGTCATGGGCCTGAACGGCAGCACCACTACTCTTGGCGACTTGGGCCCGTATGATGCTGCGCGCGAAGACGCCGAAGTCTGGTACACCGAGGATGAGATGGAGAACTATGTCGACGGGGTCGCAGAGCATGTCGACGACGATGATGAGTTGGAGCTTGAAACTGAGCCCCACCTGATTCGTGAGCACGACGACGATGACGACGAGCAGAACAACCTGATGGATGAGTACGAGGATGAGGATGAGGAAGTCCTGGGCTCTGGTCCCTACCAGAATGGTGTCTCAGTTAACGGGACCAACCCCTACGGCTCGAACCCGCTCGGCACTAACCCCATGGGAACTAACCCCATGGGCACCAATCCCTTTGGCACCAACCCCATGGGTACCGCGCCTCACGGCGGCGCTGCTTTCACAGCACCCGTCATTGTCTCGTCGCATCGGGAGCTAGCCAACGAAACGGCCGATGTAGAAACCGCGCCCACTACCCCCGAGCCCGAGCCCGAGATGCAACAAGCCGAGGCCTTGGCCTCTTCCAAGCGGGAAGCCGCCGCCTCTTCAGAGTCAGATCCTCTCAGCCTTCCTGAACGGCCCAAACAGCATTTCATCCGGGCCCAGTCAGCTCCGGTGTCCAGCTCGTCTGCCTCGCGGCTCGAGCCCCCGGCTCCCAGTGTCTCCGAGGCTGTAGTTGAGGAGCAGGTTGTCGAGGCCGATGTCGAAGAGGCTATTGATGATGCCGAGTCGCATTTGGCAGTATCGGAAGTGAGCGAGAGAGTCTCTGCAGCCGACCTGCGTACCCAGTCTGCGTCGGAGCCACCGACAAACACCCACCGGCCTGCTGTACCGACACCACCGACGCACGCGGCCACGCCGTTTGTCCTTGCCGAGCACGAGCAGAGAGAGGCTGGCCCATACACAGCCAGCTACCAGTCCACAGCGGTTTCAGACGGCTCGGTATCCGATGGCGATATTGAGGCACGTGACGCCGCGCCCTCGCAGGGGCTCCGATCGTCCGCTTCAACTAAGCCTGTTGTGGTCAACTCGACGTCCGAGAGTGTCCCTTCGCCAATTGTGGAGCCGGTGGTTCAGGTGGTTGAGGTGGCGAACACGACCAAGGTGGCCGAGTCTGTCGCAACCTCTGTTGCTGAGCCTGATGCCCAGCCGGCTGTTGTGGCCGAACCCGTCACTGTGCCCGAGCCTGTGGCCGTTGCCGAGCCTGCCGCTCAGTCGCCCGAGATTCCCGCCAAGGCTGCTGCGCGCGAGCTCAAAGAAGAGCCCGCTGCTGCCGAGACGCTTGTGCCTCTAGTTGTCCAAGATGCCCAGCCTGTGCCCCAGTCCGACGCTGAGCATAAGCCTGAGCTCGAGACAGCAGTTGAGTCGCCTGCTGCCCCTGCTGTGGTGGCTGCTCCCGCTGAGCTTGCCCCCACCGGAGCTGTATCCGTGGCCGACTTTGCTGTCAGTGGCCCTGTTACCGCTGTCCCACTGGTCCCGGCTGCTGTCGATGTAGCGGTGCCTGCTGACGCTGAAGTTTCGGAGACCACGACGCCTGCTGAGCCCGCGGCTTCTGCCTCTGCCCAGACTACCGTCCCCGACCAGGCCCCAGTGTCTGATCCCACCACGGCTGCACCTGTTTCCGCACAGACCGCCGCTCCGGCTGCAGCCGTCAGCCAGACACCCGCACGTGCGCAAGCTGGCAAAGCCTCAACGGCTAATATCGCTCCTGTAAGT
The DNA here is from genome assembly GCA_002742255.2 of Ceratocystis albifundus. Lineage (NCBI taxonomy): Eukaryota > Fungi > Ascomycota > Sordariomycetes > Microascales > Ceratocystidaceae > Ceratocystis > Ceratocystis albifundus. Next base: position 1,037,841 of record MAOA02000030.1, on the reverse strand, counting down.
CATGTCCCTTCCCTTCTGCATCTCATCTGCTCGGCTTCCAACTCTGTACTAACAAACATACATCTACAGGCTCCTGTATCTGTTGCATCTGGCTCTGGCTCTGGCTCAGAGACACCTCTGAAGAAGGGTCTACGCTACCGGCTCAAGTCTCTCTTCAAGAAAGGGAACAAGACAGCGGCTGCGGCGACGAAGTAGACGAATTCGAAGCAGCTCAAGTGGAAGCACGGGATATTGATTGGGAGAATCTCGGCCGTCGGCGTCTCTGTTCGGGATGCCGGCTCGGGGCGTCTCGACCCGGAGGCTCGGCTCTGTTCGGGGTTCGCCGGTCGTGCTTTTCTAGTTCTCGTTTGTCCTGAGAACTGAACTCTCTGCACGGGATACATAGGTGCTCGGGTACAATGCTCCTTACTTCGGTACATTGTGCCTCGAGTGTCTTATATTACGTCTAACGGCCCGGCCGCTACTCTTCTCCCCATTCACCTCGGCTTACCTAATGACTCTTCCTTTGCTACCTCTTCTGCCAGATCTTCCTGGTATCTCGAACCTTTCCATTGCCTCAATAATCTACCATCCTCCCTCGTCTTGTGCTTTATCTTGTATGCACTCACGCCAACCAATACATCACAACCCCCCCCCATAGACTCCGGCATGTTAGAGCTTGTTTTCGCCTTATTTCTGTCTCTCTGCTTTCCTTTTGCTCTGTTCTTCTTTGTCCTCTTTCTCCTGCTTGTTTCCATTCCTGCTTTTACACTGTCACTTCTTGTTGTTTGCTTCCTTCATTTATACTGTCTTGTTTTTGGCTTGCCTCGTGCTGTTCTTCTTGCTTTGATTCTGTCTTCCTTATACTCCCCCATTTCGCTACACCTCGCTTTGATCTGCTCGCTCTAAGTTGTCATCTTATTTCCTGCTGTGTTCCGAGTCTTTTTGCCATTTCCTTTTACACTATTTACTATTTCTTCTTCTTATGAATATACGACTGATGCCTTGAAACTCCGGCTTGTCATCTCGTAACTGTGACTTCAATTTAATCCCTTGTCCTCTGAAATACGTTGTGTTTTATTCTTGTATAGATGTTACTACTATTACTATTAGTCTCCAGCAAATGCGCTGGATCTACTGTTCTGTTGGTGCCCCTGTTGTGGTCGGTTCTCTGTAGTCTGCGGTGGCAGTGACCTGCCTCTCTTCGCATCTCCAGAGCGGGGGTTGCCTCTCTGGTGTCCAGACAGCTCAGCTCGGGCTCAAGCTGCTGTGACTCTTGGTTGCTGCGAAGCACGCAGGCAACGTAGCTTATCGCTTTCTTGCTTCCAAAGAGCTTGTCCGCAAACCGTTGACTCCAAGCTCTAGGCAATACCTTGCAAGTCTACCAGTAGCCTCGGTCCTTTGCTTAGTGATATACTCTGCATCCAAGTGGGCAGTTGTGTCCCCATCGCTCGTGGTATTTATCGAAACCTGCATCGCCAGTCCTAGCCGCGAGGATATGGCCCAGCTCTATTCTGGTAAGTCCTCCCCCGTAGCGGGAGACGTGGAAGGGGGCTCGGTGAAAAACACCGGTTTCAAGTGGACGGTATCCTTTTCCGTTTCTTCCACCACCCTTCGTTATCGAGACGTAGCCGGTCTCTCCTCCATCTCCGTGCTCCTTCGAGGCTGAAGCGTTGTTCTGTTGCCAGTCCCGCGCCCGCCCGCACATCAAGACATAATGCCCGATAAACGCGGTATATCCCGAACATACGACCATAGCCTGCGGAAAATACGGGGTCCCGTCTGCTCCCCCTTAGTCAAGCCGCAGAGCGCCAAACTAGTAGTATGGTGGGTGACCACATGCGAATCCTCGGTGTTGTATGTATTTCCTTCTTTTTGCTCCGCCTATGAGCTGACAATACTCTCTATCAGACCCGATATCTCCGGAGTCTCGCAACATACGACCATAGCTTGTAGAAAGCACGGGATCCCGTCCGCTCTCCCCTAGTTAACCTACAAAGCGCTGGACTAGTACTACGGTGGGTGACCACGTGGGAATCCCCAGTGTTGTATGTCCGGGCTGTTATCTTTTTGTCCCTCATCCAGTCTGGAAGACTTGCTCCCAACCCGCCAGTCTCGTGGCGTTGCCCATGCTCTCTCATGGGTGGCTGAGGTCTTTCAGTTTGCCGCAGTTCGGCTCTTATCATTTTGTTTTGCTTGCCATGGGGTACCACGTGGTGGCTGCGTACGTCAGCTGGGGCACCACGCATGCTCTCATGACTTGCATTGCAGACTTCGGTGGGATTCCGAAGTAGACTCTGCTGAGGCGTCGAAGTACGTTGGTGGTCCGCCGGGCCTTTGCCATTGTTTCTTCGCAGTGCTTCTTGAAACTCAGGCTAGGGTCCCACCAGACCCCCAACCACTTCATCTCGTTCATTGGAGCTAACCAGGTGCCGTCTGGCATCTGGAGTTTCGCGTCCATGCCTGTGGCTTTGCGCCCTTTGTAAAGGTGCATGAATCCTGTCTTACTCCAGTCGATCTCCAGCTCGTTCTCGCTGCACCATCTCGTGGCCGTCCTAAGCCATTCTCCTATCGTGAGGAGGTTGGTCTTGACTGACCGGGATGATGCGTAGATCAAGCCATCGTCTGCGTATCCAAGACTCTGCACCCTCCGAAAGAGGTCTGCAATGAAGAGCATGTAGAGGATTGGCGAAGCTGGTGAGCCCTGGGGTAGGCTGCCACCAACTTTCCTTTTCACTGGGAGTCCTCCCTCCACAGACAGGCTCACTTGTCTGTCCGACAGGAAGGACGCCACCCATTTGCACAGTGACTCTGGCCAGCGCTGGTCCCTCAGCCTGGCTATCAGCCTTTCCTTCTTGACCGCATCAAAGGCGCCCTTGATATCAAAGGTGACTAAGGATGTGATCTTCTTCAGCTTTGACTCCCCCATGATGACATCCGCCAACTTCCAAGTGAGGTCGGTGGCTGCCCTTCTGGGGACTGCCGACGCATAGTGTACTGGGATGATCCCCATTTCCACTGCCTGCGCCGACAGTTTCCTTGCCACTACCCTCTCAAGACTCTTCCCGAGAGTTGAGAGCAGCGAGATCAGCCGGTAGCTCCTTGGGAGCTTCTTGTCTCGATATGGCTTTGGGATCGCTACCATCGTCGCAGACTTGAAGACTCTTGGGTGGCATCCGGCCTCCAGGCAACAGTTGAAGAGCTTGACTATGCTGTCTCCGAAGATTGGCCATGCAAGCTTCCAAGCTGTGTTCGGTATGCTGTCTTCTCCGGGCGCGGCGCAGTGTTTCCGGCATGGAATACTGCGTCTCTGACTTCAGCCGAGGACAGCTTCTCCCAGAGTCTCGCTCTTGGGTTGGCTGCCTCTTCTGCCTGCGCCTGATCTCCTACCGGCTGGGTGTGGGTGTCTAGGAGCGCTTCGGCTTTTTCCTGTGGTGTTCCTGACATGTGCCATCATCCTCAGCCTCGTGTTATACTGTGTCAGTGGAGTCATGAGCTTGTATGCCGAATGAGTGACCGTCTTCATTTCTTCTATGAGTTTCATTATGTACGGTTCTTGAATGCACACGACATCCACCCCTTCACTCTCTGCCTCTTGCATCAGAGCCAGATGCTACTGCTGACCTCTCACCCTGGGCCTCACTACATTCCAGCAGGTGTCACGGACGGGCAGAAATAGGTAAACATGGACAAGATCAAAGGGTAACAGAATATATTCAGAAATCTAAGTCTAACAGACAAGATAGCAGGACAGACAGAGGACGAGGACGTTGCTTGGGGAGCAACATTCAGAGTACAGGAGAACTGGGGGCTTACCGCCAGATATATCTGCGAAGGCGCTGGCTGGCGGCAGTGTATCCACAACAGGCCGAGGGTATGAGAAATAGCAGGAGTTCGCGGCGGTCCATGACATCAGATCTACAGCCTGCGTTTGCACTGGTTTGCCGGCCTTTGGGCGGATATTTTTCTGTTTGGCAATTAGCTTCTGCTGCGCCCTCCTGGAGTCCCACCCCTTCTCTAAAGTAATCACATCCTTGCGAAGGAGACACATCTTGGGGTTTGCCAAGTATGGGCCGCGGCAGATGAAGCAGACAGAGACGTATTGGTGCTCCACCTCGCAGCATTTCGGGTGTTTGCTGCTTTCATGCTCACTCGAGCCGCAGTGCTTGCACAGCTGCGCCCTTGAGCACTTCTTCGCGTCGTGCCACCCGAAGCATCGGGAGCACTGCGCGACTGGTTTAGGTCTCTCGACCAGAAGGCGTGTGGGGATGAGCCTGGAGCCCATCCTCAGTTGTTTCGGTACCTTCGTACCGGCCGCCGGAATCTTGACGATAAACGTCTTCTCGTTTCCTCTCGTCTTGGAGGACATGTACACCGGGGCCACTCGTGTTGCCTGTGCGAAGCAGTGGCCGATGATTTCTTCGCTCACCTCAACGGCTCGGCCGCCCCCATTCAGGTTGCGCTCGATGGGGCCGATGAGGTAGGCGTCCGTGTTTAATGCTCTGACTACCTCGGTGCCTGGACCGATGTAGTTCTTGATCTTGTCACTCTTCTCCAGCAGAGTGGCGTGACCGTCCTTGTGTGCCGTAAGCGCGAATCCGCTTCTGGTCTTCTGGACATTCTTCAGAGCCTTTCCCAGCTCTGTGTCCAATTCTTTTAGCTTTCCTGTCAGAAGAAAGCTCTCGCAGTCGCGCATTTTGTTGTCTGCGCTGACTCTAACCAGGACTCTGTTGTCCTGGCGGGCTGCCGGCCGTGCGGGCTTTTCCGCCTTGCGGCGTGTGACCGTCTGCCACTCGCCGCCCCGTTTGGCGGCCTCGTGGGTCTTTGGTCTTCCAGCAGCACTCTGTGCGTCTGCTGTTTTCGGGGCGGTTTTTTTAACCATCTCCGCAAAAGATGGGGTCTTCTTTCCGCTAGGTGCGGAGCTTGGTGGTTTGCTCTGCACCTTTCCCTGGCTGTCCAGGGGCTTTCTTGCGGGCTCGCTCGCGGGTCGGCTGTGCCAGCCCCCTTCGCCTCCCGATAGGACGAAGTCCACTACTTCCTCTGCGTGAGAGAGGATCCTTTGTTTGATGGCCGTTGCCATCTCTTGGTCTTCGTCGCGTTCGCATCGCGCTTCGAAGTCCTTCATGAGGGGGATGACCAGCCTCGTGACTGCCCCCCTCCGCTTCTCAAAAGCGCGATCTCGCGCTTCGAGGCTCCTCAGCAGGCTCGACATTGTCTGTCCGCTGCTCGAGGCTTCAGATTGTCCGCCTTTCGACTGTTTGGTGGTTTTTGTTGTTGTGGTTGTCGTGTTGTTTTTCCGCTGTTTCAGTTAGGGCAGGAGGCGCTGGCCGCCCATTTGATTGATTGATTGTGCTATTTTACGTCTACCTACTGGTTTTCCACAGCAGTACGACGGCATATTCCGGACCGGAGCACCTGCTGGGCGGTCAGCAGTGGCAGGAGCGCATAGACTTCGACCATCTCCTATGATATTTTAGGGTCCAGCAGTATAGAAAGGAGGGTCTGTTGGGCAGCCGCGTGAAGATCTAGTCTGAAAGGCCACGGGCTGTCGGCACGAGGGATAGACACCGGCGGAGTACAATGGTTTTGTCCTTTTGTGTGCATGGCTGCTGCAGCACCTCTGGTTTTCCTTTTTTTTTTCCGTACCCCACCGACGTAACCCCAGACAGACCCTAAACATAGAAGCGGGGTCGCTTCCCCACAAACATTCGTTTTCCTGAAAAATCTGCAATGTGTCCCGAGGCCATGAAAATCATGAAGACAGGACAGCAGATTCCAGCGCAGTCTGGGGACTCTTCCCTTCGCCCTCAGGCGATGAGAGTAATCAAACCGGACTGTGTGAGCATCCGAGGGCTCATGGTCTGTCCTTCCGCCACCCTGTTGGCCGCTGCCTTGAAAGGTGTGGATGTGACCCAAGGCAGTCCCCTTTCTGGTGACCTGCCACAGTCGCCAGTCTGTCCGAGGACAGAGGAACGCAAGAAAAACATAAACAAAAGAAAAAGATGTGGACTGTGTGAACTCTCAAAATTCAGTCCTGAACGTGAAGATGAACTCCTTGAGGTGGAGTGGTGTTGTGGCGATGAGGAGTTGGCGATCGCGGAAGTTGTCGTGGAAAAAAGGGAGGCGAGTCGACGACGAGGTTATCCTCAAAGTTGGGTAAGCGCGGCCTCAAGGCTTCACAGTTCATTGTCCAGATCCATGACAGAGTCAGGGAAAAAGAAAAGAATGAAAGACGCCCATCAGTGTCATAGGCGTCGTCCTCCGGCAGCCCGGGAGAGGGGGAGGCACCAGACCTCAAAGGTACCCCGCCGAGGGTTGTAAGAGGGAAAGTTGCCCTTCCGAGGGTTGGACCTCGTCTCACTTATTGTTGTTGTTATTATATTATTTTTACGTTTACCTACTGTTATTTCGCAGAAATACGACGGAAAGACCTCGTCTCACTGCTAACCCTAAGAGTATTTGATTTGATTTGATTTGAATATATTTAACGTCTACTGGAATCACGGAGATCAAACGACGCCGGATTGGCTACCGGACAGAATTAACCCTCTGCAAGGCTGACTACAGATCTCAGACGAGAGAAGCTCGTATGCTCCCAAGCAAGCTTGTTACTCGCCCTCCTCCTGAAGCCGTCGCAGCAAAAAAAAAAAAAAAAAAAAAAAGGAAATCCCCAGATATACCCTAAGCCCAGAAGTGGGGCTAACCCCCAACTTCCCCACAAACATTCGTTCCTCCGAAAAATCTGCCACGTTCCTGGAATCGTGAGAATCACGAGAGCAGGACGGCAGCTTCCAGTGCAGCCTGGGAAAAACCCCCTCCAAAGACGAGAAAAAAACCAGACTGTGTGAGCATCCGAGGGCTCACGATATATCCTTCCACTTTTCTGGTGGCCGCTGCCTTGGGTTGTGGATGAGGCGCAAGGCAGCCCCCTTTCTGGTGACCTGCCACAGTCACCAGTCTGTCCGAGGACAGAGGAACGCGAGGAAAAAACAAAACAAAGGAAAAAAAAAAGGGGCGGACTGTGTGAACTCTCAAAATTCAGCCCTGAACGTGAAGGTGAGCTCCTTGAGTTGGAGTGGTGTTGTGGCGATGAGGAGTTGGCGATCGCGAAAGTTGTCGTGAAAAGGGGGGCGAGTCGACGACGAGGTTATCCTCAAAGTTGGGTAAGCGCGGCCTCAAGGCTTCACAGCTCATTGTCCAGATCCATGACAGAGTCAGGGAAAAAGAAAAGAATGAAAGACGCCCATCAGTGTCATAGGCGTCGTCCTCCGGCAGCCCGGGAGAGGGGGAGGCACCAGACCTCAAAGGTACCCCCCCGAGGGTTGTAAGAGGGAGAGTTGGTTGTAAGAGGGATTGTTATTGTTATTGTATTCTTTAACGTCTACCTACTGATATCTCGCAGCAATACGACGGCGTATTCCGGTCGGGGACTGCTGGCTGATGTCATCTTCCAGTACCTCCTGGGCGGTCAGCAATTGCAGGTTTGCTTAGAAGTTGAACGTCTCCTATGACTTTTTAGGGTCCGGCGCTTAGGCCAGGAGGGCTCTCCATCCAGCATAGCCCTAGGGCGTGCCTGCGGGGGTTCCGGGGTTGGATACCCGGTGTTTTTGGTCTGCGACGACCGCGTGTAAACTAGTCTAAAAGGCCGCCGGCTTTCGGCACGGGGAGTAGGCCCCGGCGGAGTACAGCGGTTTTGTCCTTTCCTGTGCATGGCTGTTGCCGCATCTTTTAATGTTTTCCGTTTTGCAGGTGGTCGGTAGTAGAACTCCTTCAACACCTTCTCACGGAGCTCTCCTCGACATCTCCTCCCTATCCTGCAAAAGTTTCCTCTAACTATCCTCTCTCCGTCCCTCTCCTCCTTTCTCCCTTCCCCTTCCATACTCCCTCATCTTCCCCCTCCTCGACCCCTTCTTCGTTGCTGTCGTTGCTGTCCCGGAGTTGGTTGTGTCATGCCAGGCTGCCCCTGCTGTGGTCTGTCCTCTGTAGTCTGCGGTGGCAGTGACCTGCCTCTCCGCGTTTCCAAAGCGGGGGTTGCCTCTGTGGTCTCCAGACAGCTCAGATCGGGCTCGGGTTGCTGTGACTCTTGGATGAGCTTGAGGTTGCGGCGAAGCACGTTGGCAACGTAGCTCGTCGCTTTCGTGTTTTTAAGGAGCTTGTCCGCAAACCGTTGGCTCCAAGGTCTAGGCAGTGCCTTGCAGGTCCACCAGTGGCCTCGTTCCTTTGCTTGGTTGCATGCCCTGCATCCAAGCGGACAGTTGTGGTTCCAACGCTCATGATATTTGTCAAAGTCACCATCGCCCGTTCTAGCCGCGAGGATGTGACCCAGCTCTATTCTGGTTAGCCCCTTGTAGCGGGAGGTACGGAATGGGGGTTCGGTGGGGACACCGGCTCCAAGTGGACGGTATCCTTTTTGTTCTTTCCACCACCCTTCGTAGTCGAGACGTAGGCGGTCTCTCCTCCATCTCCGTGCTCCTGCGAGGCTGAAGCGGTGTTCTGTTACCGAACCTTGGCATCCCAACTTGGCTTGGGCGTCGGCTAACTCATTGCCCTTAATGCCCATGTGTCCTGGGACCCATAGCACTCGGGCGAGCCTTCCGGGTGTCTTGTCTGCCCAAGCTTTTAGGATTTGTCTTGTCTTGTCTACCGCTTCCTGTGATGTGCTGTTTGTGGTGGCAGCGTTGCGGAGTCGATCCACGACCCCTCTGTTGTCCAGGCACAGCCAGATCTCTCCAGCTCCTTCGCGGGCGGTCGCTCGCTTGGTTGCCTCGAGAGCCCCGACTGCTTCGGCGTCTGCCACCTCCATCCACTTTCCCAGAGCTTTGTGGTCTACTTCCTGGGTAGCTCCGTCTTCGATGATAGCCCATCCTGCGCCCGCGTTGCCACTTGTATCTTTCGATCCGTCGGAGTACGCGATGAGCGTTCCAGGCAAGGTATTCTCTACCTCATCCCGGTGTCGCTTCGTTTCCTCCTCTTTGCTGAGCCAAGTTTGGGGCGGCATGTCTGGTCCTTCTGCGAGGGGTCTCAACCTAGTGTGTTTCTCCATTTGCGCAGGCAGGAGCTTCCGTAGCCTTTCCACCACCGGGTTGAAATTCGGCCCTCGCAGAATGTGCCTATCATCTAGTGTGTGCCACCGTATGGCTTCCCTTCTCTTTTCGTCCTCCAGGAGGAGTTCGAAAGGAGGGATGCCCGCAGCGTGGTGAATGCACTCCCTTGGTGTCGTACGGTACATGGGGAGAGCTGCTCGGAGGCACTTCCTGAGCGCGATGTTCAGTTTCTCCGCTGCCTCGTTGGTTGTCTCCAACCCGGACCAGGCGCTCGCTGCGAAGAGTGCCTTGCTCACGGCACAGGCCCGTACCGCTGTGAGCATACTTTTCGTGTCTGCCCCTTTGTAGCATCCGGCTAGATACCTCAAGCCGTTTGCCAGTCGGTTGACACTCGCGGTGACCTGTGCGATGTGCTTGTTGAAAAGAAGACTCGAGTCCAGGTGTAGTCCAAGCCATCTCATTGATTCCTTTGCCGGCGTTGGAACGTACGTGCCTAGGCCTTCGATTGTCACGGAAGGGTTTCCTGCGATCCTCCTTCTGCCCTTGATGTGCAGAAGGGTTGACTTTCCCTTGTCTATTTCTAGTCCGTTGAGCGCAGTCCACTCTACCACTTCCTTCATGATGACCTCGATTGCGCTGCTACTTTGGTTGTAAGAGGGTTTGATTTGATTTGATTTGAATATATTTAACGTCTACTGGAATCACTGAGATCAAACGACGCCGGATTGGCTACCGGACAGAATTAACCCTCTGCAAGGCTGACAACAGATCTCAGACGAGAGAAGCTCGTATGCTCCCAAGCAAGCTTGTTACTCGCCCTCCTCCTGAAGCCGTCATAACAAAAAAAAAAAAAAAAAAAAAAAAAAAAAAAAAGGAATACTAGGGAGACAAAGGAAATAGAACAGCCCAGAACAAGATAAAAACAAAACAGAAAGCAGTAGGAAGTTAGACAGAGGGTAGTCCAACCTCCCGTAGAAACATCAGTAAAAGCAAATGTGAACGCCCCTCCTCTCTCCGTGCTAGCCCGTCCCCTGTTATGTGCCTACTCGGCACGCCCTCCATTTCGGGTCCAGTTTCTCCGCTAGGTACTTGCACGACCTATCCTCTCTGAGGAGTTTCTTCACGAACCTCCCCGCCAGTCTCGTAGCATTGCCCATGCATTCCCATGGGTGGCTACAGTCCTTCGGCTTGCCACAGTTTGGCACCTGGCACTTTGTCTCGGCCCTTTGGTGGTTGAACCTGGTGTGGTACTCCTCGAAGTCGCCATGTCTGGAGCGCGCCGCCAGGATTCTGGCGACGGTGCCTCGGTTCAGCCCTTTCATCCAGTCCAGCTTGTATGGCTTTGGGATTCCCATGGCCCCTCCAAGGTGGTCGGTGTTTGGGCAGTTGTCTCTCATCCAGTCCTTGAATTCGGCCCTGAATGCGTCGTTCTTCCAGCGTCTTGCTGCCGCCAGGGACATTGTCCTCTCGGGAACCAGTAGATCCGCGCTGTTGCATCCCGCCTTGGCCAGCTGGTCTACCGCTTCGTTCCCTGGCACTTCGCAGTGCCCTGGAACCCAGTAGACCTTGCCGACCGGCTTGTCCAGTGCTAGGCTCTCCGTTCCGCCTTCCCACTTTGCGAGAATGCGCCGAATCTCATCGATTTCGAGTTGAGAAGTGCCTGGCTTCCTCATCCGCTTGGTGATCCGCTTCGCTACTCCCAGATTGTCCACGCACAGATTCAAACCCTCTGCTTGTGGTGGGGCAACTTCCGCTGCGATCTTGACTGCTCTGAGGGCTGCGATGGCTTCTGCATCCGCTACCTCCCTGAACCTCCCACATGCGCCAAAGCCTTGCGCCAGGGTCTTTCCTGCGTGGTAGACAGCCCAGCCGGCTCCAGTGTTCCCGTCACTGTTGCGCGAGCCGTCCGAGTACACCCAGATTGTGTCTTGGGATTCCTTCTCGAGCAGTTTCAGATGGGCCTTGGCCGCTTCTTCCTTGCTCAGTTTCTCTGCCAGGGGGTCGGGCGGTCCCTTCTCCTCTGGCAGGAGTTCTTTGGAATCTCTGATCGGGAAAGGGAGCAATGCCTTTGCCTTGTCTATGGTGCCGTCTATTGTTGTGATGTGCAGGGGGTGGTCTGCGTTGCATGTGTATGCACGTATTCCGCCCGCCCGCATCATCTCTTGACAGATTATCCTGAGGCTTGGGAAGGCCGCAAATCTGTATAGACTTGGCTTGTTCGTCGTCTTATAGACTGGCAGGGCTGCTCGGATTCCGTCTCGGAGCACAACCTCCAGCTTATCAAGAGCTGTCTTGTTTGCCATGGGGTACCACGTAGTGGCTGCGTACGTCAGCTGGGGCACTACGCACGCTCTCATGACTTGCATTGCAGACTTCGGTGGGATTCCGAAGTAGACTCTGCTGAGGCGTCGAAGTACGTTGGTGGTCCGCCGGGCCTTTGCCATTGTTTCTTCGCAGTGCTTCTTGAAACTCAGGCTAGGGTCCCACCAGACCCCCAACCACTTCATCTCGTTCATTGGAGCTAACCAGGTGCCATCTGGCATCTGGAGTTTCGCGTCCATGCCTGCGGCTTTGCGCCCTTTGTAAAGGTGCATGAATCCTGTCTTACTCCAGTCGATCTCCAGCTCGTTCTCGCTGCACCATCTCGTGGCCGTCCTAAGCCATTCTCCTATCGTGAGGAGGTTGGTCTTGACTGACCGGGATGATGCGTAGATCAAGCCATCGTCTGCGTATCCAAGACTCTGCACCCTCCGAAAGAGGTCTGCCATGAAGAGCATGTAGAGGATTGGCGAAGCTGGTGAGCCCTGGGGTAGGCTGCCACCAACTTTCCTTTTCACTGGGAGTCCTCCCTCCACAGACAGGCTCACTTGTCTGTCCGACAGGAAGGACGCCACCCATTTGCACAGTGACTCCGGCCAGCGCTGGTCCCTCAGCCTGGCTATCAGCCTTTCCTTCTTGACCGCATCAAAGGCGCCCTTGATATCAAAGGTGACTAAGGATGTGATCTTCTTCAGCTTCGACTCCCCCATGATGACATCCGCCAACTTCCAAGTGAGGTCGGTGGCTGCCCTTCTGGGGACTGCCGACGCATAGTGTACTGGGATGATCCCCAGCTCCACTGCCTGCGCCGACAGTTTCCTTGCCACTACCCTCTCAAGACTCTTCCCGAGAGTTGAGAGCAGCGAGATCAGGCGGTAGCTCCTTGGGAGTTTCTTGTCTCGATATGGCTTTGGGATCGCTACCATCGTCGCAGACTTGAAGACTCTTGGGTGGCATCCGGCCTCCAGGCAACAGTTGAAGAGCTTGACTATGCTGTCTCCGAAGATTGGCCATGCAAGCTTCCAAGCTGTGTTCGGTATGCTGTCTTCTCCGGGCGCGGTGTTTCCGGCATGGAATACGGCGTCCCTGACTTCAGCCGAGGACAGCTTCTCCCAGAGTCTCGCTCTTGGGTTGGCTGCCTCTTCTGCCTGCGCCTGATCTCCTACCGGCTGGGTGTGGGTGTCTAGGAGCGCTTCGGCTTTTTCCTGTGGTGTTCTTCTCGTGATTCCGTCTTGGATCAGCGGGGGGAGCCCTCCTGCCGAACCTGGTTTCCCAAGTCGGTTGACCATCCTGAACACATCGGCTGCTTCCGTCATGTTCTCAATGGTCTGTCTCCATAGCTCCCGCTTCGCCTTTCGGATCTCGGCTTGGAACACCTTTCTTTTTGCCTTATACGCGTCGAAGCTTGAATCGCGGAGGCTGTTCTCTTCGGCCAGTCGCCATGCTGATCTCATCTCTCTGACCGCATCCGTGCATCGCGAGTTCCACCACCTCTTGCCCGTGCCTTTGCCTCGGGCCCTTGGTGCTGCCTCGTCGAGTGCTCTGGTCATCGCTTTGATCAGATCAGCCGCGAGTTTCTCGATGTCTTCCTCTCTCAGGGGTTCCATTGCCTGTAGAGAGTTGTTTTCTCGTGCGCAGGCCCTTGTGAACTTCTCTGTATCGAGCTTGTCCATGTTATATCGGGTAGCCCTGACTACATCGTCAAACTCGATTCCGTCGACCGTGGTGCTGAGGGGGAGGTGGTCGCTGCCGCAGTTTCGCTCTTTCAGGACCCTGGTCGTGCATGTCGTGTGTCCCAGCAGTCTGCTCGACGCGAAGGCCAAGTCAATCACCGATGGGGACTCCTTGCTGTGGAAGCATGTATTGTCGTCCGGCTCGTTGAGCAGGGTGACATCATCTTCGCTTAGCCAGTCAAGGATCAAGGAGCAGTCTCCCGATTCGCTTTTCCTGCTGTCCCACATATGTGAGTGCAGGTTAAGGTCGCCGCAGAGGATCATCTTCTTGTCCTTGATTGTTTTCTGTGCCCGCCCCAGTGCTACTCCTCGGGCGGTGTCTTGTGGGTTGGGGTTGTACACATTGGCAATGTGTAAACCGTGTCCTGCCAGTTCCACTATGACTACATCCGCGTGTTCGCCGTCACAGACGGGTACGAGTGTTGCCATTATTGTGTTCCTGACATATGTCATCACTCTCGGCCTCGTGTCCCACTGTGTCAGTGGGGTCATGAGTTTGTATGCCGGGTGAGTAACCGTCTTCATCTCTTCTATGGGTTTCATTATGAACGGTTCTTGAACGCACACAACATCCACCCCTTCTCTGTCTGCCTCTTGCATCAGAGCCAGGTGATTCGGCTGTCCTCTGCCAGCATTGAACTGCCAAATCACGCACCTTCTCTTACAGCCCCTTCTGTCCGCTAACATACGGATTAGATTCGGGGCTGTTCCTCCTGCCGCGCCTTCTTGCGGGCAGACTTTCTCAGGGTCTGGAGGGCCGCGGGGGCCCGGAAGGAGAAATCACAGGTGAGTTTCCCCGGGGCCTTTCTCTTGTCGCCAACGTTGGCAACCTGTGCTTCTCCCTCGTCCTCCGGCTGTTCGTCCATTTCTGGGCTCTCAGCTGCGGCTACTGGCCCCTCCTCCTGGGCCTCGGTGCACTCCATCAGGTCCACGACCTGTGTTTGCACTGTCTTGCCTGCCTTCGGGCAGGTCTTCTTCTTTTCGGCGGTCAGCTTCTGCTGCGCCTTTCTGATGCTCCGCCTCTCCTCTGGGGTGGTTCCCTTCTTGCGAAGGGGGCACTCCTTGGAGTCAGCCGCGTGAGGGCCGCGGCAGACGAAGCAGACGGAGACGCACTGGTGCTCCACCTCGCAGCATTTTGGGTGTTTGCTGCTTTCGTGCTCACTCGAGCCGCAGTGCTTGCACAGCTGCGCCCTTGAGCACTTCTTCGCGTCGTGCCACCCGAAGCATCGGGAGCACTGCGCGACTGGTTTCGGTCTCTCGACCAGGAGGCGTGTGGGGATGAGCCTGGAGCCCATCCTCAGTTGTTTCGGTACCTTCGTACCGACCGCCGGGATCTTGACGATAAACGTCTTTTCGTTTCCTCTCGTCTTGGAGGACATGTACACCGGGGCCACTCGTGTTGCCTGTGCGAAGCAGTGGCCGATGATTTCTTCGCTCACCTCAACGGCCCGGCCGCCCCCATTCAGGTTGCGCTCGATGGGGCCGATGAGGTAGGCGTCCGTATTCAATGCTCTAACTACCTCGGTGCCTGGGCCGATGTAGTTCTTGATCTTGTCACTCTTCTCCAGCAGAGTGGCGTGACCGTCCTTGTGTGCCGTGAGCGCGAATCCGCTTCTGGTCTTCTGGACATTCTTCAGAGCCTTTCCCAGCTCTGTGTCCAATTCTTTTAGCTTTCCTGTCATGAGAAAGCTCTCGCAGTCGCGCATTTTGTTGTCTGCGCTGACTCTAACCAGGACTCTGTTGTCCTGGCGGGCTGCCGGCCGTGCGGGCTTTTCCGCCTTGCGGCGTGTGACCGTCTGCCACTCGCCGCCCCGTTTGGCGGCCTCGTGGGTCTTTGGTCTTCCAGCAGCACTCTGTGCGTCTGCTGTTTTCGGGGCGGTTTTTTTAACCATCTCCGCAAAAGATGGGGTCTTCTTTCCGCTAGGTGCGGAGCTTGGTGGTTTGCTCTGCACCTTTCCCTGGCTGTCCAGGGGCTTTCTTGCGGGCTCGCTCGCGGGTCGGCTGTGCCAGCCCCCTTCGCCTCCCGACATGACGAAGTCCACTACTTCCTCTGCATGCGAGAGGATCCTTTGTTTGATGGCCGTTGCCATCTCTTGGTCCTCGTCGCGCTCGCATCGCGCTTCGAGGTCCTTCATGAGGGGGATGACCAGCCTCGTGACTGCCCCCCTCCGCTTCTCAAAAGCGCGATCTCGCGCTTCGAGGCTCCTCAGCAGGCTCGACATTGTCTGTCCGCTGCTCGAGGCTTCGGTCTGTCCGCCTTTCGGCTGTTTGGTGGTTGTGTTGTTGTGGTTGTCGTGTTGTTTTTCCGCTGTTTCAGCTAGGGTTCGTTAGGGTTACCTCCTTTTCCTGGGTTGTAAGAGGGATTGTTATTGTATTCTTTAACGTCTACCTACTGTTATCTCGCAGCAATACGACGGAAGGTTGTAAGAGGGAGAGTTGCCCTAAGAGTATATATAGGACTTTATCGTGATAATAGAAAAAAATTCAACAGGCTTCGATGGCGCAGTGGTAGCGCAGTGGTCTCATATTTCATGAGGAGTCTGAATTATCTCGGATATTCGTCCGCAATGTAAGATGCCATCCAAAGGTCGTGAGTTCGACCCTCACTCGGAGCATATATTTTTGATGTTCATCGTCCCATTACCTGATGTTTTTTTTTTTTTTTTTTTTTTTTTTTTTTCTTGGGGAAATGTCGAGCGCTCTTTCCTTCAAGTGGCAATAGCCCAGTCCAGATCAGCCGAGCCGACTCTCCGTAGCCGTGTCACGTCATTTTTTATTATTATCATGTTTTTATTAAATGTGGAACCAACCCACACCCTGCTACTAAACCAAGGCACTCTGCCAAGGCCAACACCCGGGGCCGACAGTCGTTGGCCTCTGAGACTTGACCACTATATCGGTAGGGCGCCAAAAGCCCAAAAAAAAAAAAGCCATGAGGTAATCAATTCTGGAAACACAGTCAGCAGAGAAACCCTTGGGTAATGTCTTACGGAGAAGGCTTCTGGCCGCAAGACTGGATCCTAGAAGTCATAGGAGCAGTTCGAAGAGGACGCACACCTGCAACTGCTGACTGCCCGGAAGAGGGGTCGGAGGACGACATCTTCTTACTCTCCTTCCGCCCGTGTAGAACATGCCATCATATTGCTGTGGAAAACCAGTAGGTAGATGTCAAAAAAAATACATACATAAATACTCCCCTGCTACTGGCTGTGCCCTCACCTCCATACATTATCTCGTGTCTAGTATTTGGTTTTGTGGTCGGCTTTCTTAGGCGACTTCCATTTGCCTAACTTGACATGACATATACGCTCCCTCTAGACAGCAAGGTTTCCGATCCATACAAGTATGTCGCTTGTTTTGGCTGTACTTAGCCTTAGAGGAAGCCATGCTTCGTCACATCCAACCTCTACTGGCCTTAAACTTCAATACATCTAGCGCCCACTGTCAGGGCTGAGCCTGTGAGTGGAGGACGATGCCTCACTAGACTACTGTAAATACCCCTCGCCCACTCGAGTCACCCGGATAGTATTCGTTTCTTTTCTCCTTTAGCGTTGAATCACTGTTTCTCTCCGAACCAGCTTACATGAATACCTGTGAACCAACCCGTGACACCTACTA
Organism: Ceratocystis albifundus; assembly: GCA_002742255.2. NCBI lineage: Eukaryota > Fungi > Ascomycota > Sordariomycetes > Microascales > Ceratocystidaceae > Ceratocystis > Ceratocystis albifundus. The sequence goes on along the minus strand of MAOA02000030.1, from coordinate 1,021,148 downwards.
GAATACATGCAGTTGGACGAGAGCTGGAGTGGATTATTTTGCACGCTTTGGCGGGGAAAGCGTAGTTCCTCACAAGCAAGTTTGCTCTTACTCACCTAGTACGATAGCGAAATGAACCAGATAATATCAAGGTAGCAGATCCGAGTTCCTACTACTTGACCGCTCCGTCTCTCTGGTGTATATATTTTATGAGGTTAATAAATAGTATGACTTGTTAGATAGTTATGGTTCAAAAGCGGCCGTTCAGGCAAACATGGCTCAAAACATGCTACTTTGAACTGTAATCCCCAAGCATCTGCCCAGTAATACAATAGAGAGCACCTGATTTGATTTGAATATATTTAACGTCTACTGGAATCACGGAGATCAAACGACGCAAGAGAGCACCTGATGTCATTCGGCTGGGTGTAAAAGGAGTTTGAGCATCTCCTATGACCAAGTAGCCCCACAATTATGTAAGCACAAAACTTATGACGTAATAGTTACGCAATATTTCGGCGAGCCATGATAGCAGCGTAATTGGTGTAGTGGTAACATTAATCGTTGCCATCAAAGCAATGATTTCGATTAGCCCTGGGTTCGATTCCCAGATTACGCAAATCTACATTTTCGCCCTCTTTCTTTCTTTTTTTTCTTTTTTTTATCACGCTTCACATGGTGTTTTGCAAGCCTCTTCTTGACTTAAGCTTCATGTCGTTGCCTGTTCTCTATTAACATCAAGCCTGGTATCTATTACAAGCTACCGCTACTAGTAGGTAGACGTTAAATAATACAAACAAACAGAAAGATTCCTTTGCAAGCTTGCTTCCCTGGCCCCTTATCTACAATGTTCTCTCAAGAGTTACCAACTCCTCAAATCCGGCCTTGATCTCTGCCGTTTGCTTTTCCTGCGGCCGCGGCAATGGGCTACGAGCAAACCCGCCATATCCAAGCCATGACTGCATACCGGCCTTGACACCCACTACACCGGTCTTGATCGCTGTCCAATCACCACGGGCCACAACCTCTTGCACAGCCCGGGCACCAGCATAGTCACCGGCTTCATAAAGCTTTTGTATCTGTATGCAGGCCTTGGGCGAGATGTTGGCCAGACCGCCCAGGATTCCGTGGGCTCCGACGGAAAGCGACTGCACAGTGAAATCTGCTGATCCGGCAAGTACAAGAAAAGTTGGGGTTTCAGCAGCATTGGCCAGAGTCTCTGGCGTGAGCGGCTCTTCTGGTGCCAACTCGGGCTTAGCTTGATTGTTGCTCTTCTTCAGTGAGCGAGTTGCTGCCACAATTCGTGCCATCTTTCCCGTGTTGCCGCACGTTAGCTTGACACCTACGATATTCGAGTGGTGGGCTAGTTCGACAATAGTATCGCTGTCAAGGTCTACACCGCCAGCACCCGCAGGGTAGTTATAGATGATTAACGGTATCGGAGAAGCATCAGCTACCGCGACAAAGTAGTCTCTAAGGGTGCTTTGGGCATGCAGGCCACGGTAGTAAGCCGGTGGGAGGATCAGAGCATAGTCGGCACCAGCGCTTGCGGCATCGCGGCATAGCTCGATAGTCTCACGTGTGCTTTGGGCACCACAGCCAGCAATGATAGGCATGGCGGGAAAGCCTGCGCTGGCAAGGGCTGTGCGAGCAGTCCGTGTCACAGTACGGCGCTCGGCAGCGGTCAGGTGGACTGCTTCACCGTTGGAGCCCTGTACAGCAATTCCGGCTACACCGGAGGTGGCTAACTGTGCCACGTGCTGGGCAAGAGTAGTGAGATCAAGGTCTTCAGTGACAGGGTCAAAAAAGCATACTGTCGGCACATAGATGCCACGCGTGAGCGGACGTGCAGAAGAGGTGATGGAATGATCGACAGTACTGGGGCTAGTGCTTATGATGGAGGCCGTGTCAGAGAAAGAGTCAGAGGCGACGTCTTCACAAGCGGCCGGGGGATAGAGGGAAGAGGAGAAGCAATAAGAAGACATGACTAGAACGTGTTATAGGTAGCTTAGACCAAAATAAATATGAGGCCAATGGGGAGGCTGGAAATTGAATATATGGGAGAAGACGAGGAGGCAAAGTGTGTATATGTGTAGTGGGAAGAGATGAAGTTGTAAAGAGCACGATAATGACTACGAGTAAGGCCAAAGTCCCGCATCTTTATACTCTCTGAGGGAGACATATGTTCAGGAAGACAACAAGGAACAAGGAAGACTAAGCCGACCAAGCTTAGAATAGATTGGATGTGTCGACATACATACGAGCTCCCGTAACATGAAGGAAGCTGAGGACTGGATGTCAGTCGAGCAGGTCTCGTGATGGCTTGGTTGTCATGCACGGATCCCCTTGCCCCCCCCCCCCCCCCGGCCTGGTCTCCCTCCCTTCTACCGTCCCCCCCACACACACACATATTATATATCATGTTGTATGAATATGAATCCATGAGTCCAGGGTATAGCACAGAACATGACGACAAGGTAGTTCCAGTTGGGACAAGACAGAAGAGTAAAACAAGATAAAATCGGGAGAACCTTTCGAATCAGAGAATGTGAGAGGGGGGGGGGAGGGGAGGGAAGGGGCAAGGGAGAAAAGACGGAAAGAGACATGTTTTTTGTTGGAGAAGAACCAGCCATAGAGGAAGAAGGGTAGCAGCAAGACGGAGATATGACATCGGCTTTGGGGTTCAGTTGGATTCGCTTTGTTCACCGCCTCTGCCTTGCCTTGTTAGGGTGATGTTAGTCTAACCAGGTCAGACAGTGGAAGACGGGCCCTGTCGTTAATATTCCTCCTGCTCCGACCTTACCCTAGTGGCCGTGTTTGCTGCTGCATTCTGCCGCGTTTCGAAGCTATTCGGTCTCGTCTCGTGAAACTACAATAGAAAGCTGAGCCGCGGCTACGTGCGGCTTACTCCAACGAGTATGCCTTCTCCTGCAAACAAGAGCAGCACAAAGAAGAAACGAGGAAGGGCGCGGGAAATAATAACAAAGAAAGCCCAAACACAAAGGAGGGAATAAAAATCCGGGGGGTTGCACCCAAAAACTAGCGTGGCTTTTGTCTGGGGCTAAAACAACGCGGGGGAGGAGAAAAGGAAGAGAGCGTGGGGGTACATTCTGTGTGACTGGCTTTGAGGGGGAGAGGAGAAGAGGAGAAGGAGAAGAGGAGAAGGAGAAGGAGAAGAGGAAGACGAAGGGGGTACCATCGATATTCCCTACAAAGGAAGACGAGGCGAGACGTTTGGTATAGCGGATGTCATCATGCCCTCTTGCTTCCATTTACGGACTTCTCTTCGTTGGGCTTTAGCCCTGCCCCTTTGTCACCCTCCGCCCCTCCCCACCTCCACCTCCACCTCCCTGGGTTTGTTTTGTTGTAGCTTGTCTCTGACTGGCCAACCTGTCTTTCTCCTCCTTCTCCCTGTCTTTTGTTGTGCGTTGTACACATCATGGTCAGGCGGTCGGGCCGGTCTTTCTTCCTTTTTCCATTTGGAGATTGGAGATGGTTGGAGGGATTCTAGAGAGACCGCTTGGCTTGTTTGTTCCTATTAATGGAGAAGTGACGATCGAAAAGGACAGTTTGTGTCAAATACAGGATCAAGACAAGGCGAAGGAAGGAAGCGGGGCTCCCAGTAGAGGTGAGAGACAACAAGCCTTGGCAATGGGGCCTTGATCGGAGGTTGCAATCAAACTGACATCAAGGAGACCCGATGCGGGCGAGGCTTAGTAGCTATGCCAACCTAGGGTCTCAGAATCGAACGCCATCAGATCATGAGCGGGAAAAGAAAAGAAGTAGGGGAAGACGCCGGGCGGGACCTGACAGCATTCAAGCAGCCCCATCCATCCAGCCTGTTACAAAGAGACAAGGCCATTTGCCTAATGAATCATGAGACTGCGCACAATATGGAGCTCCCTCTGCCTCCGCGGTTCCTTCATCTCATTTTCACAAGATGGATATGTGCGAATAATTAAAAATACAATAGAAAATGCCCCCCAATAATGTACGTAGTGCCATCACGATAGAAGGCCAAATGAAGTGCTCAAACAAGAAAAAAAAACCCAAGAAACGAGCCAGAAGAAGACGAAGAAGAAAAAGAAAAAGAAAAAAAAAAAAGAAGACGGAAAACTCAAAAGTAAAAGAAAATAGGCGCCGGTCAAAGAGAGAAGGCAACCAGCCATGAGCGCCCCTTTCATGCAGTCTCTTGCACCTCTCCATCCCCTTCTCCGACTACCACAGGCTTATCCTCCCTCACCGGCAGTGGCTTTGCAACCTTGAGCCAATGACTTGCATTGTCCTCTTCATCTGTCTGTACAGTAACCTCCTGATCTTCTGGAATCATCTCATGTTTGAAATCCCACTTTAGCCTCTTCGCCAGTTCAGCCACTACCACATCACAATCGCCCAGTAGCAGAATATCAAAGGTGACATGGCCAATTGGATCGCGGTTGATGTAAATCTGCGGCACGTCAGGCGGCAGCACCGCACTAATCTCCGATACCGGCCGTACCTTGAGTGATGTGCCAATGACGATCAACAAGTCGGCCTTGTCACGGTCATGTTGCGTTAGTCGGTCGTGAAAGGCGTCGGGCAACGCCTCGCCAAAGAAAGTAATGTCGGGCTTCATGACGGCCAAGTTCGGCCGGCCATTGTCGTCGTCATCGTCGTCATCGTCGCTAATCGCCCAGCTTGCTGAGCGTGCACCACCTGGCCGCCGCTTATTCTGTGTGGCGTCAGTACCGTTAGCTGGACGTTTGCGCTTGTTGTTAGCCTCGGCCTTGGCAGCACAGCGTGAGCATGCGGGGATGTTTCCAGCCTTGATTTCGGGAAACACCAACTCGCCATCGACTCGAAAGCCGCAAGTGAAGCACGTAGCTGTCTTAAACGAGCCGTGGCACTGCACCAGGCGATCCGCCGAGATGCCTGCCGCCGACTCTATATTGTCGATGTTCTGCGTATAGTTAGTCAACAACTTCCCACGCCGGTCCAGGTCGGCAATAAATGCATGCGTAGGCGTGAAGCGCTTTGTCGAGGGCAGAATATCCTTGGCCACTGAGTAGAATAGCGACGGATCCTCGCGGAAGACATCGATGTCGAATACATCAGTCGGGTCATAGTAGCCCCTGGCCTGCAGCTGCGAGTACAGCCCGGTGTCCTTGGAGCGGAAGTCGGGTATTCCCAGCGACGTAGAGATGCCAGCACCAGTGACGACGATGATGTTGTTTGCGCGCTCAATAAGGCCGACAACGTCGTCCAGAGACCTGTAGGCATCCAGCCTGACGCGTCGCGCCAGTTCGCGCTTGATAGCAGCTCCCAGCAAATGTGTGATGGCTGTCACATACGAATCGCCCTTGAATTCGTCCATGAAGAAGGGCAATTTGACGCCTAGCGCCTCGATTATATAGGCTGGATCGTGCCTTCCGCTAGTGATCATGTGCTTGACGAAGCCCTCAGACCCAAGCTCATGCAGAATGCGGCGCACAGCTTTGCTCTCTTCGGCCGTCGGCGGGGGAGGCCTGTCTATAGCAGACGAATCTTGTTCTGAGCCCTCGCGACTAGCCTGATCCCCGTCTCTATCCTCGTCCTCATCCCCATTTTCGCCTTCGCTGTCATCTTCATCGCTAGAGCCATCGCCTAGCTCATCATAGTCTTGCTGATCAATGCAGCCATTCAAAATATCCTTGATCTGCTCATCATCCAGGACAAAGCTCTCTTCGTCGCCGACGGCTGACTCACTCGAGACATCTCCCGCCTGCTCCGGCAAGTCGGGAAAGCCCTCAAACTCGTCGGACTCGGCAGCAGCAAGCGACTGCATGATACGCGAGCTAGATTGAAAACTGCGTCTCTTTATCTAGCTCTTTGTGTCTATCTGTATGTCTTTGATCTGTTCTCTTTAGACTCAAGCCTAGAAGCAAAGAGATGTTTTTTTCTGAGTACCAAAGCGCAGCGCTGAGAAGAAAGAGAGAGAAAAAAAAAGGCGATCTCGATAGCGCGATGCGCAAAAAAACTTTTTCGAAGGAAAGTTAAAATAAAGAATTAAAAGAGGAAAAAAAAAACCCAAATGAGAGCTGCACAATTACGTTACCAGCTGATGAAGATTGGTTAAAGGGGGGGTTGCTAGTTGTTGGTTGTTGGGCAGTCATTTTATGACCCTTTTCACGATAGATCAAGGGTTGCCCTGACAGCTGTCAGCGGGCTGGCAACCACCTGTCACAAAACTAAAAGGAGCTAATTACAATATCATCACCACGTCACACAGCAACATAAACAAAGAAAAGAAATGCATCACATCACGTAAGTTCAACTTCAACTTTTCAGCTTAAGCTCTTGCACTCGAAATCAGTAATACCATCGGGCTAGCCATTTGTCATTAGTCTTAGCCCGAGTCTCTTCTTTTTTTCCTGGTCTGGGACCGAGCCTTATTCCGGGTCACAGCTTTGGCCGGCCGTCGGCCGCCTGCACGGACTAACCACGGCTAGTAGCAGACTACCTCATTGTCTAGACCTGGCGAGCTAGGGCTGCGCAAAGAGAGACAAGGAACCCACCGTTCCGGTAATTCTAATATTACATTGACACAACCTTTGTGAGGCTATCACTAGGCTATGGCTACGGCTAGGTGTTTTGCACATGAGCCATAGAAAGAACGGTATATACACTCATACATATATGACCTACCCACCCTCCATCTCCTCCCCTCACTCAGTCCAGCCATACATACATACATGCTACCTGCTTACATCCCGACCAAGACCAATTTCCCAGGCAGCCATGTCCATACACTCCTCTCTGTACAACTTGACGTTCACCAGCTGTCAGCAACCTCCTCCTATCAAGCTGATATCTAACCATGACCATAATCCTTAGCTGTCGGTGAATCCAAGTTAACTTGCCGTAAACGTGAGCCAGGCTGGAATATGAAGTCAAATATGTAAAGTAAAATAAGGTCAGAAAAATATAAAAAAAAATAAAAAGCAAAGAAAAGTGCAGAAAAGTGCAGAAGAGACTCCAATTGCGTCACTTCGTGAATACTGTAAAATGAATAAGCAAAAATAAAATAAAACCATCTGTCTTCTTTTTTTCAACAAACATAGGGTATAACAAATAAAAGCGAAGAGACATGTCGAATCTGTGTAGTTGGTGAGTCGCGAGTGAGTTGCATGTTGTTGCATATACATGCAAGTGTACGTGCGTTTGTATAGCACTATGCACGACAAGGAAAACAGCAAAAAAAAAGCAGAATAAAGAAGCAAATGGAAGAAGAACAAACACAGACGAGGCCATAGATATGACATGGCACAACGACAAGTAGGTAAATCAAAACAGCAAGCAGATCTCCACACCAGAAACAGCACCAACGCACCTAACCGCACACATACACACTTCAAAAGCCAAGAAAAAGAAAAAGAAGAACAAAAGCCAACTACCTCCTCTATCATTATCCCCTCCCGGGGTCGCCTGAAAAGCTCACACTCGGTCTCAGTTGTCCTCTCCGTCCGTCGCCTTGCGATCTCCTGCCTGCCATGATGTCGCTACGCCCGCTGCCACAATGCCAGCCATGACACTCGGCGCTCCCAGAGTCGAGTTGGTGCGAGCGCGTAGCCGATGGCGAGTCTCGGCCGAAGGCACTGCGGCATTTTCGCCAGCTGCCGTCCCACTCTTACTCGCGGCCGCCTGCTGGGTAGCTTGCGGTGGTGGCGTAGTTGCTGACTGTTCTTGCGTTACAGTAGCTGACGACATGCGGGAGCGTGATGAGTTACGCGAGTGAGCAAAGCGCTGGCGCGGGTGAGCAATAGCAAACTTGAGGTTTGTCAAACGCCCACCCTTGACCTTCTTGATAAACTCAAGCTCGTTGCGCACCTCCTGGTACTCGGGTGGAAATTGCTGGAACGTCTCTTCGTCAGAGACCGTCAAGCCGGGTGCACGTGAAACCCGATTCTTGATGAACTCGGGTACCACTGCTGCCATCCATGCGTCGGGAATCGTGCGAATCAGCATGCCAAAAGGAATCGATAGGAAACCCAGGATAATGGCAACTCCCCATAGAGCTCCGCCCTGGGGATCCTGGCCATTTCCATCGCGAGGGTCATTGATATTGAAGACAGGGCCAGCAACAAAAATAATCAGAACCTGAAGGCCGCACATGGCTATGTTGATGCCCAAGAACAGCGGGTTCTTCGTGACACCTTCAAGGATGTTATACCCATTATCCAGTCGACGGTTGCTGCAGAAAGAAATGCTGTTAGACACAAAATCACATCACTACAATAAGTCAAGGAAAAAAAAAAAAAAAAACTTACTTCCACTGATTGAAAATCTGCATCCACACAAACGTGTTAAATACCAGGGTCGCAACCTCATCGTGCGTGTACTCGGGTGTGATCGAGGGCAGCACAGAGTTGCGGGCAAAATACAACACAAGCGTGACTGCAAGCTGGTACAGAGCCTGGCCAAGAATCATCTTCCACATAGTAAGCGAAATGATGAAAGCATTGCGAGGCTCCGGCTTGCGATCCAGAATCGAATCATGGGGCGGATCAGTAGCCAACGCCAGCGCAGCCAGAGTGTCCATGATCAGATTAACCCAGAGAAGCTGCACTGCAGTCAAAACAGATGCCTCTTCATCACTGGCAACAGCAGAAATAAACGTCAGCAGAACAGCAGTAATGTTGACCGTGAGCTGGAACTGCAGGAACCGCTTGACGGCATCGTTGACAGCGCGACCCCACTTCAGAGCGTTGATAATCGAGGTAAAGTTATCATCCATAAGAATGATAGCCGAAGCTTCCTTGGCAACCTCGGTACCAGCAATGCCCATTGAAAAGCCAACATCAGCAGTCTTCAAAGCAGGAGCATCGTTGGTACCGTCACCGGTAACCGCCACAATTTCGCCCTTTTCCTTTAGACGCTTGACCAAAACACGCTTGTCCTCTGGACTAGAGCGCGCCAAGACACATAGCCGGGGAATGATCTCGTTTTGCTTCTCCTTGGACATGTTGCGGAACTCGGGACCTTCAAGAACAAGGCCTTCACCCTGGAGAATACCACACTCTCTGGCAATAGCAGCTGCAGTTATCCTGTTATCACCAGTGACCATGCGAACAGTAACTCCAGCCTTCTGGCACAATCCAACTGCCTCGGGAACGCCAGGGCGAAGAGGGTCTTGGATACCAACAACACCCAAGAAAGTCATTTGCTGGAACATGTCGTCGAACCTAATTTCGTTGTCGTCCTCATTCCGACGCAAACCCTCAGCAGGCCAGGAAGCAAAATCACGGTAAGCAACGCCAATCGTACGAAGAGAACGGTTGGCATAGCTATCGATCACGGCCATAAAATCTTTGTTGATGGCAGAAGTCATGGGTTCGACAGAGAGATCACCGGTAGGGTTGCTTAGCAGCTGAGTGCACTGGCCCAAAACAATTTCTGAAGCGCCCTTGATGAACAAACGAGCGCCATTGGACGGAGTCTGGATAACAACACCCATGCACTTGCGACCAGAGTCGAAGGGAATTATCTGAAGAACCTTGGCATTGTTACGCTCCTGGGCCACATCTCCCATTCCCAGATAGTCACGACCAAGAATAAGAAGGGCCGTTTCAGTCTTGGAGCCGATGAAACCAGGCTTGCCCTCAACCTCGCCCTCGAAGGCAGTCGAGTTAAGTGCAAAGGAATCAACCAAAAGCTTCTTCACAGGTGCAGCAAGACTAGAGGCAAAGGTTTGGGGTGTAATCTCCGAGTTGTCATCTTTGCCAAACCGACTGGATGTACCGATTGTTGCGGCAACGACCTGCATCTTGTTCTGCGTCAAAGTGCCAGTTTTGTCGGAGCAAATAGCAGTGGCATTTCCCATGACCTCACAAGCTTTGAGATGACGGACCAAATTGTTATCCTTCAACATACGAGTCGTAGCAAAGGCCAGTGCAAGGGTCACAGCCAAGGGGAGACCTTCTGGGACAGCAACGACAATGATTGTAACGACGACAATGAAGATATCCAAGAATTGCTCACCCTTTTCTGATGGGGTCTTGTCCGATCCTGGGAGGTTGGCCAAAAACTTGATGAACAGCGTGATAAAAAGAAAAAGACCCGCAGCGCCACCGATCTTAGCAATGTACGTAGCGATCACGTTCAATTTACCCTGTAGAGGAGTCATTTCAAGGTCCTCATTGAGAGACATGAGAGTGCGGCCATATGACGAGTGGACACCAGTAGAAGTACACAAAAAAGTGCCAACACCTTCCATGATGCGAGCACCCGACTGGATAAAGGGGTCCATTTTCTTCAGATTTCCGTTGCTTTCAATAGCATCGAAAACCTGATAGCCTGAAGTCTTCTTGATGATGTCGGATTCACCAGTCGCCTGAGACTCATCACACTTGACGTTGAAACCCTCAATCAGAATACCATCAACGGGGACCATGTCACCGGGCTCCAGGTGGACGACATCGCCAACAAGAACATCGTAGACGGATATTTCCTGCATGCGACCACCGCGAACAACCTTGACGAGACGATCACTCTTTTTACGATTAAGTTTGGCAAATTGCCGTTCCTTTTGGTAATCGTTGAGTGATCCCACAATGACAACAATGGCAATGGCAGCAATGATGGCAACACCTTCAACCCATTCGATTCCAGGGCTTCCAGGCTCGTGATCTTGTCCAAAGGTCTCGTACAGGCCAATGGCCAAGGAGACAATGGCGGCGATGGTCAGCAAAATCAGGATCTTGTCGTTGTATGTTATCCACATTATTTGCAGGAGGCTCTTGCCCTTCTTGTCTGGCAGGCGGTTGTCACCATAGGTAAGCTTGCGCTCAACAAAAGTACCATCGTGATTCGTTGCCGAGGGCGTCCCTTTGCCCGCCGCAGGCGTGCCAACCGGCGTTCTGTGTGTTGGAGTAGCCTTGTGGGCAGTGGCTTCTTCGAAAGAAACAGATCCCTCAACGTGGATTTCATCAGGGTTGAGACCGGATTTAGTATCCGCACGGAGACCTTTGGCAATGCCAACTAAACCGCCAAGGGCGTAGTAGGCAGCTAGTGACTTGGGATCGAACATTTTATTCAACTCGCCAGGAACAAAAGCAAAACGATTGTCTTCAACATGAAAGTCGGCTTCTCTTCCAGTGTCTGGTTTCAGTGCGTCTTTATCGTTCATGATGAATTCGCTGGAAAAGGGTGCCGACTTTTTAGAGTTCGAAACAAAAGACGCGCCCGAAGGCGTCAAAGTAGTACCGCCGTGAGAGGAAGCATCACCCGAGTCAACGGATCCTGTGCGTGATCTCAAGTTGTTTGGGACGGCCAGAAATGAGCGTGTAGTGTTTGGTGTTGTGAGATTTAGGGGGCTCGACGGTTGACTCCCTCTGCTTTCGTGGACATCATTGTGCTGTGAGTCGACGGCAGGCTGGGCCATGGGGCCGGCAGTAGTGTTATCGGCATTCTGAGCCGTAGGACCATCCGAGGAGAGAACAGTGGTATCTATGGTTATTGTTGGACTGCGGAGCGTCATGATTAGAACGGAGAAATATACGAGTAGAATGTGATGACGGCTTTGCAACTTGAAGTGGGCATGAAGTAAATAGAGAAGCAGATTCGAGTAGTTTAGGGAGTTGTCTGTCTTTTTATTCAAGCACTCAGCAGGCCCATGATCTCGCGACTAGCAGTGGAGCGCCGGCGTTGACTGCCTATTTGATATGTTGGGAGGGTTTGGAGAGCGGGAGAGGATTAGGAGGGAGAGAGGCAATTGGCGAGGGTGAGGCTGTGGCCACGAAGTTGAGGCAACAAACAACAAAAGTACATGTGAAGAAAAGGAGAGATGCGGATATGGATGGTACCATTACGGAGACCCAAGCTGAGCCCACGCAATTGCACAGAGAATATCAAGAGCAATATCAAAATAGTACAGATACAGACAAGATAAGCAAAGGAAAAGAGAAGGGGGAAAAGAGATCAACTTACGCTTTGTCTCTCGTGGAGGAGATGTCAGGTGCTGACGAGTTATTGGGATCTTGGTCGCTCATCATAGGCTATGGCTCTCGTGGTCAGATGCTAACAGACAGCATGTGAAGCAAAAAGTCCAAGGCTATGAGGTAACCAATGTAAAGGGGCAAGTAAAGCCTAGAGAAGAAGAGAAGAAGTTTGCGAATGGATTGGAAAGAGGGCACGTTGGGATAAATGAAAGCATGAGCCGCTCTTGAATAAAAAAAAAAGAATAAAATAAAATAAAAAGAAAAGAAATAACAATAAAATTAAAGAAAAAAAAAACGAGTGGAAAAAAAGAAAAGAAAAAAGAAAAAGAAAGGTTTTCCAACGACACAGGCTTAATCCAGGTCGTGGCAAGTAAACATATTGGACGGCCGTCAGGGGGGGCTGTGCGAATTGACAAGATGGCTAAGTTCTTACGAATGCGTGCATGCTTCAGGGCAGCGGCATAGAAGTTAGCGGAGAACAAGGCAGATAGAGAGGGGAGGGAGGGAGAGGGAGAGAGAAAGCAAGAGAGAGATTGTAAGTCAAGACAAGCCCTAGCCCTAGCAAAGCATATATTAGATGGTGAAGTTGATGCCATGCTATACCATTCCATGCTATACGACACGCCCTTGTTTCCAACGTTCGTTCTGCCTTGTTTTCTTTTTCTTATTCATGTGCTAAATTTTAATGCAGCCGGAGTTGTACCTGCAATGCTATGCAATGCAGTAACCAAGCAAAGCAAATAAATTGCTATCGCTATTGTATTTTCACATGTGTAAAAGCAGCAGATGACAAGATCGCAAGGGCAAAAAGGAGAAAACGTTGTGGACATACGTAAGAGTATGAGAGCTCTCTCTGTACGCGAGTGTGTATGTGTGTGTGTGTGTGTGTGTGTGTGTGTGTGTGTGTGCGTGTGCGTGTGCGCAATACGAGTTACATACATACTACGGGTCTTCGTCTTATGGGCGGGCAACTATACAGCGACAGCGCTTTCGTTGTGCAGGCGCGTTGGGAGCAAGGAAAAGAAGATGTGGCGAAATTGGGACGGAGCTTGGCTGGCTCCCAGAAATGAGAATAGACAGGGAGAGACGAGTGTTTTGTCGAGGGGGAGAGTCGAGTCGAAATCTGTGAGGGCGGGCCTGATGCGCAGAGCCTTTACACTTTTAGCTAGTGGTCTGGGTTCCCTTGCAAGTTGTTAGCCAGAGACGCTATGATCTTGCGTTCTCTCTCCCTTGGCAAGACATGCCACCATAGCCTAAGCAGCAGCAGCAGCAGCAGCAGTAAGTAGCAGAGCACCAAATATTAGCAAGCGCCCAATCCAACTCACTTTAGACGTACACTTTGACTCCCTTATCCTTATTTTTCGCTATTTTTTTTTCTCTTTCTTTTTCCTTCTTATTGATGTTGATTGTTGATTGTTGTCCTCGTTGTTCCTGAAATCAGGATCAAGCAGAAAAGAAAGCCAACCAAGCAAATGCCAAGCGTTGACTTGTGCGCTGGGAAGGAGCAAGACGAGACGAAGACGCTGAAGTCGATCACAGAGGCTGGAGAAATCAATAAAATGAACTAAAATAGGGAACAGAAACGCCAGCCTTGGACAAAAAAAATGATGGAATGCGATTGCGTGAGATGGGGATTGAGAGATCTGGATGTGGCACAGTGTGTTTGTTGGTGATGAAAACCGAAGACACAAGGCTGAGGCCTGGCTGGTGGTGAGGCTAGGCTGCAATCTAAGCAGAGGGAAATAACTGCTTTAGGTCAGCCACGCTGGTTTCTGCCACCCACCCGACGCGCTCTGCTTGCTCTTACTGTTTCGTTCGGACCTAACAGGCAAGTGGCAATCAGTAGGAAACACAGCAAACAAAACCGAGACCAGGGAAGGGCTAGATTTACTGTGGCTGTGCAAGCCTAGTTATAAAGTATCTTGGCACGCTTTTTACTGTACACAAAGTACGCCAGAGGTACATGTCCCTCCTCTCTCTCTCCCAGCCAACTTGTGCCGTTTGTATTACTTGTTGCTACATCTGCATGCATCCATTTTCGCTAGCCTAGTAAGCAAACTAGCCATGAAAACATCGACACTAGTCTGCTGTAACCGCCTGTAGCTGTCCAGTGGTGCTGCAGCTGCTAGGCGCTGTAACAGCGCTGTGATATAGTCGCAGCTACAGTAGATAAGTACACAGTCTACAGAGCCTTTTTGCCCTTTCTCCATCCCTCTCAGATTCAGCCCGAGCCAAGCCAAGCCAAGCCAAGCCCTACTCACTTTCCATTTCTCCGACCGCTGTTTCACCCAAAACCCCCTTCAAATCCTAACTCTCCTCCTTTTTCTTTTTTTTTTTTTTTTTTTTTTTTTTTTTCTTTGTGCATGCTAGCGTGTCTTCGCCTCCATGTGCGTGCCCTATTAGCCCTCAAAAGTGCAAAATTTCAGGGGCTTGCGGACCTCTCAGCTTGGCTTTAATGTTATTTTTTAGCTTAAATTTTTGGCATATTTGGGCAAGGCTTTTTTAATTTTTGATTTTAATTCTTTTTTTTTTTTTCTTTTCCTTCGTCTTCTTCTTCTTTTCTTTTCCTCACTTGACATGCCATCAATTTAGTTCTCGGTTTTCAGCTTGTCCTGCTTCGGAGCTTGCGTCAAGTCTGCCAAAGACAGCCGTACTCTGGAATTTCTACTTCTTAGAACACCTTCTTGCTTCTATCCAGACTGGCTCGCTCTATCCACTAGCTAGCATCGCCACCAAGTCTACGTCACGTACTCTATTAGTGCGCGTCTAATAAACCACCCTCAACCAACCACCTCAATCAACTAAGTCTGCCTTTTAGTTTGTTTGCTACAGCCCCCTCTCCCCCCCTCTCCCCAAAGCTCTGTCGCTATAGTCTTCAGCTCTCTTGTATTACTCATAGGCTCCCTCTGTTAAGAGTACTTGGAAATCTGCGCCCCCTCCAGGAAACGTTACTAGTTCTTCTGTTTGCCCCCTCCCTCTCATACTCAAGTTAGTCACATGCGATCGCTTGTGTGAAGTCTGCCTTCGCAGGCCCTTAATGCTCTTCACTTATGCTTCTTACTGCCCTCCAAAGGCACAAGTTCGTCATTCCCTTTACGTCCATCGCCGACCAGGATTTTGAACTTGCAGCTAGACGCCCGCAAATTCGTCTGCCCAGCTGACATGATATCACCGCTGAAATAATTAGGAGGAGAAATACATTTTCAGGCTGCTGACCGGCAGGCAGAAAGAGGGGGCGGAGGTTGGGTTTCCGTCTAACCTTTATTGTTGTTGTTGTAGACTTAAGTTGTGGCTTTCACCTACTTCTCTTCTTTGCCACGTTGCTTACGGTACGTGGAAACAAAAGAGAACATGGCTTCCACCAAGTTATTGGCTTTTGCTAGAAAAGAAGTCTGAAAAACGCATGCAGTGTAACTCTGGATAGTCACATATCAAGTCAGTGCTGCTGATGATGTTCCGCGCTGCTTCTAACGTGCTACTTAGCAAGCTTTGACTAGGCCAGAGCTTCAAACCTTGAATCCCCACCCTCCCCCTTTTCCTTTTCCTTTTCCTTTTCCTTCTCTCTCTCTTCCTTGGTATTGGCCACCAAGTGGCTCTTGCTCTCTGAGACCTGCTTCTCGTTCAACACGTGAAATGCAAGGTCGACGGGAAAGCCTGGTTTGATCAAGCTTCTAGCCGGCTAAGCGCTGGGACAGCAAATCATAGCACCAAATAGTAAACGCCAGCAATCGGAATGAGTCGCACCCTTGGCCATCCTCCTACCCAGCCCAAGCAATGGCATTTAGCGTCCCTTCTCCTATTTCCACGACTTGGCCCCTGTCCCTGTCTCTGTCCCTGTCTCCTTTTGGGCAGCTGTTTTCTCTCCCTAGAAGCAAAGCCAAGCAAGCCAGTCCTTGTCTATCATCTTGTTTCTGTAATCAACTAACTCGTGCAACAGCGTGTCCTAGCAACAAAAGAAGAGGATAAATGAGTATCCCACGATGGATATCCCTTGTCACCCATTGCCTTCCTTGCAACCTGCCCTAAAGCCATCTCATCAGCCTATAACTGACTGCCATAGCAGACCTAGGAAAGGCTCAACCAAGAAAGGCCAACTAGCATCTAGTATGCTTCGAAATTTTGCAAAGCATACAATCAGCGACTGCCGAGACAAAGAGACTCACTCTGCCCTTGTTCAGGCCCAATTGAGGGTGTTATAGAACGATTAATTCGATAAAATACAGACAGTAATATTGTTTCTTTTTCAGGCAGGCACTCTCTGTCGCCCTTTCCAATCAAGACATTATTTATCAATCTAGACCATATTTTATTGGGTCCAAAAACCCGATACAGATCGTTGATAGCATAAAGATAACCAATGGGGCTCCAGATCTTGCACAGCCTCAGGAAAATGACCCAAGAGTGAGAATGATGGTTGTGCCAAACAGGATTATAAGGTAAAGCGTGATGGTGTTGAGAATCGTCCTTTTTTTTTTTTTCTTTCTCGCATATTCTCTCCATGATGTGTGCCTGTAAAAGAAGCCTGATAGGCCGTAGCAAGGAAGGAAGAATAAATGGCTTGATATGATGTGATTGGCCAGCCAAGACGTCTAATAGGGTGTCAAAGGTGGTAGTTTCCTTGGCGTAACCATCTTGGGGCATTCTTTCCAGTGTGCTAGCAAGTCGGTAAATTCCTGGCTGTCAGAGCTCCTTTAATTTTGTGACAATATATTAAAGTCCAATTTCTTCTAGTTTTGCATGCTTTCCTGCATTCCCTCATACTGCTTTGCTCATTTCTCTGTATGCTCTTTTTTCTTCTTCCCCCCTAGTCGTCCCGTCGTCCCCTTGTTTGGTAGTTTCCACTTCGTTGTTTTGCTGCTTCCTTCCTTCTTGTATTCCTTCCTTCCTCCCGCTTGATTTGTATATTGCCTTATTGATGTACGCGTAAAGCGCCCTTATACCAAGTATACCGTCGTTACCCTTTCGTTGTCCTATGTCGTGCTGTACCACTGTACTACTGCCTTTTGATCTTACCTCGCTATTACCGCACGCTCCTCTATCATCATCATCATCATCATCCTCATCCTTCTCCCCCTCCTCCTCCTCTCCGCATCTTCTTGACTTCACCCAACCTTATAATCATGCTTATTGTCTGCAGCTTGAGCTTTCCCGCCCTTGTAACCAATAATCCCTAACCTCCCCTCTTTTTCCTGGCTTCCTTCTGGCTCCCCCCCCCCCCCCCGCGTGCATGATATACATACATCTGTACGTAGCACTTCAGTATGGTGCTCCCATAATACTATGCCATAATACAAAATACAAGTGTAAATTTTATCACTACCAGCCAATCCCCGTTTGCTCTAGCATCGCAACCATGCCAACGATTATGTCTTGGAAAGGGAGGCTGTGCCTGCACTATCCCGCTTTCTCTTCCTCTTGCCCTCCCCCTCATATTTTCCCTCGGCTTAGAGACAGAGAGAGCGTAGTTTGAGGCTTTGGGCAGCTTGAGATTGTGTCTCAAGATGTCTTGGTATCACCGTACAGTCTCCTTCAAAGACTCCAATAATCTTGGAAAGAGAATCATATTATTTGTCTTCCCGTGCGTTGTTTGTCCTAGACGGTGTGTATACTTCTAATATTAAGCTTGCTCGTCACCTATCGCCGTCCATTGTCCGTCTCTTTCCCCCAAATCCACGTGGTGTCGCATGAGTGCTGTCCCATACAGGGAAGAAAATCCTATTGCGCTTATACAAACAGCCCATATGTTGTCCACACACGGGCTTCCTACTTCTAGCCCCGCTTCTTCTGCTTTTGTCAGTACTCCCGATATGCATGCTTGCTTGGCTTCATTCTTCCCGTCTACTTTTTCTGTGTGTCCCTCAATCTTAGTTTGCCACTGGGGCTGTGCACATGTCGTGCTTTGTACTCTTGTTTCTAGTCACTCTAAAGTGCATGAAACCCGCTAAACCGCCTGCACCTAACACTAGCACGCAACTCCCATGACTTGGCCCTGCATAATATGAGGAGGCGGCTAGTAAACATCTTGTACAACCTTGAGAGCGGTGTGATGAACTCAGGCAAATTACACCGCAAGTATGCACATCTATGGTTAGGGTCTGTAACCCTATACGTACACGATCGTTATGATATAGAGCCTGTTAGATATTATGTCGTAACCGATTCAAACATAATCGTGGCGGAGTTTGCTTTGGGTTGAAGGATACGTCTGTGCTGATGCGTTTTTACAGACTAACTAGTTCATACAGAGGAGTAGGTTCGTATGTGATGACAGCCGAATAAGATACAGATCACTCAGGCGTAGTAGCTGCAATCATTGATAGAGAGAGTGCGACATCGAAATAAGAACTTTTGCCGTCCAAAAGGCCATTGCTGCGCCCACACAGGCTGGCAGATTCGCAGCGTCGTTGTATTGGTTTTTTTCTTTCTCTTTTTTTCTTTGCTGTCGACACGCATCAAAGCAAACGTCCACTTTGTCTACGTATCTTCCTCATGTTCTCCAAATCCTTCTCCAAAACTTCCTCCTAACCTCGTGATGCTGTTACGTGTTCCGGGCGGCAACTTACGCTGCACGTTTTTCCTTATCCCCTCCTCCTTTGTCTTGCCCCACGCCCCCCATTTTTTGTTTTCTTTTGCCTCTTTTTTTTTTTTTTTTTTTTTTTTTGCTTTGGATCTGGCTACTTAGCTTACAGTCCCAATTCGACCTTGCGTACAAGCTGGAGCTGTGGCTCGTCTGCTGCAGACTTGCTAGCTTGTAGACCAAAGAAACCTCCAACGGCATGGCGTAGCGTTTCAACCCAGAAGCCTTCGACCACTGCGCTCAGCTTGTCGCCTGTCTGGCGGAAATCGGGGAACGAGTTGACCTCAAGTAGATATGGTGTGCCATCGGCGCCGACTAGGAAGTCAACACCGAATACTTCAAATGCGTTGGATAGCGGTGAGAAGTGCATGGCCATGGCACGAGCCGCTCCTTCGAATAAGTCACCGACAATCTCGCCAATTTGCATCCGGAGAGTTGCGTAGCTCGTTGAACCCGGCGGGAAAGCTACCTCGCTAAGTCTCCTGACTACTGGTTCTGCGCCTTCTAGAAGTTCGTCCTGTCGGCATGTGTTGGTCAAGTGAGAATCTAGGTTGGTATCGACCCACGGAGCGGTGTAGTCTTGGCCTGCAGATAACGCAAGCATGTCGTCGTAGACGTACACTGACATGCGGCCGGTGCACATAACGTATGTGCGGATATGAAACTTGCGATTATCACCGACAGGAAGTAGAGGTGGGTGAATGTATTGCTGCGCGACAAAGTGACGTAAGTGTGACGCAGTTATGTAATCACCCCCAGACCCGGCTCCGTCCCGTGCTGCTGCGCTCCCATCAGCACTATGCGCGTCGTCGCTGACATCTCCCTCGTCGTCCGAGTCTGGCCGTTCGGCCTCCCACTCGTCAAAGATGGCCTGTAGCTCCTCCATCGTGCTAAACAAGCGAATCCCCTGGCCACGATCACTCATGCCTGGTTTCAGAATCCACCACTGGCGGTCCTCAGCACTTTTGCTCTCGTTCTCATCCATGCTTTGACGTAGATCAAAGGCCTCTATTAGAGAATCATCTAGAAACTCGGCGTAGTCAACTTCAAAAGCATCACTAGGCTTGACGGCCTTTTTAAGAATAGATTCAGGGTGCTTGGCAACCCAGTGCTGCACAGCCAGTGAAAGGTAATGCTTGCGGATGAGGGCCTTACGGATCATGTAGCTGTTGATGAAAGCTGTGTTGGAGTGCTGTGCGGCGTAATCAAAGTCTAGGGCCTCGTAGGCCATGATCTGCAAGACCTTGGAGGCATCGGGGATGTAAGTAGCGAGAGAAATCGGGTCGTCACCTTTGACTTCGGGCGAGAGTATCTTGAAAACACCAGGAAAGAGCCTTTCAAGCGCAGATACAATAATCGGTTGCACATAGGGATCATCGTACTTGATCGCGGCAAAGAGACTGGACGGACCCGGGTTGGCAGAAGTGGCGGAGGAGCTACTAGAAGGAAGAAAGAGTTGTGAGTAAGCATAAAATGAACATAAGAAATGTTAACTAGGCGCGACAGAAACAGCCCGAACCAAGTGATACATAGGTAGAGAATATAGCAAAAGTTCATTGTTTAATAAATATTTCATATCGTCATGTACAGTCACAAGATACATTACCCCAAGTCACACTACACACCTCAATCTTGCGCCAAATGTGACAAAAACTCAAAGTCATAAAATGCCATATCGCAGTATCCGTATCATCCACTTGTCCATACGATCCAGCCCGACTAAAATAAGCAGGGCATTCATTACAGGAGAACGATAAAGGAGGTAAAAAGCCGAGATAGGATAAAGCACACCGGGAAAAATAGAAACAACGGCAACAACATGAACAACAAAGGTAAAGAGAAAATAAATCACAAAACATGCTACTGCTGAAGTCGGCACTTACAGCTCCAGTTCCTTGCCGTGTAGGTGGTGACCCGCTTGGAAAAAGTTGGCCTTGAGAGGGGTGACGCTAGAAAGTATGAAAGGTTAGCTACAACGATGAGTATAATATGCGAAGCACGGAGACCTACCTAGTTAATTTCTCCTTGACAATCCACCCATCGTTTCCAGGTTGTGACTCTTCGACGCTCTTATAAACACCAGCAAACTTGGGTGCCCACTTGAAATGCCTGTGGCTGTGACCAGAGACGGGCCCGGTGGTCTCAGACAGACTAGAACCCTGGCGAATGTTTTCTTCTTGTAGATCTGCGTCGTCGTCCTCAGCGCCGCCATCGATTTCCTCAAAGCAGCTACCTTCAGTCCAGTAATTCTGCAGGATATCCGTCCACATTGTCTTGTTCACCTCAACCTCATCGACCAGCGGTACGTTGATACTGTACAGGTCGATGGACTTGTCAGCCGGCCACTGCTTGTAGACCGCCTCAATTACACGCACCGAATGGCGGGTAGCGGCTTCAATGATGTCAGGGTCATGGTTCTGCGTGAAGAAGGCATAACTGAGCGCAATGGCTTTGAAGCCACATACGGCCGCCTCCATTGCAGCTCCCATTGTTCCACTGCTCAGAGCAAAGACGGCAGTGGTGTTACGGCCAAAGTTGGGCCCGCTAACGACGAGGTCAACGGGGGCCTTGTGCTTGAACATGTGGTGCACGCCAATCTGCACGCACGAAGCCGGCGTGCCGTCAACCAGGACCCATTCTTCCTCGGCAGGTGAAGCCTGTGGAAGTTTATGCACAGAGCCCTGAGCTTCAGGGCCATCTCCATGGGAAGCACTGCCGGGCCGGTAGTACATGGGCTTGACGGTTTGGCCAATGATATGAGCCTTACCGATCCATGACCGCTGGGCATGTGGGAGGATAACGGAGACAGTGTGTCCGGCAGCCTTAAGCTGGCGAACCAGCGTATGGACGTAGGGCGAGGAGTGGGGAGATGGCGGGCCATCGTCGTTGGTCACAAGAATATGCATTATCTAAAGTCGAGCAAGGCAACGCGGTTGAGAATTAAAAGCAGAAGAAGAGCGGCCTACAGGCAAAAAAGAAAGAAGAGAAAAAGACCGAATAGTTTTTCGAGCGACTCTAACCTGCTTCGAAGTGTAGAGAAAATGGTAAGCCAAGAGATGTGTAAATACAAATGGAGATGGCTCTTGCTGGGTAGTTATACTCATAGATGCACGAACGCATCAAACGCAAGGAGGGGCAGAAATTGCAAACAAATTTAGGCTCAAGCTTTCCTTTTGGGGGGTAATTACCCCCCCCCTCCTCCCCCTCCTTCAGAGGGTTAGGCTGGACTGAATGTGGACTGACTTTGCAAAAGCGCCCCTCCCCCTTATCCAGTTTGAGGGGAGTATTGTCTACCACAGTAATTGACAGCTAGCACAAGATCACAGCAATTACGTACATTACCTAGAACAGACAACCATTGAAGCTTGGAACTAGAACCTGCGTGTTTGACACATTTTCCCTTGTAAAAGAGCAGCAAAGTAACATCAACTAACTACAAGACAAGAGGAAAACTTGACATCGCAGCCCCACAAAAAAAAAAGCAATCACGCTCGTTTGCTGCTGCTGGTTTCAGTGCCATACACAGAAGGTGCCGGGCCGACGGGGTGCATGGAAAACTCAGCGAGAGAGACAGACAAAGACCCAAATACAGAAGGAACCAGATCGTATACGACATGAGCGGCGGCCGATTCGGGCAGGGCACAAAACAGTTTGTGTAACTAGAGAAAAAGCGACAAGCAAGCCAGCGATTGGATTGCGTAGATAGCCTTGCGCAAATAATATATGGGCCCTCACAATTACTGAACATACAACAAGCGATACACCGAGACACAGAAGGCTAAATAAACGAAGGGGTACTTGGGTAGATATTGAAAATATCAAACACCACGAAATAAGTCAGTTGGTTGTATTTACTGCTGTAATCCATCTTCCAAAACCCAAGCAAGACAGCCCTGGTTGCCCGAGTTGCTGACCGCAAAAAAAAAAGAAAAACACTACTGCCGCCGCCACATGAGATGAGAAAAAAAAACAAGCCAACAAATTCACATAATAAAGAGATACAAAAAAAGCATGTACAAGGTGAAGGGTAAAAAAGGGAACGGGCAATCAAGCAATAAAATCAGGGCAGTGAAAAAAGCTAAACAAAGAACGCCAAATAAGCAGCCGTCTTAATAGTAAAAAAGAACAAGTGGGATATCGTTTCCTTCGTCGTCTGTACTTGAAAATCCGGAGGGGCTCACTTGCTAGAGCAAATGAGCTCCCAGGTTTTTGTAAGCCAGTTTCTTGCAAAAAAAAAAAAAAAAATCAAGTGCCAAAAACGAAACAAAATTTCAAAAGCTAGTGGGTGATATGGTATGGCATGGGTGACGACTGCGTCAGGTCTCATGACGAAAAGCAAAAAGGGGTTCAAGGCTGACTCGGACTTCCAAAGTCAGGGGAAGCATGTATTTGATGCGCACCACATGAGGTGATGGGAAAGCAAACAAGAAAATTGAAATAAGAGGTATAGTCCTGTGAGATGATACCGGGCAAAATCATCAACAAAGATGTGCAGAAGCTGCTTTGACAAAGCATGTTGTGTGCGTTTTCGAGGTCCAAACCGTCCGTGATCACGCGATGTGCGTGAGGATATGACAAGAAAAAGAAGAGAAGAGAAGATATAAAAGAGTAGTAACGAGTGTAGAGAAAGTAATGAACGAATATGTGTGAAAGAGCCTTAAACTGGCAGAGAAGAATGGAGCGAAAAAGAAGAATTATGAAATAATCTAAAAAAAGGTCAAAGAGCGTGGTGAAAAGTAGTTGAGAATGGAGTGAAGATAAAATGCTCTAGGCGCAAAGCCCATAAGTAGCATGTATGAAAAGAAAATGCAATAGTAAAAGACCAAATGTAAGAACATCGGTGAAAAGAGTGTCGAATAGGCATCAAAAGAATCAAGTCATAGTTCGTGAACGGGGTCGGTATGGATGAAAAAAGAAAAAAGGCGGGAAACAGCAATGACAATAGCAACAAGACACAACTGTTGACTTCTAGAAGCGCGACAAAGAAATAGTCCTCAACCTAGACTCTCGACCGCTTGAGTACAGGCTCCGAGTCCTCGTCATCGGCAGCACGACGACGCTTAGCACCCATGCTGCGCCACTGCTCGAAGACTGCACTTGAACGCTTGATCGGAAGGGCATCAAAAAACTTCCCCGATGAGCGTGTAGAACGGTGAGACTCGGGGGGCGTCAGCAGGCTCAATCGCGCGCTTTTAGGTGTTTTGGCGCCAGCGGTCATGGGCTTGGTAGGTGTGGCAGGTAGCGGGGGAGCCACGTTAGCAGCGACCTTGTCCTGCTCCTCGGTGTCCTCAGCAATGATAATCTCGTTCTTAATGTGATCTTCAACATCGGTATCAGCCTCTTCGTCCTCAATTGACGACGAAGGAGCAGGTTGGGCCTTCTTTGGGGGGAACAGAAGACGAGGTTTCAAGCCACTGCGAGTGCGAATACCATCAGCATCTTCGCGCTCGGGAGAAAACTTGCGTAGGAACTTTTTGCCGCGGAAGGTGTAAATAATGCCATCGTCTCGCTTGATGGCATCCTCAACGCTGATGCGGCCCTCTCCGGCCACTAGCACATTCTTCCGCGGGCTGCGGCGCCGAGGTGTTGGGGGAGGCATCATTGAAGGGGCTTTGCGGAGAAACGGATCATCCTCTGTGTTTTTTATAACAAAGGGTCGGTCGGCAGCGTCCGTAAATATAGGTATAGCCGGGTCTTCTTCATCAGGCTCGTCAGCAATAATGCTGTCAAGGGAGCTACCCGTGTACTTTTTGACTCTACGACGACGTGGTGTCAACTCCGCAGAACTAGTGTCTGCAAGTGTAGTAGAAGCAGAGAATAGATTCCGAGAAATGGAGTCCAGGTTCTCATTTCTAAGCGCAGCCTTGCGGGGTGTCTTGGCAGGCGTTAGCATGCCAGCAGAGCCAACATTGGTGGAACTAGATGAGGGCTCTTGTTGTTTCGAGGCTGATGGTAGGCAATCTGGATTCAAAGTAAGACGAGAGCTACCCAGTTGTTTGCGAGGAGTCTGTAGTCCTTGCGGAGTCTTCTTTCTAGACGGGACCTTGGGAGAGGTGAAAGAGACGGAAGCCGTTTTGGAAGCGGTAGTTTTCTGGGCAGGGGTAGAGGCAACAGTCTGGGAGCGGCTGGAAGGCGGCGGCGAAGGTGTTCGGTGTGTCTTCCTTGCTGCAATACGAGCTGACTTGCGCGGGGAATACGGAGTCCAATGGTCCTCATAACCACCAAATCTAGGGGTGGGAGGTGTATGTACGGTCATCTCAGACTCATTGCATGAAGGCGTGGTGGCTCGGGCACCTGCCAAGGGAACTTTGCTAGAAGCCATGATTCCGGGCCAGCAACAAAAAAGAAATGTCTTCGTAGGAGTGTGGAATCGAAGAGAAGGTCAAGTGTATAGAGAATATCTAGCGAATGGACGAGATACACTGGTCTCAAGTTGCTGGGTTGACACGCTGATGCCGAAGTGAACTCCAAAGAGTTTAGAGGTCAGGGTTTATCTCGTCGTTAGCAGCAAACAGGAAGCGTTCAAGAGATGGATGAACGAGTTGCAGCAAGACTAAAGCACCTGGAATGAGCAGGAGAAACGGTGATCTTATTTGTGAGTGACCGTTATGGCTTAAGCTTCATCAAAGACAAAAAGGAAAGCAGGAAAGCCTGTTACTCTTGATGCCTGTCTCACAAGTTCACGAAGAACGAGAGAGGGATGCCACAGAGGCACGCACAAAGACGTAGGTAGAAACAAATAGCCGTGGTAACTAGGATTCCAGGCGGTATCCAGAGAGATTCAAGCTAACAGGTAAGTTGGAGTGTGGTGATGTTGTGCTGAGATATCTGGGAAGTGGATATGAGAGTAAGCAAACCCGTGATAGTGGTTAGGGTAAGAAGAAGAGAAGGAGAAAAAAAAAGAAAGGGGGCGCACGTCCTGGTTATGAGTAGAGACAACAAGAAGGGTTAAAGAGCAGGACATGAAGGGGGGGAAGGGATTTGCCCAGGATCATGGAAAGCCGTTGAAAGAAAGCTGGAGATTATACAAAGAGATACAACCAACAGCCAATGACAAGCCATATGCAAGCCCCTCTTGTTTACTGGTTGTCGGGTATTGAGGAGGTTGGCAACTAGATTCCAAGCAAATTGCCCCACTGTTTCTTTATGGGGGATCCCCGCGACGCGTTAAGAGAAAAATAGTGGAGCAGCACAAAGAAAGCACACGAAAATAGGGCAGTTTCATGGTCGGTGTGGGCCGTTGCTGCGCGACGTGGAAAGCAACCATGGGTGTGGCCTGCCAACTGGTACCTGGATGTTAAGTGGTTTTGACAGCAGAGAGGAGGTACCTGCTGTTTTAGCTCTGCTCCTGTGTTTTACTACATTGCCTAAAGTGCTCTTGCTGTTTGCTGCTGTGTTAATTGATTGATATCCACAGTGTCATAATGTGTACATACTGCGTTGTACCCTGGCGCAAGGCTGTATCGTTTTCTCCATGACACTCTGTGAAACTTTGTCAGCCTCGTCAAGTGGACCTCACCACATAATCTTATCACCAAGCCCCTCGTCTTTGACAATTCGTAACTGTGTCTATGCTTATCTCATGTATGGCGTCTACAAACTAGTTGGTTCTTTGTAAACGCGCTATATAGGTTTTTGATCTTCTTTGTCTCTTCTTCAACCGTGTCACACGCCTCTTATCCCATCCCGTTTCTGTGTTTCTATTTCCAGCACTAGCAAAACTCAAAGAAACGAATATTCTCTTTGGCTCACTGCTCCGCTTTCTCATTGCTCAGTTTTGAATAGCCATGTCAGATCCCATCGACGATGATTCTCGAGACCACATCTGGACGTCACCCGCTGCTGTGCCAGAGCGGCCCAAAACCCCTAAAACGCCAAAGACACCAAAGACACCAGTGACGGGCAGTGGTCTGCATGGTAATCAGAGCGCAGGCTATGACCGTGACACTGCATTGCGTTCAGAACTCGAGGGTATTAAAAACATAAATTCGGTAATCGAGAGTACCATAGCGACACT
The DNA here is from genome assembly GCA_002742255.2 of Ceratocystis albifundus. NCBI lineage: Eukaryota > Fungi > Ascomycota > Sordariomycetes > Microascales > Ceratocystidaceae > Ceratocystis > Ceratocystis albifundus. Next base: position 994,621 of record MAOA02000030.1, on the reverse strand, counting down.
AGAAAAAGTCCGGAGCAACATGAATGTGAGTTGCGGCTCTACCCCTCTCTCCACTGTCATGCTAGTGCGGTAGATACGCATTGTCATGTCCCCTGTTTTCTACTCTTTCGAACCTCTCGCCTGCATATTGGTTTACTTGTCGCTAACTATTCTTTCAGGTTGTTGGTGGTACAGTCAACAACTCCTCAACCCTACTTGACACATGGACCCGTATCCTCTCACAAACGGAACATAACCAACGCCTTATCCTTGACTCTTCATGGAAGGGTGCCACCCAAGATCTTGCCGACATTGAAGCAGAAGCCATTCTTAGACAACAAGCCGAACAACAACGACTTCTAGAGGAAGAGCGCAGACGTGAGGCGTTGCGCCAAAAGGCGCAAGATGAAGAGCGCAGTAAGACTGTTGCGCCCAGTGCATCGCGGGGCTCTGTTCGGGGAACTAGGAGTCGAGCTGGCATCCGCGGGGGCATTTCACGAGGGTCTACGCGTGGAGCTACAACCAGAGGAGTAACACGAGCCACGGCGCGGGGATCTAGCTCTATCGCGGCGACCTCCTCATCTTCAGGCTTTGGGTACCAGTCAAGAACGACTTCAAGCTCTAATACACGAGGGCAGTCGAGTATAGGAAGAGGCATCCCTAGAGGCACGTCTAGCTCCAGATCACGTGGCGCAAGCACACGATAGGGAGAAAACCACCAAACCCTCCTCTAGCAACGACTGGGGTGATTTGGGCGGGAAGTTGACTCGTTTGATGACTCATGAATGAAATGAAGAAAAAAAAAACAAAGACGCCTTATGCTATCCGTGTATATCCTTGCTCTATCGTTTCTATATACTCAATTCTGCCCGTGAAACCTTACGACTACGAGCCGCTATTACCGCCTCGACTGATTAAAACTAAATGCACTACCCACAATACAAGTTTCCGACTCAGGCCTTTTTAAAAAAGTGGCTAAGTTTCTTCATGCCTGTTGTGTTAGCCTTTTGTAGATTCTTCACTCCACGACTCACTAGTTTCTTCTTCTTGGCTTCCTCCTCTACTTTGCGTTTCTTTTCCTGCAGCAGATCTTCGGCATCCTCTAGAGGGTGCTTGCGTGACATGTCGTTGGAGCGGGAAGCTACAGCTTCTGAGCGTGTCTTGGTTAGCTTTTCTAGATAGCTATCAAGTGGTCCAAAATCCATTTTTTTTGTGAGGTGCATCTTTAGCGACACACCGAGTGATTCGGAAACATATTTGGAGCATATGAATTTCAAGGCAATGGATATCCGTTGTAGGGCAAGCACATCCTCGGGGATCTTGACAGCGACGAAAGAGCCTCCTGCAAAGCCATCTGTATCTGTAGCAGGCGTCGTCGGCGTTGATTCTGAGTTGGCGAATGATTGTGTCTTGTCTGTGTCTGTGCTTGGTGTCGTAGAGTCAGAGGACGGCTCGTTAGTGTCAGCTAAGACGGCCCCAGGCATCGCAGCTTGGAAGACCATTGGTGACTCTAGAACCTTTGTCACAAACTTATCCTCCAGACTTTCGGGTAGTCCATTTTCAGCCAATCGAGACGCCTTGCTGAGGACTAGATCATAGAGTTTGGCTTCGTTCAGGCAGTACATAGTTTCGCCGCCAAGGTTGGCCGTTGTACAGATGGCGCTTAGTCTCTCTTCGAAGATTTTGCGCATGCCCTTCCACTTGAGGATGGACCAGAGATGCGAACCGTCGCTGGGAATTTTGTCGAGCTGGTCGTCAGCCGAGAGGTAGCGAGGCTTCTCATCTGATGAGGTTTCTTTGTAGAGAGCTGAGATCAAGTGAAACACAGGGTCAATTGCTGTTGCTATAAAAAGGTCCGCATCGTTGATAGTAGTGAGCTCGCCCGTATGCGCTGTATTCGTAGCCTCGTCAGCTGGTAGTGGTGTAGCGGGGCTTTCAATCAGCCAGCTGCGCGGCTCATCGGAAGAGACTTGTGTGAACTCGTAGAGGCCGGTTGTGGGACAGGCATAATAGCGTGTTGGCTTCCCTGAGCGTGGGTTGGGTAATGTAACAATCCGCGCATTTGGGGTCGCTCTTTTAGGCAAGACAAAGATACGTTGAGAGTTTGCGGCTGGCGGGAGAGAATGAACCTTGCTGGGCGTCTTAGAAGTGGTAGAGTCGGTGACTTCTGAAGCCGGAGCCTTTGTTGAGCGGGTTGTCCGTGCCATTATGTGTGATGGGATAAGTATGAATGAGCCCTGATACGTTGTGGCACAGGACGGGATGTTTATGTTGTTCCAAAGACATGTGCTCGTTGAAAATAAGTATGTGAACTGATCGTAAGGTGATGCACAGAATGAGCATTTCATGTATGTACATAGAGCTAAAGTAAAAGTGGATATTTACCTCCTTGTTTATTAAACAAAACGCGTCGTACGCGTTCAAGCCGATGAACGCGACATAGCGCTAAGCGAGGCAGTTATCCAATTTATCCCTATCTGTGTAGACACGTGCACGGTTACCTGCAGTTTTAATGGGTAGGGGCAACAGCGACAGCAACGGTAATTGCAAATAAACAACGGACTTGAAAGCTCGACAAGTCAGGGGGGAAGTTGCGCAGCCAATACAGGGCAATAACTACTTGCATGTTGACAGGAAACTACTCAAACAGAGCAACAAACAGCAGAATTGAAGCCTTACTCAAGCAAGAGTCAGGAGCAATTTTTGATCTGAAAAGCTCAGCCTTGTCTGTAACTATCACGAGGCCCAGGTTTTGAGCCTACATGATAATTGTTGTGCTCCTTCCTCAGATTTTTCTCTTGTCTTTCTCTCTACTATATCATAAAATCGTCTTTTTGGCTACTTTTACGACTTTGCCGAACTATTCAGAACAGATCTTCGGGCTGTGACACCGCACGAGTGGCAACTTACACTTGATACTTAAGTGTTATGCCCAAGGGGATTACAGTCTTCATGGACCCAACAAACAAAATGATTCCCTGTAAGAAGCCGGTATAAACTGCCGTCATGGCGTTACCCTTTCAGACACTAACTGGTGATTGACTGACTACCTATTAGCTCAGAAGGACGAGCCGCAGTGGCCGCCTCGATCACCCCGAGATGCGCTTCTATTGACACCCCGTGGGCGGGAGAAATATAATGCTATGACAGCAGAACAGCAGCGGCAGCTCCAAATGTCGCCATCATCACCGTCACCATTGCGGAGAGCCCGTGTTGCCCGTACACCGGAACCCTTTGAGCAAGCCTTGGGAGGTCTTGACGGTGACAATGACGATGATGAAGACGAGGATGAGGAGACTTTACAGCTCAAACTACAGGCTATCCAGGCGAGGCTGAAACTCAAAAAGCTCCAAAAAGAAAAAAAGTTACAAGCATCACAGTCTCGACAGCCATCCCAAACATCTCCTGGAACGCCAGCTAAACCCAAGCCCACGGGCCTTCTCGAATCGCCTGCTATGTTTGCCAATTTGCCCAAATCGCCTGCCAGTGTTGGAAAATCTCCTGCTAGACTTGCCTATGCGCGACCGTCGGCTAGCTCTAGTACAAGCAACAATGTTAGCTCTAGTGTTGATGCGATACCAGACCCCATGGCCTTGAAACCACCAATACTGCCGCCATCTAGAGCAACAGTCACTGCGCCAGTAGCCAAACGAGAAGTTGAAGTTCCCTTATCACCAGTCCAGCGCGTCCATAAATTAGTCGAGGCAACATCACCCCTCAGAAAGATTTTGTCTCGAGGCCTTCGAGGAGAGGACGTGAGGCTAGACAAACCAGGCAAACCAAAACTCAATGACTCATTTTCCAGCACAGGAAGTGGTGGCGCTAGCACTAGCAAGGGATATCTTCGCACAGCTCGAGGCACAGCGCAACACAACCAACAAGCGGGACTTGCACCAGTAGAAGACCGGCCGCTCAGCTTTAATGAACGGCTAGCGCTGGCTAAGGCTGAGCATAGCGAAAAGCTAGAGAAACAAAAACGCATTCAGCAAGTACGATCAAATACATTTGGTATCACAAAGCAAGAGATGCAGACTTTTAAGGAAAATGCCGTTGAGATAGTGCAAGAGTCCAAGGCACCCCGCCACTACACGCGCGAGGAGATTATGGGCATCACGAAGCCGGAGGTCGAGAAAAAGTCCGAGGCTTCTTTTGAGTCGTATTCGTCGTTTCATTTGACCAAGCGTATCCTGCCACACCAAGTTGTGGCTCGCCACATGCAGGACTCTAAGATTTTCTCGGTGACAGATCTGACCAAAGTTGTCAAGGCGCCTGATTTTGAGTTGCCAGACACTGAACAGAACATTGTTGTCTTCGCTATTTTGGCCCGGAAATCTGATCCGCGAACCCACAAACCAAATGCCGCACAGCCTAACAAAAAACAGGAAAGCAAATACATGGTCATGACTCTCGTAGATCTGAACCTTGACGTTGAGCTATTCTTATTTGGCACTGGCTTCGAGCGTTTCTGGAAGCTCACAGAGGGGACGGTTCTAGCTATCCTAAACCCGAACGTCATGCCGCCCCCACCAGGCAAGAAGGATACGGGCCGTTGGAGTTTAGTCATAAATTCTGATGCCGATACCATTTTAGAAATTGGCACAGCACGCGATTTGGGCTACTGCAAGTCGATCAAGAAAGACGGTCATCCATGTGGTGCATGGATCAACTCAAAGCGCACCGAATACTGCGAATTCCACAGTAATCAGGCCCTGCAAAAGGTCAAACAGAGTCGCGTGGAGATGACGGGGTCAGGTTTTGGCCGCAGTGGCAAAGACTGGAATGGAATGACGGCTGTGACTAACAAGAAGTTTGGAAAGGGTGGTGCTGGTTATACTACCCGTAAAAATGGCGGAATGCCCAGCGAACTGAATCGTGGCAAGGGACATTTTGACTTTGATAGCCAGTCGAATTTCTTTATGAGTCGTACACGTTCTGCTGCCGACATGATGGATGGCAAGCACCTGACCATGGCCGAGAAGCAAGAACGCGAGGACAACATTCGCCGTGCTCTGATTGCTAAAGAGAAAGAGCGGGATCTAGCTCGCAAGTTAGCGGGCCGTGGAGGCAGCGGCGTTGGCCACGAATATATGGCCAAATTTGCTGGCAAACCCGTGAACTCAGATAAGCCCAGCATCAGCACTGGTTCTAGTGGATCAAGCTCATCAACGCCGGCATCGGCTGGTACTTCTACCTCTACGCCAATCTCATCGTCTCATTCTGCACCGACCCTAACCTTAGCTGACATTAGTCGAGGTCGCCGTGCCCAAGATGTTGATCTAACTAACGGTAAGAGAAAACGTGTGGATGACAGCACTATTTCGGCGGACAAGCCAACGCCCTCTGCGACAGGTGGGAGTGGCCCGTCGTATGGCTGGGGTAGCGGGTTAAGCTCCAAGTTAGGCCGCATGAAAGGCGGCGAGCGATTATGTCGCCAGAATAGCCAGCCGTCGACGGCCGACGAGCCGGTCAGGAAGAAGACGCGCTTTGTGACGGAGGACGGAGTCAAGGAGGCTGGGCGTGAGAGTGCCCAGGGTATGCGCTCTTTAGCACCAGCTCCAGCACCAGGTCTGGGCATGGAGATGGATCTCGGGGATGTTGATTTCGTGTTGGAGATTGAGGGCGCACCGCCAGGGTTTAACCTGGAGTGATGCAATGAATCCTCCTGGTTTTTTTTTTCCTTTTCCCTCTTTTCATTTTTCGTTTCAGTACGGCGTTTGGACACGGATCCCGGGGCTTTGGCGCGTATAGTTCTTTTTTTTTTGGTTAAGATGACTGAGTATACGCAGTAATACGATGTGAAGTGACGTGATGTGATAATACGCTCTAAGATACTTTTACACTCTATGATGGAAGATTGCAATACAGCAAAGACAGAAACAAACAACAAATGGATCACAAATAAGTACAAAGAGAAAAACGAAAACAAGACGCTTGCGAATGCACACTATGCAAAGCTTGACGCCACAACTACCACAATAGATATGACAAACATGATATAAAGCACATGGCCTAGCCTAGTTGGCGACTGAAAGCTCAAGGAGAGGGGTATCAGGTACGGCCTTTATTAGCCTTGCTCAATCAGTTTACAGCAAGCTCTGGTACTTATCCAGCCCGCCAGCTGGCTTCTGCTGTTGAGAAACAGGAGAGCTGCTCGCCCAGACATTCTGTGCAGGTGGTGGTGGTAGGCTAAATGCTGACGAGGGCGATTTTGCCTGCGTCATGCCAAAAGCCCCAGATGAAGTTGAAGTCGCAGGCCAGGCAGAGTTATTCTGCTGTTGCTGTTGCTGTTTCTGGCCAAGAGACGCTAGAGAGTTCATTGACGCGCCACCAAGTCCCGACAAGGGTTGCATGCTGGAGGAGCCCCAGGGCGACGGAGTTGGCTTCGCAGCTGCAGACCAATCAATACCACCAGCTGTTGCAGGGGCTGGACTAGAAGCCATGGAGAACGACAATGTCGAAGCCGCTCCGCTTACATTACTTGACGCTGGCTGCAGCGGCTGCGAGAATTGCGTGACTGAAGGCGAAAGAGCGCCAAAGCGGTTCAAGTCTGTGGGTGGCTGTGGCTTGATGGTAGACTGAGATGGGGGTGGAGTAGACCATGAAAAGCTCGGCGGGGGAGAGGCCTGTGATTTTGTAGCAGGAGATGTTGTAGGGGGAGCCATTTGCGTATGTGAATGGGAGCGTACCGGTAGTGGTGGGTTGTCGTCCCAGCCCGATACAGCGGCAGAGCCAGCAGCAGAAGTAGTAGCTGCACGACCTTTGACAAGGCGCTCAAAGTCATCTTCGGTGCTGGGTGAGGCATCAAACTGGGTGCCAGTGATGCCGCCAAAGGACATGAAATCGTCGCCAGGCTGGGCGGTCGCTGGGTCAGAGGTACCTGACAATTCCTGCAGTTTCTTGATCTGCTCGTCCTCGACACGGCGTGAGAGCAGCTTGATCAGATCCATGAACGCCTGAAACTGCTTGAGATTGAGCAGCGGGCCAAGACTCATGGACCACAAGATGGGCAGAATTTCCATGGCTACAAACTCACCGTCAGCCACCCCACCAATGACCTGGAGTAGCTTGAGTGAGGCTATCATGACAGCTGGCTCCTTGGTCTTAATGGCCTTAACTAACGGGATGATCTTTTCCTGCATTGTGTATTTATCCAGAGCTGACGAACTGGCTGTCTTCTTGACATTGAAACCGTCGAGGCCATCGTTGGATTGGGTTGATGTGTCATTGGAGCCTCCGCAAAGAACTACAAAGGCCTGTAACCCACGCACTTTTATAGCAAGACTGCTTGTGCGACTAAACATGGTGGCAATAACAGGAAAGAGTTCGTTCTTAATGGTACTAAAGTCAAGCACAGGCAGAATAGCCGCAAGGGTACGCAAAGACATATCTACAAGGGTTGGTGCAGGTGATTCGATGGCTAACATATAGACGGGGAGAATGTCTGAGAGAAAAAGTCGGGCAATCGTTAGTTAGAGTTTCTGGCATGTAGGTTCTTGATAGGCGCGTTATCCGCGATGGGTGCGCAAACAGGTACATACCGTCTTTAAATTCCTTGCCGTTGCAATTGGCAGAAATAGCTGGCATGTGTTCGAGGACCATCATCAAGCCTGCATCTCGGACTGGGTCCTTCTCACTCCCCTGCTTAGCATTGGCAATAAAGACGTGCTTGAGAGCTGGACGGACCCTGTCAGCAAACACTCTGCGGGCAATTCCGGCCGGAAGCAACTCGACGATTTTAAAAACATTATGCAATATAAGTGAGAGCAGTTCTCTGTCCTTGGTCTCGTCTAACAAAGCTGGCAGAATTTTGCGTTCCATAACAGTTTTAGGGAATGACGGCAGCACTTTTTGAAGGCCGCGCAAAAATGAAGATTTTTCTGCGGCAGTCTTGGTGGGAAACGAGTCGAGAAAACGGATGGTAGATACCAAGACATTGTCAAAGTATTCGCTAGCTTGGAATTCCCGCGCCGTCAATCTCTGGGCCGGCCGCCGCGTGATGAGCCGTGGTAGCACCAAAGATGCCAGCTCTTTGGGCACAGGCTTGGAGGAGAGGAAGTTGTTAGAAACCGTAGGGATAGAGCCAGGCGAAGAGAATAGTCTTTTGTACGAGGACAGGCTGCCATGAGCTTCGAGTGGCGATTTGTGAGGAGAGTTGTACAGGGTCACACAGAGAATGCCCAGTGAAAACATGTCCGCTGCAGAGGTCACGTTGTTGTCCATGACAAAGTCGGGCGATGTGTAGTCAAGATCGAGCTGGACGAAGCGTGGCAGGCGTGGGTCAAGGTTGAGGACTTCAGAAAGGCTGATTGGTTGAAACGAGGTGGGCTTGTCGGAGTTGGCAGCAGGCGAGCAAAAGGCAAGGCCGCTGATTTTCCAGTCGGACTACAAGAGGCGTATTAGCATGTGAAATGAGAAAACCAAGGACAAGGATGAGGTCATGGACAAGCAAGCATATACAAAGGAGAGTGGAATCCCCCGCCCCTATCCTATCTCTCCCCTCTTCAGGTCTCACATACCTTAGCATTCACCAGCACTGCGTCTGGCGTTAGGTTTCCATGCACTAGTCCTGCATTCTCATGTAGAAACTCCAGCGCCTTGCTTATTTGCAAAACGCCCTTTTGGATCTCAAGGTCATCCAACTCCAACTCCTTTCGTTTTCTTCCGCCATCAGTGTCTTCGGTAGTATAGCGACTGGTCCGACCGGTACCTGAGCCGCCACGTCGTTCAACATCATCTTTTTCTTGCAGAAGCCCTGACAATGATGCCACGACAGGCTCTGTGACAAACTGGAGGCCACCACCACGTGTGTCTTCAACTGGCTCAACCAGTTCGAGGATATTCGGGTGCCGCAATCGCGCTAGACTCGATGCCTCCTTCCTCAATCTTTCTACTACCTCCTCAGCTGCTCGCTTGAGCATTGCCGAGTTGGTCGCTCCCGATCGGTTGCTGCTTCCGAACGCGCCACTAGACGAGCCATCGAGACTCTTGCGGTCGAAGACAAAGACGCTGTATGGCTTTCCGGTCGACTTCTTCTTGCAATCGTAGATTTTCCATGCGCCAGCTGTCGAGCTAGGTGTCGACGAAATGCTGTAGTTGGCGGTAATATTGGTGGCCGAGATAGATTTGAGCGCGTTGGCGAGCATTCTGGCCTGTCATTCCCCTGGGGGAGAGAAAAGGAAGAGAAACGGAAAAGCGATAATAGAGAGATCACGTTGTTGGAGAAGGGCCGTTGCGTACGTCGAGATATCGCGACCGGCTGCGTATGGCAAAGAGATAACCTCTGATGAAGAAAGGAGCAAAGGAACAAGTCTCAAGTCAATTGCTTCAGCTGGCACAGCCAAACGTCTCGGATAATGAGGATATCAAGAGTTATCTTAAAATTGTCTTGTCTGAAGCTTGAAGGCCGTCTTCCTTAATTAGAGCAGAGGCCAAAGCCACAGTCTCCACTTTTCTCTTGTTGTACTACAAGACTGTTGTACAGTAAGAATACAGCCTGATAAGCCACAATGTCACCTTGAATTTGTGGCGTTTGGCCTTACTTGTGATAAGATAGAGTAAGCTACGGCGTTAACATTGTCCTCTTGATTAGTAACAGTATACACTGAATGCCCTGGAAGGAGGAGGATAAGGAAGAAGTTATTATTGAAGTTGTTCCGTGTCTATCTTTTTCTTGCCTGAAAGGACCGATCTCAACCAATTTAGATGTTCAGATTAAGCATGGGCCTTGCAAGAAGATCCTTAATGTCAGACAATAACCCTAATGTTTAGACGAGCTATACCGGGGTCATCAATCTTTATAACCCTAAATTGGGTTACCGACAATTGGGCTGGCCCCCCCCCCTTAAATCTGCATCACTTGCTGTACTACTTTAAGAACTACACTATGCACAGCTGCTGGAGCAGCAATAACGCCCTTGTTGCTATTCAGAGTGCGGCCCTTGGTGAAGTCCAGCTGCTTACCATAGACATCCGTAACTGTACCACCAGCCTCACGTACAATCAGATCACCAGGAGCATGGTCCCAGATCTTCTCTTTGTAGGTGTTATCAGCGGGCAGTCGCAAGTAAATATCGCCGGCACCGCGTGCAATCGAGCCGTACTTGGCCTGCGAGTCCATGCGCACTGATGGAGACGTGATTCCGAGTAGCTGTGCAATCTTTGCCTGATTGTCGTGTGATGAGTGGCCAGCCTCGACAGACTCGCAAAACGTCGCCTCACCCATCGACTTCAATGGCCGCATAGAGATAGTCTTTTCGCTAGTGCTCAGTGAACCAGCAGTTAGCGGTCGTGATGTGGCTCCTTGGCCATGGATAGCCGAAAACAACACGCCGTGGTCAGTCGAGTCGATCTGCTCTGAAGCCATGTTGGCTGCCAAGGGAGCCGCATCATCTATTGGCAGATTAGGGCAGCCTAGCACACCAACGACCACCTGGCCGTCGACCATGAGGCCCAGGCAGACGGCATATTGGCCACCACGCAGGAATCCCTTAGTGCCATCAATAGGATCAATGGTCCAAATGCGGCCTGAATCACCGCCATCACTACGGCCAGAATCAATCAGCTCCAGCATGGCTTCCTCCGAGGGGATGGCGCCGCCCAAAAGCTGCTCACTCTCAGCATCTTCCAGTGCAGTGCCCTTGACCAGGTTCCAGATCTGGCTGCTCAGCTCTGGGTTTTGGCGCAGCATTGCCGATTCCTCCTCAGCCACGATTTCGTCGGCAGGAAAGTGGTGCTTCAAGGCAGAAATGATGAGGGCCTGGGCGCCAAAGTCGCCGATAGTCACGGGTGACTTGTCGTTCTTGTCAACAGAGCCCTTGGCCTTTTCGTGAAAGACACGCTTGGTCAGGATAGAGGCGCGCTGCACAGCGAGCTGCGCAATCTTAAGTTCTTTTTCGTAGGCCATTGTGGTAATAGCTCGTGATCCAAGTTGGGATGAGCGTACTGGAGAAAAGAAAGAAGGAGTTAGAGCATGCGATGCTACTTCAGAGGCCAAGGGAACACATAATGCCTGAGAAGCAGCAATAACAGCAGCAGACAAAACGAAGACGGGATTAAAGAGCAACATGTGAAGAAAGCAGGATTGTTTGAATGGGAATGACTTGTTGAATAGCCATAGCGGAACATATAGAAGGAGAAGCAGCCGACATATTTAAGTACATTGATGCAAGCTCACGAATGACTGAAGAAGCCACAACAAAGAACACAGGCCGGCCTTGAGGACCAAGCTTTGAAGATGGGTGGACTGAGAAGCGGGGAGAGGAAGATAAAAGCAGCACGATATAGAAAAATGTCTCAAGTAAAGAGAAGGCCTAGGGCGCGTATGGGTACTTACATCTAAAGCCGGGATAAATTGACACTCGAGATAATTTCCGACAAGGGAATCTAAGAGAGTTTTTAATACCGAACATTTTTTCAGTCACATTTATAGCTCTTCCTCCGGAACTCCGGCACGAATGTGCGTGAATTTCGCCATCATTAAGCTCCGGTTGCGGGGCATGCTATATTAGGGTATATGGACCCTAACCCTACTAAGGGTTGTGAGCTCCCCACAAAAGTCGCCAAGGCCAGGAACCGATGCTAAGCTAACACTTTCCAGAGGAAGGCGGTCGGTTACTTTCCCCTTGTTTCATATCACCATTTATCATTGTGGTAAGTTCCACGTAGCTTAATAGGGAACGCCTACTTCACCATCACAATTTCGGGGCTTCCATCGATTCCCTCGGCTTCCAGTTAAACTCTTGCAAGGTTTCTTCTGGCTCTTTCTGACTATATTTCTCTTTTTGGCTATTGCTGTCCTGGTGCTAATTTCATCTGAAGCTCCTATTTACTTGCAGTAGTTGCGCTTTTTGTTGTTCTGGAAAGCCTCACTTCTTTTCACAACACCATCTTATCTTCGTTATCACGACACGCTGGGCGTGTTCTTTAATGTTTCTGCCTTCTTGTCTAGCTGTTAGTTTCTGTCTTTAGTCACTGTCTTCTCCATCTTTTACCTTCTACCCTTTGCACACAATGGCCAAAAAACCGACCCCGTCGGCTTCAGCCCCTCAAACGAGTAATGATGCTGCGATGACGCCTGCTCGCTTCGAAAGGGAGTTGCGCGATTTGAAGCACAAGGCCGAGTCTCATTCGCCCTTGCAAGACTCTATCGCCTGCATAACGCCAATTATCAGGTCCGCCTTTTTACTGCTTCTACTCGGTCTTTCGTCTACAGTCTCGCAGTTAGCTCTGTCACCGACATTCGGCGGCATCCCTACAGCCGTCCACCACTCCAAGCTAACGGCTACCGGCTGTTTTCTCGGCTGGGCAAGCAGTATGACTCTGGCACGTCTTTTTGGCAAAGATCTTGTCAAGCTTCTCCCGGTGATTGCCATTTGGATTCCAGCGTTGCAGTTTATTCTTGGTGGCGAGAGTGCTTCGTTGGGGGCTGAGTGGGGCCCAACTATTGTGGAATCTGTAACGCTGCTCCCGTTGATCATCATCTCAGTGGCAGAAGTAGCACTGAGTTTAGAAGGCATGAGTATCCGTCTGCTCCCCGGCTGGATCGGGGACTCACTCCCGGGTCTACTCGGGCTCTTGTTCTTCAAGATGGTCGAATCTGTGTCTAGCATGAAAATCCCCATGTTCCTAGGCTCCTCAGCTTTGGCTTCACGTGTTGGTCTGCAACTGGCATTTGCTGCTGTCTACACTCTTTACGCACCCTCACAATTCCTCCTGCTTGGCCTGCCTGCTGTGGCTCATGCTGCCCTATTCAATACGCACCTTCCTACAGCCGCTGCTACAGCCACGCTGCAAGCTTCTCTAGAGGAGGAGGCATGGAAGCTAATTGCCCGCAGAGAATCTGTCACAGGATACGTCTCGGTTCTAGAGAGCGTGGAGCGCGGCTTCCGTGTAATGCGATGTGACCACAGTCTTTTGGGCGGCTTGTGGGTTAGATTTACGAATGGAAAAGTAGCTGAGCCAGTGTATTCGGTTTTTGTCATGCTTGAGGCTGTCCGTCTGATTTTAACCAGGGAGACTATTATGGACAGTACCGCCAATGCCTTGGTCATGTGAGTCAACCCTCCCTATCGGCGTCTATCATCGGCTCTCCGAATGCTAATAATGATATATAGTGGACTCGGTATTGGTACTACCCCCGGGGCTTTCATTGCTCATGGAATCAACACCACTATTGTTGAAATTGATCCTGCAGTGCATGAGTTTGCCGTTGATTACTTTGGTCTCAGTACCAATCACATTCCCATCATTGAAGATGCCGTCAGCTACACTTCGGCTCTGGCCAAGACCAACCCTGAGAGCTTTGACTATATTGTACATGACGTTTTTACTGGCGGTGCGGAGCCTGTGCCCCTGTTTACGCTCGAATTCTTGCAAGGCCTCAAAGACCTACTGAAGCCCGACGGTGTAATTGCCATTGTAAGTTCTTTTTCCCATGGTAGCTTTGAAATAACTTGCTAACAGATACATAGAACTATGCCGGTGACTTTCTCCTTCCACCAACCAAGGCTGTAGTCAAAACCATACGCTCCATATTCCCCTCGTGTCGGATCTTCCGCGAAATAGAGCGCCCGAGTGATGAGCAGATCAAGGAGCAAAATCAGGACTTTGCTAATATGGTCATCTTCTGCCGCAAATCACCGGAGCCGATTGACTTCCGTCCTGCTACGGACGACGACTTCCTTGGCACTGGTACACGCAAACTTACCTTGCAGCCTCAATATGAGGTCAAGGAGGAAGAGTTCAAGGCAATTGGTGAGACAGGTCTTGTTACACGCAATGACACGAGTGAGCTAGAGATGCACAGAGACTCAAGTGCACTTGGACACTGGACGATTATGCGCACAGTTTTGCCCTCATTCGTGTGGGAACAGTGGTAGATAGGGGGTCGTCTGTATAGCTACGTGTGTTGATATCTATAAGATTAACATGGAGAAGAGAGAACCGGCATTATCTCTGCTATTACTATAACATTCGCACTGTGTAAATCAACAAAGGATACTTATGATTACAGTGTTAAATACTACTTTAATACTGTTTTATTTTGTCGGTTGTTAACCCTAGTTTTGGTGTTCTTTTTTAACCCTACAGATTACTATCGTCACTTGTATGATGATCAAAACAAACTGAAACAAATTGGTTTTCTTGTTAACATACGATTAGTTTCTTTTTTTTTTTTGCCTTGATTTTTTTGTGTGAAGTTTGTTTTAGCGCCAAGTTTGATAGCCGTCGCCGAGTCTGAGTTATTGGCTGCGTAGTTGAGTACTAAACAAAGATGATCTTGCTAGAGGTAGTGAGATTGCATGTACGATATCAATAAGGCTAGAGAGAAGCAAGTGGGCTTGGGCTCTAGGCTTGAAAACAAAAAAGCAAAAGAGGGAGGCTTAGCTGTACTTGGAGGTCGTGTTTAAATTGGTCTTCTTAACATAGAGATGATATACGAGGTCCAAGCTTCAAGCTTAACGCCATGGCTCTAGAGCTGGGTTGGAGGAAAAGGAGTGAATAGGTCGGAGAAAAAGACAGTATTTAGAGAAACAAGAAAGTGTTTAGATTCAACAAGTTGCCTACGTACGTGTACAACAAGCAGCGTTGCAGCGTTGTTTTATTTCTGTAAATCTCGAGATAGATCGACCAACAGAAATACGTTGTTGAAACAAAGTCAGCGCCACATAGCGTGACGCCACAAACGCACTTAAGTTTCTAGAAAACGTGGCTGCGCCTAACGTTCCTTCCCGTTTTGCATAGGTGGAGCCTTATGACTTGAACAATGTCCCTCACTTACAGAATATGCTGAGGCCAGTTTATATCCCGAGATCATGCTGTTCCTCATATAGGGAGGAGTGGAAACGGTGTAAGAGGGGATATTAGTTGTTGGTTTACCAAGGCTAGGCTAGAACAGTGAGGTTTGATTAGAATGCTGACTCTAAGAAAGACAAGCTCGAAATCCGCCCTCATCTTTGCTAGTACTAAGAACTTGTTAATGCTCCTTCCATTATAAACAGTATATTGGAGCTTGGCTTGAGAACTACAGGATTTCGGCCTTGATTTTGCATGGGACGGGGTTTCTTATTTCATGGTTTTCCATGAGTAGGTGGACGGAAGAGGCTACCCGAAGACTGCGAATCCTAGCCCTCTCCTTGTCCTTCATCTGATTGAGCTCTGACGTCTGTGGTTTCAGATGAGGGATCCTACCAGGTATTTGACCTGGGCCACGCCAAGGAGTGAGGAGAAAGAGAGGGAAGAAAGGAAACGAGGGTGCGGAATTGGGAGGAAGTTGCAACTGGGGAGACATGAGACGCGAACTGTTGGGTGATGCTGCGATCAAATACAAGTCGTATAGGCTGACAATGTGCTGAGTAGCGATGGGAAAAGGAGACGAGGAGGTGATCATGTATGCCGTCCATCCATTGCTATCAGTACTCGTAGGCTCGCGGAGACAAGCAAAGAAGAAAGGGAGGGACAGAAGACCGGTTAGGCAGAGGTAGCAGTAGTAGCAGTAGTAGCCGGCAGTTTGCGTATTGACCTCGGACCTGAGTCTATCATTAGTTTTCTCGCCAAAAAAAAAAAAAAAAAAAACAGACTAATCGAGGAAATCGAGGAAATATTGTGGTAGAGCAAACCTCCCCTGCGGCGTCTGCAAGATTGTTGGAAGGGAAGGAAAGAACGAGGCCTAGTCTCTGAGCAAGTAATTACTACTGAAAATAATTCTCCGGCACCTTCCCATGCACATTATTCATTGCCTTGTTTCGCACCTTTCGAATATCGTAGCACCTCTTTGGACAGCTCGTGCCGCCCCATTTTTCCAGGCTTCTTTGGTATGTGACTGGCTGTCTGGCGAGGGGCTCTCCGAAACTTCATGAAGCCCTCCTTGTCTGCTCCTTCCAGATGAGTTTCTGAGGGCTAGTCCCACCTTTATGTCCCGACTGTTGAAGTCTTGTGCACCTTCAAATTTTCTCTCTCGATCATCTTTTCTTTGCTTCATCTTCTTTGTCTTTTTTTTTTTTTTCATTTTATTTTTCATCCTTTTAGTATTGCGTGGAGGAGAATACAAAAATTCTTTTTTTTTTCTGTACTTTTCTTTCTAATTTTGTTGACTTTCTTCCCGCTTTTTGTCTTCTTTTCTTCGTCACTCTTTGTTCCTTTATTTTTCTAGGCTCGAATTTACTGCCATATCACCATGTATCGTCTCTGGTAGCTTTCATGCGATTTTCTTTCGTCATTTTTTATTATCTATTTTTCGACATCAAATATATCATTTGCTTCCATTTGTTTCGCTTCTTACGACCCCTCGCTCTTCCACGAATTTTCTCTTTAATTTTTAGTGCCTCTTTCCATTGATTGGGTCTGGCCCCGTTGATCTGGCTTGATATCATCACCAACATCAAGTTAAACACCACTTGCGATCTTATATAGCGGTGAACTTGAGCAGAGCCGAAAAAAAAAAGGAACCCCAAAAGTAGCTGGGGCTATCTGCTGGTTTCGCCCTTTGTACATACATATACTCACCACTACGACACAATAACTTGAACCAACCTGCACATTCTAGTTTTTCTCAGGCGGCCCGAGTTGTGGTCCTCACAGCTCTTTCAACATGGCTGATACAGGCCCCCTTTCATCGTCTTTCTCTCTGTGCGTCCCCTTATACTCCTCACGTCCATTCATATGGCATACTAACTGCAATCCTCTAGTGGCATTCTACTTCAGTCTGCTATCGGCCTAGTAGGCCTTTACACAAAGAACCACTCCACCCGCATTTGGAACGATGGCCCGAGGCTGGCCCTCATGACCATGACAATTGCTGGTGGTGCATGGGCTCAGATGCAGTTCTTGGCTTTCATGATACCGCCAACCATCTGTCAGCCAATCATCACATTTGGCAACATTGCTGATCAAATCACTCGAATAGCGGCCATTCAATTCATGATCTGGACTGCGACAAACGTCCCTACTCCCATACTCCCCAAAAAGTCCATGTTAGGGTCTATAATGCGCCAAATGTTTATACTTACACGTATCGTGCTGGGCTTTATATACTGTGGGTTCGTCAGACCCAACTTTGTACCTCAGTGTGCAGCAGTGTCTACTGTTCCTGGTCCTCTACCACAGGTCCTACTAGGGGTCGATACGTTGATCGTCTTATATGCCCTATTCAAGTTCATCATGTCAAGTGCCCGCAAGAATCCTGACAAGAAAAGCAACGAACGAAGAACCCGTAAGGGCTCTATCGCCTTTTCCATCGGCTTCATTATTTGGACGGCTAGCAGTGCGATGATGATCATGGGAACTCCGGGTACCATAATCGTTCTCCGTGTGGCTCTCCCTGCCACTGGCCTCACTGTTTTGTTGGCTATAGTCAGCAATTTCGGCCTGGCTTTGCTACCGAACTCCTTCATTAAAGGAAACGAGTCCAAGTATCCTGAAGCCCCATCTCCCCGGGACTTTCCATCGTCTGCGACTGGACGCGATATCGCTTCTCGGGGCAGTGTAGGCTCTGTTGCCACGAGCAACTACCCTCCCTCGCGCTATGAGGACCTCAAGGCTCGCCAAGCCAGTCTCCGTGGTGCCTCCTTTGAGATGAACAATCTCTCGTCAACTTCAAGTACTGCCCAGTACCAGTACCGTATTGAAGGGGCATCTGGTAGCTACTACAGTGGCCAGACTGATATGTCAACATCCATGAGCATTCCTAAAAGAGCAGCTCTTTCCCGCAACCTTACCAAGGGAAAAGTCACAATCTCGCAGCCTGTCATGCAACTGAACGAGTTTGGCGAAAACCCTCTCGACAAAATCGCTACAATGGACTTGAAGGCAGCTGCCCAGGCCGAGGCACTTCGCCGCCAGCAGCAGCAACAGCGTGGTGCTTCTGCTAGTGCTAGCTCTAGTAGTGAAGGCGGCTTCCAACGCTCTAGGCCTTCGATTGATGAGCGTGTCCGGGTTATGTCTGTTCTCAGAGAAGATTCAGAGCCAGTCCCTAGTCCCCGTCGTCTGGGCGATATTCAAAATGCACACAGTACTAGCTCGCAACTATCGCCGGGCAGCAGTGAAGTAATGCGACGCCGTTCCCCCCGTACAGCTAGTGCCATGCAAGAACGAACGAACTCCCAAACATATGTTGCAGGAGCGGCTCCTCCTCGCAGGCCCTCACGGTCAGACGATCCCGAGCCATCGGCCTCAGTAGCGCCTTCTCAACCCCCTAACCACTTATATAGCGGTTTCCAGAATCATGATATTGCTAGCAGGACCCAACAAGTGCAGCCAGTGGCGGTGCCCTTGGAAGATCCTACCGTGATGTTGATTCAGAATTTCCAGTATGACAATCCAGCCGTTGTTGAAAACATCATGCTTGATGCATCAAACAAACTTATGAAGCGACTGCCACCCGTCAATTCCCAAGAGATGGAAGCCTCGGCCGGCGACGTGTTTTCTCCAGGGCAAACCGACGAACAAGGCCAGGACTCAGCTAATCAGGAAACGCCTATTGTCCATCGCCCTCGGCCAATTCCAAGAAATGGCAACGGCGATCGCCCCATATTTCCCGCCGAGCTTCCTATTAGTCACCTACGCTTGCGCTCTCCCGATTCAATCAGAAAATCGCAACTTCTTGACCAAATTCCCGCAAGTCCTTCACACCTTCCGCCTCTACCCGAGATCCCCCCCGCTCTTGTCATCTCAAATCCCAAGCGAAGCGCTCCTGGCAGTAAGGCTCGCCCCCTGCCCAACAACACGCGGAGTATGTCTTTCAAGGAGAAAATGGATCTCTTATACAGATCCGACAACAAGGTAGCTCGCAGCGCCAATGCAGCACCGTATATACCGGCTCATTCAATGGCGGCTGCCCCCATTTCTCCTACCGAATCTTTAATCTCAGCAAGCACAGCTGGTATGCTTTACCAGCTCAAAGACATCATCCCCCCTGTACCTACTAGAGAGCTTAACAACAGCGTCCATAGTCGGTCCTCAGGCTCGCGTACTGCTGTCGAAGATTCTAGACGCCGGTCATCACCGGTTCTTCCAGCCTTGAACATTGTCCACCGTATGTCTGAGTTTAATGACCAGCCTGATGATGCCAGTACTGTATATGGGGATTCTGCAGTTACACCTCACCATTCTAATGATCTCCGCGATGATTGGTTTACTGCTGTATTCCCTGAAAACACTGCAAATATCTCAATGCAGCAAGAGGAGCAGGAACAACAAGTGCCCGAGGTGATAGAAGAGGAGGTCCCTATGATACTTGAGACACGTTTCCACCAGCAGCTTGGAGAAGAGTGCCCGACCTTTACCCACCGTAAGAGTAACAGTCTTTCACGCAAAAAAACACCTCCTGCTCCAATTTTAGTTGGCATGGATGCCATGAGACAAAACACTATTCTACGTGCGGCTCAGCCATCACCTCTCGAATCGCCCGATCATGCCTTGAGAGAGATCCAGGCCCAACTACTCCGCATTGAGCAAGGAGGTGGCTCTGCTATTGACCGCGATGACCGACGCGCTTTGCTAGATAACTTAGAAATGGAGATTGGAGTTCAAGAAAACCATTGGCTTCAGCTTCACAACAATGTGCGAGACTCCAGCTCGACGTTACGCACGTCTCCTTCTCAAAATCACGCCAGCCTGCTAAACATGGAAAAGAGCAAGTCTCGTGTTATCTCGCCATTTGCGCCCAAGCTTAGCTCGCGGCTTTTGCGCCACCAGGAAGCTGTTCACCCCGAGCTACACATGGACAGCCGTGGATTCATCAATATTTCAATGTCTCAGCTGGGCAGTCCTACTCCCCCCGAAACTGACGATGAAGCCTCAGACTCTGAGATTTTAGCCATTCAAGCCGCTTCTATACGCCGTGATTCCCGCTTTTTGGCCATTCCCGGACCCGCTCGCTCGGCTGTCCCGTCTCCTCGTCTCATGATGCAGGCTGTTTGCCGTCTATGGACCGCCTCTGCGGCTCGTCCTCTATCTCCTGATGGCTGGAGTGGCCTGTGGCAGCCTGCGCCTGCCCCCGTTCAGCGTGATAGCATCTTCGAGAGTCTTGCCGTTAATACAGTTCGCCCTAAACCTCGTCTGTCATCTGAATCCTGTTCCCCTCTTAGAAGCAAGCAGCTATGGTCACCTCCTCCCCAGATGGCATTTGCTCCATCATTGCTTTGGGCCCCAAAGGTTGAAGGACCTTCTGAGAACTTCTATCAGCATCAAAAGAGAGAACGCCCACCTACTCTTCGCCCCCCACGTCGCAGTCGCCGCATAACTGTGCTCCCTGACATTCTAGAGGAGCCCAAGCCTCTTCCTAATAAGCGTGACACTCTGGGTATCTTCCAATTTCCATGGGGAGAGACCTCTGACTCAGCCAATGTCCAAATCACAGCCTCAAACATGTTCATGACCATGCCAGGTGCCATGGGTGGCACCGGAGATTATGATGCATTCTTAGCAGGTGCAGTTCCCAACATGGATAGTGGCAACGGCTATTTCGGTGGCTCCTACTTTGATGACTATGAGAACGAAGAATCTGACGATGATACTGGCTCTGTTTATGATGATAGCGATGCTGAGTATGACGATGAGCAGGAAGAAAACGCTGGGGATGAGACTGCAACTACGGGCGAAAACTTTGATGAGTCCATGCTCCAGGAGATTGCCACTATGCTGAAGTCCAACCAGAGCCAGCTACCTCATCATAGCAGCCTGCTGCCTTTGTCTTCTAACGAACCTTTTTATTTTGAGCAGAGACAGACCCAACAGCCACAGGTCAACAGTGACCTTTACATTGGTAATGGTGAATTTGTATTTGAGACTCTCAGCTCAGACGGCTCTCGCTACGGTGACTCGGAGGACGAAGAGGAAGAGGGAGACTATATTCAAGGATATGCTCTCGAGAATGTCATTGAGGAAGAGGAAGGGAGTGAGGCATATGAAGACGATGAAGAAGTGCCTTTTGTCTTTCAGGATAGAGACTCCTTTGCTATTGCTTTAGACCAGGCTAACTTTCCAGATGTGCCTAAGTCAGCTCTGATGCCCATCCCAGTTACACCTTCTTTGGATACCCCCAAAACCCACAGTATGCTCTGGGGAAAGCCCTACATTCAAAAGGTCTCTTTTGGACTCCCACAACCTGATACTCTCTGGAATATGTATCTAGACGTTGCCTCTGAACAGCATAGTACCTTACTGAAGCCTCCACGTGTTATCCAAGACAGTGGACACGAGCTGCAAATCAAAGGTGAGGAAATGTGGCAGCAAGCCCCGGTATTATCACAGCCAAGTGCTTTACTATGGGCTCCTCCAAAGACTGCTTCTCCTCGCCATATGATGTGGTCGCCTCCTTCTATTGTGATACCCAAGTCACTTGGACTCAAGCAGCTCTCAGCTTCGTGGGACATGCATGTTGCTGCTGTGACAGAGACTCGTCCGAAGAGTCGTACTACGGGCCCCAGATTGCTTGACGATGAAATGAGTATCAAGTCCTGTATGCTATGGGCCCCTAAAAAGGCGTCTGCTAAGGTTAGTCTGTTATGGTCTCCCCCGGCTCTTGCGGCTCCTAAGAAGCTTGGGTTGAAGCACAATGGTTCCTCCTGGGAACTTCATGTGGCTGCTACAGCATTGATAACTCCTGCATCTCGGGCTCCATCTAAGCTTGCCGAGGAGTTGACTATTAAGTCTTCTTCTCTCTGGGTGCCAAAAAGGGCTGCACCTCCTAGTCACATGCTTTGGTCGCTGCCTTCCATCAAACCTAGTGAGGCACTTGGTCTCAAGCAACTTTCCGCTTCTTGGGATAAGAGCATAGCTGCCGTGATATCCATCCCTACTGCCGCTCGTGTCGCAGTATCTAGGTCTTTTGGCGAAGATATGAGCCTAACATCATCAACGCTATGGGCACCAACAAAAAAGCCTGTTTCAGACAAGCCTCATCTATGGGCCAAGCCCGTTCTCGTGTCAAGTTCTACATTAGGCCTCCCCCAACCCTCTGTTTGGCCCAAGAATGAGACCTCTAATGGAGTACGCAAGCCGAGAATTCCATTGACCGAAGCATTGCCTGCTATCAAGAGCTCATCCACATGGAGCTCACTCAAAAGACAGCCAGCTCAGCCAAACTGGTTGTCGGCTATTGCTCCTTCATCTGCCACTTCTAGCCAGTATATTCACCGCGATACAACACCAGCTGACTGGCAAGCTGCCCTTGACGAAGCCATTTTCTCGTCCCTGACAAACCGACGTCTAATCAAGTGCGCTACACCCATTGACTGGGATAATGCGTTGTCCGTTGCCCGCACAACCTCAGTTGGCACCACAGGCTTGTGAACCCGGGCTCCCAGTGCCACTGGTTGCCGTCGCGTCCTGCTCTCTGCCGATCTTCCTCTGGTGCCTGATTCAGAGCTGAGAGGGCAGACGCTATAGCGTACAAAAAGCTCGACGAGACCATGTCAAACTGAGCAAGTAAAGCAACAGCCATAGATGCCATGAGTTTCTAGGTGTCCTGGTGTGTATACCGTGATCATGGTTCTTGAATATGAAAAGAAAAAGGAAAAGAAAAACCCCAGCAACACATTCTTTTTGCCTAATTGCACTTTCACGACCTTCTTTCTTTTACTCTCCTTTTCCTGTATTTCTTTCTTTGTCCCTCTTTATTTCCTTTGTACTTACTTCTGGATATCCCATAGCGTTGTTTTTTTTTTTCTCTTTTGAGGTGAGGGAAGGGAATGGTGATAGTGAGGGTGGACGTTTGGAGAATATACTGTACGTGACTTTATATACCGGCCCCGGCCCTGGGTATAAGTTGCGCCCAATTAAAAGAAAAAAAAAAGATGTATTTTTATTCAACGAAAACAAGCCGCCAAAAGTCGCCGATTCCTGGCGTTATGTTATGTAATCCGAGTTTTCCAAATTGGAAACAAAAAAACGTTGTGTCAAGCCCTAACAGAAAGCCACGCGATAAGAATAAACGAAAAGCAGAGAAGAAGAAGAAGAAAAAAAAAAAAAAAGCAAATAAAAAGTAGCAGTAGCCAAGATAAATGATGAAACAGTAAGAAAAAAAAAAGAAAACCAAAAAGAAAAGGGTACAAGTCGAACCAAGCCGAGGTCCAGATAACAACAACGCGGAAGAAAAGAAAAAGTCAGCTAGCTTTGAACCGGCAGAAAGAAACAGTCAACGAACAACCGCAGCAAAACAACAGTAGGAACAAACAAAAGCAGTCCTGGCAATACAAGAGAAGATGGGAGGGAAGGGGGGGGGGGGAGGGGAATCCAAGAAAAGTAGAGGGGTTTTCTTTTTCGGCATAAACGAGCAAAAAGAAAATGAGCCATAACAGAAGACACAGACAGACAGACGACCGACGAGTTGGAAAATCAAGAAATAGAAAAGAAAGTAACGAGAATGGCTTGTGGAAGGAAGACTAGTCTATATGGCAGAACAAAGCAGAGAAGAAAAAAAAAAAAAAAAGGAACAGAACAGACGGAAACAAGAGATACAGCACAGAGTGGATAGAATAGGTAAGAGGGAGGAGGGGCATCAAACAAAACAATATACTAGGTAGGTCGGAGAAAGAAAGTGACGGAAGGGAAGCGCCAAGAAAAAACCCCCACCACCACATCACAGCATAAAACCTCACACATAACAAAGGAGCAGCCAAGCCACAAACCAAGCCGCTACTCTAGCGTCACCAGCTGCATGCGCTGTCCCAGGTCCTGGGTCTCGGATTGCGCTGTAGCAGGCTCCTCCCCCGTTGCCACGGACGAAATGCTCAGCGTCGATGGTGCGCGGGGGCGAGTAGACAGGCGAGTCGGGCTGGTTGCCGGATTATTAAAGACTTGAGTAAAAGCAGGGCTTGCACGATTGACAGCTGACTTACGCACAGGACTTTGGGAAATCGGATCGTGCTGATGGATCACACAAGCAAGACGGCCACGAAGATCACTAGCTTGTTTAACCAGCGTCTTAAGGCTAGTGGTGTCGAAATGGAACTTGCCGTCGTTGCCGCGGCCATTGTCTGAGGTAGAGCTGTGATGCACAGCTGCAGCAACAGAACGGACAGCACCGTTTATATGTTTTTGCGGGGTACGGGTGTGAGAGTTTGGTGTCTGTGGGAACTCAGAGATGACAGTTTCATCACCGCACAGTGGCCATTGAGACGATACAGAAACATCACGGGGTGGCGAGGAGGATGTACTGGAGCTCCCACCGCCGAAAATGTCATCGTCGGGCATCAGAACTGACCGACGGCGGGCAAATACGGGGTTTGTTGAGACATTATCGCTAGAAATGTCGTGGTCGGGGTTTTCAAAGTCATCTAGACGAGAAATGTCCGCTTCGTCAAAGCTATCATCCAGCACATGATCACTGAGATCAGACGGAAAGTCGATAGGCGAAGCCGGTGCTTCAACGCCACTCTCTAGTTCCTCGTCATCAGGTGAAGCCAAGGCAATGATACCCTCAGCCTCTTCCCACAGTTTCTGGTGACAGCCAGATGTCAGGTTAAGCTCCCTTCCGTGTCGGCATAATCGCTTGAGGTCGTTTACGAGAAGCGAAAGCTCACGGATGTGGCCTGTGTGAGCACGTAGACTAGGCTGACTGGCTTGAATCGACGCCGGGACAAGCATTAAGAAACTACTCCGTGATTCAGAGTCTGCCGTATTGGCATCAATAGCCGTAGGCTCATCTCCAAACTCAAAGTCCTCCCCCCAGTCTTCACTAGCTGTCTTGCTACCCATGCCCCAAGTACCGAACTTGGGGTAAGCATTGGCAACGGCACTTTCGCTTGGGTCATTGACGACTGGTACACTTTGGCTGCGTATATGCGCCGGCAGGGGGGATCTTCTACTAGAGGTCCGACCTCCTCGGGTGTCAGTATCATGCTTACCATGAACAGTACGGGGCCGAGATTCATCGGGTTCCCCGTCAACATGTATCGATGACTCAGTCCAATCAAATAGGTTGCTCAAAGGCCGCTCCGATATTTGGTCAAACTGACCCTCTCTAGCGCTTTCATCTATTCCTTCATTTCTGCCAATGCCCTTGAGAGCTTGTCTCATGTTAGGAGAAAGGCTGTTCATGTTCATAGAGCCCTGAACCGATGGTGGAGACAGACCGTGAGCCAAAGAGTGGTCAAAGTCACCCCAATCATCATCTAGATCGTCTGTCATGGAAAGCCGTGGGCTGTATTCGTCTATACCGAGCTCCACTTGCGGCTGCAAGCCAACTGGCGTGGGCAAGTTGTCTTCATTTTTATCCCGTAAAAAGCTTGGCGCATCCCAAGCAGGGTCAGGTAGGATAGATGGCCGCTTATGTCTAAACGCACCAGTTGTTGTGCCAGGTGGTGAATCGTTAAAAACTGACTCCAAAGGAGTTTCAACTGTGCGGTTAAGCATAGAACTGTGAGTACGAATAGAATCAAATACAACATCGCGTTCACTACGAAAATCAGTATCATCATCTCGTGATGCAGCATCGCCGCCATCAATGTCCGAACTGGCGATAGTTGATGATCGCTCGCGTCGGAAGTAGCCATGCGATTGGTCACTAACACCTTGTGAGCCGCTAAATATGCTTATTTGTGCCCGGCTTTGTTGCACAGCTGATGCCTGTGGTGTCATAGACTCAGCTTGAGGATGCTCAAGAGGTGAAGTGAGTGTTGATTCTGGTGTAGCAACACGGGACATTGGCAATTTTCGTTCACGTCCTGAAATGTTGGTGCCATACGAAAAGGTGGGACTTGTACTCGCACCATCTTTCTTGTTTTCCAAATCCTCCTGGCATTCATGTTCATAAGTCGTTGCCATGTTGTACTGGCATGGCGTATCTTGGTTGCCAGGCTCCATGATAGTGTTGTCACACAAAATAGAAGCCTCAATAGTATCCAATGGAGTAGGTACTGCTGCATGATGCGAGATTCTCTTGCCGGCAAAGACTTGAGAGTTCAGCACACCATCGTCATTGCAAGTGTCCGCCGTAGCCTCATTGTTGCCCTTAAAACGACGTAGGCTACTAGTTTTTGAAATCCAGCTCACAGGAGAGGACAACGTCATGGAGAGAGACCTTCTTGGCACCTTCGCGCTAGAGCTCGGTCGGGGAGGGGTCTGAAGATGTTCTAGCTCTGTCTCTGCATCCTCATCCCTGGGATCTTCGGCTCTTCGTTCTTCAAACGATTGGGCGTGAGGAACTCCACTCTGAGAGAAGGAAAACGGTGCGTTTTCAGCAGACTGCCAATAAAGTTGATCAGATTTCAGCAAACAAGCCGGTGAGTTGGCTGCACTCTCACCAACGTGCATTCTACGAGTTACTGCAGTTAGACGACGCCCAGACACGTGTTTACTCTCAGCAAATCGGTTAGAACCGCTTCGGAGATTTACCATGACGGTATGGGCGTGGAAGAAGGAGGACCACCGCGCATTTGCCCGAGGGCGTATTCTAGAGAACGGAGGCGCAGTGTTCGTGTTGTCTCGCAGGTGTTGCTGGTCTAGGATGAAAGTAGGAGTATCGGCAACAATTGGGCTTGTAATACTTTGGAGAGTGGCAGACCGTTGGTGACTAGTAACAGGACGACGGAACCCAGAAAGCTGTGATAGGGCACGACGACGACCGTTTCGTTCTTCGAAGTTTTTGTGGGCCGAAGGGGGCCTTTTCACTAGTTTGTTTCGCGATAGAGGGGAGCTTGCAGGTGATCCAGAATTTGACCGAGGTCGGTAAGTTGAGCAATGTGACGGACTAGGTGTCGAGCTATGAGCAGATCGTGCCGAGTAGCTGGTATCAAACACGGAACTTGACCGAGGACTACCGTGCTGAGAAGCGGGCCGGCGAGACAGCCTACGAATCCAGGAGCTGTGTGAAGAGACCGAAGTAGAACAGTCCTCGTCAATTATAGGTGTTTGGGATCTCGAGTAGGACAGTGATGGTTCCTGGTCTGGTGGGGCTGGCTGATGCTGTTGCAGCGTTCTGCGAAACGACAGTTGCTTGCTAAGGGTATACCGACGTGAGCTTGGCCTACTGGTCTTCAAATTTGACGGTGAAACAGTAGCAGATGAAATGGTGGAGGACTGGTGTTGGATCTGGCGATTAGAAGAGTCCTTTAAACTCTGAGACGACGCACGTTGATGATGGTTCAAGCTGGCAGGTGTCGAGGGCTTTGCATGAAGCTGATATTGTGACTGTACCGAAGCCTGGGACTGGGAATACGATTGGGATTCGCTATCTTCAGACACAAAGAGGCGGGAAAATCTGGAGAAAGATGGCTCGCAGTCTTGAGAAAAAGGCCTTGTGAAACGAGAAACGCCAGTTGTAGATCGAGGTCGGGCTGTTAGAGAGGGTGATCTTGAGATGTAAGAAGTGTGGGCGCGGTCCTGGTCTGGAAGCGCTTGGCCAAAGACCAATCCTGAGCTGGCAGCTGCTACAGCACAACCAGTGCCGACGAGCTACAGGAGTTGAAGGGTGTGTCAGCAAAACAAGATACTTGAAAAATGAGGGAACGAATGTCAAAATTTAGGACGGGCAGCGATGGTTAATAGGCTCAAAATCTTGCAAAGCCAAATTTAAAGCGACTAGATTATAAACTGGAGTCAAGAACTAAGAAACTTGACAAAAATGATGTTTTCACGTGAGCCCCCTTGTGGGACGGGACTGTGCTTTTTTTTCTTTGCGTTTCTTGTGTTGTGCATAAACAAAGTTGCATGTCTCGAGTTTGGAATAAAGACATCCATATCTGTGTTTTTGCTCTTAGCCGAACCCTTGTCGGCCTACTTTTTTTTGCTTTGCAGCCGTCACAGATGATGTGTTTTCTCGCAGGGAACAACCGAAGATAATACAACACGCCAGTGAACTTGGCGTCTTTCTGAATGGACTAAAGGGAGGGGCAGACAGGGTACTAGAGCCCAGACACTTGATATCCCAACAGGAACCTAGGCAGTCATTGGGGAGAGGGTTCTGTTTTGGAGACTCACACTTGGAATGGCTTGCATTGTGATGGCTTGTTGTGACTTGCTCCTCAGCCTGGCCTACAGCTTCGTTGTAGCTGTGTTGTTTTTGCTGTGACAATGCTATCGAATGCGACACCACTGTTTATGAAGAAGCAAGCTGCGCCAGCAACAGCTGCAGATATCACAGCCTGTCTCTATCTCTGGGCTGTAGGCTGTAACAAGATAACAAAAGACTAATAGATGTAACTATGAGGGTCGATAATTCGAGCACGGTGGTCAAGTTATCGTAGTCGGCAGTGACAGAAGAAGAAAAAAAGATTCGATGTTGTGCTGTGGATCTTTCGTTATCGCATTTGATGGTGTGGGCTTTTCTGGGTTGCTTTGGTTTGGTTGCTGTTTACTTTGAGCGGTTGTTGTTTTGCCTGAATAAATCAATGTTTTTTTTTCTCCTCTTGCGTCAAGTCAAGTTGAGCTGAAACTCTCCAAATCAACCACAAAATAGAGCCAGAATATCCAGAGACGCCTTAGAATTGGAGTTCAAAACTGTCTCTAGAATCAACGCTAATTCTTGGTTGTGACAAATTCCTGGCGGCTTCGTTGATATGGCGATGAAAAATATGAGGATTTGATGATGCTTGTCTTGGAGAAAAATGAAAACAACAACGCAAAATAAGAAAAAAAAATGACAGAGAAAAAAAAAAGATGAAGCTGCAAAAGAAAAGAAAGAAGAAAGAAAAAAAAAGAAGAAAAATCAAAGTATCACGAGAAAATATTTCACTCCGGAGAGGGGTAGCAAACGGAGATAGAAGAAATAGGAAAGAGCAAAAATGGCTTCAAACAAAGTGCAGAAGAACTGGGGAAGAAAAGGAAAGAAGTCTAGATAGTTGCCGTTATTCGTGAGCGAGGAAAGAACAAGCCGTCAGTGAGAGTGAGGGCATCATCAATAGGGCAAGATCGAAAAGGAATAGCAGGAATCAGCCAAACTAATCAGTACTAAGCCGTGCGGTGTGGTGGCAGTTGCAGGTGCGTGCAATTGCTGCTGAAAAGGAAAGACCACTTCAGGCAAATTGGCAACTGCTGTTCGTGAGTAGATGAGTAAGCACGATGAACCCAGTCGTAGATGTAGATACAATATGCCTTTTATTCTTTCGTCTGCTGTGATGGCCTGGTAAAAGACCAGAAAGAGCGTTGCAATCGTAGCTTCGTCCAATAATAGCGTGCGTATCGCCGGTCCTTCTCCTTTGCGTCTTCTTCTTCTGTTTCTCACTCTCTCCCTTGCTGGACTCAGAAGTCAGAGGATAAGAAACAGGTATGTTTTGTTGCTGAGAAGCCCCCGCGAACTGAAAACAGGAGGACGTAAACGACTTGGGGAAGACAGCACAGAGAGGCCAAGCAACAAAGAGAAGAAGAAGAAGAAGAGATGTACGGGTTGGACGACAAGACAGCGCAGCCTGGCAACATATACCAACTCTGCTTCCTCCTTGTCCAGGTTTAACATGCAGGCATACAATACAATACATGCATCCATGCATGCATTGTGTGCAGAGAGATCAACAGGCAAGCAAACAACAACAAGCCCAGGGACACAACGCTAAAAGCTATGTTCTTGCTTGTTATTGTGGTACCCGACTTGGCCCTGTATGTTCCTTATCCCCCTCCCCTCTCCTACATTCTATGCCCTGCCCTTCCTACGCTTTTCCCCATCACTCCTCCTCCACCCATCATCACTTCTGTGCTGTAGCAGTCATATCCACTTTCACTTTCGCTTTGGAATAACAGCCTTCTTTCCCTTTCTCCCCCTACCACCCCCATGGCACAGTTAACAAGCCCCCCCCCCTTCTCTACAAAATTCAAAAAGGAAAAAAAGCCTGAGCCCTCTTATCCCCCTCCCCCTCCCCAGACGAGATTGCCCCTTACAGTATACAACACGGTGCGAAACACCATACACCTAAAGAGGAGAATGAAGCGAGTGACGGAGAGAGGGATCTGTGAGAAGCAAGGCATATGGGACGGTTGATCTGGTCTCTACAAGACATGGGAAAAGGCAAAAAGAAAGAACAACTGCAACCAAAAAGGAAGCAAAATAAAAGATACACGCAAGGTACCCGCACCGGTAATTATGATGCAAGGTTTGTAAGCTTTGCAGGTTGCATTTGCTGGAAATGACGGTGAAATAAAACACGAGAAACGATTTCAGGCTCAGAAGTTGTTTGGTCTCTTAAAACCATGAGCAGGGCCAAAGCAGAAGCCTAACGCAGCAACTTGGTATAGACGTTGATTCATTGGGTTTTAAGGCTGAACTGAGCGTCCCCCAGTATAGCAGTAAATGAGGTTCAATCAGCTAATAGTGTTCATTTGCAGGGCCTCATACGGGGCAGAACCATAACGGCGGAAGCTAGGCTTCATGTTTATATTATGAGGGCCAGGTACAATAGGACAGTCCACCGCTTTATAGACATGACCCGTGCAGAAAGAAAATAATAAATAAAAATAAAAATAAATAAAACAATATTTGCTCCTTGGCTTCCTCCTTGTTCTATCTCCATGTCCCTTGGACACCTTCGCGCTTGTGCATTGAGCTTGCGCTGGTGTTTGTACCGCACACTATGTTTGTACCTGTACGTGTACCTGTACGTGTACGTGTACCTGTGCCTGTGCCTGTGTCTGTACCTGTACCTGTACCTGTACACTTTCTATTCTTGTGTCTTTGTGTGTAGCAATAATTAGTGCTCTTGCTCTGCTTACCAGCTTCCTATCCCTGGAGCTAGCTCTTTTGATTGGCCAATTCATTTTGTTCTATTTATTCTTCCTCGTTCTATTGTTCCTTATCCACGGTCCACTTTTCCTATTATTTCCCCTCAACCCCCCTCTGGAAACGGTACCTGCATAACCGCCCTAACTGGCTGTTGCTTAAATGGTGCAGATCGATTTGATTGGCTCGATGTGCAATTGGTACAACAGACAACTACATGCGCTGATACTTGATCTTTTTCTTTTTTTTTTTTTTTCTTTTTTTTATATTTCTTCGTTTTAACCAACACATCTAGACACTTTTTTTTTTCGCTCTTGAGTCAAGCTTGACCTTCACAGACTGAACGCTCTCCCATTTCATAGTCGCCGCGCAACAACGATAAGAACAAGTCTAGAAGCGCCTCTAGAACCTTCGCTTTTCGGATCCTACACGCAAGCTGAAAACAATACAAGCAAAATAAATAAAAATAAAGACAAGTACACCACAGCCTCGGCCTTCTCCTCTCATTCTCTTATTAAACCACAGCTCCCAACCCACCCTGTCGTCTTGTTTCTGTTCTTCTCCTGACTTTTCTTCAGGAACCCCTGACTACTTCGCACTAGCTGTTCAGTTGGCTAGTACTCCAGCCCTGCAAGTCTGCTGCTGTAAGCCCTTGGCCCATGTCACACCTTTGTGAAAACCCTTGGATTCGCCTAGTCGCTGGTCTTGTAGTTGTCCATGCCTCCTCCATGTCTTCATGTCGTGTACGCCGACAGCCCATAGCGACAAGACAAGACACTGGGTGACCGCGATCTTTCTACTGAGTATAATCCATGATAATCATTTCGTAGATTTTATCGTTGCTCCTTTGCTTGAACCATTCTCATCCTATTGCTGATCCCCCTTCGTATATAGTTGTCTGTGTAACTGAATACCCCCTCAACACAGAGAACTCGTCGCTTGTTGCCAGCCCAATAGAAAAGAGGCAGGGAGGGGGTAGCAGAAGCGGAAACTTATGACTTCGGATTGATTTTCTCATCTCTTCTGCCTGGGCTATTGCTCTTGCATCTTTGCGAGCTGCTATAGTAACAACCGGTCAAAGCCTCAGTGCAGGGCTTCCAGTACTGGGGGAGGGAGACGGGGGAAGATGCGATTCTCGAGATTGGATGGCTTTGGCTTTGACTTTTGTACGTCTTATATGCAAGCATTTTCCAATTCATCGGGTTTCCTTGTTCAGTCGAAGACTTGCTGTCGGTCCTTTGTTTGCTCCTTTTGATTGTTCTGTTTTATTGTGTATAGCTAGACATCAGTGTACTCCTCCACACTGTGCGTATCATACTAACAGCACGCATGATACACCGGAGATACAGTGCCGCTAGCACTGTTTGCTCATATGTCACATCTGTGCGCAGCGGATCTACCGCTTCAGCAGACCTTCATCTTGTTGTATTGTCTGTTTGTCGCCCCCTATGTTCTTCGTTGAATGTAGGGCATTGCCCCAGAAAGAAAATATCCAACGGCCTCTATAGCGGGTAAACACATATGCACTACATTGTGTACATGATATTGCGTACGACCTCGCTCATAAAGCACTTGGCCAGCAGCCCCAGCTCCTTCTCCGTTATTGCATAACTTCGGTTATAGTTAAAACCAGGTGTTGCTTTGTATCTCTCCTCTCCTACACATGGCATTCATAGCACGGCTAGGGCTAGCTGGCCAAACCGTACCATGCTAGAGCTTGAGCCCGAGATATCACTGTTGTTTTCGCGCCACTTGGTTCATGTCAACATGCAGTCCGCCTTGCGTAGGATTGCTTCACATTTTTGTCTAGTGTCTGTTGCCATGTGAAAAATTAGCCGTGAAACCCAAATAAAGGAAAGCTGCTTAGAGGCGCCGTTTATACAGTGATACAGATATATGCCATGCACCCAGGCGTTCTTAGCATATTGTGTGCGCTATACGTTGCGTGCTGGGAATCTCCCTTGCCCCCATCCGCAATTGATTTGAATACAATCTGCTTGGGGTTAAAAGGCATTGATATTCATACACAGTTCGCCTCCCCGGCCTCATTTCATCTCATCTTCATTTCTCTCACCATCATCCCATCTCCATAACTCTGCATACACTTAAGATTTCAGGCTTGTTCTTTCTCCTTCCTTCCCTGAGCCAGCCCTCAAGGCTTTGCGAGGTGCCAAATCCCAAAAATTCAAAGTTCAGCTACGGATCAGCCGCCGAAGCCAAAGGGTCTTTTTCATTGCTTAGTCCAAAAGGACGCTCGTATGATTTTAACCGTAGCCGCCAACTCCCCACTTAGTATTAGCCACCAAACTTCGGGACTGTTTGAGCCACCCAACTCCTCCACCAAATATTCTGGAAGTTCGCCAAGGTCCCTAAGCAATGAAGGGATGAGCAACAGATGTCATCTGCGTTGCCAGAGTGATCATGGCCTATCAGGGGGGGGGAAGGGGAGCAGCACGGTCAGAGACAAGCCTGG
Source organism: Ceratocystis albifundus (assembly GCA_002742255.2). Lineage (NCBI taxonomy): Eukaryota > Fungi > Ascomycota > Sordariomycetes > Microascales > Ceratocystidaceae > Ceratocystis > Ceratocystis albifundus. The sequence goes on along the minus strand of MAOA02000030.1, from coordinate 961,523 downwards.
CTTGGTGTTTGTCAATAGCCTACTAACAAGCATTTGGTCAGCTAGTCTGGTCAAAAGAAAGAAAAAAAAAACCCATATTCAACCAGGAACCTAGACTTGGTGCTAGGACCTTAGGACCCGGCCCCAAGGCTTGGTGCTATTACAGCTCTCATAAGATAACCCTTGCGCGAGGGTAAACGAGGTAAGGCCTTCGATCAGAGCCCCAGGAAAGCCCCGACAAGAACTCACAAGCTGACGGCCGTTCTTCCGTTTACTCGAATTGTTTAGCATACCAAACTCCCGAGTCTTGCAAGAGAACTTTAACTTATCTCAAGTCTCTAATTCCACATATACCAAATGAGAGCTGAATCCAGCCCCTGGCCTGTCTTCAGTGCGCTCTTCTAGCGGTGAAAGCCCTATATTTTTGGCGAGTTTTCGTTGCTAATTAAAGGACGTTTGCTGTGGGGTTTTATTGTGGGCTAACCCTTATTTAGATTGGTTTTGCAACTGGACTCGTGTACATTCTGTGGTATCAAACATGGAGGGAGAACTAATATAATGCCTTCGGTGGTAATGGGCAAGGCATTTGTCTTGGAATAGCCTCGTCTGCTAATATTTTCAGTTGATGCATAGATGATATTTTCAGGTCGTGTTATACGCAGTTCATAGTATTTGGTTGCTCTCTATCTAATCTAGTGTTCAGTAATTTGATAACCCTCAGCCATCGCTTTGCGGCTAGGCCAAAGGGGGGAGTTTATCAGTGCCTAGATGTGGAAGTTACATAGTAAGCAGGACAATCACTATGGCAACTGTTGTGGAGAATCTACCCCTCTTCGGTAGAACATCGGGTAAGCCCAGAATATATAATATGTTGTGGGCTTACCCGGTCCAGATAGAATTGTAGCCTCTTACATAACAATAAAATTTATAAAACACTCAGTTCACAACAGGTTATGAGCCCGGAGTTTCCAAAGCGCAAACACCTCACCAATCTAACAAGCCTCGTTGACAACTGACAAAACTTCTAGCGTTTCTTTATTTCACATTATTGCATCATTAGCCATTGATTATTTTTCTTCCTTTTTTATATACCTCATTTCAGTTTTTTCTTTCAATTCCTTATCAAATCTCTTTTTTGTTTAAAATTTCTCAACGCATACCCCGCAAACATGTCAACCCAACCGGACACCTCGGATAACTTCGCGAAATTCATGACTGCTTTCAGCGAAGCTTTAAATTCCACCAATGGAAACATGATTTTCAACAATGCCTCATCCAAACCCCTAGAAGCCATGATGCAGAATCGGATCAAGCTCACCGATCTGAATTGGAGACAATGGACAGAAAACATGATCCGAAACTTCAAAGGATCAGACGTTCTGTACCTCTTCAAAGGGCTGGAAGAGGAAGAGTTCAAAGACATCATGGAAGTTGAGAGGGACGAACAGAGACGCGCGAAAGACGCCTCTGAAGCCCTCAGCCTCATCCACGCTGGGCTAGACGAAGAAGCCATCCGAGTCCTGAACAGCACTTCAGATGTGAAGAAGTGTTGGAGAATGCTGAAGGAAAGATACCAAACTTCCAAAACATATCAGCATTCGGGAATGGCGGCAAAAATAGTGCAAGAAATGGCATGGGAAGAAGGGGACAGAATGATGCCAAAGTGGCTTCAAGTAAGAAACATGTTTGGGCAATTCCCCGAATATGAATCCATCACTGAAGGCACAGACACCACCTGCATCCACACGAGGGTCATCCTCATGCTCTGGGCCCACCACCTTCCCCCCCATATTTCCACCAGACTCAACTACCATTTGCGACATTCAGAAGGGAAATGGATAGACATCATGTCGAAAATAGACATTGAAATGGAATCCATGCCAAGACAAACCCCCAGGAGTCAACCCAGAATGAATGAGAACCCAATCCCAAGCCAAACCCGACCAGATCAAAACCAGAAGCGGCAAAAGATAAAATGCCACTTCTGTGAGAAACTAGGGCACCGCGAAAGCGAATGCAGGGGTAAAAAGGCATGGGAGCAGAGGAGGGTTACTGCAAACATGAGCCGAATGGACAAAGACCAAAGTAAGAGAACCCCCGCATACTGGTTCGTCGACAGCGGCGCAACACACCACTTGACTGGCGATCTAACCAAACTCTATAGCGTCCGAAGAATAGATCCCATCCCGGTATCCTGGGGTGGTCTCGAGCTAGACACACGGAGAGTTGGATTGGCCAAGATAAATGTGGGGGGAAAATACATAGTCATTAATGTTCATCATGTTGAGGGAATGCACGTAAATCTATTGTCCGTGAAGAGACTATGTCGGAAGGGATTGGAAGTCACCGCGCATGCATCGGGAGCATTCATGAGACAAGGCAGGCGACGCACGAACTTCATCGAGAAGGAAGGGCTATACACAACCCCGTGCGAAGACACCACAGCGCCAATGGTTAAACAAATGACCTACGAGGAAGCCCACGTAAAATTTGGTCACGCAGGCGAACATAAGCTCGAGAAGATCCATCAACAAGCGGCCGACAAAGAGACATGGGCCATATCCAAGAAACCGGACGACTTTCATTGCCAGGTATGCGCAAAAGGAAAGATAACCAAGAAAAATGGTCACTCTCACACTATGTAAGCCCAAGAACCACTGGACCTAGTGCACATGGACATATCAGGACCCCATCCAACGGCAGTGAACAAGGCGAAATACTACATAATAGTAGTAGATGATTCGTCCAAGTACAAATGGGTTCTACCAATCCAACACCGCCGAGATGCACCGGCCGTAATGAACCACTGGAAGCGCCAGATAGAGCTCAAGATGGACAAAAGGATCAGAGCCGTTCGAACCGACAACGCACCGGAGCTAAAGAAGCTAACGCTCCAGTGGCAAAACGAATACGGATCCGATGCCCAATTCACGATCCCAGGCACATCAAGCCAAAACGGGACAGCGGAGAGGGCAATCAGGACGATTAACGACTCGGCTCGGACGATGATTCTAGATACACTCATGCCATCGACCTTCTGGCCATACGCATCGATGCATGCGGCGTTCATAGCAAACAGGGCCAGCATCACAGGGACAAAGTCACCCTTCGAACTTTTTTTCAGCGTCCCGCCGAATGCTATCCATATTCACAGGTGGGGGTGCAAGATCATTTTCCACAACGCGAATGACAAGAACCCGAACACGCAGCAGAAAAACAAGATGGAGGCACGGGGCAGAGAGGGCGTTCTGCTTCTGATTGATGAAAAAGTCACTGGGAGATACATGTGCTGGGACATAAAGAAGAAGAAAGAGTTCGTCACCGAATCTCTACAATTCTTCGAAGACATAAAAGGGGGCCAAGTTTTAGATGAGCCTCATGAAAGAAACGACGACCACACGCTGGAGGTTACGGACAACAACCACACGATGGAAGTTACGGACAACAACCACACGATGGAAGCTACAAACGAAGAACAAAACCTGGCAGCAAACGAACCGGAGATCGCCATGCAAAGCGACGAGGCACCGGTCGTGGAGGCTGAACCAGAAGAACATGAAGACGCGACGGATCCTATAGAAGAGCAACCCACGGACGACAGCGCACCAGAAGAACCCATGACGACAGTAGCTCAGGCAGACTGGACTCATGAAGATACGCCGGTGACAAAGACACCCACAGATACACCGGACCAAGTCCAGGAGAGGATAAACAGACAGCTCCAAGCCCTATACGAAAAGGGAATCCTCAAGAGACCGTACGCACACATCCAACAAGGGGAACCGGAGGACACACCCATGGCCAAAAGAATCAGAGCCATGATGACAAGACTATCCGAACGTGAACCAGAGACGTACGAGGAGGCTGTAAATCACCCACTGAACGGGCAAGAATGGCGAGAAGCCATACAAAACGAGGTCAAAACTTTACGCGCATTCAATACATGGACGGAGGTACCGTACCAGAAAGGAATGAAACTGGTGACGACGAAGTTTGTCTTCAAGATAAAACCAGGCACTGACGACCAGGCAAGGAAATTCAAGGCTAGGCTGGTGGCACAGGGATTCAGACAAACGCAAGGCATAGATTTCCATGAAACATATGCTCCAACCCCCCGTCCTGCAACCACGAGAATTTTCTTCGCCATTGTATGCGCGATGAACCTAGAATGCTGCAAAATAGACGCAACGAACGCATTCGCACAAGCTGAGCTGGGGGAAGTTGTTCATCTGACCCCACCGCCTCTACTCCACAAGAGTGGAATAGTATGGAAGCTGAACAGGGCCTTGTACGGTCTCAAACAGGCATCCTACGCGTGGCGCAATAAGATAGCGAATTGTCTAAGCAAACTTGGTTTCACTCAATGCCCGGAAGACGAATGTATCATGGTCAATGGTGATACGGGGGTGATGATTCTGATATATGTCGACGACATAGCGGTCGCAGGTTCTAACCTGAAAGCAATCCGGGAATTCATTTCAAGCCTCGCCCGCATGATTGAAATCAAGGATATGGGGGAACTAAAGACCTTCCTGGGTTTGGAGGTGACGAGGAACAGGAAAGAAGGCAAGATGTGGATAACGCAGGCGCAATACATCGACAAGATGGCAGAGGAACTTGACATGTCTGCACACAGGGCCAGACCCATAGGAGCCCCAATCGCTTCATGGGAAACACTGGAGCCAAGGCAACCTGAGGAAAAGGCAGCAGACAAGTCAGTGTTCCAATCGATCTTAGGAACACTGATGTACTCAAGTGTCATGACGAGGCCAGACATTGCATTTGCCACATCGTCCCTGTCACAACACACTTCAAACCCAGCCGAAAGACACCTGGAAGCAGCTAAGCGCGTGGCGAGATACCTACGGGACACCAATAGACACGGCATTGAGTTCGCATTTCCGCGCCGTGGGGGAATGGATGAGTTCCTGGTAGGATATTCCGACGCTGACTATGCGAACTCCAAGGACAGAAGATCGGTATCAGGCATGATCTACATGCTGGCAAACGGCCCAGTGCATTGGAAATCCCAAAAGCAACGAAGCGTAGCGACTTCAACCACCGAAGCCGAATACGTTGGATTCACTCCTTGCGCAAAAGAAGGAATTTGGCTGAACAGACTCGTAAAATGGTGCACCGAAAAAATGAAAATGGCCCCAGCTACCAACCAAACCGCACAAATCATAAAAGTGAGAGAAGACACTTTGATGTACGGAGACAACCAAGCTGCATTGAAAATTGCAGGAAATCTGGGAGCCAGTTCAAAGACCAAGCACATCGACGTCCAGTACCACGCCATCAAGGAATGGATCCGCGAAGGCAAAATTACGCTCGCATACGCCACTACGGATAAAATGCTTGCCGACGGACTTACGAAGCCTTTACCGGCCACAAAGTTCAACGCATTTAGATCACAGATCAACGTAAACGCACCTCCTAATGTCATGATCTCCGAATAGTGTCGAATCTGGGGGAATGTTGTGGAGAATCTACCCCTCTTCGGTAGAACATCGGGTAAGCCCAGAATATATAATATGTTGTGGGCTTACCCGGTCCAGATAGAATTGTAGCCTCTTACATAACAATAAAATTTATAAAACACTCAGTTCACAACAGCAACTACCTGTATTGTAAATATAAAGGTCACGTGCAACGACCCGAATGACAGCTGTTTCCAGCAAACAAACACTACCAAACATCTGCCAACTCTTGAGATTATGGGCTACCGAAGCTCTTTCACACCAAGCCGAGTTTACCTACGCTATGGAATCAGATCCAAAGTCTTGTTCTATCTCCTTGCATGAAGATTACTGCGCAGCAGAAGAACATGGAATATCCTCCAACATCTGCAACCTTCCCCTAAAAGGGAGACTTGCCTGTCAGGGCGTACGGCTCAATTGGTGTTTTGCGATGATAGCGAACACTCCATAGTGTTGCAAATTGGTTACCCTTGCTTCAGCTTGGCTGTAGCAATCTATCAACGCGGTGTGATTGTAAGGGGTGTAAGGGGAAGATGACATTTAGGCACTGTCAAGAGCTTCTCTTGATTCCGATGACGCGGAAGAGAAGGGAAACCAGGCATAGCTTTTTCGTCGAGTCTATCACTACAGAGAGCTTTCTTGGAAGCATGATAAAAAATATGCGCCATATATGGGATTGACTCTTGTCAAGGTACAAAGCTATGTGTGCCTACGGGCAAAGATGGAATTATCGCTTGTTTTAAAAACTGCCATCCCAAGGATAAAGTCTAGTCCAGGTGAGTTGATACAGAGTTCAGTCCTTAACTGTAGAATGTGCTATACTCAATTTTGCGTGATACTCTTATTTTCTTTTACCTATGATGGTTGAAATAATGGGTAGAGTTAGGGCCGGCTTTAAATAAACGACCAGGGGGCACCTTTTATGATAGAAGTAGAGAGTAGGGACAAGATCGCTGAAGGCTCCGAGTTCCATTCCATCCATAAAGGAGGAATTATCCATCTCATGCTGTGCTCTGGACTTTGGGCCCACTGGTAGTTACTACCACGGTCTACACCCCAACAAGTAAAGCATGTCACATATTATCACCTTGGGATATAACAGAACGAGGGTCAGAGACTCGTAGCCTCTTAAGTTAAACCTAGACCAAGGTATCCAGGGAAATAGTCCAATTGAGGAAAGTTAGATTAAAGCCGAAAGAATAAAGAAAGAATCTATCATAGAGCCCCCAAGATAGAGCACAAAACAGCGGCTCTGTAACTCACTAGCACCCTTTCCCAGTGCGAGACCTAGTATCAGTAAACGTTATATCTGATCGAATTACTACATCCGACGAGCACTTGTGAGCGCCCAAAATAGGTGGCTGGAACCAAGGTATCTAGGTTAGACCCGCAGACGATGTGACTTGAAAGGGGTGTAGTTCGGAATAGGGGTTGTCTGGCTACCTACCTTCTGCTCTCAGCTTTACTTTTCGGCTCTCCTCTACCTCTCATTGTTGCCAAGTTCTTTTTTGAATCTATGTTCCTCTAACATAAGCCTGTAGGTAGCCTCTTTCCGCGTCCTAGTGTTTCATGAAACCCGCATATATGCACCTCATAATTCTTACCTGAAGCTGTCGTTAAAATACTGTAGCGGCGGAAGTCTGGTTACGCTAGGGCTTGAGACCATATCCCCAGTCCTCGCGTATGTATTCTTTTGCCCTTCTTTCACATTATCGTTCTAGAGTCTGGACAAGCAGATACGGCTGGGCTGTCTAACATACATGGAATGCTTTATTTTTGTATTTTCTTTTTCTTGACCATTGATATTCCCCGTGACTTGTTTTTGGAACATTAATATTCATGCTGTCATATAGCTCACTGTAAATAATTATGCCGTGGACCTTTGTGTATCAAGGCTACATTCACGAAGCAATTTGAGATTGCATAATGTCTCCTTGCAAATTCAAAGTTTGTATGATACGAGATAACGAGCTTACTTGACTCAGATTCTATAGCCATGCCGCTGACTACGTACTCCTTTTTTTTTTTTTTTCCCTTTTCCTTTTTTCCTTCTTGCTTCGTTGCCGTCTTACTTTTGCTATTATTTCATTACGACCTTTTGGTCCTGTGGGATAGAGTCTCATAAATTGCTTCTTGAGATGATCCAAATTTCATGTCCTGCATGTTTACCCTGTGTTTTCGTGTATACATTTGCTAAGTAGAGCTCCCTGTCTGTTTGTTCAAGCTGCTCCTGTCAGATCAAGACTCGCCCATAGCTAGAGCCTTTACTGCGAGCCAGGTCAAGGCCAGTTTGTTTACACTAATGTTGAGCCATGTCTCAGACATAATGCGTAGACCCTGAGTTTCCCGAGTACCCTTATTGCGATCACCGTTAACCGGCTGACAGCTCATGTCCAAATTGACATTTAGCAGCACAGCAGAATAATGGCAACTAGTGGTCTTGCTCCCGTCGCAGTGGCTGCACTAATTGAGATTGACCGCCAATGCTGGGACACGTGTCAGAGGCCGCACCGCATTATAAGGCCAGGGATAAACAAAACGGGCTGTGCTGGTTGGCTGATTTATGCCATCCAAGCCAATATCGTGTGTAACCGAATCCTTTAAGAGCAAGTGGACAGGCGGGGATGTGGTTACACAAGATGAGCTTCAAGTCATAAGGGTTGGTTAGGGTTGACATAATGTGGCCCCTCATGTGACCCCACTAAGCAAGATTCTCTTGTCAAGCTTCATCATATCGACATCATCAAGTCTCCACTACAGCATTGCAGAGACAACAAAAGCAAGGCGCATCTTGGGTCATAAACCACCAGTCCAGAAAAAGAAAAGTAAAAGCATTGTGGCTCGAGGCGTGAAAGTTCAAATTGTAAGCAACATACAATAAGCATTGAGAAAGGATTGATTAATCTGACTCGCATTATAGACCATCCCCCCTCTCTCTCAACAAAAGGACGAACATTTGACCAGTCAACTTTCCTGAACAATTCACTAAACGGTTTTCCCGCTACTCTTTGAAAATGGACGCCGAAATCAGGAGCATTATCCCCAACATCGACCCAATCCTCTCCGAGTACTCGGCCGGCTATCTCACGCATGCTTCCACATCTACTGTCGACGAGGAAAGCAATGCTGTCGCGCCTATTGTTGAAGCTGCCGAAACAATCACCGAGCTACTTCTTTCAGCCTCCGGGGCGCCTAGCAAAGATCAAGAAGAGAAAATTCGCGCTTTAGTAAGCAAATGGGCTACAAAGTACAGCGAAATCTACGGATCCGAGGACCACGGCTCCTCGGCTGCCATTAGGCGTTTGGACCAAGCTTTCCAAGTTAGCGCCCAGCGCAATATGTCGTCTACTCTAGCTGTTTCAACTGGTGCGGTGGATCTGGAGTCCGCCAACTCCCGCAAGGTCGAGTCCAAGGTTGACAAGAAAAAGCTGGAGAAGGCCGAGCGCAAGATTGCGGCTAAGCAACAGAAGAAGGAGTTTAAGACTGTTGAGTACGAGGCTTCCCGATTGCTCAACCAGACCGAGTCGGCCCAGTCGTACGAAGAGTTCTACATGGCCGTTAACCCGCTGCAGCTTGGTGGCTCGGGCGGCAACAAGACCAAAGACATTAAGATTGATAGCATTGACGTGTCTATTGGTGGTCAGCGTATTCTGACTGATACCAACTTCACTCTGGCGTACGGCCACCGCTACGGCCTGGTTGGTAACAACGGTGTGGGTAAATCTACTTTACTTCGGGCTCTATCTCGTCGTGAGCTGCCAATTCCTACACACATTTCTATTCTTCACGTTGAGCAGGAGCTCACTGGAGATGACACGCCAGCTATCCAGGCTGTGTTGGATGCCGATGTGTGGCGCAAAATGCTGCTTCTAGAGCAAGGTGTAAGTAATCTCAAACTTGGATTCTTTGGAGCTTTGTCTTCCATTTGCCCCATCTTTTACTTGTCGTCTCTACCATGGGCTATATATTATAATGCTAACCTAGGCCTTCCTTTTAATTTTCTTTTTCGTCTGTTTAGGAACTTACCGAAAAGTTGGCGGACCTCGAGTCCAAACGTGCCAATATGGCCGATACCTCTGCTGATGCCGCTAGACTTGATCGCGAGCGTGAGGTCCTTGATACTCGTCTAGGAGATGTACAGGGCAAGCTTGCTGAGATGGAGTCAGACAAGGCCGAGTCCCGGGCTGCCAGCATTCTAGCCGGTCTTGGTTTCTCTGCCGAGAGACAACAATTTGCTACAAAGACGTTTTCCGGTGGTTGGCGTATGCGTCTAGCTCTTGCACGAGCCCTTTTTTGCGAGCCTGACTTGCTTCTTCTTGATGAGCCGTCCAACATGTTGGATGTGCCGTCAATTACCTTCCTATCAAATTACCTCCAAAACTACCCTAGCACACTGCTCGTGGTCTCTCACGACAGAGCCTTCCTCAACGAGGTGGCCACGGACATTATCCACCAGCACTCAGAAAGACTTGATTACTACCGATCAGCCAATTTCGAGAGCTTCTATGCCACGCGGGAAGAACGCAAGAAGCAGGCCAAGAAAGAATATGAGAAGCAGATGGGCGAGCGGGCGCATCTCCAGGCTTTCATTGACAAGTTCCGGTATAATGCAGCCAAGTCATCGGAGGCACAATCGCGTATCAAGAAGCTTGAAAGAATGCCAGTGCTAGAGCCACCTGAGGCCGAGTACAGCGTCAAATTCAAGTTCCCCGAGGTAGAGAAGATGACGCCTCCGATCATCCAAATGACGGATGTTACATTTGGCTACACACCCGAAAAGACGTTGCTACGCAACGTGGATCTAGACGTGCAACTAGACTCTCGCATTGGCATCGTGGGGCCCAACGGCGCGGGTAAGACGACGGTGCTCAAGCTGCTAATTGGCAAGCTGACGCCCACAGGGGGCCTGATTTCTCAAAACCCCCGACTTCGCGTGGGCTACTTTGCGCAGCACCACGTCGACGCGCTAGACCTAGATATGAGCGCAGTGTCGTTCATGGCTAAAATGTACCCTGGCCGCACTGATGAGGAGTACCGTCGTCAATTGGGTGCCTTTGGTATCACAGGCACGACAGGCCTGCAAAAGATGGGCGTACTTTCGGGTGGTCAGAAGTCGCGTGTAGCGTTTGCCTGTCTGGCATTGACTAATCCACACATCCTAGTACTAGACGAACCGTCTAACCATCTAGATATTGAGGCTATGGATGCGTTATCAGAGGCGTTGCAGAAGTTTGAGGGCGGTGTGCTCATGGTTTCTCACGATGTCACGATGTTGCAAACAGTGTGCACGTCGCTATGGGTTTGTGACAATGGAACGGTGGAGAAGTTTGACGGCGATGTGCAAATGTACAAGAAGCGCATCACAGCACAGGCTGATGCGGCTGGTGTGGTGCAGGCGCATTAGGGAGAGAGAAGACTACTAACAAGATTGGAGCCTAACCCTTATTTGTGGTTGTCATGCGATCGCCGTGAATCCCCTCCTTTCTCAAAGGGCTTCTACCACTTATCTATCCATCCATTACTCCTTACCAAGACAGTCTGTAATTTAAGAAGTGCTGTAAGCTAAACTAGTTGGGCTAAAGCAAAAGCTTGTATTGAAAGTAGGATGAAAATGGGAGCGAGACAAGAGAGTACCGCCTAACCCTAGCCTACTAAATGCTGTTGCATTTTGCTTATGTCAAGTTGGCTGTGCTGATATAGCCATTTATTTACCCAGGGAAGAGCCGACTAAGAAGTTGTTTGTTTTGTTTGGTTGCGCGGCCGGGCACTTGTCACTTGTCACCGCTTCTATGCAAGTAGACGGGCAATACTCCTAGTGATGATGCCGTTTAGGTAGGCAGTTGTCAACAGGAGCCAGGGGGAGGCAGTGACCGTTTTCTTGCCTTGTCGCCTTGTCTCGTTGTCTTGTTGCCATAGACAAGAGGGAGAAAGGCAGGAGTGCTCTGTTGCCTTTGTTGTTGTGGCCTGCTGACGAATGGGGCATTTTAGGAAGGAGGAGGAAAATGGGGGTTGATAGGCTGGAAGCAAGAGAGGCCCCACAGCGCGAAGGCTCCTCCTCTTCTGGGACAAGAACAAATTAGTGCTAGAGGTAGTTGTATGATGGAGATTTTTTTTTCTTATTTTCTTTTTTTTTTGCAGTGGGCTAGATACCCACTGAACTATAGCTTGTTTTCTTTGTTCCTTGTAAACATTACGGGACCAAAAAAAACAATGTGTTGGGGCAAATTTAGACAGCGAAACCGACAGAAACACAAAGTATAAATTGAACTAACGCCTACAATGAAAATTATTGCTGGCGGTGGTTTGTTTCCCCTTTTTTGGGCTTTGTTTTTTAGCACCAGGCTCGAAGTTGTGCGAAAATCAAAAGTGGGGCAATTGGCCTGGCCACGTTTATGGGAAAAAAGAGGGCTTGAGGTTCAAGGAGGGGAAAGAAGAAGGCGGAGGGCGGATGGGGCTACAGGGGGGGGGGAAGCGCTGAAATTGGGGTGGTGGAGGGGTATGGAAAAGAGACAAAGGTGCTGAAATGCGGGAGAGGGCCTACTAAAGTGGAAGCCTACGGTGAACAATCGACTAGGCTTACAGCGTGGCAATAGGGGAAAGGGGATGTGAGCCCAAGTGAGACCTTGGGCCGGTGAAAGGAGAGACATTCCATCTCTCTCTCTCTTTCTCTCTCTCTCTCTCTCTCTCTCTCCCCGTACAACATTGAGTCTATCCTGCTGGCGCTGGCGATTCCATGGCGGTGAAAGCAAGGCTTTTCCAGAGTAGCCCAGAAGGAAGAAGTGAAAGGAAAGGAAAAAAAAGGAACCAATGCTCGAACAATCTCGCGTCTGGTCCAGCTCAAATAAATGAGGACAAAATGATCGCTGCTCTTCACTGTTTTTGGCTCCATGGGCTGCGATTGCTGATTGGCTGGCACGAGGAGAGGGGGATAGGCAAGATTGCAAGATTGCAAGATTGTTGGGCTGGCAGCATCATGGGAACGACATGTACACCGTGGAAATCAGCAGTTGAAGGGGAGATCACGATGGGGGCGGGCAGAGCTTCGCAAGAAGCTTGGGAGCTTGGGAGCACATGTAGGGCATGACTGGAGAAATGAACCGACTGCCATACCAGTATCTATATATTTTTCCCTTTTCAATTCTCACTTTGGGGGTTCCCGCGAAGGGTCTTTCTTCCCTTATTTTCCCTTCTTTGTTGTCGTCTTAATCTCTGTTGTTTCCCCTAACCTTGACCTTGTATCTCTCTTGTGATTTTTAATTAATTAATTAATTCTTTTTTTTTCTTTTTTCTTTTTTTTTTACCCCTTGGTACTTCCCTACTTGCTAACTTCCTTCGCACCTGGCTTGGACCTGACCTTGGCCTTGTCCTCCCTCGCTCGCCCTTTGAAAGCTCTCCACGTCTTCTTTTTCTTCTCCTTTCCTTTCCTTTTCTTCACCTCCTCCGGCTTTGACTTTTGCTTTTTATTTTTCTTGACTTCCTCTTTCTTTTCTTTTCTTTTTTTTTTCTGCTTTTCTTCTTTTTTTTTTTTTTTTGTTAGGTCCATCCCCATATTAAGTCAGATAATCAGTCCACCATGCGCGAGATCGTAAGTCTCTTTGTTCCAATCTAATCCAGATTTCATCGTTGTGTGCATTGTCCTCTGCCATCGCCATCCGCTGTTTCGAATCAATCGCCATCGATTATTTCTATCACTTCCCTCATGTCGATATGTCGGCCCGCACGCCAATTACGCTGAGGTGATAGGTCCAATTGGTGCTATCACCGTCTTGCAGTCATTCACTTGGTTGTCTGCGTGCTCATCGTGACGTGGGCATCTTGCTTTGCTACGCTGTCCAAAATGCCAGAGCTATCCATGAGCCTCGTCCACCCTTCAGTACCCCGCGACCGTCATCTATACATCAACCCTACAATCGACTTGGTTTAATGCACAATCACAGCAATAACTATCGCCATTACATTGTCAACGTCATTTGTTGTTTTTCTCATGGCTAACGTTTTTCTTTTTCTTTCTGTTTATAGGTCCACCTTCAGACCGGCCAGTGCGTAAGTAATCCCCATCACTCTCGATCACCACAGCCCGGTGTCGTGTATCAATTAGTTCGACCGGTTTAGATGGGTTGTTATCTTAGAACTGAGCTAACGTGTTCTTCTCAACAGGGTAACCAGATTGGTGCCGCCTTTTGGTGCGTTGGCCTATACAACTCCGCTTCTGTGTGCATGTTCTGCTTTGTCGGCTACAGCCCTGGCCTCATGCTATTTTTTTTCTAGCTAGTCGCCGTCAGTAGAACATGCAGCACCGATAACACGTCTACCGTCCCCTCAGTGGACTCAGAAGCTAACATGCTACCATCAGGCAAACTATCTCTGGCGAGCACGGCCTTGACAGCAACGGCGTGTATGTTTCCATCTTCCTCATCCAACCCAGTGCTCACAGCCTGGCAAGATGCCCATCCATCCCTTTAATTGGCCTGCAAGGTATCGGCTTGTTTATAGCTAATATCCTGTTGGCCTACTTGCCATGGCCCCTGAATATCACTTGGTCATCCCATCTTATGCCCCCTGTAATGTACTGACTCTTTTTTTTTTTTTTTTCACAATGACAGGTACAACGGTACTTCGGAGCTTCAGCTGGAGCGCATGAACGTCTACTTCAACGAGGTACGTTTCTTTCTACCCTACCTCGATTGCACCATCTTTCAGCCGCCAATAAATAGCATGAGCAGTATTGCTTCGGACTGGAGGGAGCGTTGTATTGCAGAAGAGTGTCCCGGGCCTTGCATATTTCCTTAGATACATGGCCCAGCTCTGCCTGCTTCTACTTCATGCTCCTTCGTTAGCCTCCCCCAATTTGCTTATATTATCTTGATCACTAACATGTTTTTTTCCTCATTAAATACAGGCTTCTGGTAACAAGTATGTTCCACGCGCTGTCCTTGTCGATTTGGAGCCCGGAACCATGGACGCTGTCCGTGCCGGTCCTTTCGGTCAGCTGTTCCGCCCCGATAACTTTATCTTTGGTCAGTCCGGTGCCGGCAACAACTGGGCCAAGGGCCACTACACCGAAGGTGCCGAGCTTGTCGACCAGGTTCTTGACGTCGTTCGTCGCGAAGCCGAGGGCTGTGACAGTCTCCAGGGTTTCCAGATCACCCACTCCCTGGGTGGTGGTACTGGTGCCGGTATGGGTACTCTGCTGATCTCCAAGATCCGCGAGGAGTTCCCCGATCGCATGATGGCCACTTTTTCTGTCGTCCCCTCACCCAAGGTTTCCGACACCGTCGTCGAGCCCTACAACGCCACCCTATCTGTCCACCAGTTGGTCGAAAACTCGGACGAGACCTTTTGCATTGATAACGAGGCCCTGTACGATATCTGCATGCGTACCCTGAAGCTGTCCAACCCCTCGTACGGCGACCTGAACCACCTGGTCTCGGCTGTTATGTCTGGTGTCACCACCTGCCTGCGTTTCCCTGGCCAGCTAAACTCTGACCTCCGCAAACTGGCTGTCAACATGGTTCCTTTCCCCCGTCTGCACTTCTTCATGGTTGGCTTTGCTCCCCTGACTAGCCGCGGCGCTCACTCTTTCCGTGCTGTGAGCGTCCCTGAGCTTACCCAGCAGATGTTCGACCCCAAGAACATGATGGCTGCTTCCGACTTCCGCAACGGCCGTTACCTGACTTGCTCTGCCATCTTGTACGTATACCCTTTGAAAAGACTAGCCCATGCTTGTTTTCTTTGTACATGTACTTCACTGTTGCTGATGCAACTGTGATTTCTATGACTATTTGCTAACCCCATTTTCTTCTCTCTACTTTACAGCCGTGGTAAGGTTGCCATGAAGGAGGTCGAAGACCAGATGCGCAACGTCCAGAACAAGAACTCGTCCTACTTTGTCGAGTGGATCCCCAACAACGTGCAGACCGCCCTGTGCTCTATTCCCCCCGTGGCCTCAAGATGTCGTCGACCTTTGTTGGTAACTCGACGGCCATCCAGGAGTTGTTCAAGCGCATTGGCGAGCAGTTCACTGCCATGTTCCGTCGCAAGGCTTTCTTGCATTGGTACACTGGTGAGGGTATGGACGAGATGGAGTTCACGGAGGCCGAGTCCAACATGAACGATCTCGTCTCCGAGTACCAGCAGTACCAGGATGCTGGTATTGATGAGGAGGAGGAGGAGTACGAGGAGGAGGCTCCCCTTGAGGAGGACGTTTAAATTAATTATGCCGCCAACATTGTTACCTACTGCTGAGTGCTGGTGCTGAGCTGCCTTATTTTCTTTAGTCTCTTGGATGACCTTGCCCCTCTTATTTTTCTTCACGTCTCTCCATCCCCAATATCCTCTTCTCGCGTCACTTGTCTTTGCTCATACCATAATCCTTTTTTTTCTCTCCATACTTCATTCTTTCTATGTGGTGCGACATTTTGCGTTGTGTTTTTTTTCTTCTCTGTTCCTCAGTGTTTATTCAGGAGAACTGTTACATGACGGATAAAAAGGCGGGTGATTTAGATATCTTCTGCGGCTCACGGTAGTATGTCTCCCTTTTCTATTCTTGCTTGACCGGCGTGTTTTGTTGATTGTGACAGCCACCATTTATTTGTGGATTGTTATCGAGATGCTTCTACTAGTGCATGCCCTTCCCATTGCTTTACCGTTCTTCCTATTTTTTTGTCAACTTGACTACGGCTCTACTACTACTACTACTACTACTATTACTACTACCTCTTCTTTAGTCGCCCTTTCGTATAATTAATTTGAGTCACTGTATTTAGTCCGATATTTGCTTTCAAAAGGCGCAGTCCTTGTTTTCAGTATCACTTGTGGCCTCATTTCCTGTACCGAACAGTGGGATGAAATGGTTAAAGCACTGGCGCTCTGGTGGTACTGAGAAGTTTGATGCAAGCGGTTTGTAGACGCCGTTGATTTGGCATAATAAGCTCTGTCTGGCCTGGCGTTGAATCGGCTGTTGGTGTAGAATTGGCCCTTGATTTATTATGGAAAGTTGATTACTAATGTGTGTAACATAATGTACACGATAAGCGTACGTACCAAGCAAGCATGGACACCAAAACGAAAATCAAGTCTCAAGATTCAAGACTCAAGACAGAACGTGGCATAAAAACACCACAACAAAGCATCTGAACAACTGAAACCAAGTACCGTGTTCTTCTACAGACATTGTGGAAAGTATCTGACATTTTCTTGCATTATGGCCGGTTCTGCTACATGTCCTACAATGTCTTTCATTCACTAGCCCCGACCCTCCTCGACCACCCCTTCTCGATATTTCCCCCTCTATCTGGGTGATGATGTTCTTTTGATCGGATCAATTGCCTGCCTACCATCTCCTACAGTCATTGTCATTGTATTTTGTAGCTTCTTTCTTCTCGCTTTGCGCTGCTTGCTAAGCCCCTCGTTTGACTGTCGAAGAGTCTGGCTCTCAGACTTTAACTTTCCCATATGAAGAAATCTCCTGCAGACGTTTTTACATCAGGTCACCCTATAATAAACAAGGTATGTGTGTTACTGTGTTGACAAGAGGAAGAGCATACAGCTGATTCGGATCTATTCAAGCATCATCTTCTGTCAGCAAACTCCTTCAAAACAAGCTCTTACAACGGGTCGTTAAACTATCAGTTACCTTCCTCAACACTGACTGATCTGCAAAAGACTGTTAACGAGATTTTGAATGGCAATAGGCCACTTGTCAATAACGTGAAGAGCCTTTACGACAAATCTCACACTATTGGTTGTGATGGGGCCAAGCGTGCTGTGAGATGAAACTTGCGAACGTGGATCGACACGACCAAAGAATGACAATTGAATCGAATTAATGGATCGCAAATGGTCTTATCTCGTGCGGCGTCTCGACTTTGAATATGGGGCTTGTTGGGTGGCCCGAATCCAACTCCCAAAACACACTCCTATCATGAGAATATTTGCGGTGCGAGGTCCATGATACAACGGCTGCAGTTCGAGAGCAATCCCAGATTTCCGTGCTTGAAGCTCACGCTTACCAGGCGAGCCGCCACAACTTCGTGTCAGTCTCATTCATACTCATGGAACTCATACCAGAGGATACGGCGATGGATTCCTTTCGGCGAGTATCATGTTCATATGGACGAGACTCCAGAACAACTCAAGCTGAAGTTTCAGGTCACGCTGGCGAATCTTCAAGTACAGGGATGGAGAAATCGATCCACGTTGAAACCCACAAATTACTCAGTTAAACAGTGCCACTGTCATTGTTACCAAGTAACTTCATAGATCACTGAAAACTATTCACTCTCTCATCAGAGCCTATGTCCAATCTCATACCTCACAAGATCTGGAGAGTAGATCATCCACGAAATCAACGTTGCTCTCTAAAGATGCTGGTAGGTCATCAATCTCTATTGAATTCTCCTAACAAGACTTCAGCCAACCTAAGAAAACTGCCCGCCAAACACAGTGCGGGGGGAGGAGGCCAGTGGGCAAGTTCAACAGGACAACTTCCCCGGAACCAGTACTGGGGACTAACCGACAACTTACCCTCGTGCTGTAACTTGTTGCAGCCTGACTAGCTGGAGACTGTAGACACGTTGAAGTCACCATTCGGACTGGGTTATGCCATCAAGGTCTGTCCAGTGGGCCCGTGGGGGTGGAGCGAGCTCTCTGTGATAACCAAAGCCAACGGGTGGAAGTGGCATATGTGCTCAGATAGAAAGGAATCTGTCACAGTAGTATGGAATTTCCGACTTGGTAGGGTCAGACGGAAGCGTCCAGGACAGCGGGCGGCGTTTAATATTGGGATCCGGTGGGGTTGAGGACATTTCAGACTATAATGTGAGATTTTCACATGACTAACCCTAACATCAACCATGGCGGGTGGGAAAACCCCAAGAACCAATCAGCAATCATGCCCGCAAAAAGTAAAGTGGATATCCAAGCTGGCCGTGATTCTTAGTCAGCACATGATCCCGCGATTCTTTGAGAGCGCTCGCAGCAGAGCACAGATATTCCATGATCCGTTGGAATTGATATCTGCGATATTCGTCCAAATCCCGACATTCCCTTCATTTGGTAATCGTCACACGAATAGTCTTTCTTATTGGCGCTTGTGTTGACCTCGTAATCTCCTCGGCAGATTGAAACAGTCAATGTAGCTAAATGAAATCATGGCAGGTATATATTCAACGGCAGCATACACATAAGGACGGTGTCAGCGGTGTCGGGTTCTTCGACTGCTCGTGTGGAAGCTCTCTATTTTGCATGAAGCAGTATCGAAGGCAAGCAGAAGAATGAGTCCTGCAGTGAACTCACCTACATCTCCTAAACCGATATTGTTCCAGTAGAGTTCCTGATCGAGTACTGCAAAAGTTCTGAGAAGTGTATCTGCCATGGTCATCCCATGCAGAAAGGCAGCTAGAGCCAAGATCATTCCCCGGGACCCGGGTGTACTAAATGCATAAATGATGCAGTGATTATCGGAAGCTTGCCGGTGGGTTTGAGGATTAGGAACCTGACGTGTTGGGCAACTAAACGGAAACTGATTGATAGCGAATCCAAGAGCAGATGCGATGATGTCTCGTTTTCCAACGTCACCGCCACCGGTTTGCAAGCAAAGGAAGCGATCAGCGCTCACCCA
Organism: Ceratocystis albifundus; assembly: GCA_002742255.2. NCBI lineage: Eukaryota > Fungi > Ascomycota > Sordariomycetes > Microascales > Ceratocystidaceae > Ceratocystis > Ceratocystis albifundus. The sequence continues at coordinate 942,443 of MAOA02000030.1, read as the reverse complement.
GGAGCCCGGGCTGGTCTAGCTAGTCGCAAAAGCGCCCAAATAACAACACTCCAGATCCATTCCGTTTTGTGACGTCTTTCAAGAAAGGGTACACCCTCCTGTACATTGTTGAGGGCTCCCAAAATGAGAAAGACGTAGCTTGACCTTCCTGGATAGCCTCGGTGGCCTTCAAGGACAAAGTTCAGATGAATCACATACTTGCTGTGTTTAACGGCAAGCTGCGAAACAGTATATGACTTCCCGGTACCTGATGCTACAACTCATCTTCAAAGCAGTGAGCTGTTTTATAATCAAACATATTGCATTCACAACATCAGCATAGTGGACGTAGTCTCAGGGTTACTTGGAGATATGTGTGTAGGACAATACTAAATGGACAGAGAAATGAATGGGGTCAAGGTGACCTAAAAGAAGCGACAAATACCGAATTGACGAGAAAACAACACAAAAGCGTTTTGATCCTTCAGAAGTTGGATCACTATTCTCTCCGCCTTGGTCCTGGTATAGATTTACTGCTGCCAACTACCGTCTCCGTAGATATGTCTGGCGGCAGGCATCCGGTTCTCTTGCGTTCTCAATGTTGCCCCCTCAAGCAACGTTCTTGTCCCTCGTCTTGATTAGCATTTTCAATGTCCAGACTTTACCATAATTTGTGTCAATACAGTATAGTGCCATTATCCGTTTATCATATGCTTATAGTAGGTAAGTGAAGTAACCAACTAGAGGACAGACAATGGTAGAAACAAAGGTAGAAGATACAACTTCTAGGCTTTTGTCCTTGTTGTCACGGGTCGGCTATATAGATAGTTGTATCAGCTGTTTCGGAGATGGTCAGAGATTACGCATTGAACAGGAAAGGAAAGAGAAACCAATATAAACTAGCCATCATGGGGGGTTACTGTGGCTTGCACAGAATGCCAATTCAATAGGGTCCATCAATTACATAGACGCAGCATCTGTCACGTCTGCCTTATTGATTATATGTCGACAAGATTCCCAGGTTGCAAGATAGTTACGGCCTAAAGAGCGACCATGTTAAGAACAGGCTCAAGGAGAAGTTTCTGTAGAAAGAAAAGTGTGTATTGAAGTTGGAGAAATCGTTAAGGACAGACAACAGGTGAACTACAAGCATAAAAGGACAAGTCAGAGCAGACAGGCCGGAAGACAAAAGGGTGTTGGTCAAGAATGGGGGGGGGGGGGTGACCGGTGAAGACAGGAAGTAAGACCGGTCAGTTACACAGGGTCGGTAGCACAAAACAAGGTCACACAGGAAGAGCGGGAGCACATGGAGTTGTGAGCTTGGGAGTTAGAAAAAGCCCAACTCATCAGACAGCGGGACAAGGCAGACTATGTATACATGAAAGAACGATGGCCAAGGACAAACCCAACTGCAAATGACATCTTCAACCAAGATGTTATTCCTTACGGCGTGGCCCGGAGTCTCTCAGCGCTGACGATATTGTCTTTTGTGGGCTTGCCATGTCCTCTGCTGGTTTGTCCAGGTCTTCTGGCGTCAGGTTGGGGCCTTTCACTTCCAGATTCCTGCGGATGGACTCTGCCGCCTTTCGACTGAGCTCTTGCAGTCTCTTCTGGCCTGTGTCGGTCGGGTTTCTCGCTTCCGTCTTAGATCTTGCCGTGGCTCTGGACTGAATGTCAATCGTTTGTTGTCTGTGGTCACTTCCGGCTTCTATATCACCTATGCACTGGTACTTTTTCGCCTTTCCCCAGCAGCCTGCAGACACCCGAGTTAGGTAAAGCAACAAAGTACATTGCTAACGTGCTACATGGGAGCCTGAAGCACCTACAGCGGAGGTGAGTAAAGCAGCCTGCGCATACACACAGCACGGCTGCAGGCAGGGAAGACGTGAGGAGACAGGGGGCCGAGGGGGACTAACGAGACGAACGGGGGGCACCAAGGAAAAAGAAGACAGGTGCAGGTGGAGATATCGAAACGACGCAGAAGAGAAGTCGGAAGGTCCTTTCTCCTGACGCCCGGGGTCTATTTAAAATGCCGCAACCGCCTCGCCGAACAAAGGACAAAACCGACGTACTCCGCCAGGGCCAACAACCGGGGCCAACAGCCGTTGGCCTCTTAGACTAGACCACTATATCGGTAGGGCGCCAAAGGCCAAAAGCACCAGGTAGCCAATCCTGAAAACCCAACCAGCAGGGACGTCCTTGGGCAGCATATTACGGAGAAGGCTTCTGGTGGCTAGGCTGGACCCTAAAAAGTCATAGGAGCAGTTCGAAGAAGACACACACCTGTAACTGTTGACTTCCCGGAGGAGGGATCGGAGGACGACATCTTCTTACCCCTTCTCCGTCCAGACATCTCCCATCCAACCAGTATGCGTAATTATAAGCCAGCAAGGTCCATCTAGTCAGAGGCACTATCAACTAAAAAGAAGAATACATTGGCTGTCTTTTACTGCTAAAAGCAGCAGAGAATGAAACAAAGTCCATACACACTCTCTATGGAACGTTTTAAACCTCCACCAAATGCTTGATGATCTTCGAAAAACACCCGGTTCTTGGCCCGTGCTGCCTCAATCAGACGGGCCTCAACTGTCGCTACCCGGGCCATTTCCTCGTCGGAGCCCCAAACTCTAGGCATTGGCGAGACACATATCAGATGGGCGTCGACATGCAACAGCGCTCGGAAAGCAAAATCATTGCGCTCCTCAGGTGTGACCCAAGGCCGCGTTTTGTTGGCCCGTGGTCACGGACCTATGTCTGATATATGTATGCATCAACGAAGCCGACAGCAAGATCTAGCCCGCCTGGAATGTTGCGAAATAGGTGCAGCTGATACATCTTCAGCTATCATCTGGCCAAGCGAAAGCAACTCCCCATCAACGACAGCCCCAGTAAGCCGAGTATTCTGGTTAATGAGGATGTCTGGAGCCACAATGCGACAAATGCTGTTAGATTTGACCACTCCAAAGCACTTAAGGGGTTTTCTAAGCATCTAGATGATCTATTTTCCAATGTAGAAACCTCCATGGACCACACGTGTGCTGCTGTTAAGCTCACGGCGAGTCTGATTGACAACTCCGTTTATAGTCTGATCACTCAACAGTTCCAATGCCCCTGGCCCTTTTCTTTCATGGCTAGCAGCTCACCATAGTCCAGTTCCTGTTTCAGCGCTAGACCGCTAACGTTGCTTGCTGCTAAGGCCTTTGCAGCTATATTAGCCGAGCTATTAGCCCAGCTGTGAAGGTTGACAAGCCAGTGCCCTAGTGCACGGCCAAACTCCATGACTTTCTCTCTCTCAATCTTGCCCGATGTCGGTTGGGACAGATGGCTAAAGCCATAACTGCGTAAACCAATACCTGAAGGGGAGTAGCTTTAGATTATTGTATTCGAGACAGGGTCGCTGTACGAAGCTTGCGGACTAGAGACTATAGGCATATTAGACCCAGGAGCTAGTCTCGGGTCGCAAGGAATGTGCTTCACGATTTTCGGGCTTCGACTTCAAGTTTCTTTTATATATGTTAGCCGCTATCAATATCCACGTTGTCTCCGAGGTCAAGAGAAAAAAAGAAGGAAGAAAAAAAATATACAAAGCGCACCAGGTCTAGCTTGAGCGAAGGTTGAATTCGTATGTATGGTTCAGCGTGCTTAACCAAAACCTATCGGGTGTCTTCAATTGGAACCTTTAGTTCTCCTCGTATCGTAAAATTCGCATAACCGCCAGAGACGGGGAACAGCTCGGAAACGGCAAACTGTGTGTTCTTCAGAGCTTCGAAAATCTTCCGGCGGACACGTGCTTGGGAATCGTCCTGCATGATGAATTGATGGACGACCGCGCGCAGTTCAATCAGCAGAAATGTCGTTGGTTTGTATGAGCCCAATGTTCCTGTATTATCCAAGGCCATGGCATATTTCCACGAAGGAGAGTGCTCGGAGAAGGGTATTCACACATTCTCATATGTCCATAGCAAGTGACACGTATAACTATCGCAGTTATGCGTGGCTCATGATGATACAACATGAGCCAACAACGCAATATGAAGGTGGAGCTATCCATTACTCATCATGGAAAGGGGCTTGGGCGTAAGTGAACAATGCGTTGATTAGCTGTCCCAAAGTATGACCGAACCCAGATCTAAGCAAAGGCATACAATCGGAGTATGAGGCTGTGAGAGCCTATTTCCTCGGGGCTGACCGCAGAGTGCATGTGTCTCTCTTACTTCAGCTCACTGGAAATCCTCAGTATGATAAACGGTCCAACTGATGGAAGAGTGCGTCGTGCAGAAGCGCTAGCGCTAAGCAAAGCTATACCCATGCACATTGCTATTGTACACTATACATGACATGTCGATCCACGCGGAACCTCATAAAGGAACAAAAAGGCCCACGGACACGTGCCATGTGTGGATTTCCCAAGCCTAAGCCGAGAGATGGTCTGTCGCCATTCTAGATGCCTCGTCTCAAAACACTGAGATCTCCTCATGCATCTCTTCAGCCCGGATATCGGAGACGCAATGAACAGACCATATTGGGCCCCAAATAAGCAAGACAGAAAATGACCGGAAGCAAGCTAGCAGCATCGCACTAGTTAGAAATTTGCATCCGCCGTTGCATCCATTACGCAACGAGAATCTTGCCACGAGCAGTGGCTGAAGGCAGAAGTTAGAGCACGGGACAAACACTGCTTGTGGTGCCGGCTAATCTGATTGATTAGATAAGGACTGGCCAAAAACAGAAGGACACACACTCACTCACTCACTCACTCACTCAGACTCAGTACATAGGTACATAGGTACGTACCTGCGGATAAAATGCAAGTACCAAGGCATGGATGACATGGCCTCTTTCCGAGCTTTTTCTTCTTGCCCCCAAATTCTAGCGGTTTCTTAGCCAAAAAGCTAGCAACTGGCTCGAGAAATATAACCCTAAACAAATTCTCGTGCTACTTGTACCCGCTTCGTCTCCACTTTTCGTAGTAGATTTTTTTGCTCGCGGCTTCCTTTAATTTTGCCTGCAGCTCCACATACACGACAACAGCGCTGATTGATAACAGATCCAATCAAATTTCAGGCCACACACCAGGAACTTTTTTTTTCCAAGACTTTTTAGGTTACCTTGGCGTCGCCATTGCAACCTGTTACGTTACGGTCGCAGAGAAGGAAACTCAGAAGCAAAACAACAAATCTAGCTTAGCAGACTTTCACCTATCAGCTGAACCAAGGCCTCATTGCTACCTCACAGCGAGAAAAAGAAGAGAATATCCACTCCACTGTAGGTCTCTTGCACTTGGATAAATCCGCAAAGAAAGCAATAACCCCCCGCGCACATATCGCCGATTCTAGGCCAGGATCTTCTCTCCCTCTTCCACCGTGGGGGGCCATACAGCGTTCTTAGGCCCTGCAAAGTATCGACGTACCAACGTACCAGCTTACCAATGTACCAATGTACCTCGGAACATCACTCCATTTATGTAGCTGACCCTCCGACTGGACCCTGCTGTCTCCCCTTTCTAGTCCTCTTCACCTCTCTTCTTTTGCCGTTTTTGTCTTCTGTCTTCGCTTTCAATTCTTTTTCTCTTAGTGCCGCCGTCTAGCGCAAAGCTGCACATAATTCAATAAATGTGTCATTCAATCCTTCTTGCCGTTATCAATCTCTGCTAGCTCTCTTAATTACTTGATCGCCTTCGTCCGTCTTTCTCCTCACTGATCCTGATCCATTCCGCATTTGCGTTATAAATCTTGGGCCTGTCCCTGGCTTGAGCTTCTTCTCTGCCTTCTGTTCTTTCTCTCTCTCCCCTGCCTTTGTCTTGGTTCTGATCCCCGATGTCTATAGTCCAAAATCACACAATCTTCAGGCCCCGCCACTAGCTAACTGGCCCTGTCTTCTTCTATACTCAACTCTTTCTCTACACTAATAGGCACCGTCTAGCCCTCCAAATGCCCTGGCTTGGATCCAAAGGGGCCCGCCCCAGCGACTCGATCGCGGTTACCAAGGGACCCCTCACAGACTCTGACTCTGACAACTACGTTAATCCGGAATACAATTCCAAGACCGTTGAAAAGTCCAGCGGTGTGGCCCGCATTGAAGCCCTGTCCTCGGCTTTCACTCTTTTCGATCGTATCGCCTTATACTTGAGCATATTCTTAGTCGCCTATGTCTATGGCTTGGATGGAACTCTCAGATACACCTACCAGACATATGCCACATCGTCGTTTGGCGAGCATTCCTTGCTAGCCACCATCAATGTTGTCCGTGCGGTCATTGCAGCTGCCGCTCAGCCTACCGCCGGGAAAATTGCCGATGTCTTTGGTCGCATGGAGCTTGTCTGTGTCTCGGTCTTTTTCTATACTATCGGCACTATCGTGCAATCTACCGCCAACAATATCGAGGCCTTTGCCGCTGGTGCTATTCTGTATCAAATCGGCTATACCATGGTCATCTTGCTGGTGGAGATCATTATTGGTGATATTTCGTCTACCCGTAGTCGTGTGTTCCTTAGTTACATCCCCGCGACCCCCTTCATCATCAATACCTGGGTTAGTGGAGATATCTCGGATGCTGTCCTAAAGACTACCACCTGGAAGTGGGGCATTGGCATGTTCGCCATCATATACCCCGTCTGTGCCTTTCCTCTCATTGCCACTCTTTGGATCGTTGGCCGTCGGGCTAAGAAACAGGGTTTAACCCCTCATAGCACTCATAAGCGCAGCATGTCTGACCTGGCTGTCTATCTCTTTTGGCGTCTGGATGTGGTTGGCATTGTTCTCATGATTGCTGTCTTTTCCTTGATTCTGGTTCCCCTCACTCTTGCTGGTGGCTCCAGCTCCAAATGGGGCACAGCTCATATCATCGCCCCTCTCGTTGTCGGAATCATCTGTGTGCCGGTATTCATTCTCTGGGAGATGCGAGCGCCCCATCCACTTGTTCCTTTTGTCTTGATGAAAGACCGGTCTGTATGGAGTCCCATGGCTCTCGCCCTTTTGCTCAATTTTTCCTGGTACATGCAGGGAGATTACCTTTATACGACCCTTATTGTTGCCTTCGACTTTTCGATTAAGGCTGCGACTCGTGTCACTTCGCTGTACTCGTTCTGCAGTGTTCTCATGGGTGTTTTTGTTGGCCTCATTATCTTCAAGGTGCGCCGTATCAAACCTTTTGTCATCGCCGGTACTTGTTTGTTCATGGTGGCATTTGGATTGCTTATCCACTATCGTGGCCAGCCCAACTCTTCTGGTCGCTCTGGAGTTATCGGTGCTGAGATTCTCCTTGGTATCGCCGGTGGTCTGTATCCCTATCCGACCCAGTGCTCGCTTCAAGCCACTCTCAAGCACGAACATCTAGCCGTCATGACCGGGCTTTACTTGGCTACCTACAACATTGGCTCAGCTCTGGGTAACACTGTCTCTGGAGCTCTGTGGACACAGGTGCTCCCCAACACACTTGAAAAGAATCTCGCTGGCATCAACGACACCCTAGCAGCTCTTACCTACCAGGATCCGTTCACACAGGCTGCTTTGTATCCCGTGGGTACGCCCGAGCGTGATGCTATCATTCAGGCCTACCGCCACGTTCAGCGGCTGTTGACCATCACCGGCATTTGCCTTTGCGTACCCATTATTGCATTTGCCCTGTGTCTGCGTAACCCCAAGCTGAACGACAAACAGACACTAGCTAAGGACACACATACAACAGATCACGATGGTGTGAACACTATTACTACTGAGGTCATGTACAACAAGGAGAGGCAAATTAATGAGGAAAACGAGGTCAAGGGTTAAAAGTTGGGGGGGGTTTTTTTTTCTTCATCTCTTGGTATCATATTCATTAATGCGTAATTTGAGAAGAGAAAAATAAAAAGGAAAAAAATATATATATATAACTGTCGATAATACACAGTATAGTTAGTAGCTTGAAAATAAATTAATTTCTAACGCTAATTGTCATCGGTTTCGTAAGATTAGGGTTTAATACGCACAAACATACGATCATTCTGAGCAACTGCCTGTTTTCAGTCATCATTTTTCCACAACTATTTGCATTCTTGTCACGCCACGAGAGATATGTACTACTAGGGCAACTACTCTTGGGGAATGAAAAAAAAAAAAAAAAAAAAAACGAGTTACGACAACTAAATTTTCACACCAAAACTTCTTCACATCGTGACTTTTTGCTAGCTGTGTAAGAAATAAATCCTCAAATCCTCAATCTGACCATGGGAAACGCTGGAAACAAGAGTTTCTGGCCATAGTCTTGCCTGCTTTCATCTAGCCTGTGAGTCTTTTTTTGTCCCCTACGTATTAACTTCCCTGAATTGTCTCGGCGACCTTCCTTGCTTTCTCTACTCTCTCTAGCCTAAAGAGTTTGATCAAAGGCACAGAACAAGCCGCATTCAATTAGAAACAGTCGATGCAAGACCAACAAACTAGGGAGACTAACGATGCGGCCGGCTTCTTTCTAGCGTGCTGCACGAAGAATAGAGGTCTAGGAAAACTCAAGTCGGCGACAAACAACAAGCGCTGTGTCTGCACACGTCAACAGTTTTCCCTTTTCTTACCCTCGTTTTTTCTACGACGTTTCAAAACAACATGGGTGAAGAGACGAGGGTGGGGACGAGAATCAAGCCCTTATCGGAGTTATAGCCCAAATCAACAAGGAATCGAGCCATGGGAATATGAAGGACTTCTTGACGAGTCTGGACATGGAGGTAACTGGGCCTCGGTGCCGTTTAGCCGTAGCGCTGTGTCCGCCTGTTCGTTGTTATTCTGTTCTGTTTTACCGTGATTGACTGCAACTTGACTTTTATCAACTTTGTAGTGGGGTCAATCATATTTGTCTGTGGCCTTGCCTTGTTTTGTCTTTGGTATCTAGGCTGGAGGACGACTAGTCTTTGGTTCTACACTTCTATCTGAGACTGCATCATACATATGCTGCTGCTGCTGCTGCTCTGCTGGCCAATTGTCCGTGGCCTTTCGATGTTCATTTCTTTGTCCCCCAAGTCTCGTTTCTATCTTTGGCTTTGAAAAGGTAAGGCTTGCATTTTTAATACCTTCATCTCCCACCTTCTTTCATGACCGTGGTCGAATCATTCTCTTCGTCCCAGACCGTCAGACCATCCTCATGAGCGTGTTTGGTTAGACTCAGGTAAGACTTTTCCATGGTTTGGGTTTGTATGCTTTTGGAGGGGCTGGCATCCTTACTTCTGTTCCTACATTTCTTTTTATTCGGTTGCTAATGTAGAAAGAAAATAGAAACGTCTAGATCGAAATCGGATTTCATGACGCCGCTGTTCCTTTTTGGTCTCCTGACGGGCTGCTGATAGTCGCTAAAAAGCCATACCTCTCGACTGCTTGTCCTTGTTGCTGAGAATAATTTGCATATTGCTTAGCCCTATACATATACCAGGTGGCGGCAGCTCACTCATGACCCGTCCATCTTTGAGTTTTTCCCTCCCTTTTCTTTGCCATGCCGTGTCAGCTCATCCTTTTCTCTTTCCTCCTCTACTCCTCATTGTTACGTCTCATATTTTAACCTCATTCATACATTGCCTGTTAGCCACAAGACAGACAGGGCGCATCCATCAGCCACGTTATTGTCATCTGCAGTAACGGCGCCTCACCAGCGCCACATACGAATCCTCGAAAGCAGTCGTTGCAGCAAAGCCCACTTATCCCTTATGGCCTAGGCCAAGCTTTTGATTGATTGCTGGGCTTCTGCTCCTTGTTTCTTTTCTTCCCTGTCGTGTGTCCTTGCTCGTTTCTCCTTCGTCTCTCTCCTCCTTTGATTCCACTGTTTTACTGCTTTATTGGGACACCCCGTCTTCTTCTTTCTTCTTCTTCCTTGTCCAGTGTCTAAGCGACAGGACAACCTTGACTCTCTCTGACTACAGCAACGCAACGGTAATCCTGTTTCCAGGAGTCTTGTTTTCTCTTTTTTCTATACTTTCTCACGGCCTGCTCATTTTACCTTCCTTGCCTTTATTAATTCAGCGGCTGTTATTTATAACGACCTCAACAGCCGCCGTCTAAACTTCCTTTTTCTCCTGTACACCCTCTCATTTTCTGTTTCTTCGCTTTAATTTATTTCTCCACGCCAGGCCGGCCCCCTCCCTCTTCTAGAATCCTGCCGGGCTTTGTTTTGCTTGCTGTCTATTACTCACCCCTTCTTGGCTCATTTACCTTTTCTTTTTTGTTTTTGTTTTTCTTTTTTCGAAGTCCAAATCCAAGTCCAAATTCAAGCAACCTCAACTTGATCTCGCCCTTTAATCGCATTACGCCCGCCATTTTACCAGCCACGAGGTATCTGTGCGCTTGTTTAACGCTTGACGGTACTCGCCTTCCTTATATTATCTACCTCCTTCGTCTGCAAATCACTAGACTCGCTTCGTTTCCCCCTGCGCTCTGTTGTTCCTGACTAGACCAGGCTCTTTCTTGCCTTGTTATGTTATTCAGGCTATCTTGGCTTCTTTCTCCCTAATTCTTTCGACATATTATACTGTCTGCTCCTCTCATCTTTGTCCCAAGCAAACGCTCATCACTCATCACATACTACTTTTTACTACCCGCCCACTCCACTTGACACTTTTGTATTGATGTACCAAGATGACCGCTATTGCAATGTCTGTGGCCATCCCAAAGCCGGCAAGTCAACAGGACTCAACCTCTAATACTGCCGATCCACAGGCACCGCGCCTCTTCCAAAAAAGCAACACAAATGAAAGCATCTCTCGCCAATGTGACCGCCGGATTCTCGGTAATTCACCCGTGGATCAAAATGGTAGCTTCGAGTTTGATCGTGTACTCAAAAGCGGATATGTCCAGAAACGAACACAAAAAACCAAGGTATGAGATGTGCTTGCCAAACCGCCAAATAGCCGGATGTATAACTACGTGACCTCTACTAACGCCTTGTATTCAGACTTGGAAATCTGTCTTCGTTGTTCTCCGCCCAACGTCGCTTTCTATCTACAAAACCGAACGCGAAACTAAGCTTCGTAATAAGATTGAACTTGCCGACCTAACTGCCGTTGTGCACCTTAAAGACCCCAAGCACAAGAGAGATCATGTTTTTGGACTGTTCTCTCCCTCGCGCAACTACCACCTCCAGGCTTCGTCGGAGGCTGAAGCCAATCATTGGGTTGACCTTATTCGCACCCAAGCTAGAATCGAAGAAGAGGAAGAGGAAATGTTTTTGCAGAGCCCCCAAGTTCGCCCAGGTGCTGCCTTTATGGATCGTATGTTCAACAAGAAACGGCCCATGGTTGGTGAGAGTGATGGCGGCAATGCTGCTTCTGGACTTAGCGATGACCGAGTCCTGTCGTCTTCGCCTGAACTTCAAGTTAAGCCACCGACTCCTCGGTTGAACTCACCACCCATGTCCATGGTCATGGACTATTCGGGGCTTTCGAGCAACGAGATGGCGTCTGACTTTTCTGACGCCGATGTTCCCCGTCGCTTTGTCCCTATTGCGTCGGACAAAAATCCCGCCGGTGTCGTTCATGAGGATAACCCTGCCCCCGCCAAACCCCCAAGCATGCCACAAGTCCCACCTGCAGCCAACAGTGTTGGTCATACTACCGTTCCCGATCCCGATCGTGTAATCTGGCATGACTGGCTTTGGATGCAGCGTAGTAAAGGCGGAGTCCGCCAATGGCGCACTTACTGGGCGGTTCTGCGCCCACGTAATCTCATTCTATACAGAGACCAAACCGAGTACACAGCACAGTTTATCTTGCCTTTGGGCTCTATCGTGAATGCTGTTGACATGGACCCCGTTAGCAAGACAAAGAAATATTGCCTACAGGTCATCACAGAAGAGAAGACCTTCAAGTTCTGTGCTCATGACGAAGAGTCTTTGGTGCAGTGTTTGGGTGCGTTTAAAAGTCTGTTAGCTAAGAGACGGGAGCTTGAAGCTGCTGCAGCGGCACATGCAAGAAACTGAATATGGTGCACGTGTACTCTTCCACCCTACTCATGATTTCTTGTATCCAACTTTTCCACTTGTTTATCATTTCCGTCATTCCTTCCGCTCGGATAAATTCGCTCCAAGCCTGTCTCGATACCCAGCTTCACCCATCATTATTTTCCTTTGTTCTCGTTTCCTCTGTTTCGTCCCTCCCTTTGTCTTCTTTCTAGTATTTCATGAGATCACGACTTCTTCACTCTACCAACTTAGACAACGCACAACAGGGACTGTTAATTAGTACTCCCCTGTTGGCCTGGCCTTTGTATTATTTCCTGCATACATTTTTTTTTTTTTTTTCCCTCTTGCAACCGTTTTTAATCTATCCAGCGGTTTGTGCAAGTTTCCCAATTGGCAAACCTTAACATCTTGTTTCTTCTCACAACGTAGGAAACTAATTATTTATAATTGAATATTGATCTAAATTAAATAAACCAATACACAATCAATGGCGGTATATTATCGTCGCTGTTAATAAAATGCGTTGCTTGTATATTACCATGTAAATCAAAACGTGGCCTACGCTTGTTTGTCTTCATCTTCAGATAAGACATCAATGACCTCGTTATAAATTACAATTTATAGTCCATTTCTATATCCATACTCTGATAGTAATTGATCAGTCTCTTCTCCAGAACCACCAAACTCCGACCAGGAAAAACCGCTCAGCAATCTTCTTCCATGATGCTAATTGGAAGTTAATTGAAAGAAATCATCATCGAAATCCTCCATGTCATAAACCTGCAAGCCGTCATCGCCTGGTTCCATGTATATGTCATCAAATGACCCTGTCTCTGTTCCGTTTGTTGTTGCTCCGACACCCATAATCTCAGCACTCGGCATCGGCATGCCTACACCCATAGGCGCTGGGGGAGCTGCACTGGGTACGCCCATTGAGGGCGCCATAGGTGCTGGAGGAGCGCCACCCGTGGGTACCGAGGGTGCAGCAGCGGTCGGGACCGCAGCTGGAACAGAAGCAGGTGTTATTTTCCTAGCACTGGCAGAAGTGGTAGTTGGTGCAAGAGGTGGAGCATCGGAGATGAGAATGTCTTCAGATCCGTCGACAGAGGCAAACGTCATCTTATTTACATCTGATGGAATAGCCAATGATGCGCTCAGCTGTTGTGGCGGCGGAACAGCAGATACGGACATCATGGCTGCAGGCGCAGGGATGGATGTAGATGTAGACGTATGAGAAGTAGCGTTAGATATTGCAGCAGACTTCTTCTTAGGCGCTGGCTTCGATTTTGTAGTGGTGACCATGACTGGCGGTATTTGCGGCGGTGGCACTGGGGTCTGTTTCTGCTCTGTTTGGCCGAAGCTAGTGTTTGTAGAGCTCATATCGTGGCTGGCCGTAGATGGGACTTGTGAGCCTTTGGCAGACGTGGCGGATGTGGCCTTGCTAGTTACGGCAGGTGAAGTCTTAGATAATGCAGGCGAGCCCTTGGCAGATGCTTTACCTAAGGCAGCTGTCCCTTTAACTAGCGCAGGCGAAGCCTTGCCCACTGCAGGCGAAGATTTGGACAGTGCGGGAGAAGACTTCTTAGTGGGCGATTTGGAAATGCCACTGGTTTTAGATAATGCAGCTTTAGTAAGAGCAGGAGATTGCCTTTTAACCGGTGATTTACTAAGAGCACCAGAACTCTTTGCTAATGCAGCCTTGGTCAAAGCCGGCGAGGCTTTGGCAGGACGTGGGGTGGATCCAGAAGATGAGGGCTCTTTCTTCATGATGAGTGGTGACGTGCTCCGGGCTGATACTGAAGGCGGTGGAACAGGAGTGACAGTGGGCGCCATTGGTGCTTCTGGGGCCATGACCATAGGTGCCATGGGGGCGGTCGGTACACCTGAAGGGATGATTGGTGGCGGCACCGGGGTTGCTTTAAAAGGGACCGGGGTAGGCGAGGCGGTACTAGGTGCCGGCTTCACAGTACCGTTGGTAGATTTAGAGGAAGTTATGCGGTCTAGATCGCGTGACAGAATAGCTCTGGCATCAAGCTGTGAAAACATGTTAGGTGAGGCTCAAAAGCGCATGTCGCGCCTAAAAGAAGAGGGTGATTGAGGGAGTGGGTTTGAAAGAGGGAAACTCACGATTTGCATTTCTAATTCATCTATTGCATTTTGCCATCGCTGGTCGGCTTCGGGTAGTTTGGCTTTCATGCTTTCCTGGATCGAGGTAAAATCGCCAGCTGGGCCAAGACGCGCAGCATCCCGAAGAGCGCGGCCGAGATCGATAATCTGATGGTTCATGATTAGCGCTGCGCTTGTTCTGGCGCCAAAAGAAATCTTCCAAAAGGAAGCCGTTGCTGTCATCTCAAGACAATTGCGAACATACTATTTGAGTTTTAACATCTAGTAGTTGTTGTATTTGATCCTTTGGTGAGGGATCCATTTTAGCAACAGTTTTCCGAGTTGGAGGCTCGAAGGTAGAGATGGCGATAGCGATGGTCGTGAGGCGAGATTGTGTAGATGAGAGGACAATAACAGGTTCAAGGCGAGAAGGCGACAGGAATTGGCGAGGTTTGTTTGGAAAGTTGCGACGGGGTCAAGGGCCGAATTAGAATATATATGAGGCAAGGTCCACTTTAAAGTTAGACAATAACAGTAATACGTTGCCAGGCTCATTTCCAACCACAAGTTGAGCAAGAGTAAATAAAGCCTTCTTTTCCCATACGTGACGCTGGACATTAGGGATTCCCGTTGACTAATCTACAATTTTGTGTTGTTGAGCATGTTAGTTTTGAAGGCAAGAAATGAATACTTGATGAGCAGTCTTTAGGGTCAGAAGGGGGAAGGGAAGGCAAGATAAATAATAAGAAATACTGAGACATACGACCTGACGTCGTCATCTTCACGTGATAGAAAGGGCAAGTTAGAAGAGCAAATAGAATGCCCCCATTGTTCATATCATTAAAGAAACTTCCTTTTATTGCATATGAGTTCGTAAGCGTCTTGACCATCTAGTCACAAGTATTATATATTGTACACTGTTGGGTACTGGTCTGCTTGTAGGTAGGTAGGGATAACTCTAAGTTAGCTGGTCAGGTCGTTCTTTTTTTAAGAGGAGATACAACAATAGTGCAACAGTGCAGCTGCCAAAAACAGATCCTGCCCTGTTTGACTTTGACTTGTCTGCTGCTATCCAGACGGAAACCTGCAAGAGAAAATGACGTTCTTGCCTCTTTCTTCGTGAAGCCCTAGCGATATAGTTTAACTAGCTATTGTGCGTTCATAATCCCCACACCAATATTTTCAAATAAGGCAAGTGTCAAAATCAGGACAAAAAATTTGACCCTACTCTCATTGAAAGCTGCGAATAGCTTCAAGGCACGAATCTTCAGCATTGATCTCTCCAAATATCGGCATCGTCCGCCCTCATCGAACTCTCCTATCTCGCTATGAACGGATTTTGATTTGTACATGTGCACCCCAATCCTCCGCGTACTTAACCCTACTATTATGCTATTACTAACTCTTATGGTTGATCGTTGTCGTCAATGACAGTGGCAGCATAACAACAGATCATTATACGTTTGTTAATTGGGCACAATTATAGACGAGAAAACGAGCCTCGTAACGGACGGAAGAGAAAAGCACGGCCCGGCTTGTTAGCTTGCAAAGACTGTCTTGTCTGTCAATTGTAAGTTAGCTTAGTTAGATCTGGTTCAGTGTCTGCCAGTATTACAGGATCATTTGTATCCTGAACGATCCAAGCTTCATCCTGACTACACAACCACTGCAGCATCACTACCATAATCTGTAGCACGAGTCGACAAGCCAACCCCTTCTCTCCAAAATCTAACATATACGAATGACTGACTGTCCACATTGAATGATCCCATTGAATCCCCCGTCCTCTTCCACGCATCTCTGTCTCTGTTTGGTCTTGTTTTCCTGGCCCCTGTTTGCTGACTCTATGTAGCTCCACCCTTTTCGTTCGTCTTCCTACAGTCAATGAGAATACTAGCCGACTACTGTACGTTAGCATATGTAGTGGCATAGGTGGTTCCTTGGCTGTCCTATCCTTACTACAATTTTGGCATTGGCCAAGATACTGACTACCCTTACCCTGCTTGCTGCATTGCATCTTCCCACATCTTGGGGGGTTTTCTCCTTTCTTTTTCTCTACTTCTTTTGCCGGACTTTCTTTTCTTCTTTTTTTCCACTCATCGCTGTTGTGTCACTTTGCTCGACTTCAATCTTCGTCTTACAACAGACAGGGAGGTAGCAAAATCAAACGCATCCTCATCACCCTCCTGTTGTTCTTGATTCCCACCTGCCTGCATCTTGCATAGCTTGCTTGCTTTACATTTCCCTCCACTAGCCCAACCCTGCCCCCTTTACTGGCCGCCGTTTTAATTTCTCCACGTCGTTGGCCATCGTCGGCTGTCATTTCTTTTCCTTTCTTTCTCGGTTAAGCTTCTTTTTTGGTTGTCTAACTGTTGGGTCGCTGCATATATCTTGCTATCCCCCCCCCCCTTCCCTTTTATTCTCTTTGCTTGGGTTTCCCTGTCCTTTTCTCTTCTGTTCTAGCGCTGCTTCACCAGAGCCTGTGGTCTTTTTTTCTTCTCTCTACTGGTTCCTTGTCTTGTTTGGACCTGCATCTTGCTTGTGCTTTCTTTGCGTTGCTGTCCTTCCTGCGTGTCCGTCTTGCCATCTTGTGCGTTTCGTGCTGCTCTCAAAATCGCTTCATTCACCCCGCCTTTTGGTTTCTCTGCTCATCACCTTTTCTTCGAGATACCTTGGAACCGTTGTTTGTCATCTGTCTTTCATTCCCAAGTTCTCGACTGTTCTTTTTTTTCTTTGCTACTTTGTTTGCTTCACTTAGATTCTTCTCTTCTCGATACCGCTCTTCGTCCTCTGTTGCACCTCGCCTTTCCGTCTTTCGATACCGATCCGTATCATACATATACCTATCATGTCCGACCAACCTTCTGCTAATGCCGAAAATGGCCAACAGGCTCAACAGAGCATGGCACCTCCGCCTCTTCACATTCCTCAGAGCAACAACTCTATTCCTACCAACATTACCTCTCCAATGGATCAGGGTGTTCTTTCCCCTACCTCTGGTGCCTTTGTTCGCCGTGCGGCCCCCGAGCCTAACAAGCGTGCTCTATACATTGGTGGCCTGGACCAGCGCGTTACCGAAGAAGTTCTTCGTCAAATCTTCGAAACTACTGGCCATGTCCAGAACGTCAAGATCATCCCTGATAAAAACGTAAGTTCTTATTCCCATCGCTAATGGCCACCACGTGGGTCTTCTTCTTTTTACCTTGCATTTTTTCCTGGAATTACAGCTAGAATCACGACATATCAAGCTTGGAGTCCAATGGAAACTATCAGTAATGCACATGCTCTACCATACAAGGCTATGGGAAGGACGGATGGCTTAATAGGCACGTCAAGCGAGACTGATAATAGGGTATCCCCTCTTTGCTCCACATACATGTAAAACTAGCATGCCTCTTTTAAGGCCTATTGCTACGATGCAATTGCCATTCCAGGGGCTTCTAAGTTCGCTTGTTAAGGTCTCCTTTCCTTTCCCTCGCTGCGTCTTTGCTAAAAGCCACTTGATGCCAAGCTACCCATTTTGATGTACATATTTGCCCCGACGTCAAAAGTCTAGTGGCCGGAGCTTGTGCTTGCTTGATTCTGAATAAGCTATCAACTTGAATCTTCTATCTTTTATCTCCCTACTGGCTGTCAAGCTGTCATCCTGCTCATTTCCCATTACCTCTTATATCTTTTACTAATTGTACTCTCCTATGTTTACAGGCTAAAGGTTTCAATTACGGCTTCGTCGAGTACGATGACCCCGGTGCAGCCGAGAGAGCTATGCAGACACTCAGTGGACGTCGTATTCACCAGTCGGTAAGATACCCATAATATGCAAAATCCCGTCCACTTAGAAAATGAAGAGGATTGTAGTTCAGATTTCGAGAAGTCCTAGCGAAGCTATGAAAGCTTGAACTATCATCACATGCATTGCCGTAGGTCTAGCGCCTACGGCACCTTAAAATCGGATGGTCTAATCACTAATCTACCATATATCAAACCATTGTAACTGACTTATTGCTATTTCCCTTTCATAGGAGATTAGAATCAACTGGGCTTATCAGGCCAGTACCAACAACAAAGAGGATACCAGTGCCCACTTTCACATTTTCGTTGGCGATCTTTCAAACGAAGTAAACGATGAAACTCTCACCCAACACTTTGCGCCTTTCGGCACTCTTTCCGAAGCTCGTGTCATGTGGGACATGAAGACCGGACGCTCCAGAGGCTATGGATTCGTCTCCTACCGTGAACGTGCTGATGCTGAAAAGGCTCTTAGTTCTATGGACGGCGAGTGGATCGGCTCGAGGGCTATTCGCTGCAATTGGGCCAACCAAAAGGGCCAACCATCCATTGCTCAGCAGCAAGCTATGGCTGCTATGGGAATGACCCCTACTACGCCCTTTGGTCATCATCAATTTCCTGCTCATGGTGCCGCTAGTTACGACATCATTGTGGCCCAGACTCCTCAGTGGCAGACCACTTGCTACGTCGGCAATTTGACGCCTTATACTACGCCCCAGGATGTTGTTCCCCTGTTTAGCAACTTTGGGTTTGTCGTAGAGTCCCGTTTCCAGTCTGACCGCGGTTTCGCCTTCATCAAGATGGAGAATCACGAGGCAGCCGCTATGGCTATCTGCCAAATGAATGGTTACAACGTTAATGGCCGGCCACTTAAATGCAGCGTAAGTACTTAACCCATAGTACCAAGCAAAAACAACCTAGAAATATCGTTACTAACAGTTAGATACACAGTGGGGAAAGGACAAGCCGTCGCAGGGCGGCAACTTTGACCCTTCGCAGCCCTTCAGTCCCCAAAGTGCGCAGGGCCCTGGCTTCCCGCAGACCCCGACAGGATTCTACCCTCAGTACGGAGGTATGTGATGAGATTCAGTTAATTTCCAAGGTTGGTCCTAGCTGTTAGGAAATCTTGTGTGCTAAGTGCTGTAACAGCGCACTTTGGCTTGATATATTGGTTGCTCAAAAGAAAAGAGAACACATGATAGGAAAATGTAAATGGCTGACTTTTTTTCTTTTTTTGTTTGTTTTCAATAGCCCAGTTTAATGGCCAACAGGGCAACTTTGGTGGTCCCCAGACGCAGTCTCCAGCGGGATACGGCTCGCCGGGCGTAGGCGGCTATGGTGGTCCTCAAAACGGTGGCGGCAATGGTGGTGGCTTCAACCGCAACCAAGGTCAAGGTCAGCAGGGAGGCCAAGGCCAAAGTCAGCAGCAGAATGGTCAATGGTCGCATAACTCACAGGGCAATGGTAACAGCAACGGTAACGGCAACGGATTCGGCGGCAACTTTCAATCCTAGGGGGCGGTAATGTATCTCCGACAACGAGAACGTGAACGGAAACGGGCCAGATGGAGACGGGAGAAGACAGGGGTGAGAATGAGAACGGGGACGGGGGCGAGGGAAAGAATGAGGCCGAGGGTGAGCACATAGTAAAGAAGGTAAAAAGGAGAGAAAACGACCAGAGAAGGGCTAGGGAGCAGTACACCAGAGCATATCTAGCTTTCTCGACTCTTTCTCTCTGCTCTCTGCTCTTTGATTTCTCATTCAACACTGTCGTTCTTTCTCCTTCTTTCCCACTGCCGTTATAGCCATCTTGCTACTAGTTGCTCTGCCCTGTCTCGCTTGGCCTCGTTTAGGTTCTTTCTACGTGGCGTCAGGTCGCCATACTTCTTCTTTTGCTTTGCCTTGGCTAGTCCTGTCTCTTCTCTTGGGGGGGTTTCTTCTTCTTCTTCTTCGTTTTTTTCCATCTTGTTTCTTTGCCCTTTTTTGACACATCATCTCTTTCTTTTTTATTGCCTCGTCTTATATTTCCTACTATTCCTGGTTTCTGTTTATTGCCCTTTTTTGCTTTCCAACTAGTATATATTCCCTTTGCCTCTTGTTATGTTGCTTCTTCCTTTCGCCACTCACTTTGCTACGCCCATTACTTTTTTTAATGCTCATAAACTTGTATTATGTAGAGACGAGAAATATGTCTATCCTGTTGTCCTTACTTTGTTTTGTGAGCCTAGGGCAAACCAGGCAAAGCGAGGCCATGCGACTGAATGAAACTAAAAATCAGGGCACCCCCGAAGCTTAGGCCGGTATGAAGCCCAAGTAGAGAGGGAGATGGCCGTTTTTCTACTACCTGGCTCCTCTCCTGCTACTATTGTGACAGGGTTCTAGGATGAGCAGAGGGGGGGGAGGAAGGTAAGAGGGGATTGAGTAGACTCGTAGATAAATTGTGGATTGCGGTAAGAGATGATTGTACGATTGTATACATTACACAATGTATTATTTGAGCCGACATTGTTGTCGTATGGTTGGGGAGCGATGGTTGATTGGCTGCTGGGGCTAAACAAGGTTATACAGGTTGGAGGACAACTATATTAAAAGACAGCTGGCATTTATCTAAAAGACAACTCTCCAGCGGGGAGGAGGCGAACAAAGGTGGTAGAAGGAGGGGAAAAGCCTATAAGCAGCAGAGCTACAAAGCCCAAGCCAAAACGAGACTCTAGGCCTAAGGCTATTTCTTTTTATAAAGCGTTGCTAGGCCGTTCCAATTGCAGCTCGCTGTTATTGAGGATGTGAATCTAAATCCGACTGAATGGCGGCCCGACAAGTCCATTTTTGCTGTTTTATTTGTCTCAAATAATCCTTGCAAAGAAAAGAAAAAAGGGAAAAAAAAATCATGACAAGGTGGTGAGAAGATCGTAGCTTTGAGGCCCGTCTTTTTTTTTTTTTTCTTTTTTTTCCTTGTTCTAAGCTGTGGTCAACAGTTAGAGATGGATTGTTATCATACAATAAAATAAATGTCGTTGTTAGAAAAGATTAGTGGATACAGACAGGCTAAACTGTCAAAGTGTAGTGGATATTACAGAAGGGTTACGGTGAAGAGGGGCAGGCGGGGGGGGAAAAGAGGGGTGATGCAACAGAGAGGAGACAGACAAGACAAGTAACCTCGATCGTTCGTTGGTGTCTTGTCTTGAGAGGGCAAAAACAGAGTGATTTATGATTTTTCCCTCTTCTCATGCTCCTCTGATCGTCCCTCTTGAGTCCTCGCGTGCTGCATGTGCACTTCTTTCTTTCTGGTAACTTCAGGCCTCTCTTTTTTCTCATTCTTGTTACCTCCTCTTTTTAGGGCCTCCCTCAGCCACTTAAGCACTTGTCAAATAACCCTTCCCTCTCCTCCTCTCCTCTACTCCGCTATAGCCTAGCAAGGGTAGAACTCGAGGCCCCTCAGAGCTTCTCTTACTTTCTTTCTTTCCCCGCCTTAACTAGCCAGCAACGTTTAACGAAGCACAGAGCCAAGTTGTAAACAACTCTCTGTTGTAGGGCCTTTTTTCTTTTTTTTTTATTTTTTTTTCTTTTTTTCTTCTTCTTTTTGCTTTCTAGTAGGGCTCTTTCGCTTCTCGTTTCCCTCTCCTCTTTCTTTTCTTCTCTCTTTGGTCCCATCTATCACAGACAGCATCATCATCGTATTCTTTTTTTTTTTTTTTTTCTGGTTCTCCCTTCTGTCTTCTCCCTTTTTCTTTTTTACAGCCTGTCCTCGTCATCTTGGGCTTCCTTCCCTCCTCCTCCCTCCAAAAAAAAACAAACAGCGAGCGAAGCTGTCTGGCTTTGTCTTGAAAATCGACACGCTTTTGGATCGGAAAGTCAGTTAGAGTTGATTGCATCCGTAGGCCATGCAAAATTCCCACGATGTTGTTCTTTTAGCCCAACAGCAGCAACAACAACACCAACAACAGCAGCCACAGCCGCAACCACCGTCGCAGCAGCAGCAACAGCATCACCATATTTTTCAATCAAACACTGCTTATCATCAACATCACTCGCAATCCCCCATCCAGCAACAACTCCATTCAAATCAACCTCAATCCCAACCCCAATCTCAGCCTCAGCCTCAACTTCAGCATCAGCACAACCAATCATCCCAATTACCACAGCCGCAGTCGCAGCCGCAGCCACAGCAGCCGCCGCCGCCCTTTACCTACCCAATGCGGCCGCACCACCAATCGCATCTCCCAGGCAATGTTGCCGGCGGTCCTATATCTGGCTCTGGCTCAGCTTCGGTCTCAGCTTCAACCTCGGCCTCAGCCCCGCGAAACACCGTGCTTCTAACGTCCGCCGGCAGCGAGCCCTCTAGCGCAGCTCAAAGATACTCCCCCATGCAGGCCCTTTCGCCTACATCTCCCTACGGGCCTAAGACTGTTAATACTGCTAACGGCCCCGTTACGGTCCCTGCCAGCTTGGCTCCCAATGGTGCTGGCATGAGCCCCCAGTTTTCATCTCAAAGCCAGTCACCCACCCGCCTCGATTATGCCCATCAACAGCAGCAACACCAACAACACCAACCCCAACAATCCCCGCAGCAGCAACAGCAGCAGCAACAGCAACAGCAACAGTCGTCCCCCTACTCGTCCTACCCTGTCTCGCATGGCAGTCACTCGCATTCACATTCAAACCCTCATTCGCTATCTCAACGCCCGCCGGTTTCTCTTTCTGCATCCAACTCTTCGTCAGGTTCACCTCACCACTCAACACCCCCCCAGCTCCAGCTTCAATCCCAGTCTCAGCCAGCTGCTCAGATTCCATCCATGCCCTATGATAACTACAGTCATAACCACGCTCACACCCATAACTCCCATAACCACAACCATAACCACAGCGGTGGCTCGGGTATGCCTCACATGGACTATTCCTCTGACCCAAAGTCTCCCCGCCGAGTTGTACCCCAGAGCTTAGCTGTTGGCCAACAGCCGCCACAAGCCCAGCAGCAGCAGCAGCAGCAGCAGCAGCAGCAACAACAACAAACATCGACTGCGTCTTCATCTGCCCAGCCCAACAACGGCAACCCCGCCATGCAACAGATGCCCGAATTCAAGAGACTAAGGGCCTTAACTGATTTGAACCCCAAAGTCAATGCCCAGCCGCCTTTCCGTCGGGCAAACCCCGAAGGGGGCTTTATCAGTGTGAGTTTTCCTTTTCTTTCTACTACAACAAAACGCACGATATTTGCCCGCGTCTCTGTCTTTCATCATCTCCTGCACACTTACTTCATTTCCTGTATCTTGTGTCTGGTTTCCCTTCTCTATCCCCCACAGTTCGCCTAAATAATAGAGCGTCACTATATAAGTAGGCCAGCGTTTCTGCCTTGTCTTCGCCTTGCCTTTGCCGCTTTGTCTCTTCTTCTCAATTCGGTTATCGCCAGGCTGTCGACAGGCTAGCTGGCTGCTTATGGTAACCCCTCATTATTCTCTTTATAGCCATGCTATCGTGCGTCCTTGATGTCTTTGAATATTCTTTTTAAGTCGTGCCCACTTCATTTAGGAAGAGATACACTGATAGAGCAAAAAAAGCTATTTTTGAAATTTGGATTTGGCCAATTCGATTACACGTGCCTTTTTCCCTTTCCTCCAATACCCTCACATACACATAACCTTATGAGGCTAACCATGTATATGCTTTTTTTTTCTTCATTCTAGCCTCTTCAAGCTCTGACGGTACACCTCCCTGCTACTTATCGTATTTGTAACCCGGGCTTCAAGTACGAGTCATCGCGCAACCCTCGACGTGTTCTCACTAAGCCTAGCAAGGGTGTCAAGAACGATGGCTATGACAACGACGACAGCGATTACATCCTTTATGTCAATGACATTCTGGGCTCCGAAGAAGCTGGCCACAAGTATGTATTCTTCACATTAAGAAATCTTGCCACGAAAATAGACCCCTGTGCAAAGCCACTCCTGTTTTAACTGCACTTTGCCGACTATTGCTGACAACTGCCCTGCTAAAAAGGAACCGCTACCTGATTCTCGATGTTCTTGGTCAGGGAACCTTTGGCCAAGTTGTCAAATGTCAGAATCTCAAGACCCAGGAAGTGGTCGCTGTCAAAGTGATCAAAAACCGTACAGCTTACTTCAACCAAAGCATGATGGAGGTTTCTGTGTTGGATCTCCTGAATACCAAGCTTGACAAGAACGACGACCACCATCTTCTTCGCCTAAAAGATACATTTATTCACCGTCAGCATCTGTGTCTAGTGTTTGAGCTTCTTAGTGTCAACCTCTACGAGCTGATCAAGCAAAATCAATTCCGTGGGCTCAGCACCACTCTGGTGAGAGTCTTTGCCCAGCAGTTGCTGAATGGCCTGACTTTGTTGAATAAAGCTAGGCTGATCCACTGCGATCTTAAGCCAGAAAACATTTTACTCAAAAACCTCGAAAGCCCTATCATCAAGATCATTGATTTTGGCTCCGCCTGTGATGAGCGCCAGACTGTTTATACCTACATTCAGTCCCGTTTCTACCGGTCACCCGAAGTCCTCCTGGGTCTGCCCTATTCCTCTGCCATTGACATGTGGTCTTTGGGCTGTATCGTGGTTGAGTTGTTTCTTGGCCTCCCTCTGTTCCCCGGATCGTCCGAGTATAACCAGGTTGCCCGTATTGTTGAGATGCTGGGAAACCCAGCTAATTGGATGATTGAGATGGGTAAGCAGGGTAGCCAGTTCTTCGAGAAGAGCCAGGATGACTATGGCCGTCGTACATATCGTCTGAAGAGCATGGAACAATACTCCCGCGAGAATTTAACCAAAGAGCAGCCTAGCAAAAAGTACTTCTCTGCCAATACGCTTCCTGAAATCATCAGGACATATCCGATGCCGCGTAAGAACATGAAGCAGTCGGAAATTGAGAGAGGTAAGCCTTTTCCTATGTATCTTTACACGACACTTTTCCTTTTCTCTTCTTGACTAACAATCACACCACACCCCCGTCCATTTTCTTCTACTATAGAAATGAATAATCGAGTCGCATTCATCGATTTTGTTCGCGGCCTTCTCAACACCAATCCACTTGAACGCTGGTCACCTCAACAGGCTAAGCTGCATCCCTTCATTACTCAGTCCAAGTTTACAGGCCCGTTCGTTCCTCCCATGAATCTCAAATCAAGTTCTCTCAATCGCTCACCGGCACCTGGAACACAGCAACAGTTACAAGCAGAAGCTGTGAGCAAACAGCGCGCGCAGGCGGCTCAAGGAATATACGCCAATTCTGTGGCTGCTGCCCAACAGCAATTCCAACAGCAACAACAACAACAACAACAACAACAACCGCAAAATCCTCTATCTCCTCAACAGCAGGCCTACAACAGTGCCGCTACTAATGTCTACAACCCTGGTCAGCCCTCTGTTGGAGTAACTCCAGGCTCTAATCAGACAGCCCCCAACTATGGCCAGCCTCAACAGCCACTTGGGCAACCTGGAAACTTTACTCAAATGCCGGACCCGGCCAACTTCCAGGCCCAACCTCAGTTTCAACAGCAGCAACAGCAAGCTCAGTCGCAACCGCAGCCCAACCAGGTGCCTAGCCAAGCTCAGCAGCTGCCTAACCAGTATGCCAACCAGCCGCCAGCCAGTGCTGCAGGGATGTACTCGGCGGCACAGAACCGAGCCCGGCCGCGCGCATCTACAATGGAGCAACAGCAAAGTGGCATTCCTGCGGCTATTCAACGTGTAGCCAGTCACCTTGATCCCACGCAACCCATTCGGCTACAGCCATCACCAGCCTACTACCCGCCCGGTGCTGAAACGGGTCTTGCGGGCATGGACGGTGTGGCCAGCCGTCGTCGTGGAAGCAGAACTCAAGCATCGGCTCGTGGGAACCGCGACTTTATTCGCACGCTGGAGGAAAGAACATTGGAAGAGGGATATATGGGGGGGAGCACCAATCCATGGCGGTAAGAGACTACTAAGGTGTAGTGTCGCTAATAGGGAAGTAGAGGAGGGGGATCTGGAGTTGACCTGCACCAAATGGATAATGGGCAATGTGATGCGATGAGGGGGAGGCATACTTGGGCAGACAAGGCTATGAAGATGTGGGAAGGCTGATATCTTTTCGTACTTTGTTTTTTTTTTCCCTTTTTTTTGTTCTACTCGTTCTTTTTCCTCTTCTTTTCCGTTCCCCCATTTTCTTTTGTTTCTTCTTCTTTTTCTTGGTTACTTGTATTTTTCTTGTATCCCCTCCCCCTCGTCCTTTGCTATCTCTATTTCTGCTATTTTTTTCAGTCCTTTGTTTTTTTTTATATTTCTTGGTGTTGCTCCATTTTGTCTTTTTCCTCACGTTAACTATCTTCTTTTTTTTTTTTTGGGGCCTTCGGGACCTTGTGTTCTGCCCGTCTATTCTACTTGTTTACTTTCCTCCTGGCTGACTGACACTGACCGACTACCTGATGATGCTTGCATATACTATGTCCGATCAAGTTGGAATCTTTTTCTTTGTTTCTTTTCTGTTACTGTTCCCTTGTCCCTATGGTGTGTTCACAATGCTTGCTGTCCGAAAACAAGAAGAAAAATAAAAGAAAAAGACAGCCAATTGCCAAGTGTCTGTATGAAATGATGCTAGAAATATCTAGCCAAATGCCCTCGCGAACACCTCCTAACCCTTATTGATATCTTCTTGTTCGCTACTTTCCTGTCGGACAATAACCCCATCTTCTTTAGTACGCTGTACTGTTCTAACGCAATACCCAGTTGTCCTTCTGCCCGCGACCCTTACGTGTGCGCGCAACCAAATCATCGCTGTACAGTCTGCTAGGCGTGGTTATCTTTGCACTACGACTAGCCTGTGTTGTAGCATCTTGCTGATATGATGAACTGTCGTCGTATGACTCTTCGGCAAAGCCGTATGAGCCATCGACAATGACCGGCATAGCGCGGTTTTCCTTGCCATTAGACGACGAGGCAGCAGTACTAGCTTGATAGTTTGGTGAGACGTAGCCGCCGGGTTTGGGGAAGACTTTGATAATGCGACCATCGGCCTGTTATTGCGGGGTGAACCAGGGGTTAGCAGATAATTACACGGAGAATAGTATCACGGAATAGCAGAGAGCCAAAAAAAAAAGAAGAAATACGTACTGTTTGACCATCAAAACGAGAAACCACTCGCTCACCCCCTTCGCGTGTTGCGAACACCATCTCAGCCAATATAAATGGCGTAGTTAGCATAATCTCACAGCTTAGCATCTCGCCACCCACTTGGCTCATTGCGCTTTCAATATCTGCAGCTGTCGTGCCAGGCGCAAAGTTCTGTGCCATGACGGCATAAGGGCCGGCAAGACCACGAATAGAAATACCGCTGGTATCTTGAGCAATATTTTGCGATAACCGCTTGCTGCGATCGGGACTACTAGTGGCGCCAGCAGGTAGGGCATTTTCGTGTCTAAATTCGGGCTTGGGGGAAGCGCGACGGCCAGTCCCCTTTTTCCTATCGCGGTTTTTGGTAGATTGTGTCTGCGCAGGGGATACCGACTTTTCGGGGTGTGTAGATAATGTGTAGAACGAAGAAGAATCTTCTGCAACGCTAGAGGCATGAAGCTTGGTACCCTTAGGGCCGGTGGCCGTAGCTATGCTATTGCCTATGCGCGCGGCAAGAGAGCCGGGTTTAGGTTGTTTGTTCTTTGGCACGGCAGAGATGGTCTTTGGAGGTCCAACAGTAGCTAAACCCTTTGCGGCGGGTGCTGATATGCGGGAGGCAAGAGAAGGTTGGCTTAGGGCACGGGCGGTTCCACGAGAATTGGGAGCCGAAGTGGAGGAAGAGGACCGAGACACGGTAGACTTGGATGCAGAGGACATATCGGCTTTTGAGCGGTTCTATGATGATTGGAAAACAGTTTGTCAGAATGAAACAAAGGCAAAGAGTAGTATGCGATAGGGAATGCACAATATGAAGATACCTTTTTCACACCAATACGGCTCACCATGTTGCCATTCGCTTTACTCCCCGGCTTATCTAAAGCACCTGGGCCATTGCGCTTAGAAGTTAAGATTACTTGCGCAAGCTCCTGAGACTGGCGACGTTGACGGCCTACAAGAGGGCTAGGTTAGTCGAAATTTGTGTCTAATCAGGCCGATCTTGTCGCGAAATTGTGCATACCGTCGTCGATGATCCTTTCGAAGAGGATGGCGTTTTTGGCCTTGGAAGATGCCATGATTGTGACTGGTGGCTAGCTGTCTTTTTGTATGCTTTGAAGAAAGAAGAGAAGAGCAAAAAAGGTCACAAAGACATGCAGAAAATTAGGTCCTGCGACTGTTTTTTTCTTTTGGCTTTGCTAAGTTTCCTGTCGCGTCAGTCGGCAGAAGGAAAAGTGGGACTGGCCCAAAGCCAAAGTGACAGGGAGCAAAGTCCTCATTGGTGAGAGGTAAATAAATAGACTGCTGTGGAAGAACGCCGATAATGAATTTTATAAAGGACTTAGAAAAGAGATTCAACAGAAAAAAAAAGGTCGACTCTCTAGGTGAGGCTAAGAATATCATGGGAGCTTGAAAATATGACTTACGTAACGTACTGCCTCATTCTCCTCTCTACAAGTTGTTCGTAGCTTGGCCAGGCTGGAAACCCTTACCCTTGTGTAACATCTCTACATCACAACTTCACCACTGGGCTTCAAGCCTCACTCAATACGTAGATACAAAAAAGGTTTTCCATGTCTTTTTTAGCAACTACCATATCGCATCTTTTAGCTTCCTTGATTTCCAGTGGTGACCATGTCCTCTCTTTCCTCCCCCGCCTTCCTCATGGCTTGAACAGGAAGGCACTTGGAAAGTCTTTGTTGTCCTTCCCCCATACGGAAAGAACCTGTTATTTGTTATGGTTTCCAGTTTCTCTCCTCTTTCTCCCTTCCCCTCCTCCCCCAACAAACTCTTCCCATCTGTCCTTCTTTTATTTTCTTCTTCAAAATCTCTCTACTTCTAGCATCTTGTTTTTATGCTATCATATTTTGCTTATTCATAGCCCATAGCCCATCCCAACCCACCATCCATAAGGCCCCATTGACTGCCTTTCTTGCATTTTAGCTTCTATCATTCTTATCTACCATTGCCTTCTGTGGCTTTGCTTTGATATCCTTTCATTGCCTGCCGCAAGCAATGGTTTCTTCCGTCTCCATCA
Organism: Ceratocystis albifundus; assembly: GCA_002742255.2. Classification (NCBI taxonomy): domain Eukaryota; kingdom Fungi; phylum Ascomycota; class Sordariomycetes; order Microascales; family Ceratocystidaceae; genus Ceratocystis; species Ceratocystis albifundus. The sequence continues at coordinate 913,516 of MAOA02000030.1, read as the reverse complement.
TGGATATCCTCGTGCCCAAGTCAAGCCGAACGCCGTCAATGAGCGGAGCCCTTGACCTCCGGGATACAGATATTACTGATGATATCGAGTATGGCTCTCTCTTCCCCAACTCGTACGGCACAACTACATTGAACCAGCGTTCTACGCGTTTTGGAAAGGTTGTTCAAGTGGCCAATGAGAACCATCGGTCTTTGAGGGCATGGGGCAGAAAGACATTTTCTCGCAACAAGATGCCCATGCTTGATAGGTCCGAATCGGACGATACTGAAGGAAGTCAAAGTGAGTCTCGGATAATGCTTCTCTGTTGTTACAACTCTAGCTAATGCGCCTTTTCTTACAGTGCCTACTCTTTCCGATGTTGCAAATGTCAAGCTACGCCCGCGTCTTCACCGCCGCAAGAGCTTCAGTGGCCTGTTTCAAGCTATGGCCACCATGATGGCCAAAGACACTCCTGGCAACGGAGACACTGAGGCGGGAACATCTATGTCGTTGGATGTCACCCGTACAAGTACTCCAGTCTCGGAGGAGACAATGACTTTTGACAAAATCCCGGCCCTGGTCTCCACGCCAATCGAATACCTGCCCAAGACCCGTGAGAAGTCAGAGTGTAGCTCCACTTTCCGCCACTGCATCGATGACGCAGTCAAGATGATTACTGGCGAGGGTCTCGGTATTTGTGACAAGTCCGCTGACTCCACGGACGACTGGTCCAGCAACTTCCTGAGAGCCTCTCGTGCCTACAAGACTCCACTCAACACCCCCACTGCCAGCATTTTTGAAATCTCTGGTCAATCAACCATGGGCTATCAAGCTTGTGATGGCGTTGGCTCCTCCAATCAGCTTATTACTCTGGTGCTTCCTCCTCGGGATGAGGATACCCAATGTGACGCCTACCACTTGTATTTCTCAGAGTTGTTCGCTTTCCTAGGCGCCTGCCCGCCTAGCTTCTCTGTGCTTGGCATTTATGACGCCTCCCACCGCGTCTACTACCTTCAGCCCCCCACTTCCTTTGACAGTACCCTCAAAGAACACGCTGTCCATGTCAATGAGGAGCCAATGGCCCTGAAAACTCTACCAGCTGGCCTACGCCGCTTTTTATCGGAAATCCCTACGGAAAGAACATCTTCGGAAGCCAATTCCGATGCTCAAAAGAAAGCGCGCGCTACAGGTGATGCTACATCCATTCCGATGGCAAGTATAGGAGTTGAGACTGAGCCTGCCATGAAAAAGAAACTTCGATCTGATATTACTGAGATTTTGCGTCTATTGGTTGCTCACCAAGAGGAAAGAATCAATGAGATCAACAAAAAGCGCAATGGCCCTAGCGAGATTGAGATGTTGCGAGACGACGTCCGCAAACGCCTCGGCAAAACTGTCGAGGCCATTACGGAATTGATGGGTACTCTGAGTCCTTTGCCCGAAAACGAGGCACTCCGCTCTGTTGAGGCTACCACTTCTACTCCTCCCACTTCTGGCCCTGCAGCTTCTACAGATGCCACTCTCCTAGATAGTAGTCCTTCCACTTCTGGAAAGGCGGGAAAGCTTTCAGAGACTGCTTCACCAAGTTCCCGAGAAGCAACAGCGGCAGCAACAACAGCTGATACCCCGCCACCAAAGGTTTCTGCTGTCGGAGCATCTCCTGCAGAGGAAGACCAGGAAGTGCAAAATCTAGCAGAAGCGTCCCCGTGCCGGACAGGCATGACCAAGCTGAGCCATGAGGATGGCAACATGTTCATCGTCCCTCCGAGCATTTTAGAACGGAGGTGTCGAGTCTCCTGTGTAGACTCGGAGCATGGCGAACTTGATGGTGCCATGCAGAAGAATAGGGGCCGTTCGCTATCCGGTACGGGGCCTTTTTTTACCGGGAGTTGGCGACACGAGGCTGCCCGGGCGGATCATGTTTCGCCCTTTCGAGCGTCGCGTTTGGTCCACGGCAACGCAGACACTGACGGTTCCGTGGTAAGTGGGGACAGTGAAGGCAGTTTGGATATGATGGCAGAAGCCATTCTAATTGCAAATGGCACACTGAATATCGACTAAATGGGATGGGCGGGAGGCTAGAAATTGAGTATTTTTGGCCACTTTCTTTGTTAACTTGGTCGTTTTTTTTTTGGGGCATACATGAGGCTTGGAAGAAAACAAGCATGTATTGTTACGTTATTCTTTTGGTACAACCGTGTACTACCCGACATGACGACCACATCGGCTACATCTTTTTTTTAGGCAATGCCGAACTTATTCAAGATAGAAATTCTGGCGCAATTGTTTAGTAGAGTTATTAAAGCCGGTACTCCGCGAGTTTACGGGCAGTGACTAGCTAAATATATAATACCCGCGTTTGTTGATATCCTTAGTCACGACAATAATAGCAAATCTTGGGCGGATAGTGAATAAGTGGATACTGACATGACGACAATAATGAGTCATGGTTGCACAAAATACTATTTAGGGTTTGACTAGGGTACTTTCGGCCTGGCTACGGGCGGAAAGACGTAAAACTCTAAGCCTCTTCCGTTTTTCAAAGGCGACATTTGGGATTTCAAAAAATCAATTATTTCCGGTTTTTCTATATACCTTATGATGCCAATCAAAAGCAACAATTTGATTCTGCTGGACAGAACAAAAAAAGAACTACTGGAAGATTCAGCGACAGAGACAGCAATGGAGGGGTCTACTTGTGACGATGTGGGCAAGAGCAGCAACGGCTGTGCAAGTGGAAGTAGCCAACAAAAAAGCAGTGGCAGTGGCAGTGGCAGTGGCTGTGGAGATAGTGCAAGTACTATCAGTCCGGGCAGGACTCATGGTTGTGGTGGCAACAGCGAGTCGACAACAACGGCAGGTGGAGATCACGGCCGTGAAGACGAAGATTCGGCAAGTGCGGGGCCGAAAGCTTGCCGGCGCTGCAAAAAGAATGAGGGTACAATTTCTATGAGAGGCCAGCCAACATGCACGTGAGCTACATCCTCTTCCCTTTCCTTGTTCAATCTATCTACTGACGCCATGGCTAATCTAATGATGCCCTTGTATCTAGCGACTGCTTTGTCCCATTCGCCAGACTGAAGGTGGTTAAGAGATTAAACACGCTGCACCGCGACTTGGCCGACATGCGCGGCTCGCGAGCACCACAAAAGACAAGGTATCTGTGCGGCCTGTCGTTTGGCCCGTCGTCGGCTGTGTTACTGTCTATGCTGCACGACAATATTGAGTACCTTGAGCAAAAGGGCCGCGGCGGCATTGCCTATGCAGTTACCGTCGTGCACGTTGACACAACCTTGAATGAAGCCGGCCGCTTAGCAGCCACAGCTCTGCTAGAGATGTACCAGGCCCGCTTCCCCCGTTTATCCTTCGAGCACTATGCACTGGAGGATGCTCTACAACTGCGTGAAGTCAACTGGGCCGCTTTAGGTGTAGAATTACCTGACAAAGAAGGGGAAGAACTGCGTCAAGATAGAGCGCGACGGCTACGCGCGGCACTGGATGCATTGCATTCGGTCAGTGCTCGGGTGGACATTTTGCGGCTTATGGTGCGGCATGTTCTGGTATCACGCGCGATGCAGAGCGGGTGTGATGCGGTGCTTTTAGGCACCAATATGACCGGCCTGGCAGAACTAGCATTCAGCGAAATAGCGAAGGGTCGCGGTGCTTCAGTGCCGTGGTTGACACAGGACGGGGTGTTTCCCTTGCCGTCATTTGGCAGCGCAGTGGGGCCGGAGGAGGAGATAGACGGCGCACAACAGGGCAATGTCACTGGAAGAACTTCGATTCCGGTGTACCACCTCCTACGCGATGTTTTTCGTGGCGAAGTGCTTACGTTTAGTGGCCTGGCGATACCCACGCCGCTAACACCCCTTATCCCCAGCCTGGCGGAAAACAAACAACAGCTGCAGCAGATGGCCAAAAAGACCATTGTATCGCATAAAAACCTGAGCATTGAAGAGGTAATGGCGAGGTTTTTCAACGACGCCGAAGCCGCTGGTCAGGCGAGTGTAGTTTCCAACGTTGTACGCACAACCGACCGACTGGCACGGCTGTGTGAAAACATGTCACGAATGTGCGAGATCTGTGGGCTGCCATTGGACGGAGAGGGTGATGAACGCTGGCGGGGAGAGATTGGCGTGCAAGAGGATGAAGAGGAGACAAAGGGGGTTTGTCACGGGTGTCAGCGGTCGCTGACATCATGAGAATAGGGCTGAAAAGGCCAAAAGTAACGCATATATAGCTAGTCAGGGCTAGATCTGAGTAGGTCAGGCATGAGAGTTTGTCTTTGTAGAGGCTATGTTTTTTGTGATAGAGTCAAGCATGAGAAAAGAAGATGGCACAAGCAGGACAGGCTTTTGTTTGAGTTTTGTAAGCCGCAGCGAAGAAAAAAGATGAAATACATGTACACGCCACGAGATCCCGCTCCCCCCCTTCTATAGTTTCTATCGGCCCCTAAAGAACAACTGTTTTTCTCCTCCCGTGGCTCTTCCTTTTTTGGGGGTCTTTTTCATGCGCTATCTCTATTCAATGACAGTCATGTATCTCCTTATCTGCATCCCGTCTCTATAAGTCTTTGAGAGTCTTTTCATCTAGGATCTTGGACTCAACTTTGCGCATCAGCTTCATAGTTTGCTCCGCCAACGACAGGGTCAACACGGTGTGCGGCAGGATGCGTGCCAGGTGAGGCACGAACCCCTTGTAGATGGCGAAGAAACCTTCGGTGCGGATGGTCTTTCCAAGGCAGTCAAAGACGCCCTTGTAGAGGTTTCCGTTTTGGTTATAAAGACGAGCCATAATAGTATCTACAAGAGAAGAATTGGGTTTCATGTTAGCCAGTGAGATAATGACAGCAATTAGAAAGGGGCTGGGGTTGTTCCTACCAGGGGGGTGCATCACGCAGCACACGGCAAAGCCACTGATCGCACTGCTAGTCAAGTGCAGTGTTGGGCTTTCTCCCATGCCGGCATGCTTCTGTAGCATACGCTTGGCCAGGAAGTAGGTGGGTAGTTGCACAGAGCTGCCAAAGCCTGTGCGAATCATGGCTGCTCCAACACCACGATATAAACCGCGAATGCCCTCGGTAGCATAAATTTCTCTGAGGCCATGCCAGGCACCTCGATATTGGTGTTGGGTCCCCACAGGGCGGAAGGGTGAAAAGCTCTGCAGGCGAGTCTTGACAAGGAAGAAAGGCGATCCGAGAGCAGCACCCACTATGCCACTGCTAGCGCCGCTGAACAGATTTACTAGTAGACTCTGCTTGGAGTCGCCGCCGTGCACTATTTGGTTCATAGTGGAGCGGATCGACTCGTACATGCCCAGACGGCAGCCGTTTAGCAAGATCTGGTAAACATAGGCGGCACCCAAGCCACGGTATAAGCTCTTGACGCCCTCATGGCGCAGGATCACTGTTACGCCATGCATAGGGCCGCGATAAAAGTGAGGCTGGTGGCCCTTGGTTTGAAGCTCGCCCTGGAGCTGCATGCTAGGCGTGTGGAGGAAAGGGGGAGATATCAGCGGGGGGGGCGGAGGACTTGGGGAAAGGAGAGAGAAGACAGGCAGCCTCGGACTCACCGGATCTTGACGGTCTCGAAGGGATGAGTGGCTGTGACGGCGCCACAGGCTGCAATGCCACCGGCGATGAAGCCGCTACAGGGAAGCTTGGGTCAGCAAAGAGACTTGCCTAGGATAAGACAGAAGGAGCCCTATGACGGGGCAAAAGAGGTAGGTTGGAACTCACCCCAGAGTAGTGGACATGGTAGAAGCTATACAGCAGGGAGGAGGAGGAGGAGGAGGAGGAGGAGTCGGTGTAAGTTCAGGTTGACAATGGGTAGTCACTGCCGCGATTGTGTGACAAGTACTAGCGGGAGACAAAGTAGATAGAAAGAATAATTTTCTCCGCAACAAAGCCAAGGGCTTATATAAGGCGAGAGGAGACCGACAATTGTCTTATCGAAGTTGCAGTAGTATAGCTCAACGTGGCGTGATATCGATGCGACAACAAGTTGCTAGGTCCAACAAGCGCACTTATACCAGGAGAGAACAAGCTGCTTGCTGCTTTAAGCCAATTCAAAGCGTCTGCTTTGAGGCGGTTTTGCCTTGTTCAGGCTGAGAAATTTAGAGCTTCTCCGGCAAAAAGATCTAAACACCTGCTTAGCAGTGGTGTTTTCCGCTGCCCGGAGATGTAATTCGGGTTAGAGGAGGCAAATTGGGAGGATGGCGGTGGTCATCAAGGCTTGGCTTGGCATTTAAAAAGAAAAATTAAACCAACCTTTTTTTTTTTTTTTTGTTTTATTGCTATCTCCGATGCGGAGTTAGACCCTAATGACTGTGTAACCCTATTTGAATATGTTCACGGTAGAACTTCGCTTAAGCTTTGAGCAGTAAGAATAGGGCTATCAGAATGTTAAGCATTTGACTTGCGCCTTAACCACGTAACTTTCCATTCAATAAACTAGGTGCCCACTACCACTTGATGTGAGATTACGCTGCCAACAGGGTGGTGGCGACCTTATCTAGCCAACTTGGAGGACTAGACTGTTCAATTCATTCATGTCGTGGGAGTACCCCAGGTGGTGGTGTTGGGCCCATATCTTGAGGGTAGAGGAGTTCAAGAGGAAACAAAACGCAGTGTGGCAACCAACAGTAAATCAATAGCAAAGTCCAGTATCCCCCGCTAGAGGCGGGAAAAGCAGATGGAAGCCTGTAAGAGACTACATGAAGACCAAAGTTTCATGGCATAAATGACCTTACCATAGAATGGTGGCAAGTGCTTGTTTCCCGCCTGTCATCTTCAGCTCTCTATTCCTCACTCTTGTTTTCTGCTTGCAGTATTTCGCTCATTGCCTCGCACCTCCCGCTTCTCGTATGGGTGCTCCTCTTTTCTGACCTACCTTGTACACAATGTCCTGTTTCTGCAGATGTCGTATCTTCTAAGCAATATACAGTTATCTTGTGCTACTACAGAGTCACGTGACATATCGCTACGCTGACGACTAGAAGATGAGAAACCTGATAACTGAGAGCATAGGAATCACATTCTGCTGTTATCTTTACTACCTAATGCTGGCAAATAACAGTGCGCAGTGCGCCAGGAAGGTAGAGTGAATGAATGCTTCATCCTACAACTATTGGTTAGTTGTACAGCGCGGCTGAAAGCGCTTGGAGCTATCAAGAATGGTATTGCTATTGCTAACTAGGACACTGGAATCACGTCAATATTTATTACAGATAACATACATAACCTATGTCATCTCTTGTTGATCAATGAATTCTGAGCTGCGAATTATTCTAGCTCCATATATTGACGGTAGAGTTCTTCTTGCCTTAACCGCCTGTCAAAATCAAAGCTGCAGAAATCTACCAAGTTCCGCCGTATAATCGTATAGCACCTACAAAAGAGTATTCAATCTCGACGCGATGAAATCCCCAAGTCACGCAGACTATCGTGCGAATATAAAATCACATAGCGAAATCGTCACCATCAATGGATCGAGAAACTATGTGATATTTAACCGATGTTCTACCGCATGGAAGTTTGTAACTCTCAGATATTTCAGTAATTATCACTGCTCTTATCTTATCGGCTGCTCCTCTTACCATATCATAGCCTTGTACCACCACCACTCGCAGCCAGCCTTGTAACTTTTGCCTTGCCTTAACCTTTACAAAAATCGGGAAAACGAGCCCTCGACCTTCATTTTAGCACTACGCTCGCTGCGCGGGTCATAATAAAAACGTACAAACACTCTTCCCATCAGTAGATACCTTCTCCATCATGGCGGCAACGCCAATGGATATTGAGGGCGGTCACAGCTCTTCTGCCAACCTTGCGCGCTCTGGCATAAGCAGCATGACGCACCTTGGCGATATCATGAACACCTTCCGCCCAACCAAGGTATGCTTTCTCATGGGCTCTTCTTACAAAAAAACACTTCTGTTTTATTCTTGCTTCGACCTGCCCTATGCACATCTCTTATGCTTTCTTTTTTCTTAGCCTAACCCTCCCACGTCTTCTAGCTCTTCCGTCGCGACGATATCCGCGATGGCCGACCCGCTCCGTACGTTCTCTCGCTCGACTTTGATGATCCGGGCGAGCTTCTTATGACCTCTGAAAGTGACGAAACTATCCAGATCTATAGTGTGCGTGAAGGCCGCCATGAAAAGAGTCTTCTTAGCAAGAAATACGGCGCCAAGCTTGCCCGCTTCACACACCTAAGCTCCGGTATCGTTTATGCCAGCACCAAGCAGAACGATGCCATCCGCTACTTAGCCACCCATGATAACTCCTTCATTCGCTATTTTGAAGGCCATGATGGCCGCGTCACTGACATCTCCATGCATCCTGGCAACGATACCTTTATTTCTTGCTCCGTCGATAACACCATTCGCCTATGGACTCTAGGCACCAGGCAATGGGTTGGCCAGCTCTTCATTAACAATCCCTATCTGTCCGCATATGACCCGTCCGGCCAGATTTTTGCCGTTGGTTGCCCTGCCTCCGGTACTGTGCTGCTCTATGACTGTCGTAATTTTGACAAAGCCCCGCTAGGCGTCTTCGACGTTGCTGCTGTCGGCCGCCATGCCAACCACGCCAACCTAATGCGTGGCTGGACCAAACTTGAGTTCTCCAATGATGGCAAACACCTGCTTGTGGCCACTAACGGTGATGGTCATTTCTTGCTAGACGCTTTTGATGGATCGCTCAAAGCATATCTGCGCCTGCACCGCCCGGGGCTGGGCCGTGTGCCACGACGTCTTGCCCCTGGCGAGTCAGCTACGTCTGCGAACTCGGCAAGTTTTGTCACGCCACATGCTGAGAGTAGCGGCGACTGCTGCTTTTCGGTCGACGGCCGTTTTGTGCTGGCCAGTTCGGGATTAGACGTAGCGGTATGGGACACCAAGAACATGGGTAAAGAGCATCCGCTCATTATGGAGCCAACATTTGTGTTAGAGGACGGGAAACGACCAGCAGCAGTGATTGCTTTTAACCCACGCTTCAACTTCTTTGCAACGGCAGACACAGAAGTAACTTTCTGGGTCCCAGACCCTCATTAAGTTAAATGATCCTTTGTCTATGCTAGGGCGGGTGGTGCTTTTGGCGGTTGTTCCATCCTGTCCTACATTTTTTTGCTTTATGTTTTTTTTTGTTTTTGTTTTTTTGAGAGCAGAGAGCAGTTACTTTTTGTCTCTTCGGCGTTGGGATCTATCATCTATCACTTGTACATAAAAACTTGGGGCGTTTTGTTTTTCATCGTCGTTATCTGTTAAACATGAAGCAAAATACCTCTGGACATGCTTTGGTTTACGCGCTTATTAGGGTTATATCTGCTACAACCCTCATTGTCTAAATTACACCCCTATTTTTGCTAACAACTATGAGAGCCCCGCTGCCTTACAACTCCCCACTCAGCCTCGCGTTGAATCAAAAGTAGCACCTCATAAGCTACTTGACTAGCGTCCAGCAACAGACATTTACTGGGCTTGGCTTGCATGCTTCCCTCTCTCCTATTTTGCTACTACAAAGGCTTGCTTGCATAACATATCAAGGCAATTATTCACACGAACAACCGAGAACGCCAGCTTCAATGGCCAAGTCCACGTACTACAAGACTAGCCAGGACTGGCTAGAACAGTCTGCCGAGCTCCTGCGCGCGCGGCCATCAACAGTACGTGCTCGCGCTTTATTCCAGTCACTTCTTTTTTCACTGTTTCTAACTTATCTTCTGATCATGGCACCAATAGACGCGCATTACTACGAAATACTCAGTCAAGAAGTCCAAGACTACCTCAAGCACTAGCACGACAGGCGGTAGTGGCGAGCCAGCAAAACGGGCGTTCCTGACGCTTAAAACGTTCGATCCATCTAGCGGCGCCACTCTCAAGTATAAGACCACCAAGGCGGCAGAGGTCTCACGTCTAGTATCTGCCCTAGGCATGCTAGGCCGCGACTCGGCCGGCCTTCCCCCGGCGTCGCTGACAAACAGCTCTGTAGAAACGAAGTCAGAGGCAGTGGCAACACCAGCAGCCTCGGACAGGAAAGACGAGGCGCCGCCGGTAACAGGAGGCAAGAAAAAGAAGAAGGGGAAAAAATAGAGGAGGCGGAGTAGAGACGAGACTTAGGGAGCCAAGCCCAGTGATGAGCCATGCATATATGCTCGAATACAAGCGCACATGAGAAAGTCGAAATACAGACAAGTCACAAGAGTTTCATACTGGGTATTCATAGAGAACATGTTTTCATGATGTGGTGCTGAGCAGAAGAAGAAAACAAAAAACAAAACATGACTGAATAACGCATGACAACCGACCTGGGCTGGTTACCAGAAACACAGCCCTGAAACCAAAAGCGCAAAACCACCCCAGAAGAAACAAAAACGCCAGTATAAAGAGTCCCCCAAAAAATATAAACCGACACAAATAACCCAAGGAGAGGAGAATCTACACATGAAAAACACAAAACAGAGCTGACCAAGCACGCACTACAAGAGTATCACAACAGAAAGACAGAGAGACGCTGGACCCGCAGGGCCACATGTCTTCGGACATTCTGGTTTGCTTAGAAGTCCTCGTCAAGAGCAAAGGCGTCGCTGGGAGTTTGGCTTGCCTCGCCGGAAAGCTTGTTCGCCGAGTTGAGCACACCAGCCTTCTGGTAATCACCGACACGCTTCTCAAAGAAGTTAGTCTTGCCGCCGAGCGAGATGTTCTCCATGAAGTCGAAGGGGTTTGTGGCACGGTACACCTTTTCGTTGCCTAGAGCAACAAGCAGGCGGTCCGCAACAAACTCAATGTACTGCTTCATCAGATCGGCGTTCATTCCTAGCAGACCGCAGGGAAGAGCCTCGGTCAGGAACTCCTTCTCGATCACAACGGCATCAGTGATGATCTTTTGCACTAGGTCCTTGCTGGGGCGGTTGTTTAGGTGCGAGAACAGCAGGCAAGCAAAGTCGGTGTGCAGGCCCTCGTCACGAGAAATGAGCTCGTTTGAGAAGGTCAGACCAGGCATGAGACCACGCTTGCGCAGCCAGAAGATGGAGGCGAAGGCACCCGAGAAAAAGATGCCCTCGACAGCAGCAAAGGCAACTAGGCGCTGGGCAAACGTAGACTCCTTGTCGGTGATCCACTTCAGAGCCCAGTCGGCCTTGCGACGGATGCAGGGAATAGTGTCAATGGCATTGAATAGGTATGTGCGCTGCGAGGGCTCCTTGATGTAGGTGTCAATTAGCAGCGAATAGGTTTCAGAATGGATGTTTTCCATCATGATCTGGAAACCGTAGAAGCACCGGGCCTCGGGAATCTGCACCTCGCCTGAGAAGCGCTCAACGAGGTTTTCGTTGACGATGCCATCAGAGGCAGCAAAGAAGGCGAGAATGTGGGAGATGAAGTACTGCTCGTCCTTGTTCAGACGGTTGTTCCAGTCGTGGAGATCCTTGGAGAGATCAATCTCTTCAGCAGTCCAGAAGGAAGCCTCGGCCTTCTTGTACATCTGCCAGATCTAGAGCGAGAATTGGGAGTTAGCAGGTCAGTCGGCTTAAATTTGGGTGTAGGTAGGTAGAATTGTCATACCTCATGGTACTTGATGGGGAACAACACGAAGCGGTTGGGGTTCTCCTGAAGAAGCGGTTCATCGGCCTCAAAGGCTTTGATGGTAGCAGCGACCTTCTTCTCTTCGACAGGCTTCTTGGCATCAGCGGTGACGGCCATCTCAGGCTTGTTCTCGAATGAGAGCTATGGCGGAGGAGCAGAGTCTTGGTTAGTAATAGTTATATTATAGCAACGGGAAAAGACGGCTGGACAGATATGGGAAACATACTTGTTGTGAGGGAGTGACGTTGACGGCCATTATGGCGTATAGACGGTTGTGATAAATAGAAAGAGGTGGGTAGACTCGGACAAGATCGAGTCGTAAAGATAGACAAGGAAAGAAGGCAAGCAAAGAGCAGGTATAATCAGGAGAGAGAACGTAGGGAATAGGGTTTGAGTGATGATGAAGGAAAAGTTGGAAGTCGATTGAGCAGAGATGGGGTGCTGGAGAACCGCTTTATAGGTCGTCTGGGGCGGACGTGTTGAGCTAAAGTGTATTAATAAAAGATGGTGACTCGCACGCGCTCGAGACGTGACGGGGACGCGTTTCGATCTAACCAGCAACTACCTTGCTTTAAACTCCAGGGATTGAGATGCTGCGTTCTTTATTTTCTCTGATGTTATATGCAGTGTTTTAAATGTATCTTTTGTCTCTGGCGTGGTATTATAGCCTATCTTGTACGTTTGTGCGGAAGAGGGACATCCTTTTCGGGCCATCATGCAGGGGGAATTAGGATGTCAGAAACAATAAAATTTTTATTCTTTTCTTTTTTCCGTTGTTTAAGAGGAAAAAAGAAAAAGAAAAAAAAAAAAGCTTAGAGTAGTGAGGGGTCGAGTGGGGCGTGTTTTGTTGGATCTGGTTAGAAGCCTTGTCGACACGGCTTGCGTTGCTAGGCAGCTTGACGCTGTAAGCGGGGTGTCCTGTGCTCCCTGACGTGGGTTCTGCCACAATGCCCTGACGACTTCCACAGCAACAAGCATGGTATTGTGATCAGGGCTTAAACAACGACAAGGCAGCGGGAGATCTGGAGATGACGATTGGTGAATCAACAGAGGGCGCGGGCGCTTCACCGGAGAAACAGTGCTTCATCGAGCGCAAGTTCTATACCCAGAGAGTCAGTTATTGTTGCTGTTTCAACCGGCTCATTTAGGGCATGCCGGATACAGCTGTGGGTACAGGATCTATGCCACATATGATGCACGAACTCAATCAAGCCAAAAGTCGGCCTACATATGCATGGGGTTACATGACATGCATAAAGTATCTTGCAGAGAATTCAATAGAATACATGCACAAAGCGATATGCAGCAGCTGATGTCTTTGCTATAAAGTACTTTACTTTAGAAGCTCCTGCAAATCCTTTCTCACTGCCAGTGAAGGATTGTGTCAATATCACGTGATTCCACTTAAGTGGTATTGCCAAAAACGCGTGATACGCGCGTCAGTCTCGCGTCAGGACACGCCCTGAAGCTCGTGATGCACCAGACCCTTTGACCCTTTGAGCAAGGGCACGGCACAGTAGAGGCGGTGGGAATGGGGAGGCGGTCTGTGAAGTAGCCAATGTATCAATAGATTGCCTCATTGATGCTCCAACGTATCAGACTTAGCGTGATATCAACGTGACGAATCCATATGATTCGCGTACCAATGTTATCACATTCCAAACATCAGAAAGACAAGACCGAGACACGGCACACCAAGCTCTCAGCTCCCACTCTCGCCCTGCAATAGACCGTGCATGCATTTGTTTACCTTCACCCCCTAGCAACCAGCAACTGGATTCTTTTTCTTTTTCCGTTTTTCCTCTTAAGTTTCATTGTGATATTTATCACGACCTCGTGTTCCTTGTTAGATCTTAAAACTATATTGTGATAAGAAATGAGGAACGCTTACGCCTCCTCCTTTAGTTGAAGGGCTTGTCGTTGCTGTGGGGCCCGTAGTCCATCTTCTGCTTATCAGATCCTGAAAACACAGTATCTCCCTCATTTCCTCGTGTTAGGGGGCGAGCCTAGTCACTTGGCATGGTCTAGCAATCTATTGGCTTCTTTTCTCCGGGCCTCATCATCTCGGACTTGTTGATCTCGGACTACCATCGGAGATTGATAAGCAGCGTTGTCACCATGTTGTTGTCTAAAGTCTACAACACCGCTCTATCCGTTGTCGGCGGTCTTGGACACGCCCAGCCCTGAAACGAGCCAACTAGAGTGAGACACAAACACCGAAAGAGGCGACCCAAAAAGAACGCAGGATCAAGATTCAAAGAATACGAAGTCGACTTTAATTCAAGAACGAATGGCACTATCAACATGATACGCATGGATAACCATAACAAAAAAACCGCAACTGATCGCCATGCGCTAGCAAACTTAGCAATAAACTGACGCTTCTCCGACCGTCTCGTTGTGGAAATAGTAGGCTGAGTTTAGTCTGCTGATCAACGCGCCATCTTCAGCTCACCCTGACCGCCAGATTAACTTTTTGCATGAAAGCATAAACAATAACAATGGTGAAATGACCTCATGGCACCGACAAATTCTCCATCTTCTCTCCTCCGTGCTTGCCAAGGTCTTACGGCAACAGAAAACGACCTTCACCTCCTCTGTCTGCCCCTCACAACCTTCTTGTACCTCCCTATCTCGCTTTACTCGCCCGCTAGTATTTCCTTGCCCCTTCCGCCTAGAAGAACCGCGAGAAAAACTCCCACGTATACCGTGGCGCCCATTCCTCACCCGTCCAATCTTCCGCTGGATGCTGTGTATGTCCGCCGTCGAACTCGACCCATACGACTGGGTGGTCCTCATCACACTTGTACTCCGTAATCGTGTGATCGCCTGAACCCCACTCAGGCGTTCGCGAATACTTGAAGCGGCAGTTGTTCTGCACCAGATAGCGGTCGCGCATATTACGCCCCAACACAACGGGAAGTATAAGGTCACGGACGCCGTGTTGGCCGTAGAAAGCAACAGGCGAGGGGAGCCGTGATGGGCATTTGCTGATCTGGGCACCCGACCAAGAGGAGACAGCGCGAAAAGCACCGCCCATATGGCAGGCCGCAGCATACGTCATGGCAGCACCGAAGCTATATCCGTGTATGTAACGCTGGTTCTGGTCAATGCACAGTTGGCTCTCAACGTCGGCCATTATACGTTCTAGAAAGGCTGCATCTTCCCCCGCGGCGTTCAACCACATGCCCGCGAATCCATGAGGCGCTACATAAATGGCTGAATCCTCAGGGTCCTGATCAGGCAAGCCATACCACGCATCGTAGCCATGCTCGCCATTCTTGAGAGCTTTAGCACTGCCGCGGAAGGCATGCAGTGTGAATATCAGGCGGTATGGGTGATCGGGGTTGTAGGACTCGGGGATCCTTACGTAGTAAAAGCGCTCAAGGCCCTGCACTTTGACTTTTGTAGCGTAATCATTGTCATAGGCTAGCTGTTCCATGCCACACCCAGTCGACGCAATCATGCGGCGGGAGAGGCCAGACGAAAGAGTGCTGTTGTTGTAGAGATTTGGGCCGCGGCGAGAAGAAGAAGAGTTGGACAAGCGCGGGGGGGTATCAAGGGCGGGAGGACCAAGGGAAGTAGGTGCAGGAGCTAAGGAAGTGCTCGTATTCCGCGTGGCAGCATCCGAACCATTCTGGAGATCAAGAGAAAACGCCACGGTATCAGATGCCCCAGCACCATTCGTGGTGATCAGCTCACGGGCGAGCTTTGCCAGAGCAGCGTCATCATCCAAGGTAGTCAGACTGCGGGATGTCGCAGTCAGCGAGTCATTGAGAGCTTGTCCAGATAGTGGCTCTTCAGCATTAACAACTTTTTTGGGTATAGTTTTACTCGTGAACAGCTTGGAATTAGACTGGTTAAAAGTGCCCTTGGGGTTGGTATCGTCGATTTGGAAGGACGGTTCTAGGACGTTGTTTTTGACATGAGGGTCAGAGGGTGCGCTGATCACGACGCTGGTCATAGTAAAGGCTACCATGACCAACGACCAGCAGAGACGGTAGATGTTACCGGGACGCATAATGCCCAGCTGGAAAGGAGTTAGTTATAACGAAAACTCGATAGGCCAAAGAACTAATACTCTGCAGCAAAAGAAACAAGAAAGACAAGATGTGTATAGGAGCCTAAAGGCCAAATATATACAAGAAGCGCAAGTTAAATATAAAAAAGAAAGAAAAGCGAAAAAAAAGAAAAGAAAAGAAAAGAAAAGCAAAAAGACGAAAAGGAAAAGAAAGAAAGGCATAGCAGAACAAGTGCGGAAGGGTGAGCAATCAACTCTTCTTTTCTATCGGTGTTTCCAGTCATTTCAAGCCGTCAATTCTTAGTGCCAACCTTCTATTTCCACTAAGTACGGTAACGGTCGATACATATCACACCACCCAGTTCAGTTTGGCTTGTGTGCTATACAAAACTATCGTGAACGGGGGTTTTTTTGTACGGAAACAGTTAAATTCTCATATTCCAAACTACTCTGCAAACAGTCTCTCAGAAGAACCAGTACCTCCGAGTTTGTGTCTTCTTCTGTGAGCTGGCTGGTCGTGACTCCTTAGGTCTGATTCCAGCCTCCAAGTCTGGCTCACGCCGGTGACTTGTCCAGGTTCTCTCCGGCCGCATTGGTTCCTGACGAGTGGGTTGATGGTTCTGGCGGCTGTGGTGCTCCCGGTCAGTGTTAGAACGCAGGATTCGCTCGTCCGAGGAATTATTTGAGGGTAACGAGCCGCGGTCATATTCAACGGGATCCGACGGGTCAACACTAGGAATCGGTAAACCGCTCTTACGAAGGTTTTTGCGACCAACCTCGCGGAGATGAGCCTCAAGAAGTGCAGCGTTGCGAGTATTGGCACGGAAAACAGCATCAACTAGATCTCCCAGAAAAGGAATAAGGCCAACACAGAAATCAACGACGATGTTGGCTAGCATGCAGGCCGACAAGCTAGTAGGCAGGCCGCCTTCAATCTGCGAACACGTGCGAAGGACCATGAGGGCAAGCAGGGTGTCAATTACGTCGCCGATTCTACTAAGTTGTTAGCGGCAGGCCGGAATTGGAAGGGCAGCCGGAAATAGAAATAGACAAAAAAAAGAAATGGGTGAAAGCAAAGAGGAAAAAAAAAAAAAAAGAGGATGCAAGTACTCACGCGGGCACCAAACCAATAACGCTACTCCAGCCAAAGCGAATACCACAGCAATTACACAAGCACATGTCCAAACGATAGGCTCGTCGTTTTACTTTGGTCAAAATCTTAGCGTCGTGCTCTGAGAGGCCGGGAGGATTAGCCTTCTTCCGCCGAACAGTTTTCCCACTGGGTTTTCCATTAAGACGGGTTGCGGGAACTGATTCAAAGTAGGGGTCCTAATAAAACACTTCCGTTAGATGTGTGAAAAATTGGATGAGAAGAAAAGCGAGGAGTTCCCAGTTTACTTACCTCGGTGCCAAACTTATTCGACACTGACTCGCCCAAGATGCGCTTGGTGACATATTTGGCAATGAACCCGGACATTTTTATTTTTGACAGGTGTGAACGGACGATTTTCTTGTCAGGTGTAAGTACCAAAAGGGAAAACAAGAGTATTTGCGGTAAGACTTTTACTGAAGTAAGAACTAGATGTGAAGAAACGAAACGACAAAAAGAAAAAAGAAGAGAAGGGATTTTGTGGCAGAAGAGCTTCTATATAGAAGCCTGAAAGTTTGACTGAATGTGAAGGAAATAAAGGCAAGAAGCCTGACGTCTCTTGTAGCCGGACCGAAAAAAGAGGAATGGAAAAAATGTGGCTGACTGGCCCAAAGCCAAAGATAGCAAGCAGGTAGACCACAGCGCTTCTTTGACGCACAACGCAAAGGCTAGCTAGCAAGGGGTGGCGATAAGTGGATGACGACCAAGGCTAGATGCGGGCGCTGATGCAAGTGGGCGCTTGTTTTGTGGATGGTTGTTTCGAGGTCGGGAGAAGCGAACCAAGAGAAACAGAGTAGCGCGGCAAGCAAAAAAGCAAGGGATGCAGGGGAGACAAAGACAGCAGGCCGAAGAAAGAAGATGAACGAGTGGATGAAAGAGACTAACAAGAAGCAAGAATAGAAAATGGATAATGTGAAAGAAGATAAATCAAAATAAGATGCCAAGTACAAAGATGAAGGCGAAGAACTGAACTATGTTGCTATTTTGCTAAAGATAAAAGTGGGAGGTAGCGAAGAGAGTGCTAATAGATTGAAAGAAGAGGTGAAAGACTAGGAAGAATAGGGAGAAGAGGAAGAAGCGGAAGAAGAACCAGATCAAGTTGATGATGGAGAAGAAGGGAATGAAAAAAACTTCATGGCGACCACAAAAGAAAAAAAAGAAAAAAAAAAAGGAAAGAAGCTGCTTTTTATCTTGCTAATTTCTCCAGTTACGACTTGGAAGTATCATACGTATGTACCTTCCCTCTTCTTCGGCTTGAGGAAGCCACGGACAGCTAGCTATGTTCATCATCACGGCGGCCTCTTTTTGACCCTCACCCGGTGATATTAATTATGCAGGTTGGGGGAGCGGCTCTTTCCTCTGCTCATTTTTGTTGGGAGCCCCGTCCGTTCATCGTTCGTTTAGGCTGCCTCTAAATTTCTGTCTTATTGCAATTGCTAGTCTTCTTTCACATGCTGCTGCTGCTACTACCTTCCCTGTGGCCTCCAGGTCTGCGCCTCGTCCAACTCAGCTGAGTCAAGCACTACTTGGAAAAGTAGACGTAGACTAAGGGTTCTAGAAATTAGGGTTGGTATCTCAAGAGTACTGTATGAGGAGAAGGATGGACATGGAGGGACAAAGGAGAGAGAGGCTGCGCTGCCTCCCTCTTCCCCTTCTCTTCTCAGAAAGAGGGAAACGGGAGGACGGCACAAGCATCTGCCGGGTTATTTTCCTGAGGCTGCATCCATAATAGTCATGAAGTTGGGCTGATCACTCAATAAACAGTCTGTCAGAGTCGCATATGGCAAGATGCAAACGAGCGCACAAAGGCCCAAGGCCGCAAGTCACCAAATGAAGGTGCAAAAAGTGCCAGAAAAAGGAGTAAAATTTCAAGAAGCTATAACCCTACCATGTCTCCACATCATTCTCAGAAACCTCAACTTCCAGAGGCTTCACGCCAATCAATCAGGCCAGTTCCCTGTCTGTCGGTTGTCTGATTGGCCTGGAGCAGGGGAGAAGCTTTGGCTTCAGCTTTCTTTCGACGACCTTTGCTACTTTCTGGATTCCCGGTTAGTTAAGAGCGAGCGAGCGAGCGAGCGAGAGGACCAAGACGGAAGACGGCGTAACATTAGACAATAGAAGGTCAGACGAGATGAAGAAGTCAAAAGCAACACGTCACGTCCACTCTGTCAATCTGTCAATTTTGTATATGGTGTGAATGGCGTGAGTCGCGGAAACGATACCAATTTTTGTCTCTGATTGGCCCGCTTTTTGTATGATACCCAACGGCTGGCTGGTTGCCACATTGCCCCATAAGTATGGTTTTCCTTGTCTCCAAGGCCATGAAACACATGCATAAAAGAGGTGAGGAGAAGAGGCCATAATCAGAAGTAGCATTATAGCCAATGCGCATGAGTTTAACGTGTAACTGCCAGCGTTGTCACCCACTCAACTCACACTTACGTGGTCCAAGTCCTACCCTACCCCCCTCATCCTATGCCGTTACTGTTGGAACTGCTCAGCCTTGCCTCTTCCCCGCCCTCCGCCCAGGCTTGATTCCAGCCCCAGTTTTTCCATGCTTAACCCCAAGGCTAGCCTAACCCTCTTTCAGCCTTGTCTCCCCAAACAAAAAATTAAGCCCAGACCTAAAGCCCGCTTTGCTTTGCCTTGTTCTGCCTTGTGCTTCGTTGCGTTGCTTTTTCTCCTGCGCCCTTTCAACCTCTTCACCACTAACTTCTCTCCTGTTTTTCCCCCTCCACCCATTATCTAATCAAGTCCTTTTCTTTCTTCTGTTTTGGAATCCCCGCTTTAACCTGCTCTATCCTTATATCGCATCATCCCATCCACTTTGTGGCTTCTCTCCTCTCCCCTCTCGAATGAAGGCAAGGCAAAGCTAAAGCTGACTGACTGACTGAACATTTGGCCTAATTTATTGGACTCTCAGTCTCTTCTCTCTTCTCTTTTCTCACACAGAGGCTTTCTCTTTCTCTCTTTCTTTCTCTCTCTCTTTTTTTCTTTTCTTTCTTTTTTTTCTCTTCCTTCTTTTCTTTCCCTTTCTCGGCCTCAAAATCCATCCACATCCTCACTACTAGCAATTGTTGCCAATCTATTAATTATCCTCATATCTCTCTGACCTGCATCACTCTTGACAACAAATATAGTCCACCAGAAAAAGTCCCCCCCCCCCCCCCCTTCATCCCCATCTGCTCGATCGATACTTTTCTCTTTATATTCCTCCTTTCCTTTGCTATCCTCCCTCTTGGATAAGCTTGTCTGTATACCTTCTTACTACTAGCATGCTTGTTTGGATACCGACACCGCAGTCATGGCTTTAGAACAGAGCAAGCTTAAACCGCTTGAGGATTGTAGGTACCAACCAACCAGCTTTGTAACGTGACTTTCTGGCGTGACATGACTACTCTTCGCCTTCTCCCTCTCTTGTATCACCGCCATTCCTAGTTCTTCTGATTCAAACTTCGCTGTTCCTTCCATCTCTAATGTCCCTTCTCTCAAACAACTAACAAGCTATTGTCTTCTTTAGGGCTTGATGACCTCTGCGCTCGCTTCATCATTAACCTCCCTGCCGATGACCTTTCCTCTATGGAACGAATCTGCTTTCATGTGGAGGAAGCTCAATGGTTCTACGAAGACTTTATCCGTCCTGCCGACCCGAACCTCCCCACACTTACTCTCCGCAATTTCTGTGCCATGATCTTCAAACACTGCCCATTACTGGCCGACTTCCCCGTTGAGGCCCATGAAAAAGCCTTTGAAAACTTTATGCAGTACAAGCAGCGAATCCCAGTCCGTGGTGCCATCATGCTCAACGAGGCCATGGACCACGTCGTTCTGGTTAAGGGCTGGAAAAAAACAGCTAGCTGGAGTTTCCCTCGAGGCAAAATCAACATGGACGAAGACGATCTAGATTGTGCCATCCGAGAAGTCGAAGAAGAAACTGGCCTGGAACTGCGCGAAGCCGGTCTGGTGCCCGACGACGACGCTGTAAAATACATCGAGCTCAACATCAGAGAACAAGCTATCCGCTTATATGTCTTTCGCAATATCCCCATGGACACTACATTTGAACCCAAGACTCGGAAGGAAATTTCCAAGATCGAATGGTTTCCTCTGTCAGAACTGCCCACTTTTCGCAAAAAGAACAACCAACTGCATGACGATCCTGCCAACAGCTCGGTATCTGTAGCTGTCTCTAGTACCAATAACCGTTTCTATATTGTCGCTCCTTTCCTTGGCCCGCTCAAGAAGTGGGTACAAAAACAAAAGAGAATGGACGCTAGAAGACAAGGAACTACTGCCGATATGTCTCATTTGATACCTAGTAATATCCCCGAAGAGGCGTATGCCGAGGGCCTGGAGACTGCCCACTCATACAATGGCGACAACGATTATTCATATGGTCAGCAGCAACAGCAGCAGGCACATCTTGATGATGCTAGCCACGACCTCCAGCGTCTTATGAACTTGGAGTCTTCGGGTAACCCGACTGTCCATATCTCTGCGCCTGTCGCTAATAGTGCAGAGATGTCTGATCGCCTCATGTCTATGCTTAAGATTGGAGGAGTAGGCGGAAGTCCCGATAGTCGGGGAAGTCAGGGAAGTCACCAACCTCAGCAGTCATTTGGAGCGCAACAACAGCCCCGGCAACATCAGCAATTCCAACAACATGAGCTCAACCAACAGCACCAACCGTCTACGGAGTACTCTCACCACGGCGGCACCTCCTCTCATTCTAACCTTGAGCCCTCCAAACCTCCGCTCATTAAGCAGACTCCCCCAACTCAAATTCACCATCCCCAGCCCATTCCGCCCCAGGTCCAAAAGGCGAATCTTGACCAAGGTCTTCTGAGCTATGCTACGCCGCCACCAACTAATGGAAAATCGCAACAACAGGGCCCGTCATATTCCCTTCAGACTATTCTAGCTCAGACAAGGCTCCAGCAGCAGCAACAGCAAGAGTACCAACGGCGGGTTCAACAGCAAGTTCAAGAACAATCTCAGCAGCAGGTCCAAGATCAGCCTCAGCATCAACAACAGCATCAGCATCAGCATCAGCATCAGCATCAGCATCAGCATCAGCAGCATCCGGGCCAACAACAAACGCACCTTGGGCTCACTGGGCACCCAGACGCACAACAGCAGCCGCAGCATCAACCGATGAATGGTCTTGGACCATACTCTCAACAACACCGAACCCCAGAGCTTGCCATTCCTCAGTCGCACTCACAGCCCCAATCAGTTCCTAGCTATCAGGGAGATCAGTATGGCTCGAGGCCTGTTTCTGGCCAGTACAACGCCAACCAGCCCCACTCTACTCATGGGAGCCACGTATCTGGTGGCAATCTTTCCAACCATACTAAAGGACTCCTTGGTATGTTTGGAAGCGAAACTAGCTCTGGGACTCAGCCCATTCCTATCCCTGCTCCACAGCATCAGCAAGCCACACCAGAGACGATGTCTCAGCGGTCGTGGCCCAATGAAACCCCCGAGCAACAGCTCGCCAGGATACAGGCACTCAACGGGCATGGTAACATTAATGGGAATTCTGATGGGGCTGGCCATATGGTATCCCAAACTATCGCTAGTCAAATCGGCTCTCATCCCCCTCACATGGATCCCATGGCCATGCATAACGGCCAGGCTATTCTCAATGGAATGATGCAGAAGACCCAGCAACATGGAATGTCTTCGGATAAACAGCGGTCAGCTCTGCTCGACATGTTCAAGGGCGGGCCTTCTCCATCATCTTCGATCAACGAGCAGCAACAGCCAATGACCCAACCCGACAGCTATAGACACTCACCCATGGATGGACAGTCGTTTGCTGGCCCAAGACACAATGGCAGCGTGGATAGCAGCGTGCAGAATTTGCAAAACGCAATGGGCGGATTGGCACTTCAAGGCGGTGCACGACAGTCTAGTTCCACGTCAAACCCTCCATATGTTCGCGGTACTGTGTCTATTGAGTCACCCATGCCCTTGCTGCAAAGCAACTCTATTTCTCCTAGTGTTGGAAGTCAGTCCCGCCACTCGCAGACTCCGTATAATTTTGATCGCTCTACCTTAGAAAGCACAGGGGCCAGTCCTCCAATCACTAACAGTGCTGTAGTGCCTGGGGGCTCGAAACGGGCAGAGTCAACGCCGGAACAGAAGCAAAGACTGCTGTCTCTGTTTAGTGGCCAGCAACAGGGTCACCCCCAGCAACCCCAACAAGCTAGCAGCTTTCACCAACAACCGTCTGGGCAGTTTCATCAACAGCCGCAACAACACCCCATGGCAGTGCACTCTCGGCAGCAGAGCTCGCCACAGCAGCATTATGCGCAAGTCTATGGCCAACAGAACCAGCAGCAGCAGCAGCATGGACACATGCAGAGCCACATGCAATATAGTGGCAGCCACCAGCCCCAAGGCCAACAGCCTCATCCGCTTAGTCAGTCCCAAGTCCCCGGGATTGAGACCGTGTACTTTGATAAAGCCAAGGGATCTGAGGTCGTGCAGCTTAGATGTCCTAGCGGAGGCCCTGGCTCTGCTAGTTCTGGGCCCATGCATATGCACCGCCAACCTCATAGTCAACAGCAGCAACAGTACAATTCTACAGAGGCCTTCCACCGTCTGCCCTCGACAGCCTCGGCAATGAGTGATGGCTCACATCCGTCCAATGGTGGCAAGAACACGCCCATTTCGCCGGCAGACAGAAGTTTCCTGCTTGGCTACTTGCAGTCGGCTATGACAACTACACCGGCAGAAACTTCAGGAGCTCCAAACCCGGGCATGGGGGGAGCAGCTACGCAGCCTGCGGGTAGCAGATAGGGTCTGCGACCGTGGCAAAGGTAAGGTTCGGTGGCAGTGATGAAGACAACGGCGCTGTTTTTTGTACATACATGTGTATATATATTTATATATATATATATTATGCATGTACTTAAATAGTGCATACATGGCTGTCGTACGCGCGTCTGCTGCTTTCTTGTGTGCATGGCAGAGTTAGTGGAGGGAGCTGAGTCATCCCGCTTTACTTTTTCCATCTTTTGATGGAACGAAATTTGATTTTTTCTTTTTTTTTGATTTTTGGGCTTATCCGTTCCTTTTGGCATTGCTCTTTGCTTTTCAGCATTAGACTTCACAGCGTTTCTATTTTTGTTGTTGTTGTACGCTCTTTTTTCAAGGTGCGCTAATATATTGTTGAAAGCTTCATCCTATTCATTGCTGTTGTTTGCCCATTTGGTCGTTAGCGTTACACGACAATGCTCATTGCTTTATGCTTATACTGTTGTGCATATACCCGGTGTTTATTGCTATATAGGGGTCTTGCATAAAGTGAAGGGGCGGGGGTTTTCTTCCTAACAAGAAAAGAGCTCAGGCGTTTGATGACGTGAGATGGAACAGCGTTACAAGCTATGGGCAAGGCCTGAGGACCCCCCGGCCTCCCCAACCAAACCAACTGTATTCTGGGTTATCTGGGTTATCTTCAGGGCTGGAACGCTGTAAGGGGCTGTGTCGAGCTAGTGATTATAGTGGAGAAGACCTGCGGCAGTTTGTTGAGACTAGCTAAGCAAGGAAGGCAGCTAAGCTAGCCTTTCCTAACTCGTTCGTCCATGTTTTCGATACTGCTAGCTACTTAGTAGTACTTCAATAGAGCGTACTCTAACCAGTTAAAAGTACGGCAATAAATGTCGCTTTGATGTATCTCTTTCTCACTTTCTCCCTGATACTTCTACTTACCTTTTGTCTTGGTGACCCTTTCCTTATCATATCAGAGCCAAAGTCAAAGCCTCACTCACTCACTCACAAGCTCTCTCTTTTCTCTTCTTTCTTCCTTGATGACGTCGTGACCCCTTGTCCTTCTTTTTTGTTTACCCTTATACTTTCTTGCTAGCCTTTCACACCTTCTCTCTTCTAATTCTATACAATATCGATCAGCCTCATTCGCAGGCTTCTCCTTTACCGTCTATCAATACCCCTTCATCGCCATGATTCCGTCAGCCTCGTCATCACGCTGTACGTCGGCCAGCCGCGTCACTGCAGCCGTCCTCCTCTCCTTCCTCGCCTTCTCTCCGGCCGGCGTCGCCGGAGCCCATAGAGCCGGTGGCTTTGGCGACAATTTGCATCCTGATTTGGTATTGCCTCCCGGCCTCGATCTTCCATCTGAAACCGAGCCTGCTACAGACGACCCTGCTCCTGCTCAACATACTTTTACGCTTCGCCAGATATTTCATCACGGCACGCACCTCCACCCACATCTTCACCGTCGCAAAGACGTCTTCCAAACCGCCGATAACGTCTTTTTGGCCGCAGATGCTGCGGATGGCTTTGACCGCGAGCCACTACCGCCTTTGGTTGTTTCCAGCAGGCCAACCCGCATTGAGCGCTTGGCTGATAGACGGCCGGCTGTCGTTGATGCTATAGTTACCCAGACCCGCCGTTACGGCCAGTTCGAGGCTATGTCACCGTCGGCCTGGACTATTGACAACATCTCGGGCCCCGATGTCACTAACAAACAAACAGTCCTAAGCCTAGCCCTGATGTGTAGCGATGCCTATGTTGAGGACGATCATCAGGCTGACTGGGACGATGTAGGCAAGCCTTTCAACCGCAGTGCGGATTTTGGCTGGGAGGGCGATGGTTTACGTGGGCACATTTTTGCCGACAAATCAAACTCTACTGTTGTGATTGGCCTCAAGGGCACGTCGGCCGCCTTGTGGGATGGCCAGGGCACAACGACAAATGACAAAATCAACGACAACCTCTTCTTCAGTTGCTGCTGTGGTCAGCAGGGACAGTGGACATGGCATCAGGTGTGCGACTGTGCCACCGGTACCTACACCTGCAACAATACATGTGTGCGAAAAGAGCTACAGGATGAGAACCGCTACTACACAGCTGTCAAGGAGCTCTACACCAATGTCACGGAGCTGTACCCTCATGCCAACATCTGGGTGACTGGTCATTCGCTAGGCGGAGCTGTTAGTTCCTTTCTCGGCCTAACCTATGGCCTCCCTACAGTCACCTTCGAGGCCGTACCTGACGCCCTGCCTGCTTCACGCCTGGGTCTACCCACACCGCCCGGCTACATGCAGAGCCTACTGCAAACGCGCGAGATGACGGGCACGTACCACTTTGGCCACACAGCCGACCCCGTGTATATTGGTACTTGCAACGGGGCAACTGCCACATGCACATACGCCGGTTATGCCATGGAATCGGTCTGTCACACGGGCTACGAGTGTGTCTGGGATGTGGTGGCTGATAAGGGCTGGCGTGTTGGCATTGGCACACACAAGATTCGCGCTGTCATCCGGGACGTGATTCTCAAGTATGACGAGGTTCCGCAGTGCAAGCGCACGCCCGAGTGTCGCGATTGTGGCAATTGGAAGATGATTGAGAGCAATGGGTCCGAGACTACGTCTTCTTCCTCGTCAACCTCGCACATGACTCTTACTCGCACCCGAACCGAGACGTGCAAGACACCAGGCTGGTGGGGCTGTCTCGATGAGACCACCACTTCTAGCACCAACCAACCGACTTCGCCCCCCCCTGTGACTACCACGGGCAGCACTACTCCTACATCTACCTCAACTTCGACGTGCAGAACTCCGGGCTGGTTTGGCTGCAAGGACCCCATTACTCCTACTAGTCATCTACCGTCTGGAACCTCCGCTGCGCCCATTACCTCAACTTCAACATGCCATGAGCCTGGGTGGTGGGGATGCAAAGATCCTACAACAACTGCTACTGCCACTGCTACTGCAACAACCACATGCCACGAGCCTGGGTGGTGGGGCTGCCGAGACTCGACAACCACTACTTCTGCAACAACTCCAACAACTGCAACGACCACGGCTCCTCCCTCAACCTGCCGCTTTCCTGGCCGCTTCTTTGGGTGCCATTCCGAGCCGATTGCACCTCCGGACCCTTCTTCAACCCCAACTGCGACAGCCGCACCTGAGTCGGGTCGCTGCATTAAACGCAGCTGGCTGGGTCGTTGCGTGGCATGGAGTGAAGACGAGATACTAGTACTATCCGATGAGATGTAGCGAGCCACCAGTTTAACCGCATTGTGCCTTTTTTGTTTTGTTTTTTGTTTTTCTTTTCTTTTTTTTGCAGATTTTTCATACTATAACTTACTTTGCTTCTCTCTCCTGGGGAAAGCCCCCTTCACAGAATTCAAGACTGCCACAGACACATATTGTTTATTTTCCTCAATATAAATTTGTTTCCCCATTCAGTGTAAAACGTATCGTATCATTGCATGGTGATGATTGTCCAACTACAGCAACGTAAAAGAAAACATTATTCGAGTATATCCAGCCTAGCCAATTCCATATGCCGTTCATGCTATCCTTGATGGGAAGATAAAAAGTAAATAAACCCCGCCGCCTTTCCGCCCAGAAAAACAAAACAAAAAAAAAAAAAGAAAGAAAACGCCTGTCAACACCCAATGCACTTCAAGAAATATCCATCGCCTCTCCATTTTTCTCGCCCTGTTCTTCACTCTGTGCCTTGCTCTGCCCTTGCATCGCATGCCCTTCTTCCCCCCCATTGCTTCCTACAGCCCCGCCTATGAGCGCTAGCACACTTTCCAGGCCCTCCACCTCGGCCATAGATATCTTGCGTCCAGCGCCTTGCCACTCACCGTCGCGTACTTCTCCTTGGAGACCAAGCTCCAAGCCACGTGCGCGCTCCATATGTTTGCGTGTTGCCGTCTCAATGTACTCGACCCGGCTTTTGCGCCACGAGCGGCGGCTAGGCGTCTCGCTGCCAGCTGGTCCACTTCTGTCATCCGCGTCAGCATCAGCCGGAGGCTGCAGATCAACCGCCATGCTGCGTAGCGATATGCTGAGTGCACGTAGCGCGGGAAGTTGGGACAGGGCAAAGGCAGCGGTTGTTTGCAGCGGTGCAGTGGCGTCCGCGGTGCCCAGGCCCTCGGTGGCCTGCAGGAAGGCGAGTGGCGCTGCGCCGGACTGTGCCGTGGGCGCGGATGTAGGTGTCTCGGCGCTGCCACCATTGGCTGTAACCTGGGCGTCGGGATCAGGCTTGATCGCCGTCCGCTCAACAAGCCCGCGGAGTGTAGTCAGCAGGGCGTCGTTTTGCGCTTTTTCGGCTTGTAACTTGGCAGTCAGGCGCTGTGAAGCAGACAGCTTGCGACGCAGCGTAGCCACACCGGCAACGGAGGGTGCGTCGGGGTCGTCCAGACGCGAAAAGTCCAGACCATCGTAGTGACGCAGGCGCATCCAGGCACGGTCATCGGGCTGTAGACTGAGGATGTTGCGCATGACGTACAGTTCGAAGATGTCAAAATTGCGGTCGATAGACGAGCAAAGCAGTGTTTCTAGCTGATGCGTGCCGTTGTCAATCTCAAAGCGTGCGGCTTCTTCGACCGAAGTAGTGGCGATATCCTCGGGCGGGGCTTTGTTCTTTTTGCTTTTGCTTTTGCTTTTTCGCGGTGGCCGGAATCCAAGCGCCGCTGGTGGCGAGCGCAAGAGACCCTGTTCAATAGACATCAACGCACTTTCGGCGAGGATGTTTATGGCGTTGATGATGTCATCGAGCAGACTCTAGGAAGAGCGGAGACTGGGTTAGCGAACAAGGCGACGGTTCTTTAGTCCGAGGGATGCGCAAACAAAGACTCACGACTGGTGGATAGCCAAAATGCTCGGTGAGGATTTCTGTGTTAGCGGTCGCATCAGCCATGATTGCAGCCGAAAAGAGAAACTCTAGATCACGATAGCCTTGTTAGGAAGTAATGGCACAGACGAGCCTCGGTGATCGCATAGGCAGGCAAAACTGAAGCTCGTGATAAACCTAGAGGCGCGTTTTGGCCGCCCCGTCCCTGTGCTAAAAGGAAGATTGTCGTGTTAAACAAATATGAGCCAAGTGTTAATTTCCCCACAATTCTTAGCGATTGACACACTGCTACGTACCCCTTTCGGCTTTCAATGCATCCTCAGCATTCGCATTCCCGTGGAAAGGAGAACACGAACAAGTCATGTCATGGACAGGAGCAACATAATTCATATCCATAAATCAAATATCTTGATTCTTGCGACTCCAAGTGACTCCTATCAATCTTCCAGCTATCATTTTATTTTTTTATTTTTATATTTATCTTTATTTTTTTAGCCCTTCTCAAGCCTCATAGCTTCCCATTTTAGGTGCCTTCTTTTTTTTTTACTCTTTTGGGCTGCGATAAGGATTTGGCTTGGTTCCAAATAGAGTAGCTTCCCCTACTTCGTTCTTTCCCAATCCCATTTGGCTCTTTCTCTGAATTTTGCTAGAAGCTCCTCGACATTTTCTTATCCTCCTCTCTGCAAACATCTTCTCTTCTTTCATCGTCATACACGTGCTCTGGAGTCCTCTCCGCCAAAAAAAAATAATATTAAATAAAAACCCTTTGGATACTTACTCTAATCACTAGCCCTTATGGACAAGGCAAAGTCAATCTTCAAGGACGGATGGCATCCGGAGAAGCCGGGCCAAACCTTCCGTCAGCAGGTCGTAAGTATCTCGAAGCCCTCACATGGTCGTCTCAGCCCAGCCACGTCCCATCTCTTCCTCACACTAACTTGCACAGAATGGTCTCATGGGTCGCGACAAAAAGGCAGACGAAGAACATGCTAATCGCTACGTTACTCCCGTCTCCCAACTTCGAGACCCAAACTCCTTTGCTCCACCCCCCAAACGCACCGAAGGCAGCATCCGACCTCCCCCATCACCGCCGCCATCATCCAGTTCCCGCAAGCCCATAAAATTTCAGCCCGGGACTGACCTGTACTCGGCTGACCACAAGGTTGTTGAGCGATCGTCACACCCACCTACGTATCAGGCAGCCACAAGCCCCCCGCTGCAGATAACCCAGGGCTACGGAGAAGACTCACCGCCTGCTACTTCTCCTGCGGTGCCACCCAGCCTCCCACCACGGCTACCCCGCGTCGGAATACTACCTCATCCGTAGCATCGTCCGCCGTCAACAATGACCCGCCACCCCCGCCACCTCCAGTGCGCAGTGCGGGCAGTGTCGCAATCCAACCACCACCGCCTCCGCCAACGCGCAATGTCGTGGCGGCCATGCAGCCGGCCCCTTCCTCAGCCATGTCGCGATTAGCATCAGCGGGCATATCTGTGCCCTCGCTTGGAATCGGTTCCTCCTCTTCAGCCAGCGGCGGCGCTGCCAACGAAGCTACGGCTCCTTCCGATGCCTCGACAGCTAACTCTGCGACAACAACTTCAGGCGGTACAATGGATAAACTTTCGGCGCGTTTCCAGCGCTTCTCTCCTATGACCTCCCGCACTGGGTCTCCCGTCCCATCTCCCTCAAGCACGTCGACAGCCGTAGCCCCGCCTCCGCCGGCCCAGGGCACCACTCTCGAGCAAAAGCAAGCAGCTCTGCGTACCGCCCAGGCCCTAAACAAGGACCCATCCAAGGTATCTCTGTCGGACATGCGCAGTGCTGCGTCAACGGCAGACAATTTCCGCCAGCGTCACGGTGACCAGGTAGTGCAAGGCGCTCATAAAGCTCAAGAGGCAAATAGCAAATACCGCATTACCGAACGTATGGGCCAGATGAATCATAAGTACGGGCTATCCGAGAAAGCATCGGGGCTGGCTGCGCGTTTCAGTGGGGGCGGGAGCGGGGCCTCTGAAGCCACGGCCCCTACAACTACCTCTACTCCGACTCTCCCGCCGCCAAACACACACTCGCACCCACCCACGCATTCTACTACATCATCGATTCTCCCACCGCCACTCCCGGCATCTACACGCACACAACAGCGCACTAGCCCTTCAGACACATCTCCGCGCCCCGCTATCGCGCCACCCCCCGTGCTTTCGCCATCCTCGTCTCCAGCCGCTCCCTCTGCGGTGGGCAAGAAGAAGCCCCCGCCGCCTCCGCCCAAGAAAAAGCCCTCCGGCTTCGGTGGTGCTGGAGTTGTTGTGGGTGATGTGCCGCCGCCATTGCCAATGAGTACGAAACCGGCATGGTAGGAGGGGACAGCAACGAAAACCTAGTCGGACGGCAAGCTCAAAGATTAGGAAGCCTAAGATCTTGGGATTCGGCCGGGCCAGAACACACATGTCGCTTGTTCCACTCTCGCGGGCTTGTTAGTTAGCTGCTCGCTGTGGATTTCATCCCCTCCACATGCATATACACACACACACACCTGTTAGACATGTACCTACCTACCTTGTTCCGCGTTGTCTTTTCTTCTTTTTTGGAGGGTGAATATTTTCCTTTTAGTTATCTATATATATACATATCACAAGTACATGTATACCAATAGAGCTATACTAGTATCCCAAGATACACATACACAACTACACATATCACTTCTTCTCACTTCTTGCATGTCTGTTCTGTTTTTGTTCATTGTTATTGAAAGGCGCTGGGCAAGAAACCGAAGAACTACTTTGTCTTCAGGTTATACTATTTCTCGTTACCAACCGGCCAACTAAGTCATCGAAAGCTCTTTTTTTTTTTTTTTTTTTTTCTTTTTTTCCTCAATTTTTTAAGACAAGGCGAGTATTATAGAAGCTTTCCTTACACCTTCTCGGATACAAGGCCGTGCTTCCAGAAGGTGAAGTAGGGAGTCATACCATCCGCGCGGTAGTCCAGAAGGGCGATCATGCCATCGGGGTCCATGCTTTCGCCGCTGTAGAACTCGTATTTTTTGAAGTTGGGCAGCAGGGTTTTCGTGACAAACTTGTTGGCGGCAGTCTCGAAAGCTGCGACTTGATCAGCAGGCAGCTTCGCCTTGACAGCCTTCATGTATCCTGTGGTAGAGAAAGCAATGTACGTTAGTAACAGGAGCAATTTAGAATAGAAAACGGCGGAGGGGATAGAGATAGCACCTACCCTTCAAGTAGGTGAGGTAAGACTTCTTGTCAAAGTCAGTTCTCTGCAGACGGAAACTGTTGATGATGTTGTTGACCTTGACTTCGCCATCATCAAGAGCCTCTTCAGCTTCCTCGGCGGAAGCGTTAGCGCCAGTGTCTAGACGAAGATAAAGAAGTTAGTTGTTAGCAGGGGCTCAGTTCCAGCAAAGTTTAAGAAATGGAAGGATACAATGTTTTTGTAGTCCTTTTTTTCCATTGTTCAAAGGTACGGGTACTCACCAACATTGACAGCGCTCAGAGTGATCATGGCGCAGTCAGCCTCAAAAACAACACCATCGACCTCCTCCAGGTTGAAGGAGTCAGAGATCATCTCATCGCCAGTGATGATATCCTGTAAGCAAGTTAGTTAACTACCATATTCAAAAATGAATAGACAAGGGCAATTTTAGAGGGCCAGAAAGACGTCAAGTTGTCCCACAGACAGAAGCATAATCCGTATCATCGAGTCAAGCCATGATGCCAAAGGTAGGTTGACACAAGAGTAGCAGCTGTCAGGCCAACCCAAAGCATCAGATCTGCACCCAGCGACAGTCAGTTGCGACCAGGCCGCACCTTCCTGTAGCATGTGGGAACTATTGAGTTCAAAGAAAGCGAATAATTGCAGGCGAGATGAGATTGGGTTCGCGGCGGAAGTATCGAGGATCACGACTCACCTTGTAAATGAGCATTTTGGCGGTTGTTCCTAGGGTGTTAACCTGAAGACTAAGAGGTAGAAAGCTGCAATCAAGCAAATAACAGTGTTAGAAGACGAGACAAAAGTTGTTAGAGACGTCAAGATGGACTATAGAAACACTCACCAAGTATAGATATCTCGAAGAAGACAAGGAGAAGATTAGAGAATGAGGAGTAAAAAGATCAAGAGAAAGGGGAAGGAATAAAAGGTTTTCTGATGGGGAAAATTTAGCCTAGTACAAGTTTATGCAGAAGGTGCCCCTCTCTCTCTCTCTCTCCTTTTTTTTTCCCTAAGAAATCCACCCCACCCAATCCACACAAGGCTTACTTTACCCCTCATGTTTGTTGAACAGAGAGAGTCTCTACTATGATCAGCCATTGGCCAGGCTCTCTCTTCATCTACAGCTATATGATTAAATGTATCTGACTCTGTCGTCTATTGCCTACTACAGCCCTCTCTATGACCAACAGCACTCTGTCGGCCCATGAATAGAGGGGCAGGCCGGTAATCAGATCGTATCCTTGTGAAAACCCGGTCAGTCTCTTTTCATTCATCTCACCTTCAGCCACTACACACTTTTGGGGAATTTAGTGGGGAGGCGGTAGGATATAGATAGCGATAAGATAAGAATTCTGTGGCAGCTGTGCAGTGCAGCTGGCGTCGTTGCTCAGACACCTCCTCCCAAGGGTTGTCCCAGAAGAATCCCAGACCCTAATGCGACTCGAAAATGATAATGCTTTTGCTTTGGCAAGCAGAGTGGCGTTACAGTAAAGCCACAGCTATGTTACAGAATTATTGTGGCTGGGAGAAGCGAAAGGGATACAAGGTCACGGTGATCTATCATCAGCCCACCCGTACCAGAATGGGGTCGACATCAACGTTGGTACCTGGAGAAGGGGAGAGAGATGGGGAGATGGGTTTGGGGCTGGGGCCTGAGGGTCTGGGCATTGACGAGTCTGAGGAGAACAATACGACACGACACACACGAATTGGAAGTGAAGCATGGACATTGCGTGACGAACTAAGCATATGGAAAAAGAACAGGGCGGAAAATGGATCTGGACAGTGGGAGGGAGAGATGAGACAAAGGACGAGGGCGTTGGGTTTTTTTTTTTTTTTTTTTTCTAAAACGTATATATTATTATTATCATTGATTTTTTTTTTTCACATCACAATATGTATCATCGACTGGTGTTGCTCAAACCCGCCCATCTGTTGCTTACTAACAACGGGGGCATGAACCAAGGAAATGGAAATATACGTCACCGGAGAAAAGAAAAGAAAAGAAAAAAAAAGTATTATTAATAGCGGCAGTGGAACAGGAAAAAGGCATTGCCGACTCGACGACGTGCGTTAGGGATATTGGCCGTGTACTTTAGATTGCGTCTGGGAAAAACAGACCAACACCACATCACATCACATAAATATATATATATACCAGTCGGCAGCGTGGCTAGCGATAGTAGAACACGGAGGGATGCCAAATTTCAGCAGAGGGAGCAAATATCATGAAAAAAAAAAAAAAAGAAAGCAGAAAACGAGGTCAGTGCAGGTTAAACAGAGGCTATCTGTCTATCCATGCGTGACATGTCATGTCAGCAGTATCAGGAACATACCACCAGCACTGCGCCAAGGTGGTGATAAGCAAAACCTAGGTAGGCAGGCACTTGCTGCCATTCGCTTCTAAACTAGAGCTTTTGATTCTTTGTTCCCTTATTTTCCTCAGGCCGGGGCCAGAGACCCTAACAGTAGGGTTGGCTAAGCACAAGGCAATCTTATCCGCCTATCCGCTTATCCGCCATCCGCCATCCGTCATCAAATATCCAGCATCCAGAATCCACCAATTCATTCATTCCTCTGAACATAGAGACACAGGCCAATTGAGACAAGATGAAAAGAGAAATAAGTGGAGTATCGGTGTAACTCTAAAATCCACCCCGACTTCTGTTTGTTTGTACGTGACAATTTTTTGAAGGTTATGTTTCGAAAATATTCAATATTTTCTGGTTTTTCTTTGCTGGTGCGAGGGGCGCGGAGATCGGCAAGAAAAGGACGGTTGAGAAATAAATTAAAATATATATTAAAAAATATTAGACAAAAAAAAAAATAGACGAAAGTGGGAAATTCTGTAGAGGGTGGCTGGCCAGTTTCGAGCGGACCGGCCGGAATGGATAATGGATAATGGAGAATGGAGAATGGAGAGGGGACACAAACTTATAGGAGGCGTGCATATTATGCGGATAAAGAGAGACAACATACAGACATACAAACAGCTATAGATAGACAAACAATGACATGATGGGAGACACATTCGCCATCAGGTAAAGTACGACAGGGAAAAGAAGCCAAGAACAGGATGGGCAAGAGTAGAGCTCCACTGGGCGGGAATTCACGCAGACAGGCCAGGCCGACTGGGTTGTTAAAGGGAGATGTTACCGCAATCTGACCTGTCTTGCAGGAAACAGGTACTTGTAAAAAAGTGCGCACACACAAGTGTACATATGGGGTTAAAGACCCGTCCGGGTAGACAGGTCAAAGGTTGTGGGTTTGCTGCTGGCTGCGTTGCAGATAGCGGCATATTTCAAGCTTCCATACAATCGCAGTCAGTCGCGGATTGCCGTGGCCATTTCATGATGTGTTGCTTGTGGGCTCTGAGCAGCATAGGAGCTTCATGCGCTGCTATTATTGCTCTCCGTCGAGCTGTGTGCTTACTGGGACAGGCGCCTGCTGGGCTGATGACTGGGAGTTAGCTTGGCGAAAGGCTAATGCAATGCAACTCCTAGAAAGAGGAGAGGAGGAGGAGGTGGAGGTGGAGGAGAGGAGAAATAGCGCGTTCCGCTCCTCCCCTCCCCCCGTTGCACTGGGAAAAGGGCTTACACGATGGGCTGTTGTACACAGGTGCATGCATGCATGCATACAAACATGCAAACATGGGGATTACACACTACACCCAAACACAGGGGCAAGCAGATATACGGGGAGAACGGCGCAGGCGAGACTAGGTGAGAGAAAGCACGAGAAAGAGGGGGCGGCGACATGCACGATGATGTCGATCTGTGGCGAAGAAAGGAGGGGTAGTAGTGAGTCTGGCAACAAGCAGTATTTCCCCGTTCCGTCTTGCCCATTCCCGTTCTACCCTTGGTCTCTGGCCCTGGAGCATGCATGCATACTCTTCAGGTGTCTGGCTGTTTTGCTTTGCGGTGTCCTGGCGGCCGGCCTGGGTTGGTCTGAGCGTTGGTTGTGATGATGCGGATAGCATGTTTTAATTTTTAATTTTTAATTTTTAATTTTCTGATTTTTCTTTTCTCCTGGCCAGGAAGGCAGTCAAGCCAGCCCGCTGATTGGATACACAGGGAAAGTGGGACACAGCAGGCCAGCCGCCTAGAGTAGGAAACAATACCGCTATAGTTGGGTTGGGGGCTGGCTAGCCTCTAAGATTAGGCTGACTGACTCGAGCAGAGAGGGAGGACAGCAGGGGTGAACCTGGTTCAGAGGCTCAAAGGACTGGAGCAGGCCTGTGTTTGCGTCGCTTCCTGGTTGGGGCTTTATTAGATTTCATTTAATTCTCCTCCTGTGCAATCTGCAAACTTTGCTTGCTTCTCTGTCAACAGGCCAACCAAAGCAACAACACACAGCTTGGAAGATATGCTGTTGAATGCAAGAAAAAAAAAAAAGTGTGCTTGATTTGTAATGCTCGACGCCTAGAGCCCGACACCGCTCGCCCTCTGCCTTATTTCCGAACCGCCTGCCTGGCTGGTCTCCCTTGTTGTCGCTATTTTCGGTCTCGCTCCCACTCTTGCTCTCGCTCTCATTCTTCTGCCCGCCCGGCGTCTGGCTCTTTCGCTACTATGCTATCCATGTCCACGGCAATCAAGACGCGCGAGAGCACAATAGGAGGAGTCTGGGCCTACTGTATTCCATCCCTTTTGGTCGCGCCTAATTTTACAGGTGTATTTTCTCGTGCTTACAGGGAGAGAGCTCCAGAGCGATTCCGGCCCCGTAGGTTGGTGGCTTACAGGGCCATCTGCAGGGCATACGGCGCTGTGGACCCCTGAAAACACAGTGGCTAAACTGCTGTCAGAGGCCGAGTTGGTATTGTGTTAGTGTGCCGCCACGCGACAGTTGGTGATGGATGGATGGATGGAGTTTGCTGTGGCTAGCAGCTTGTTGTCCCAATCACTACTCACTACTATACCATCACCGAGAGGAAAACACTGGAAACTGGGAGCGCTGAATCTTGGTCGGTGTTGATTCCCCTACTTTCCTGACACGCTCGCCAAGGGATTTGAGGCCCCAAGAAGGAGACACCTCGAAAACAACAGGCCTTTTCTCTTGTTCTCTCGTCCACCACTGAAATGCTCGTCGCTGATCTTTATTCCCAGCAGAGTAGAGGGAGCTGCAGTCCAGGGCTGCTTATTGGCACTATCTTTGCATGCGGGGCCTAGAGCCTTTCTCACAGTGCGGTCACAGTGCGATTGCTTTTTGATTCTCAGCTTAGTGGGGCGCTCCTGCTGGGGCCTGCTGGGGTTCTTTTTTTTTTTTTCTTTTTTTTCTTATTTTCTTTTTTTGGTGATGATGTCCCGTCTGTCCTTATGACATGACATGCTCACTAGGCTGGTTGGTTAGGCTCATCATGAGAGGAGAGGGAAGGGGGGGGGGGGCATAATGAAGGCGTTGGTGTCGGTCGGTCTGTGCGCTTGGTACTTGGTGACTTGGTGTGCAATGCGCTCGTCGACCAGCACGGGGAGTGCTGTGTGACTTGTCTTTCTTGTCCTTCTGGACCTCTGGATCAATCTCTGTTATTTAATTTCACATGGCCTGCCGATTTTCTGCCCCCACGAGGGGCTACGCATTCAGTGTCTCCAGTCTCCAGTCTCCAGTTCCAGTCCTAGTATCTCTCTGTCTGTCTGCGTCTGCACTGTCTGCCATCTCCGTCCTTGCGTGCGTGCCGACCGAAGCCGAGCAGCCAGCCCCCCCCCCCCCCTAGCCCTAGCAGGCCATCTGTTGTGTGGCTACAGCGCCCCAGCGCCCTAAACAGCTCTGTTGCAAGAGACAGACAGGCCCTGTATTGCTACTACAGTGAGTCAGTGAGTGAGTGGCCTGTAGTTCTGGATGGTCTTGGTTTTTGTCTGTCCGTCCAGCAGCCCAACAGGACGGAGTTGACGTCGCTTAAAGAAAGAAGATATTTTATTCTGTTTAATCAATTGTGCTCTGCCGTATTTAGCTTGCACGATATGTATGTGCAATATACAAACAAGTCATTCTATTTATTTATTGCATGGGCTGGCTTGGGGGTTGTGCAGTCGTTCGTTTTAAGGCACGTAATTCCAATAATTCTGCGCTATAAATTTATTATCCATTTTTAAATTTTTTCTCTTTTTTTTTTTTTTTTTTTTCTTTTTATTTATTATTTCTTTTTCTTTTCCTTTTTTATTTTTATTTTTTTATTTTACCAAAATTTCCCTTTTATTCTCTCTTCTTCTTCATAGCTCCGTCCGTCGCCTTGGCTTGCCTTGTCTTGTCTTGTCACCCTGTTTCTCCTTCAACCTCTTGTCTATTAAAACGTCTAACCGCGGGTCTTTGTGTTCTTTCTTGCATCATTTTCTCCTTCTTCTACTTTGTCTCTTGTCTTTTCTTGCTGCTGATTGATCTCTCTTTATTCTTTTTTTGTTCTTCACCCTCTCGCAAATTACTTAGTCCGCTCGGATTCCGCCCGAAGCAAAGCATATACTCTGAATCTAGCCATTGTCACTGCAACTGCAACTGCAACTGCGTCTCGACGAATCAATCTCTGCCGACTGAACTTCCCCGTGTATATATCCCACACACACACACACACACACACACACATACGTACTCTCTCCCTCCCTCTCTCTCTCTCTCTCTCCCGCTTTGCCTCGCTACTGCCGCCCTCTCACAGCCCCGCTATGGCGCTACCTAATGCTACGCTCCTCGATGAGCTCCCACCACTCCCCGAATACTCCCTCAAGCCGCTCCCCGACTTGTTCCCCGGCATTGTCAGCGATGTCACCCTCGTCGCCATTCTCCCCGTGCTCGTGTACTGGATCACATCCATGTTCTTCCACTTCATCGATGTCTACGACTTCTGGGCCCAGTACCGCATCCACACCCCCGAAGAGATAACGTCGCGCAACAAGGTCTCGCGCTACGAGGTCGCCCGCGATACCATCATGCAACAAATCATCCAGATGGCCACCAGCATCCTCCTGTCGGTCACTGAAGACACACCCACCTATGGCCGCGAAGAATACGACGTGGCCGTCTGGGCCCAGCGCCTGCGTCGCGCCCAGCGTGGCTTCCCGTTGCTACTTAACCTTCTCGGCCTCAATGCCGCCGACATCTCTGCTAACATGGCCCAGTCCCATCCCCTCCTGGCCGGTGTGCTGGCTGGCGGCCACTACCCCAGCTTGACCACTCAGCTCAACAGCCACACCGTGCCGACCTTCGCGGCCTGGGAGCTGCTTGTCGGCCGTCTGATCTACTATGTGCTGGTGCCAGCCCTGCAGTTCATTGTTGCCGTTATCTGGGTCGACACTTGGCAGTACTTCCTACATCGTCTGATGCACAACAACCGCTGGATGTACAACACCTTCCACTCGCGTCACCACCGCCTTTACGTACCGTATGCCTACGGCGCCCTCTACAACCACCCGGTCGAGGGATTTCTGCTCGACACGCTCGGTGCTGGAATCGCTTACTTGGTTGCGGGAATGACCCAGCGTCAGGGCATGGTCTTCTTCTCCTTCTCCACCATCAAGACGGTCGACGACCACTGTGGCTACTCGCTGCCCTGGGACCCGTTGCAACACATCTCCAGCAATAATGCCGAGTACCACGACATCCACCACCAGAACTGGGGCATCAAGACCAACTTTTCGCAGCCGTTCTTCACTTTCTGGGATAAGTTGCTGGACACGCGGTACACTGGCACTCGCCACATTGAGCAGCGCATGCGCGTTCGCGAGGCCTTTGAGAAGAAGCAGCAGCAGCAGCAGCAGCAACAACAGCAACAGCAAGAAGAGCAGGAAAGAGGCAACGACCAAAGGAATCTCCGCATGCGCCGCCAATCGCAGCAACCGCTCGCCTCAGATCTCGGCCTGCTTAAGAGGCATCAATCTAGCGGCCAGACGCAGACGTGCGGCCACACCTGTGGCCAGAGCACCACTTTGCAACCGGCCGTGGTCTCGGTATCATCACAGCGCTGACGCATGTGTATCCTGTATGTTTGTTTGTTTGGTTGTTCGTTTGTTTCGTTTGTATCTGTCCAGGACCGGTCTGTGGCTTGAAGGGTTGCCCTCTTCTGACTTTTTGCTCTGTGTTTGCACAGATTCAATCTGTTGTCTTCTTATCACCTCTATTTTCTTTCTTTTGTCTTATGCTCTACGCTTATTTCTCTTCTTCTTCTTTTTTTTTTGTCTACCTGTCCTTTCCCCCCTTCTTTTTATTATTCTTATTCTTCACACGTCTGTATATGTCTTATCCTGCTTTGCCTGCGCTTGCTGCTTGCTGCCCTCTGCTTGTTTTCCTTTCTTCCCTTTGTTTGGCCGGTGATGATGTTACTGAAAATTAAGTTTTTACTGTCTTTGGAATTTTGCTTACTACGGCTAGTTTTTTTTTTCTTTTTTTTTCTTGGTTTCTTCTCATCTAGCTCTGTCTTCTTGGTTTGCTCAACTATTACCCGAACCGCTAGATTTATGTGTATATCCTGCCCTCTCTCTCTCCTTCTCTCTTCATCTCTATCACCATCCTTGACTATTCTCTTGCTGTCTCTTTCGTGTTCTGCTGCAGATACTGGTGGCGAAATAAAGCCTCCTATTTCATCGTCTCTTCTACTTGCGTCATAAATTGTACTACACCTTGCTGACACCCGTATTAACGCTGCCGCTAAAACCGTCTTGTTTTGTATTGGTTCTTGTTCCTGATTGAGTTGTAGTTCAGGAGCTGGCGCATGCTTCTCTCTTATTCCTCTGGATTGGATTCGCTGTCTTCTTCTCCTCTTTCTCCTTCTCCTTCTCCTTCCCTTGTCTCTCGCCTCCTGTTTCTTGTCTCACACCCTCTCGTTTTGATCCCAAGACTTTTTCCTTGGACATTAAGCCTAAGGCTTCAGCAAGCAAGACGCCAAAGTAAGTGACGGAAGCTATGCGTGTCAACATAAGCAAGGAATGTTAGTTTGCGTCTAGCTGATGTATGCAAGAGGTTAGCTGAAGCTGATGTTACACATGGCTTGGGCTGTGGTATATATATAGCCTTTGTAAGTGGGGGCAGCATAACACGACCTACATTAATTTGCATGAGAAACTTTTACTTTATTCTTTCTTACTCTTTAATCTCTATTATCGAATTGCATGTGGCACATTAAGCTCTGTGTTGGGAATGGTGGACAGATGTCCTGATATTCACGCCGGCACTGAACTCATTGGAGCAGTCGAAAAGAAACAAGCCTATCGGCCTACACAGAGCCTATCATGAGGACGCCTGATTTAGATTATCTTGGACGCTGTAATAGTCCTTCTGGGATTGGTCCGCTGTGCAGATAGATGCGCAGTTGGAGCGCCAGCCGAGCGGTAAATATCGCCGTTAAGGTGGACGGGTTGGTCAGTGCTGAGTAGATATGGTCATGAAAGGAATTGGGAATTCAAGGAGGTTAGAGGTACGGAGCCCGAGTTTCTCTTTGAGGGCATGGCATATGAGAGGCAGGTTCGACCAAGTCCAGTTAGTATAGTAAATAGTATTAACGGGCAGGTCTTGAGACCCATCGGTGAGCAGTCCTTCCTTCTCCGGGCATTTTCTTTTTGAAATGGTCACTTTCGTGAAACTGAATATAATGAATATATGCAGGGCCTCCGTAACTCGCCCATTTCCCATTAAAAGGCTGGATTATCTGCTATAACAGCGAGTCGTCGTCCTATTGTGCCTGAGGCATATCAACAACCATCTAGGACGTCCGGTTGTATCGAAATAGCCAACGTGTATATAACATATGTACCATTCGCAGGAAAGAAACCTCGCCTTCTTCACACTTTCTTTCTCTCACCTCACATGGTAAACAAAAAAAGAAGAGCTACACACACACACACAACTTGGTTGGTTGCATACATGTACCACAACCACCTACCTGCCTACCACTTTACCCACCTACGGTGCACCTGCTCCGAGCAAAAAGTAATCCCACTGGGGATCGAACCCAGGACCTGTCCCGAGACTTTGCACACTCGGGTGTGAAGGGACCGTCATACCACTAGACCATAGGACTATTATCGCCGGGAATATCGGGACTTAGTAATATATTTATACCCTGCTGTGTAACAGCAAATGACGAGCTGCTACTCTTTCCCGGGTATCCAACCCCGGAACCCCCGCAGGCACGCCCTAGGGCTATGCTGGATGGAGAGCCCTCCTGGCCTAAGCGCCGGACCCTAAAAAGTCATAGGAGACGTTCAACTTCTAAGCAAACCTGCAATTGCTGACCGCCCAGGAGTTACTGGAAGATGACATCAGCCAGCAGTCCCTGTCCGGAATACGCCGTCGTATTGCTGCGAGATATCAGTAGGTAGACGTTAAAGAATACAATAACAATAACAATAGCAAATGACGAGCCCTGCAGAGGGTCAGCGCCGTTTGATCTCAGTGATTCCAATAGACGTTAAATATCTTCAAATCAGAAGACAACGAGCAAGGCGCATTGGTATAGCTTAGCGGGTTTGTGAAACTGGGCAATAGTGCGTTGAGGAATGATACAGATGAAGGGATTTTATATCTTCTCGCAGCGTAGACCGCCCTCCGTATCTGAAAAAGAAAACAACCCTCCGACGGGGTCTTGAGCAAGTGTGCAGGCTGAGTTACAGCTGGACCTACTCAGCAAGAAGCTACCGGACACGGTTTCGGGCCTATTTGTGTGGCTTATGCAACCGTGATAGAGAAGCTGGGCTCGTATAGGGGGAGGGGGAGGGGGATGGGGAGGAGGTCTACCACTGAGGCGGAGTATTGACGTGCGGCAACGGGCGGGCTGGGTTGTAACTACAGGGGGACTTGCAAACTTGAAAGCAACCGTCGTGCTGAACATAGTCGTGCAGCCAGCCGAGCGTTGTTTGATCCCCGCGATTTCCGTGCGCGTCAAGTCACTGTAGTGCTGATGGGGGAGCTCTAGTCCGCTACTAATAGACGATGGATTGAAGCAGGCCCCACGACTAATGATGGTAACCACAGAAGGCCTAGATGGGAGCATGTGAAGGTCGAGACATGGCGATAAAGACAGGGGTCATACCGGCCACTAACCCCCAAGTCTGTGCTGTGTTTGGTGAGAGTCTTTGGCCAGATTACCACCATAAACCAGAAAGAACCAGCCCAAAGCTTGACACTATACCCAAGCTCTGATGACTGTGAGAGTCTCAACTCAGGATCCATCATCAAGAGAGATAGAAGCATGATGACGTAAGGACATAGTGTGACCAGCCAAGGCCCGCTTCATGAAGAACTCGGAATACAATCCAATATAGATATAGAACCCCCAATGGATTAACCTTCAATCCATGGTCAAAAGCCAGCGCCGGGAAAACCTTGAAGCCCGTACAAAAGGAATATCACAAGTAAATCCTCCCCTCCCTTGGGCTTCTTGACGTAGTACCAGGCCAAAGCGGGTAAACACCGGTTCTTATGGCTCGCACAAACCCTATTCCCTTCTTAGCTTCTTAGGACCTTAATCCAGCCTTGACTACACTTCACCGCTTCGTTCATCTTCCCTCTCCCCCCCCCCCCCCAAACACGCCCTCTACCCACAACTATGACGACCCCAGAGCTGAATCTTATTGTAGCTGCCACACGATCCATGGGCATCGGCAACAAGGGTGGCCTTCCGTGGACAGGCTTACGGAAGGAGATGGCCTACTTTGCCCGTGTGACAAAGCACGTGCCAGCAGGGGTAAGTCGCCTTTGACGCCATTCTCACTACAGACTTTCACTCATCTTCACCCCTGCATTGTCTAACCACCACGGCAATCGTCTAATTCATTGTCGTTCACAGACCGCTCCTGGTGCTTTCAATGCCGTTATCATGGGCCGCAAGACATGGGAAAGCATCCCAACACGCTTCCAACCGCTTAAAGACCGGCTCAACGTCGTCATCAGCCGGAGCTACAGCGCGCCGCAGCCTGATAGCAACGACTCGACAAACCGTGTGCGCAATCCCGTGCATGCACCCTCGCTAGAATCAGCATTGGCGTATCTAAGTGCACTTCCGGCTAGCCAGCTGGCCCGTGTCTTTGTTATTGGGGGCGGCCAGATCTACGCCGCAGCGCTGCAGATGCCTTCGGCGACTAGAGTTCTCTTAACCCAGATCCGCAGTGAGTTTGAGTGTGATACACGGTTCCCGCTGGTTTTGGGGGAGGGTGGGGACCCGGGCTGGGTACGTGCAAGCGATGATGACTGGGAGGCGTGGACGGGCGGAGAAAGCGCGAGGGGAGTCCAGGAGGAGAATGACATAGATTATGAGTACCAAATGTGGGAGAAGGTATTAGTATAGCGTACATTTAGTAGTGCACATGAAATGAACTAGCGTATGGAATTCAAGTTATCCTCCTTCTATTTTCTGTGATGATACAAATACAGCGTCGTTCAGTATAATACAGTTTGTTGGTTTACACCCACCCACCCATACACCCATCCATCCTCTCCATTGTTACGGCTTCTTCTCCGCTTCAGCCTTCTTCTCAGCCGCCGTCTTCTCTGAAATCAAGGTAGATGGCCGGTCCACCAGGACATATTCCTCCCACGGCGACTTTCTGAACAGATCCATGGCAAGCAGGAGGTCGTCGTCGCTGCACCGTTCCAGGTCCTTCAAGCTAGAGCGGATCCAGGCGACAATAGCCGCAATATGGCGGGCGTCAACATCTTCCCGGGCCTTGAACAGATTGCGCCACACAGCACTGCCTAGTACAGCATCGCCGCGCACTACGCCTTCATCATAGGCCATGATCACGCCCCGCCACTGCACAAAGATGTCCTTGAGGTAGCGTTGGCGCATGGTGGCCGACGTCAAGTTGTGGTTGACGTCCATCACACGCTCGCAGTCGAAGAAGAAATGGTCGCTAAGCTGGTGTTGCCACGAGCGGGCTTCTTCCTTTTCTAGG
This sequence comes from Ceratocystis albifundus, assembly GCA_002742255.2. NCBI lineage: Eukaryota > Fungi > Ascomycota > Sordariomycetes > Microascales > Ceratocystidaceae > Ceratocystis > Ceratocystis albifundus. The sequence goes on along the minus strand of MAOA02000030.1, from coordinate 869,075 downwards.
CAACGTAGACGTGCAAAAAGAAGGTACATGTGGAGCATGGTGACTTGAGACCACGTGCTAAAGGTGGGCAGGAGGCCGAAGTCTAGAGGGGGCAGTATTAGCAGGTGATTCTAGACAAGCCAAAAGCATTTGGGCTCGATTTTAATGCTTCCCCAGCCTGTACACCAAGCAAAACACGAAAGAAAAAAAAGAAAACTGCAACTTACGTTCGTGCCAAGGCCCCTCGGACACGCCAATCTCTTCGCCCTCTTCCGTCATCTTCACCTCCTCCTTGCGCCTCATCTCCAGAGGCACCCTATAATCTGCCGCCTTCTTGCACTGTGCATAAGCCAGTTCGGTGGCGCTGAGTTTCTGGTACTGCTGCGCAATCTTGGTCTTAGCTAGTCCGCCATACGCATCACGCGGCATGCGGATACCCTGCGGCAACGACCGCTTTGGCATTGGCGGCAGATCCGCCGGATCGTACGCGGGCTTCTTTGCATTGGCGCCTGTCGAGTAGGCGGCATGCTGGGAGCCGGAGGTGAGGAATGGCAAATGGGTGGTGAAGGCAGAGACGGTGGGGATCAGATGGGAATGACTGTCGAACCGATGGGACAAGTGCCTCGCTAGACGACAAGAAGAAGACGTGGGAAAAGCCATTGTGTGGGATTCTTAAAATGCCCAGTTGTTGTTGTGCTGTTTGATCGAGTTCTTTGCCAAAGGTTGTTGACTTAATTTTCACTGTAATTCTTTTTTTTCTTTTTTTTTTTTTTTTTTTTTTCCTGGGTTGAAAAAAAAATGGAGATGCTTGTGATTCGTCGTAAGGCTGTAAGGGTTTCCTTTCTTTTGAGGGTTGTGGGATTGAGAGACCCAGTGTGAACCCATTATTCACACCATTTCATGCATGCTCTGTCATAGTAACACAGTATTTATGACGTATTACCTGTCTGCCTCCTCGATCCCTTGTACGGACAGCCAGAGCATCCTGTCCGTATGCCTATTCTCGTCTGATCCACCTTACACCGACATCCGTGAGAATACCAGCGATGCATTCATTCCACCAAAACCAAAGCTGTTGGATATTACAGTATCAACACTGTCCATCTGCACTGCTTTGGGCCCGACAAAGCGCAGGCTTGGATCCATCGCCCGGTCGGGGTTGTGTAGGTTCAATGTTGGTGGAAGCGTGTTTTCACTGATGGCTAGCACCGAAAAAAGCGCTTCTAGAGCACCTGCTGCGCCGAGCAAATGCCCCGTGGCGCCCTTGGTGCTGCTTACCATGGCTTTGTTGTTGCACCCCTTCAGTAGAGCTGCTATAGCAGCAGCCTCTGCCTTGTCGCCCACCACAGTGCCCGTAGCATGAGCGTTTATGTAGTCGATTTGATCTGCACTGATGCGGGCATCTTTCAGAGCACGCTGCATGGCCTTTAAGGCACCGCGTCCATCATCCCATGGGGCCGTCATGTGGTGGGCATCCATGCTCCGTCCGTAGCCCTTGATCTCAGCATAGATGCGTGCGCCTCTATTGCGTGCATGTTCTAGCTCTTCCAAAACCAAAACAGCAGCGCCTTCAGCTAGGACAAAGCCGTCGCGTGATTGATCAAACGGCCGACAGCTATGCGCAGGATCATCGTTGAACGCGGTAGCTAGAGACCGTGCGCGACCAAACCCGGCAAAGGCAAGCGGGTTCACACATGACTCAGAGCCGCCGGCAAGCATGACGTCGCAGTCTCCATATGCCACAGCACGAGCAGCTGATCCAATAGCATCTGCACCGGTGGTGCAGGCAGTTGAGTGACAGTCCCCGGGCCCAGTAAAACTGTATCGCATGGCAATATGGCCGGCAGCCATGTTGTGCAGGGCAAGAGGTACAAACAGAGGTGATACCTTTTTCTGGCCCTAGAAACAGAACAAACAATAGAGAGAAGGTGTCAGTGATGCTGCTTTTCTTTTAGGGATTGTGCAATGCGGCAATGTTCAACTCACGCCCCCGTCGAAGCTTCTGGACTGCGTGCATATCTCCTGGAAGCCTCCGATGCCGTTTCCAATGGACACGCCGGTTTGTGCCCGGTCCGTCTCGTCCTTGGGCTTCCACTGTGCGTCGTCAAGTGCCATATCTGCTGCGGCTATGGCATATTGTGAAAACAAGGATAACCTTCGCTTCTCTGCCGATGTCACAAAGCCAGCACCACCACTCCACATGTCCAAAGGAACTACCCCGCCAACCGTACTGGTTAAAGATTTCCACTCAGGCCCGTTCTGGGCTACACTAACAAGCCCGGAGGCTCCTTGCGCCAGGCGCTTCCAGACATGCTGCACGCCCACGCCCAGAGGACATAGGGCGCCAAGACCAGTGACAACGACTCTGCGCATTCCTGATGCTGTTATAGCGGCATTAGCAATGATCAATCAAACCTGTGTGGCCAAGTTGGCCGTAGTGAAGGGTGCAAGCGGGAGGAAGGAGCAGCGTCTTAACAGGAGCAATGAGGCAAAGATGAAGCTTAGGTGTGTGTGTGTGCGTGAGTGTGTGCGCGTATCACGTACCTTGGCCTATGAAAAATTGACAGGGATCCTAACCCGATGCCTCGGTGTAGAGCGGCTCACCGAGGATAGGCCCCATTTTAGCCCCTAGCATGTAGTCAAGGATAATTTCCACAGGGCTTCTACAGGAGTTCTTCCGTTAAGCCCCACCATAGAAGCTGGTGCCCTGTGCGGATCGCAAGCATGCCCTGTTTAAAACCAACCAGCCATAAAGTTGGCCAGTTCGTCGGTGTCACAACCGCAGACGCCCGGCCATGAGCAAAAAGGCAAAAGGTTCAAGACAAGCCCCAATACATTATTATATGACTATATAGTGCAGTATTTCTTTTCTTGTGTGCTCTTATACGATATTACAGCTGTTACCTCCAAGCTCAGACATCCCTTTGTTGCAACGTGTCTTTTGCGCCTCTGCCACTTCGTTACTGGTGTGGCCACAACCTGTCCTTCGTTCTTCCTTTGGCCCTCCACTCTTGCAACTGATACAATACGCTCGCCGTGGCATTTTATATGATATAGACTGTCATCTGCTCTGCGGGCCCATGGCTCGTTCTTCAGCCTCAAAAGCCGCTTCTGGCTCTACTGCCCGTAGCCTGGAACCCAGGGCAGCCTATATCAAAAGCAAAGCCTTGATCCATGGCTCTGGAAGCGAGGCCAAGGCCACCCATGACGACGGTGATGACGATGGTGGCTTCTCTGAAAATGAGGGCCTTTTGGCCTCTTCAAGCGACGGGATTGAGCTGCGGCACTTGCACCACAAGTCCAAACTCACAGCCCCAAACTCAGACCCAGACGCCACGCTTCCCGTCTCATCGGATAGTGACGAGGACAGTGATTGGGAGGAAAACTCTCCGTACCCCGAGGTTCGTGCTGCTGTGCACAACTACGACGAAGAAATGCCCTGTGACACGGTGCGTGTTTGGGTCATCGGCCTCGGCCTTGTCGTCTTTGGAGCCTCCATGAACTCCCTGTTTTCACTGCGCTCGCCCTCCATCAGCGTCAGCGCGTTGCTTGCCCAGGTAATTGCCTGGCCATTGGGCCACGGGTGGGCGCTATTAGTGCCTGATCGCACTTTCAATATATTCGGCCGCGAACTGAGTCTCAACCCGGGGCCGTTCAATATCAAAGAGCACACCATCATCGTCATCATGGCCAGTGTATCGTTCAGTGTGGCTTATGCAACAGATATCATCCTGGCCCAGAGAATCTTCTACAAGCAGAATTTTGGACTTGTGTGGCAACTGATGCTGACTGTATCCTCACAGTCGGTAGGATACGGCATTGCCGGTATGCTGCGGCGTTTCCTAGGTACGTCTTTATCCTTGCATCTTTGGACGTCCTCGAAAGCTCATAGCTAACACTTACCCCCTAGTCTATCCTGCTTCTATGATTTGGCCTGGAAATCTGGCGGCCATCACCCTCATGAACGCCATGTACGAGAAGGTCCCCGATCGCGACCCTTCTGTGCTTGGCGGCAACATGCTGCGCTATCACTGGTTCGGGCTCATGGTGGGAGCCTCTTTTTTATACTACTTTATCCCGGGCTTTCTTGCCCAGTTCCTAAGTGTCTTCAGTATCGTCACATGGTTCGCTCCTAAAAACGTAGCTATCAACCAACTCTTTGGTGGCGAGAACGGACTCTCACTTTTACCTCTGACGTTCGACTGGACCCAGATCACGGGATACGTTGGGTCGCCGCTGGTTCCCCCGTGGTAAGATATGCCTGCCGGTCGTTCATAAAAACCTGGACACCAAACTGACGATCAAGGTGTCTCTAGGGTTGCCATTTTCAACACGCTCATCGGTGTAGTCGGCTTCTACATCATCCTCACTGCTTTGCTTCATTTTTCCAATACTTGGTACTCGTACTATCTACCTATCAGCGACTCTGCAACCTATGATAATCTCGGCCACAAATATGATACCAACCGCATTTTGTCACCGGAAATGACGCTTGACGAGAATGCGTACAAGAACTACTCACCCCTCTTTATCAGGTACCAACGAACCCCATAAGTGGCTGTAGCAACATGGAGATGAGTGTGACTAACACTCTGTAGCACCACCTTTGCCATGGCCTATGGCCTGTCTTTTGCTGCCATCGCAAGTCTAGTTGTATATACGTGGCTACACCATCGCCACCAGATCATGAACCAATGGCGTGACAGCACACACGAGAAGCCCGATATCCACATGAAACTGATGCGCAAGTATCCCGAGGCTCCAACATGGTGGTACATGAGCTTGTTTGGCATCGTGAGTCCAGGTCTAGCTATTATTCCTCTTGGATTTGCTCTTATTACTGACTATAACACTCTCTTAGATGATGTGCATTGGATTCATTACCGTCTTGGGCTATCCTACCAATCTTTCGTGGTGGGCGTTCCTACTGGCAATCTTCCTTGCCTTTCTATTTGCCTTGCCGGTTGGTATCATTCAGGCTGTCACAAATAACCAAATTGGCCTGAATGTGCTGACCGAGTTCATCTACGGTTATATCCAGCCAGGCCGGCCGTTGGCACTGATGCTGTGAGTACCCATGCCCCCTCCCTCTCTGGCCTTCTCTTGCTTGCTAACTGCTGCCTCCCAGTTTCAAAACCTATGGCTTCATCACCATGTCGCAAGCCCTCAACTTCGTCTCTGACCTCAAGCTCGGTCACTACATGAAGATCCCACCCCGGACTCTCTTTCTCACCCAAGTTGTCGCTACTACGGTTTCGTGTTTCGTGCAGGTATTTACTTTGAGTGCCTCACTAGCCACCATCCCCAACGTGTGCGAAGCTGATCAAGCCGACCACTTTACCTGCCCCGGCGGTCGTGTTTTCTTCTCTGCTTCGGTGATCTGGGGCTTGATTGGGCCAGCGCGCGTCTTCTCTCCCGGCCAGATCTACTACGGGCTATTTTGGTTCTTCATTGTCGGTGCAATCACGCCCATCTTGCTGTTTTATGGTGCCAAGCGCTGGCCGCGCTCTTTCATGAAAAATCTAATTGCTCCGCTGATTTTTGGCGGTGCTGGCGCCATTCCGCCTGCCACGCCGCTCAACTACCTCAGCTGGGGCATCGTGGGCTATTTCTTCCAGTACCATCTACGTAAGGTCCATCCACGCTGGTGGACACGTCTGAACTTCTTGACGGCATCTGGCCTTGACTTGGGTCTGGCTCTAGCCACGGTTTTTGCCTTCTTCGCTTTTACCATGCATGGCATCGAGGGTCCAGATTGGTGGGGCAATAGGCTAGGCAAAAACACACTGGATGCCCAGGGCGGAGCAGTGCTAATCAAACTACCGGAGGGCCAGACTTTTGGGCCCAAGTCGTGGTGAGTAGGCGGTGAATCATCTGGAAAGAGTATGAGGAGGGAGAGGAAGTTAGACAAGTAGGATGGGATGGGATGGGATATATAAGGGAAGCAAGATATAATAAGGATATTAACAAACTACTGTTGCAACGGCGCCAGGCGTATATAAAGGGATTCTATGGCTACAAATACACAACGTCATCAAGGCTTTAGGCTTTACCTATCTTCTCTTCACGCTCACACGCTCACTTGCACATCTACCCACTCATCGCTAGTTACTTTGTCTTTTTACAGAACCAGCCTCGCCGGCTCGTTTTCCAGGATCAGCTTAACACGCTCCAGGAAAACGGACGCACGGTTCGCCTCACCCTCGGGAACGACCAGCGAGAAGACGTTGTTCGCGGGGTCAAACGACGCTGACACAGGGGCACCAGTAGCCACGGCGCGAGGGGCCTTCTTGCCAGCCAGAACATCGATAATGTCCTGCTTCGGCTTGGAGGCTCTGGCAGGCGGAGCTAGGAACGAAGTCTCGGCCAGAGCCTCGACCTGAGGCACATAAAAGCCACGTGAAACCTTGGCCGCGACAGAGTCAAGACCCAGCACAGCGTTGAACAGGTCATTGGCAGAAGGGGCGCGAGGCAGAGCGGGCAAGTCATCATTAGCCAGTTCAGAAGCACGCGAGATGAAAGTGCTAAGCGGTAGGTTGACACCAAGAGACTTGCGGATTTTGTGCTGTGCCTCGAGGACCTTGGTCAGCGATACGGGAAGAGTAACCTCAAGGTCCTGAGGGATGGGTTCAGCAACCAGTTCCTCAACGGGGGCAGTAGACTTCTTGGGCTCGGGCTTCGGCGCGGGCTTGATGTTGCTCAGGTCCAGTTTAGCCAGAGCGTCGAAGCGAGCCTTAACACGGCCAGGGGCATCAGCACCGATGGAGCCAACGTAGGCCAGAATGTCACCCTTGGTCAGGCGGCCATTAGGTCCGGTAGCAGGGATAGTGTTGAGAGTAGCCTTGTCGATGTGGTGGGCATGCACGAGACCGAGCACGGAGGGCAGCAGGGTCTGGTTCTGAGCAGGAACAGAGCCAGAGGCAACAGGGCCCGAGCCGGCCTTTGGAGCCGCAGCAGGGGTGGGGGACGAAGCAGTAGCTGTAGGAGCAGAGGTTGAGGAAGAGGAGGGGGAGGCAGAAACATCGGCCGGGATTTCAAGGGTGGACAGGTCATCGTCGATCTCAGCGACGACGGCAATGCGCGTGCCGACGGCAATACCCTTAGAGCCACTTTGGGTGAAGATCTTCATAAGTACACCTTCTTCCTGGGCCTCGACGTCCATGGTAGCCTTGTCCGTTTCGATCTCCAGTAGTACATCGCCAGCCTGGAAGGTCTGGCCCTCGGTGACGCGCCATTGGGCGATGTTACCCTCGGTCATAGTGGGCGAAAGCGCGGGCATGGTGAAGTTCTGGGCAATGAGACTGCGGGCGGTGGAGTGAAAGCCTAAAGAAGGAGGATTAGGCGAGTTAGTTTCTGAGCTGTCGACCGATGATACATCAGGACGGAGAAGTGTCGGAAGTGCGGCAGGAGGAGGCTACTTAGCCGCCGAATGGCAGCACAACTCAAGAGGCCAACCCAAGATCCATAACTATTAATATCAGATAAGATGATCTGGAGACATCTTCAGATTGAACGGCGCCTCCCTGAAGACAGCCGGAGCCTCTCTCCAATAAGACGGAGCACCCCCTCCCCAACTAATCGGGACCGAAAGAAGACTCACCACGCACACCCACACGACGTCCTCCTGCCCGCAGGCCGGCAAGCACAGCGAAACGCGCAGTCGACATTTTGTGTGCAGAAAGAAGAGAAAAGATTAGAGCCCGCAAAACAAAGAAAAAAAAAAAAAGAAAATAAATAAAAAATTAAAAGAAATGTGCGATGTTTAGGGAAGAGTTGAATTGAGCCTCAACGTTTAGCTTCGCTTCAAATCGCTCCGAAAATGAATTAAAAAAATTAAAAATAAAAAAAATTAGAAATAAAAATAAAACAGGCCATCAATATAGAGAGGAAAAAAAAAAAACCCCTCTCTAGACGTCCACTATAAAAACCCCCCGCCTCTATAAAGCCCCTGTAGCCGCCCTTGCTTCAGTGGGCTACAGGCGCCTAAATCGCAAAATGAAAATCTAAACAAGGTTTGAGCCTTCTTGGCTCGGATTCCCCCGGAAGACTACACAAGGCAAGCGTAGCCGCCGTCGCAAGATATGGCTTAGTCATCGTCAAACGAGAACAATGTCGTAACCCTTCCCTTAACCCTACCCCACTTGTCTTTTTTTTTTTTCCCCGTTGAACGGATGCCCCACCCAAGTTCAGAAACCTAGGATGAGACGAGTCTTTGTCATCGTGAAGTTCAGTGTTCAGCGACACGACACATCCATAGCAGAAACATGGGTGTTGGAAGCTTTCTTGCTAGTTAGAATTGTCAATTGGAGATAATCCACAGTCTTTGTGCATTTGCATTTACATTCTAGCTTGTTTAACTTGCTCCCTTCATCACAATGGCCCTAGCGGTTGCCCTAGCCCGAGCTCCCGGCTCCGCTGTCTATACAGCTACCTCCGTCCGCTCTCCTCTGCTAATGCGCATACGCCCACACACGCGCCTTGTCTCGCACAAGGCCCCCACTAATCTTCGGCCTAATCTTTCTGCGCTGAAGCGCCGGGCGCCAGCTCCCACCTCCTTGTCGGTAAAGGATACGTCCAAACCTGTTCCACCGATCCAGGCCTCTCAAACACCTTCACCGTCATCGCCGCCCGCTGGCTCGCAGTCATCACCCCCTATGCGAGGAACTGCAGTCACGCTGACTTCGTACGCTTACATGCGCGACATAGCACGCAAAACGGCACCAACTACCTTGTATCAGGCACCAAACCACTTCTGGATGTACGCCAGCAGCTGGGCTACAGGCGCCTTCTGTTTCGCCTATGCTGGCTATCACTTGACCACTATCTACTATGATCCACCGACGGGACTAGCGTGGTATGTCCCCAAAATGTTTGGAGTCATCTGCGTGGCCATGGGTGCTCTGGGTAGCTACTACATTCTGCGCTCGTCGAATGTGATCCACCGCATCCGCGTATTGCCACAATCCCAAACGTCCACGCCAACGGGGGCCGCTGGTGTCCAAACGGGCTCCAGCGTTGCGCAAATCGTCAGCCAAAAAATCACCGAGCTGCCGCTAGAGATCGAGGTGAAGCGCATGCTGCCGTTCCTACCGGTACGTGTAGTCAACACGACAACGTCGTCTGTGTCTATGGATGGTACTCTGGCCAAGCCAGCACCACAGCACCTAAGTGAGGCAGAGCGCCATGAGCTGCGGCTGGCTCAAGAACGCGCACGTGCAGCTGCCGTGCAGTACGAAAAGGACCATCTAATGACAGCCCCGTTCCGGCATTTTGCGCGCGGTGCCCAGACTGCTTGGCATGGCGTTAAACAAGCACTAATCGGCAGTGGCTTTGTTAGAGTCAAGGTTGAAGGTGTCGGGAAGGGCACGTATAAGCTCGATGTGACCAATGGACTGGCTCTCAACGAGGGCAGAGTCCTAGATAAGCTAGTCAAAATCGAGATGAAGGAGGCGCCTAAGGGCCTGCAGTTGTACCGCAGCTAGAGTGGCGCAGCGGTGTAGGGGCGGCCAGGAGGTCAGGGCAGGACAAGACATGACGGGAAGCATGAGCTTTTTTTTTTTTTTTTTCTTTTTTCTTTTTCTTTTTTCTTTTTCTTTTTCTTTTTCTTTTCTTTTTTCTTTTTCTTTTTCTTTTTCTTTTCTTTTCTACTTTTCCCTTTTGCGTTGGCCGTGAGACTGTAAGATAGCGATGGGGTGGGACAGGTTATAGAACGAAGAGGACAGTGTGCAACAGATATGGTACTCTAGGTAGGCATGGATGAGGATAGATGGAAGTGTGTGTGTGTGGCGATATGTGAGAGTACGCGAGGGTGCAATAAGATCATGGCCAGCGTACAGCCAGCGTACATCCCGTGTACAATGACGGCGATCGCTGTGACAACAAGGAGGGGGGAGGGGAGCTGGCAGTGTGTAATTCAACAAAGCTCTCATCCGTTGCTTCACTTTCTGGTGAGCCCAGTCAACTATGCAACACCTCGTCCATGTCCATTTTAATCACTCTGACATCTTCCTCTCAATATCAATATCCCCTGTCTTTCTTCTTATACCCTACGGTGGCTATCCATAAGCTGTGTTGAGCCAGGCCGTTGTGGTCATCCCTGAAGCCTGTGTAACATCAACCCAACGTCACTCAGCAGACGGCAAGATAGGCAAGTCTTCTGACCTTTGCGTGGTTTTCCTTCTTTTCTTTTATTTTTTCTCGGTACGCCCTCTCATTCCTTGGAAATAGATGCTGATACTATGGCTGGGCTTCTTTGACACTACAGTCATGTGATTCCATCAGCGCAAAGAGAAGGGGGAAGCAACAGAGCTATCTGAGCCACATGATTGCATTGCATCATGACTTGGGATGAAGGTGTGTTTACAGAGCAAACAGCGCAAACACCATTTTTCGATTCGATGCTCGACCGGTTGTGTGATCTTTTCCGTTCTGATGTCTCGATATTTGCTACTTTGTTCTTGTGAGAAGCCTGGCCCCCTCCCTAAAAGACTGCTGAGGAAGATACACAACACCCCCCCCCTCCCTCCCCTCCTCTCCCCTCCCCTCCCCGCGCCCTTCTTGTACGACGGTCCATCCTAAAGGGAGAAAGACGCCATAATGAAAAGGGAAAGCAGCTGCAGTTTTGTTTAATGTCCCTTTGTCTTTTCTGCTTAACCACGTACGAATATCAGCGCACGCAATGTTGACACGTTCCTGGCCACAGCAGGGCATTGAATGCATGTTGGGGTGGAACAGAATGGGTCTCTCCTGTATCTTTTGTTCTTTCTGTCACTCTAGCTGAGGATTCACTCCGCTCGTCTGTTGCCGTATGTCTCTCCGCAGCGCAAACCCACGCAAACCTTGGTATCCCCAGCCCTCGAAGCCTAACAAACACCTAAAGTGCCCTTTGAGATCCTTTGTCGGGCTGCCTGTCCAGTCATCAGCGCCAGGTTGTTTCGCTTTAAGCTATCATTGGGTTCTGTTTAGACTTGGATTTTCTCTAGCGCCATTTCTAGGCTCTGCTAGCTGTCGCTAGGGCGTTGTCTAGGAACAAGCCGGTTGCTTTGCTAGTGTTTGAGCCAAGTCCTAAATAGGCTCACAAGGACAATAGCAGTAGCACTAGCTGTGATAGTGCTGTTGTATTAGGGTTATCATAGGGTTTCTCGATGGGAATTGATATCGAATCGACATCTGAGAAGCCAAAAAAAGAACATCTTGACACCAAAAGAAAGGAAGGATTTTAATGTTTTGTCGCTCGCTCGTGTTAGCTCAGCTGATGTGGATTCCATATGGCCCCCGCTGCTCATTTGATATCATAGCGCCAACAAAGACAAGCAGGCAAAAGAGGGGTAAATCATGAGATATGGACAAGACAACGAGCCAGCCGAGAAAGTAGACGAAGAGTAGGAGATAAGACGGGAAAGGGAAAGAAAAAAGGATAAAGAAAGATTTTTTTTTAAAAAAATGGTTCAGCTCACATGAGAACGCAAATTTTTCCTTTTTTGTCGAAGTAGACGGAGAGAAAAAGAAAAAGAAAAAAAAAAGGCCCCTGAACTGGGGAAAACGAGGCTTGCGCGATGGATCGTGACACTGGGAAGACAAAGACAAGCAACAGCAGCAGTAATGCAGTGGTATATGTCGTATATAACAGCCAAGTACATGCGCACATGCATCAAGTGCATTGTGCAGACGGGCTATAATATGGACTTTGCAGATAGACTTTACAGAAATACATGTATTGAGTGTGGCGAGTCGTAAGTATCTAGATATTGTATAAATAGATGGATGGCCAGTTGGTAGTTCCATATGCACTCCAAAGTCTCACAACCTGTTGCCTTACAGGGGCCAGGCCCACCAGACAGGCAGCCACGATACGGTCTACCGTCATCTTCTGCATCTCAACTCTTTTCCTACGGCCTCTCCCAATTGCACCATTAATAGGTATTATACAACCATGTGTACATGAGAGGAGCCATCCCCCGCTTTCCCCGCTTCCTCCGCCAGCTCTCGGTTGAAATCGTTTAACATTGCATCACATCTCTCAGGCATACGCATTCCTATTTTGCAGGTACCTACATATCCTACAGCTCCTTGCCCGACAGAATAGCAGGTACAAGAGAAAGGGGGAAAGACTAGAGGGCCAATGGATGACAGGATTAGAGAGCGAGGCCGCGAGCAAGCGAGCATCGAGATCAGGACGGGGCATCAGATAGCCGGGCGAGTCTGTGTGTGTATGTACCTATGAGTGCAGTGTTTTGATTGCATCTGTAGGTAGGGCTGATTTGGCTAACGCAGAATACGACGGTAGACTGTAAGTGTGAGAAGCGAGATGGGATGGGAGAGGATGCAAATGCATGAGTTTATGTGTTAGTAAGCAGAAAGCTAGCAAACTGGGCGGTGTCTGTGTGTTGCTTTGGTGTGTACAGAAGAGCAAAACGGTGTGTATATCAACAACGGTGTGCTGTGGTTTGCTGTGGTGTGCTGTGCTGTCTTGAGCTGATCTGTGCTGTGTTACGATAGTACTAGTCGTCGTGAGCTTGTCTGCTGCTTTGCCATGCCTATACTAGTAATAGTGCATGTAAACAGTACATTTTCAGTGGGAAGCACTATGTAGGTGAGGTCTACGCCCTACGCTCTACGCCCCATTGGAGCAGGCAAAGAAGGACAAAGGGGCCAGATGAAGAGATGAAGCGAGATGGAAAGGAACCAACCAATCGACAGCTGCCGCTTTGCGGGGGGGGAGTCCTTTTCGAGTGGGTTTTGGGGTTGATTTCTCGAAATGTGCACAAGCCATCGCATGCTGCTTGCTTCGTGTCTGTGTCTGTGTGCTGTATGTGTATCTGTATCTGTATCTTTATCTTTATCTGTATTCTATACTTGAAAATACACCAAGATGAGACGAATATTTGTTAGCATGGGCTTTCATGTAGCACACAGCGCAAAGCGCAAATTTGGGGGTATTTTTTTAAAGAAAAAATATTTTGGTGTTGAAGCGGGGTTTCTCTTTATTATTATTATTTTTATTTTCTTTTTTTTTACCTCTTCCCTGTCAAAACAGAGGTGAGCTCCACCCACGCTCAAGTCCTTTTGCCATCCGCATGAAGGATCGCCTATCTCTTATCTTATCAGTCAGATCCTTCTGCCGCTCCCACAAACAAAAGACATCGGATTTTTTGGAGAAAGTGACGTTATTTCCCAAGCTTGTGATTCTTCCCACCAGCTAAAGCAACTGCATTCCTTGGCATTGATTTCAGATTTCAGCGCTGCGCGTGAGCGTTGGGCTGCTCGCAAGGAATGGGGATGGCTTTAAGGGCGAAAGGGTCTATTACCTAGGAGAACATTCTTTGGAACAACAGGAACATTCATTGCCTCTATCAGATAGAAACAACAAGCGAGCGAAACGCTCTCTGTTATGTTCATGCGTTGGTTTCTTGTTTATATTATATCCCTTGAACACAGAAGAAAGAACGGTAGGGTGGGTTACCAGGCCAGGCCAGACTAGTTAATGCCTTAAATCTGGGCCTGTGCTTTTTTTTTTTTTTTTTTTTGGTACAGGCATTGAAAGCCCCATTATTTAGGGTTGAAGAATAAGCCAAAAGACAAGGATAAGGAAGGTGCGAGAACAGAGGAAAAAAAAAGGAAAAAGAAAAAAAAAAAAAAGAAAAGAAAAGAAAAAAAAAAAGACCCTTTTTATGGTGAGTAGAGCGCTTCTCCTAGGTAGGCTTATTCTTGCTCTCTCTCTCTCTCTCTCTTTTTATTTTTATTTATTTTTATTTTTTTTCTCTCTCTGTCTCTCTCTTCACCGTGTGTCACCAAACGTCAGAACATTGTTTACAGCTCTGGCGCCATTGCCGTGCGATGTGGATATTTAGAGCACCCCACTTCCCCTCTGTGGCCCAATCAAAGCCAAGATCACAGTAAGGGGCTGCAGAAAGAAAGAGGTGAAATCTTATGAGCTGCCTCACTTTGCAGTTGACCAGTAAAAAAACAGAATAACCACATGGTCCCAAGCAAGGCAAAAAGGAAACAGCAGCAAGTACAGATAAGCCAGCCAATAGCAGTGGCAGATAGGCTCCAGTATGGCTTTTGAGGAAGGCGCTGCCTTTGTTGTCGCATCGTGAAAATTTTCACTCCTTTTCTTGCATCGCATGAGAAACGGGGGGGGGGGGGAGGGTATAATAAAATAGCGAAAATAAAAGACTAATTCCTATCACCAACGACGTCATGGATGGTGTCAATACAAAGTTTGCTTCATCTCAGTTGACCAAAGTGGCTAGCTCAACGTGACCTGGGTCTCGGCCGAGAACACGACGACCAACCGACCATTCAAAGCTGCAAGTTTGGGCTGTTCAGGCTGTTGAGGCTGTTTGGGCTAGGACGAGTTTGGGATGGCGTCGTCTTGATTTTTCTCTTGCTATATATATATCGACAGCGTGCACGCTTGAAGTGTGTGCCGTGCACACAACCGTCCTGTCCTTCCTTACCTTACCACTGTGTTGGGCGACCGACAGTTTGTCGGTGTGCAGGCTGGTTTGCATTTGTGATTGGAATGGAATGGAAATATAAATTGGGAATCTTGAAACATTTGTTCTTGTTTTGGAAAGATTTGGTCGGCTGATGTCATTGGTCTAGTCCTATCCTCTGGTAGTGAGTGAGCATGAGCTTGACAGCCGACCAAAGGGCGTGTGTATGTGTGTCTTGTTTGTTGCCCATATCATCAAGCCAAGCAGACCAAGTACTCACGCTCTTTAGTCCTATCTTCTACCTCTGCAACCGAGTCAGCACAAGCACGGATGCAGATACTTACGTCATGCGCGTTGAGGAGCAAGGTGGCCCGAATGACCCCGCCTGCGCCTCTTCGTTCTTAGTTTCTTTGTTCTCGTGAGGCTAGGCCAGGCCAGACCAGGCCAGGCAGGAAGGAAGGGGGAAGACAAAAAAAAGAGAGAGAGAGAGAGAAAGAGATCGAGCGAGAGCACGAGATAATTGGTTTGGATTGACTGCGAAAAAAGAAAAAGAGGGGGCTAGACTTCTGTATCTTTCTGGGTAAGCCCAGTCTAGGCTCGAGAAATTTCTGCAAGTGTACATGCGTCTGTAACAAAGGAGCAGATAGAGTTAGGTTAGACTTTGCAGATAAGAGCAAGTAGAAAGTGTGAGAGAGAGAGAGGGAGGAAAGGGAAACCCTGACACCTGACGATGGGGGCTGATCCTTGTAAGGGTTAGCTACAATAGAGGGCTCAGGCCGGCCGGTGATGGCGGGACGGAGACACAGAGAGACGAATGAAATGAATATGGATGGGGTGTCTGACTTTCATGAAAAACAAAATGTGTAAAAAACAAAAAAGAAAAAAAAAATAAAAAAATTCTCCATTCATAGACAGTCAATCTGCTCCGACAAGTCTAGTTTCTCCTTGCTTTCTCGCCGCACTATATGTTATGCATGATGTAAGATATTAACATGCACGATTCACGATTCACGATGCAAATGCTGTGCAGTCTAGGACAGCTTGAGACATACAGGAATAAAATGAACGCGAGAGGAAAATTGACAAACTAATAAGCCAACCGTTTACATTGCGGCGCTGCGGTTGTTCTGGCTCGTCTGGCGTTTGTATACTTGCTATTGATGGTGTTGTGGCGGCGGCTCAAAACCATTACGTATGCCCTGCCCTCTGCCCTCTGCCCTGCTTGTATCATTCTTGACCTTGCCCTTGTCAATTGTTCTATTCCGCAGCTCTCAGTGCGTGATCTGCTCCCCCTCCCCCCCCTCCCTTCTCTCCCCCCCTCTCTCCATGAAAGTGGCGCTCAGAGGCGGCCACAGACGGCGTGCACGTCCGTTTCTATCAATTCGAAAAAAAAAAATGCCACTGGGAGGCTAGAGACAGACATAGGGCCGTTGTTGCTTACCTCATGTAGATCAAATAGACGATAGACAAAGAAGTTGGCCAACAGCTGTGTGCAATCACAATGGTCAATCAAAACTCGGGAGGGATAGTCTATTTTGCTGTGGCTTTGGCTTTGGCTTTGGCCTTGGGATGTTTTGTTTTTGCTCCGCTCCCTCCAGGCCTCCTTCTGGGCTCCTTTGTATATCGCTTGGGTGCTGTTGCTGTAGTCATCAGGCATTGGCAAGCAGGGGATCCCTGGAAACCTGAGAAGAGAGACAAGGGAATTGAAGAAAACGCAAGGCAAAAGCAAAGAACACAGAAACGAACCAACCGTCATGGGGTTTGTCTTTCCCGTTTTGTCATCTCTCTTCTGTCCGTCCTGTCCATCGCAAACATGCAGAGGAGGGACAGAAGACACAGGGACTGAGAAAGAGAAAGAGCCAGAGCCAGAGCCAGAAATAGGCATACCGATATGGAAATAGCAAGTCAAGACAAGCAAGACACTGCGTTCATCGGGCCTGGCAGA
Source organism: Ceratocystis albifundus (assembly GCA_002742255.2). Classification (NCBI taxonomy): domain Eukaryota; kingdom Fungi; phylum Ascomycota; class Sordariomycetes; order Microascales; family Ceratocystidaceae; genus Ceratocystis; species Ceratocystis albifundus. The sequence continues at coordinate 852,710 of MAOA02000030.1, read as the reverse complement.
CAGACTCAAGGGTCCTTTGTTATTTATTAGCTGCTTTTCTTTTACAGGTACACTTGGTTACAGTAGCACTACATTGTAGGAAATGTGCTACAGGCATTACAAGCGGTACAGCACTATGAGTAGCGCACTAGGGCAACAATGGAGCATGGGGCTTACCCACCTAATTCAGGCCTCAGTGGTAAGGAGAAGGGGTCTTTTCGTTACGTTTTACAGGGCTAGCATGCCCTTGAAAGCGAGGCCCCGGACTGGTTGCACACAGCTTGAACGGACTGGAAGAGCTGGACTAGAATCAGGACTTGGTTCTAGTTGTGTTATTGTGGACACTTGAGGGCCTACAGGCTCATGGGCTTGTGCTGTGGAAGGCTAGGAAGAGAAAGAGGAGAGCAAAGAAAAAAGAACGAGAAGAGAAAAGGAAAAGACACGAAGCAATATAGAGGATGACCCCTCCGTGGATAAGGGGACAAGCAGAAGCCGGCTAGTAGCATTAGCAGCGAAGCCAACCAACACAGCACAGCACAGCAAAGCACAGCAAAGCACAGCACAACAGCAACGCAGTAGCAGCAACAAAGGCAGCAGAGGCACAGGCAGAGCAGAGCGTAGTGTGGGCAAAAGGAGAAATGCTGCTTCTCTCGCTGCTGCTGCTCTTAATTCTTAATTGGCAGCGCCTCGGGGGGTTGTCTCCCCTGTTGGGCTGTTGCTCTTTTCGGCAGGAAAGAAAAAAAGAGTGGGGTTGATTTATTGCTATTTGTTTCCTTTTTATTTCTTTATTTTCTTTTTTCTTTTTTCTTTTTTTCTTTTTTCGACTTCTTTTTATCTTTATCTTTGTTTTTATTAGTATTTTTTTTATTTGTTTTTTTTCTTTTCTTTTTTCTTTTTTTTTTTCCTTTTATTATTTGGCTTCCTTTCCTTGTCTTCGCCATCTTCGCCATCTTATCCTCCATCTTTATTCTATTTACTAACCCTCAATCCTCCTCGCACCTCCTCTTCCTTTCTCTCTTTCTTCCTCTGTCTGTTTCTCATCACCACACAGCCCGACCGAGCAAAGCCGCCTCGCCGTTGATCCCCCGCTTGTTCTCATATCGCTATTGTTATCGTGTGCTGTTTCGTTTCTTTCTCTCTTTTCTCTCGCAAATTTATCTCCAACATCGTGTGGCTCTTCATTCCTTGTGCCTCATATCACATCATCTTCTCGCCATCGCCATCACCACCGCCATCGTTATTGTCCGTTCTTGCTCCCGTCCAACACCTTCTCAACTACAACATCTCATCTCGCCTTGATTTTGCCGTCCTCGGGCCGCATTCTGCTTCAAAGCGCGATACAGGCCTTGTCCGGCTGCTCTCGATTTGACCTGACCGGCTCTCCTCTCTCCTCCACGACTCCTCTCAGCTGGTAAGTCCAGCCCTTCCCCCCCTCTCCCCCCCCCCCAAAAAAAAGCAGACACACACAAGCCACAGCCTTAGTATTTCGTGAACATGAATTGCCATATCTTGCTTTTGCTTCGCATTGCCCTCTTTCGCCCATTCTCATATGTCTCGTGAAATGTTGCTCTCTCTTTAGTCTTGTCCTTGCTCATGTTCCATTCCTGCTTGCTTCGCTTCGCTTCGCTTCAGCCCCTCTCTCTCTCTCTCTCTCTTTCTCTCTGTCTTTCTTTTCTTTCCCTTGCCCTCGCTCTCTTGTCTTCCTTGGCTGGCGTGTTTGTCTGTGTCTGTCCCTTTGCCAAATAAGCCCTTCTGGGTAGCCCCTGTATCACAAACCCTGTCTTCCTATCCTGCCGCTCTATCTGCCTCTTGTTCCTTGTCTTTTGTAATCTTCGCTTTGGGTGGGCGGGCTTGAGTGAAATATCTGCTTTTCTCTTCTATTCGTTCTCTTTCTCTCTCTCTCTCTCTCTCTCCTTTGCATTGGTAGTCCAGCCGATCTTTTTTTCTTTTTCTGCTTCGACTGGGACGGCCTCGAAACTAGACAACAATGCACTAATTGTTTACCTTATGCTGTCTTCACACTCCGCACTGTCCTCTGTCCTCTGCACTCTCTTATTTTTTTATTTTTTTTTTACTTCATTTATCACTGTTAATTCTTCTTTATCCTTCTTCCTTTATCACGTCTGTTTCTAACCCTTCTGCCATTCTTATGCTACGCAGAATTCTTCTGCCTATTCTCCTCCCTTCTCCTCCCTCGGTCTCCATCGAATCGAGCCCGTCGATTCTTTCTCCTCGCCCTACGATTGAAATCACGATAACGCCTTCGCTCGCCGACTCGCCCTCGATTCGCTGCTCGTAAATTTTTTCTCTTCGGTCCTCCTCGTTTTGAGCAACCTCGCACAGAACAGAAAATCGTTCTAGACGCACTCACGCGAGATCTTTTCTTCCTCTTCCTCTCTCGGTCTCTTTCCCTCGCTTCTTCTGTGCGTGTGCGTGCTACTTACTCAAAATCTGTCTGTCCTCTCTGCCAAACGCAAACAGAATCACTCAGCTACCTGGCAACCACTCAACCCAAGCAGCTTTGCATTAAACTACTATAAAAGCTTCCTTTCTACTCTTTCCCTCTCTACACTTCTCTTCCCTTGGTCTCCTCGTACCTCAATGCGGTGATATAAACTCATCATGGACTCAGAAGACGGGGAGATTTACATCAAGGTACATACACTGCGTCTATCTCTCTTCCAAACATCCCTTCCGCCCATCCCTTGCTAACCTCTGCCACTCTTCTCTTGCTCCAGAATCTCGCCAATTATGTGCACAGCAATGAAAAGGCCCTGGCCAATGCCAACAATACAACTCGCCGCGGCCCTATCTCGCGGCATACCCCCTCACACAGCTTGAGCTCCGCTGCTGCTATTCAGCGATCGCCCACCCTGCCTGCCCGCCCCTCGACGTCTGCTTCGTCGCTGTCTTTCACGCCCGGATTCCCTCTTTCTCTTGGCTTTGGCTCGCGGCCATGCAAGTCCACCAAGCTCTCGTTTACCCCCCATCACCTGTTTTATCTGCTTTCCCGCTTTGAGGAGCTGGGCATCGATGTTGGTCCCCTCAAGATTCGTCTGGAAAACATACAGGATACTTCAAACACGTCCAACTATGTTTCGTTCCTCAGCAGCGGTCAGCGCTCAAAGACTCACGGCTCCGACATTGATTCTATTCGCTCTGTTTCCAGCATCCGTAGCGTCATGTCCAGTGTAACCACCATGTGGTCCCACTTTGGCTTTGGTGGCAGCATTTCTGCCGCCCGAACCGAACGCCACAAAGCCTTTATTCACACTGAGCTAAAGTATCTGTATTCGTCCTTTACAATTATACCTGCCCTGAGACTTGCGCCTGACTGGCGTGCTCGTCTCGTCCGTGGATACGAAGAGTTTCCCTTCGACTCCGCTGTTCCTTTACACGCATTCAAGAACGTGCAAACCCTTGACCTTGAAGATATTGACTTCCGCCAGTTTTTTGGCTGGGATCGTATGGCTGATCAGCTCAAATCTCTGACCCTGCGTAGGGCAAGCATTGACGATCCTGCCGATATCCTTATCGACATTGTGCTTGACGATATGGACGGACGCCGACGTCGTACTGCCAAGGCTCAACATACTCCCCCTCCCACTTGGACAGGTAACTCCGGCGCTGCTTCTAGCCACAGGCGTAGTCCCACTATTGGCGGCCATGGCGATATCCCTAGACTCATGTCTCCCCCTGTCTCACCCGATCCCCGCCGTTCTGCGAGTGACATGCGCATTGGCTCCCTTAACATTCTTGAATCTGCCATCTACGATACCTCTTTCTCCACCAATTCGGATTCCATCTCTCGCCAAAACCACCGCTTGCGTCGTACTTCTGTATGCCACCCTGAAAATGATGACAGCCAATCACCCACTCGTATTTACCATCCGGCTGTCCCAACCACTGGTCGCTCCCGCCATGATCGCGATCCATCAATGAATCTTTCCAACCAGACTCGTGTGTCCGAAAAGGTTCGTCGCTCTGGGTCTGGCAGTTCTCATTCAAGCCTCTCGGACTCTTTTCATAGCCAAGTTACGGCCAGACCGCACAGTCACCAACGCCGCGGCAGTGCTTCAAATTTGCTCAACACTGCTAGTAACAGTAGCACTACTGTATTACCTCCTACAAAGTGGCGTTTCTTGCGTCACCTGAGCCTCTCTGACAATGCTCTTACAATAATTCCCGGGTCCAGTTTGGCCCCTCTAGCCAACACTCTGCATTCACTTGATCTTAGCAGCAATCTGTTTACCCAAGTTCCTGACAGTTTGGCTATATTGACAGCCCTGCGCGCCTTGAATCTTGCCCACTGTATGATAGACTCTCTTCATTCCTTGACACGCAACCCGCTACCGGCAATTTCCTCGCTAAACCTGCGTGCAAATCGACTCCAGTCATTGTCTGGTATCGAAAAGCTTTTGCCGCTGGAACGCCTGGATCTACGCGAGAACCGTCTTACGGATCCTGTGGAACTAGCTCGTCTGACCGGGATCCCCTACATTCGCGAGATTTGGGTTGAGGGTAACCCGTTTATTCGTACGCACAAGGATTACCGCATCACCATTTTTAACCTGTTCCGCAAGACGCCTGGCTACACAGAGGATCTGGTGATTGATGGATCTGGACCTAGCTATAGCGAGAAGCGCTATCTGTTGGACCGCGTGCCTGTTCCTGCGGCTGTTCCTGTCGTACGCCAGCCTGCGCCGGAGGTTTATCTTGTGGATATTGGCCTTGGCAGCACCTCGCCGACATCAAAGCCTACTGTCACGTATGAGCAACAGTGTCGAGCTCAGCGTGAGCCTACTGTGCTGCGCAAGGACCGTCCTACGCCTCGACCTGTTGCTAACGATGCCCATCGTTCGCCGCATCGTCGGAAAAAGGGCAGCAAGAGGCGCATTGTTGACCTCTCGACTTCTGAGCCTAGCCGACTCCCCCCACCCACGATGATTACTAATGACATGGCTCCTCCGCCCATACCTAGCGAGTATTCGCGTGGAAGTCAGTCACAAAAAGCCCCAGAGTTGTCTGGTTTCTCGCAAGCATCTTCCCAGAAGACGCCGGCTTCCAAGGCGAGCACCTGTGCACCATCGAGCAAAGAGGCGGCGTTACAGCATGATGACAGAAAGCAGGAGGTTTGTAAGGCTTCTGTTGCTCCTGCTACAGCTACTAATTTTACGGGAGCTCCTCCTGTTATCCCTAGTACTCGCGTGGCATCTATCAACAAGCCTAATGCTTCGCGTCATCGCCATCGCATTTCACAGTCGTCAGACGTGTCACAGCCAGAGCCTGCATCGCCACCACTGGAGGCACAGGCTCAAACTCCCAAGGTTGTCCCTGCGGCAGACTCGTGCGCAAACACGGAGTGTCCTGTAATATCCCCCGAGTCTGACATATCGGTGCTATATGGCTCTGGTGAGCCAGACGGCAGCGAGTGGGACATGAGTGGTGAGCTGTACCGACGCAAGATTGAGGCTCTTCGTAGCCAAGTGGGCGAGCGCTACCTGACGATGTTGAGTGAGACGGCGTTGACTGAGCGCCCGCTAGCCGATGGTCGGTGGAAGGCAAGCCCCAGCGTGGAGTTTGCGCCAGACTATAGGCCAGCAATTTCAACGGTGCCATCCTTGCAGCCAGCGTCGATATCAAAGCCCACAGTGGTTAGTGGTCGCATGATTGGCTGAGAGATGGCCACCTGTCATACTGACTCTAGTCAACCTGTAGAGTGACAGCAGTCTTTTGGATATTCCTGCTAGGTCTTTTTTCTGTTCTTTACTTTTCATTCTTCTTTTCCCTCCTCTTCTTTATACCCCCACGGATACATGTTTCTTTTTCTTTTTTCTTCCCTTCCTTCACTTGTGATACCCGCCCAGGAGGAGGTCATGTCTCCTTGGGCACCCATCCCTCCTTTTATATTTCACTCTACTTCCAATGCTTCCATAGCCTGATGGGCCTCATATTGTCTAGGCTTCTAGATGAAGTCGAGGTTATACCTTGCGCTCTTCAGGCTCATAGCAACCTGTTTAGGCGCATTGAGATGAAAGCCATGAGAAAATCTGCTCTTGTCCCGCTACCGCCTTGTTGAGTTGGTTTTGATTTATCCCTTTTCTCTTCCTTTTTTTTTCCCTTCTTGTTTCTTTTTCTTTTTTTTTTTTTTTTTTTGGTTTGTTTTGTGAAAGCATAGCGAGTTTCGTGTTTTTTTTATTCTAATTGTTGTCTTTTCTGCCTATGTTCTGGCATCCAAGCTTTTGTCAAAGCTGCATTGGATGCATGTACAAAAATCTTGATTTTATTATTAGTTTATTTTATTTGTTGGATCTTTAAAGGTCTTATTTTTCCTACTTGTATCGGTTCTATTTATTTTGGCTATTTCTTCCTTGGTTTGTGTCTTTTTCTGTTTTTATTTTTCTTATTCTTTGATTTCAATGACCGAATTTCTTACCTTTTCTGCAAATTTCAATTTTATTCTGCATGTTCACGATGTATCCTTGGTGTTTATGATGTTTTTAGGTAAAGTTGAAGATAAACAACATGTTCATGTAGGATCAAGCGATCCCTGGCTATAGAATAAGCTCCAAGCGGGATATCACGTGATGTGCAAGGTCGGTATCACGTGCTGAATAGATGGTGGAAAAAAAAAAGGGCAGACAAGAAAAAGCTACTCTGAATGCAGCTGCATCTTCGATGTATTAGGAATAGATAGGCAAATAGGGCAGAACATACAGATAATAAGCGGAGCGGAGCTACCAAAATGGCACTTCCTCTGGATCTTGTGAAGGAACTCTATCCTGGCCAGGTCATCATGTCAGTAGCTGTTGAAATCGGTCCTTGGATTTTATATATTAAGTTCAGTAAGAAATTCGTTAACCCCTCTCTCCATTTATTCCTCTCTCGCCTTATTTATTTAACCGAACCTTCTCCGGGCCCCTCGTGGGAGTAGCCTTAGTCAGCGATAGAGCTTGTTCTCGCTCGTGTCTAGCAGCCAGCCAATCAGAGATGTAGAACCGTGCGGGGTGCGATTAACGATGCAAGCGACACGGCTTTTCCATAGGGAGGTTTTTCGTGTTGACTTTCATCAGAGACGGAGAAGTAGAAAACACAAGCAAGCAAAAGTCGGAGAGAGAGAGAGAGACTCGCATTTTTTGCAATAACTCGCATTATCATATTTTCCCCATCTTTAATCCATTCTCAGCCTAACTCTCACCAGGCTGTGCTCTGCTCTGCTTGCCCCATTTGAGGGAGCCTATATCTCCTTAACCCTAACTCTCCTTCCCCACAGGAATTGATGTCTGTGCTTTGTTCGGGTTGAAGCTCTAACCTTGGAGACCGCGTTGGAAAACGCGCCCAGCACCAAGACGCTTTTGCCTTTGAGGCCAGGCCCGAGAAAGTCCATCCAGATCAAACCCACTGACATCATTTTGCTGGGTCAGGAGTTACCCTAAACAATAAAAAAAAAACTTTGGGCAGGCTTCTTGTGTATCACTTGCATTAATCCTTGGGGCTCATTAGGCGTTGAGCTACTGAGAAGTCCTCATAAATTCAAACAACAAACCCCGACTATCAGAAGGCCCCCCATTCGATTTCGCTATCAGGCCACCACCAACTATCGCCACGACACATCCCAGACCGAGGGAACACTCTTCCGACTCTCCAACAGCCCATCGTCGGCGCGCCTTATCAACTTCCCGCTTCTTCCGTCTCTCAGCCTCTCCTCTGCTTCCCCCGCGCGCGCAATCTCTTTCCGCATCCAACACCCCTCTCTTCTACCCCCTGTGCTGCCGGTTCCCGATCGTGGTGTTGCCTAGCACTGTCGTAGCTTGTACTCATCCGCATGGCCTTGGTGTCGGGTGGTGGGGGCTTTCTTGCTTAGCCAAACGAACACCAGGCTATTGGACGCGAATCGTGCTGGATTTGAATCGACAGGCACATATATAGGCGACGATATAGACATATACGAACACTCTCTGGCACACAAACTCGAATAACGGTCTCGATTGCGACCTGGCTTTGCTCGAATTTCCCTCCGTGAGGAGTGGTATATACCACTCCAGACGCGCTACTTGGCTGAGAGCAGACTCGTAGGCGCTTGCTGTGCTACATGATCTACAGACACACACGCATACATAAATACACTCACAGGCACACTTCCGCTCCCCTAGAAATGATACATAAAACGTCCCCTTCACACCATGTGCGAGGAAAGGCCTCCAGCACGCCGACCGGCCGACGACGTGGAAGACCACCAGGGAGCACCAATGCGGCAAGAGCTGCAAGACTGGCAGCAGCAGCGGCGGCGGTAGCCTCTGATACTGTCTCTGGCGCTGACTTCGCCTCTGGTGCTATTGTATCGCCTACGTCCATGTCACTAGCGGCGGCGCCCAAGCGGCGGCGATATATACCCGGTGGCCCTGGCGGGGGAGGCCGCTTTGTGGATGAGGAGGGCGTCACAATACCAGCAATAGCATCTGCAGCCTCTGTTGCTCACAAGGCAGCAGCAGCAGCAGCAAGAGCCTCAAGGATAGAGCAGCAGCGCCTGCACCGACTGCATTATGCGCAACAAAACCGCCATTCACATCAATACTCACATTCGCATTCACACATCAACTACCGGCGCCGCCAACGTTCACCACACTCGCCATACTCCTCGTCAAACTCATCGCAATCAACACACTCGCCCTGTTCATCACAATCCTCAAATTCACCTCGTTCGCCACATTCACCATATAGCCCCCTGACTGGAGTAGCGTCAGTTGCCACACGCGTAGCGCGTAATCCACGTAGGCGGCGAGACGGCATTGAAGACTTGGAGGAGTTTGGTTCCGCAGCTGCTGTCGCAGCCGCTGTAGCACAAAGCGAGGGCTACAAACCACGAGAAGAGAGGGGCTGGGAAGAGTTCCACCCCGATCTCGAGCTGGACGCGCGCTTCAAGGTGTTCAATGCCACAGAGGTCGACGGCACAGCACCCGAATCTCCCACAACCGTACAAGAAACAATCCCACTGCCTCCGACAACTCCACCAAAACGAAAAGTTGGGAGGCCACCACGCGACCCTTCTGCATATTCCGGCATGACTTCCGCGCTCGGCCGAACACCCATTGTGCTCCCCATCCATAACCAGACTCCTAAAGAACGCCTGGATCTCAAACGGCCGTCATATCGTAGGACTGACCGTGCTTCACTTTTCGAGAGCAAGGTTCCCGATTCTGACTGTCAAATTACCGACGCTGTAGCCAGGGTAGGATTCCAGCAGACCAACCAGTATCAGCGTCCAGCCCATAAGCTAATCAAGGCCAATGATGGCGGCGGGTGGGAGAGCAATAGTAATGGCAACAACAGGAATGGCAATAACAATAACAGTGATAACAATGAGCCTAGTACTGGTGACACTGATGCTAGTACTGGCGCAATTCTTGGTACTAGTGGTACTAGTGTCGTTGTGGATCGCAATTTCGGTCGGGTCGAGTACGACATGGACGAGCAGGACGACAAGTGGCTTGAGGCCATTAACCGCGAGCGACAGGCTGTTGACGCTGAGCCCATCACACGCGAATTGCTAGAGATCACCATTACAAAAATCGAGAAGGAGTGGCACGCCCTGGAAAAGCGTATCCCGAAGCCAAACCCTAAGCCACCCCAAACACAACGTCCCCGATCGTCAAGCGCCGCAGCTGTTAATGGAGAGGCTGGTGCTGGGCCTTCATCAGGCGAGGAGCCGGATAGCAAGTGTGCGATATGCGATGATGGCGATTGCGAGAATACAAATGCCATTGTATTTTGCGACGGCTGCGATTTAGCTGTCCACCAGGAATGCTATGGAGTGCCGTTTATACCAGAAGGTCAGTGGCTGTGTCGGAAATGCCAGCTTATTGGGCGTGGGATTCCGGTAAGTGCTTTCTCCTCATTTAGACTCTTCTTCTACGCCTTGATACAAGTGCTCTAGCTAATTCTCATTCTTTCTTTGTCTGCTTAGACCTGCATTTTCTGCCCTAATACCGACGGCGCTTTTAAACAGACCAACACCTCCAAATGGGCTCATTTGCTATGTGCCATGTGGATTCCCGAAATATCTCTAGGTAACCACACCTTCATGGAACCCATCATGGAAGTGGACAAAGTGCCAAAGACGCGTTGGAGGCTGTCGTGCTACATTTGCGAGCAGCGCATGGGGGCTTGTATTCAGTGTAGTAACAAAAACTGTTTCCAAGCCTTTCATGTTACGTGTGCTCGCCGAGCAAGGCTGTTTCTTAAGATGAAGACGAGTCAGGGCGTCCTAGCTGTCCTTGATGGTGCTATGACACTCAAGGCCTTCTGTGATCGCCATTGTCCACTGGACTACATCGAGACTAGCAATGTGACTGAAGCCACACGCGCTGCACGTCTTTTTTACCGAAGGAAAATGCGAGACCGGTTCTGGGCAGACTCAGAGTCGACGGCTGCCCTAATCACTGCCCAGTACAGTGTTGCCTACGACTCGACTGAGAGCTCATCCGAGTCAATGGGGGGCTCGTCGGCTTATGGGACCGGTACAAACAAAAAGGGCCGATCGGGCGAAAGAAGGAAAAACATTGTGTGGAAGCTGCCGTCAGGCGCACCTGTGATCCCCTCCTCGGTATTTGATGCTGTTGATACTGCCATGGCACGTTTCTCGCTGAGCAGGCGTCCAGAATTCGTGGCAGATGTCTGTCGCTATTGGACATTAAAACGCGAAGCACGGAGAGGTGCAGCTCTCCTCAAAAGGCTACAACTTCAGATGGAGGCCTTCCCATCTATGGAGCTCACCCGTCGAAACTTTGTGTCAATGGGGCCCACAGGCAGGGCTCGCCTACAACGCCGCATTGAGTTTGCTGATATGTTAGTCCACGATTTGAACCATCTACGCAGCCTCTCAAGAACTTTGGTTCAGCGCGAGGCTATCAAGTTGCGAGCTGCTAAGGCTGAGAGGGAGTTTGTGGACACATGCTATTTCCCTGTTGCGCGGGACATTGCAACTATCGTCGAAAGGGCCCAGTCGTAAGTCTATTTTTGCGCTAGATATTCCTTATCTTCTTTCCGTTCTCCTCCCCTCTTATTATGTATATGTCCGCCCAAGTACTGACTACTAACTACTTGCCTTGATAGTCTCGACAGTAATGTCTTTTCCACTGGCCTTTCTGCCTTGCAGCGCCGCATAAACGCGCGGTTTTACACTACTACACTGTCATTTGCGCGTGACTTTGCTGACATGATAAGGGCGGGTATCGCTTCTGAAAACAATGCCTTGGCCCGCCCAATTGTATATGGCCTTGAAGTATCCCCCACGAAAGAGAAGTATCGCGATATTCACGCACGCAAGTCACTTGGAAAACATATCATCAACTCAGTTCAGCCGTGCCTTGAAACGGCCGTAATTACTGAGGCTGCTGTACTACAAAAGTCCGTGGATGAGCTGCGCAAAGAGCTTGAAGAGGTTCTTCGTACAGCGACAGAAGTACACGTGGATGAGCCCATTCGCCAATCGCAGGGTGAGGACTCGGTTATGCCCGACGCCCCATTACCAGGACACTCCGTAGCTGAAGATGTTGTCATGTCTGAAGCTCATCAAGACACAAAAGAAACTATGGCCAAGACTCCGCTAGAAAATATAGTACATGACGCACACGTCCTGGAAAAGCCCATATCGCAAACTACACCACCTCAAACTACCGAGTCTTCTCTTCCACCCTCTTCTGCCTTAGGTTCCCAGGACTCTGTTGATAAGTCAGTTCATATGTTGCAGTCAATCAACCAAAATCAGACGCCACCAACACCACCACAGTCTACAAGCAACATGTCCTTTCTATCGGACGTCTCTGCGCCTCTTCCGTGTAATGTTCTTACAGACGGTGGTCCGCTATGGTACCTATCTGATTTTGGCGTGGAGGGGCTGTCTGTAGTTGATCCGTATTCGTGTGATGAAACAGTTCATGCACTTAGTGAGGAGTTGACAGACCTTGAGGACGAGGAGCTTAAGGGTATCGACCGGGCTATTGAGCGGGCTATGAGGCTTCCTAGTGGCGTTAAAATTCAGATTCCAAACCGCCCATTGGTAAAAGCGCAAGCTACGCAGATGGGGCCGTCGATGTCTGAAGCCAAGGAACAACAACCCGAAGAACAAGAACAGCCCGAGCAACGTAGTGAACGGTGTCCTCCGAATCAAAGTGCTTCGGAAAGAGAAAGCTTAGGAAAAGAGATGGGAATAGTGGACGTGATAGCATCGACTGAGCGGCAACCCGCCGGCCCGGCCAATGATGCTGATGCGACACCTGACAGCGTAGATGACGACTCCGCTCCGCCCTGCAACACTGTCTCCGAGTCCGAAGATACTCCTGAGCCTGCAACCAGTACACCGCCGACCGATAGTGCTTACCTGCCCACGTCACCGCGCTGCGCCGCATCAGTTGCAATTTCATTAGAAGCCCTGCAAATTACTGTTACCGATGCCTCTCTCGGAACTAGCATTGCAAACGGACGTGACTCAGAACCGGCATCTGCCGCAGAGTCTGCTAGTCAAGCCACAGCTCCGGAACCGGCCCCTGCCGCAGAGCCTGCTGGTCAAGACACAGCTGATCCAGTAACAACCCCACGGCACACATCACCGAGTCACACTGCTGCCCACGAATCTCCAATATCTCCACTCCCCCTATCTCCTTACAAATCAGCGACCGTGCCGTCGCTCTTGCCATCATTAAAATTCCATCCCTTTGAGTCAACGCTGCCACTTCATCCAGCTCCACAAAGCGTGTTTTCGGAGCTATCGGATGTCTCATCATTGCCAGATATAGACGGGGATGCTGACTTGAATGATGGGGAGGGGGAGGTTGAGGCTGATCCCGCAGCGCAAGACACAGCTCAGAACCAGACTCAACCTGGTATTCAAGATGAAGCTGATACTCGCGTGGAAGCTCAACACGACGAAGAAGGCACTGTTCAAGAAAATGCCAATTTCGACCCCATTGCCTCTTCTATAGTTCCGTCGGACAATGACCTTGATCTGCTGTCTGTAACTGCTAACAAAGACACGCTGCCACTGATCACGCGAGCGACACGAGCCAACGTAGCAGCAGCACGTGAGGCCGAGGCACAGCAGCTAGAGCTGGAACAGAGGGAACTCGAACTAGAGCGCAAGAAGCGCACGCGATCATCGACGCGTACACGCAAATAGACGCGCCCTTTCCAGTCATGTTGACATGACTGTTTTTCTTTTATTTTTTATCTTATTTTTCACTTTTAGTTGCCTGCTGTTCTTGCTTTATGCTATTTGTCTTCTTGTTCGAATGATATCATCTGGTTTTGGGATTATGGGTATGGTTTTGCACTTGGCTCTGTTGATTTTAACGGAGAAGGGAGGTCTTTTATTTTTCTTTTTTTTTTTCTTCATTTTCCATTTTATTTCTTTTTTCATCGGTACTTTTATTGATGAAATCTTGTGGGTAGCGAGAATTAAGGACCTTTGAGTCTGTGTTGTACTGTGAAGTTGTTTCTCTGTGCGTGCATGTATGTCGTCCACTTGTCTTACTATTGGTGTGATATGGCTTGAAAGTTTTGGCCAATAACCTTGTTCATGTTCCATGGCCGTAGGCTACTTCACTACAAATTATCATCATATTGAGATGCTTATGAATATGACAAGACCGCGTGTTAGGCTCCCAGTCCTGGGCCATCATACTCACCAGCATTCATGCAACATGCAACCCTCAAGCTCCATTATAGCTAGTTTGGAATGTCTCCGGGGCGTCCAAAACCCATTAGCCACACATAGAAGTAATAGAAAGACTCTTTAGTCTCGGGTTGACACGGGAGACGGGCCCTTTCATCGGTGAGCTGCAGGCTAATAAGAGCATACATCATGCCCGTCCCAGCTCCACATGTCTATAATCCCACTTAATAAGGTAGGGTAAAATATGGTAGATACCCATTAGCACTGACTTTGCACGGTGCTTCTATAAGGGCAAAAAAGAACAACCAAATTAGGAGCAAGATGGGCAAACCCAAATATCAGATACTTGACTCTTATCCTTTCTTTTTTTTCCGGCGATCTTGGAGTCGTCATTGCGGCAACAGGACTGGATTGCTGCAAGTGGAATTGCGTGGAGTTGAACACCAGACATCAAACTCCTAGATGTTATTCAGCATCGGATTAGAGTAAAATGGGTAGGCCTCGGTGCTGGCTGGGACTGTGAGATCTAAACGATAGCGCAGAAAGCCATAATGAAGCGTCAGAATAGAACCATAAGAGTTCCCCTCTCCCCTTCGTACGTACTATCTCCAGCTCAAGTAGTACAAGCAAGCAAGCTAAAAAGAAAGTGTCTTGCCATGTTACACAAGATATTTGTTAGGCTATTCTGTGATGACTAAGCTCACTGTGGCTGAAAGTGACAAAACTTTAGTGTATTTACTTAATGTTATGGCGCTACTTCCTTGTTTCTTGTTGGCGAGTGGCAAAATCGGGGCAGCTTATGTAATCAAAGCCTGCAGTAAAGAGGAAGGTGACTACTCCTTTGGATCTCGCGTTCTGAGGTACAATGTACACAAGATTTTCCCGGCTTTACGGCTCTAGGATTCTGGGGTTAGAGCAAAAAGGCCCAACAGAAAAAAAGAAGGAAGGGACGAAATGCTCTGCTTTCTTTTTTTCATCTTGCTGGTGTTATGTTCTGGTTCATGGAGGCAGTTGCAATTTTGTGTCTCCCCTCCCCACCCCACCCCCAGTTTGATGGATGGGTGGATGGCTAAGACTCAAGCCAAGGCCTGAGGGGCCTAGGTACCCAGGGACCCTAGAGGAAAAGAAAGCAAGTGCCTGGAAAAAAAAATATACAAAAAACAGGGTAAAGGGAAAGGGAAAAAAAAAAAAAAGGAAAACGGAGAGAAATGCTTTGGGACCCAAGGAAGGGAAAATAGTAGGAGAAAAAAGTTTGAGATAGGAAGGAAGGATGAGAGCGAAGGAAGGAAAGAACAGAGAAGGAAAGGTAATTGCTTTTTGTAACCAGCAATTTTTTCACCCACTTGCCAGAGCATGTTTGTTTGCTCTTTCTGTTGCTTAATTCCCTTTTTTTTCCCAGGCAGAATTCTTGGGTTTCCTCAAAATTAAATATATTCTTCCCCAACTTCCTTTCCTTTTCCTCGTCTCGTTTTTCTTTTTATGATTTTCATCTCTAAATCAAAAACTTGGTGAAACTCTTTTTTTCTTTATTTTCCAATTTTCATTTCTAACCGAGAAATTTTCTTTTTTTGTTTTTTTTTTCTTAAGAGAGAGAAAGATTTTTTCTTCTTTTCTCTGACTTTTTTTCCACCCTTGAAAAAAAAGGAACGGCCGGTCTTTTTCGTCTTCTCCTGTCCTCCCTTTCTGACTGCTGCTACTTGCTTCTTGCTTCTGCTAAGGCGGACAACATAACAACAACCACCACCACCACCACCACCACCACCACGAAACAGCAATCATCTCGACAACGAACAAGAACAGAACGAATCCTTTTTCCGATCATCAAATTCTATAAAACGGCTCTTTCTGTAGGCAGTAAATAACTGTCCCCAAAAATACCCCAAAAAAAAGACGCGTCTTGCTTTCTTTTCTACTTCAAAAAAAGAGAACCTCTAGGCGATCTCGAGAAATTCTCTCGTCCACTCTTGTTCCCATTTTCATCGAGCGTCAATTCCATTTTCATTCCTTTTTTCTTGATTGAGAAATTTGTCGAATTGTATTATTTTTTTTGTCACTGGCAGAAAATCTTCACGATTTCACGCGTCTGATCACATAAAAAAAACCCCCGGCCAAAAAAATTCGGAAATTCACAAAAAAAAAAAGCTTTTTTCTTGCTTCAAAAGCATCGCGATCTTCTCGTTCGCTCATTTTCGCCTTTCCAGACGATCATATGCGTTAGTAAAAATAAAATTAAAAAAAGGTTAGTTGCGTTTTGCCTTCATCTTCTTCGACCTTGGCTGTCAGTTCGGTCTTGAAATCTTCCTCGTCCACTTTCTCTCCTGCCCTTCCCAGAAAACCCAAGGCACTATCACCAATACCGGCAAGGGACAAGCAGCCTTGTTCTCTATGTCTGTTACCCGCTCCCTTGTGCAAGCTTTCTCTCGCTGTGTCTGTTTGGCAGTCTCGGATTCCACATCGCCAACATTGCTTTGTAGCCTCCCTTTCATTCCAGCAGACAGCAACTCGGGGCAAAACAACTACAGCAACATAACAGCATTGGTCATTTCTGCAGCGCTTCTTTTCTTTGGCTCCCGCATCCCCTCTTCCTTTCCCATAAAAAAGCAGCTTCTTTCGGTTTAATCTAGACTAGATTCTGCCGCTGTGACTTCAGCGTCGCCTCTAGTCCGACCATCATATCATATCATGCTCCTTTCCTAACGCCCCTCCTCCCCCACATACGCCCCCAAACCCCAAACTATCAACATCTATCTATGTCTTCTCGTTTTTCCTCTATCCCTTACCAACCCACAAGCGAATCCAAGCTGTGTTACTGCTATTAGGCCAGCATCACATCAATCTGATGTTGGGCCTTGATTCTTGCTTTGCCTTGCTTTATCCTCTCTCGCTTTGTCTCCTTACCTCGTTGCTGCCTTTGTGCTAGTCACCTTCTGCTGGTCTAATCCTGCCCTCCACCGCCATCACCATCTTTCACCTGCAACCAATTACAGCGGGCTGTTTTTTTATCACTGCTTGCTTTTGTTTATGCAGTCCTCCCCCCCCCCTTAGATGGACAGATACAAGGCTATTACTGTTTATCCCTCTCTGACTCCAATCTCTCAACTTCCTATCTATCTACCCATTCCACCAAGTCGTCGTCTCAACTTTTAAATTGCCATTGCTATCCCCTCTTCCTCTAACTAGTCCTACCCTTTTTATCCCAATACATTTGAATCAGCCAATCACACAGCAAACAGCCTCGATTGCCTCCATCTTGTCTTGACGCCTTATCCAAACCCATAAACCCACTTCACTTGGCCTGTCTGCTCTGGCTAAACCCCTCGAACTGTTACCATTATCCTTCTACCGTCGCTTTCTTGTCTATATTCTAACCTTGAGATTTACCCTCTCTCTCTCTCTCTCCAGACTCCATCCTTTTGTTACTGCTTCCCTGATATTACTTGCCAAAAAGTATTCATCTGCGATTTATCCCACCATCTTAGAAAGCCGTCATTTACCTCTTGATTGTCTTTCCATCCGTCATTTCCGTCTTGATTTCCGCGAATAACCTCGAAAACTTGAAGCCCTCGTACCAAAGTTCACAGAGAAAAAACGTCTTGTCGCTCGTCGTTTCTTTTTCTCCTTTCGTGCTCCTCTCTCCCACTTCCCCCAACCCCGTGTTGACTCCGCCGTTTCTCTATTTCAGAGAGCTTTCTTATTATTTGAGTGAGCGGACATAACTTTCGGCCTTGTTTTCCCTTACTTCTCTTCAATCTATCACTCTTCTCATTCATTTCTCCTCTCTCTACCAAGAAGAATGACGGACCAACACGACGCTGATCTCGATTCTATAATCGATCGCCTCCTTGAGGTTCGTGGCTGCCGCCCTGGAAAACAGGTGCAGTTGTTGGAAAGCGAAATCCGCTTCCTATGCACCAAGGCTCGTGAGATCTTCATTTCTCAACCCATTCTACTAGAACTTGAGGCTCCTATCAAGGCAAGTTTCCGCCCCAAGGAGCGCCCCCTCCCCTCTTCCCTCTACCATATCCCATATTTCTAAATCGACACATACACTCGACTTCTAACACTTATTTGTTGTCCAGATCTGCGGTGATATCCACGGTCAGTACTACGATCTTCTAAGGCTCTTCGAGTATGGTGGCTTCCCCCCCGAGGCCAACTATCTCTTCCTTGGTGACTACGTTGATCGTGGCAAGCAGTCTCTCGAAACCATCTGCCTCCTGCTTGCCTACAAGATAAAATACCCTGAAAACTTCTTTATCCTGCGTGGCAACCACGAGTGTGCCTCCATTAACCGCATCTACGGTTTCTATGACGAGTGCAAGCGCCGGTACAACATCAAGCTGTGGAAGACTTTTACCGATTGCTTCAACTGCCTGCCTATTGCCGCCATTATCGATGAGAAGATTTTCACTATGCACGGTGGTCTTTCGCCTGACCTGAACTCTATGGAACAGATTCGCCGTGTCATGCGCCCTACTGACGTAAGTACTTTATTCTGACTCCTGTCCTGAAATACTCGACCGCATCGCTAATCCCAGCTCTCTCGATCTTTTCCGTTTTCCCCTCGTCTATAGATCCCTGATTGTGGTCTCCTGTGCGATCTCCTATGGTCCGATCCTGACAAAGATATCACCGGCTGGAGCGAAAACGATCGCGGTGTCTCTTTTACCTTTGGCCCCGACGTCGTTTCTCGTTTCCTGCAAAAGCATGACATGGATCTTATTTGCCGTGCCCACCAGGTCGTCGAAGACGGATACGAGTTTTTCAGCAAGCGCCAGCTAGTCACCCTGTTTTCAGCCCCCAACTACTGCGGCGAATTTGACAATGCCGGTGCCATGATGAGTGTTGACGAGAGTCTCTTATGCTCATTCCAAATCCTCAAGCCTGCTGAGAAGAAGAACAAGTACGTTCGAGGAGCCCTCGGCGGAGGCAGCGCCTCTTCCACCCCGCGCAAGAAGTAGAAGGACACGAAGCCGGTCTCGACGTCGAATATCGAACCGCCCTAGTTTTTTTTCTCTTCGGATACCTACCCACCCATCTACCCAAACAATCCCTTCTCCTTTTCCTCCTCGACAAGTAGCGATCAAGAGTCAGTCGAGCTTTCCCTTTTTATCTCTTTATTTTTTTTTTCTTTTCAGTCCGTTTTATGCTTCCTTGTTCCTTTCCATGCTTCCCCTTTATTCTTCATTATTTTCCCACACCATCATTCTGTGTCTTGTTTCTTAATGATGTAATGATTTGCTTCTCCACCATGTCTCATGCCCCTTGACTCTCGCTTTCTATCTTCGACTTTGTCCGCTTCGGTCCACATCATACCACTTCCACGAAGGAAAAAAAGGAAAAAGAATATTTTTTACGAACGTTTCCCTCTTCATTTTTAGGTTCCGCCGGTAGATCATATTTCTCCCCTAGTCTACCCCGCAGCACTCCGCTCTCTCTCATGCGTCGCCTTCCTCGGTCACCGCCTATCGTTGTACGCCATTATACGAGAACAAAAGGGTATCTTTTTGTCGCCAATCACATAGCTTTGTTGAGACTCATCTCCTTTCTCTTCAACTACACCTCCCGACGACAAAAACACACCTCTAATCAACCAACTATCAACCACCCACCCACTCACTCACAAACCATCACCGAAGCATCACAAATCAACAACCCCATCTCCTTCCATTACACTTCCATACTCAATCAGATTAAACGTACGCAGTTTGCCATATTGTATACCTAGGGACTTTTCTTTCTTTCTCGCTCTTTTGTTCTGTCTTCAATTGTCTCATTGGTTAGCTTATCTTGTTGTTGCGAAAAGGTGATCGGACGGAAGCGGTTATTTTTTGGCTTCTTGGATGGGTTTTGAATAACTAACGTATTGTGTCGATTGTCGTCACTTGCTTTCTCTCCTAACCTCTATCTCTTTTTTTTTTCTTTTTTTTCTTTAGTTGAAACATTAAACTTTTTTTCCTCTTCCATTCTTTTTCACCCTTCGCCGTTCTCATTTTTTTGTCATGACGACAGACTTGTTTCTTTATCTATATCAGGTTCTTGACTGTCGTTGTTGGTGTTTTCATCTCTCTTATTGCTTGACAGTGGTAATCTGCTTTTTTTCTATTCCCTTGAACTTTTTTTTACGCTCATTCCCCCGGCCTCCATGCATTGTACCATGTTTAGTTTTGCTCTGCTCTCTTGTTCTCTCATTATATAACGCACCATGTCTCAGACGATGGCATGTCTTTTGCTTTTACGAATATACTTTTTTTTCATGTCACTGTTATATTACAAGCTCTTCAAATTTCCGTAGTGCTTTTTCATAATTTTGATTCTCTCTACGTTTGGCTCTCAAGAACTTGGCGCTAACAGTCCCCAGATGTACATTGTATAGCGTCATTTTCTCCGGACCCAATGGGTTTTGCCTGTGTCTCTGGAGCGGGACATTTAGTTGACGGTTCAATGGCTTCGATTGTAGCATCAACTAAGACGCCATCCTCAGCATCCTGTACTTTTCTCTTCACCACACGGTCGTTGTGGCCCAAATCGCGTCCTGGCTGGATTACATCACGTACGCGACGCTTGAGCTCTTTGGTTTCCGGAAAACCGCCATCAACGGCACGGTCCCAGAGGGTGTGGGTGGATATCAGGTCCGAGCCTGGGCCTGGGCCTGAGTCAGCTGCAGACGCAGACGCAGACGCAGACGCAGACGCAGACTCAGACGCAGACGCAGACGCACTTTCTATCCTCACAATGAACACCCCGCCTGTGCCTGGCTGCAGCGCCACTTCGCCAAGGGCTGTGCTGAATGTGGAGAGGAGCTCCTGCGCAAACTGTACGGGCCAGGAAAGTTAGCAAGCGACGGGGCAAGAAGAGGACGAGGACGTACGTACGTAGGTGGCACGCAGCATCCATTTGCACTGAGTGCAAAACTGGATAGTGATGCGTGGGAAAACAGGCGGTTCTGGCATGATTTTGTGTGGTGATTAACACGAAATTTGCACTGCTTCGAAAATTTCTAGGCTCTGCAGAATAATATAAAAATCACAATACACAGACAGTGATTGATGCTGAGAGCTAATTTATCACACAACATTTAACCCTAGATGACGTTATCTGTAGTAACAACTCTAAACCCTAGATGCCACAATTGGATCAACCCTACCTCAGTATGATATGCTCGTAGTCCAACCAGGCTCACTGGAATCATCTTCACTTCTTCTAGTTGAAGTGTTGCAATGGCAAATAAGTCATCATATTTTCCCTGTACTTCTCCACGGCCATCTGTCAAAACGGCCTATATAGACGAGCTTTTTGAAGGTTGAATATATAAAGCATTTATAGAAGGGGAATACGAGAATAAGAAGAAATTGAAGAGGAAGCTGCATGCATTTCATTGCATGACGCGGGAAAAAAAGAAAAAAAAAAAACAAAGAACAATCACAGACGCAAAGCGCAGTCAAGCAGCTCCCTGATATAATTAGGGGTGATTTTGGAATGGGGGATATCAGCACTATTCAAGACAAGACATAAACTTGGCAGAACTAGAAAAGGAAAAAAAAAAAAAAAGATGAAATGGTATTTGGCAAATAACAAGTGAATAAGTAAATCACACACAAAAATCGGAAGCAGAGGAAGGAATAAATAAGCAGTTGAGGACGAGGACGAGAGCGAGAACGAGGAAAGATGGCAGAAGACAGAAAAAGACTCTCCAAGTCCCCTCTAAAATGATAGTAAAAAGGAAAAGTCCACCACATCAAGCTAGAGGAGAATAACAGATAAAAGATATAACAATCGGGAGTCAAAGGGCTGGAGAGGGAATACACTAAAAACAAGAGAAAACAGGAAAGCCCATCATGATAAAGAAAAAAAAAAAGGAAGCCAGAGAATAACCAGGAGGTATGCAGAGGTAACAGGAGACTATAGAGGGGAGGGGGGGGGGGGGGAACAGAAAAGAAAGAGAGCCAAACCAATTAATGCAGAAAAATTCCGACATTAGGGATATAGGCAATGAAGCAGCACCCTCCAGAAAGACAGGCCGACGAGCCATATGAAGCACGAGAGTTAAATAAAGCTATCTGTATATGATCAAAGAGGGATAGAGCGAGCGAGAAGAAGAAAAAGAAGAAGGCGACGGTAGCATAGCTGGCCCTTTGTCGCATTATCGAAGGAGACGGAAGTAGAGGAGAATCTGACACCCGTCGTCATGTTGGAGTCGAATTGGTTCGTTGTCGAGACTATCAGGGTGGCTGGCTCGTAGCTGGTGAAGAGGATGTGAGAATAGAAAGAGGTCGTTGCATTCGTCTTGACAGAAGCAGAAAAAAAAAATAAATAAATAAAGGGAGAAAAGAATAGAAGGCCGTCTTTGTGTCTTTACATCACCACACAGCAGCCGCCGCTTTGTTGAGGAGCATAGGGGTCTTCACTGCGTGGTACAGTGCCCCATACAGAAGGAACCATGTAGTCTCTTGTAGTGTTGCAGTAAGAGACGATGCTGGAAGAACGACATCGTTAGAAAATGCAATAGCAGTGGTTAGTTTTAAAAGAAACCAAGTAGAAACCCTTACCTCTTGGATGCCATGCTGACAGCAATGCGCTCGCGGTCGAGATCCTCACGCAAACGGTTGTTCAGTTCCATCAGACGACGAAGCTTGAGATCGGCCATCGACTGCTTAGTTTTCTTAATCTGAGACGCGTCGCCGACATCGCGCGAAGTGTACTGAGGCATAGTGAACAAGAGAGAGATGGGTTATGGAGGCTTGATTAGAGTTGAGTATTGGAACTTTGCGATAGCGATAGAGATGAGGTGTTGCTGACTTCTTTATCCTGTCGTTAAAGTCGTAGGGTCAAGCCGGGACGAACCGATCAAACTGAGGGAGGGGGGAGAGAGGGAGAGGAAAGATGCAAGAATTCGTAGGAAGAAATTGTCGCTGTGAAATGGAGGTCAAAGAAGAAGTCGTGAGATTCTTCTTCTATTCGAATGTGATGTGATATAAATGCGACGATTGATGGGAGAGGAATTAAGAGAGTGTCTTGAGTTTTTGGCGGCGATGAAATTCAATCGAATTCATCTGGATTTTTTTTTCTTTCTTATTTTAAGGCGTTCAAAAATAGAAGGGAAAAAAAAAAAGAAAATAAAAAGGAAGAAACCGAAGACGAAATAAAGACACAAAAAGACAAGGAAAAGATGAAGAAAATAAGAAATGCAGAACTGAGTTTAGCTACTAAAAACTGGAGAGAAAATGAAGAGCAGCAGAAAAGAGAGCGAGAGCGAGAAAGAGAGAGAGAGACACCAAGACAAAAATACAAAATGGGTGGGCAAAAGGAGAATTCGCGCATTCAGCCAATCATAGCGCAGGATTCCGCATCCGTTCGCGACGAGGGAGTAGCCCGCCGGGTGAAAAGGCAATTGCGGTATTCAGCTAATTACCTACCTA
This sequence comes from Ceratocystis albifundus, assembly GCA_002742255.2. Taxonomy (NCBI): domain Eukaryota; kingdom Fungi; phylum Ascomycota; class Sordariomycetes; order Microascales; family Ceratocystidaceae; genus Ceratocystis; species Ceratocystis albifundus. Next base: position 829,643 of record MAOA02000030.1, on the reverse strand, counting down.
CCTACCTAGTTAGATTTAGACTGTATGACATGACACTTAGGCTTTAGAACTACACGTCTTTTTCTCACAGCTAGTCTGGTATTCTTTTCCTTCCAGCAATCCATAGACTCACATGAGAAGCTTACGGGAGCATCATCACAACAAATAGTAGCGATATAAAATGCTTGTATTACTGCGTCTCTCACCTTCCCCAACATAAGGGAAAAAAAATTAAAGGAAAAAACCCCCCATAACTACCGTACCGTCCACAACAAATCAATCACCCGGACAATAGTAACACATACACACATATATATAAGGCCAAAGCTAAACCAGGGGGAAGCAGAAAACTTCAAAGCATCATCTGAGCAAGGCAATGAAAGCAAAAAGGCGGGCCAGGCTGATAGCAAACCTAGGACGGACGGGGAGGGGGGATGGAGGGAATTCGTGAAATGACAAGGAAGGATTCTGCTTGAAATGAGAACAGACAGGGGTGGTCTGTCCACAGCGCCACAACAGACAAGACAAAACAACAAGAAGATTGAGGTGGCAACCTTTTTGTGTCCGTCTTGTTGTTTTGGCCAGAGACAGACATCAGAGCGTTTTGATGGGCCCCCTTCCCAGCTCAAGTTCTCGCTTAATGAGATAAAATGTAGCAGCCATCCACCCACGCACCACTTATTGCTTTCTCAACTCACGCTCTACGTACAGCGGCGTGGCAGGCGTACTATAGATAACAAACACCAGTCTCGGGCCAGCTCCATTCTCTCATATCATCTCTGGCTGGTATGGGGGGGGGGGGGGGCGGCAACCTGGGCGGTGCAAGCTCGCCAAAAAAAAAAAAAAAAAAAAAAAACATCGCCAGGCGTAGACATTCAGGCAATTGCCTCCCCCAGGTAATCTTCAACAAACCGGCCCGCCGCAGAGCAGAGAGTAGAGAGCATAAATTTGGTACCATAGCGAAAAACGCACCTGCCAAAACGCTAGCCCGTAGCGAAATAAGTCAGGAATCTCAAAGAAAGACAGGAGACTTGCGCGCTCAACACAAAGCGCGCGCGCAAACAAGACAACAGCACAACAGAGAACTACAATATCAAGCACTCCATCACTCTTAGCTCCTATTTCTCTATTTCTTTATTTATTTATTTCTTTATTTTTTTTTTTGTTTCCTTGAAATTGCATAACAATATCAGGAAGGGGCAGGCTTGCATCGGCTCCACACAGTTTCCGATGCTGTATATACAAACTGTACGTCTGTGTATCTAGGCAGGCACCCTCGTCTCTTTCTGCCCTCTTGCCTCTCTGTCTCCTCTGCACTACCCAGGGGTTAGCGTCACATCGCTCCTGGTATTTGACTCGCACTGTGCGCTGTGCACCCACCCCATCCACTGACCTCTGTTCCCCAAAACAAGCCCAAATTTGTTATGAGGTGCTGCCTCTGTTAGCAGCGCTGAGACAAGGCCAAATTATCTCGTTCTCCCCTCTTTTTTTTCTTCTCCCTTCTAGCTTCTGTCCCTGTCCAATAGTTCGTCCTCACTAGCTTCGGTCCTGTTTCTGTAGTCGTCGTAGTCTGCCTCTTCCTTTGCTTTAGCCCTTCTAGAGAACCACTCCTAGAGCCTTTTTCATCTAATAAACATGGCATGTTTCCAAACGTGAAGCCTCATGGATATAACTGTTTAGCTGGTCAACAGCGTATTTATCCTGCGTCGTATCGTGCATGCATTAACATGAATGATGCGCATATGATATAAACATCGACCTCTGCCTGTGCATTAATGGAGATTAAGACTCATTCAGCTGCTCTTCTGTGTCTTTCGTTTAGGTCTAACGTCGTATTTCTTTTATCTACCAGAACAGCAAAGTAAAGTATACGGGAAAAAACTCCCAGTCATCGCCATGCCTGACTAGGAGCCTAACTGCTCAGCTGGTCGGCCTGGAATTGAAAGCAACGTCTCTGATCTCTTTAGTGCCTTTGCTTTTATTTTCACTCTTTTTGCCTTCCTTGAACCTGGCTCTTGTCTTCTCTTCTCTTCTCTTCTCTCCCTCTCTCTCTCTCTGCCTAGGCCACATCGTGGCTGGTGCATTATACTAAGTACTCTCTCTCCCTCCATGGGCAAAACATGCCTTTCTGAAACTCGACACCTTGGTTATCCTGTAATTATCCGTAGATTTACGCATGTATTCCCTACCCCCTTTGCAACACCACCAATACGTGCATAATGGCGGATAGTTTTAGTTACGACTATTACACACATGTTTTAGGCTTATCGTGACATATTAGGGTTTGTTCGTTTCTTTCAAAACCCTTGTCTCTCGTTGTCAACTTTCTGTGTTTGTCTTGGCGAGTAACCATAGTGCCTTGTAGATATACGTGGTTCCATGACCCTACATGTGTAAACAGTCTACAGAACATCCGAAGACCCTGTAACGGCGGCACATCGACAACCAAACAACTAATTCCTTGACGCGGATGCCATCCGCTCGCCAACTCCCATGACTTGCTCGTTTGCTATATTATTTCTATCATAACTGTTCATGCGCATGAAGTTGGAACCTGCGTTTGGTGTTACTTCAAAAAAGGTTGTTTGTTTGGCTGCGAGAGATGTCATCATGGCAGACAGACAGACAGACAGACCACATTTGTCGCATGATATGGCTTTGAAATGGCTTATTTTTTTTGTTCGTCTTAGAGGTCACGTGAATATCAATAACCCTCGGCCCTAAGGAATTTTGTGGTGTACCTAACGTTCAATGACACGTGATCTCGGGTCTTGGTCACTTATATTCGTCAAAACTTACTTGTTTCCTGTTTGTCACTCCTCGTTGACTTGAGGCCCGACAACAACAAAAAATGATTGCGTTCGTGAGATAACCCGACTCAACATCCTGCCAATTACAATAGGAATGGCTCACTACTTTCTTACTTATTCATTCATAATTTCTGTAATTCTGTAACTAACATGACTTTTGAATTTTCAACGTCCTTGAAAATGGACATCGGCCTGGACGCAGCAATGGCTAAATACCGGAAAAACAATAAATCATTTGTGAGTCACGTGACTAGAAATATTTGCTGCAAAAACTCAAGGACCAGCTAAGCTTTTGCTGAACAAGCCTGCCCAGCCAGCAAAGGTGGGGCACGAAATGCCCACACGAAATTTCTCTTGGTTCTTTACTTTGCAAGAAAAAAATATCCCACGAAATAATTCCCCCCTCCTTCAGCCCAGCCGATCGCCGCCAAGCAAGTGAAAGCCCCTTCTTCACGATCGCGATTGCACGGCTAGGACGACTTGCGTATATTCACCGAACCCATCTCGACGACGATTGAAAATCGATTGCTCAATTCAGCCCCCCGATTTTATTGTAATCGGCCGGTCCGACTTTTAAAAGTTTTCGCCAAAAGGTCATAAAAGGATTGCCCATCATGGTGAGTGTTCCTCTCTATGTATGGTGGCTGGCTGAGAGTCTGTTAGTTGATAGTGCTGCCCGGTTCTGATATCTTGTCTTCGTGTGTTGGTGTCCTGGTCTTGTCATCGTCATTATCACTACTGTGGCGCTGAATCGTCACTATCCTTTCGTCTACACCACCACGCCATGATGCTATCCCCGCCCACCTGCACATGTGTTATCATGACGTTATGCAAGCACACTTCTTGATTGCTGGCCACCCTTTTGTATCATATGTTGATGCTCCTTCAGCTCTATATTTGATGAACTACTGCTAATTATTTTCTTTGTTCTTGTCCACAGCCGCCTCCGCCGCACCAAAAACCTGAAAATGTCTTGAAGAGGGCTCAAGAGCTGATCGGGGTCAACCAGGCCCCGGCCGCTCTGACCCTGCTCCATGAGCACATAACTTCTAAGCGCTCTAGAAATGTTGCTATCGCTTCGCTGGAGCCTGTGATGCTTCTGCTAGTCGACTTGTCAGTTGAACAGAAGAAGGGCAAGCCCGCCAAGGATGCTCTGTACTCGTACAAGAATATGTCCCAGAACACCAACATTGCTACCATTGAGGTAAGTTCATTCACCAGTCTTTACCTTACCTGATTTCTATTTGAAAAAAAAAAAAAAGAAAACAGTATTGGCTGCCTCCCCCATCCCCAAATTTGACTCTTTCGCTAATGCTGCATCTCCCCTACCATCTAGCTTGTTCTGAAGCGTTTCATAGAACTGGCTGTTGCCAAGGTCACCTCGGCTCAGGCCAAGGCCGACGAAATTCAGCTGTCAATCGATGCCAACACTACTACCTCTGGCGAGGCCAACATCGATGATCTTGAGGCTAGTGAGACCCCCGAGTCTATTTTGCTTGCCACTGTCTCTGGAGAGCAGTCTCGTGACCGTACGGATCGTGCCATCGTGACCCCTTGGCTCAAATTCCTGTGGGAGGCGTACCGCACTGTTCTGGATATTCTCCGCAACAATGCCCGTCTGGAGACCCTCTACCAGAGCACTGCTGCCCAAGCCTTTGATTTCTGCCTTAAGTACAGTCGTAAGACTGAGTTCCGTCGTCTTTGCGAACTTCTCCGTAATCACGTCCAGACCGCTGCCAAGTACTCGTCTCAAATGCATGCTATTAACTTGAATGACCCTGAGACTCTGCAGCGTCACCTTGAGACCCGCTTCCAGCAGCTTAATGTTGCCGTTGAACTCGAGCTGTGGCAGGAGGCTTTCCGTTCGGTTGAGGACATTCACACTCTGCTTAACCTGAGCAAGCGCCCTCCCAAGAACATCATGATGGCAAACTACTATGAAAAGCTCACCCGTATCTTCCTCGTTGGCGAGAATTACCTGTTCCATGCTGCCGCCTGGTCACGCTACTTCTCCCTTCTTCGCCAGTCTTCTATTGTTGTGTCTATTGGTCAGGGCAAGAAGGCCGATAATCCTCCGGTTGGCGAGTCTGATATCCAGCGTGCTGCTTCGTTTGTCCTGCTGTCTGCTCTTGCTATCCCTGTCATCAGCACCACCAGATCTCGTGGTGCTATGGTTGACTTTGATGAGGCTAAGAAAAACAAGAACTCGCGCCTGACTCACCTTTTGGGCATGGGTCAGGCACCCACTCGTGCTGCTCTGTTCCGTGATGCCATGTCTAAGTCTATGCTTAAGCGTGCTCTTCCCGAAATCCGCGAACTCTACAACATCCTTGAGGTTGACTTCCACCCTCTGTCAATCTGCAAGAAGATTTCTCCCATTCTGAGCAAGATTGGTGAAGATGAAGAGATGGCCAAGTACATTCAGCCCCTTCAACAGGTTATCCTGACCCGTTTGTTCCAGCAGCTATCTCAGGTTTACGACACTGTGGATCTGGAATTTGTCCAGAAGCTGGCCAGCTTCCCCGAGCCCTATCAAGTTACCCGTGCAACTATTGAGAAGTTTATCATGAATGGAAACAAGAAGGGCGATTTGGCGATTCGCATGAATCATGCTACCGGAGTTTTGAGCTTTGACAATGATGTCTTCTCGTCTGTCAAGGCCACTCACTCCGGCTCTGCCGCTGGCTCCGCTGAGGCTGAGGGCTCTATTCAGCGCCTGCAGAGCACACCTTCTGATATCATCCGCTCTCAACTCACTCGCCTGGCCAAGTCTCTGTACACTACTTGCTACTACATTGATCCCGAGTTCAGCCAAGCCCGCATCAATGCCCGCGAGGCTGCTTTGAAGCGTGCCCGTGAGGGTGCTGAGGCTGAGCACCTCCAGGTTCTCGCTCGCCGTGAAGTCATCCAGAAGCGGAACGATGCTGCCTTTGAGCAGCAGGCCAAGAAGGAGAAGGAGGCTGCCACCCAGAAGCGCATGCTTGAGCAACAGCTGCAAGAAGCTGAGGCCCGCCGCTTGGCTAATGAACAGAGAGAGCGTGAAGAGCGCCGCCTGAAGGCCGAGCGTGATCGTGTCCGCCGTGAGGAGGTACAGAAGCAGCTCGCCGACCTCAACATTGCGCCCGAGGCTCTCGAGGAGCTTGGCGACTTGGAGAATGTTGACAGCAATGATATCCGCAGACTCAAGCTTGCTCAGCTCGAGCGTGAGAAGAACGATATCGGACAAAAAATGCGTGTCACCGCCAAGCGCCTGGATCATCTGGAGCGTGCTTTCCGTAAGATGGAGGCTAAAAAGCTGCCTGCTGATTACGAGGTGCAGATCAAGAGAGATGTAGAGGCATATGAGCGTTTCAAGGCTCAGACGCTGGCTGAGGCCGAGGAGAAGCACAAGCTTAATGTTGAGCTGAAGCATCGTCTCAGCCGCATTATGCCTTACTATGAGGAGTTCCGCTCATCTCTACACGAGAAGCGTCGCGATGAGTTTGAGCGTCGCCGTCGCGATGCTGAGCGTGAGCTCGAGCGCCAGATTACCAACCGCAAGAAGGAGTACCGTGAGAAGAAGTTGCGTGAGAAGCGCGAGCGCGAGCAAAAGGAACGTGAGCTGCGTGAAGCTGAGGAGAAGGCTGCTCGTGAGAAGGAAGAGCGTGAGCGCCGTGCTGCTGCCGAGCGTGAGGAGATGCAGCGTCTCAAGGAGCAACGTATCCGTGAGCGTGAGGAGATGGCTGAGAAGGCTGCCATGCAGCAACGTCGCGAGGAAGATGCAATGGCCCGCCGTAAACAGGCTGCCGCTGACGCTGCTTCCCACACTGACGGACGGAGAACTGGTCCGCCCTTGATTCGGACTAACCCTCCCGGAGGTAGCTGGCGTGACCGGGAAGCCAACAAGGCTGCTTCTGCCACATCCGATGCCCCACCAAGTGATCGCCGCATGCCTCTACGTCCTAGTGCCGACTCTCGTGAAGAGTCCTCATCCTCTAGCCGCCCCCGCCTTAACCTGCAGCCCCGCACTATCGGTGAACCTCGTGGCTTCGATGCTGCAAACAACGCACGACGGGCCAAGGACTCTAGCGAACCCTGGTCTTCTAGCTCCGCACGCGGTGGTCCTCGCGGCGGTGCTCCTTTGTCTCGTGAGGGCTCTGGCCGCCCAACTAGCTCTGCTAATACTAACGATGACGTGAAACCGCTGCAGTCTGGTGGTGCTGGCAAGTGGGTGCCTTCACGGAGACGCGAGACTGGCGGCCAGTAAGACTGGCAAATTGGGTTGTTGATACTTTTTCTTCTTTCTATATTTTTCTAGCATTAACGCCGTGTTTCGTTTTCGTCGACAGTTTTTCGATTTTCTCTTTCTCATTCTGTTTCCTCCACGTCCTTATCTGTGCCAGCTTGGGGGTTTCCGCTGGGTGAAGTAGAGGAAACAAATAAGGTAGCGGCCATTATTTGCATGATGGAAAGAAAAAAAAAAAAAGACGAATAAGCGGTTTGCTTGGACTATGATGGTATTCTGCTGCCTTCTTCCGTCTTGTCGTCTCCCGATGTCCAGGATTTCTATATCCCATCCTTTATACTTTCTTCATTGCTCCTCTTTGGTTACCTTTCCGCCCTCTCTGTCGTTTTTCTTACGCATGCATTTGTTCTTTTTTTTTTTTTTTTGTCTTATTCTCTGTTTGTTGAAAGGGAAAGTTGATGACGTTGATGACGGGTAGAAAAATAACTGGATAACTCGGAAAAGTAATGCGTTCATCATTTTGTCAATGGTTATTTATTTATTTTTCAACTTTTGCTTTGCTGGTCTATTTATTTTATCTTTTTTTTTTGGGCTTTTCTTCGATTTGTTCCCCTTTTTGTTCTTTCTCATGTAGTTTTTCTTTCGTTTTGAATGCTGCTGAAAACAATACTTTTCATATATTTGTTTCCAAAGTCCTTTAGATAGTGTGCAATGGAATGTCACTGGCGTTTGTGATGATATAGAGAGAAAAGAAAGGAGCACTAGATAACGTATCAATCGACATATATCATGTGGCGTATGACTCGGGTAAGGGCAGCGATGATGGACCGGCCCAAGCCTAGAAGGCGAAGAAGGAGTGACAGTTAATCACGCACAATGACGGCTCGAGGGGAGGTGCAACTCGCGAAATATAGAGTTTAGAGAGGCTTTTTTTTTCGGTGGATGTTGGACAGATACAAAAGGAGAATTTTGGTGGTACAGACACTTATACCAACTACGTACCACCACTTGACAATAGAAAGCGGTGGGAAAGCCTCGCAGCACAAGCAAGACGCGGATATGTTTCACATGTCGGGAAAGCTTAGCATCTTAAGGATTATAGACCGTCGATATTGGAGGTAAAATGGCAGTAAATATAGAACGATGATCACTCACTTTAGGCCACCCTTTTTTCTTTCTCTTCACTCTCCACTGTCTTTTTGTCATTGAGCCCTCTGTCTATGAGTATGGCCATGTAGAATCTTGGAGACTCAATTCCGCTGGTGAAGGGAAGTCCATGAAGCTCTTGGTCTAGTCTCGATTAGTACGTCATGAATTTAAAATTGTGTATTAGGGCTTTGTGATAGCTATCTTCGGGCTCTTGCCAACTGTGATCAGTGACTGAAACGGCGAGGAAGTGACTGGCCGTGTATGGTAGCTACTAGCGCAAGCAACTACTATTTTCGTGCCCAACATCGCAGAATGGCTCATTTCCCCAGCAGTCAAGTCTGTCTGTGATCCTGGAGTCGATAGAATATCGAAATAGGAAGTTGCAGTTTGGCATCCGTCTTAGTATACCGTTGTATATCATCTGGTATTGCTGTTTTTTTTTTTCTTTTTTTTTTTCTTTAAATTTCTTTTTTGTGGGTGAGCCGAGCACCAACCACGGGAGGACTGCCTCCATTGTAAAACGTACACTAGACCGCACATACGTATGTGTCCTTGGTTAAGAAGATGAATACGTATAAATATTAGGTGTATACTAGTGGTGACCACCGCCTTGTGCTATATAGAACGACCTCACTTATTATCTTTGCGTGTGGTTGGTTGTACCTCTCACTACTTTCCTGCTACTTTGGGTTCAAGACCAGATCTGATGATGCTCTAAAGTGGAGACATTCATGTAGTTTTCACATTATTAAGCTCTTCGTCTTTTTACCTTTTACTTGCTTGGCTGCTTGACTGCATCATCCTGACTCTGTTTTGATACCCTCATGTCCCCAGCTTCCTTCTAACCACCATCTATCTATCTTGATGCCCTTAACCCCCCACCCCTACCCCCACCGGCTTCCTTCTATCTTTTAATCTTCACGCTACCATCTAAAACGCCCAACATGTCTCTGGATCTCTTAGGTCTCTTAGACAAGGTTTGTCCATCTGAATGGTGCCGTCTTATTTCCGTCACTTTTGGGCTTGGAGTCCTCGCCAACACTGCGGCCCCGCAAGCCTTTCGTGACCAGATCTTCAGCTACGGTGCTCGCCGCGCTTCGCCAGTCACAACCGATTCTACTCCTACCAAAGACGCCAAGCCCGACAACCGAAAATCTGAACACTGGCTTGGCCTTCCACTTACGACTCTAGAAACTATCTTTTCCTACACTGGAATGCTCATCTCAGTGCCGCACAGCTGGTTTATGCACTTCTACTTGCTCTTGACTATAGCCAGTGTCTTCTGGGCATATCAGTACTACACGCAGGGTCCTATCATGGGCTATATAGCTAGTAAAGAGCTACAACTATCTGCTGAGCCCAGATACATACCGTTAGCACACATTCAAGCCGCAATGGCCATGTTGTCGTTCCAGGGCCTCCGAAGACTTTATGAGTGTCTCTTTGTGCTTAAACAGTCGCCCAACTCGTTCATGCTATCTATTCATTGGATTTCGTCATTTATATGGTACATATCCGTGAGCATCGGCATTTGGATTGAGGGTGCTGGTGAGTTTGATGATTTACTTGGTCTTTGTTTTTGCTTTCGTCCTCGGCTCTGGGCCCTGAAATGAAAACACGACTAAGCAGTTTCTCTGATAGGCACTCTACTCAGCACAGAGCAGACTACGCATCAATTTTCCGTTGCGCGTATCTCTCTGATTACATCAATCTTTCTCGCTGCCTCGTACGTCCAAAACCACAGTCACAGACACTTGGCGAGTCTGAAAAAGTATACACTTCCCACGGCAGGAATGTTCCAGTACATTGTGTGTCCCCATTACTTTGCCGAGTTTGTGATTTATGCCTGTTTCACTCTACTGATAGTCCCGGACGGCCTCACGATCAACAAGACAATGTTGAGCGTGCTATTTTTCACGGCTGCTAACCTGGGTGTTACGGCGAAGAGTACTCGAACCTGGTATGAAGGTAAATTTGGCAAAGGCAGCGTAGCCAAGCGCTGGAACATGATTCCCCTTGTTTTCTAGTTGAATCAGTTCGTAACTCGTTTGGTTTTCTCTACGGGACTGAGGTCCTCGGTTCTTGTTTTTTGAACAGCTGCATGTTCTTGAAGATGCCATTTGTCAGCGATGTAGAAGATAAAAAACCTCGACGCCTGTCTCTGGTCCTGCTAGTTACACGGCACCGAGTCCGTCTATTCAATCTTATCTACTATAGCTTATCCTCGACCTACGATTTTATGCCCGCTACAAAGTGTAATCGACTAGATAGATCTACATAAGTCCTAGCAATACGTTGTTTCATTTTCAAACCGTTCAACCGGATATTTGCAGACGTTGCCAGTTTGTGTAGTCGTTTATAAGGGTTACTGGATTATTGTTAAGGGTCTGTTTAACCACACAGTCACGTGTACACTACACGAGATGCCCCCCTATAAGCTTTGGTGCGTTGAAATATAGCACATTGGCCATCAAAATCGCCATGGCCACCCTGCAGAAAAGAACACGACAACAACGATGCGCGTCTTGGGCTGGAAAGTTCGCGCTGGTAAGCGCAATGATTTTTCCCTATTGTATTTCATCATCCCTCAAGTTCCCTTCCCTGTGTTATTGCTGTGCTGATGGGAGTTTCAGGCTTTGATGATTTGGGTGGATGGCAGAAAATCATGCGCAACAACATGTGATTTCAGCAGAAGCTTGATTCTCTGTTCTGCGTTGACAAGGAGAAGAAGGCTGAAGGAATAGAGACAAAACAAGGGGAGAAAGTTGACTTACTCTGAAGGTGCGTGCGTGCATTATCTCTCATGTGTTTTGTTCTCGATAATCGTTCTTCAGCCTGTCTTCTTGTTCTTGATTGTTTCCCTGCCCCTGGCTTAGAAGCTAGGCTGCACAAGGAAGGGAGATGGATGAGACAAGAAGAAGATGGATAAGAAAGGGCTCAAGACCCATGGGCTTCATGATGATTGTGCTTGTGCTTGCTTGTGCGAAACAATGCGGTTGGGGTATACTATGTGTGTACTATACCGGATAGGCTTGGGCTGAGGGGCACCGTCTTTCTTCCCATGGCACTCGTTTTGACTTTGAGGGGATTCGCGCTTTTGTTTAGCTAGACAACTGCCACACACAGCCTTGTTCCCTTGAAGATTATAGCGTCCGCGAGTTTTTTCTTCTTCCTTTTTTTTTTCTCTCTTTTTTTTTCTCTTTTTTTTTTTTTTTCCTTTTTTTTTCTTCACACAATTGTGTGTGGGGGTTGATGGCACGATGAGTAATACTTGCATGAGGGGAAGCAACTGATGCAGCTAGGCCGGAGAAGTAGAGAAAAAAAAAAAAAGAAAACCAGCAAAACTGCAACGGGATTGCTGCTTCAACTGGCATTTATTCCTTTTCATTTTGCTTTGCTTTTTATTCTTTTATTTATTAATTCTTTTTCTTTTCTCATTTAGGCTGGGGATCGACGACGTTGTGGAAACTAGAAATTAATACCAGTTTCAGGCGAAACTCTGCCCCAAAGACAGATGAGCAAGATGGGTAAACCTCAACCACCAGCACCGCGGCTAATATCCGGTTAATACTATAGCACAGCCTACATCAGCCAATCAAAAGCTGTAAACGCTGGAAACTTCAAGACTACAGATTTACAGTGGAGAATACAGTGAGCAAAAGCTTGGACTAGGTCGTAGGCTAGCAGCCTTGCGGCACGGAAGCCCTGAAGTTCTTAGGGCCCCCAGGCCTGTCCTTGTAGGCTGGGAGCGCTGGCCCTCCTGACCTCGGTCTTTCTTGTCTGCTCTGCTCTTCTGTTCTTTCTTTCTTCTCCTCCGTTGTAGTTTTCTCCCCTTCATTTTATTTATCATCATTGGCTCGAGTTTGCTCTGATTTTGTTCTCGTCGACCTCTTTTTTTCCTTCGTCCTCAAATCATCGAGCGCGCCGCTCTTTTTTTTTCTTACCATCAGTCTTCAATAGCCGGCGACCACGACGATCTCTTTATTCTATATTCGAGTATCTTTCACGCCTCTCTCTCGGTTAGATTCTTTTCTTGTCGATGAAGTCCCTGAGACGTGCACTTGAAATTTCCTGGAATTAAACATATAGCCAATCGTGATTTGGGCTTTATCCGCTACAGTTTTTTTTTTTTTTTTTTTTTTTTTTTTTTTTTCTTTTTTGTTCTTTTTTTTCGTATTATTCCTGTTATTCGCATCCGAAACGACTACGAGAAAATCCTTTTGTCCAGTATCTGATTTGACTTGACGACGCTTCTCGCTTGCTATTTCTATCCCTCAAGCATACAGTCGTCGCCTTTTTGACTCCCTATAACCACCAAAGCTTGTCGTTCTTTTGCTAGCCGTTTTAGCAAAGAGTCAGCGCCTCACCCCCCCCATCTATCTCCAGATTGGTACCTGAGCCCTCAAATCCCGACGAGTAAGTCATCGCCTCTTGCTATCGCCTCCCTGACTGCTTGCGCCACCTCATCATCCTCTACTTGTATATCTATACCTCCTCATACATCCTATACTCCCCGTTTCTTTCCTCTTGTCCGTTTAAATTCCTCGTCTATTGTTCCTAAAGCAATAAATACTATCGCCTTAAACGCCCTTTCCGTCCAAAGGAGAAGACAAGGCCTACTAAGTCAGCCGATATATCCTCATCCTTTGCTGCTGCTAATATCCTCTCCACTAGTCAAGTCCCAACTACTTGCCTGTTACTTCTATCTTCCAGGCAACCCGAATCTGCGCAAACCGGCTACTAACCCCCTATTCCCGTACGGATTTCCAACCCGACCATCTTTCGAATCCATTGCTTATTGTCCTCTCCGAGGATGGTTTGAGTCGATCATTACTCCCCTTACCAAACTGTACAATGGATACATATCCTGCTTCCAAATCCAAGCGGGACTCACCTAATAGTCCTAGTAGGTCTGATTTAGGACGGCGAACAAGCGATGACTTGCGTTATATTAAGTCCTTAAGGCCATCTCCCGGAAAAGACTCTAATCGCCATTTTGACCACCGTGGCCGAGACCTGGGCGACCGTGAACGGGAACGAGGACGGGAAAGAGAAAGAGGCCGCGAACGAGACTGGTCGACCACTTCTGCAACCACAGTCAAGGATCGTGACCGTGACCGTGATCGAGATCAAGATCGAGAAAAAGACCGCGATGACGACACAGCTACCAGCGATGTTTCGAATGCCGAAACAATTGTTCTTCCTGGAAAAGACGGATATTCACCCTCCAAAGCTCGCAAGGTCAAACACGAACGCGAAATAGATGCTGCTGGCTCATCGGAATCTCCAACCTCGGTCTCCACACCATCACTAAAGCTCCTCAAGTCCGCATCATCTTTGAACCAATCCCCGAACTCATCAGCGTCAGCGCATACCAACACGATATCTTCGACAAATGGATCCGGTAATAGCGGTGCTACTGTCTCTTCAAATACAGCCTCTACTACATCTGCTCCAGACCCTCCCAGCCGTGGGATTCTATCCGGAGTATTAGCCCACAAAAAAGTAAAACGGGCTGACAAGCAATCGAGCCTTCTGCGCAACAACGGATCTTCATCATCCCATCCCACAGCCGGTAATCCGTCACCTGGCTCCCCACCACCATTGAAACGTCGCCGACAATCCAATGCTCCTCCCTTAACTGGAATGATCAACCTGGGTGGCCATGGCGCTTCTGATTCTGAACCAGACCAGCATGGCAAATCCCATGCCCCCCCCAAGGACCGGGATAAGCCTACAAACCATGCTACTTCCACAACAACTTCTGATAAGTTGGTCAAGCGCAAAGTTCTTAAAGTTGAATCAGATGAAGACGGCGATATAAAAGTTCGACGCTCAAAGCCTTCCGACCCTACACACTCTGCTACTCAACCTCTTCGAAACTCGAAAGACGCCGGCAACAATAGACCGCCCAAATCAGACGCGCAAATCTCGAAATCTTCATCAAAATCACCAGCTGCAACTCCCCGCTCCGTGTCACCACATTCAAAGCCTACTCCTGCACATCGACGTAGCTTATCGACAAACGGAGTAGCGAACACAAAGAAGAAAAAGACACCAGCACCTACATCAACACTGGCATCAACTCCTTCAGGCCCAGCACCCGGGTTATTATCAACGCAGCTACATGCTTATGATTCCGACGATTCTTCATCAAGTGGTAGTCCTCGGCCTGGGAAAGGCTCAACGGTTATGTCTCGTGGCATTAATGAGCGTATTGATTCCCCCGCTGGAAAAGGCCCAAGTAAAAAGCATCTTGATGCACACGGACAAACTCTTTTAGCTCGCGCTTGCGCTAAGGGTGAATATGAAATTGCAAAGCAACGGTTGGCTGAGCGTCCCGAAGATCTTAATGTTGCCGACTACGCCGGAAACACGCCTCTACAAATTGCCGCGCTTCACGGCTCCGAAGACATTGTCGATTTGTTACTACAGGCTGGATGCAACCGGCACTGTATCAACTACGACAAGGAAACTCCGCTTCTTGATGCTGTGGACAATGGACACGTTGGCGTTGTGCGCCTTCTACTGGAAGCAGGTGTCAACCCACGAAAACCAAATTGTAGAGGCGAAGAGCCACTCGCCAGGGTTACTCCCGACCTAGAAAATGGCGCCGAAATCCGGTCTCTTCTTGAAAAAGCAAAGGCTACTTTCCGACATCCCTCGGAAGGCTTACGTGAACTGGACGATACCACCACCGATATACCTGAAGATGCGTCTGGCATTGACATAGATCATTCACGCAGCTCTCGTGCCCCAGACAGCCCAAATGCTACTACCATTTTCGGCCCATCTACTTCTAGTCATCGTCGTGCGGGCACTGCCCGCGCTACTAAGACTAGCAATCATTTGCTGTATATGAACGTGGATGATAAAACGCTTAGGGCTGCATGCGGCAAAGGTGATCATGAAACCGTTACTCACCTACTCCAGGTTGGCGCCGAGTTTAACTACCCGGAGGCTATGACGGCTGCTGCTCGCGGTGGTCATGAGGTTGTCATGGAACTCTTGCTTGCCCTGGGAAATGCCAGTCCTGACCCTTTAGCGATAAAGACAGGCTCTCCCGACACTGCGACACCGATCCTTGCTGCCATTGGTCAAGAGAATATCAAGGTGATGAAGCTATTGTTGGATCAAGCCAATTTCGATCCTACTCGCTGTTATAAAGGAATGACTTATGCCGAGCTAGCACGTGAGCGCAAAGGTGTCAATTGGAAAGAGGAGGAAGAGCTTTTGAAAAAGGCTTATGACGACTACTGTCGTAAGCACCCGGAAAGATCTAAGCATGTAGAGCGAGACCGTTCTCACCGCCACCCGCTCGCTGACCAAGATCAAGAAGTTAGCCGGCAGCCTCGTGATAGGGAGTATCGTGACAAGGAAAAGGTTAAACAAAGAGATTCCGCGCTTTTGTCTGCCGACCGAGAACGAGACGTCGCTGCGCCCTCTAAGCTTTCTGCCAAGCGTGCCACTAGCCCCACCCTCCGAGATTCTGATCTGGTTAAAAAGAAGACTGTCTTCAAGACCACATTGTCCAAAGATCACGACTCTCGAGATCGTGACAGAGAATCTAGAGACGAGGAACGGGAGTCACGCGAGTTGAAAAAGATTGGCGAGCTGAAGGAGAAGAAACGTGCTACGTCAGCCGACCAAAGCGATGACCTTCCAATAACTAAGCGGTCTCTTGTTTCTACTGGCTCTGTCCTTAAAGCTAAAAAGAAGGACAAAGATCGTGATGGCGATGCCAAATCCAATCTTCTTTCTGATCGTGAAATGTCACCTGCTATTCAGAAAAAAAAGATCAAGCGCAATACGGAGGCTGACCCGGCCGCTTCTTCAGAGGGCGAGGCCGCTAAACCACGGCGAAAACTTATGTCAAAAGGTGACTTGACCGCCGAACAAGAAAAGAATCGACGAGCTAGCATGGTATCCAATGCGTCTTCTATGAATTTACAGCCATCAAGCCCTCGTGATCGCGACGACCACACTCCAGCCCGCCCCATAAAAACCGAAGTTCCTTCCGAAAGGTACCATGACCGAACCAAGGCCCTCAAACGCGACGAAACCCCTGGCGACTCAGTTTCTACTGGTAAACGGCATCGGTCTAGTACATCACCCCCTCGCCGTAGTGGGGCAGATAAGGATGAGTCCGAAGTACCGAATATCAAGCGTCGTCGACTTGTTGATGGTGAGCTGACCAAGGAGCAACGCCAAGAGCAACGCCGGAAGAAGCTGGAAAAGCTTGAACGAGAAAAGGCTGAAGCCGGGAATGCTTCCGGAGATGACGACCACGGGCCACGACCTGTCAAAACTGGCATTCTCTCGCGTGAGTTAAGTATGGGTACCAAGACTCTGAAGCCTACAAAGGAAGGCCGCGAACGCGACTCTAGTATCATCCGCGACCCTGCAAGGGCAACCCTCAAAGATGCCCTCAAAGCAAAAAAACTTGCTGTGTCTGCCAAGGCTAGTGATCGTCCCATTGTCAAAGCATCATCTGCTGTCCATGATAGCGATGTGGAGATGAAGGACGCTCCATCTAGTGAAGGAGCTCGTGCACGCAAGGACAAGGAATCAAAAGCCGATGATCATGAAAGGAAGCGTCGTTTGACTGCTGTTGCTGAATCAGACGAATCTAAAGCTATCAAGCGTGAAGCCATAGAAGAGAAAAAGCGTCAAGAAGAGCGTCGTGCCAAGGCCGAAGAAAAACGGCGCATTGAAGAGGATGCGGCGGCCGCTGCCGAAGCCGAAGCCGCCAAGAAACGCGCTGCTGAGCAGAAGGAGCGCGAGAGGGAAAGAGAAAAGGAGCGGGAAAGGGAGAGAGAAAGGGAAAAGGAGCGGCGACGTCGCGAAAAGGAAGAAGCTGAGGAACAGGAGCGTCTTGCTGCTGAGGCCCGCGAGAAGAAAGAGCGCGAAGAGGCAGAGAGGAAGCGTGAAGAGGCAGAGAAGAAGCGGCAGGAAGAAGAAGCGCGCATTCGCCGTGAACGTGAGCTCGAGCTTGAGCGCATTGCTGAAGAGCAACGCAAGAAGGCCGAAGAGGAAAAGCGTCTTGCTGAAGAGGCACGCCTCAAAGAGGAGAAACGCAAACGGGATGAGGAGCGTAAGCGCAAGGAGGAGGAAGAGAGGCGTGAAAGAGAACGTATCCGCCGCCTCGAAGAGGAACGCCGTCTACGTGAGGAGGCCGAGGCTAAGCGCAAAGCCGAAGAAGAGCGCCGTAAAGCCGAAGAGGAACGTATACAGCGTGAAGAGGAGGACCGCCTTCGTAAGGAGCAGCTGGAACGTGAAGCTGCCGAAGCTCGCCGCCGCCGTGAAGAAGAGCGCCGAGTAGCCAAGGAAGCTGAACAAAGGCGAATTCATGAGGAGCAGGAGCAGGCGCGTATTGCGGGCCTGCCAGCTCTGTTGCGCTGGTTCGAGATGTGCCCGAACCCCCGTCAGACAGCTGTGGCTGACAAGTTCCACCAGATGCAAGGCGTTCGTTGGGACACGCTTGATACAAGTCTGGATGGAACACCCGAAGGTCGCGAGCAGTGGGTTCTTAACACACAAGCCGCTCTCCTGCTTGGAGAGAAAGACCTGACACTGTCAAGATGTAAGTTGAGAGCCCGACATATTGTTTCTAAATGAGTAGTGAGTGACAGGTCAGGATGCTAATGCACATGGACACTATAGATACAGGATGGCAGCGTATTGCAGCAACGCGCATCGCCAAGACTATGATTTGGCGTGTGGAAAACGATCGCTATGCTTTGACGTCACCTCGATACTACGAAATCGGCGTTCAACTTGCAGACTATTACGGCCACCCGAATGATCCGAACCTGATGGACCACAACACTCTTGAGCGCCTGCGCAACGAGGCCATGGCACGATTCTTTGAAATGGACATGTTCTTCGTCAAGGTATGTTTTAGTGCTATCTATCGATCCAATATTTGCACATTCCAGGAAATATTACACCTAACTAACAAGGGACTTATTGCAGCTCTCCGATCTCCTCTTTGTTATCCCCACGATGCCTCATATTCGCAACGTTCGTCTCGTCGTCGAGTACCGCGAACTCCCTGAAACCGAAGACCAATTACAGGTCCTGTGGTCGGGCCAAAAATGGCGAAAGGACCCAGATATTGAAAAGTACCTTGGCTTTGCGCCACGACGCAAGTACTTTGTTAACGGGGAATTTGTCAGAGAGAATCTCCCAGGACTCAGTGCCGTATCTCGTACTCCCTTTCCTGATGCTAATCGCGTGCCTCGTCGCTTTGGCATCACGCAGGTCTTTCCTTATGAGCCTGACTACGTGAAGCTGTGCAAGGAGCAGGGCCTGGACCACCTGGTTCACCTAGCCGATGCGCCTACAAATGCTGAGCTGCCTGTGCTTAACGGGTTGGCAGGTGTCCCTCTCGATGGCACTGGATCAGCAGTATCGGAGCCGTCTTCTGAGATGGCTCAGGTCAATGGACTGCCATGATGATGCTGGCTAGGGCATGGACCTGAATCGGGTTTACGGCGCCTGATTTCTTTTTTGTT
Organism: Ceratocystis albifundus; assembly: GCA_002742255.2. NCBI lineage: Eukaryota > Fungi > Ascomycota > Sordariomycetes > Microascales > Ceratocystidaceae > Ceratocystis > Ceratocystis albifundus. Next base: position 810,963 of record MAOA02000030.1, on the reverse strand, counting down.
TTTCCTTTTCTGTCTAATGACACACATGCCTCTGCTTTTTTGCTTTCTAATCTTCATACCCTTTTCCTGTTTTTCTTTCTCGTGGTTATACCGTCACCACATGTTTTATCCTATCCTGCCCTTTTGTTTGAAAGGGCGAAGACAAAGCTCGGCTATCACTTGATGCTGGGCGTTCTTTTGCTTTCCTTTTCTTTTCTTTCTCCTTTGTTTTCTTGGATTCTTCTTCTTTTCTTAGTGTATACTTTACCGACTCATCATCCATCTTCTGGAGGGCTGAGGGATTTTTCCCTTGTTGTTTTCTGTTGTCAAGCATTTACTCTTGTCGTTTTTTTTTTTACATCTTTTCCATTTGTCTTTCGTTTTCTCTCCGGCGGTTTATCTTATTATTCATTGATGGTCTTTTCATCCCATGTGCAGTTTCTTGTTTCCCTCCGCATATCTTTGGCATGGCTATCAGGGTTGTTTTCTTTTTTTTTTTTGGAAGATGTAGTTTTTCTTTTTCGGATTTTTCTTCATTCTGTGATGACAATATGATGTTATTATCACCAGCGCCGTCTCTTGTTCATTTTTATATGGTGGTGATAGTTGAAGTGACGTAGTTGAAAGGATGAACACAAGGCTGACGAGACAGCTCAAAAATAGGTCTAGGACAGCTGCCATAGCTGCTAGTACAGCTGGCGCACACAAAGCGTTCAGCTGGCGGAGTCTGCAGCCCCACCCAAAGCCGAAGAATTGAAGCTTAGGATTGGTCTGGATGGTGGGGTGGTTTATTCCCATATGAAAAAAAGAATAATTTTCTATTTTATTCTTTTTTTTTTTTTTTTTTTTTTCCTCAAAAGAGAGAAGCCTGTCTGCATCACCGAGTTTAAGTTGAGACGACGGACAAGTTGAAAGCCATTGGAAGCACGACGGCGACGATCAGCAAGAGTCACGAGCGACACAAGACATCCAGATTATCTGCCTATCCACCCATCCTCGTTTATAGCCACCACTAAGTTAGGAATTTGCAGCCATGTCTACCACGGTGGAAAAGGTTCGTCATTTTGTTCTTACTCGTACCATATACTCTTGTAGGCAACATCTTGTGCTAATACTATGAACAGATCAAGGAGATCGAGTCTGAAGTAAGTTTCCGGCCAGTTGATGATCCGAACTTCCAATAGCCATGCGAACGAGCGACCTCAGAGATCTAACACCACCCCTCTCTCCCCCCACCTTGGTCATTATTTAGATGGCTCGAACCCAGAAGAACAAGGCTACTGCCTACCATCTGGGTCAGCTCAAAGCCAAGCTGGCTAAACTTAAGCGCGAGCTACTAACACCGTCGGGCGGTGGTGGTGGCGGTGGAGCCGGCTTCGACGTAGCTCGCACTGGTGTTGCCTCAGTCGGTTTCATTGGCTTCCCGTCTGTCGGCAAGTCGACGCTGATGTCACGACTGACTGGCCAACACTCCGAAGCAGCAGCATACGAGTTCACGACACTGACATCAGTACCTGGTCAAGTCAAGTACAACGGTGCGCCGTTGCAGATCATCGACTTGCCCGGTATTATCGAGGGTGCCAAGGACGGCCGTGGTCGCGGTCGTCAGGTCATTGCCGTAGCCAAGACGTGCCATCTTATTTTCATCGTGTTAGATGTCAACAAGCCGCTGACGGACAAGCGTGTTATCGAGGCAGAGCTCGAGGGCTTCGGCATCCGCATTAACAAACAGCCACCTAATATTACCTTCAAGAAAAAGGATAAGGGCGGCCTGAACATCACCAACACTGTGCCCATGACACACATTGACAACGACGAAATCCGCGCTGTCATGAGCGAGTACCGCATCAACTCGGCAGACATCACCATCCGCTGCGATGCCACCATCGACGATTTGATTGACGTGCTGGAGGCCCGCTCCCGCTCCTACATCCCCGTCATCTACGTGCTCAACAAAATCGACGCCATCAGCATCGAGGAGCTTGACCTGCTCTACCGTATCCCCAACGCTGTGCCCATCTCGTCCGAACAGGGCTGGAACATTGACGAGCTGATGGAGGCTATGTGGGAGAAGCTCAACCTGGTGCGCGTGTATACTAAACCCAAGGGGAGACTGCCCGATTATGAAGAGCCCGTAGTGTTGCGTTCGAACCGTTGCACTGTTGAGGATTTTGTGAGTTTTGTCTGGAGGGGCAGTCGGATGAGATTATCAGTAAGGGAGAGGGGGGGGGGCCGAACTATCTTGCTAACATGGCTGTGTCCAACAGTGTAACTCGATCCACAAGACCATTTTGGAGCAGTTCAAGGCTGCTGTTGTGTACGGAAAATCTGTGAAGCACCAGCCGCAGCGCGTTGGCCTCAATCATGTGCTGGCTGACGAAGACATTGGTGAGTTGCAGTACTATTTGTTCTTTTGTCATACGTGCCCTGTTGCGTCGTACTCGATAGCTAATGACGTTTCTCTTTGTCCTTATAGTGACCATCATCAAGCGGTAAAAGGCTGTGCTGACATACGCGGCGTGTGTTCACTTATTCACTTTGATTTTTGATTTTTGTTTGTTTGTTTTTCTTTTTTCTTTTACTTTTGGCCTTTGGCCTTTGGTCCGCCATATAAAAAGGGGGATTTGGCAGGAAACCGGGCGGCGTTTGCTTTGCGTCTTTTTTTTTACTTGTCTTCTTGTGGTATGCTCTATTTTCTTTTTCTTTTCTGTTTGCTTTGCCTGACCATGTTACAACATGGTTTGTGCGTGTATTGTTCTGCCCATCTCTTGGTCCATATCCCTCTCTTTCCTAGAGTCTCTCTCGAATCAGGTTAAGCTAGACCATGGTCCGCTTAGATATAAAGTGTATAGGACACATAGCTGGGGAACAACATAGATCCGCGTTTCTCTTTTGACCGCTTAGCACTGAGGCTCTGATTGTCTCTTCTATTTCTCTTTCGAGTAAATCACTTTCACCCAACCGAAATTCCAGCAAACGTCAATCGGTCTATGGGCGGTCGATCTTTTCGATGCTATTGGTGCGCATGTTTCAGCTCTTAGTCTACAGAAACAAGAGGGGCAAAACACTAGTTCCATTCTCATTCACTTGAATAGAAACTGTAGTTACGACGGGCAATACATATTGACGGCTAATGGCTTCTTTACCCCCCCCTCCCCCCATTTCTCATTACTTTGAGACAGACGAGCTTGGAATGGATCTGACTATCTCCAAGTAAACCCTAACCGCCCAGCTTGCTGAGTGAGCTAAGAATAGGCAATAAACGGAGACAATGGAAAAGAGGCAAGAAGACAAGACACACAAGGCAACTGCTATCTATACTAGGCTAATTGGACTCAATAGTAAGTGCTCTTCTCTTGCCATCTGTGTCCATAACCACCTTCCTAATGTATAATCACCGAAGTCAACGGCCAGTGTCGGTAGGGTGTAAAAGGAAGGGGCAGACGGAGGTTGTGGAAGGTGCGAACAATAAGCAACATCGGTTCCTTTTCTGCCTTGTGCTACTGCCCTAGAAGGGTGGCTAAGGGTCTAGAGTCTAGGGTCTAGGGTTATAGAGCGAGGTTATAGTTGGTAGGGAGAGGAAAGCCAGCACTCACTTCCCCCCCCCCCCCTTCTTCAAGACTTGCTGCCTGATTTATTTCCTGTCTTGCTTCTACTTGTCCGTGAGGCTTAGGCGAGGCTCAGTTGCAGTCTCTTGTTTTTTTTATTGCCTTTTTCCTTTTTTTTTGTTTCCTAATCGCTCACTCACCGAATATCCCCTTGTTCTCTCCTTGTCCTTGTCCTTGCCTGCCCAAGTCCCCTTAATACATGTGCGTGCGTGGACGTTGGCTTGTGCGGGCGGTTTTCTTGTCCGTAATGGTTATGAGACCTTGACTTCTGCTGCTAGCTGCTGCTTTTCATTCATGCAATGATCTTGTGGCATTTGGTACTTTGTAGGATAAGCACTCATGTTTCCTTCATAAGGAGTGCTAAGCCCAACCAAGGGTCAAGGGTGGATGTTAGGTGGATTGGAGCGCGTGTAGATGCGTTATATATACTATGGAGTATGCACTGTTGACATTCTGCTTGTGGTATATGTGGTATTATTAGACGGGCACGTCTTGAGTGAAATTCAGGGCAATATGCCGAAGCCAGTGAAGCTTATCACCGTAGACCTAATATATGTATATACAGGCTTTGCTATAACGAGGTTGGTGGGTGATGAGCGAGACTTTGAGGAATTGGAGGTTGGAACTTGTGATTGTCCATCTCCTCTCACACTGCCCTTTAACCCCTTCCGCGGAAGGGACATTGCTCTTTTTCATTCTCTTGCATGAGCTGGACGAGTATCATTTCCCGCAAAGGTAAGTAAGTGGTTAGTTATATTAGAGAGTGCTACGGTTGCTGCTGTACCATGGGGGATGTGCAATGTCCACACGCAAAAGAGGGCTACATCATCGGATCTAAGTGAGACATACACATGTGCGGACTTCTATGTCTCTATGGTACAGATTATATACACACTAGTAAGACCCAGAATCTGTTCAAGGGCCATAACTACAGAGACAGGAGTCGATCAAAGGCAACAGGGCCGAGATGAGCGATTGCCTGCTGAGATATAGGAGACAAGGACATGTTGCAAGTTTCAGCCGGGCAAGTCAACAAGCGAGAGGGAATGAATGGGCATGAGCATGAGCATAGCGTGAAAGGAGCCACCAACATTCATGCTACTCGAGTATGTATGCCTCTTCGGCCTCCTTCCTACCTGCCGACTAGACCGGATGCTCTTCGAGCTGAAAGAGAAGCTAGCTTGTGCTAATTGTAGACAAGCTGAGCTGGGAACAGATTGGAGGGGGATGGGATACCATTGAAAGAAAAGGCACTAAGCGTCCCTGCATGGGAGAGGGCATTCAAGTGTTGTTTAATAGCTCTCAGGGCAGGATATGGGATCCAAGCACAACGTAGGAGGCGAGGAAGACGAGGGACGGGATCAAGAGATAAACATAAATGACAAAGATATAAGAGCGCCTTTGCGTTTGATCCGTTGGGTTACACTGTCTTCCTCCTCTCTTCGGCCATCACCGAGACTAGCCTAACCTGAACAGCTGCATAGACATGGACAGGACATACATGAGCGTACATGGGTATACATGCACTGCAACATGCCAAGTAGACTCGAGTCGGAGACTTTTGAGTGTTGTCTGTTGTCTGTTATTTTCTTTTTCCTCTTGCTTCTGTTATTACCTGTACTTTTTCTGTCTCCTTTGGCTGGCTTTATAGCCCTTCATCTAAATCAAGCCTGCTTATCGAGGAGCGTAAAAGTCACGACGCTCGAGTGACACTGCACGAGGGAAGGAAAGCAATCAAGGAGGAGCCGAGAAGAAACATGCTGGCGAGTGGATATATATTATGCATTGGTAGAGAGAATGACATCCACGTTCATGGCTCTCTTCCCAAGTTTGTGAGGCGGACTAGTGGCTCGCTTGATTCCATCACATACATATACGCAATGCAACAGGAAAGAACACTGCTTGACAACACGGTGAATGGAAGGGCCTGGCAGGAGATAAACGCTGTGTAGGTAGCGGAACATGGACTAACTTCGCCTAAGCTGTTGGATTCTCCTAGAAGCATGCCATGCTGCAATAATGCCAGCAAAGCAAGCAGGTCGAAATCCTAAGGTACTATAGAAGCATGTATTGCATGGCACCTCTGGCATGAGAGAGCGGAGTTTCGAGGGGAAACAAAGGAGGAATGGAGGCGGAAACAGGAAGAAGGCCGAAGCTACAAGAAACTAGACTGGCAATCAGTGTTACAGGCGGGTGTAAAAAGCCGTTTGGATATTGAATAGGTGATAGTCGTGTTGACAGAGGCAGGGTGAGAATGTGTGTACATGTGCTTGATTTCTTCTCGTTCCATGGCGATCTCGCCTTGACAAATACTGTGAACCTAGTTTTCAGACCGCATTTTGAGATGCTTGATTGGCGTAGAAGATTGGTCAATGGGTATTTTATTTACAGAACTAGATAGACCAACACGTACTTTCTTTCTTTGTTTTCCCGTCTGCAACAGCACTGGGGAGGGGGAGGGGGGGGTTCAAGCCACGTACGACGTACGACCTAGAGCTTCATAGGGTCATAGGGGGTGTCCGTAGGTTCTCGCTGGTGGAGAGCTCGTGATTATGTGTGTCCATGCAACAAGATATCTAACTGTACTCTAGGAGCAACTAACAACTAGCAGATAAGGGACAAATGGCAACGTTATATATGTGCGAGCTTGCCTTACCTCATTGTTATGTTGTACCAGGGCACGATACCATTTCTTATAGACGACATGGTACTCTGAGTTTGTGACTTGTCATCTTTGCTTCAAAATCCTGAGCAAGCAAAAAAGGAATCAGACTTGACCTACAAGCTCCTAGCTTCTAGAACACGAGAAGGAAAAGTAAGAAGAGGACGAAGAGAAAAAAAGGAAGGCTGTTGAGGCTAGTTAATCCCGAGCCTTCTCGGCGAGCAGTTGCCTTTGAAAAAAAGAAAAGAAAAGAAGAGAAAAAGAAAAAGAAACACGAGAACAGGAAACGTAGAGCATGTTAAATGACGCAGTCAAGGGTATGTCCAGGAATGGTGAGTGAGCCTGGCGGATATTAAGCAAGCGTTTGGTGGCGATCAGCAAAGCAAAGAAAAAGAAACGAAAGTCTAGGGCTTAGCCATAGAAAGAACATGGCGATCAGGGAGCTGAGAGAAGAGAAGAAAGGAGAAAAGACTATTGAAAGTTGGAGGCTTTTATCTAGGACCGGAGAGATTAGCAAACAACACTGCAGCTCGCCTGGCACTCATTGTCTTCTGCCCTGCGGCGAGCAAATAATTCCTTTTCTTTTTGTAAAGGAGCAGGTGCGAGAAGGAGGCGGCCGGCCTGGCAAGGGTCTAGGCCTCTCTCTTTCTCTCTTTCTCTCTCTCTCTCTCTGTATGTATGCGTATAGCTACTACTAGACTGGCAGTTGACATTGACATGGTTGGCGTGGAATTATGGCTGTCTTCTGTAGGGCCCCCCCCCCCATCGTAGTTGATACCTCTGTTTTCTCAGCAACAATGACAGCACGAGTGAAGGAGTCGAAAGCCCAAAGATACAAGGGAGGGGAGGAAAGAATAAACATGCCTAGATAAGGTGAGAGAGCGGGGAATCACGGTGTCTCAGAAATAGGAAGGAAAGTACTTAAGTTGGTGTGGACTCGAGACTCGAGACTCGAGACTCGAGACTCGAGCTCCCTTCATTACCATGTAAATGGCACTGTTGCAGTTGCTCAGTTCGGAATTTCTTCACTCGTGGTAACTACCACGAAGATGAATCAAACCAATAAGGGCAAACCGCGCTCATAGTAGACACGGAGTGATAGCAAACTTCTTGGGGCCTTGTACAGTAAGCAGTACGTACAGCCAAGTAATAAGTAGCCTTTTAGATAAGCTGGCTTGCTAGCTGCGCAGATCTTGCCATCTGCTATTTCATTAGTTAGTACTGGGTTCTTGGATCTTCCAAAACGTCAATAGACCAAGTGTTAATTTCACGGCTCAGCAAAATCAAAGAGAGACTGGTTGGTGTCATCACTCAGGGCAATGAAACTATGAAAGCACAGGAAGAGAAACGAAATCCCTAGTGCTCGATGCCCAGGCCAGCTTTCTAGTTCTAACTGAGGCCTCTTTCTTTCTTTTCTCTGCCTTTCATGCCCTCCACTCCTCCTCCTCCTCCTCCTCCTCCTCCTCCTCCCACCCATCACGTATCTTGTTTCTCGCACAGGAAGCTTAAATGGGGACGAGAGACAAGCAAGTCTTTGGCAGTTGAACAAACAAATAGGAAGGAGGCAAGCATGCAAGCCAAAGATGGGCAGATGGGCAACATATAGAGCATATAGGTAGGGTGGACTTGGGTAGGGAAGAGTCCTAAAGGCTTTCTTTTTTTCCAAGCAACTCGACCAAAAAAAAAAATTAAAAAATTAAAAAATAAAGACTCAAAGGAGGAGGAAGAGAAGGAGAGGGTAGCACGAACAGTCCATCAAGGGGGGGTGTGTTTATAATCAAGACAAGGCAGAGCATTGCAGATCTAGCTTCAACTTTGACTAACCCACCCACTTTGTCCGTCCGCCCTCCTTTACCTCGTTTCCTCCAGTCCGAAGACTGATCCTTGTACGTTGAGGGCGAGGTGTTGTTCATCGACGTTTTACGCGGCCTTGTCGTAGCCCATTTTTTTGCTGACTAGCATAGCGTAGCAGATGAGACCAGAAATGATGGCCGGCCCATATACAGCCAACAGGCGATATTATTATAGATCAACAAGAGGAAGAGCAGGGGGCAGGGGGGTAAGGGGCAAAGAAGCTCTTCCCATACGGCAACTCACAGGAAGTTCATTCATTCTTCTGGTTATATCCTTCGCGTGTGTGTGTGTGTGTTTGTGTGTGTTTGTGTGTGTGATCAACCCACTGGCTGCGTATTGCAGACAACGCTACGCAACATACTGACATTGGTCTTTCTTATGACTGTCATTGCTACCTTTTCTTGTATCAAGTTTCTCACTACGACCAAGACCTTGTCCACGCTACCCCGGATTTGTGTCCTATTCTATCTGTTTACAGTCGAGTCCGAGTGTCTACCTAGTTATGCTCGGCATGCCTCTAACCTGACAGCCCCTTTTCCTATTTCTTTCCCATTTATTTGTTTATTTGCTTCTTTTTTATTTCTCTTTTTCTTTTCTTTTATTTTCTTTCCTGTCTTTCATCATCACTTTCATCCAAGGTGAAGGGAGGATTTGGCTGCGAGCTGGCGCGCCGCTATTTATCGCTCCGCTTCTTCCGCATGCTTATTATTTGATGTATATATTATTGTTTGCTTTAATGCGTCTTTGTAATTCCTTTTCCTTCCCTCCATCTTGCTGTTGACTGGCATATCCCGGCTAGCTCTTGTCCGACAACGTCTTGAGCTAGACCAAATCTGGTATTCCGATAACTTCGGACGTCTTAGAAAAAAAAAAAAAAAAAAAAAAAGAACCCAGCAGCAGTAGAAACAGTGAAGCAGAGAGGCTTAAAGTCAAAGATAAGAAGGGGAGGTAGGACAAGAAGACGCGGTTGAAAGGGGTAGACCAGGATCGAGAAGAGAGTAGTCAAAGGGAACATTATGAGGAGCATCAATGATAACTAAGAGAAGGAACAGCCAAGTCTTCCTGAGGACAACTCTTACGCATGAAGGCCTTCCACTTCCGCCTTCGTTTACACCGTCAAGACAAGAGGCCGAGCGGTGTCCCAACTCATGAGACATGTCGATTCTTGCTCTATTATGTATATTTTATATTTGTATTTTATATTTCATTTTTTGCTTCCCTGCCACATCCATACACATATGCAACTGTGACTTGCTGCTGTTATGCTCATGAAGGACTCAAGAAAACGAAAATAAGAAACAGCTCTTGTTCCATATACAACAGCGGGGCGCTTTATGTTGGGGCTAGCTAGCTTCCCATTTGTCTTTTTATCCTTTGATTCCTCACCTTTTGCATCTTTTGTACGTGCACTTGACGTGCTCTACCCACCCTTCCTTCTCGCGTTTTATTTGCTCCATTTTATCTACACCCTTATGCGTCTCAAAGTACCCCCCCCCCCGGTGTCGTCTCTAAGCTAGACTACCAAGCTGAGCAACGTCTCTTTCTGCTGCCCTGTGCACTGGATTTGTGCTTGCGTACATCTCCTTTCCTCCCATGGCCACCTCCATGTTGCCCCGCTTGACCTTCCCTTAACAGGACATCGACTTTGGCAATACGCCCATCTCCTGCTCTTGCATGTATGTGGAGGATGCCATACTAAAATGTGGCTTGCATCAGGAGGGCGGGAGAGAGAGGGAGGGTCAAGAGGTTAGTCTAGTTTCCCGCTCGGATTTTCCTAGTCTTCCTCCTGTCCCGGTGCTTGCTCGCTTTCGGCTGCGCTGCCTTATCTTGGACTGCCCTTGAAAAGAAGCCTTGTATGTCCATCCTGACTAGTTGCTTTTGCGCCTTCCCGTCACCGCCACCCCAAAGCTCCATCCAAGGAAACAGACCAGCATAGAGTAGAGGATCTGTTCTGATTCCAAATACAAGAGAGAGTCCTTTTGGACTCTCTGCTCCTCCCTGCCATCTTTTCATTCTTCGAAGTTGCCTTGGCCACTTGGTACGAGCTGCTTACTTGGTCCATTATACAATGAATGCATGTTCGTGCTTATCAAGCAGAAAAACACGTGCATGTTTTTTTTTCTTTCTCCTTTTTCTTGTTCTTTTTCTTCCTCAAAAACCGCCGCCGGCGCCAACTATTGCCCGGTAGGTTGATTGTAGATATAGCAAAAGGGCAATTGCAGCTTCAACTGTACTACGACTAACAAGTAATTAAGACGGGCTGCTTTTTTTGCAGTTGCCAGGATGGGACGCAGGATCAAAGCTCGAGTCCGAGCTCAAAATGGTTAAATTGCAAGTAAATTGCAAACAAGTCTCTGACAAGTCCAAGGCAATTGCATCCAGAGCCACGCGAGAGTGGAGGAAGAGACAGGCGGTCAGAACGGTAGTTTCCATATTTTATTTCTATTGCTTCCTTCGCCTGCCTGTTTCTCAAATTAGTAGAGGTAGTTGCCTATTTCTTTCTGCTGTTAGTGATCTCGAGTACTGTCGCTGCTATCTTCACTGCGCCCATTCTTCTTCATTCTTTTCTCTGTCTACAGATCAAGTATATGTGCAATTAGGTGCACGCATGATTGTGCCTCAGCTCATTTATGGGCATTATAAGCAGCGTTATAAGGTGTTATTCCGATACTACTTGTGCTGCAACTCAATGGAGCTCTCTCTCTCTCTCTCTCTGGCTTCCACTTACGTGCTCAAGGAGGCAATCAGCAAAAGCAGGCAAAAAACAAGGATAGAAAGGGGACATGACTTTCATTCATGCATGCCCAAGCTGCATTACTGGAAGTGCTTCCCCAGTACATCGATGCTACTCTGATAAAAAAACCCCCCGTTGCATGCCATATACAAACAATATGTGCATTCATGCATGAATGCATGCAGGAGACGCTTGCTGGCATCATTGATGGTAAATGCAGATATGTAGCGGACGAAAACTACAAAGAGGCAGTAAATCACAGTACTAGCTCTGCTCTGCTTGGAGCTCTAGTACTAACCACCGGGATTCGTAGGCTTGGAACTCAGTAGTATCTGAATCTGATCTGAGCACAAGCAAGGTAACGATATCCATGTGAGATTATTGTGGTGCGGGCACACTACAATCTTATGTAAATGCGAATAGGTTTTCAAATAAGGTAATATGCCCTTTTCCTGTTCTCTCCACCAAAACACTCAACTTCTGCTTACAACGAGCATCCCTGCATTGTTCTTATCCTGATGTCTACCCCTCCCCCTCCCCTCCCCTCCCCTCCCCTCCCCTCCTCCGTCTTACTGTCCTTGACCTTGCAATAACCTGTATTTTGCTGCTTCGTGACTGACTAACAAGGGCCTTGCCTTTTCTTGTCTTGCTTTGCATTGCCTCGCCCTGTCCCGCCTCTGGTTTCCTTCCCTCTCGCCTCGCCTCGATGGTCTTCCTCCTTCCTTCTTCCTTTTGCTGCCACTCTGCATCTCTACCTGAAGCAAATCAACAGATCCTGTCTATTTTCCTGTCCTCTTTCCCTCCTCTCTCTCACTTTTTTCTTTTTCTTTTTCTTTTTTTCTTTCTTTCACTTAATGCCCCCTCTCACTTCACCCTTTCTAGACAGGTCCGTTGCCGCTGCTAGTGCGGTGTTTGCCCTTATTTGTGTGAATATACCCTCCCCCCTCCTCCTCCTCTCCAAACAAGACCGGGCTAAACGTTTTGCCTATCCATCCCTTGACAGTTATCATGTCAGCTTGTATGTTTGGCCAGCCTCGACAAACAAGTACTGCATACCTTACTTTCTGCTGATCTGACGCCTCCAAGAGCAAGCAGTACATATGTCAGTCTAGAACTGATTGTTCCATACAGCAATACTAAAGAAACGTAGCCGCACTCAAATGTTCTAGCCAAGCTCTGAATTAGGTGTGACTTGTAGGGCATGGCATGCACGGTTAAGCTGGGCTGGCCTGGACTGAACCAACTTAACATCAAGCTAATGCCGGATGAAACACATTCAGGAAGCCGACTCAACGAGATGAGCCAGTACATGCGCACTTTTCGTAGGTAGTGGGTAGCGGCAAGTATATGCAAAAGGAAGAAATATGATCGGTATCCTATCTTGTCGTGCACGTATAGAGTTCTGATTGGCTGTGTTGAGGCGTACTGGTGGGTTGTAGCTGGGTTCTGCGTGAAAAATTACCCAATCATGTAGACATACATGTCCGTATCATATTGTTGCCCCATGAGCAAAGAAACGTGAAGAATGGCCGGTCAGTCAAACCCCACCCACCCACACCAGGCCCGAAGCCTGGTGAGCAGCTAAAGGGCCCAGCAGCAAGAATGCTCGTGGAGGGGGGAGGGGGAGGAGTTCAGTGTTAAGCGGAGTGGGGATACAGACAATAGAGCGCCTAGCTATATTTGGTTTATTGCTTTCCCATGACTTGACAGTTTGTTAAGAGACTTGCGTATGCATGCAAAATGGGCGGGCGGGCGGGGGGGGGGGGGTGGCTCTGACAGGACTCCAAGCTGGCCTTACACAGTCCTACATTGTACAGCCATGGAAGATACAAGATAGAGAGAGCAAGGTTTACCAAGGCAAATGGGTAAAAGGTAGACATCCTTTGCGACGTCGACTGACAAACAGCACCGTGTTTACCTTCCCTTCTACTTACTCTCTTCCGGGCCTCGATTGCTCTTTTCTCCAATGTATCTCTCCCCCCCCCCCCCCATCCATCCTTGCATTGCATCTCTCCGTCCACCCATTCCAGGGTGTAAGCGCCTAGCCAAGATCGACAAACCCCACCTGTGACAAAGGGACTAAAAGCTCGGACAATCAGGACAAAACACACGGACCGAATACACTGAGCAGATGATTCAACCAGTTCACTTGGCCAAGCAGTCAGACGGACAGAGTGCCGCCAAGGAAGAGTGGATATAGTAGATCAGCGAGAGATAAGAGACGAGAGCAAGGAAAAGAGTATAGCCGGCTATTTGACTAGCAAGCAAAGCCCCTGCTCATTCATGGCAAGCCCATCCAGGTCAAATCTCAACTACGACTTGCCACGATCACCACCACCGATCACCACCAACCACTACTATATGCTCGCCACTGCCTACTCTTTCTAGCCACCGCCCCAAAACAAGAAAGAAGAAGACCGTGATTCTGGAGCGGGGGTAGGGAGGAAGAGGAGACGAATGAGAGCCACAGTAGGCTTTTATGATATCCAGATGGAAGGAGATGCCCAGACGGCCGACTGCGTGTCCCAAATGAGCCCTTCCTTCATGTAGCTAGCTAGACCGCTAGTTACTGGCTTCCCAGGGCGACGAGTGTAGTGGGCAGGTGTAGCAGCGTGCTATATCGCCCCCCCCCCTCTCTGGTCCATACTATAGAGAGTAGGATCACCAGGTAGAGGAGAATGAGGCAGTTCAGAGTAAGAGGTACGTGGTAATGCTAACCGCAGCAGTGCCATGCTATGTAGCAAATCTATAGATGTGGGTATATCGGAGTAGTCTCGAGATCAAGCAGGTGTGAGGGAGGTATAGAGCCAGAAAACCAGGTCTCGTCGACGAGCAGACGGCATGGCACTGTCGTAACGTTGCGAGCATACCATTACATCTTTGAGTTGTTAGTAGGCATGCGTACCTAGTTGCCTGCAGAAGCTTTTCTAGCATATCCCCGGTTTGACCAAGACAGAGAGAGAAGCCCTTTTGGCGGGACTTTTCTTGCGGCCTGTGCGCTCTGTCACTCGCCGCTTCTTCCCCCTATATGGCTGGAATCATCCAATGCCAAGTTGGCCAGGAGATACCAGCGGCGAATATTGACTCAACTGACCAGAAACAGGCAGACAGAGAGGGACATAGCAGACTATCTAGCTACTGTAGGGCGAGAAAAGGAAAACAACAGCAACAGCATAGACGGGTGTCTCTTGAAGTACCTTCCCCCACATTAACCAGACCAACAGGCCTCGATCGAGGCCCACCCCCTCCATCCTGTAGGAAAAGACCCCTCCCGTCCCCCGCGCAGCTTGTCTTCTGCTACAGAGAGACACAATCTAACAACAACGACAGCCGCCCTTACCTCTCCCTCCCTCCCTTGACTTCTCCAGACTTGTTTTCTTTTTTTTTTCTTTTTTCAGGGAGAGAATAGAAGAAGTGGGAGAAAGAGGACCAGACCAGGAAGAGGAGGAGAGGTCCGTCTCTCGCTAGAGGGAGAGGGGTCAAAGAGCCAAAAGAGAAGACCAAGAGAAGAACCCGAATTCAACGAGCCGATGACGTTTATTATTTGGCCAGTCTAATGTTCTGCCTCTTTGCTTTGGCCTTTCTTTGTATAGAAACAAGAGCGAAGGCGACGGAAACAGGGCCAAAACAGGCGGGAACTGGCTACCAAGTCTATGTAGCAATATGAGGACCGTGCTACGCAATACACATCAGGGGGTGGAGAGGAGAAGGAGGAGGAGGAGGAGGAGGGATGCTCTTTAATTTGCAGATATCCTGGACACTGAGTGGCAGTTGAAAGAACTGGCAGCAGAGCCAATGAAGCAAGTCCTTGGCCCTTTGACCAAGCGGTGCCTTTGATTTTGCTTTTTATCAGGCATAAATAAAGGTAAAAGGGAAAAACAGCAGCCTGCGGGAAGCTCTCGTATTCTTTTTTTTTCTTTTTTTTTCTTTATTCCTCCCCCCCCCCCTTTGTTACCTCGTGTCATGGAGAGATAGATAGGAAGGGGTGAGTGAGAAAACCGCAGCAATGCGCCCCCTGGTTAGCCGTATATTCGTTGCTGAAAGCCAAACTGCAGGTCTGAGATGCGCCTAGCTATGTATGCGTCGTGAAGCTACTGAAAGACGAGCGCATATTGGCTCTAGAGCTTGCTCCTTAGCGTCCGGTCAGCTGAAGGGTTGCTGTTGAAGTGAGACAAAGAGACGGGATAAGCAAGCGTTTTGCAAGGCTTCGCTTCGCTTGGACTGAGGTCGATGTTCGTCAGAGCCTTTGAAGTCTCTTTCCTTCTCTCCCTAGTCTTTCAGACAGCCGAAGCTAGAATCTCCTTTCATCCCGCTTGTTTCTAAAACCCTTTTTAGAACGACCAGGAAGTAAAGGGAAAAGAGGAAGAAATAAAAGGGCAAAGAAGAAATGGCAGACTAGTGACTGTCAAAGGGTAGATGGCTAAGGCTCTAGCTAGAAAGGCCATAGCAAAGGATTGGGAAACACACCCCCCACGGCTAAGGAAGCAACGTGGTCAACATCGCCAACTTACGCCGCATAGTAGACAAGGGAAGACGAGCAGCAAAAGAACATGGCGTGGATTGAGAATATCCATATCAAAACGGAGATTAGACGCGCCACCAGCCATCAAAGCCCAAGTGAAGTGCAACATCGTCATCCATTTGCACAGAGCAAGCAGGCGAAAGGCATCGGCGTGCACACGAGATGCCGGATCCTTTATTTGACGTACCTGAGAAGAGGCTGAGCTGGAAAGACCCTAGACTAGACCAGACTAGTGCAGGCGACTTGATGTGGCCTCGTTGTGCAAGTCCTCGACCGGTAGGACAACATCTCGGGGTAATGGGTGCAGCAGTAGGAGAAAGGTGAAGGAAAGGAAGAATGAAAGAAAGCAGAAAGGGTAAAGGGCAAAGGGCAAAGAGAGAAGGGAAGAAAGCACAGATCAAAGAAGGGGCAAAGGCCAAAGAAGCAAGGCGCCAGACGCCAGAAGCAAGAAGCAAGAAGCTAGAAGCAGAGCGCAAAGTGTAAAAGAGACTTTCCTTGGGTGTCGGCCTTACCCATATTGCCTTCTAATGAGGCCAGGGCCTTTGCTCCGTGTTTCTACTCCGCCCTCCATTCTGTAGAGGGAAGGAAAACGACACAGCATTGCATCCATCCTCGACCAACATATGCCGTGCAACAAAGCTGCCGATGCACCAAACTCATCTAAGCATTATCAGGCCACACAACGAGACCTAACGTAAGCCTCGGTCCCACACAGCTTGGTCTCAGTCCAGTGTTAGTCCTGGCGCTCCCTTGCCAAAGTACGCGGGCAGCAGCAGCGCCAGAGGTATGAGAGTGACGGATAGCACAATGTTGGTGTGCCCTTGCATATATATATATATATATATGTATGTGAAATAAAAATCGTGTCCAACATGGAAAAGGCACGCGCACAGCCAACGAAGCCACGACCATGGGCATAGGCATAGGCATCTGCGAGCACTATGCCGAAGGGAAGGGGAGAGGCGGCAGGAGAGCAAGTAGGCTATCCAAGAGGGGATGCAATGCACGGGACTGGCTTTTTGTTTTTATTTTTAGGGGGAGGGGGAGGGGGAGGGGAAGGCCCCTCCTTTCTAGACGGTGTATTGCACCTTGATATTGCTGCTTCTGCTGCTGCTGCTGCTGCTGCTGCAATGTTATTTACTGTGCACGCGCTTGCATACGTCAATCCAAGACGGGCCTGGCATACATACATACATACATACATACATACACTGCTGGGCTGTTTTCTGACTCTGACTTGGTCCCTGGTCTGTCTGTGTCTGAACCACCATATATAAGTGAGGTGGAAATGTAAGAGCCGGACGGACAACCTCATTCATCCTGCGCCCATCCTGCTTGCTCCCTTGATCCTCTTGCACGTTCTTCCCGGCGGTTAGGTCCTCTGGGCTCGCCTCTGTCACTTCTACTTCTAGCGGACTGCTAGCTTTAGTTTAGGCGCCTGAAGCCTGTCTACTAACAGCACTAGAAGAGAAGCGCATCAAAGGGATAAGGAAAAAGAAATAGGGAAAAGGGAAAAGAGGGCAAGGGGAGGAGGGAGGGAAAAGGAAGAAAAGAGTAAAAGGTGGTCGGTCGGTCGGTCGGGCAGCCAGTTGCTAATGCTTCCACATATCATCTGGCTAGGATCTAGAGAGCCTCATCAGAGAACAGGGCTCGAGCTGGGGCGTTTTATCGGCGCAAAATTAGCGGTACATTCCGAGACAGAGGGGAAAGGTGAGAGAGGAGCTCACGAAGAGGACTGACTGACTAGCAAAGGGAGGGCGCTGGAACGGAACAACAAGGGGAGAAGCTTAAATCTTTTTTGGCAAGCGAGGCTCTCTGTCTCTGTCTCTCTGGAGCTTTGGCTTGAACCTAGAGCGAGGAGGATGGACAGCACGAATGCGTAAGGCGTGGTGGGCTGGGCGGATCACAGTGAAAGAGGCCCGCACGATGAGGCGCGTGCGTGCGTGCGGGTGGATTTTTTTTAATTTTTTAATTTTTTAATTCTTTTTTTTTCACCTCTTCTTTCCCCACTTTTTAATTAATTATTATTTTATTATTTTAATTTTCTCGTTGTTTTCTCCACTATTTAAAAAAAGAAATTAAGTTTTTTTATTATTTTCCAACTTTTTTATTCTTTTTTTTTCTTTTTTTTTAATTATCTTCACCCTTTTGCCTCTATTCTCTTTCCCCTCCTTTCCCTGGGCCTCCTTCTTCCGCTCTCCCATCTCCTCCTCCGCCTCCCCCTCCATCATTCACAATTCGCTATCCACTACTATCCGATCCCTCTCCCCTCCCCCCCCCCCCAAATAATGTCACCTTGCTGGCCAGAGGCTCGCATAGCTTCAGGCTGCGTCTTGCGATATCCCAACTAGACCTCAACGTGCATAAAATATCTTGAACCTACAGCATACAGCAAAACCTCGAGCGTCATGCAGCAGCGGCGATCGCGTCGTCTCGGGACGTTGAAAATGGGCTTGGCTTAGACAGTTTGGCGAAATCAGGATCTTACCCTTATGTCGTTCATATCAGCTGCTAAGCTGTTGTCTGATGCTTAATCTACAGACGCCCGCACGTCTACATATTACGAACCATCGATATAGCAAAAGCGTCAGAGGATAAGTTCACTAACTCACTCGGCCATTTAGACGTGTGATGTGGTGTGGTGTGGTGTGGTGTGATGCTTTGCTTATTGCAAAACGCCGGGCTTGAAGGTCGTGGTGGCAGTAGACGGGCGTCGAAGGGAAATTTCGATACAATGTACGATGCTTTTCCTTTTCAAGGAAGATAGAAACAGAAACCCACTCGAGCTGTTGAACTTCTCTTCCTTCTCTTCCTCCTCCTCCTCCTCCCCAGCTAGTTGCGCCTTACTCGACAAAGGCACAATTTGTGCCTATAGTCCCTAGTCCCTAGTTCCTAGTCCCTACACTTATGCAAAGGCCATGGCAAGGAGTAATGCCGAAGGGCCAGCAGCAGCAGCAGCTATAGGGCCGCATAAAGCTGGCCGGCTGGCTGTGTGTGTGCATATCTGTGTATTGGGCTGTCAGTACAATAGCCGTACAACCCTATGCTGTGTACGTGAATCTGTGCACTGGGATAAACTAAAGCAAACATCAATCAAATTTGCACAAGGCTAAGAATAACCTTAATGACCGGTGGTCCATTCGTTGTCATCAATCTCATCATGCCCATGCCATTCCATGCCGTCTGGTCTGTTCACGGTTGCACGGGAAGGATTAAGAGCTGAAGCACAGGGCAAATGAAAACAAGCCCGTCCTGCACCCTCGCATCAATTTTGTGCACTTTTCTAAGAACGAACGGGCTACGGTAGCAGTTAGTGGTGCACTGTCGCTGTGTAGGCCTGCTAGTTGTCTAACGGCCTGGGCCTTGCTTGGTCTCTCGTCTGGTGTGGTCTGGTGTGGTCTGGTGTGGTCTGATCTGATCGGGCTTGGACTTACGTTTGCGTGTCCCTCCCAGCTAGACCAGGGATGACAGACAGCTGCAAATACGAGCAGGCGCAACAACGGTCATGGACATGGACATGGACATGGGCATGGGCATGGGTATGGGCAGCCGTAAGCAGAGACACGCCTGCTGCTGGCTGGATGGAGTGTGCAAGTCAAGTTGAGCGAGAGTTGGGCTATGTAGGTCAACAACAACACAGTACATAGGATAGGGTACATTGCCCGCAAGACTAGAGACTGCTGGTATTCACATGCGAGCGGGTGATACTGTTGCTCGAGTAAGCTGGCGACGCGGATGGCCGTCTTCCCTCTCAGGCCAGGGAGCAGAGATAAAGAGCCGAACTCAAAGAGATGGCCAGACAGGGGAAAGGACGAAGTGTCTGAGGGAGAAACAAAAGCTGGCGTTCTGGCTAAGAAACACGTCAGAAAGAGAGAAGAAGAAGAACGAAGGGAGAAAAAAAAAAGAATAAAAAAAAAAGGAAATTATAGAAAAATATAGAGCAAGACACCAACCACTATGCTCTTTTTTTTTTTTTTTTTTTTTCTTTTTTCTTTTCTTCTTCATCTTCACAGTGACGGGATGGAATCTAGAGTCCCTCTAGCCGTTTGGACTCCCTTTAACCCTTCCTTCAGTCACACGCCACGCGGTATGGACGAGGAGGAGGAGGGGGCGCGACATGTTGAAGACTTTCAAGCTTCACGATAGTCCCACGTTTCGTGGGCATGTGCGCGTCGTGTTGTAGATAGGCCCGGAAATGCGATGCAAGGGGACCTGGCCTGGGAATAACCGGATATATGCTCTACTCTGTTGTTGGTGATCTTCTCCTTCTTCTTCTTGTTGCTGTTGCTGTTGCTGTACCACCACTATACAACCTGCTACACCCGTCCGAACATCCCGGCCATCCCACCATCCAACAAACAAAACAACCGCCCCCCCCCCCCCCCCCAAGCGTCCGCCGCAAATTGTCTTCGGGCTAATTTCTTCACGTACACACCATCAACAACACAAGCAACGCGCTGGG
This sequence comes from Ceratocystis albifundus, assembly GCA_002742255.2. Taxonomy (NCBI): domain Eukaryota; kingdom Fungi; phylum Ascomycota; class Sordariomycetes; order Microascales; family Ceratocystidaceae; genus Ceratocystis; species Ceratocystis albifundus. The sequence goes on along the minus strand of MAOA02000030.1, from coordinate 791,142 downwards.
CCACCGTAGAAGTGGCAAAAACTGGCCGCGAACCTGCTGTCCACCTGTCGTGGGGTGGTAGTGTGGTGGTGCGATGCTACTGTCCATCTTTTCATGTCTTGTCCTCTCCGTTTTTGTCCCCCCCCCACGGCAGGGACAATATATCGATGGGCAATTTGAATCCGGTTCATGCAAGCCTAGTGCTGTTTCAATACACAGCGTCTCGTTATATTAGTAGTGTAACGTACTTTGATCATCGTGGCTCCTCATGCAGGCGGAAGCCATGGAGAGATTCATTGAGAGATTAACATGATGGTGCAGTCAAGGACAACGCTAGACTCTGGTCTTGAGTCTTGCTGGATTCCAATGGCAGTAGCAATGCCAGCAGCTACGAGTCGACATGTTGCTGTGTATCCCATGCTGCCATGCCTGTCCGGCCACATTCCTCCATTCTCTGGCCTCTGGCCCTTGTCTTTTTTTTTTCTTTTCTTCTCTTTCTTTTATATCTTTTTTTTTCTTTTTCCTTTTCTCCTGCTCAATGCTCACGTTCCGCGTCACACGCTGTTTCGGCCTTCTTGCTTGTTTCAACAATATGTAAGCCATCCCCCTCCCCCTCCCCCTCCCCCAAATCTTGGCCCTGGCTTTGGCTGGCCTTATTTGTACACGTTCTCCTCGGCCATGTTGCCTGTTTCGATCCTTTTTGGCTTAATAGTCCTCATGGCAAAACCCTATGCGCAGACCAATCAAGTGAGCTCCCCTTTCTTCAAACTATCTACATGCGACACTTACAAAGCTGGACGAGCGGCTGCCGCGAGGCTCTTTGAGACCTCCCTCCGCCCTCTTCGGACTCTTGTTACATTTCATTTAAGTCCCCGTTGAGGTTTCTTTTTTTGAGATGTGTCACTTTATTTGTGCCCAGCGCAGACAGAAATCACAGGTGGGTGACAAGGGGAGGGTGGAATATATATAAATATATATAAAAATATATAAAAATATGTTTATATATATGTTCGTGCCGTCTACTCTAAGTAGAAGCAGCCACATAGCAGACACCCAACGCCGGCTGTCTTTGTCATATTTCAGCCCAGGGCCAACAACTTGTGCTCGTAACACTGGCTTAGCAGGATCCCAAACCCCTCCTCCCAAAGAATCTACTCAACGAACATGCCCTAAAAGACTGGAAGAGGTAGATGAGGCTTTCAAAGGACGCGAGACAAGGGATGATGGGCACATAGCAGCAGCAGCAGCAGCAGCAGCAGCAGCAGCACGGACAGGACAGCCTCCCTCCTAGCGGCCATGGAGACGGAGGCGAAGATAAAGGGACAATGTCTCGGCAAGGAAAGGAAAAAGAAAGAAAAAAAAAAAAGAAACTTGCAACGAAAAGGGATGGGCAATGAAGAAAACGATCGATATTGGGGGCGCAGTGGAGGGGGCTGGGAAGCCGAAGGGCACAGGTTAAAAAGACGGTGCGGTGCGATTGGAAGGGGAGGGAAGGGAGAGAAGCAAACAACAACGGGCCAAGGAAGATACCCAACGACGGAAGAAGAGTATCAAAAAGACGTACAGGAAGGGAGCGAGGAAACAAGTTGGGCTGGGCTGTAAGAGAAGTAGGTGGTGTAAGACATGCCAAATGGCGGAGAGACATGTGACAGGTGCGCCCTATTTCCCTACTGTCCTGCTTGCCCTATTTTAAGCAGTTTAATTTTAATTTTTTAATTTGTTTTTAATTTCTATTTTTCTTTGTCCTTGTCCATGTCTTTGTCTTTGTCTCTCTGCTTGCCTCTCGTTCTGTCTCTGTGTCTCTGTGTCTCTCTCTCTCTCTCTCTCCCTGATGAGCTGTATCTGTATCAAGATAGACACCCAAGCCCAAGAGCATGGAAGGGGATAAAAGAAAACAAAAAAGAAAAAAAAAAAGAAGAAAAAAAGAAAAAAAGAAACTATCTCCTGGGTAGAGCGGGCCATGACCAACTGCGAGACTCCTCCCTATATTTGCAGACCGGCAGAGCCACCACACACTCACCCACATCCGCATCCGCATGCGCATGCGCTACTGCATTTCTCACTCACAATGCTCTATGCTCTGTCCCCTCGCTCCCCAGAGTCTACCCCACGGTCCAGACAGCCTTGCCTCACGCGCACCTCGGCTGTAGTGTCCAGAACCAGAGAGCAGCAAAAGTGGACGGGAAAGAACCGGTAATAGCGCCGGTCTGCATCTCCGTCGTCTGCCCTCGCCCCTCCTCATCCCCATCATTCATTCATGCCTTTCTCTGGCAAGAAGTCAGACCCTTGGGCTGGGCTGCCTGCTCTGTCACCGCAAATCAGCTTAGCCATATTCAACGAGGATGTGAGCCAGGCTGCTAAGAAGGAACGGCAGGACGAGCGATGGTGTATCACAGCCTTGAGGGAAAAAAAAAAAAAAAAAAAAAAAAACACCATCAAAGAGTACCTATTTGGCCGATAAATGCCGGACTTTTTTCTTTTTTTTTTTTTATTTGTTTTTTTTCTTCCCTTTTATCCTCAACCACGTCTTTCATCTCCATTTCTTATAGATTTATTCCGTGTTCTTTATCCTCGTATTTCATGTCTTTGCTGGTCTTTCTGTCTCTCTCTCTCTCTCTCGTCCCACTGCACTCCCCCTTCACACTCCATAAGTCCCTTCTTCCTTTCATGACTCTCCCTAATAGCCCGCCGTAATCTACCACCTCTTGCTTTGAGGTCTCCCCATCTTATTCATGACTGCGAGACTTGTGTTCTCACGGCCAAGTATTGTGATAGCCTTCGCCCTGCAATGCCGTGCCGTGCGTGCCAAGTGCAAATTAAACTGTTAACCGTGTAAGTCATTAGGGTTTGATTAGGGTCTATGCTACCACTACTACTATAACTAATATAGGTCCTCCTCCTCGTCCTCGTCCTCCTCCTCCCTTGCAGCATTCCGCCAATCGCAAATGCCAATATATTTCCCGTTGATTTCGTCACCACTCTGGCTGGACTAACCTATCGCATTGCATATATGCATGCCTGACTTTGCCTTGGTTTGTTCTTTGTCAACTCCTCTCCTCTCTCCTCTCTCCTCCTGCCCCTCATGTTAGTCGGTCCATTCTCTCTCGTTATGCTATGCTCCTCCCACCCCCTTCTTCTTCTTTTTTTTTTTTACCCTTCATCTGTGACATGGCTGCATACTATATCCAGCCAGTCAGTCAGCTTACTATAGCAGCCGTTCACACAGCGGCAAACTTGGAAACTTTGTTCCCCTCTCCCTGCCCCCTCCCCCGCCCTTGTCGTAGGGTATCCTCCTAACTTTGAAAAAGACAGAGACTTGCTGTTCCTTTCAGGGCTCATTGCTGACTGTTTTGGGCTGAGAAAGGCAGTCAAAAAGTCAGAAACAGCACAGACACAGACTAGACAACAAGCGATAGACATGGACAAGCAGGATAAGACAGTAGCAGTGAGAGAGCATGGATGGGGCGGGGGGGGGGGGGGTGGATGAAGTGGGGAAGGGGGGAAGGGGTGGTGGAGGGGGGTGAGGTTATAGGTCGGGCAGAGAAGAAGAAGAAGGAGAAGGAGGAGGAGGAGGAGGAGGAGGTAGTGGTGGTGGTGGTGGTGGTGGTGGGATAAGTCGCGCACTTTTTTCACTCGCACATTCACAGTTACAGCCAGCCAACAAGCATGTTGACTTGTCTTGCCTTGCATGTCTTGCTTGCCCTGTTCCTGATGCTGTTGCTTCCTGTCATATGAAAACTGCTGTCCGACCACCTTTTGCTGTGTCTATGTAAATATGTGCACGTTTGCGTGTCCCTCCCTCTGTGCCGTCCTGAACCACAACATCACGAGAGCTGTGATCCCTTTGGCCCTTCTTGAGTCGAGAGCACTCTTATTTTGATTGAACAAGGCTCTAAGCAAGACTCAAAAGATGTAATATTTCAAAGGAAGACGGCAAAGCGCTCGCTGCCTTTGCCTTATCACTGCCTGCGCATGTGCATGGATAGACCCTGTTTCCGCCAAATGCTCAACCTGTGTCACTATATTAAGTTCTGCCCTTTTTATATTATGAATGCAATCGACTATTACCCCCTCTTAATGCCTTGGCCAGGCTACGACCTAAAATGAGTGTGCGGGCGGGCGGAAAGCGGGCTGGCGAGCGAGAGTTGTAAGACGAGGAGGAGGAGGAGGAGAGTGGGTGGAGTGGGCTCGTATGTGAGGGAGGGGGGAGAGATAAAGGGATAATAGAGCAATAGAGAGAGAGAGAGAGAGAGAGACAGACAGACAGACAGAAGAGAGGAGACAATGGGAATGCCAGCCCAGTGTTTTATCCAGACCTGCATGCGTAGAGCAGAGGGCATATACGACTACAGACCGTCAAGACCCGCTGACAAGAGCCTCACATGTGCCGACCTGGGCAGAGTTAGAGGCAGAGACAGACCAAAACAGCGGCACAGACCTACAGTTCGCTCAGTCTAGTCAGTCCGCAACGCCAACTGCCCAACAGTTCCTGAAAGCCAAAAGGAAGCAGATTCACCGAGAGATGCTCCAGTCCACAGCCGGCAGTGTGCGTCCTGTCATGTGGACAGCGATGCGTTCGTTGTACGTACGTCCCGTACGTAGTGTCTGACTTCTCTTTCTTCTCCAGGCTTTGCCTCTGTCCGGCCCCTACCTTCGTCTCCGTCTCTTTCGCCCAGTGTCTCGACCCTTTTGAATGATCTTGCCCACGCCGATCTCTCTACTGCTCGCAGTGTCTTGGTCTGCCCAGGCCTTGCCATGAACCCTTAAACTCTTGTCACTCCACTCCATGTGGCCCTATGTATGCATGCTGTAGTCGTCTGTTTCAACTCTAGCCTCTCTGAGCTAGCACCCTATGCTAGCAATCCTGCTGGTCTCCATCTCCAGCAACATAAAGCCTGCGTTCAAAGGCTTCAGTGAAGTCCCGGCGATCGCCTTGGCAGTGAGCGAGGGCGGGCAGTGTCTTGCTGAGCACCGTATGATGTGATATTCCATTGCTTTCATTCCCATAGTCTTTCACATATCTTCCGCGCCTTTCACGCCTTTCACGCATTCTGAGCCTTTCACGTCTGGCTTGAGATACACAGCACATAGACTCCAAGACCAAGCCAAGACCAAGCCAAGCCAAGCTAAACTAAAAAAAAAAAAAATTAAAAAAATAATCAAGTCATAGTCATAGTCAAAAATTAGAACTTGCCCATCGCATCCGCATTCATTTACATCAAGCCTAAAGTGACAAAGAGAAAAGAGAGAGAAATAGAAGAGTTAAAAGAAGAATTACTGAGCCAACCTAGCAGACTAAAGAGAATTAATCTACCATTTGATCTAAACGAGGCAAGTCGGACGGAGACGGGGACGGGGACGAGGGGAGGGGTGTGGCAGGATGTCCATCTCGACCCTGTGTGTGTGTGTGTGTGTGTGTAATGATGATATGATCATGATGTCTTTATATTGCTTTATTGATCTCTTTTTTCTCTCTTAATTTATCTTGTCTCTTCCTGGTCTTTTGCTTGCCCTTTTCTTGCCTGTATCCCCTCTTTTATCTTAATTTATTGCTTCTATTTTACGACTGTCCCCCTTCCCCCCCCGTCTCTCCTACTTCCTCTCTTTTCTCCATCATACCTTCACCCTGCTCACTCTATCCACCCCTACTCACTCTACCTACTCTGCCTACACCTTGGCCCCTGCCGGCTCCATTTCCTTGGCCAAACACTCCAACTAACTCTCTTGGTTTGCTGCTGCCGCTGCCGCTGCTCTTCACTTCCTCCCCATCTGCGGCCCCAGGCCAGAGGCCAGACCAGACCAGACCAGGCCACGCCAGGCTAGTCAAGTCCCTCCCTCTCTGCTGTCCTGCCTACTCTCCCGCCCGTATTCCCACTGCTTCTTGGGGCGCATGTACCCAGTGCAAACTCACGGCCACCCCCCCCCCCCCCCCTTGGCCCTGGACAACATTGCATTTGCCCGTCCGTAGCTTTAGAGTGTCTTCAGTTACGTGTAGCAATAGAATGGTGGTAGTTGGTCCTTTAGGTCTTGTGGTGAGAGCTTGGTGGAAAGCAGATTGGGGGTGTCTGTCTCGTCTTGCCTTGTATTTGCACTATCACCAGGCACTACACTCCCTCCCTCCACCTTGTTCTCCTCTGAACCACCGCCATATCCTGTACTGGTCTACATATATCGTCCTAACCCTCACCCCTCCCCCACCTATACCCCATGTGTCCATCCGCCCTACTCTCTTTTTCGATCACCATGAGATATGCTTTTATATCTTGCTCCGCATCTATCCGGCTCTCACATGTTTGGCCGTCTCCCTTGATCGAGGCCATATTCATATAAAGCTTACATTCTCGTCCTTCTTCTTCGTTGCTTCTCATCATCCAGTCCTCATCCTCATCAGACACACACACACACACACACACACCTTCCTCTCTCCTGCTTCTTCACATAGTAACCAACGCCGCTGCTACTACTACTACTACCACCACTGTCTCTTTCCATCTGCCCTACCACCTGACGTGTCTATCATCGTCCCAACCCTCCTCACGCCTTTATCTACCACCTGGTGCCCCACGAAGCCTGTTGGGCATCTCTCGTCTTTCTCATCTTTACTTATAACCCTCACTGACCGACCTTTTGCACACATCTGTACACACCTCAAGCAAGTCCTCTTCCCCCCTCCATCCGGGATTTGAGCCCTTCCATCTTCGCTACTGATACTAGCTTGAGTGCGTGTGTGTTTTCACGTAATCGCCACCCTTGGCGATTCTCTGTTGAATCGCACTTCTAACCAACAAGCTCGCCGTCTGTCTCTTGCGCGGCCTCTTTCATTCCTTTCTGCCATAGACCGACCCAAAGGCATGCATTCCGGCACTCCTCCATCTCCGATAATGGAACACTCCTCGCAAATGACTTCGAACGGTCCTTACCCAACTACCCCATCGTGGGTCGACATGGGAAACTCGTACCCAGCGAGCGGGCTCTCGGAATATGGGGCTTACCCTTATGTAGGACCATCCCACGGCCTCCCGCTTTCGTCTGAGTCTCTGGGCCGCTCTATTCCGCCGCCAACTTTGCCCCCGTTGTCTTTACACCACTCCTCTAGTCAGCAAAACCACTCTTCCAGTCACCATAGCCACAACTCTCAGGAACATCCTCACCACCATGCATCGGCTCCCCTGCCATCGCCGGCTTCTGAGAGCGCCGCCCACCAGCACTCGCAGACTCTACCGAATCTGCCCATGCCAGCCCACTCTCCATGGCCTAGCATGCTCACCGGCAGCATGAACACGTCTCCATATTCGGCCTCTCCCATGCTTATGACACAGCCAGAAAAGGCCCGGCAGGCCAGGTCCCGGCAGACCAAGTCCTCGGGCCGCGGCCCTCGCAAGATGCTCTCCAATGAAGACAAACACCGCATGTGGCTATTTCACCAAAAGAATCCGGGCAAGAAGCAGACGGAGATTGGTGATATGTTTGGTGTTGAGCGAAGGTAAGCTTAAGATTGTCTTTGCGCGGGTTCTCCCTTTTACAAAGTTTCATCTAATCTCTACTCCTATGTATCCCTTGACTAACGCTTCTGTTTCGTATAGCACTGTCTCCAAGGTCCTCTGCAAAAAGAAAAGAGACCTCAAGCTCCCCGATCAGAAGATGAGTCGTGGGCAGCAATCTTCCCAGAGCCGCCCCCGGCTACCCGACATCGAGGGTGTTCTGGGCACCTGGGCGCAGGGCATGATCAGCCAAGGCTCCCCACCCACAGACCAGGACTTGCTAGACCATGCCAACCGCCTTCTGAGCACTACGCAGCGTGGTCCTGGTAATAAAAGAGCAGCCCCCGGGCTGGACCATCACTGGCTCAAGAACTTCAAGCAGAGATACGGCCTGGTCTTATCACCCATCATGCCTTCGCCTCAACAGCGACTGCCTGATATCGGCAGCGTGGGCGGCGAGGCACAGAGGATGTCAATCTCACACCTGGCTGACCCTGCCATGACATCGTCTTCCAGCTCGCCGACCAACGCCCCGGTGCCAGCACATCTTGCTAGCTCCCAAGACCATCAGCAGCGGGATGTCCATGGCCGCGAGGCTTACCCCGGCAGCTACTACGATGTAGGAGTCGGCATGGGCGTTGGCTATCCCAAGGCTGTTTCTAGCTCGCAGGGCTCCATGACCTCTGAAGGCGAGTTTAGCTTTTCGCCTCACAGCGATGGGGGCGCCCTCATGCCCAGCACTGACAGCCGCTTCCAGCGCCCGCGCAGCCAGACTTATCCTGTGGTCCCCGGGATTGACTACGGCGAGGCCCCTAACGGCTCTAATTCGCACGGTCAGCCTGTAGGCCCCAAGTATCACGGGTCGGTAGAAGCCTCCCCGTCACGCTCCCACGGCGCCGTCAACTACCCCATCGACCCACAGGTACGCCGTATTGCAAGCAACAACAGCATGTACTCGGCGCCGCCACCCTCTTCCCAACAGCCAAGCAACGCACAGACTAGTGGCAGCCCACTGCACGGAGCTAGTACCACTGAGGCACCGGGCACACCAACGGCCGAGGATGCGCGCAAAGCTCTGGAGACAGCCGTGAGCTATGCGCAAAAGTCCAGCGCGAATGCCCACGATCTCTTGATGGTTGTGCGATTCTTCCAAGATTTGGGGATTCACATGAGCCAGGAGTTTGAGCAGATGGCCTTGACGTCGCTGAAGCAGCAGCTGTCTGGGAACGAGGTGGTGATGACTTCTGAGTGAAGAGAGTCCTTTTGCTGTGGTTCTTCGTGACTGCTTGTTTGTTTGTCCGTTGGTTGGTTGGTTGCTTTCTTTCCTCTCTTGTATCGTGTGCCCTCCTCTGTTTCTCTCTCCTTGTATTTTCTAGTCCTATCATGATCGTCTCTCCAAGACTCCTCCCGCCTGGAGCAGTCCATCAGCAATGTCGCCTAATGGGTCACGATGATGATCCGCCCAGACTGCCCACAAACACTGGAACGCATTTTTCAATGCCGTTTCGCCTATTTGATACTTGCTTTGGTTTCTCTATCCTCTGGTGGAGGTTTGTTCCCTTTTCCTTTGGCTTTCCGTGTCTCTCTCTCTCTTCTTTGAAGACTTCTCTCAGCTCGCGCAGTTCCTCAACTCTTTCTTTGTTTCTTCGGCTTCTTATTTGTCTTTGCTGGCTTATCTCCAAGTTCTGTTTCTGTTTATCTTTTGTCCATCATCTTCTGGACTAATGTCTGCCCCTTCATGTGTCGGACTGGCGGTGTTTTGCTCTTTTCTTGTGTCATTATGTTATCGGCAGGCTCATTCTGGGGTTTGTCTCTGTGTCTATCATCTATTATACAGGCAGCCCTACATCAAACTAGTGTTAGTACTACAATTAATGCTTTCTATTTTGTTTAAGACAGATTGACGTCGATGATCTTGCCTCTATGCCGTGACGGGATGCAAACTATGCGCATTGGTAACCTTGTTGGGAAGTGGTTGAGATAGAGCCTCATACTCTATGAAGCTGAGGACCTTGATTGAAGCAGTCAGTCAATCGTTGGGCCTTGCGGTCGCGTGGCCGCAAGTATGTATGTCTAGACTGAATGTCGGCTCTTCAGTCATGTCCTGGCCGGATTTCCTACGATGGATCGATTCCCGGCGCGCTGGTTTCTTCTTTATACTATGCTGAGATGATGGAAAAGAATGAAAAAAAAAAAAAAAAAAAAAAGAAATCATTCACTGAAGCCTTCGCCAGTGGTTAAGTGCGGAGCTGGCGCAAAAATTTAATCTGTGACCCCAACCCGATTTGAACGGATAACCTTTTGATCTGGAGTCAAACGCGCTACCGTTGCGCCATAGGGCCCTCGACAAAAACGGGGTTTATTTTTCTATATAGCCGCTGAAAGTCGCCGGCAGCGCAGTGGGTCGGGGCCTGCCACTCCGCCGCGGCCTACCCCCCCCCCCCCCCCGTGCCGAAAGCCGGTGGCCTTTTAGACTGGCTTACACGTGGTCGTTTTAAACCAAAAACACCAAGTACCCAATCTTGGAATCCCGTAGACATGCTCTAAGACTACTCTAGACAAAGAGCCTTCCTGGCCCTAGCGTCGGACCCTAAAAAGTCATAGGATATGTTTGAAGTCTATGCGCTCCTGTTACCGCTAACCACCGGGGAAGTGTTTCTATCCGGAATATGCCGTCGTATAGTTTTGAACTTCCAGCATAGTATATATCACTTCCATCTTCTATTGTGCTCACTGTCTCTGTACAACTTTGATGACAACTTTACCCTGAAGATTCTGTTGAGTGTTTCTGACTATATATAGCACATACTGGTTATAGATACTCACATACTAGGCCACTGAGTCCTCATGGCTTTCTAAACAAGTATGGCTAGATCGATCAAGGCTGCTGACGGGTCTATACTTGGAGACTCTCTGCTTTCACTCTGCAACTTTAACTAACTGAGAATATTAGGTCAGTAGCTTCCATCTATCAGTATCATAACCATAAAACAAAACATTTCTACACCTGAGCCCTTCATCTGGCACTCCTGCAAGACTCGTTAATACATGAAGTGTTTATGCGGAATCCAACTTCCTCTACTCGCAGCCTTTCTCATTCAACCCTAGAGTATATAGAAAGATGCTATCCCTAAGCCGCTCTTGTATAGACAAAAGCCCCTTGTACTATCACGGAGTCTGGTTACACCAAACTGTGCGCGCCCCCCCCGGTTGCAACCAGAAGAACGAGATAAACAATGGCCGCACAAGTCCGTCCATTGAAACATAAACGGAGATGGTGGACGCAAGAAGTGACACCCTAATCACGGTTGTCATGGGGTTGGTTGTATTAGTCCTCTCCCCCTCCTCTTCTACCACCGAGCTACCACTTGGATCTCAGACGTTCTACAACTGCACTTCGCCCTGACTGGACTTTGAATAGATTTCAGGATTATGTGCCACAGTAGCTGAGCTCAGCTGGTTTCCTCTATTCCTGCTCCAGTATCGACCATAGCACCATTTTTCAGCACAACGTGCGCGGCCCTATGGAGGTACCCACTGGCTTCTTGTAATCCTTACGCGATCTATCCTGGTAGCTTACCTTGTCGTATCTGGCATTATGCTTGGTTTTGATACCAAGTATCTTTGGATACAGACGCGCTGAGGCAGTAATGGTGTAGGTCATGGGAGCGTATCTTCCATGAAATGTTGGGATGATGACATTGCAGTCTATGTTTATTGAGAGATCAGCCCTAAAGGCTGAGCCTGCAGTGATAGCTCTACATGACTCTTGAGACTGGCTTTCTTTGAGGCCATTATCCATATCTATGTATGATATCTACTGCGCCTTTGTGACTTTGGATGTATTGTCCTCTGGGTTGCGTCGGGACTTGCCAGACTCTGCCTGTGTACTTTGAATGTAACACTTTTGAACGCGCAGTCGATATACGAGGCTGTTGCCAAAGCTCTAACAAGAACTGGGAAGTAGTACTGCTGCGTTTTAGTGGCTAGTGAAACGAGAAATGATCCAGCCGGAAGAGTTTGGTTTTGATTTTAGTAAGAGAGTAGGCTGATAAAGTGTCGCTTGTAGCTCCAGCAGATCTTTGATGCAAAGTCCCCAAGGACGATGACAGTATTTGATAGGTTAGCGGGCTTGCGTATATCTTCCTTGGAAAGTCTGCCCAGCCATAGGGCACAGTGATTGAGCATGGGATAAAGATGCAAGGAGCTCTAGCAGGAGATCATCCTTTCCGCCAAGGATCTCAACAAGTATTTGCAAGAGTACATTTCACCGACCACTAGTTTCAAGCTGCTATTAAGCTGCTTATACCGGTCCTTCTTCTTTCAGTCTTATTCCCTTGGTATGGCTTCAAATGTTCTACCTGATGTCAAGTTAGAGACATACGTATAACCAAGCCCAAGATGTAATTTATAGCAGCAATAGCATGAAGGTGAGACTATTTGCGAGCTCCCCTTCAACAAAAAGCCAAACATAAATAGATATTATCGGTAGCCACCGTAATAGCAAAACGTAGCATCTTCCAACAAATGACTACTACGTGTACACGAAGCCAATAAGCCTTCGTACTCCGGCCAGTCGATTCTCGTCTCCAGAGCCATACATTTACCTCCTTTTATTCCCGCTTATTTTTGTTCGAACTGGGGAGCGAAAGACGACAAGAATAATGTCAAGATAGCGCCGATCATCTCACTGCGAGCGACTTGATGCAATCAACTGAAACCACACATCATAGTCTTCCATAGACATTCTGCTCGCCACCTCACTGCCTGACAGGGCCTTGCATTGCAACTGAGCTTCATGCCAAAACATGACTAAGCCAACGTAAGCACATGCAGGAGCACGTGAGACTATAACCCTAATTACTATATGTTTTTTTATCTTGGCCGAATTTTGTCCAAGTCAATAAGCCGAGTTTTGGTGGTGAAATTTCTTTTCTTTTTGCTTGATGAAAGAGTACGAACGATAGTTGGTAATTGCCAAAAATGAGCAGCAGTAGCGTTATAACTCTGACTAAGCAATTAATTATTTATATATATATATATATATATATTTTTTTTTTTATTTCTTCGGCTTCAGTAGCTTCTATTCACCCTGGCCTGACCATACATATATATACACATGTATGTTGCTTTCACCAGCCGGGCAAAACTGATTGTGACAGTCATGCATCTATTGATCCCAGCAAGTGTTGGGACTGCAAAATGCACTTGCATAGAAACGCGATGTCATTGGCCCAACATCTTTGCGTAGCAGCTCAGTGATCTCCGTACATGGTAGCAACAAAACTGCTCACTCTACCACACAGGACGGACACATCGAGCAATCAATCTACGCTAAAGTCTATCAATCATCCAGATCCCAAAGACGCCTACTGTTCCAACACGTAGCTCGGAGTTTCAATCACGATGGGCTTCTTCGAAAGGTTCAAGCTAAAGCCACGAAAGCATAAGCCTCATACAGCCTCTCGGTCAACTACGCCGTCGACAACCTCCTCGTTTGTTTCTAAACAGCCAGCAGCTGAAAACCCGCAACTAGATCGACTAGATGTTCAGCCGCTACCCCCAGACAATCCATCTTCGCTGCCCTCAAAGCCTGACCCTGAGCCAGAGCTATCGCCGAGTCTGCAGGAAAATATCTGGAATCGGGCATACAAGACTTCGAGAGAGGAAAACCCAGCGTTAGTGAAAGCCTTTGAGGAAATTGTCTTAGCTGAAGTCCGGCTTGACAACACAAATACCAAGTCTGCAGCTCAAACGCAAAATAAACCAACGCTGGAGGGAGAGGTAACATGCCTTCAAGTCCGCCAGTTCGTTCAGGATGGCATCACCCGAACGAAAAAGGGTGCCTCCATCAAGCAAGGGATAGATCGAGGCCTACACGCAGTGGACGCGGTCAGAGGAACAATAAGCAAAGCTTTAAGTGCCGCCCCAGAAGCTGCCTTTGTCTGGGCTACTTTCAGCCTCGGAATAGAAGTACGTGATTGAAGTCTGTCGGTCTAAAATAGAGTTTGTCGTGCTGCCCCTGACTAACTTTGACTTAGCTTCTCTCAAACCCTGTCACTGAGGCCCTCGAAAATCGCAATGGCGTAGAGTACGTTTTGTGTAGACTCGGCTGGTACTGGGAACTGGCAGGTTTGCTGCTTGGCAAGAGCGAGAGCGATGCAGCTGCAGCTACAGCCGTACTGCGAGAGAAGCTGGAGGAGGATATCATGCAACTTTTTCGCAAGCTCATCCTGTATCAAATGAGAAGCGTGTGTGTCTATCACCGCAATGAGGCCGCTACTATTTTCAGGGATATATTTCGAGCTGATGACTGGACAGGCCAGCTACGCCTCATCAAAGACGCCGAAGAAGCTGTTCGGTATGATGTGGAGCAGTATGCAACTCAAGAGAGCATGGTGCACCTACAGATGCTCAACAACACGGCCGGCACTCTGCAACAGAGCCTACAAAGTATCCATTCGTTAGTACAAAGCCACGGACAACAACAGGACGAAAGACACAACAATGAGAACGATAAGCAGTGTCTTTCAGACCTTTTTGTGACTGACCCCCGCACGGACAAGAAGAATATCGAGGAGAAGAAAGGCGGCTTGCTGAAAGACTGCTACAAATGGGTTCTTGAGCATGAAGACTACCAGCGCTTCAAAGCCCAGCAGGATTCTCAAATTCTGTGGATCAAAGGCGACCCCGGCAAGGGGAAAACCATGCTGCTTTGTGGCATTATCGACGACTTGGAATCCGATCTGTCAGTCCCAATCTCCTATTTCTTTTGCCAGGCCACAGGAGGCGATCGACTGAACAGGGCCACGTCTGTGCTGCGAGGCTTGGTCTATCATCTTGCCCGCCAACACCCGCAGCTCATCAAGCACGTGCGAGAGAAGTACGACTACGCAGCGAAAGAAAGACTAGGCCATAGCGATGCTTGGCATGAACTCTGTGAAATAGTCATTGCCATGCTGAATGACCCGACTATGAAAAACGCCGTCTTGGTCGTTGATGCCTTGGACGAATGTATTGTAGATATGCAGCGCCTGCTTAGCTTCATCGTCGTCCCATCGCCTGCCAAATGGATTGTGTCAAGCCGTAACTGGCCTGATATTGAAGAAATGATGAATGACGCGGAGCAAAAGGCCAAGATACATCTTGAAATGAACCAAGACTCGGTATCGAGCGCAATAGATTCATACATCAAGTACAGGGTAGACCAACTGACAAAGAAGAAGAAATATAATGATGACACGAAGGCTGCTGTGTTGAGCCATTTGACGGCCAACGCTAATGGCACTTTCCTCTGGGTAGCTCTGGTCTGTGAGCAGCTTGCTAATGAGAAAAGGTGGCACGTCAAGAATACACTTGTGTCTCTTCCACCTGGGCTTGATCCGCTTTACGGGCGAATGCTGCAGCAGATTTCGCAGTCGAAAGATGCAGAACTCTACCGGAATATTCTTGGCAAAGCCTTGGTTGCGTACAGGCCAATCGCCCTGGAAGAAATGCATGCCCTTCTTGAGACACCCGCAGAACTGGATAGAGAGGATGTAGGGGATGCTATCGAGTCTTGTGGCTCTTTCCTGACACTTCATAACAATCACGTCTCCTTTGTGCACCAATCGGCGAAGGACTACCTACTGAATAAGACGTCAACCGACATGCTACCCGCTAGCATTCAACAGCTACATGGCGTGGTCTTTGTACGATCGCTAGACCTCCTTTCTCGAAGGCTAAAGCGGGACATTTACCACCTATCAGCCCCAGGGTATCTGATGGATGAAGTTTCGGCCCCTAAGCCTGACCCGTTGGCCAGTATCCGATATTCTTGCATCTTTTGGGTTGATCATCTCCTCGCCTCGGCAAGTGAGTTGAGGAATCCAAATGACGAGATCCTGGCCTTCTTGAAAGAAAAGTATCTTCAGTGGCTAGAGGCTCTCAGTCTTCTACGCAGTATCCCAGCAGGGGGCAGAGCAATGGAAAACTTGGACATTTATATGGTAAGCCAGTATGACATAAGAAAGGACTCGTCCAAAAAATACAAGATTGTAACATATTTCTATAGGAGAAAGCGCCGACAGATCTCCGAAACCTCACTAAAGATGGTCGCCGATTTCTCTTGTGTCATGGCAGCATTATTGAAGCTGCTCCGCTGCAGGTCTACGCTTCGGCTCTCATATTTAGTCCCATTAACAGCTTGATACGGCAGCAGTATTGTCATGAAGAGCCAAGCTGGATTCACTTGAAGCCGAAAGTTGAAACAGACTGGAACCTTTGTCTGCAGACTCTAGAAGGCCATGTTGATAAGGTAGTATCAGCAGTGTTTTCACATGACGGGCGACAACTGGTTTCAGGGTCAAGCGATAAGACACTCAAGATTTGGGATACAACTTCAGGCGCATGTCTACAGACCTTCGAGGGTCACCATGATGAAGTGCTTTCAGTGGCACTCTCAAATAATGAGCAACGATTGGTGTCGGGGTCAGGAGACAAGTCAGTTAAGATTTGGGATTTTGCTTCTGGCGCATGTTTGCAGACTCTCAAAGGCCATGGCGACTGGGTAAGATCAGTTGTATTCTCATGTGATGGGCAATGGCTAGTATCGGGGTCAGATGACAGTACAATCAAGGTTTGGGATGCAGCTAATGGCGCCTGTTTGCAAACCCTTGACGGCCACAGCGATTGGGTGAGATCAGTGGTGTTCTCACACGATGGACGACAGCTAGCGTCAGGCTCGGATGATAACATGATCAAGGTATGGGATACAGCTTCTGGAGCATGTTTGCAAACCCTTAAAGGCCATCAAAACTGGGTAACATCAGTGGTATTCTCACACGACAGCAAACGACTAGCATCAGGCTCCAATGACAGGACAGTCAAGATCTGGGATGTGGTTTCCGGCGCGTGTCTACAGACCCTCGAGGGCCATGGTTATGTCGTGACATCAGTGGCTTTCTCACATGATGGACAACGATTAGCTTCAGGGTCAGATGATAAGACAGTCAAGACTTGGGATGCGACTTCCGGTGCATGTTTGCAAACCTTGACGGGCCACGATAACGCCGTCAGATCAGTGGTATTCTCGCATGACGGGCAGCGGCTAGCAACCGCATCTGATGACAACAAAGTCAAGATATGGGATGCAACATCGAGTACATACGTGCAGTCCCTCGAGTGCCATGATAACAAAGTCAAATCAGTCGCATTCTCCCACGATGCAGGACGGTTGGTATCGTGGTCAGATAATGGAACGGTCAAAGTCTGGGACGCCATATCTGGCGCATGTCAGCAGACCCTCAACGCCACCAACGGTGCGTTAGAATGGGTGGGAATTTCAAAGGACAACCGGAAACTGTCCTTGAGAACACATTTCAAAACAGTGAGGATCTGGAATGAGGCTTCTGGGACATGTCTGCAGAGCTTTAAGGGTGACGACGGAGAACTAGAGTCAGTAGGCTTTTCAAATCATAGCCAACGACTAGCATCAGTGTCGTCTAACGACGGGTCTATCAAGATCTGGGATGTGATTTCAGGCGCATGTCTGCAAACCCTTGATGGCCACAATGATTGGGTCAGATCAGTGGTGTTTTCCAACGATGGGGGTCTACTGGCCTCAGGGTCAACTGACAAAAAAGTAAAACTCTGGGATGTGACTTCCGGGGAATGTCTACAAACTTTCATAGGCCATCGTGGCTGGGTCGGGATAGTGGCATTCTCACACGATGGACGGCACCTAGCATCAGGGTCAGATGATGGAATGATCAAGATATGGGATACAGCTTCCGGAGCATGTCTACAAACCCTCGAGGGCCACGATGATTGCATCACGTCAGTGGTGTTCTCAAACGATGAACGACGGTTAGCTTCAGGGTCAGATGACACGAATGCCAAGATCTGGGATGTGACTTCAGGCGCATGTCTACAGACCCTCGTTCACCATGATCATTTCGTGACATCGGTGGCGTTCTCACACGATGGAGAACGACTGGCATCGGGGTCAAAAGACAGGACAGTCAAGATCTGGGATGCAGCTGACGGTGCATGTTTGAAAACCCTGGAAGGCCATGAAGATTCGGTGGGACTTTTAGTGTTCTCACATGACGGACAACAGCTAATCTCAGGGTCGGATGATAGAACAATCAGATCCTGGGATGTCACTTCTGGAGTATGCCGAGAGAATCTTTTGCTCGGCTTGACTCTGCGCCACGCTTCATTGGACCTAGTTGATATTCCGCACACCCCAACAGCGACCGGCCTAGATGTGTCTACTTCAACTGAGGGTCCAGTGACTGATTCATGCCCCTCTCTTGGTCCCAACTCGCATCACTACACCCTCGACGATGATAATTTATGGGTTTTAAGGGATGGAGAACGGCTGCTTTGGTTCCCGCCAGAGTACCGCCCAAGCACATCGGCGGTACTAGGCTCAAGGATCGGACTGGGCTGCATATCTGGCCGTGTATTTACCATAGGATTTGATAGTTAGACTTCCAAGATCTGGTATATAGTCTAACCTTCACCGTTTCATCCTAGCGGTTCCTGTACGTATATGTTGGATAGTTCCAGTCCAAGTTGATTGTGTGGTGAGTAACTTTTGTGCTGTTTGTAATACATGGTATGCAACAGTATAAATTGGTATGCTGTAGCAGATGTACTTGGACAGAGAAGAAGAAGAAGAACAAGAAGAAGAGATCTGTGATGTCTGATATTAGTCCTAATTCTTGGCCGGACTTCGTCAGAGGCAACAATCTTGGTAACCCTGACTCGGAATACCAACAGTATGCACCGTTGAGTCGATAAACTCCCATGTGCAGCCCTAAAAGTGGCAAATGGTCTCCGGGCTTTGATACTGTGGTTTACTAGCCCGAGCCTGAGACAGTATCACTGTCTAGTCTTCAAGAAAGAGGTTGGGGCCTATATCAAGTACAGGGTGAGTCGGCTGGTGAAGAAGAAGAGATATAGTGATGAGACTAAGGCTTCTGTCCATGAAGCACTTGACAACCAATGCTAATAGAGCTTTCCTTTGGGGGACTCTGGTTTGGGAAACAGCTTTCTAATGAGAAAATATGGCACGTTAAGGAAACTCTCGGCTCGTTTCTACCCAGGTTTGATTCACTTTATAGGCGAATACTTTGACAGCTATCTCAGCCTGATGATACGGAGCTGTACAAGGAGATTCTTGGTAAGGTCTTGGATGTTTACAAGCCCGTCCTCTTAGAGGAACTGCATGCCCTTGTTGAAACACCTGAAAAACTAGACAGCGAGGTTAGTAAGAAGACCATCGGCTCTTATGGATTCTTCCTAACTCTTCATAACCATCATGTTTCCTTTGTGCACTAACCCGCCAAGGACGGGCTATCTGCTGAATAAGACGTCAGACGAGATACTATCTTCAGACATCCAATACAGTGGTGTTCTCACATGATGGATAACAGCCGGTGTCAGGACTAGATGATAGACAGTCTGAACACGGGGTGTCGCCAACTCCTCACCGCCACAACACCACACCAACTTAAGGAGTACTTCTTCACACTCAGGACTTGGATTTTGAGAGTTCACGCAGTCCGCAGCCTTTTCCTTCGCTTGTGTTCTTCTTGCGCTCTTCTGTCCTTGGACAGACCCGGACAGACCCGAACAGACTGATAACTGTGGCAGGTCACTAGAAAGGGGGCTAGAGACATGTACGACACACTGCGCAACAACATCTCCATGCTCTTAGGGTTAGGTGTGGTCGAGTCCAGACATCGCCCAATATGCTATTTATAGCCAATGCTGACTAATCTGCTGCCTGGGTGGGGAGCACAATACTGAAACAGCGGCTTTGCGGCTCTACTTTCTACGATGTTGTTGTCTCGGCTGCAGAGAATTAGTGACCGATGGTGTAGAGACAGTGATAGCTAACTTGCATCGTGCGACAAAGATGCGAAACAACTCAGCTTTATACTCTCGTCATCACCAATGGTGGGGCGAGTCTATCGTCTTCCTAAATGATGTAGTCATTATCTAGCTAGTATGACATACAACGTAGCTAGCTTCGCCGCGCTACTCCCATCACTTGTGGTTATAAAGAATGGTGAGAATAGCTTGGCTTGAGCAAACTAAGACATTCGGGGCTTCTTACAGCATTCAAAACGGGGACTGGCTAACTATAAGGAAGCGACAATCTATCCCCTAGAAAGGACTGGGACATCCTATGCTTTCTAATGCATGATCATTGTGCACTAGGCGGAGCGGATTCGCCTTGCAAACTCTGTTAAGTGTGTATTCAGAGTTACCTGTACAGACAGCATTTGGTCTGCCGGGATCACCACTAACAGGTCCACCCTCTTCGGTTGTGCCCGAGCCTGAATCCTCTCTGTTGCCGCTACCCCGTCTACAGGATGGGATTTGTTGTATTCTCCAAGGATGGGCAGCGATTGGCATCGGGGTCAAACGACAGGAGAATCAGACGAATGTAGGGATTACAAACTTGGACGTGCCAGCTTCAGATGTAATCCCATTCGTTGACCACGCATCTTTGTCTGGCGCCAATCTTTGCGGCTACGGCCTTGACAACGACGGTGTATGAATTATGAACTGTGGGCAACAGATCTTCTGGTTGCCGCCAGAATGGCGGTTTGTAAGATCAGCAGTAAAAGCAAAAGGCACCAAGATTGCATTGGGTTGCGCCTCTGGCCGTGTCTTCATTATAGGATTCACACTGAAGGCGACAGTCACCCACGCGCAGATACCTTTCTAGTTCATCATATCTCATGATCCTCTCACACACATCTATTTTGAGCTAATCTAGCCAGCTAATAAATCGAGCAGCTAGCACATGCTCTGCATCTACCATTACTCGGGCATGTCGAAGTTGCTCCTGCACCATGACGAGAAAGCTAGCCAGCCGAAAACCCAAGGATGTCTCGACACTATTCAGACTATAGCGTACGTACTATAACGGCATGAACATTGTGCCTTATCACCACAGCTCTACATGCCATCTCTTCAGGGCTCTATTCTGCACCTATTAGCCTGACGAGCATGTAGAAAGCATGTGATGGAACGTCTGCTTTCAAGAATCGTCTATCAATGTTCCAGGGGCGACAGAGGCGAAGGACGCCCGTGCTCTATATATCCCTTGGGAGTGTCTGGAGAGCATGCCAATAAGCCATCAGAGCTGCGTTTTCAGTAAATTCCTGGTAGTTTTGTTGTGTTGTTTAGCTAGGAGACTCTGCTCAGGCCTCCCTATCAAGACGTGTCGCTTGATCCTTGTGATTTCTGAAGACATCAAGCATCTTCAAGTTCCAGACAAGGGATCAGACACAAAAAGACATACAGCACCGGGGTAGTATGTCACCACTCGCCACGCTTCTCTACCGATGGACTAGCCTCTTCGTCGCCTGGCGTGCCCCGGATAGGTATTTTGAGCCTGACACCAAGCCCTGATCGCTTCCATGACAGCGGTTGCAACCGGCTCATAGCATCTCCGCAATCGCCCCTGACGTCTTGAAACTCCTGATTTCCTGGACAGTCTTCGCTGCCGCTAAGCCTAGCCCAGAGTCTAGAGTAAACTCACCTGTGGAGATGACTGTGTTCTTCTGTCGTCTGGTAGCTCATTTGTCTGATTTCACCTCACTCTCTTCATACCCCTACTCCCTCAATGTCTTATACATCTATCAGTGTGTTTTCATACCTGCGCTGTGCTGTGACTGCGCAACGATCTGAGTGATTCGGGATAACACGCAAGGGGAATATGTCCAAGCTGAGGTCTTTACGTACTAGTGTCATGGGCTTAGCAGTCAGCTTTAGTGTAGCCATGGCACGGCAACTCTTGCTGCCTTGTATTGACAAGGCCCTTCCCCCTTTCGAAGAGTTTACCATGTACGTTGGTATTATTGAACATTGTATCTACGCCACTAATTGAATAGAAGCCACATCACTATGGGACAAAAGAAAGAAGAAGACAAACAACCGTGTGTATGAGAGAGCCTGTCCTCATAGAGCCGACATCACTCAGTAGAACGAAACTGGAAAAGGGGAAAGAAAGTACGAACATGACAAAAAGGTCGATCAAATGAACAGAATAGACAAGATACAAAAGACAGTAGAGACAGCAAATGAAGCGAAAGGATACAAAGACTAACCCAGGGGGCTCATCACTTGGCCTTTTGCTGCGCACTCGACTATCCATTCACCTCTCCATTTACACCCTGTCCATCTCCCAATGCCCCCCGGAACTGGCTCAGACCCAGGCCCACAATCGTAAACATCAAAGCCCTCTGTCTCCTCTCAGTCGCCGTACCACTGACGCTCTGGCCAATCGCCTCTAAGATACGCGAACACTTGTCATCGTTCACGGCAACCATCTCCTTCGTGTTCTTTGGGAAATTGAAGATTGGCTCTCCCGTGCGGATGTCGAGAAGGGGGTATAGTCGGCAGTTCTTGTCGATGTTATACGCAGTCCGGTTTGCTGTGGCAATGGTCAGATTGCGTGCCATGACCGAGTACTGGAAGTTCTGGTCCTTGCTGTTAGGTGACGGCTTCATCATATAGGCATTAGCGGCTGCTGCATCCTTTGCAGACATCGCGGGCTTAGACCCAGGAATTGGGAAGTTGCGCGTCGCGGGCACTTTGGTAACCGTGCGGTTACCGATAGTTATCGTAGGATAATCCGCAGGCGTGTACGCAGATGGAACGGCATAGTTGTAAGGGGATGATACCGAGACTTGCGCATCGTCCTGTGCTTCAGTCTCTGCGCCAGCTGGCGACAAAGGGACTTTGCCTGCGCTGCTTTGGCCCATTGTTGGTGGCTTACCCGGCTCGTGCATATTGCCGAGGCCTGACTTCTGCTGCGTTGCTTCCCGAGCCTTCTGTGCCTGGTACTGTCTCGTCCATATCTTCTGCAGAATAGGGGGTGTACGCCCGAGCTCCTGCTGAGGGGTTGCAATAGAAGCCGCTCTTGTGGCCAAGCTAGCCTGGGACCTCCTGGGCCCTCGGGCTGCTCCACGAAGACTTTTCCAAGGAGAGGGGGGCTGTGAAACAGACCCCGATACAGCCGCTGAGCTGCATGCAGCTTCACCTTTAGTTGCTGATGGGCTAACGTCGCCATTCGCTGTCAGGACGTGGGTAAGCATCTTCTCAATGTTCTTCAGTTGTCCACTGAGAGCCGTGATCTTGTCATCCATGATGGTGAACTTGGAATCCAATCCTGCAAGATGGCTCTGGACGGCGGCAAGCTGAGCATCATTCTTGAAGCGGAATTCATCCATGGTCACTATCAGCGGCTCCAATGCC
Source organism: Ceratocystis albifundus (assembly GCA_002742255.2). Lineage (NCBI taxonomy): Eukaryota > Fungi > Ascomycota > Sordariomycetes > Microascales > Ceratocystidaceae > Ceratocystis > Ceratocystis albifundus. Next base: position 768,418 of record MAOA02000030.1, on the reverse strand, counting down.
ATGTCTAGATCATCGCCGTCTAGACCATCGCTGTCTATATCTTCAAACATAGAAGAATGTTTATAATACGAGCGGTCATCAAAGGCGTTCAATCCCATATTTGCGGCACCGTAATGATTAGCTGCAGGATGAAGCAAATGCGGGTCGGTATTAATAAAGGGATTCATGATAGGATCCATGGTGCAAGTTCTCGTGTTCTTAGCTCTGCCACTGTTAATCTCTTCATAGAGCTCTTCGGTTCCAACAACAGATGAACCAGAACCTTCAGAGTGATGATCAGTGTGTTGAAGATGAGGAAACTTGGTGCCAGCAGCTCTTCCATTCGTAGTGGGAGCCGGGTGGCCGGGAGTCGCGAGAGGCCCCGGAGGAGGAGCGATAAAGTCCATATTGCAAGTTTTGTTAGAACTGATGTCGGCGTCAAAGCTGTGATAGTTAGAAGAGTATGAAGAAAACTTTGTTGTATTTTTCTTGAATTTCTTTTTTTTTTTTTCGTACATGAAAGGGTGGGATATTTATATGCAAAAGCTGGTTGCTCTGCACACCATAAGATGCCACGCACTACTAGAACATCACAAGTATTCTTCACCCCCACTGATATGATATTATTGTTTATATTGAGCTGCAGAGTTTTCTTTGACATCTACGTAGGGAAAAGACCCAAGTCGATTGTTGTACAAACCTAGCCCATATTCCTACTAGTAACTTCACGATCATCACGCGGTTGTTGATCCTGTTCTCTTACGCGGGCATGATTTGATAGACTATCGCAGTAGCGCTATGCCCGTTGGTAAAGTCTTGGCTCTTTTAGTACGAAGCAAGCAACTAGTAGTTGGCGATTTATCACGTTATCTTCAAAGCTAAATAACAGCCAAGACCTAGTCACTTGGATGTCTGGGTCACTACACCTGTACACTGCCATCACAAGACGGGAGGCATCCCTTCGACATAGCGAAGCTAGCTAGACCTCCATCAGAAAAGGGTCTCTCCTTGTCTACCGGCGCCAAGACATATGTGTTGCGTGAGTATTTGTACACATCGTCAAGGTTGCTGTTTGTCCTGCTCTGTATCCTAACCCTAACGTGACGCGATGTCATATTCAATGTACTGCAGATACTGATGGATAACCCTAACAGTCAGCGCAGTAATATCCAGCCCAGCTCTAAATAATTTAGATGACCGTTTTCATAATATAGTGGAGTTAGCGCGCATATCAAAACCTAGAAGGCTACTTGTGGGAGGCAAAAATGAGAGTGAGATCATGGAATTTATGTTCTGCCTAGTCAAAGGCAAAATAGCTGAGCCGGCGGAGCTTACGAAGCAAGCTCTTCATGACTTCGAGCTGTATTTCGTTGAAGATGGCTCATTCCTAAGCTGGTAGCTTAATGCCGTCATACGTACTCACAATGGAACTTGCCTCGCCTCCCTTGACCCTCAAATCCTGCGTATGATATTTAATACCAATTTGCCATGGCCTGCGGTGAAGAGTCAGAAACACAGCCGCAAAGTGTAGGGGTTGATGAATCCACCGAGCTCTTGGGCCGGACACATGGTGGTATGCGAGTAGCGTACTCTATTAGGCCTTAGGTTTTTGAGTTACTAGTACGCAGCTGGCTGAGCCGAAGGAGCATTTCCTCGCTAGGCTTTTGGTTGCGGAAATTCGTCCTTTTCATACACTATTTCTTTCGTTTTATTTATTTTTCTTCTTTTTTTTTCCCTAACCTACCTGGGTGCTGCTATATATTTCCTTCCGCGTCTCTCTCTTTATTCCTACTCTCCATCTGCCGAGTCTTGTTTCTCTTTCCCCTCCTTATACTTTTGGCGTTTTGTTTGTTGATAGCTTCCCTTTCTCCCCCTGCGTGTAAAGTGCGCGTCTCATCAGAGCCCTTCTACCTGGCCCTATTCTATCATTCTTTCGGTGTTGTTTGTCTGTCGGCTGCTGGAACTGACAACAGAAATGCCATGCTTGGATTCATTTCATACTGGGTAAGTTAGACCCTCTATGCCCTCACCACTCTCATCGTCTCCTTCCACCTTAGATTTTCTCTGTCTTTTCCTTCTTGCTTGTGGTTGATTCAAACTCTAAAGCTGGAAGATGTCATTATTTTGACCCGTCTGATGTCATTTCCGTGCATTCCGTTTTTGTCGTTGCGCAGGCTTGGGCAATTTCTGGTCTGAGCTTCTGCTCCTTCCTATGTCACAGCTACAGACAACTACAGGCCGAGCGCTGACTAATAAATCAATGAACCAATCCAATTGACTTGACCTCCATTTTGCCCATCTATCGGCCTCAGTCAGGCAGACAGACAACTTCAGATCAAACAACAACCCCCGTCCGAAATTTATCATTTGCTCATCGCAGTTGACCAATCAAGTCATGAGTGCTGACAATCCTTTTTTTTTCTTGCTTTTTAGATGCTTCCCGTCATCTCCGGAGTAACATGGCTGGGGATGTTAATGGCCATGCTCATTTACTGGGCTGGCACACAAGACGCTGTTCATCTGGTCGATATGAATGAACACCAAAGCATTGCGTATATCTCGGACATTGGTGCCCTCACTCTAAAGCCGCTCTTTATTGCGGGGTGTGCCGTGACTTCGGTTTTCTTCGCTGTTAGCTTTATTGCCACCCGCTGGCTGCGCCATCGAGGGCGCTTGCTACCTAATGTCACCCTTTTTCAAAGGATTTTGGTCTACTTGAACATCTTCTCCGCTATCGTAGGAACTGCAGGCCTGATTTTCCTCTCCATTTTTGATGCATATCGGCATTCTGGAGTGCACAACGCTTGTTTGGTTCTTTTTCTGTTGGGGTTCATTGCCAGTGCTATATTTGCCTGTTGGGAGTTCCGTAGTCTACGACACTGTATGCATGCCTGGTCCCTCCAGTACTCGTGTTCCTTGCTAACAACCAACTGCTAGACTATGTCGACGAACCAAAGCTCGAGGCTTCCTTTTACACCAAGCTCGCTTTCATCATCTTGGAGGGCTCACTTGCCATTGCCTTTGGCATCCTGGTCAAGACACATAAACGGGACGCGGCTGCCGTAGTGGAGTGGGTTCTTGCCTTCATCTTCTCGTTCTACGTCTTTTCATACGTAATGGATCTGTGGCCTGCTGTCCGCACCAAGAAGCCTGAAATGAGATACCAAAAGCCCCAAAGGCTTGCCGTCGGCAGCTCTGGGGGTTCGCCACATACCTTGGAACAAGCTATAGTGCCGCCGCCGCCACCGCCGCCACCAGGGGCCCACATGGGGCATTTTTGATGTTATATTTTGTTTGCTGATGAGCATGTTTTTCTTCTTTCCTTACTAGACACTAGACCTTTTTAGCTAAGACAGGATCTGGGGCTTAATTTATTTGTTCATATTTCGTCTCTACAAGGACTGCTGATATTTTGTGGGGGGCATGTCATGTTAGCGTAGTCATGGCTTTGGAGCATTGTAACAACCGGATTGTGACGCGACAGTATGTCCTTCTACTTCGACTTCAGTTAATGCTACAAATCTTCTCTTACAATTCATTCAAGCCTGATCGAAGAACTCGAACGAATAACGACGAGCTTCCCAGCTCCGGCAAATATTCGGCTAAACGACCGGTAACCCCCCCCTTATTAAGCGGGTACCTTCCTAATTTCTCTCCCGACTTGGTTTTGCGAGAACTAAAGGCTCAAAAATTTGGTCGAGACTATTTGGGAAAGCGCGCTTCAGCACCAGCCCTTTTGCCACTGCCTCTCTCGTACAGCGTGTACCCCGCTACTTCATGCCATCATTTGCATTGCAATTTTTTCAGCCTTGTGATCTTCTTCACCGCCTAATCAATGGTGAAGGCGAAAAACTTTGCTCTCATATACAACCATCGCTGGCGTCAAAAAGTTATGGTTGCTCTGCGTCTGTTTCAAATACTTCCTGAACCTTCATTTTTTGTTCTGGCAGACGTGAAGTGAATCACGCCATCTACTCTTCATTTGCCTACGCTATCTCTTTGCTTCATCGCCAATTGTGTCTACATTTGACGCTAAAATTACGCCCCGGGCTTGTTATTATCAGGCTTCACGTGCTGGCTGAGACGCCAATTCGCGGTTTCGACTTCTTCTTGTTCTACTACAGATTCGTCAACGTCCGTCTTCAGCGTCTGCCCCTCCCCCCAAAAATAAATTCCACACTGCATTTGCGCCACATACCTAGACCCAGTAACATAGGTCTGCAAGCACCCATCTTACCTAAGGTTTATTTGTCCAAAGCCGCATTGGTTTTTGGAGTCGTTCGTCTCCTCCCATCGCCTCGAGAGTCTACCATCGTTTCATCAACATCGTATAGAGTCAGATGGACTATTTCCAGGCTCCAGAGGACCCCTTTTTTTGGGACTCTGATGTCCTTGTGACAGAGCTCTACAACCCAACGGAGTCTTGGAATTTCCCTGGCATACATGTGCCCGATAGAGATGTCCTCCTTCAGTCCTTCCAGCGTTTGAGAATTAGCGGCCGTCTTTTCCTAACATGGGGGAACATCCGTCACAACACCTATAGTGAGCTCTTCGCCGATTTGGGTATCGTTCTCCCGGAACATCGTCTTTGGCTTCTCGATGCTCTCGAGTTTTTACAAACCCGTAGTAATACCTATACGTCATGGAAGATGTCACGCAGTCTGAGGCTGAAGTCTGGGACGAATATGTCAGCGCAGTCCTCTGTATCACAGTCCCCAGGAATGCCTTTTATGCCCAATGCACATCAACAACCTTTCATGCAACGGCTGCAAAATCAACAATCGTCTAGCCGGAACAGCTCGCCGGGAATGCCATGTAGTCAACTTGGCTCTCTGGGTCATGCTCCCAATACGTTTGCTTCCCCTTCACAATCTGTCCGAACTTTCACAACAAGTGCATCTCCAATACCTGCGTTTCCGCCATCGCAAATGCATGTGCAAGCGGCTCAAATACCATCTCAACCTCACCTCCAAACGCCGCAACAGGGATCATTAGTGATGGGAGAACCGCCGATGCTCAACTTATCTGATCCTAATCCTAATCTAGTGATAAATCCCCCTTCGGCCCCTGAACATGAATCAAGTATTCAGATACTCAATGATATTCAGAATCCTCCAGGTCATGCGCCAGATCATGCATCTGCCTTCTCAAAGCCTAAACGAAGGGTACAGCCGATATCTATAACATCTACTGCTACACAGGCACCCCAAACATCTAACCTCAGCTTATGTCGCCCTTTTCTCACAGACGGCACATTCACTCTGCAAAATCGCTATCCAAACAGTGATGATAGTTCCGATTCTGATGGCGAAGGGTTTTCTATTGTAAACACGCGCCGCTATGCTCGAATACAGCCCAAGATAGCCTACAAAGCTTTGATTTCAGTTTTGGATGGTCGTATACAGCTCGGAAGTGTGGCCAGCCGCGATGATTCTGCCAGTGATGGGGAAAGTTACATTATTGGCGAACACGCTGGTAACGACTGTAGTGATTTAGACCACCAGAATTCTGAGAATCAGGATCAGCCTTTGGACACGGCCAAGAGCTTTCTCACTACTCAAGAAGTCGACACAATCATTGATGAGAGAATATCTCAATATGTAGACTCTTTCACCTCCAAGTACCTTCCTCGTCTGAGGACAACGACATTTGAAGTTTGGAATGAGGGACGTTTGGAGCGGCAGATCGGCAGCCGCCTTCGGAAAGCTTTCGCTACTGTAGCTCACTTGGAAAACAGAATCTCGTCGATACGGAAACAAATTCATTTAACCAAATGGCCATCTCGGAAATTGCTGTGGCACCAAACTATGTGCTTGGAGCTATCAGTTATTGACCTAGAAAAAGGAAAGTGGTTAATTGAGGTCATCAAAGGTCCTCGTCCAGCCACAATGCCTCCTTCTATCAAACCGAGAGTCAAACGCCGAAAGATTGAATACACGCCTTCGGATGGCGAGTGTGAGGTGATCAGTGAAAGCGAGTCGTCCATTAGCTTTATTGTTGATGACGAGGTTGAAGAGGAAACAACGTTGCCAGTATCATCTGGTGGCTCAATTCCCTCAGCTGCTACATCTCGCCCCCCCTATTCGGAGTCGTCCGTCGAAAAACGTACGCCGGCTGTAGCATCTACTGAAAACACCATACCAATGGAAGTGGATATGGATGCTCTTCAAGCTACCTCTACTGAAAAGTCCCCGGAAAATGATATCGAGATGTTGTATCTTGAGTCGTCTAACCCTATTCCTACAACCACTGCTTCTTCAAACCTCGAAAGTTTACCCGCTAAAAACGGGGAAAAGGTCGACGAAATCGAAGATGTCGTTATGGAGCCGGATCACACAATGCTTAGCTCTTCTACTATTTCAGATGCTTCAGCTGCTATAGTGTCTATATCTCAAAAGAAATCTGCTAGCCCCGTCACCCCCACCTCTATTTCAACAAGAAATGTGGACGAGTCTCTCATGAGCGAAAATACTCCCTGTGCTTCTTCAGTTATTTCAATCTTTGATGGAGGCAGTGACGATGACGACGAAGTGGAAAGCTCTGTGACTTACGATCTTTCTTTATGGAACGCCATTCCTAACATGTTCAAAAGACTTCTTCCTAAAGAGTTACTCGAAGTTCATGGAGATATGGGTCGGGCCCTAGTTGGTGCGATATACAGCATGTCAGCCAACTTACGGCAGAAGCTGTTTATCGAGATCATAGCATTCAAGGACTCCCCAAGTAAGTTCTGGAACACTGTCATGATCCGATCTTCAACCGAGTTGTTGTTACAGATTGCGGCTATTGAGCTGTTCAAATACGCCGCTGAGGGCATTTTCTCCCACATTCGGCCTGAAGTGTACCTAAAGCACAAGTGCTCAATCACTGGCACGCTTATGCGGCGTTACCGGATTTTGTCGCCATTTTACCGTGCTCTTTACGACATACAGGCTGGCTTCCCGCAAACAGTCGACGATTTGATTGCCATTACCGATGAGTCTGATGTAGAAGACCAGACTGGAGTCGATTTGCCTAATCAGGCGTCCAGAAAAAACCCCCGTTTTATATCTAAAGAGGTCACTTTAGCCTATGAAGAACGCATGAGACGCGAACAAGCTCGGTGGGATGAAAAGGTTGAACTAGCAAAAAAGTCCAAACTACAAGCCGAAGCCATCCCCGACGAAAAGTCTCGCCTCATCATTAATATGTCCAAGAGTGAGGACGAACCCTTCATCTATATTCCGGACAGCATCGCCAATGCTACAAGCCAAATATTTGACTCTCAGATTGAAGGTATCCGGTTTATATGGGATAACGTGGTGGCGAACGATGGAAAAGTATCCAGCAACGGTTGTATTCTGGCTCATACTATGGGTCTTGGCAAGACTATGCAAGTTATTTCTGTGCTTTTGGCTATTGTAGAAGCGACGCATTCAAGTAACCCCGATGTTGTATCGCAGATCCCTGAGCAATATCGTCGTCACCGCTTCTTGATTCTGTGCCCTGCACCTCTAGTTGATAACTGGGTCAACGAGATTAAGCGATGGGCTGGCGATTCCATGATGCCTCAAGTTATGTTTATAGGCAGTATGTCTTCTGAAGAGCGGAATGCTTTAGTTAAACAATGGAGTCAAAACTCTGGGTGTCTTATCCTCAGCTATGCTCTACTTGGGCGTCTTTTCAAGACGGGTGACGAGATTATGCAACTTATTGCTAACAGTACAGATATTGCCGTCGCCGACGAGGCGCATGCCCTCAATAATACCAGCACCAATATTCGCCGAGCCTGTGAAAAAATTAAGACAATGGCCAAGGTCGCACTCACGGGTTCGCCCATGGCCAACAATACTCTTGAATACTTCCACATGGTAAACTGGGTAGCACCCAAGTATATGGGTTCTGTGGAAGACTTCAAAGTTTCCTATGCTTGTCCTATCGAAGATGCAAACGTAGCTGACGCCACGCCCAATGAGAGATACCGTGCACGCCAGCTGCTTAAACGCTTGACTAAAAAGATGCGTCATAAAGTCCACCGCGCAACTCTTACCTCCCTGCCTATTAATGTTCTTCCACGGAAGCAGGAGTACATTATTGGCTTTCCGCCTCTTGAGGGTTTGCAGAAAAACCTGTACTCCGAGTATGTCAGGCTACACAAGCAGTACGGCTTCTCCTCAGACTTTGGTGCGCTAGATAATCTTTCTATCATCCTGACGCACCCCAAATGCTTCGCCATGAAGCTTCGCGGCACAAGAGGGGACAAAGGGGGCGGGGATGCTGACAACGAGGTTGCCGAAAGACAAACTCTCCCAAAAGAGATGTCGCAGGCCCTTTTGAAAATCGTTGACCAAGAGCCTGACTTGGATAATGTGAATCTATCGTGGAGGTCTCGCCACATCATGCGTATCCTTGATGAATGCCGTAAAGTCCAGGAAAAGGTTCTCATCTTTTCGCAGTACCTTGATGTCCTGGATTATTTTGAGGAGATCTTTCAACGCCAGGGACGCAAGTATTGCCGCATTGATGGATCGACACACAAGCGCGTGGATATAGTTGATTGTTTCAACCGAGAAAACTATGAAGCCTTCCTCATTGCTACCAAGGCTGGTGGTACAGGCCTAAACATACAAGGTGCCAGCCGCATAATTATTGTCGATTTCAAGTACAACCCGATATGGGAGCAACAGGCGATCGGTCGTGCATATCGGATCAGGCAGACCAGAGACGTATATGTGTACCGCTTTGTTGGTTCGGGATCGTCAGAGGCTGCCATGTTCCATCGGGCTGTGTTTAAAATGCAATTGACAGATGCCGTTGTTGACGAGAAGACGCAGATTGCCCGGTCTGAATTGCAGAAGGGATCCAGCGTTGTGCATTTGACAAAACCCGTTTCCCAGCCCTATGATAAATATCTAGGCGTCGATGGAGTGCTCGATGAGCTTCTTACTGATACCTGCTTCCAGAAGGGCATAGTCTATGTCGATCATACAGACACCTTTGCAGAGCCCGATGGGGAAATCCCGGTGTCGGATGATATTGCCAGGCACGTTAACGACGAGCTTCGTGCTATAGAAGAACGCGAAAAGAGTGGAGCTCGTGCCGTATCTTTAGCTCCGCTTGATGGTGACTCCGCAGCTGGCGGGTCACAAATGCATAGAGAAAATGCAAATGGAGAAGCTGACACAGCTCGAGATGGCACAGAAGGCTCTAGCGAAGTTAGGGATCATACCACGGCGTTATATCAACATGCTACATACCACCAGCAGCCGCACCAAGCACGACTCCAATCATTGGTGAATGAACACAACTCGGAGCCGTCTCACAACTCGGAGCCGTCTCACAACTCGGAGCCGGCTCACAACGGCCAACTCCCGCTCACTCTTGATGGCTCCACAACCACTGATTTCTCCGATCACGAAAAATTCCGCCAAAAATTGCGACAAGGCTTTATGAAAGTGGTGGGTTCAACTTGTAAAGCGGCCAAAGTCTCTATGCAAGCAGAGGAAGAAAAGGCTACAGCCCGCAGCATGATTATTGGTGATTTCCTCATGACGAACATGCGCGGTGAACTCCCTCGTCAAACCCGCGAGAACCTGGTGCTACATCTTATGGAACAAGAACGCTTTACTCTGGCTTTTCTTAACGAGGTATTCGGCTTGACTAACAACATGATTGCCGTTTCTATGGATAAAGTCTTGACAGGAAAACAGCAGGAGCTAGAGGCCATGGATGAACATAAGTATCGGGATCTCTTCCCTGTTGAGCTGCGAGCCCGTTACTGGGGTCAGACAGTCTTACCTCAGGACTCTGTCGCAAATGTGGCGACTTTAGACACGCCTGAAACTGCGGTATCTGTAACGCCCACAACGCCGGCGGCCAGTGGAAGTAAAAGTGCCACATCAAATAGTACTCCACAGGCTGAGCCACTGGCTAGGGATAATATGCATGCTTCTCTCTTACGTAGAGTCGATACCAGGCAGAAGCAGCGCCAGCTTCCAACTCATCAGGACCCAGATGTAAGTCTGTCTTTTTTTTTATGTATGAATTCGTTGTGCAGGCCAACTAACTCAACTTTTCCCATTTCATAGCACCTTGCTCAGATGCGTAGCCGCATCGTAACCAATGCTGCATCAAAACAAAGATCCGCATCCCCTAGCAGTACTAAGAAAGGCCATATCAACAGCGACCTTGCAGTTCTCGAGGCGGTACGCAGACAACGCGTTAGGCAGGCGTCGTTAGTCTCATCTATATCTTCGACGGGGTCGGTTTCAACTAGCGGCTCACGAAAGTCTTAACCATTGTGGCTGGCAACCGCTTGATTATGAACGTTTGGGTGTACTGTACGTATTATTCATTTGCGCGGCGAACAATTTCTAGGGCATCAACACCACCGTCATTTATCGTTCTATATTTACTTTCTAGCTGGCTTTCTATAATTTTTGAGTACCCAATATTACATTGTATTTTCCCTGTTTCTACACACCCGACCTTGACATCTTACATTGATTGCTGTGATGTGATGTGACACAACATGATAGATATATCCTTCCTTGAGACAGGGCCAGCAGCCAATCATAAGCAGTGGCTTTCTCAGCCTTGCAGCCTTTCAGCCTTGCAGGTTTTTCTTCTGGTATAACGTTTCCCTAATTTTGAGTGCGCATCCAAATAACACCTGCACGGAATTTTCAAAGCCAAAAAAAAAGGAGAGAAACGAGGCAAAAAAAGGAAAGAAAAAAAAACCAGCGCATGTCTAGTACATGCAGGAATCGGCCCACGCGGTCAAAGCAATAGGAGAGAGAATAGGAGCCAAAACTTTTTCTTCTTCACTTTTCGTTTCCCCTTCTTCTTCTTCTTCTTGGTACGCATCCCCTAGTGGGGCCTATAAAAATATAGTGGTGGCCAATGAGAAGCAAGGCAATTCTAAGAGTGGAGTAGAGCCAAGATTGTTCGTAGTGCTACAAAGGTTCACAAGCAATAACGCACTACTATCTAGAGGTGCTTTGTGCTTACTAACAAGGCACTGGGGATAGCCGAAACTGTCTTTCATTCGACGCTAAGAGTCAAATAAAAAAAAAACCGGAAGGAGCAATTTTGCTACGTTCGTATTTTCTCTCCTTCCACATCGGAATCCAAGTGAATGAGAGAATTGACGATAATTCTCTTCCTCCTTTTTTTTCCTCATTCTTTCTCTTTTCGTACTACACAATAACCATTGTCTTGGTTGTTGCAATTGCTTCCACAAACTGTCATCACCAACTTTCGAAACACTCAATCCTTGATTCTTCCGTCCGCTTTCGCTTGCCATGGACGCCGTCCTCCGCCAATCCAAGGCCATGTGCCCATTCCTCAAGCAGTCTTCGCCTGCTGCTCTGCGTGCCCTGTCAACCTCAACACGCGCCCAGCCTGCGATCTCGGCTTCCGCTGCTTCGGCTCCGGCTCCGGCTGTGCTCACCTCGCCTCGCCGTGGCGGCCCCATGTCGAAACTGCAGGTCCTAGCCAATCGCTGCCCTGTCATGGGCCAGGCTATGGCTGTGCGCTCGGCTCAGTACTGCACTTCGGCTACCACTAGCGTTGCTACTACTACTACTACTACTGCCACTACCACTACTGCCGCGTCCGCTAAACCGGCCGGTCTGTACACTCAGCAGAGACGTCGTATCCATAGCGGCAAGCCGCAGGGAGCCCGGGAGGCTGATCGAGCGGTATTCTCCAGCAAAGAGACAGGTAAGTCCGGCTCCTAAATGCACATGTTGCAGTACAAAGTTCCTATGCTGAATTCTCTGTCCCAGCCCACCACAAGATTGCCAGCATCAACCCGCTGTCCGAGGGCCCCAAGTTTGACTACGACCGCTGGTACCAGGACCAGCTAGACTTGAAGCACAAGGACAAGTCGTACCGCTACTTTAACAACATCAACCGTCTGGCCAAGGAGTTCCCCCGTGCTCACCAGTCCACGTATGAGGACAAGGTCGTGGTTTGGTGCGCTAATGACTACCTCGGCATGGGCAGCAACCCACACGTTATTCAGACCATGCACGATACTCTGGATACCTATGGCTCAGGCGCAGGCGGTACACGCAACATTTCAGGCCATAACAAGCACGCCGTCGAGCTGGAGGCCACACTTGCCAAGTTGCATGCCCAGGAGGCAGCCCTTGTGTTTAGCAGCTGTTACGTGGCCAACGATGCCACCCTGGCCACCCTTGGCAGCAAGATGCCAAACTGCGTGATTTTGTCGGACGAACTAAACCATGCTTCCATGATCCAGGGCATTCGTCACAGCGGCACCACCAAGATGATTTTCAAGCACAATGATTTAGTCGACCTAGAGACCAAGCTGGCGGCCCTGCCCCTTGAGCAGCCCAAGATCATTGCCTTTGAGTCGGTCTACAGCATGTGCGGCTCGATTGCCCCTATCGAAGCCATCTGCGACCTAGCCGACAAGTACGGTGCCATCACCTTCCTTGATGAGGTCCACGCTGTCGGTATGTACGGCCCTCATGGTGCTGGTGTTGCCGAACACCTAGACTGGCAGGCCCATGCCACCGGCCGCCCTGCCGGCTCTATCATGGAGCGCATTGATATCATCACCGGCACGCTGGGCAAGGCCTATGGCTGTGTCGGTGGCTACATTGCCGGCAGCTCTAAGCTAGTCGATGTCGTGCGTTCGCTGGCCCCTGGCTTTATTTTCACGACCTCGCTTCCGCCTGCCGTCATGGCCGGGGCGCGTGCATCGATCGAGTACCAGATGAACTATGCTGGGGACCGGCGTCTGCAGCAGCTGCATACCCGCGCCGTCAAGGAAGAATTAACTGCGCGGGATATCCCTGTCATTCCCAACCCATCGCACATTGTGCCAGTGTTGGTTGGCAACGCTCGTCTAGCCAAGGAGGCATCCGACATGCTGCTCAAGGACCATAAGATCTATGTGCAGAGCATCAATTACCCCACTGTTCCCGTCGGTCAAGAGCGTCTGCGCATCACCCCAACCCCCGGCCACACACGTGTTTACCGCGAGGCCTTGGTCTCGGCACTGGACTCGATCTGGAATCGTCTCGATATTAAGCGCACCAGCGACTGGGCTAAACAGGGCGGCTTCATTGGGGTTGGTGTCCCTGAGAAGTCGGAGACGCCCATCTGGACTGAAAAGCAGCTGGGTATTGAGGAGGCAACACGCAAGATTGTAGCCAGCGGAAAGGCTAGTGTGAACCAAGTTACTGAGGCCCTGCTAGCCCAAGAGGAGCCGCGCACAACTGCCGCAACTGCCTAATCTGAGCACGGACCTCTACATTATATCAGACAGGCTTGCTTATGTCGGTCTTGGTATATATGGGGATGGGGCTAGGCGCAGTCTATGTTAACGCTGTGACGCTCTTGCGTCAAGATCAACCGATTTCAAAAACTCGCTTGTGGCTCATGCCTTGCTTGGTGCCTTCCTATACACAGATATCTATGCTTTCCGTTCATATTTCTTCCTCCCTGTCTCGCGCTCGTGTCGGGCTATGTTCTTTTCTTGGAAACTCCTCTCTCCTCCTCTCCCCTCTCCGTGTCAAGGATTTCTTCGTTTTCTTTTGTTTTGTCACGACTTTTCTTGGCCTAAATCCTGCAAAAAAAAAAAAGCCCCATATCGCTACGCTAGCTACACTGTTTCTTTTCTCTCGTCCTTTCATGCGCGTTCAATTTCTTGTTCTCTTTCTGGTATTTCTCATTATTCTCCGGTTTGGTTTTTTTCTTGTTCCTTTTTTCACGGGAAAAAAAAAAAAAAAAAAAAAAAGAATAACTCCCCTCTCTCCCCTCTCCCCCCAACATAGGAGCATCTAACCAACTCGCAACAGACAAAACGAGAAACTATGAAATCAAGCATAGGAAGGAAAACAAAGGCTCTTTCTGAATAACTAAAGAAATCGCCACTTTCATCTGAAGAAAAATTAAAATTAAAAGAAAAAAAAAGACTAGATGCTGCTTTTGCTCCCTTGCCTCCGAAAAGCAAAGCTTTTTTAGGAACAAGCGCTCTGTCCACATACCAACATTTCTTTCGTCTAGAGGATCCGCAGCCTTGTCTTTTTCGTGGTTGAGATTCCCCTACTACTTTTTTACAATATATTTTATTGCCCTAAGTAATATTAGCGGCTTTTCTCCTTGAAAAAAAAGAAAAAAAAAAAAACCTCGGAAAAGTTTTTGCTCTGTGTCGTCCGAAGGCTGAGAAAAAAAGAAAAAAAAAAAGCCACACCAAAACTTATTACGTCTTCATTATTCGTGAATCCCCGTATCAACAACAAACATCCCTTGTCGTTGTCGCCAACTTTGTCCCACATATTTTTCGGTGTAAGACTCACTCACGTCTTGTGCCTGCAATCAACTATATAAGCTTCTTGTATAATGCCGTCTTCAACCAACTTCAACCTCCTTTGTCTGTAAGCCGTCGTACTCGTCGTACTCGTCGTACACGTTATACTCGCTGTGTGCTATACGCTCCCGGAGTAATTGCTCTGTTCATGAATGGCTCCTTGTGCAACCACCGTTACTATGTATCACGTGATTTATGAATGGCAGCTATAACTTTTGTGAAACAAGGACGGAGGATGGAGCAGTTTGTTGTGGAGAATCTACCCCTCTTCGGTAGAACATCGGGTAAGCCCAGAATATATAATATGTTGTGGGCTTACCCGGTCCAGATAGAATTGTAGCCTCTTACATAACAATAAAATTTATAAAACACTCAGTTCACAACAGGTTATGAGCCCGGAGTTTCCAAAGCGCAAACACCTCACCAATCTAACAAGCCTCGTTGACAACTGACAAAACTTCTAGCGTTTCTTTATTTCACATTATTGCATCATTAGCCATTGATTATTTTTCTTCTTTTTTTATATACCTCATTTCAGTTTTTTTCTTTCAATTCCTTATCAAATCTCTTTTTGTTTAAAATTTCTCAACGCATACCCCGCAAACATGTCAACCCAACCGGACACCTCGGATAACTTCGCGAAATTCATGACTGCTTTCAGCGAAGCTTTAAATTCCACCAATGGAAACATGATTTTCAACAATGCCTCATCCAAACCCCTAGAAGCCATGATGCAGAATCGGATCAAGCTCACCGATCTGAATTGGAGACAATGGACAGAAAACATGATCCGAAACTTCAAAGGATCAGACGTTCTGTACCTCTTCAAAGGGCTGGAAGAGGAAGAGTTCAAAGACATCATGGAAGTTGAGAGGGACGAACAGAGACGCGCGAAAGACGCCTCTGAAGCCCTCAGCCTCATCCACGCTGGGCTAGACGAAGAAGCCATCCGAGTCCTGAACAGCACTTCAGATGTGAAGAAGTGTTGGAGAATGCTGAAGGAAAGATACCAAACTTCCAAAACATATCAGCATTCGGGAATGGCGGCAAAAATAGTGCAAGAAATGGCATGGGAAGAAGGGGACAGAATGATGCCAAAGTGGCTTCAAGTAAGAAACATGTTTGGGCAATTCCCCGAATATGAATCCATCACTGAAGGCACAGACACCACCTGCATCCACACGAGGGTCATCCTCATGCTCTGGGCCCACCACCTTCCCCCCATATTTCCACCAGACTCAACTACCATTTGCGACATTCAGAAGGGAAATGGATAGACATCATGTCGAAAATAGACATTGAAATGGAATCCATGCCAAGACAAACTCCCAGGAGTCAACCCAGAATGAATGAGAACCCAATCCCAAGCCAAACCCGACCAGATCAAAACCAGAAGCGGCAAAAGATAAAATGCCACTTCTGTGAGAAACTAGGGCACCGCGAAAGCGAATGCAGGGGTAAAAAGGCATGGGAGCAGAGGAGGGTTACTGCAAACATGAGCCGAATGGACAAAGACCAAAGTAAGAGAACCCCCGCATACTGGTTCGTCGACAGCGGCGCAACACACCACTTGACTGGCGATCTAACCAAACTCTATAGCGTCCGAAGAATAGATCCCATCCCGGTATCCTGGGGTGGTCTCGAGCTAGACACACGGAGAGTTGGATTGGCCAAGATAAATGTGGGGGGAAAATACATAGTCATTAATGTTCATCATGTTGAGGGAATGCACGTAAATCTATTGTCCGTGAAGAGACTATGTCGGAAGGGATTGGAAGTCACCGCGCATGCATCGGGAGCATTCATGAGACAAGGCAGGCGACGCACGAACTTCATCGAGAAGGAAGGGCTATACACAACCCCGTGCGAAGACACCACAGCGCCAATGGTTAAACAAATGACCTACGAGGAAGCCCACGTAAAATTTGGTCACGCAGGCGAACATAAGCTCGAGAAGATCCATCAACAAGCGGCCGACAAAGAGACATGGGCCATATCCAAGAAACCGGACGACTTTCATTGCCAGGTATGCGCAAAAGGAAAGATAACCAAGAAAAATGGTCACTCTCACACTATGTCAGCCCAAGAACCACTGGACCTAGTGCACATGGACATATCAGGACCCCATCCAACGGCAGTGAACAAGGCGAAATACTACATAATAGTAGTAGATGATTCGTCCAAGTACAAATGGGTTCTACCAATCCAACACCGCCGAGATGCACCGGCCGTAATGAACCACTGGAAGCGCCAGATAGAGCTCAAGATGGACAAAAGGATCAGAGCCGTTCGAACCGACAACGCACCGGAGCTAAAGAAGCTAACGCTCCAGTGGCAAAACGAATACGGATCCGATGCCCAATTCACGATCCCAGGCACATCAAGCCAAAACGGGACAGCGGAGAGGGCAATCAGGACGATTAACGACTCGGCTCGGACGATGATTCTAGATACACTCATGCCATCGACCTTCTGGCCATACGCATCGATGCATGCGGCGTTCATAGCAAACAGGGCCAGCATCACAGGGACAAAGTCACCCTTCGAACTTTTTTTCAGCGTCCCGCCGAATGCTATCCATATTCACAGGTGGGGGTGCAAGATCATTTTCCACAACGCGAATGACAAGAACCCGAACACGCAGCAGAAAAACAAGATGGAGGCACGGGGCAGAGAGGGCGTTCTGCTTCTGATTGATGAAAAAGTCACTGGGAGATACATGTGTTGGGACATAAAGAAGAAGAAAGAGTTCGTCACCGAATCTCTACAATTCTTCGAAGACATAAAAGGGGGCCAAGTTTTAGATGAGCCTCATGAAAGAAACGACGACCACACGCTGGAGGTTACGGACAACAACCACACGATGGAAGTTACGGACAACAACCACACGATGGAAGCTACAAACGAAGAACAAAACCTGGCAGCAAACGAACCGGAGATCGCCATGCAAAGCGACGAGGCACCGGTCGTGGAGGCTGAACCAGAAGAACATGAAGACGCGACGGATCCTATAGAAGAGCAACCCACGGACGACAGCGCACCAGAAGAACCCATGACGACAGTAGCTCAGGCAGACTGGACTCATGAAGATACGCCGGTGACAAAGACACCCACAGATACACCGGACCAAGTCCAGGAGAGGATAAACAGACAGCTCCAAGCCCTATACGAAAAGGGAATCCTCAAGAGACCGTACGCACACATCCAACAAGGGGAACCGGAGGACACACCCATGGCCAAAAGAATCAGAGCCATGATGACAAGACTATCCGAACGTGAACCAGAGACGTACGAGGAGGCTGTAAATCACCCACTGAACGGGCAAGAATGGCGAGAAGCCATACAAAACGAGGTCAAAACTTTACGCGCATTCAATACATGGACGGAGGTACCGTACCAGAAAGGAATGAAACTGGTGACGACGAAGTTTGTCTTCAAGATAAAACCAGGCACTGACGACCAGGCAAGGAAATTCAAGGCTAGGCTGGTGGCACAGGGATTCAGACAAACGCAAGGCATAGATTTCCATGAAACATATGCTCCAACCCCCCGTCCTGCAACCACGAGAATTTTCTTCGCCATTGTATGCGCGATGAACCTAGAATGCTGCAAAATAGACGCAACGAACGCATTCGCACAAGCTGAGCTGGGGGAAGTTGTTCATCTGACCCCACCGCCTCTACTCCACAAGAGTGGAATAGTATGGAAGCTGAACAGGGCCTTGTACGGTCTCAAACAGGCATCCTACGCGTGGCGCAATAAGATAGCGAATTGTCTAAGCAAACTTGGTTTCACTCAATGCCCGGAAGACGAATGTATCATGGTCAATGGTGATACGGGGGTGATGATTCTGATATATGTCGACGACATAGCGGTCGCAGGTTCTAACCTGAAAGCAATCCGGGAATTCATTTCAAGCCTCGCCCGCATGATTGAAATCAAGGATATGGGGGAACTAAAGACCTTCCTGGGTTTGGAGGTGACGAGGAACAGGAAAGAAGGCAAGATGTGGATAACGCAGGCGCAATACATCGACAAGATGGCAGAGGAACTTGACATGTCTGCACACAGGGCCAGACCCATAGGAGCCCCAATCGCTTCATGGGAAACACTGGAGCCAAGGCAACCTGAGGAAAAGGCAGCAGACAAGTCAGTGTTCCAATCGATCTTAGGAACACTGATGTACTCAAGTGTCATGACGAGGCCAGACATTGCATTTGCCACATCGTCCCTGTCACAACACACTTCAAACCCAGCCGAAAGACACCTGGAAGCAGCTAAGCGCGTGGCGAGATACCTACGGGACACCAATAGACACGGCATTGAGTTCGCATTTCCGCGCCGTGGGGGAATGGATGAGTTCCTGGTAGGATATTCCGACGCTGACTATGCGAACTCCAAGGACAGAAGATCGGTATCAGGCATGATCTACATGCTGGCAAACGGCCCAGTGCATTGGAAATCCCAAAAGCAACGAAGCGTAGCGACTTCAACCACCGAAGCCGAATACGTTGGATTCACTCCTTGCGCAAAAGAAGGAATTTGGCTGAACAGACTCGTAAAATGGTGCACCGAAAAAATGAAAATGGCCCCAGCTACCAACCAAACCGCACAAATCATAAAAGCGAGAGAAGACACTTTGATGTACGGAGACAACCAAGCTGCATTGAAAATTGCAGGAAATCTGGGAGCCAGTTCAAAGACCAAGCACATCGACGTCCAGTACCACGCCATCAAGGAATGGATCCGCGAAGGCAAAATTACGCTCGCATACGCCACTACGGATAAAATGCTTGCCGACGGACTTACGAAGCCTTTACCGGCCACAAAGTTCAACGCATTTAGATCACAGATCAACGTAAACGCACCTCCTAATGTCATGATCTCCGAATAGTGTCGAATCTGGGGGAATGTTGTGGAGAATCTACCCCTCTTCGGTAGAACATCGGGTAAGCCCAGAATATATAATATGTTGTGGGCTTACCCGGTCCAGATAGAATTGTAGCCTCTTACATAACAATAAAATTTATAAAACACTCAGTTCACAACACAGTTCACTCCGGGACCCGAATTCTCGTATAGGTCTGTTCGCTTTGTTCGCCCTTCCTTCACGCGCTAAGCTTGACCCGTGCCAGGTAAGCGCAGGCTTCCCTCCCCGACTCCGGCCCATCAGATGTGATGTGCATTTGGCCGTCTATGATATGTACAGATATATTTGGCCCATTTAAGCTCTTAGAGACGGACATATGTGGTTCGTCTGTTTCTCCGCCTCCGGTGGTAGAATGCCCGCTTCGTTGGCGGCTCTTTTGCTAGGGCTCTCCCCCTGCAACGCGGGCATCCTTAGATAGGCCTAGAGGTGTCCAGTGTCCAAGTTAGTGACAAAAGGCTAGTCAGCCCAGTTGTACGCAGCAGATTTCAACTGCCCACACGAAGCTCTTCGTACCCAGAGAGAAGAACCTCCTGTCCCCCGTTTCGCTGACCATCGTGTCCTCCTCCCCCTCCCCCCTTCATTTGCTTTTTTTTTTCTTTTTTCTCTTTTTTTTCTTAAAATCCTGAGACTACCCAGCCCTCGGCATCATATTAAATACCCCATAGATAGATCCTCCCATCAAAATCAAACCCTCGAGGGTTATCTCACTATTGAGGCTCCTCCTTACGTAACTTGCACTGGTGCAGCGGCACCTCGCCACCCTTTTGTTAGCTTTACTTACTACTATGCAGCCGCGCCATTGCTACCCGATCCTTTCGCCAGCTTTCCCGTTACACGTTCATCTTGACATCTACGTCCGTTTAGCCGGCCATCTTTTCACTCATTCACCCGCCCACTCTTGCACATATAATGTCGGACCAGCCACGTACCAAAGGTCCGCGAGCCTGCATCACTTGCGCCAAAGCCAAGGCTCGCTGCATTCCCGGTCTACCTGGAACTACGCGCTGCCAGCGCTGCAATCGGCTAGACAAAATATGCGAGAACCAGGAACCTGCGCCCCCACGGCCGAAGAAAGCCCCGAAACTTACTCGAGTCTCCGAGCTAGAACGCCGTCTCAACGACCTTACCGCCAAGCTCCAAGCTACCCAGGGCAACCATGCCATTGGCTCCTCCGCGGCATCATCATCTGGAGTGGCAGGCTCTCATTCTCCCGCTCCAGCGTCTCGCTCCCCATCACTGACAGCCGAAATAAGGATGGCATCAATCGAGCAACATGACGAACTACCAAATAAGCGGCGCAAGAATACCAATTTCGGTGAGAGCATCAAGGCTGATCACCGCCTCAGCCACATCTTCTCACACCAGGACTCTGCTCTGCCCTCAGCAGAGACTTCTTCGCTATCCCCAAACTCGGGTGGAGCGATTCCTCGCTCCCCGTCCCTGGGGAGTCCAGTCGCCTCAGGGTCTGCCCCTCCTCTAGCGTCTCACTCCTCTATGTCTACTTCCACACCTGCATCTGCAACCACAACTACAGCCACATCAGCATCAACTCCCGTGCCGGGCTCTGCCCGGGTCTGGCCCGTCTGCACATCACCAGAAGCCGCCGATCTGCTCGCCATCTATCGGGAAAGCCGCGAGCCACTCTTTCCCTTCGTCATTGTGCCGAAAGCCATGGACGCCATTGAGCTAGCCCGCACGCGACCCCTGCTCTTCCGCGCCGTCATGATGGTTGCACTATTCTATGATGGCAGCCACCAGGCAGCCGCCATGCAGGAGCTTCTAGAGACCCTTATTGCTGCATCGTTCCTCGGCAAGCCACAGCGCAATCTCGACCTGCTACAGGCCCTGCAACTGTTGATTTGCTGGGTCCAGTTCGATCTCAACGGCTTCCAGACCACGAATCTAATCTTCCTCATGCGCGGAATCACAGCTAGCATGGCGCCCAAACACCCCATCAACTCATCGCCTGATTCACGCATGCTAGAGCACCTGCGCGCCTTTGTCGGTGTTTATTATATCAACACTTTGTAAGTCGCCAACTCCCGGCTTGCTCTTTTGCCTTATTCAGCGTCTATCATCTGTGGCCCACACAACTAACCTAAACTCTTCATTCTCAAAGTGTATTCACCACCAACAAACGACTAGACGTGTTCATGGATACAGCAGCTATCGACAGCTGGTGCTCGATTATCGAGATGCACAACGAGCTGCCTAGCGACGAGCTCCTAGTGTACCTTATCCGCATTCAACGGCTAGCCCAGGTCATCAGCGTCACCGTCTCGTCCAGTGTTGATGATCGTTTAGTGACAAGAGTCCCACCCGCTCCGCTTAGCATGGTTGTGCACGGCCTCCAACAACAATTGCAGGATTTTAAAACAGGGCTGCCGCTCCATCTGCGCTCGTCTTGTGAGTTAACCCTAGACAACCTAGTTACTGTATAGCCCTAGTCTCTCAGCTGCAGCCCAATACTTACACCCAACAGCTGCCATCAACACACACGTTTCCATTGCGGAAATCCTATTGTATGAAATCGCCTTGTCCGATGCCATATCATCGCAGCTGCTCGCCTCGCAGCGCATTCAGCTCCTGTGGAATTGCGCCACGGCTATCAAATCCTACATGATGCATCGCTTTCCTCCTGACCGCCAGACGCCACCCGATCCTACCAAACTGCCTACCAATGTCTGCCTCAGCTGCTACGACTTCGCTTTTGCCATTCTAACTTCACTCAAGCTGCTGCTACTACGCTTCCCCGGGTGGGATCGGGTGCAGGTTTCTCAGCACCTCGAGCTCGGTCCCGCCATCGACATGCAAGTGCGCGAGATGGAGGATTTCATCGAGTCACGCACCATGCGTCACCGAAAACAGAATGCTGAAGAGCCACGCCAAATAAATGTTGGTCACGGATCCAACTCTGGTTCGGGGTGGGGCAGCTCTGAGCTCAATGCCTCGGGCTGGGCAGCTGCTGCATTATCGTCGGTCAAGACATCGGCGCCACCAATGCCAGATCCACTGAAGCGGCTGGTGATAACGCTGAAAAACCTGCGCATCATGCTAGACAAAGAGATGGAACTGATTGTTCAAGAGACGCACACACTAGACATATCCAGCGTCGGGTCTGCCGCTGCTGCAAGCTCCGCCTTCAACTCGTCGGCGCCAGCAATTGGAGGCGAGCCGCTTCTAGAGAATCTAGACGCTTATCAGCAACAGTCGCAGGGCCAGCCACAGGCACCAGCTGTTGGAGCATCGGGTATTCCACAGATTATGCTTTCCCAGAACGCCGTGATTCCACAGCAACAAGCCGCTGCTCCACCACTCATCCCAACCGACATCTCACATCTTCATGGCTTAGACCCCATATTCAGTGACATCGAGTCGTCGCTTTGGAGCGAGTTTGCTAGCGAAGGGATGTGGGCTGCCTAAGTACTGTACGGTGTTGGTACAACACTACAGGCACGGTGTACGATATACGATGTATGATTCTTTGTACTATTGCACGCTGTGTAGTGCATCCATTCACGGCGATGACCATGGCTATGCTTTAGTGCTGTTTGTGTTATTATTACTGCTGGTCTTAATAGTTCTACTGCTATCGGTATTGCCGCTGCTCCAGATTCTAATGCGACGTGGTGGGCAGAGCGAGGCATCTGTTCTTTCTCTTATACCCCTCCCACCTCTCTCTCTCCTTCCCCTCCAGGCTTGCATTGCAGTCTTTTCTCAAGGTAGTGATTTGAAATGAATTGATGATAAATATAAAAAGCATGATCCCGCCGACTAGAGAAAGAGGTATGGTAGTCAAGTGCTTGGACGACCACACTCTTGATATTGCATCTCCCCTGTTCCTGCCGTATCCTCCAGGGCTCGTCCTCTTTCCTCTTTCCTCTTCCTCTTCCTCTCTTGCCCATCGCTCATTCGCCCACCGGGGTTTTAGCCTTGCCATTAGTGTTCATCCATGAAAACGCAGAGGCACTACCGACTGGGTTTGATGATCGGGGCAGTGCATTAGACGATGTAGACGACGATGAGCCCTGTCGAACAGCATCACGGCCAGGAAACGCAATGGGGAACTTGGCATCCGTCGCGCTTACCGACCGCTTACTCTCCCAACGGCTTACAGGTGTCATTGATGGGGGCGTTGCGGCCAATGTTGGTGCTGGTACTGATGCTGTTGTCGATGTCGATGCGGATGGCTGGCCTGCGCCTTCTTTACGCTTTGGATCACTCAGTGTTCGGGGTGTAGTGGGAGCAGTAGAAGCAATAGTGGACCCACTAGTAGACGCTGTCGAATCAGTAGTAATCGAAGGGGCAGTTCGGGCTGATGAAATGTTGCGACTGGGTTTGAGGACTTTCATAGTACGAGTGCTTTTGCCCGCAGGCTGGTATCCGCTTAGACCGTTTTCGCGATCAGAGCTAATGGTTCCGTTGCGCCACGAGCCCCATATACCTACATTCAGCTCGTGTCGCTTTCCGGGCTCTCCGGAGCCCGAAGATACGGCCCCGTGAGTCGCAGTTGTAGCCTGAGCTGAGGCCGAGGATTGCTTTTGCTGGTTACCCAGGCTGCCGTTTTCAGACAGCGCCAGCGACGGCCGAGACGACTGCTGTTGCTCTTTGGTTGCAACTGGTCGGTCACCTTCACTCGAGTCTGACTGCATGCTAGAAGGTGTGGGGAAGTAGGCTGGCTTGGAAGAAGGCGGCCGCGTGATAGGCATAGGATCCGAAGAAGAATGTCCGTAAGCTTGAGCACTGACACCATTTACATCGCCCTCCAAGTCATCAGAGCTCTGATGAGACTCGATAGACTTGGGCACGGATTGTGAGCTCAAAAGCTTGGGCTCTCCACCAGATATAAATGGGGCTGCCGTGGCATCCAGCCTGATAAATGACTTTTGCCTGATTAGGTTTCGAGTGCAAATATTTTTAAAGACACGTTCATCCTCTGGCCGCACAAAAGGGACAGAAAGCTTGTCGCGCTCTGTACTGTACAGTACCAACTTGTTTTGTGACAATAAAACATCGGCAGAATGCGCCCGAAGAGCATCGCTTCCAATGAATATTTTAAGACTAGGGTGCTCGGTGACGTCATTGGCATCAAGACCAACTACTTCGAAAGTGACCATGACAGTTGGAATTTGATGGGAATGGCCACTGTTCGAACGACTGTGTGGCTGGGTTACTATGGCCTCTGCGAGGTATACAGGAAGGGTGAGAGTGTAATTTCCGTTGATGTCACGCTCCAGGGTATGGTGAAGATCCAGCTCCTTGGCTAGGGCAAACTCGAGAGTGGACTTTTGAGACCCAGTACAAATGTCAGCATACAACAGGGTGTCGTGGGAAAACTTGGGCGTTAGCCAGCAACGGACAATAGAAGGCACAGAGCCCATAATGAACAGGCTTGGCGGAGGCTCAGGCATGCCGATAGAGGAATCGTCATCGTCATCACCATCCAGACCAAGGCTACTAGCACGTCCGGACATAGTCGAAAGAATAGAATGAACAGAATGGCCGGTCGAGCTGTGACGGCCATCCGACTTGTGAGACAGGGAACGTTCCATCATGAGACTGCTTCCTGGACGCACAAGACCAAAATCACTCGAGGTGCGGTTTTGGCTGGCGTTCCACGCAGAAGCGGAGCCTTGGATAGCACTCTCAGCAAAGCGGACGCTGTTGGCCCTTGAAGCGGTTCCGCGACGAATTGGTTCTTCATCGGTGGGGTCAAGATGTAGAGATCCAAGAAGGTGGTCGCTTTGCTCGTCGAGGCCGTTAAAGTAGTCATCGGCAGAGATAGGCTCGGCAAGATCTATAACGACAGGCAGACAGACAGTCAGGGAACGGGTTAGTAGGCTAGAAGGACGCAAAGAGTGGTCAAGAACAAGGAAGAAGAGAGACAAGTTACGGTTCAATATACGTACCTTGCTGTGGTGTTCCTGTAAGCACACTAGGAAACGGTGAGTTCCAAACACTCTTGAGAGCAGCATCATCCTGCTGTCGCCTCTCAAGGCGGCTTAGTCGTTCGGCATGGCTTTTGACTTCAGTTTGAAGGCTATTGAACTCGTCTCGGGGTATAACCAAGCGTGGATCCATGCCTGGCAGACAAAGATAAAAGGAGCAGAGGAATCCAAGGAGGAGTGGCAAAGGTAGATGCGGACACAGACAAAGCAGGGGCGGAAATACAACAGGCAGGTAGGAGGGCCAGCTAAGAGGCTAGTAGTAGAGGCGGCGGCGGCGGCGGCAGCAGCAACACATCAAGCACTCACAGTGCCTCTTGGCATCGCATGCAAGCGACCACAAAGTCAAGGAGAAGAGTCTTTCTTGCCCTGCCTTGCCTGGCCTTTCGCCAACGATGCCAGAGGGTGCCGCGGGATTGGGTAGGAGGGGAATTGCTTTCTAAGATGAATGAATAGAGGGAAGAAACGAGGCTGGCCCGGAGTGGGCTGTATTGGAGACCGTGTCGGTGTCAAGGATGGAAAGGAAAGCGTTGACGACAACCGAAACGATGAACAGTGGTGGCAATGACGGCGAGAATAGCTCTGGCTGGGTGATAGCAGGGGAGCAGTAGCAGCAAAATCGGGGAGAGAAGCAGCAATCCAGAAGCCAACAAGTTGGGTTGCGTCGAGCGCTGGACAAGATTCGACTATTGGACAAGACGGAAAAGAGATGACCGCTCGCTAGGTGGTAGTGTCGAGCGGCAGTAGATAATACAAATAAGGCGAGGGTTCTATTATGGGCTCCGAAGAGTTTCTTGAGGGCTTGTTAACACGGCGGATAGACGAGCGATATATACAGACACGGACAGAGGATATGAAGGAGCAATTGGCGACTATGAGGAGGATGCAAGGCTGCGATATTATGGTGGTTGTGGTTGTGGTGGTTGTGGTGGTGGTGGTGGTGTGTTGGTTCCGTTGGTGTCTAAGGTCTCAAGAAGGCGAGGGCGTCAGGCAAAGGAGACAAAGGTACAACAGAAATATACGAGGGTACAGAGGTACAGAGGTACAAAGGGGGGAGACACGGCACAAAAAAAAAAAAAAAAAAAAAAAAGAATTAGTATTAAAAACAATGTCAACAAAGCAAAGGCCGAAGGCGAGGGCAAGGCTGAGAGAGACTTGGAGAGAAGGTAGAAGGACCAGATAAATAGGGATCAAGGGGGAAAAAAATTGAGGAGAAAATGCAATAAGCCAAAGGCAAATCCAAAGCTCGAAATTCGTAGAATCGCACAGAATAAAGACCGCCAAAGTGCCTTCTTCCAGTCACTCTCACTACCAAGGCAATAAAAATAAAACAAGAGTTTGTGAGGCAACGAAAGAATGAGGACAAGCAAGCCCCTTCATACAGCAGCTCTGGTTAGCGCTATTGGCCCCTGTAAATTACTTGTATGTCTCCCTTCTGAAACATCATCTAGCCGCCTGCCTTCCGCCCACCCTACCTTCTCGCACTAGCAGATAGCCCCTGTAAATACAGGCGCTTACATCCCCTATCGCCCCTTCTTCCCTTACCCCATCTACATCTCTCCTGCTCATTCAACCCAACATTCTCCATGTCGGAAACACATAATCCGACTTGTCCTCGTCAGGCTGCGGCAAATGCACTTTCAAGAGATCGAAAAACACTCTATACGCATCGCCATTCATGTGCAGTCCATCTGGCAGCAGCGTCTCCAGTCCGCCACGTCTACCACACTTTGGGTCTCCCAGCCAGCCATGCTCATCATCATACTGGCACGCCGTGCTGCTACCCTCCATCTCAATGGCTTTGTCCATGACTCCTCTCCACAAGTCTAATAGTACGACTCCGCTGCTTTCGCTGGCGACTTCGCGCACAACCTGCGAGTAGGCTGCACTAGTGGTGGCCTTGCGTATCGCACATGGATAGCCAGCCTCAACGTCGACCACGGCCATGTGGATTTCGTCTACTGGCGGCGGGGTGACAAGAATAATAGTCGGGTTATGGGCTTGGATGTTAGGGTGGCTGATGATGGCCTTGAGATTGGCGCGGTAGACGTCAATGGGCACATGCTGCATCGTGCCTGGCATTGGCAGGACAGCATCATTGGAACCCAGCAAAACAAGCTAGCAAGCCCGGTGGATGTTAGCGTATGTGCGTAGAGTGCGGGTGGTCAGTGGTCGGTGATCGGCAGCGTAGCGTAGCTATAACCACGAGTCTCACCAGATATTTTATTGGGGCTACGGAAGCCGACGGCGGCTGGATGATCTGGGCTATGCGAGGAACCATGTTGGCTGTGTTCCAGCCAGAGAAGCCACGATTCACAACATCATAGCGACGAATAAGGTCTAGTTGCAGCGCGTTAGCCCTGTAGATTCCGAGTTCCATGTGCTAGAGCACGTACAGTTCTGTAGCTCAGCATAAAACGAGAAGCCGTCGGAGACAGGTACGCAGAACTCAAAGAGAGAGTCTCCAAGAAGGACGATTTGGGGAGGGAGGGTCTGCGATGAGTCCGAGTTAGTACGTCCGATGTGGTAGTCCAGTATGAAAAGTATCAGAAGCCTTGCACACTCACAGCCATAACTATACTGTTATACGGGTATGCACTCGGCCAGAGATTGAGAGAGAAGAGGGGTTCATGCCGAATGATGCCATGATGCATTGACTGGTATATAAGATAGTAATTAGGGTTACACAATTGCCTAAACCAGACAAACCCAGGTCCTCTTATCAGAATGAGACCCTATTGGTTAGACTCCTTATCAGTGGCCCCACCTTAAACCGCGACCAACTTTTTTTTTTATCACCAACTATTTTTTTTTCGCTCTATTTCTTTTTGCTCCAAGCCAAACAGCACGACAAGCAACATTGACAAAAGCAAAGCGTGAGCCTTGCTTGATCGCTTGTGTGTTTTCTTTATGCTTGACTGTTTTCTTGCTTCATTTTCGATAGCGTTTTCTTGTTTCTTGTCTCTATTTGTTCATCATAAAAGCTTCTCCTGTCGCCAATCTTTACCTTCTTTTCCTCTTCCTCGTCCACTCAACATCGCCGTATCACAATGTCTACCTCTCTCGCCGCCCAGCTAGCCCAGATCTCGGCTCGCTCCAAGGCCACTCTCGATGTCAAGGCCCAAAAAGCCGCCCACTCTAAATCACTGATTTGGGACCATAAGGTCGCTGCCACCCAGACATACCACTCCATCTACAAGGCCTGCCACAGTGGCTTTGAAGACCTTTGTGGCCTCGATGCTCGTTTTGCGCCCTTCAGCAACACGCTTTTCAGTGAGCAGAGCCAAGATGAAGACCGGTCGACGCTTTCAGAGGAAGAGAATAAGCAACTGGATCGCAAAATTGAGAGCTTTCTGCGTTTAGTGGGAAGTCGCTTGCGTTTGATGCCTGCTATTAAGGCTGTTGAATGGCTGATTCGTCGCTTTAGGTATGTTTCCTAGATT
The DNA here is from genome assembly GCA_002742255.2 of Ceratocystis albifundus. Classification (NCBI taxonomy): domain Eukaryota; kingdom Fungi; phylum Ascomycota; class Sordariomycetes; order Microascales; family Ceratocystidaceae; genus Ceratocystis; species Ceratocystis albifundus. The sequence goes on along the minus strand of MAOA02000030.1, from coordinate 739,795 downwards.
CTATTTTTCTCTTTTCATCCTATCAATTTCGTTTATTGCTCGTATATCCTTAATGGCCCTATTGATGCTAACAATTGTCGCCCAAATCTATAGAATACACGAGCATAATACTGCCGTCTTGCTCACAACTTTCCTTCCCTTCCACTCCATTCCCGCCTTTGTCACTCTCCTCTCCATCCTCCCCAAGACTCTCCCTATAGAATACCGCTTTCTGAGTCCATATGTCCGCTCTACTCAGAACCCGCCACGTGCTGCCATTGTCCTGCAGGCTGTCAACCAGCCGGCCTTCTTGGCTATGCTCTCCGAATACACGCTCGAGTCGGCCCGTTCGCTTGCCCATTACCAGACGCTTATCTCTTTCTGGGGAGGTATCATGACTGAGGCCATCAATGGCCAGCTCGATAAGGCCAAAACCGGTCGTACGGCTATTCAAGCAGACAATGATATGACTCTGCTGCATCGTGTTGGCCCTGCTCTGGGTGAGGCCCTGGTCATGAAAAAAGTCCCCCAGCTACAGATTGCCGCCTACATGGCTCTTTCTGTCTTTGTTTCCAAGGGGGATCTGGGCGACTCTGCCGTGTCGGCCTTCATGGAACAGGTTGTTGCTGGCTGGACCAGCGAGACTGTGCGTTCAGGCCTTATATGCATGGCCATTCTCTCGCAGTACCGCTCTGCTAAGCAGGTGTCGGGCAAGGTGGCCAAGGCTCTACTCAAGGTTGCTGACGTCGAGAAGCTCCTGGTCGAGATTGGTCGTGAGTGGAGAATTGATAAGTTGGCCAATGGCCTTTGCCTGGCCTTGGCCGAGCGTTCGCTGAAAAAGAGCGACTCCCGCGGCTTGAGAATTATCAAGGGAATCATGTTGGCTGGAATTCTCACCGCTAAACAGTTGTTTGTTCTGTTCAAAGTGCTCTTGGTCACAGCTATGCGCCTCGACGACGAAAGCGACAAGGAGGGCCACATGCGCAAGGACATTGGCACTGTACTGATTGACCTATCAAACAATCAGGGCGAGTGCGGTGAGGTCATCCAAGCTGCTATTGAGGACCTAGACTTTGATATGGACGCGCTTGAGATGAAGCTTGATATGTCTATTCGCCGCAAAAAGGCACTGGATCCTGCCACTGCTGCCGATAGTAATGTGGAAGAGACCACTGCTGAAATCAAGGAGGATGTGCGGGAAACTTTGGCTGCGCTGAAGACCGAAAAGGCCCGCTTGTCGTCTTGTCTCTCTGGCGAAGCTGGCGCTGTTTTCGAGACATTGACTCGCGTTTTCTTGCTCATTGTGTCATCGCAAACAGCTGATCAAGCTATGTTTGACGACTTTTGCAAGCTTCCCATGCTTTCTCAGGGCTCGGCTGTCTCTGATACCACATATATTACCTTCTTCTTGCGCATTATTAGCGGTGCTTACCCAGCCCTCGCCCGCGCGGCTGCTCTAGATATGATCAAGAATAGACTCAAGGAGAAGGATGTTGTCGGTCAGGACTTCCAGGCCCTGCTGCCCTACTGCATGGCTGCCCTCAACGACCCTTCCAAAAAGGTCCGCCAAGCTGCCACTGACCTGCTCGTTGTGATCGATCGCATCTATCCCGATACTTCTAAACCGCCGCAGCTCCCTGTCTGGGGTCAGGAAAAGCTTTATGCTGATGGCCAGAAGCTACAGTGGTTGACAACCACTATGGCTAGCGCTACGCTGCGTGATATCCTCATGCCGTCGCTAGAGGAATGTATCATGTCGCATGATCATGTGTGCTCAACACTTGAGGCTGCGCTGGACTCGAGTAAATCGTCCATGAAGAGTAGCGCCCGCCTAAGTTTGCTGACCTTCTTAGCCGGCCAGGTTAGTGCTACGCCGTCACTTGTAGTCAAGAGCCGTCTACTCAATGCCATAAACCGCGTCAAGGGCGTTGGCAGCACTACACGCACGCAATTGCTGCTTCATGTACTACTGTGGTGGGCTGAACTAGCTCCTGAAGAAGCCCTGCGTCTAGGCCAACGTGACAATGTTGACCTTGAAGCTCTCAGCAAACAGATAGTTGGTGTCATTGTGCCCAACGATGCCAAGGGCTTAGAGAGCCTACTTGCCATTCTCAAGAAGAATGCAGTGGCCACTAGTGAGACTGATAACGAGGGTGTCTCCGGTGAAGGCCGTACTGGTTTCACGCAGGCTATTTTCAGCCGTGTACAGAGCATGTGGCCTGCCATGAAGAGCTCTACGCGTTCGTCTATCGCCTCAACTATGCTGGAGCTCAGTCAGTCTACCGAAACTCCCGATACCGTGTCTAGCGAGTCCGCTGAACTGCTGAGAAACGTGCGGCTGGACACTGACATTCTGCTATCCTTCTTGGCAACTCTTGACATGCCCACTTCGACGTCGGTCACTAAGACGACCGAGACCCCCGATAAAAGACGCCGCGTATCCCTAGATGGCCCTGCTGCAGCTTCTGCGAATGGGGCTCTACGTAGAGCTACCTTTGTGCTGCAACTGGTCGAGGGTGCTGGCCCTGCCAACCACCCACAGGTTCTTGGCAGCCTTTTCGAGGTGCTCTCAAAGTTGCACGCTTTCCGTAGTGTAATAGGCTCAGAAATGGGATACCTGCAAAACCTTATTCTGCAGAGCATCCTAGCTATCATTCCCGTGTACCGCGCCAACTCAGGTTTGACTCTCAACATCCCGCAGAGTCATGGCGAGCTAATTGTCAACTGCATTCAAACCACGGCTAGCCCTGTTGTGCAGAACTCGGCTCTGCTGGTTATTGCAAGCCTAGCTGCTACTGCACCTGAAGTTGTTGTTCATGTAGTCATGCCCGTATTTGCCTTCGTTGGCGCATCGATTCTGCGCCAAAGCGATGATTACTCGGCCTATGTCGTTAATCAGACCATCAAGGAAGTCGTGCCGCCTCTTCTAGACTCATTCCGTCGTGGAAAGCGCAATCCTGTTTCATCAGCAGCTGAATTGCTCCTAAGCTTTACTGCGTCTTATAGTCACGTACCGGCCCACCGCCGACAGCGTCTGTTTGCTACTCTTGTCGAAACACTTGGGGCACAGGAGTTTCTATTTGCAGTGGTTGCCATGTTGGTGCAGAAGGAGGATGCTAGTTCAAGCATCTTGGCCTTTGTTGGCGAGCTAGCGCGCAAATACTCTGTTACTGTGCAGCTAGATACATGCACAAAGCTAGTCGGTTTGGTGTCTGATGTCTTTACTGCACCGCCCACTATGGCCTCGGCACTTTTGGGTGATGCTCTCAAGGGAGTCCAGGATCCACCTGCTGTTGCCTTGCGTCAGCTAACGGCCGTTACATCTCTTCTCAGTGGTCGTCGTCTCAAGGCTCAGGCTGCCAAAGCCATGGCCAAGGACGATATGGAGTCTGCTGAGGCACGTGAGCTCTACAGCCGTCTGCTAGAGGGTATCCTAATTCTAGCCGAGAACCTTAAGACCCAGGAGACTTTGCGCAAGGAGTGCGGTGATGCATTAGCCTCTCTTCTTAATCTGCTATCTATTGGCGAATTTGTCAAGGCTGTTGAGGGACTTCTCGACCGACCTGATATGGGTCTGCGTCACCGTGTGCTTCAGGCACTCGAATCGCGCATTGACGCTGAAAGCAATACCGATACTGCATCGCGCAACGTGCTGCTGAGTTTCCTGCCCACTCTTATCGCTACACTGCGTGATTCGAAGGACGTGCGTTACAAGCATACTGCCATTGCCTGTGTCGACAAGCTGGCCGAAAAGTACGGACGGAAGGACATCGAGGGTGTTCTAGCTGCCGCGTCAACGATTGTCGGCGATTCATGCCTGGGCTCATCGGATTCTCGCCTGCGTGTCATGTCCCTGCTATGCTTAGCCTCTCTGGTTGATGTACTCCAGGATTCCATTGTGCCTGTTCTTCCAGGCGCACTAACTCGTGTTATCTCCTACTTGGCCGAGTCAGTTCAAACCGTTTCAAAGAACGAATCCTCTGTTGAGCTTCATGTGGCCTGCTACACCTTCGTACTTGCTGTTGCCCAACAACTTCCCTATATGATCTCGGCCTCAGTCCTGGACCAGCTGTTGCTTGTTTCGCACACGTCAGCAGCGGTTGAGGATCTTTCTCCAGAGGCCTCGGCTGCCCGCATCGAGTGCCTCGAAGCTCTTGTCACTATGTTGGAGCCCAAGATCGTCTTCAAGGCCCTAGCCAAGGGCTGGGCTGGCTCAATCAAGGCTGGTTTTGCTGCGGCTGAAGCGCATGTGGCGCTTTTAGCTAAGGCTATTGAGAAGCACAGCAAGACCACTATCTCCAAGAACGTGGCGCCGCTAAGTGCTCTACTCTTTGAAGCTTTGGATATGCGCCGCATCACTGCATCCCATGGCCAGACGTCAGAACTGGCATCACCCCGCTTTTCTGCTCTTGAGGCTGCTGTGAACGCTGTAGCACTCAAGCTGATTTACAAGCTCAACGACGCCGTGTTCAGACCTGTGTTTAGCCGTCTCATCGAATGGTCAGCCACCGCACTGCCTAACACCGATGCCTCGGGTCGTGTCTTGCGCGCTTTGTCCGTGTACAACTTCCTCGGCGTATTCTTTGATGCCCTCAAGGGCATTGTCACCAGTTATGCTACTTATATTCTGGACGATTCAGTGCGAATCTTGACCAAACCTGCGGGCAAATCTGCCGACGAGCGCCGCCTACATGATGCCGTGCTACGTGTTCTGGAGACCTGCTTCAAGAACGACTCGGACGAGTTTTGGCAAAACCCGTCGCACTTCAACACTATCAGCCCGGTACTTCTCGCGCAATTTGGCCGTGCTTCATCAGTGTCTGAACCGCCCGTTACCCTCATTGACGCTACGGTAGCACTGGCCGGTGCGGCCGACTCACAGGTGCACCAAAAAGAGCTCAACAGTGCCCTGCTCAAGCATCTCCGCAACGAGTCAGCTGGTGTCAGACTAGCAGCCGTCCTAGCCCAGCAAAAGATGACAGATGTTCATGGTGAGGAGTGGCTAGCTATGCTGCCCGAGATGCTGCCGTTCATTGGTGAACTACAGGAGGATAATGACGAAACGGTAGAGAAGGAGACGCATAGATGGATCATCAAGATTGAGACCGTGCTAGGCGAGAATCTAGATGCGATGTTGCAGTAGAATAAGAGATAAAATAGGAGTGTTAATGAAATTTTCCTTTACAGACTTGCGTCAAGACATGTTGTCAGATCAGACTTACACAGTATAAGGGTTATTGAGTATAAGGGTTTCAGCACTCCGCTTCCCCGCAACCCAATTCGGATTTCAAAAACCAAAGCCCCTGCCAACTCCTTCCTCGCTTGACTTTCTACCGAGATACAACCGGCCAGCCAAGTTCTTGCCTATTCCGAGAAGGTGCTTATATCAGCGCCCTTCTTAACAAACAACCAGTATTAGTTCCTTCCGCTCTTGTTCCCTACTGCTGATTTAGTCAACTTCTCGTTGGTCAGCCATGTCTAAGGCTAGTCAGAGTTTTTCGCCTGTCCTATCTTCCCCCTCTTCTCTCTTTGTCGGTTCGTGTTTTCTCTTTGCTTTTTTCTCGCCTGTCATCCGGATTCAACCCTCAGACGTTAGTTCGCCATCAAAACAAACTCGAATTTGCATACGTATGTATGGTACACTTACAATCTTCGCTTATTGTTTAGGAATTCGTATCTGTCGTTGTGCTCAACTCCACCTTCTGCGATATGATTGACCGATCACTATGATTGACGGAGAGCAACCCGTCTCAGCCAAATTAAAATACATAATCCATCCGAACCATTGGACCGCGCGCGTGTCTTATCCAACAGTGATATCTTGAAAGTCCTACCAATCAGATGCCTACAAAAGCAGCTTATAGACCTTTAAGGCCGTATGGCATGCTCTTTCGGTCTGGCTTGACTGATAACAGTAAAAGCAAGGGCTCGCCGGTGTTTTTGCCTATTCGGGCTTTAAAGGGGGCCCATAACATGATATGTAACACGGAATTTAAGCTCGCTAGGATCTTGGCATTGACTGGGGCTACGCGTCTTCGTCTTGGCTGTCCATACAAGCTAACCTTGTCCCTTTTTCTGAACAGGTTACAATTTTATTTGGGCAAGCGGCTCTTCTAGTCTCATTGAACATCATGAGTTGCACTTCCTAGAGATGGGCGTACTCTATTTCCAACATTCCAGGCTACATGTGAGTGAACCATTCCAACAAAATCTCTTGGTTGAATACTCTCTGTCTCAGTCTAGCAGTTAGTTCCATTATGGGACATAGGATGTCGAGCCCCCGGCCTCTATGTGTCTGTAACAGCTTAGCTTGCGCCCAAAAATCTGTAACAGTCTAGCTTCTTATCTGAAGCAAATTCGGCCAGACTCGTTCTATAAGGCCATTTCAGCCATACACACTCTGCTGGTTTGTGATTACAACTAGCATATGCTGGATCCACAATCATTAGTTGCTAATTCTGAAACTTGGGCTGATCCTTTTACCTTGCCACTGGTAAGCATTGTACCTTTTCCTATCTACTTACTCCTTTTATTGTTATTTTGCATCCTTGCTCTTTGTTGTGTTTCTTATTGCACCTACCACCTGACTTTCAAACACATAGAGCTCGCAGTGATGGCTTTAACGTGCTGTCCACGTACTTGCAAACAACGACCTCAAAACTCGGCCGTAATATCACCAACACCGGACGTGGAAAAAAAAAATCCACCGACTAAAAAAAAACAGTCGAGATATTGACTTTCATGTGCCTCTTCCTGATAGGAGCTGATCACTAAACAATAATGCAATGTAATGAAACTAACTTGTGAGTTACGAAATGATCAAAAGAAGCAAACAGTCGCAGAAAAAAAAGTCTTATTAGGCTTGTATTCAAGAGATGTCTGGCGACCGCCAGAACCTGATGGTCCTCCTGGGTGCCTATGCCTCTTTTTTTTTTTTTTTTTTCTTTCTTCCTTCTCCTGAAATCAAGGAGGCAAGATCGACATGATAATGCTCTCAATAAAGAACACTCGTGGTTGACGTTTGCATTCTATGTAGGTCATATGAGAAAAGAGAGCACATGCCCAAGATTATCCTGTCAGCCACGCGGAAACACACTTGACAATGACATCGTCAGACAAAATCAGCAAATCCAACCCATTAACTTTTGAGATAGTGACTGAGATCAGGCATCAGTTTGCCATCCTGACTAGGGTTGGTTAATAAAAACGATAAAATCGGCTTAGCTTAGGCACGAGTGCTTGTCCAATAGTATGAAGGAGAAATCGAGAGTGTATATGTATAAGACGACCTAGGTCAGCTTTAATTACATATCACAGAACTCGTGCCCCTTCTCCACTCAACCCAAACACAAAGGAAGCCCGTTATATCCACTCCTGCCTAGCCTTTATTTTCCTGGTAAAGAGAAGGGAGACGAGAAGTGGCGGCGTCTTCCCCCTGCCTTCCCCTGCAGGCTATTAGAGGATCCGTAAGCTATACTTACGACAACAATGTTCTCTTCTTCCCGAAACAACCGAGATGGAAGCTGGCTTAGTTCCAAGACCCCTGGTCAAATCGGGGAACAAGCCCCCGGGAAAAAGAATACAGAGCCCGCTTATTATGAACGTGTGACATTGACCGAACCGCTAGTCATGGTGTCCCTCCAAATGTCCCAATTCTCAGCACTGCTCCTTACGCCCTTGGCGATGGACAGTTAATATAAGAAAGCAGCCCATCGACCCATTTGCATATGGCCTCACATTCCTGTTCTTCTTCTCTTCTTGTTCTCTCCAGCTTCCTGGTGAATTGCCATTCTTCAAGCTTTTTCTTTTTCCTTTCCTTCTTTCTTTTATCCACTGGCACTGGCTGCCATCGTCGTTCTTTTCTCTCCCAACTTTCTTAAGCTTTGATAGCGTAGTTTCTTTTTGCGGCCTGCTTGTTGTCCTTACCGTCAATTTCGGCTTTCAAGAATCTTCTGTTACTTTCGGTCTTTACTTTGTCCCACACTCATTTATTATACAAACAAATAACCACACTCTTTGCCCAAGCGACCCTTATAACAAGTGCATCTGCCACACACACACACACACATCGCTCTACAATGTCCAAGTTTCTCTATGCTGCCGGCCTCATGGCCTCGGCTGCCATGGCCCAGAGCCTTGAGCCCTACACTGATCCTCTGTCCGGGATCAAGTTTGGCCGTCATACCGACCCTGCCTCTGGCTTCTCCGTGGGTCTGGCTTTGCCCCAGACCATCGGCACCGACTTCATTGGTCAAATCACCGTTCCTGTATCTGCAGGATACGGTGCGATTTCTCTAGGCGGTTCCATGACCAACACAATCCTACTCGTTGCCCAGCCCTCCGGCAGCGATGTTGTTGCCTCTCTACGTACAGCCTCTGGCTACACAAACCCCGAGGTGCTGACCACTAACAGCACCTTTGATGTCATGCCCATCAAAGAGGGTATCAGCGTTAACAGCACTGCCTTCACCTATACCTTCCTGTGCAAGGGCTGCATCACTGGCGACGACAGATCGTGGACCTCAACTGACACTACCACCACTATTGGCTGGGCCTACTCCAACGAAGCTCTCGCTGAGCCTTCCAACCCCTCTGGTACCCTGACCTATCACGGCTCTGGATTTGGCCTCTTCGGCGCGCCTTTTGCCAACGCCACTAGTACCGAATATGATACTTGGGCTGCCTTGGCCACTACCGCTAGCTATGGTGATACCCCTAGCACTTCTACTCCTACTTACGGAAACTCTACCGTTTCCACCAACGCTACTGTATCCAGTGAAACCTACGACTACATTGTTGCCGGTGGAGGTGTGGCTGGTTTGATTGTGGCTGAGCGTCTTGCCGAGTCTGGCAAGAGCGTCCTGCTACTTGAGCGTGGTGCTAAGTCCTCTGCCTCAACTGGTGGTGATGCTTTTGTCAGCTGGAACTCGTCTATTACCCAATACGACGTGCCTGCAATGGCCTACTACTTGAGCACTGCCAAGCAGACTGGCCAGTACTGCACTGATACCGCTTCTATGGCTGGCTGCATCCTTGGTGGCTCTGGTATGATTAACGCTATGATGTGGGTCAAGCCTAACAGCGGCGACTTTAAGAACTGGCCCGCTGGCTGGAACTGGGATGATGTCAAGGCGTCTGCCGAGGCTCTATACGAGCGCACGCCCGGTACTATTCTGCCTTCTGCTGATGGTGAGCGTTACGATCAGGCTGCCTACAATGTTGTGTCCGAGTTCCTGAGTGGCAATGGCTTCAGCTCTGTAGATGCTCTCAACGACGTCGAATCCAAGCATGACATCTTCTCGTACCCTCCCTGGCTCATCAAGAATGGCCTACGTGGCGGCCCTGTCCACGACTACCTTCCTCTTGCTGAGGCCATGAGCAACTTCAAGCTTACCATTAACGCCAAGGTTATCCGTGTTATCCGTTCCGGTGGCACTATGACTGGTGTCGAGGTTGAGGTTGACAAACAGCGCCAGATCATCAACCTGAACGCAGGTGGCGCCGTTGTTCTGACTGCTGGTGCTCTGTCTTCTCCCCGTCTGCTGATTAACTCTGGTATCGGACCCACTGAGCAGATTGAGACTGTCCAGAGCGGCTCCGTTCCTGTTACCCTGCCCGACAAGGCTGACTGGATCAACCTCCCTGTTGGCCAGGGCATCAAGGATCACCCCATCTTCACTGTCAAGCTAACGACCAAGACTCCCTTGCAGTCTCTCCCTTCAACTGCCTTCACTCAGCCCAACGACACCAGCGTCGAGCTGTTTTCGCAGCAGTCTGGTCTTCTATCCCAGTCCGGCCAGCGCCTCAACTTCTGGACCTCAGTCACTAACGCTGACAACACTGTTCGCTACATTCAGGGCACTTGCAACGCCCCTAGTAACAACACCATCCAGATGAAAATCTACCTGACCCATGGTCTGACTTCTTCCGGATCTCTAGTCATGGAGACTGACGGATCGACCAAGTTCGGCGTCCAGCCCTATCTGACTACTGATGGCGACAAGGAGGCTATCAAATCATTCATGCAGCGCCTGATTGACTTCACCAAGCAAGGTAACAGCACTCTAAGCCTGCCCAGTAATGCCACTGCTGAGAGCCTGATTGCCTCGTACACCACTGGCTCCCACTACGTTGCCTCTGCAGCCATGGGCGCCTCCAACGACGGTAAGTCTGTTGTTGGTACTGACACTAAGGTTTGGGGCACTGACAACTTGTTTGTTGCCGATGCTTCCATGCACCCCGATCTTCCTGTTGGTAACACACAGGCTATTGTCATGGTTGCCGCTGAGCAAGCTGCCAAGGCTATCCTCGCTGCCGACAAGGGCTCTGGCACTAGCTATGGAAGCGGCAGTGGCAACAGCACTTCAGTCGCCACTCCTGCTGCCCCATACTCTACTGGCACTGGAAGCGCTGGTACTACTGGCACTGGCTCTGCTCCTGCTGCTATCACTACTGGCACCGCTGGCAGCAAGGCCCCTTCTAGCTGCAAGCGTCGCCGTGCTGCTCGCCGTGCTGCCCGCCGCTCGCTGTGAGGAGGTTGTTGGTAAGAGCAATGTAAAAGGTCTCTCTCTCTCTCTGCCTTTTCTTGTGTGTACCATAGCGCGATAGCTGTTTTGTTTCATTTTATTATTAGGGGGTTTCTTTGGATGTGGTTTTTTTTATTCTTTTCTTCTTATTCTTTCGCCTTTTTTTCCTATGTCATTCACGATATGTTCATACTCTAGACGTTTACTATTTCTGTAATCTTTTTCATGCTACGCCAGCAACACATGGAGCCATAACACACCATTTAACTTTGATGCTATACTATGTAAACTACGTCAGCGTACTTATGGTTTTCAGTAAAGTAAGTTGTTATTTAGTAAAACCCTACATAGCCCCTAACCTATGTCATGGGTTTTTTATCAGCTCTCGTTATCGATAAGAATAGCGGGGCCATTGCTTATCGCGACGAGAAAAAAAAAAGTTTGGGTTTCCTATTTGGCGTAACTTCCTAAAGAACATGGGAAAAGAAAAAAAAAGGTAGCAAGTCACACACACACAAATAAGGCTTCATCTCCTCATTCCGCTCCGCTTCACTCTATCTACGGGACTTTGTCGCTCTTCCATGTTCTCATCTTAATAGGAGTTTCTACTGTCTTCCATACTTTTGTTTGCTCCATTCTACGCACTCCTCGTCGGAGCCATGAAACGCAAGCATGAATCGACCAAGGCTACAGCCATCGCGTTCGAGCCTCAGCCCGAACCCGCCCCCGCAGATACTGCTGCGAAAGTGACTGCTCCATCTGATTCTCAGGCCGTCGACGCTGTTGAGCCTGTCAAGAAGCCAGCGAAGAACGAGGCTTCATTCTCAGATTTTGGCTTGGACCCCCGCCTGTTGCAGGGCATCGCCAAGGAGGGCTACAAGCAGCCGACGCTGGTACAAAGGAAGGCTATTCCTCTAGCACTCGATGGGAAAGACGTCCTCGCCAAGGCCAAGACGGGCTCTGGAAAGACGGCGGCGTATTTGCTACCAGTGCTACAGGCGATTGTGCGCCGCAAACAGGTGAGTTTTCCTTTCCCGATCTTTCGAGCCTAGAGACAAGGCAGATGCCTCTAATTACCGTGAAAGTCCTTACTGCTAGCCCTTGGCATTGTTGACAATTACTTGCTAACTCTTATATCTTCCCTTTCGGCTAGACAAACTCGACTGCTTTCATTGCGGCACTGATCCTCGTCCCTACTCGCGAACTTGCCGACCAGGTACACAAAGCAATTGACGCGCTAGCTGCCTTTTGTGCCAAAGATATACAGGCTGTCAAGCTTACAGACAAGGTGACCGATGCCGTGCAACGTTCTTTGCTATCTAACTCGCCTGACATTGTCATCTCAACGCCATCGCGTGCTTGGAGCAACATTGCCAACGGTTCACTGCCGGCTGACCACCTCACACACCTTGTCGTTGATGAAGCAGACTTGGTGCTGAGCTATGGCTACGATGAAGATTTGCAAAATGTCGCAGCTAAACTACCCAAGGGTGTTCAGACGGTGCTGATGAGCGCTACACTGACTACCGATGTGGATACACTCAAGGGCCTATTCTGCACAAGGCCAGTAGTGCTAAATCTAGTAGAGACCGAGAAGGACGGCGAGGGTGTAGAGCAGTTTGTTGTCAAGTAGGTTGTCCTTTGTTTTTTTTTTTTTTTTTTTTTGCTTTCGCTGCGCTTTCATGCACTTGCTAACATGTTTCTTCCTTTCTCTCTCTCTACCTCGTACAGGTGCAGCGAAGACGACAAGTTCTTACTAGTTTACGTCATCTTCAAGCTCAAGCTAATCCAGGGAAAGAGCATAATCTTTGTGGCCGATATTGACCGCTGTTACCGCCTAAAACTCTATCTTGAACAGTTTGGCATTCGCGCATGTATTCTGAACTCAGAGCTGCCTGTCAACTCGCGTATCCACGTTGTCGAGGAGTTCAACAAAAATGTTTACGATATCATCATTGCCAGCGACGAGTCAGAAGTGCTTGGCGACGAAGATGTAGTTACCGATGAGCCCGACAACGAAAATGCCGATGCTAGCCAGGCCGCCACTAAGAAATCAAAGAGTGCCAAGTCCCAGTCTCGCCGCAAAGACAAGGAATACGGAGTTAGTCGTGGTATTGATTTCAAAAATGTTGCCTGTGTAGTCAACTTTGATCTGCCGACTAGCGCCAAGTCTTACACGCACCGCATTGGGCGCACTGCACGTGCTGGCAAACGCGGAATGGCACTATCATTCGTGATCCCAGCCGACAAATACCGCAAGCACTTACCGACAACCGTCGAGACAGCAGCAACTGACGAAAAGGTACTCTCACGTATCACCAAACAACAATCTAAGCTAGGCAAGACAGTCAAGCCATATGTCTTCGACATGGCTCAAGTTGAGGCCTTCCGCTACCGCATGAATGATGCCCTGCGCGCTGTAACACGTGTTGCCATACGTGAAGCCCGTACGCGCGAGCTTCGTGCCGAGCTACTCAAGAGCGAAAAGCTCAAACGCCACTTCGAGGAGAACCCCGGCGAGCTAGCCCACCTGCGCCATGACGGTGAGCTACGTGCCGCCCGCACCCAGGCCCATCTACGCCACGTGCCCGAGTATCTATTGCCTGGTGGCGCCGCAGCTGCAGCCGCTTCGGCGGCGACTAGTGGCTTTGTACCGTTCTACAAGGCTGATAAGAGGGATAGACGTGGTGGCAAGAGAGGCGCAAGCCGCTCGTTTAAAGTACAGAAGAACAACAGTGGCGGTCGCAAGGTTGATCCACTACGGTCGTTTAAAGCACGCAGCAAGAAATAAGACCCCCCCCCCAGAAAAAGTATTCGTTCTACGAGTGTTTGGATAGCTACGGGGGATTACAGTAACTTTCGATATTTCCTTGCTTGCCAGTTTTATACAGCCATGTCCGCCTGGCTATTTATTGTTCTCTTTCCATCCTTTTTTTACACTTTTTTTTTTTTTTTTCTTTTTACATTGTGGCTGTTTGTCTATAAAATTAACAAGCGTCGGTTTTGGGTCCCTGGAGTTTCGCAAGTGTTTTTTTTTTCTTTTTTTTTTTGCTTCACTTGTTCTATGATTTCTTTTTTTTTTTTTTTTCTTTTCTATTTTTTTTCTCTCTTTTTTATATCATAGTATTAGTGTTTGCATATGTGGAAAAAGAAAATGTCGAAAAAGCAATAGAAGAAAAGAGTGTCTATTTGATTTTAGTTTGTAAATCGTTTGTTTGCGTGTCATTGTTATCGTGATATTACTGCGTAAGGCTTTACGTATGGAATTATAATGTCGCTTTCTTTCCCATCCCATCAACCCCTATTTATGGTCCGTTGGGTCCTATGGTTGAGGACGAGCTACTGTGAATTGATGCTGATATCCCGGCGTCCATAGGCTTTCTACCGTATACCGTAGAACTAACAAGAAGGGCAAGTTAGTTTCGAGTGACACAAAAGGTAAATGGCGGTTCTACCAACTATTCTTGTGTGACCAAACACAGGAGAACATAAAAACACCAAGTACAATAAATAAAATGAACCAGAAAAAAATAAAAAATAGAAAAAAAAAAAAAAAAGACTTACCCATCAAAGTACACATGCACGCTGTGGTCGTGCAACTCGTTGCGGCACTTGTCAACCACAGCGTTGATTTTCTCCTGCGACCAGCCGTTGCGTGTGAGGAAGTACGCACCATATCCGTCAAGGTCGGTGTCATTAACAACATAGTTGATATAACCAATCATCTTGTACTTGCTACTAGTGGGCCAGCCGCCAACGGGCACCTTGTAGCGGATTTCTGTGATGTCCTCAAAGCCGGTTTCCTCGAACCAGCGGACATTGCAGCTGTCGTCAATCACGCGAAATGTCTGGCCCATTGCCTCTCCGGCTTCAAGCAGGGCTGCACTGTATTCGGACCAGCCGCTCTTTTCGGTAATAGAGTTGTCATCGCTTTTTGGTACGTATGAAAAGTCGTAGTGTTCAAAGTAGCCGCCGGGCTTAAGACAGCGGTAGATTTCCCGGTACAGTGCAGGCCAGTCGCGGATGGACCCCAGCAGGACCCGTACGTGAACAAAATCAAAGTAGTTGTCAGGGTAGGCCCAAGGCTTTTGGGCATCGTCAAGCTCAAATCGCAAATTAGGAGGAACCCAAGTAGGCTGTATGGGCGAGAGGTCGGTGCCTATAACGTTGGCCTGAGGAAATTGGTCTGCAAAATCACTATTTGAGAGGGTGGGTGCGTTTTAGTTGCTTGTACGTGTTTAGGGTTTGTCGATATAGGGTTACATAGCAGCAGCGGCAGACTTACATCGCCCAGACACCTGTGCCAGTGCCGACATCAATGACGTTTTCGGGATTTTCGCCGATTGGGGCGTTGAACAGCTTGCCGTCCATCAACACATGAAGCATGTTGTGTGTGAGATTAAGACCCTCATTCTGCTGTTCGTCGTTGGGACCCCTAGAAGCAGAGGATGATCAGCGGTGAATTTCTAGCGGGGGAGAGGGAAGAGAAAGACGGAGCGTGCGTACCAGTATTCGGATGATTCGGTGAAGTTTTGGTATGTGCGTCCATGTACCTGGCGATATTCGAGCATGCTGCTTGTGAGAGAGGCACGGTTTACTTCACTGTGAAAAGGCGCCAACTGTAAGTATGGGTGCATGAGACTAAAGTGTGCTTGGCGGCGCCTTGGGTGACGCAAGCTAGTGGAAGAGGGTAGGACTCACGGCTCGGTGAGAAAGGCAGAATCGTAATCGTTTTCATATATAGGGTCCTAGTATACAGTCAACACAATGATATATCAAGCGTCTTTATAATACACGCCAAACCTACCACATCAAGGCCATCGGCAGCAATGCTAGTAGTGTTGGACCCCAACGACGAATGAGAGGGCCGTGAGACATGTGAGTCCGGAGATTCAGGATCATCAGAAATAGGCACTTGGGGGCTTTGAGCTTCAGGGCTGTAGATAACGTCGGGGGAGGCGGCGAGGGAGTTCATGTAGGCAGATATGTCTCTATTATCGGAGTCGGAGCCATAAAGGCCGGAGCCGGAGGTGAATCTAGAGTCCATGTGGAAAGCGGGCCTTAACGGCAGGAGAGATACGGTGAGAACGGAAAAGGAGGAAGGAGATAGAGAAGAAGGAAAAGGAAGGAGATGGGCAAAAAAAAGGGAAAAAAAAAAACTGGCCTATGGCAAAAGGAAAGAGCAAAATTGCAAATGTGGCTGGGGCAAAGGATAATTGGCCGTAAACGTATGGAGATGAGTTGATTCAAACTAGAAATAGGAAGAAGTCGAGGAAAAGAAAAAAGAAAAAGGAAAACAGGTAGGTGCAATCAAACACAGCTTTCGCCCAGGAAAGGAAAGAACGAAATTATGTAGAGATTAAGACTCGAAATTTGGATTTTAGTACCGGCTAGCTGGGTACGGGAAGAAGAATGGGGACAAGAGAAAGAGGAGAAAAAAAAGACGAGGAGGGAGTTTTTTTTTTTTTTTACGTTTTCTGCTTGGAGGATTCCAAAGCTGTCAAGGACAAATATGAAGTAGTAGAAAATAGGGAGGAGAAGAATGGGAAGGGAAGGAGAGAGAAAGAGAAGAAGGAAGGAAAGAAAAACAGCGGGACTAACCCAGGCGGGACGTCGTGGAAAAAGCCGTTTGGAGCAGCTGCCCTTTCCTTCTTTTAGTATGGGACAGAATATGACAATGGAGTTAAAAGCGTCACTCCTGGCGGTGGGTCCAAGGCTAGATAAAGGATAGCAGAGGAAGTTGTTTTTATCTCTCATACATTTGTTGATCAAAAAAAGAACGAAAACGACAAAAGAAGTTGGTTAAAAAGAAAAGAAAAGAAAAGAAAAACAGGGAAAAAAGACGGCGTTCGAACTTGACAGGGGAATAAAGAGGGGCGAGAGGGAATAATGCTCTTGCCTATTGTTTGGTGAGAGGATCTTCTGAGGACGTATGCAACGACAAAAGAGAAACTGCAAGAGAAAAGGCGGAGAGAAATGCAAGAGGCAGCGGGTAAATAAAATAAAAATAAGCTGGCAAGAGCAAAGGGGAGAAGGAAAGGAAACGGCAGAGAAATTTGAAATTGGAAGGTAGGAAGCACTAGATTTTGGGCGGGGGAAGAGGGTAGTAAGCCAAGCCCAGCCTGAGAAGGAATGGAAACATCGAGCCACAAAATAGGAAGGGACAGCTCTGGAGAATGCAGCTGCTTATGAGCAGGAAAAAAAGAGATGGGCTACGATTGGCCATGGGTGCATCCCTTCTTTACCTTTTCTTTTTCTTTTTTTTTTTTTTCCTTCTTTTCTTTCTTTTTCCCTTCTAGCCTCAGGTGGTAATCTAATCTAAGGGGGAGAAAAAAAAAACCTGGCTGGGTTATTGTCCTGGCCATGGTGGCTTGTTTTTATTGTCTGCATGTGCACTAGATAACCCTAAACATAAACAGGCTTCTCTTTAGCTGCTTCTGTAAAGAAACTAGGCGAATCCCTTTGTTCCCCCACAAGTCCAAGCTCAAGTTTAAAAGCCATAAAAGCAAGGAGACCCGAAAGAAGAAAAAGACAACTTAAAGCAAAAAGGTTACAAATGCGGGAGGAGGGGAAAAGGAGCGACTCCCAAAGGTCCCGGAAATCGGGAACATGTTACCGTCGGCTTGTTTGCTGGCTTGCGTTGGGTTGTGGTTTTCGTTATGGTTGGCTATAATCAGTTGTCTTCTGTTGATGTATGCACACAGTGGTACATTGGCATACGCTTCCTTGCATTAGCTGTATACGAGACGAGTCGCATAATGAAATAGGACTAAATGTTGGACTTGATACAACAAAAGCGACGTGCATGCATGTCTTGTGTACATCTCATACATAAATAAGCACAAGTACATGTACATCATGCAAAATATGGTATGGGTCATTTCTTATTTATTGGCTGTTACCTTTGGCAAAAACAAGAAGAACATGCACTAGCCAGCCTTAAACCGCGATATTTCCTTCTTCTTTCTTTTTTTTTTTACGGAGGCTTCAAGAAAAAGGAAAGCGTGGTAGAGAGGAAAGAGCGGCGAAGGTTTGGATATGCAGGCAGAGACAGAAAGGCAAGGAAGAAAAAGAAAAGAAAAAAGAAAAAGAGGGGAAGATACAGGGGTGTCTTCTTCTTTTGAAATCATTGGGGGAGGGGTAGCTGCTCCTGGTGGGTGGTGCTGCTGGACGTGATGCTGATTGGGGGGGAAATAGGATCCACACGCAACAAACAACAAATAGCAATAGGCCAGGCTCTTTATTGCTACCTATAGAATTATGACCTAATCTCTTCATATATCAGTCCTTCTTCTGTTCTCACTACTTAGACTCCAGGTAAGATTTCTTATTTCAGAAAGCCCCCGCCCATTCCAGCCAGCCCAACATCTTTTTGTCTTTTCTCTCTTCTCTCTACCTGCCCTGCCTCTTCATAAAAAACCCGCCAGACAGACAGGGAAGCAGATAATACTAGATAGCCAACGTAGCCAACGCAAAAGTTCGGTCCTCTTTGCTCGTGCAGCCAGTATGCGTATGCGGGGTTATTGATCTCTGAGGTCAGCCTTCCCTCACCCTATTTCTCTTTGGCTTGGGCCCTTGTCGTTCGTCTAAGCGTTATCATCGACGAACTGGCGATCACGTAGTCTTTGCGTTGTCCGTTTTCCTCTGGATTTTGTCTCTTTTCTCACTAACTTTTCTCTTTCTTTTTTTTTTGTGTCTGCCTACTACATGCATACAAAATCTAGCGAAAGAATTCTCTTCCAACCTCATAAAAAAAAGAAAAATAAAAAATCCTTTTCTAAAAAAAACATGCAAGAACAAGAGCATGATGAGAGGAAAAGGGGGCGAGGAAAAACGAGAGACAAGACAAGACAAAACTGGCCCAAGGCTCTGCAACAACCCTAAGGATACATGCATGCCAGGTTACCTTGCTTTGTCCATCATTCATTTCTCTGGCTTGGGGCTTCTCCACCGCGCCGATATTACGGTTCCCAACATCTTGGATCACTTCCTGGGGCCTACTCAAAGAAACTATGCAGCTCCCGCGTACCCGTTTTTTTCGGATGCTATCTTTTGTGTTATTCTCCTTATCGTATGGGTCTCAATATAGGCATGTTATACCAGACTCATAGAAAGACAATGGCGCCGTATTAGGGTTAAGTATATCAATGACAGTCACATGACATACAATATTCTGTTTGATCCTGCTGGTTGTTCTGCTACTTACGCAGCATCCCTCCCTCCCGTCTTCATCATTTGGGCCTGTCTCTGCTTTTGAGCGACTTATCTGACAACAAACTCACAGATAACGTGATTGATTACAACTGGCATACCCCTGTCTTGATCCTTGGTCCTTTTCTGGTTTTCGGTCGGAGGGCTCTGATGTCACTGCAGCTCAACTTGGTTCAGCGTTATTTTCATAGTATTGCTACACATGATATACTGTCAACGAGCTGACTAAACAAGCAACACGGGTACTACGACGCCATTACATCTCCGTGTCTGCAAAAGACTAAACTCTGCTTCTTTAGCGCGTCATCCTCCCCCGTCGCGTTCTCAAGCAGCGTCTACAAGAAGCCAGCACACCACTCCCTCAAATGTCTAGACTGTCACATGCCCATGGTGCCGAGCCTGATCGTCCGCCATACATATTACAGACACGCCAGAATCAGGGCATACTATCGGCCGTGAACTCGTGGCTCAGGCCATCTAGAACGCGGTCGTCGGGCGCTGAGTATGAACCATTGTATGAAGAACCGACGCCGCTGGAAGATGATGCTCATGCGGACAGGTCGGACGGCGGGGTCCCGTTCTCGTGGCTAGAGTATTGGTTGTTTGTGGTGATAGGAATGGCAATGCTGTGGCCGTGGTACGTGTGGAGAGGCAACAGTCTCTATCCCGCAGGTCATTTCTGGAATAATATATCCCATGTTGTTTCATTACCCTACCTCCAGCTATAACCAAGCTAACAGTATATCTATTACAGGAACATGTTCCTGGCCTCGGCGCCATATTTTCAAGCTCGGTTTGCAGGCAGCCCGTGGATTCTACAAAACTTCCAATCCGCCATCTTGACAGTCTCGACACTCTCGAACCTTATCTCCATGTACATCTTGACCAACATCCAGCAGACCGCATCATATCCATTTCGCATGAAGCTGGCCTTTGTCATTGAAACCATTGTATTCCTTGTGCTCGGCCTATCAACCATGTTCTTTGTTGACGCTTCTCCCGTCTCATACCTTGTTTTCACGCTGCTCATGGTTACTGTGACGGCCCTGGCCACTGGGCTGATCCAGAACGGCGCGTTTTCTTTCTGTGCTAGCTTTGGCTGCGCTGAATATACGCAAGGCCTGATGGCAGGACAGGGAATTGCAGGCGTTTTGCCATCTATTGCACAAGTACTAGTGTCACTTGCAGCAGCAGATGATGGCGGTGACAGCAGCAGCAGCAGCAGCAGCAGCAACCCCGCCCCAAGCGATGGTGACATGCGTAGTAGCACTCACGCACAGCTGACATCGGCATTCCTGCCGTTTTTGGCTGCTGTAGTGGTATGTATCGGAGCACTGGTGTCTTTGGCGCCACTGATCCGCAGACACGATCGCATTATTGAGAACCGCATGGTAGATCGTATGGCCGACTCGGTGCATAGCATCGAAGAAGCCGAGCGCGTGTCACGCAAAGTTATTAGCATCAAGGGTCTGCTGGTCAAGCTTTTCTGGCCGGCAGCCACCATATTCATATGCTTCACTGTTGCCATGTTCTTCCCCGTGTTCACCAGCAAGATCCTCTCGGTGCGTACAGCATCTGATTCTAGCAATAGCCAAAGTCACAGTCTTTTTGCGCCTGCTGCCTTTATCCCGCTTGCATTCTTCTTCTGGAACCTAGGTGATCTCGGCGGGCGGGTCCTGACCATTATTCCACTCAAGGTACAGCATCAGCCCAAGGCGCTATTTACAATCAGCCTTTTACGATTTGGCTTCCTACCGATGTACAAACTATGCAATATTGGTGGACGTGGTGCCGTCATCTCCAGTGACCTATTCTATCTGATGCTAGTACAGTTCCCGTTCGGGCTAACCACAGGATGGCTCGCGTCAAGCTGTATGATGGCTTCGGCTGATTGGGTTGAGGAGGGCGAGCGTGAGGCAGCAGGTGGTTTCATGGGATTATGTCTAGTAGCTGGACTAGCAGCAGGGAGCGTGTTGAGTTTTACGGCAAGTAGCGCTTGAAGGAGATGCTTGGACACGAAGGGAATGATTTAGTTTCTTTCGCATTTTCATTTTCATCCGGTTAGGGCTAACCAACCATCGGTAGTGCTGGGCTTTTGGGGGTATCAAGCCTACACATCATGTATGTTGGGCACAGCGGCATGGTTGTGCGGACTTTTACACTTTTGTTTTCTTTTTTCTTTTTTCTTTTTTTTTTCTTTCTTTCGTTCCTCTTCCTTTTTTTGTGTCAAATTTGGGTTAGATTGGGCTTCAATGGCATCAATATAGATCTTCGATCAGATCAGATCAAGACTAGATTGTGGTGGTGGTGGTGGTTATGCCGTCTCGGCCAGGCCCGACAGGGGCTTAATAGTACGTAATAATATGCCATTTTCCCGTCGATTCATCAGGCAAGATGGCCGAGCGGTCTAAGGCGCTGTGTTCAGGTTCTTCGCATCATACGAAAACCTTCGCAGTGGAGCAATCCGCGCGAGTTCGAATCTCGTTCTTGTCAACATTCTTTTTGCCCTTCCAGCAGGTTTCCTGTCATTTCTAGTTTGGGGTTGCCACCTGGGTTGATGGATGTATAGTTAAGTGTAGTGTAGCGGTGAAGAGCAACGAAGTAAGCTGTTATTTTTAGATCGCGGGCACATAAGGCGTAATGGATAAAAGGAACAAGGCATTCCTTTTTAGGCTCTTGTCTTTTTCTGTTTGTTAGGTCTGAGATGAGTGACTGGTTCGTGGAGGGGGTTAAGGAAACGGGGCTTGTGTAGGCGTTACATGTATGCATATAGATGTGCATGCGATGCTCACGTACATATATATATAGAGTTTGCAGAAACATGGGGATGGCTTAGGGCGTGGATTGGCATTGCATTGGGCATTGAGATCAGGCTTGATATCCGTCATGTAACATATTGTCCTGCTTTACACATGTATATATATATGTAGGTGTGTGGGAAAGGGGAGCTGGATTTCAGCACAGCCCAGTATTTAGTGGATGGTGTAGATGAGGAAAGTGTGCAAACAAAATACTGGTGAATCGTTTTTGCTTCTTTGGGTGTGTTACATGGTGCATGTTGGTTCATGGTACGGGATGGCATGGCATGGCATGGACATGGGCATGGCATGATTGAAGGACTTTGAACTCGGTCCACCGCCAATTCGAGGGCTTGTTCCTTAGTGGCAACATTTACTTTAGACAGTCGGAAGAGGTAGAGAAACCAAAAAGATGCAAAAATTTAGGTTTACTGGTGATGTCACAGGTGCAACAAGGGTTCTGGTTTGACCAATAAGTCACAAGGGCAGCTAGAAACCAGCACAGACTCGCGAGTAGTTGTAAAGAGAGGAGAGCCAACCCTGTCGTAAACGCAGCTGAAAATCCCGCGGCAGCCAATAGCAAGGGCAAAAAGGACTGGAGAAGCAGGTTTAATTTCGATTGTTGGTTGAAGAAGAATAAGGATACGGGAGAGGGAGAGGGATGGCTTAGTGTATGTACGATGACGAAATAGAGAAGGGGAGGGTAGTGGTAAAGGACAAGACTAGGGTGGCGTTGAGCCGCAGCATGATGCGAGAAGGCATAGGAACAGGGCAGAGACACAGGTCAAACGATACAAGGCAGAATTAAGATGCAGGATATTCTTTTAGAATCGACTTGGATAAAGATGGTTTTAGTGGTGGTAGTGGTGGTGGTGGTGGTGGTGTTCTTAAGGACCAAGATAAGCCAACCCTTAAGCAATGACCATATAACCCTTATGTAGTATTTCAGCAGCTTCAGCTCTGCCCTGTGTCACAACCGACTCTTACGTGTGGCCTTTTTCTTATCTTTGCCACCTCCTTTCTCTCATCAGACCACACCGTCCATTGCCCCTCTGGAAAGAAGAGAGCCGGAAAGTTTCAGTTATGATCCGGCGGCGAGAAAAGAACAGATAGGACAAACGAAAAAAGGGAGGCAGAATGACGCGACGCTCTTGGGTGTTGGTTTTTATGTATTTTATTTTCTTCGCCCAAGTTGCCATGATGTGATCTCGTGATCAGCAAACAGACGGACAGCAAGAGAGACAGGGACAGGGGGGAAATGTGAGTGGAAAAACCCAAAAAACCCAAAAACCCCCCCCAAAAAAGAGGCAGAGACAAGCCGGCGCTTGTTGGTAGTAGTGGTGCCAGCTGGCTTTATGCAAGCGAGACCGGGCCCCAGGTCAGGCTAAATGGTAGTAAGGCTGTGCCTAGTAAGCAGCTTGATTTACCTGGCTGCTGTTCTGTACGTCTCAATTCTTGGCCAGCTAATGAATGCCGAGTTGAGTGCCTTGGAGCCAAAGGAACGACGAGGGGCAGAAGAGAGCATCGTGACATATTTTCATTTTGAAACTTTTTTTTATCAACCCAATTCGTCGCTTCGTCACTCTATTTATCCCGCTTCTCCCCTTTCTTTCCTGTCCATCCATTGCTTATTCTCCAAGTCTCACCGATATTCATTTTAGCTGGCCTGGCCTAGCCGTCCTTACTACTTGTTAGCCCTTGGACGCATTTGTCCATCAATTTCCATTCAAGCACAAAAACAGCCCCCGAGTTTACGGGGCCTTTCCTCACCAATAACCTAATGCGGGTATAGCTATAGTTGAGCCCACCGCTAAATTTACAGTGATCTAACCCCCTGAGACAGTCTATTTCTTATCCCTTTTATAGTGTCTTTTTCTCGCCTCTCATCCTCTTCTCTTGTCTTTGACGCCCGTCTTCTTTCCTAGCAACGATCATCCTGGCACAACACACAGAAGACGAAAGAAGAGAGGAAAAGAAAAAAAAAAAAAAAATTACAAGGCCGCTGGGCCACGAGAAGGAAGAGACAAATAACAGTCAGAGGCTTGAAAACTCAGAACCTTCTTCCTTTGGTTCTTTCTTTCTACTTCTCTATCCTCATAACAAACTCGCAGACTAAGACGGTTGAGAGTCCGGCTTTCATATACACGCATACGTACGCGCACACACACACGCAAACACACACGAACCTTTCAAACCCTTGCTTCTTTGCTGTCTCTTTGTGGAGATCGATATCAGATCAGATTGCTAGCTACCGACCGGTACGACAGGGAGAGACGGACAAGCCAGAACACAGTAAAAGCCAGTCAATCGGCGGAAAAGAAAAGACAAAACCCCTCCAAAAAAAAAAAAAAAGAAAACAAAAAGACGCATCTTCTGTGCTTCTTCCCCTTACTCAGTGTCCCTCATTTGCCATCCTCCCTTTTTGGCGGTGCTCTTCTTGGTCTGAGCCCAAAAAAAAAAAAAAAAGCACCAACACTTGAGAGCCTGAGTCCGCTTCGCTCTCCATCACCTCATTGGCCCTTTCCCTCACCTATTGCCGGCATATGAATTTCGTCTCCGCCTTCCCCTTTTGTCTCCCGCCGCATCGCCACCCGTCTGCGTTGTTGGTCCAGTCCTTGTCACTGCTCACACCAAACCTCTACTACACACATCCACATCCACATCCACATCCACATCCACAGCCACAGCCACAGTCGCAGCTACAACAACAACAACAACAACAACAACAGCCGTTGTCTGCTGACAGGGTTGCTGATGCCGTAGCACCGCCCAGGCTCGATCCTGTTGTCGTTGTTGTTGCTGCTACTGCTGCTACTACTGCTTCTACCGGCACCGGAACTGGCGCCGGCCCCACCCCCGTGGACCCATGTGAGCCCGATACTACCCTCGCTGTCGCTGTAGCCATTGCCGCTGCCGTGGTTGCTCTGTGCCTGCTGTTTTTCTTCGTCTACATCACACGTTGTCTTGTTCGTCTCACCCCCATGTATGGCCGTCGTCGCGGCTATGGCCAGACTCACTCGTCATGTGATGGTGACCCTGAGTCATCACCATTTCTGGTTTCTCCATCTCCAGCCCCGCTGTTGGCCTCGGTCTCAAGCCGCTCATCTCTGGCTTCTTCTTTGATATCTTCTCTTGTGCCATCCCCACCCTCTAAAACATCCCCCACGGATCCACCTCTCATTATCCCGCCTGGCACAAGAATCACCGAATTCATCGGCGAGGGTTCTGCAAATGTCGTGGTGCGCATCGAGATCCCCCAATCATACAGCCCCCAGACAAGACGAAGATTTCAAGGTATGTAATGTAGCGCACACCTGGATTTTCTTGATTTGCCCCCCTCCCTCCCCCCCCTCCTCTCAGGGTGCTATCACAAAATACTCACAGACACCCAAATTCACACTCACAGGCAAACTCCTCCGCTTGCAAAAAGCCTCCAAGCATCCGGAAAACCGCCCTTACCCATACGCCACACAGCATGCCTACTTCCAGGACCACATTGTGCCTCTTTTCCCAAAGGCCGATGATCTCATCTCCCACGAACTCGTGCTTCTAGACCGAAACAATGACATCATCAACCAGGCCCACGCTTTGCTGGACCTAATGGACCAGGTCTCATCCAATGTGCAGCATTCGCGAAACCAACATCCACCTACACCCGAGATGCTACACGAGTCCGCTGCTCTCATCCACCCATATGCGCTTCCCGAGGAACAGCGAGAACGCCTGGGCCACAGCAAGATTAAACGCCGTAACAAACAGTTCATTGGGTCAAAGCTGGCCTATGTAGAGTATGGCCTGCTGGTTGAAGACATGAGCATTAGTGAGTTTTCGTCCACCATTCATTCATCTATGTCGGGATAAAAGAGGAATAGGCGGAAAAGAAAGAAAGAAAGAAATATACCCCTCCGCCCCCCCCCCCCCCCCAAATGGGAAACCAAAGCTTTTATACTAACCGTCCCATTGTTTGTCTTAGAACATGATGAAGACGGAATTCTCGTCGAAATCAAGCCCAAATGGCTTCTCCAGTCCATTAGTGCCCCTCCTGCTAGTGCCCGCTGCCGGAATTGCGCTATTGAGCTCCGTCGTGCACGCCAAGGCCGTCTGAAACAGAGCCGGCCAAAGCCATGCCCGTTGTTGCTCATGTCCGACAACTGGCGCCATCGGCGTGAGTTCATGGCTCAAATGCTAGTCGCTGTGGAGCCAGACGAGTGGTACATGGAGCCGCTGATGCGCTGGGCAGGTGGCGTGCCACCGTCAGGCCCGGAGTCCAAGTCCCAGTCAGGTCTGGGGTCAGGCCCAAATCCGCTTCTCCTACTCTTACGTGATCTTCAGGGCCAGCTCGATCGCAAGGGACCGCTGTGTGCGACGGAAGAGGACAACACAGGGCTTCCGCTGGCTATGACGTTGCGGGATTGTAGTGTGTTTATCCGCGTAGTGCGCAAAGCCATCGGAAGATTGTCTGGAGAAGACTCTTCGGGAAGCTTAAACGCCCCCGCTTCACCTGCAGAATACTCCATCTCGGTCTCGGCCAAGATTGGCGATCTTGATATGAAGAATGCAGGTGCCAAACTGAGCTACTGGAAACGCACTGAGCTGGAGCTTTTACATGACGATGCTTATACGGATGAGGATTACCAGCTCAAGCATCAGTGTGGGCTTCATTTTTCGACGCCGCAGGCGCGGTTGGAGAGAGGTTAGAGTAGGATGGGGGGGGGGGACATGGAAGAGGATTGGAGGGGCTTTCTTTTGTTGTTTACTTCCGAGGGCGGACTTTCCTGCTCTCTTGGTTGTCTGCTCTTTTCACGTGTCCATGACCTTTCTTTTCTTTGATTTTCTTTTCTTTTCTTTTTCATATATTTCATTCCAATTTCTCTTTGGGTTGGCTAGATGGGTGGACGGCTTGGGTGGTGGTTAGTTTTGGCTTTGGCTCTCTGGCTTCATTTTTCTCTGGTTTTTCTTTTTTTTTCTTTTCCTTCCCTTTCCTTTCTTCTTCATTAGAACCCCGGTGGACGCAGGTCCCGTTGTGAAAACAATTCTTTTGTTATTTTATTCTACATCTTTTGCATAATGCTGGCAATATAAGAGGAGAGGGTGCAATGCAATACAGTACAATGCCATGATGTGATAGTATAACCGTTGTACACACGGACGAAAGGGGTCTGGTGTTTCAACCAACTCTTGTTTTGCTTTGAGTGAGTTTATGCTCCGTCGCTCTCGTGAATGCAGGCTAAAAGAAGGGGTATGTTGCAATATTGCAACCTCGCTCTTGACTATGACTCTATCTCTCACTTATATTGTCTGTGTCCTGTGACTACGCCTGTGACTGTGACTGTGACTACTGCACTGCACTGTGCTCTCCATGCTTTGCCACTGTAACGCCATCTAAAGACCCTTAAGAAAACAAAACGAGGAGGGGGGCCCTTAATGACTTGCATACAAATGGCTGTGCGTTGCAGATTCCACTGGGGGGGGAGGAAGGGGAAGAGAGGGGATGGAGGAGGGGCCTTCTCGGTTATGGGAAGAGGAGGGAAAAGCAGGGCTGATGTTGGATTCGGGGCGTAAAGAGGATGATGACTACATAGACTAATGGGGCTGGATATGCTGGATATACAAATAAGTAAGTCATATATCATGCATGTTTAATGTGTACATGTATAAGAGACTGTAGATATGCATTGAAGCGAAAGCAAGATGTTTGTTTTTGGAGGTTAGGCAGTAAGAGGGGCAGCGAAGACGGGTGTTCTCAGACCTCGTATCCTACCTCTAAGCCTCCAATTCCTGGACTGGTTGGTTACCAGACAGAATTCCCTCTTTACAAGGCTCACTCTAGAGTTTTGCCGAGCGAAGCGCTCCCAAGCTACCATGTTGTTCGTTTTCCGCTTCATCGTAGTTGAAGTACAATAGGCAAAGAACACAGCAAAAAAGAAAAGAAAAACGTAAGGAGAGAACAAGAACAACTAAACAACCGGCCTTCAAAGAACAGAGAACAGAGAAAAGCAAATCTGTACTGACACACTCCCTCTCCCGAGAAATCCCCTCCTTGCCGCGCCATCCCTCCCTCCCCTCTCACACCCCAGTGCGGAACGGAACACCCTCCACTTAGGATCTAGTTTCTCTGCCAGATATCGATATCTGCCTGCAGCTCTTATCTCCTGTGGGGAGCTTTCATACAAATCTCATAGCCGGTTTCTTCTCGTCGCCTCAATACTTTCACGCATGGCCAAAGGTCTTGGGTTGGCCACTAGCCCGGGGCGGCGGTCAGTAGTCCGGGACGGTTATTGTTATTGTATTATTTTACGTCTACCTACTGTTATTTCGCAGCAATACGACGGCGTACTCCGGACAGGGACTGCTGGCTGATGTCATCTTCCAGTACATCCTGGGCGGTCAGCAATTGCAGGTTGGCTTAGATATTGAACGACTCCTATGCCTTTTTAGGGTCCGGCGCTTAGGCCAAGAGGGCTCTCTATCTAGTGTAGCTCTAGGGCGTGCCTGCGGGGTTCCAGGGTTGGATACCTGGTGTTTTTGGTCTGCGACGACCGCGTGTGATTTAGTCTAAAAGGCCGCCGGCTTTCGGTACGGGGAGTGACCCCGGGTAGTCCGGGACGGCCCGGCTCGGCAATCTTTTGTAATCCGAAAAAACACTCAATTTTCCAAGATCCCCTCCGAATCCCGCCCGGTTAGCTCAATCGGTAGAGCGTGAGACTCTTAATCTCAAGGTTGCGGGTTCGACCCCCGCATTGGGCTCAATTCCCAGTGCTCCAGTCAATCTGGATTACTTCCGAACCTCCTCCGGGATATTTTCTTTTTTGCCCCGTTTAGCCGGCTCGGGTAAACATTGGCATAAGGCATAAACAAAGGAAGAAGGAGAGAATTAGCTTGGTAATGGGAGGAAGAGGCATATATATATGTGTTTTTTTTGGGGTTGTTTTCGCTTCCGGGCATTCCCGCATTTCTTTCTAATGGCCTGATTGAAGGGGAAGAAAGGAGAAGGGGAAAGGGGGGCCTTGCAAGAGTTTGTATTAAACGCTCTGGGGCTTGTGAGGCTTTTGCAAGCCATTATTTCCGAGCACGAGAATCAAAAGGGAAGGAACTTGCTTTCTCGGTTAATTGTCAATTTTTAGTGTACTTTCTTTTCTGACCTAGACCTAAGCTGCTGGCCAATAGGAAGCAAGAAGACTAAACAGAAACGAAGCTTGCCTCTACCCAGGTCAAGCGTCAGGTCAAGCAAGGAGGAAGAAGTGGGCTGGTTTGTCTTGGGGCCATGGCTACCTTGGAAGTGGAAATCAGGCACGAGACTGCGAAGAAAATTTTAGGTGGAGAATAAGAAGAGTGAGAGGGAAAGGGAGAAGGCGGGGAGGCGGGGGAGACGGGGAGGGAGAAACAGAGGAAGAGAGAGCGAGAAGAGAAGCAGACCGGAGCTGTCGGATTAGTGCTCTTGTGTGCCTTGGAAGAAGAGATGCACGTATTTGTACAGCAACTAGGCGGCTTGTGCCCAGCGACTGTTTTTTTTCTTTTTTTTTTCTTTTTTTTCCTTTTTTTTTTCTTGTATCCAGCCAGCCTCCTCTCCTTTTCCTTTATCTGACTGCGAGTCTGTGTTACAGTGTGGAGACAGTTTTCTTATGGCTTGTACCTTGTCGCTCAGCTCAGCCCCAGTTCTGCCAGATTTCTGCCGCATTGTTTGTAGCGCCCTTCCGGGGTTCCTTCTTGGTTTTGACGGTTTGACGGAACCCTTTTTTTTTTTTTTTTTTTCTCGGAACTTCGAATATATATATATATATTTTTTTCTTTAATTAATTTTTTAATCTTTTTTTTTCTTAAAACCCATTTTACTCCCTTGTTCTCATTACCTTGAGCTATCGGAGGATACCTTTGATTTCCTCTCCCTTCTTTTTCTTCTGTTCTGTTCTTTTTTTTTTTTTTTTCTTTCTTTTTTCCCTATTGTTTACCTCGATTTATCTTGTCTTCCTGCTTGCTGCTTCTTTGGGCACACAAAAACACATGTCCACCTTGCCCCCACATACAAAGTACCACACAGCTTTTTTTTCGTGCCGGCCTTGGTCCATCTTTGGGCTTCACTCAAGAATATCACTAGCACTACTAGCTAATAGAGCCATCAATTCTACTTCAACATCCCATTACAAATCGTCGTCACCATCGGACTGCTGTTTCGTTGAAAAAAAAAAAAATTCAGAGATCAGAAATCAAAAAAAAAAAAAATCAAAAACCAAGCTCGGCTCACGTGCTGCTGATCCTGGCTTGTTCCCTCTCTCACTCTCGTCTTGGTCTGGCCTCGGTCTGTCCTCATGCCTTGCCTTGACTTCGCCGAGTAAGCCTGTCTTCCGACTCCTGATCTCGACATCTCCGAATCCTCTCCGCCAGCCATGGCCTTCAACTTCAACTGGTCGCCTCTGACCGCCGATGCCGACTTTTACAATCGTGCTACGGATCTCCTCACCACTGCCTTAAACAAATCGCCCAAGCCACCCATTATCGTCGATGATATCTTTGTCACTGAGCTCAACTTGGGCTCTGTACCGCCTGATCTTGAGATTTTGGAGATCGGCGATATTGCCGAAGACCGCTTCCGTGGTATCTTCAAAATGACGTATTCTGGCGATGCCTTTCTGACCTTGCGGACAAGGGTACAGGTATGACCTCTCCTAGATGCACCTTCAGCCTGTCTCGGCCGGCTAGGGTTTCCTCTTCTCTTCCTGTCTTTATCTGCCCGCATTTCACGCTGTCTCTAGCTCTCTGCAGTCCTCGCTCTCTCTCTCTCTCTTTATTTATCTAGCTTGGTCACTAATTCCCATTATCGTGCTCTGCAGGCAAACCCTCTCAACACCTACCTCTCATCAAAACCGAGCTTCACCTCTCCTAAGCCTCTCGCCGCCGCCTCCGGTCTCACTATCCCTCTCTCCATCACCCTGTCTGAGATCAAGCTTTCAGCCTTCATTATTCTTGTCTTCTCCCGCCAAAAGGGTCTAACCCTTGTCTTCCGCAATGACCCTCTCGAATCGCTCAAAGTCTCGTCAACATTTGACTCTATCCAGTTCGTGCGTGATTACCTCCAGCGTACCATTGAGGGTCAGCTTCGCACCCTCATGATGGATGAGCTGCCTGCCATTATTCACCGTCTCTCGCTTCGTCTATGGTGTAAGGATCAGCTTCCCAAAGAGGATATTGTCGGATGTTCAACGTCACAGTCAACGGCCTCAGCAGCTACCTCTGACCCCACAACCGCCAACTTTGAATCCGATCCGCTAGTTGAGGAGCCTGCCATCAATCCCCTAGCAACCCCCCCACTAGACCCTGTCGATTCTAACGGCAATGTTGTTGATCCCCACGAGATCTCGGCCTTCTCCATCAACGACGGCCAACCAGTCCAGTCTCTCTTTTCTCACCACAGCCTAATGTGTCTAGCTACCCTCACCGACTCGCCTCGGACTCTCTCGCTCTTTACTCCCGGCATCAACGACACTCTTTACCGTGCTTGCCATGGTCTGCGTGACCGTCCTGATAGCACGGCCACTGCTGCAACAGCAACCCCCAGTCTATCCAAGCAAAATTCGTACACTGGCAATTTGACCAGTTTCGCCGCCCAGTCATCCTCCGTCTCCACCACATACAGCTTCTCTGACAGCAGCAGCACCACCCAGGGCTATGCACCCTCCCGTTCTAGTGGTGGGATCCACTCTCCCACCACTGGTCTAGCCCTGGGCTCTGGCCGCACATCACGAACTTACCAAAGTCGTAAAAAGAGGAACCGTGTTGTTAATCTACGCAAGACTCCCTACCCTGATGCTGATGTTTCATCAGCTGATGGCTCATCTTCCATTCCCGACTCAGCCTCGTCTGCTGACAAAGATACCCCCATATCTATGTCTGAGCCCATTGCCGAAGAGCCCTCAGACCCCATCGAGCTCGACCGCCTCATGGCAGCCGTTCCATCTGCGTCTGCATCCCTTCTCGGTCCTGGTGCTTCTCTCTCTCCCATTTCTACAGCTGCTGCAACTACCAGCCCCTCAGCCAACGCTAGCGGGACATCTACGCCTTCGACAAAAGTCCACTTCGACGCCCTGCAAAGCTCCCTAGCCAACTCACCCACCTCTCCGAATGGCAGCAAAAAGCCTACTGCTGCATTTTCCTCATTAGCCGCTGCTCTCAAAGAAAGCGAGCGGCTCAAGGCTAACGGTGGTGCTGCCATCACGTCCACATCTTCTCCTCCAGAAACTTCTTCGGTCATCCTTGAGCAAGCATGGATCAGCAAAATGGCTGGTGAGATTGCACGTAGAGTGTATGAGGAGAAGAGTCGTCGTGATGGGTTTTGGGATGATCGCGAGGGGGCATCCAATGGTGAAGATGCACCGCCAGCTTATACTGCCCGGTAGGTGATTTCTTTTAGGGAGATAGGACAGCCGGCAACTCCTCCCTATTTTTCTTTGGTTTCTTCTTTTTTTCTTTGCTTAGACCCTCTCACAATCTTCTTCCCTCCGTCTTCTGTTCATCCGTGTTGTTTCTATCACTCTTTTCCTCGTTTCATTTCTTTCTCTTCTTCGATGACGAGTTTGGCTTTTGCACAGCGAAAATTAGTTTCATTTGTCTTTTCTTCTTCATTTTCTATGTTCTTTTCCCCTGGGCAAGTTCTTTTTTTTTTCTTCTGGCGTTCTATATACGGTTCTTTTTTGTGTTCCTCTGTTTTTTTTTTTTTTTTTTTTCATTATCTTGTCTTATTAGACGTACCACTCCTTGTTCTCTCCCTCTCCCTCTCCCTATCACTCTCAGTTATCTCCTCTCCTTTTCAAAATCCCGCTTGTTTATTCATCTTTGTTTGTATTGCACCAAAACTAAACTGCTCTCGCAGTTCTGTCTCTGTTCTTTCCATGTTGTTATATATCTCCAATACTGAATCCATACGTACATATTTATATACATCGTATCAGGAGGGATTACTTCATACACACACATTTTATACCTCTTTTTTGCTTATATAATGGCGTCGTCAAGTTGCCAAGTGCATGCATGTCTTAATAGTTCTGTTGTTCCTATGTTGTCTTTTGCATCTATTCCCAATGCCAACGCCGCTACGCAACACTCCGCTCTCAGTCCAACTGCGTTTCAACCCCTTCCTCTCCTACTTCTGACCCCAACGTTACTACTGAGAGTCTTCGTCCCCGTGTTGACCTTACAGACCTCCTTGCTACTGCCGTTGCCCATCCTCCACGCGATATCCCACCACCATCACCACCACCTCCTCCTTCTTCAGAACTACCACCAGTAGGGGTCTCAGCGCTCTACGCTTTTCCCGCCTTTCCAGTACTAGCCGTTTTGCCCGAGCCCATCACACCCCCCACACCCGCACCCTTGGACTTGGCCACTAATGCGACCTTGGCATTCTCTTCCTTGAGTTTCGCCAGTGCTGCCTCCTTTTGACGCAATTCTTCTTGCATTTTCTTGGTCAGGGCTGTGGCCTTGAGTGCCGCCGCCTCCAGTCGAGTCATCTCTAGCTTTTCGGCCTCACGACTAAAAGGCGCACCGCTCTTAATGGCTACAGGAAGCAGAGCTGAGCGCTCCCACACGGCACCACTATTTGGGTCGGGCAATGGGGGCATTGCAGCTGCCGCTGCTGCCGCTGCTGCTGCCGCTGCCGCTGCTTTAGTCTTGCCCTTGCCCTTGGTCACGGTTGTAGGTGTCGATGTTCCCGATGCACTGCCGGCAATTCCAGATGCTCCACTAGAATGAGCTAGTGCAATGGCAGCTGCAGCACCACCAGCAAACCCTTTAGGATGGGCACCCTGAGTTACATGGTCATAGAAGGACTCGTAGGGCTCGTTAAATAGTTGTTCTTCGTAGATCCAAGCTTTAACTTCGCCATTTGGCACACGCATAGCTTCTTTTTCCTCTTCGGTTCGGCCGTAGGGGTGCAGGCGAAGATGGTGGTACAGGGTTTGCGGCTTCTCGCCCGACTCGGCGACATAGTAAAGTTTCAATGTGATCTCGAATTCTCCCCAGCCAGTCTCATGGACGACAAAAGGCTTTCCAGGCTCTCCTTCCACCACTAAATAAACAAGATGTATGTTAGTGAGACTATTCTCAACTTTGGGGAGGAGAGGGTTACAGCCACAACGTCTAGTTTATCAGCTAGCCAGGCCCTAAGGAATCACGTACTCCGCACATGATTCGGAATCGACTCATGCAGCTTAAATTGCACACGGCGCAGCCAATACGTGATATCCGTGTCGTCAATGCCCTTGATAAATACCTGCCACGAGTGTGTGTGGTCGTCTGGCACGCCGGGTGGTTTTGGGTTGTGCTTGTCGTCAAATGGTTTTGCTGTCGTGCCGTATATGAAGGGCCGGTGCACCTGAACACCCTTCATACGTTTTCCCAACTGTGTTTGTGGCGCCATGGCAGGCTGGATTTTCGTGAGTGTGCAGGCAGGCACAACCGGGAGTGAGTAGGCAGGGCCGTTGAGTCGAGAGATAGATCCCCAGCGCAGCAATCTGTCTGAGTCGGTGTTGTTTTAGGATGTTGTGCTAGTTATAGCCATAAAAGCTGCAGCTTCTATGTTAGCGAATGTAGATGTCTAGTTGGCGTGTATCTCGAGAAAGACGCTTTGTCGCAAAGCCACTCACAGCCTTGCTATAGGGCAAAAGAACCGAAATCCAAGCTATCACAATCTGATAAATATGGCAGCTGTGAGTATGTTCTGACAGCTGGCAGAGTTCTTGGATTTGCTCTGATCCAAAGGCGGTGAGTAGCCTGTTTTTTTTTTCGCAATAAAATTCTGCCAGGAATATAAACGGCCGACCGCCCCAATGGATGTGGAGAATCATGTCATGTCGGGGGCAATTTGAGTGATGCGTCATGCGAAAGTGAAAAATACGGTATCCTAGAAAACCCGGCCGCGATGAATCATTTACTAAGAAAAAAGCGAAATGTAAAGTTAGTGGTCTTAAAAGAGCTACTGGTATCGACATGGAAGCCAAAGATTAAGAAACGGAAATTATTGCTGGCGGATTAATCTCGTCTTCGGAGGACGCGATGATGGGCTTTGGTGGGGCTAGCGGCTTAGAAGAGAAAGGCTAAAAAAGAGTAAAATTGCTAGAAAATCAAAAGCTATGTTTTATTATACAGAAGAAGAGATTATTTCAGCCAACTATTGGCTCGTTCTTGTGAGAAAACAAGGGCCAGAGAAAGAAAAAAAAAAAAAAAAAAAGACTATGAGTATGAGTATGAAGTATGACCAGGCGTCTATTCGAAACATGGGTACCGTCAAGTGAGTTTGTTTCTTGTTGTTGGTGGAGACGGGCCCCACATAAGCTCCGGAAACAACCAATCAAAAAAACAAGACAACGCACCTTGTTCTTGCTCTTGCCCTACAGCTTTTCAGGCCCAAGGCAGATTTTATAGCTATCCACAGCTCATCTTTACACCGCAGTGATCACTACAATTTCATCGCTTCTCTCACAACTACCGACGCTCTCAGCTCTCAGCTGTATCACTCCTATAAAAAAATATATATATATAAATAACTTTGACAGCTGTTCTCGTTGCTTATTCTCTCCATTGTTCTATCTCTCGCCCACCATGGCTACTAAACGCATCGTGGTCTGTGGCGGAAACGGCTTCGTGGGCTCGCGCATTTGCAAATTTGCCGTGGCCCGGGGCTGGGATGTCATGTCGATTAGGTAAGCTGGTCTTGTCCCCCATCAGATCCCCTCCTCTCTATTTCTCTCTCTATGCAAATCCCGGCCTAAAGTTCAACCCCACTCCCGGGCCACTCATCCCATTTTCCTTGTCGCGTTTTCGGACTGACCCGCATCTCCCGCGTTCCTCGTTTTCTCCAACAGTCGGTCCGGACAGCCACGCTGGGACGCAGTCTCTGCATCCTCCACTGCGCCGTCATGGGCTCGCCAAGTCTCGTGGGAACGGGCCAATTTGTTAGATGCCACAACGTACCGCGCTCTCCTAATCAACACCGACTACGTGGTGCATAGCATGGGCATTCTGCTGGAAACAGACTACAAAGATCTCGTGCGAGGCACAGGTGGTGTAATATCAGGTCTACGTGGGTTACTAGGCGTCGGCGGTACAAATCCACTAGAGCGTGGCGGTAGTTCACGGTCTACATCGGCATCGTCAGGAGTAGGCAATCAGCCGACGTATGAATCTATGAACCGCGATAGTGCCATCACACTCGCCCGCGAGGCGGCTGCGGCAAATGCCAAGGCATTTGCTTTTATATCAGCCGCGACGTGTCCGCCAGGCGTGCCTAAACGCTACCTTAGCACAAAACTCGAGGCCGAACAATCTATCAGCAAGGAGGAGAAACTCCGGGGCATATTTATTCGGGCGCCATTCATGTATGACTCATCGCGCAAGCTGACTCTAGGTATTGCAGCAGCAGCAGGCGCAGCGCAGTTTCTAGATGGTGCAAGCAAAGGTTTGTTGAGCGGGGTTTTAGGCGATAAGAATAAGCTGGTGAAGCCGTTGTTGGTCGATACAGTGGCCCAGGCGACGGTACAGGCGCTGGAGCAGGAAGATGTGTGTGGGGGGGTGGAGGTTGAAGAGATCGAACGGCTAGGGGAGAAGTACTGGCGGCAGTCGATGCTGTAGTAGACGAGAGAATAAGATTGTGGTTTATTGAATAGAGTGCAAGCAAAAAGAAAAGAGAAAAAGAAAGGAACATAATTAAGCCAAGACAAGGCTGCTGTCTCTAAATCATAGTGCCCCGCTCGAAGCTGTCTCGGATCTCAGCAGTGTATTTGTTGTAGAAGCGGGCCAATTTCTGGTTGAATTGCTTGTTCTTTTCGTTGATGTAAGTGACATCGCCATCGTCGCCGTTCTGGGCCATGCGATCGCGTCTCTTTTTCAGGCGCACTTCCTCGGCGCGTTTCATATCAGCCACAAGACGATCGACGGCAGCCTTGTCAGGCTTGTTAGTCGCAAAGGAAGTAGAGTCGGCAGTCGAGTAAAAGGAGCCGTCCTTGTCAATAGCGATGAGCTCGCCATCCTCAGTCTCGACAATGTCAAGACCGCCGGCCGCTGCGGCCTTTTCAATAGCAGCCATCTTATCGCGCTGGTACTTGTCAATATCAACGTCGATATTTTGCAGCTGGCGCTTGTAGGTCTTGTTGCTCTCGGTACGGTGATCCTGGAATGCCAGGTTATCACGAGCAGCAGCCTTTTTCTTCAAACGCTTATCCCAGCGATCGCTCTCTTCGACAGTCCAGTCCCAAGCACGCTTGCGCTCAAAGTCGCCGCCGGCATCTTCAATATCTGCCTTGAGTAGCTTTTGCGAGGCAATTGCATGCTTGCGGGTTAGGGCCGTCAGTTGGGAGGGGTCCTGGGCAGCCCTTTGTGATTCCTTGATAGCTTCGTCGAAATTTGCTTGGGCAGAAGACTTGGTGCGGGCCTGGAGAGCCTTAAAGCGAGCACGGCGTTCTTCAGCCCGGGCGGCACTAGCAGTGACCTCTTTAGAGGGGGCAGTGGCGGTAGGGGTGGTTGTATCGACATTATCAGCCAGAGGGGAAGGTGAAGAAGTTTTGTCGGCGTCAGTCATGGTCGCGTAGATATGAGAGAAAGAGAAATATAGCGGGATCGGATAAGAATTAGAAACAAAAAAAAATACAAGAAGAAACAAGAAGGGACAAGGCGGTATAATAGGTGAATTTTTTAACTTGTCTCGATTATAGTTGGCCTGGTGGTACAGTTTTGCATATTTCTCAGCCTCACGCAAAATAGATGATGAGGAAAATAAGCGTAAGGCTGAATGAATATAATGCCATATACTATTTACCGATATTCAGCCGAAACATGCATTTGTACAACCCTGAGCGCGTAACATTTAACCCTACGGTAATACAAGCAAAGAAGTTTCAAGCCAACCAGATTTGGTTTCTACAGATTGAGTTTTGACATGCAACATGATTGCTGTATGTGGGATAGTGGGATAGATGAACTAGCATGGATACACGTGAGCAAGGAGGAGAGAGGGGAAAGAAATATGCATGTAATCTTGGAAAATACGACATGGATAAGATTGGAAGGGATTGGGAAGGATGGGATGGCAGCATAAACAAGATGGTGTGTGTAAGCTGCCGATTTAAGAGGGGATTCCTAGACAGGACTAGGGGAGAGGGCCTTTTTTAGAGCAAGACGCAAGACAAAACGGCACGACAACAAGCGAGACAAAGGAAGGAATGGAATGGAATTGAGAACAGAGCAGCGAAGGGGCAGAGAATACAAACAAGGACATGGACGTAAGGATAAAGAGGAGGAGGGAGAAGAAAAAGCAAAAGAAACGAATAATGGAGGAGAAGGAGGAGGATGAGGAGGAGGAGGAGGGCACAGGAGTCGCAATCTGAAGAGAGTAGCATGTGAATGGTTTTGGTTATATTGAGTGCATAGAGGGGCTGAGGCCTGCAGGAGACAGGAGGGACATTGTCAGAGGGCTACCCATGAAACAAGCCAGCAACATGGACAACGGACGGTACATGAGGGGCAGACTCGGGACCGGGGCTGTGAATGGGTAGTCTTTGGTAGCGCTAATAAGTAGTATGGATTGCGAGTTGGCACTACGAGGGAAGGCAACGGGGTGGGGAGGAGGGGTTGCTGCTTGCTATGTGTGCATGACTCGATCGGATGGGCTGAAGCTGTTGTGCGCCGACGTTTATGTCTTTGCTGCCTCTTTATTTATGTATGCTAGCGTAGTGTGGGCCTAAACGTAAGACGAGGAGGGCCCGTGTGGGGGATAATCAGGAGGAAACGAGAGGAAGAAGAAGGAAAAAAAGGACAGCAAGGCTGCGGGAAGAAGACCAGGCAAGGACCAGGACAAGGCCGGGGCTTATAACGGACGGCGAGACAGGACAGAAGAGAGCACGACAGAGGAACAGAGGGGGGTAGGGTAGGCAGACAAGAAGGACGCCAGCAGCGAGAGCACAGTGCCAGCACAGGTAATCTGCAAGGGAAAGTGGATGCGGGTGATTTGCGTGTTATGACGCGGGATGACCGCCTCATTGAGAAAGGAGACCGAGAAGAAGAAGGGCGAGCATGAAGAAGGGAGAAAAGAAAATATTTGACACGCTGTTTGTGTGTTTGTGTGTGTGTGTGTATTTGTTTTTCTTTTTGCTATTATTGGTATTATATCGACGGGGGGGGGGGAGAGCAGACGGACAAGGTGACGAGAGCAAGACAGAGACAGACAGGCAGGTAGAGGCGGAAGAAGTAGACTGGTGGGGGGAATATATCGTAGAGAAAGAGGAGAGCAAAATAAGAGAATTAACATATAGCAATTAACAGCAGGCAATAGCATGGTTGTCAAGAAAAAGAAATAGACCCCACTTTTATTAAGACAGTGGCCAATGGGTGACTGATCGCTGTGCAAGATAGGAAAAATAGTAGGAAGGAGGAAGCAAGGAAGGAAGGAAGGAAGGAAGGAGCAAGGAAGGAGCAAGGAAGTGAAGGAAACAAAAAAAGAAGAACAGAAAATAAAAAAAAAGTATTATAGGGAATGAACAAAAAAAAGGAAAGAAATAATTAAAAAAAGAAAGAACAGACGTGCATCTCATTCGCTCATTTGCTGCTGTGTCGTGGTGTTGTAGTTGCCTTGTCTTCTCTTCTCTTCAGTTGCTCTTTCCTGTCTTTCCTGTCTTCCTCTCACTCCCTTCTTTCCAGTTTCTTCTGCCGCTCAGCATCCATCTCCCTTCTGGCTGGTTGTTTCCATTATTGACATTGGCCTGCCTTTGTTTAATTCTCTCCCAATTTTCTGCGCGTCCCTTCCGTTTCTGTCTTTGCTCCCTCTTCCCTTCTCTCCATTCTTCTTCTGTATTTTCTTGATACAGTTTTTTTTCTTTCTTTTTTCTTTTTTTCTTTTTTTCGTCTTTCTTTCTGTGGTTCTTCTTTATTCTTATTCTTATTTTTATTATTCTTTATTATTCCCATTTTTATTGCTTCTTTTTCTTCTTCTAGAGAAGAATCGCCAGGAAAGAAAAAGAAAAAAAAATCCCTTCGCTGGCTGTCTTTCTATCTCCTCCTCGTCTTGACAAATCGTCCGTCAACTCTGCGGCTTCCGTCTGATTTGTATTGTATTGCTTCAAATCCGAATCCCGACTGTTCTTTCAAGCTGTCCGGCCCGTCTTTCCCTTTATCGTCCCTTTTTTCGGCCTCTCCCTTTGGTCCAGATTTGCTTCGTTGCTTCGATCGACTGCCCGATCGACACTCGGATCGTCAGATTCTTCGCCCCTTTCTCTCTCTCTCGACATCTACCTGCATCCGCTCCTGTCGTCGGTATCACTATCATCATTACAAGCTTCTGCTTCTTCAGCCACTCGTCTTGCTTCTACACACTCAAGCACACACACTTCCTCTCATTGGTCCTGGTCCCCGTTCGCGTCGGCTCCCAGAAACACGAATAACGTATTTTGCTCTTAATCTATTTCCCTGCTAGTCTCAGCCCTAAACAGCTTCTTGTCTTAGCCCTAGATCTATTTAGCCTTTCCCCTCGTCAAACAAGCGCTTGTATATCACCAATTCGCGCCAATTTCTGACAGGGTCGCTATTTTTGTTCCATTTACTATCCTTCATTTGTTTTCTTTGTTTGCTTTGTCTCCTTTGTTTGGGTTTGGCTGAGATCTCACTGTTCGAGTTTTTCTCCTAGCGAGCCTTTCCCTCTCGGTCTATCCCGTCTCCTCCTTTGTCACTGTTTCTCCCTCAGACCATGGCTCCCTCATCGGCTAAACGCCGCCTCTTCGGTCATGTCTCCCTTGCTACTCTCCTCCTCCTCGTCCAGCCCTCCATTCAAGAATATGACCCCGTTGCCAACTTTTGCCGGAGATGGGGCCACCGGACAACTGTCGTCAATGACGTCCTCTACATCGATGGTGGCATGCTTAATTGGCCGTCTAATAACGCCGACATTCTACCCACAAATGTGACAAGTAAGTTGACTGGCCGCTGTTGCCCTCTTTGCCCTTGGACTTCCATATGCTGACTGCCCCTGTCTAGATACCTTTTTCTTCAACCAACCCCTCAAGTCTTTTTCTGCCTCGGCTGGAATGCCACAGCTCTACAACAATATTACAAAACCTGGGTCCGCCCCGAGCACCTCGGGCGGCGCTCTCTGGGGCGATTCAGTTAATAACAAGCTCTACTTTTATGGCGGTGAATATACTGGCCAGCAGCCTCCACACTCCCTCGCTCTGTGGTCCTACGATATCTTAGCCAACAACTGGTCCACTGTTGCCTATGACAAACAATTCCGTGTTAATGGGCTTAGCTATGGAGCTAGCGCGTCTCCCCCAGCCTCTGGTATGGGCTACTACTTTGGTGGTTGGCAGAACAACGCCACCGTAGCTTCCTGGTCTAGTCCTGTACCTGTTGCTACTGCAAATCTGCTTAGTTATGACATGGATGCCCAGTCCTGGCAAAACGCATCTGCTCCCGATGATGGCTTGCGTCGCGCTGAGGGTGTCATGGTCTACTTACCGATGAGTGACCAGGGCATGCTTGTATACTTTGGTGGAGTGATTGACCAGTTTGCGAATGGCACCGTAAAGGCCCAAGAAATGGACTCTATCTTGCTATATGATATTGCCAATGCACGCTGGTATACTCAACGCGCATCTGGCGATATTCCAGGCAATCGCCGACGTTTCTGTGCCGACGCTGCCTGGGCCAAGGATCGGTCATCTTATAACATGTAAGTCCCCATGTCTTCCTTTCATCTTTCATCCGTTTTACTAACCGCTTCTAGTTACCTATATGGTGGTGCGGGTATTGAAGACGACAATCCCGGATACGACGACAGTTACATTCTTTCCATCCCGTCCTTCAAATGGATCAAACTCTACCAAACAGTTAATGGCAACAACCAGCACTACTCCTCCAGCTGCAACATGGTCTCCAATGGCGCTCAGATGCTCATCATTGGCGGTACTTTCCCCGCTACCTCTGCCTGTGATGTACCCCACAAATGGGGTACTCATAATCTTGATACTGGTGTTAATAACCCTAATAATGCGCCTTGGTACACTTACGTTCCTACAAAGACCGTCTACCATGTCCCTAGTGACGTTGTTTCCGTTATTGGCGGCAATTCCTCGGGCTCTGCCACCCTTTCCGTTCCTTCCGGCGGCTTTGACCATCCCGATCTCGCCAGCTATGTCACTCGCACTGCCGCCTTGCCTACTCGAACCCCCACAAACGGTACTCCTGCTACAGCTCGACCTTCGTCCTCCCACGACGGCCCGCTCTCTAGCGGTGCCATTGCCGGAATCTCCATCGGCGCTGTTGCTATTGTACTGCTGCTGGGTGTTATTGCTTTTGTCATGCTACGCCGACGCCTCATGGCCCAGCGCTCCCAACAACCCGCCCTCATTCCCTTTATGCCTACCCAGCAGCAGCCACAGTCATCATCGCCTGGCATAGCCACGGCCTGGGTCAACCCGCAACAGCAGCCACAGCAACAATACGGAATATACCCCATGCAAGCGTCCTCGTCGCCTGTTAGTCCACAGTCACAAATGGGCCGTATTCAAGCCCATGATGCCGTCTATCTTGCTGCCCAGCAGCGCTTACCCGCCGAGTTGCCTACCACTGAGACGTATAGCTACCAGCCACCACAGGATGAGCCGGCTCAGCTATCAGGCGACAGCCCGATCTCCTCATCAGACGACGGAGACATTCTGCACACTAAAGACCGGACGATACCACCATGTTAATGCTCTTTATTAGACTGTTTTCATTTCATTTTTCTTTGTTACCTACTGCTTCTGCTGCTTCAAAACTGGGGAGAGGGGACGAGTGTTTCGCAAGATTGGGCTGGTGGAAGAAAAGAATTATAGACATTTTGGTGAGCGAGCGAGAGGGAGCCGACGGGAAGGAGAGGGGAAAAGACAGTGTGCATATATATATGGGTGACAGAGCAAGAGAACTCCTACCTACTATTTAGGTTCTAGTTCTCTTGTTCTGTCATGGTATTGCACAGGATCTCTCTTTTCCTGCTTCTTCCCTGTTGATGTCTTTCCTATGCTTTTTTTTCTTTGTTTTTTTTTTCTTTTTCCTTTCTCTTGGTGTTGATGCGTTTTTCTTTTTTTTTTTTCTAATAATACCACGTCGTTCATGATTTCCCCTTTCTTTTCTTCTTTCTTTCCTTCACTTGTTTTCTTTCATCTCATATTATTATATCTGCCATTTTTCTCTTCTTTTGTCGGAGTTCATTTTCATTTTTAAAATTTGGTTTTTAGTTACTGTCTTGCTTTTGTTGGTTGGTAGTTAGGCTCTCACGGGTTTTGTTTCTCTTTAGTTTTAATCAGATACTTCATTTTTTTCTTCTCCTATCCAATCATAACACTATATTTGTCTCCTGCGCTTCCTCTGTTTTTGCCTTCATCTCTATTGGAACTGTTCTCTTGGAAACCCCATTTTCTTTCTTGTTGTTTTATTTTAAAAAAAAGCTTCCTCACACCGGTGGTACGTTCTCGTTCTTCAACGGCGATCCATCCCCTTTGACTCGGCGCCCAAACATCAACGAGACAAAGCTCTTCTTGCTCTTTACCAAGCGGTCATTGTCTACCCCTTTCGCTTGTGGCTGTGGCGGTGCTGGTCTGGGCGATGGCGTTGGCGATACCTGCATTGGTGATGTCACTACGCGACGTGACGGCGTCCGGGGTGATAATGGCATGCGCCAGCCTGGCGACCCTCCAGCTTCCGAGTCGCTAGTAGCATCCAGATATGCGCCATTAGCAGCAGTCACGCTAGTGCTCAGCACTGCGCGCTTACTATCAGTGCTGTGGCGTGGTGGCGAGACATCGTTGATGTCAGGGTTGACAGAGGACGAGACAGGGTCCATCATGACGGGGCGGATACCGACAAGAGACTAGAAACAGGTCAGATATAGATTATTGTTGGGCACTTTATTTTATTTTTATGACGTACCTTCATCTTCAACAGGCTTCGAGATTGCTTGAGGTCCACAGGTTTGGCCTTGACAGGTGTGGTGGGGAGGTCCTTTTTAGTAGGCGAGACAGATCTAGGTTCGCGCTCATGCTTATCCTGATGCTGCGGACGTTGGCGTTGAAACTCCTTGATCTCGTTACTCAAAGTGGTGTTATTGTAACCAAGACACTCGTCAGGCACTGCTACAAAGCGTATAGTACCGCGTGACGGTGGTACAGTGAGAGTATCGCGTAGAACGCGCTGGAGGAGAATGGTGTTTCGGCGGTTGGTTGCCTCTAGCACCTGGCTGGGCTCGGCGTATAGCGTGAGGATATAAGCAGGGTCCATAGAGCCTCCATACACCATGCAAGCCCCATGACGGATAGAAATTGCAATGCTTGCAACGGGGCGCTTGTAGCGCTTGGAAATTTGGATCGTGAGCTCTTCAAGAACAGGGCATTCTTTCTCAATCTAGAGCGATTTGTCCAGTTAGAGGATGTAAAAGATTAATAGAAATGAAAAAAAAAAAAAAATACAAAGTGGCTTACATGTACATTTGTCAGCAAATCAACCATTACCATGGAGGTCTGACGTATAAGGTCTTCATCTTCTGGAGGCTCATCTACGGCATCTAATCCATGAGGCGCATTCTTGATATCTAATTCTCCCAGCGTGTTTGACATGGGCAAGTTGGAAAGCTGCTTGTTCAGAGATAGACCCATGTGATCGAAGGATGCCGACAAGGAGCTGTTGCTGCTTTGACCATAGATCGTAGAACGAGGTTTAATGACCGACTGACGGCTGACGCGACCTGTGTATTCATGGGTTTGGGGCACCAGGGGCATTCCATACGCGTTAGTAGACATCTTGATATTAGATCGGGGCGAGATGACTGGAGGAACCCGATGCCCGTAGCCTGGGTTTAAAGGTAGTAGCTGCTCTTTTACATGTTTGCCAGAAACCCCATCTTCGTTGACGGAATGTAGAGGTACGCCGTTACTATGAGGCCGGAGCATAGGTGGATGGCCGGAGGCATGGCTCATGCGAGTGGTGAACGAAGGCTGGCTACCAACAGGAGGTAGATGCTCATAGGGGGCTCCCCGACCAATAATACCATCGCGGATGCGATCTTGGGGATTTCGAGCGAGAACAAGAGCATCCTCTGGGTCGATTTCGCCTCTGTATCCGTCTTTGTAGGCACATGGTCGGAGAGGGCACGGAACTAGATCATGAGGGACATTTGTCTGCGACAGGCTAGAAAAAGGAGGGTCAGAAGAAGGCGGCCCAGGAGGGTGGTTAGACAAGATAGGTGAAATTTTCTTCTTCTCGGTGATGGTGCTAGTATCAGTCTTAGAGTTAGAGGCTGGGCTGTGTTCCGGGCTAGTGTGCCATTCATCGAAATTGAAGCTAGCCCGGGTTTGTAGCTCTT
Organism: Ceratocystis albifundus; assembly: GCA_002742255.2. NCBI lineage: Eukaryota > Fungi > Ascomycota > Sordariomycetes > Microascales > Ceratocystidaceae > Ceratocystis > Ceratocystis albifundus. Next base: position 694,913 of record MAOA02000030.1, on the reverse strand, counting down.
TTTCTACAGGGAGAGTAGCACAAACAGCCGGGAGCTGGCTAGAAGAGGTACTGAGAGCTGGAGTAGCAGGCAACCCATTATCTGTCAAAGACGATACCGACGAGTGCTCAGACATTGCGAATGGTAAGTTCTTTTGATCAATTCTGCCCTGAACGAAAAAGAAAAAAAAAAAAAAAAGGCAAAGAGACCTAGAGTAGGCCAGGCTTCTCGATATATAGTCACTATCAGTGGTGTGTTTTCAATGCACCAAAATATGCCTACCGTCGATAGCAAACAGTAACAGATGAAAAGCCAATGGATGAAATTAGAGTTGTAGCAATATAACCACGTAGCTTGTTGATTTGTATCAATGTGAGGAAGACTATGCAAAGCGGAGTAGAGAAAACTAGGTGACTGCGAGGCCTCTTTGGCTATCCGCAAAATCGTGGCGTTTTATGCAAACTTGGTAAACAATGATCAAAGTAACAGGTAATGGGAGTATTTCCCCGAGATTGAAGATATAAAATGCGCAGTAAATAGTTTCTGGTGAAGCTCCTAGTAGTTTAAGTATGGGAAGAGGCATTGGTGAAGTGTAGTGTAGTGGACGAAGAGAGTAAGGCTGTAGGTGACGTGTCGTAGCTAGTCGTAGCCAGTCGTAGATGGAGAACCGCGTACCTTCCGCATAAAACGCCTTGGTGCGGGGATTTTCGTCAAAGATTTCACTTCCTTCCCTGCGGTACTGAGGGGGCGAGGCGGATTAACAAGGGGATATCTTTTCATTACCATGAAACAACATGGGAATGCCGTCATATATACAATTTATCGCATGTGTGTCTGTACCATGTCCCGCCGTCTAATATAAGTAATGCCCATCTCTGTGGCTTCGTCCGGGCGTCTGCCATTCGGCCTGGCAAATCTCCAACTATCACAGGTACTAGCCCTCTGCTCATCTTTGGAATCTCATTCCATTCGGCTGGTCTCACTTCTCCGGTATCGAGCTACGCCACCGCCCCGTTTTATCCGCTACGAAGCCGAGTAACACCACAGCCATGATCAGTACCTGTAGCGGCATCAGCGCCACAGCCAGGCCTGCAGTAGCTTTGGCATGCAAGCATATATCACCGAAGTGCGGCTCTGATAACATGCCGACGTAATTCCATTTGCAGCTCCATGTCTCAATAGTATCTGCGGGAGCGCTATTACCCGTGTAGTGCACTACCACAGCGCTCATCGCACTAATGAACGAGAGCACGGACACTGCGGCGCTAGCCCCAACGGTAGTATGAGAGTTCTATTAGGGAAGGGGGTTGCATTGTTAGCATATCCGTCGGTATCTGGAGAATAATCGCGGGCTAGTCTACTCACTTTCTGGGCCTGGTTGAGAGCTATGGCCACGACACTACACATTGTCACTACAGCGCCAGCAACAATCATAGCAATGGTTGGGCCAATATTGGTATTGGTGGGCCATAGGGGTAGTAAGAAGTTGGCAGGCAGATGGGTTTCATTGTATATGTGTAGATTCCTAGCTGAGAGACCAATGATGGTAATTCCAGCAGCCAAAGAGAGTAGGTTCAGGCTTGAGCGGGCCCTAACGAACAATATAGCAATCTTGGCTGCTATAGACTGAGGCGAGGAGGATACAGGAGGGGTGGGAGATGGTGTCAAAGTGCCACGAGAAGAAGACTCAAATTCGGATGGTGGAGGTATCTCTTTTGTGGACATGGTGAGAGAGGAGGGTGAAGACCAGCAACAACCGAGAGCGAGAGGAAAAGAACAAAAGAATAAGAATAAAACAAGAAGAGAAGAGAAGAGAATGATATAATAAAAGAACACTATAAGAACAAGAAATAATGGAGGAGGAAGATGAAATTAAAAGGTCTCTGGCTTCAAGAATTTCTCTTCCATCTTCAAACACAACTGAATGTTCTGTCTGTCCTTCATATACCCATTCCACCTCTCGCCCCCCCCCCCCCCCCACAACTTCTTACTCATGTCCTGTGCTATTTTTATCTTGTCAGCTTTTTCTCTTCCCGTGCGCCAAAGCTTGTGCTACAAACAATCTAGCCTAACCTCCTCTTCTCCTATACGCTCATAGACGCGGCCATCCGGTCGACCCTACCTGCAATAGCAACACAAAGCAACTATTCGCACATGCAAGTTACAGCCTACCAAACGCAGCAAGTTACGCAAAGGTAGACCATAATACTCCCTGATTGGTTGTATGTCAGTTATATTCCTCTAGCAGCTCTCCCCCTGTAAGACATGCGGAATCCTGTACAAGTTGTTATCCTCAAGCGCCAAGGACAGCCAATCATCAAGCAGGGCCATAGCCTAGAAAGTCTTTGTCATCCGTATAGAAGACGAAAGAGTTGAGACCAAGAGAGTTCAGCGAGCAAAGCTGCCATAGGATTTGTTTTCTATTAATAGATAGATCAGCAAAGAGACACTGGTGAAGCGCAGAAGCGAAACCGTTAGGTGAAAACCAGGCGGTTAAAAGTTGGAGAAGTAGGCAAGCAAGCATTCTACCATGTAGAGGCTTCTTTGGAGATAACAGGGTCCAAAAGGAAATGAAATCAGTAACCCTAGTGGCCATATTCAAGCCCCTAGTATCATCCAACAGGTCGCCTGGGCTTCTGTGCCAAGCTCTTCTCTAACTCCTCCATTTCCCGTTGGATCTCCTCTTCACGCGCGTTGACCCTGCTATATTCGAAATCCAGCAAAACCGCACCGCCATCATCGCGAATGAGAAAGTTCTCACAGTGTACATCACAATGGGCAATACCTAGGAGATGCAAGCGCTCCAGTGCTCTACGGCACGCGCCCGTATCGCCCTCAAGCTCCAGAGCCTTTCCCATAGCACTATCAGCAAAGGGACTGTGCCTGCAGCCTTTAACACTAGACCCAGAGACAGCAGGCCTGCGCGCATGGCGCCCATCAACCTTTTCTAGCACAAAACCAACGGCCCGGCCCTCGGGATCGATCACATGGCCTAGAAACTTGGGCGCGATGGCGGCGGCGAGCCCGAGGCGGGCGTCAATAGTGGGCGAGCCACGTGGACCAATAGGGGCCGGCGGACGGAACTGTTCGATGCGGTGGTAGACGGCGGCTTCGTGGGCTAGGAGCAACATCTGTCCTTCAGTGGCGGCGACCTTGACAATAGCGGAATTCGGTGGAGATTTAGCAGGGCGCTGAGGAGAATTGGCCTGTGCTAGGGATGGAGTATGGTTCTGCGGCGGCCAGATGCACTCAACAATGCCGGGGCGTAGCTCCTTTATAGGCTGCAACGCCGACATCAACACTTTGTTGGGGTGCCATAGGGGCGCGAATGGCGGTTTTATGCACAAAGAAGAGTCGGCCACAGCTGGTGGCGGTGGAAGGCGCGGCAGGACAAGTGGCGTGGGTGAAATAGGTGGTGAAGATGGTAGCGGAACGTGTTGGGGAGAGAGCGGCGACGAGGGTGCAGAAGACAGGGAGGATAATGATGCGCGGGGCGGCGAGAGGCAGGGTGGGTCCATAGTTGTGGCGCATGGACAAGCTGAGAGCTGGCGTAGCGAAGATGATGGTGAAGGCATCGTGTAATTGTGAGTATGTGAGATTGTGAGATTGTGGTAGTGCATGTGAAGAGAGAAAGAAGAGGCCGGGGTATTGAAGAGAAAAGAGGAGGAAGAGAAGACTGGGTCAAAAGACCAAAAGCCAACAAAAAGAAAATATTTTTTTTTTATCGTAAACGGCAGGAGCAAACGACGGCGACAAGACACCTTCCTTTTCAGTTTCTAGGCAAGCATTGGAGTTGAGGACAAAATGATCCTTCCTTATTCAGACGATGACGAAATTGCGGTTGTTCGGCCGACAACCAGACGAAAGGGACGGGCAGAGAAATCCGTCAATATAGGACAACATGAACAAGAACCGGAGGGCTGCAGCTTAGGTCTAGGCAATAGTAGTCATTAAGGCCGACTCTTGTTTTGGGGGTCTTGATATTGTTATTGTCTGTAGCTCTACTCATACTTTTGGCTACTTGTCAGTATTTCTGGTGCTGGCGGTGTACATATATTTGAAGATCTTCCCCGGCAAAAAGTGCAAGACTTCAAATATACCGACTGAAGATGGGGGACGCAGGTGTCTACGCGAGATGACCTATTCCAATGGTCAAACTGGTCACAGAGCAACCGTGACTAGATTTGTGACTCATTTACAAGTAGCTGTAAGCTGTTGACTGTCCCCGGACAAACGTCCAGACCCTGTTGACTAGGTTCAGTAGGGGCATGTGTAATAAATAAATGACTAGATTGGATATCACTGAAGCAAAGAGTCATTGGACTGATTTGTTCCTGTCATTGTTTGTGGGGTTGAGGAATAAACATTGCCTATTATTCGAATCCGGTGAGCGTTGAGAACCCTTGGGGACAAACCCTGATAGACTTTGTGGCGTTCAATAGTGTCTGTGGCGCTAAAGCATGGTGGGGATGACTCCACAGTAGACGTCAACAAAGCGACAGGCTTTTGGCGCTTGCAAAAACAGCACAGCACCATTCAAATGCTAAATAGGATCAAGCCCCCCTAAAAGCCCCTGAAGAAACCAAACAAGACGCTGCTATCCGAGCACTGTAGCTACCCCATTCCCACTATGATCAATGTTTCGTTGAGGAGCTGCTCCCCCTAAATCCTCAACACACCCCAGGCCTCTAGCCTTTTTCGTTTCGCCTTCCTTGTTATCTTTCTGTCTTCATTTTATGCATGCCTCGGCTAGCCCTCCAGGCCTATCTCTTCTCTTACTGTCTCACACACTCTCTCGCCCGTCCCTATTATCCCATCCTTACTTTATTGATTTGCTCTAGCGTTGTCTTTTGACGTCACTCAATTCCGTCACAGCACAGCTTCTAAACCCCTCTGCCCCCCCCCACTAAGCCCGACTGAAATACCGCACCCAATAGGCCGTCGCCGTCCCCCACCCCACCCAGCTCGGCCATCCCACCATCGCACTGTTCTACCACTATGACATCGCTACCACCATCGACTCCATACTCACCCACTGAGTTAGCCCGGCTTTATCCGTCCTCTCTCGCATTACAACAAGTCCATATCTTCCTTCGCCATGGCGAACGCACGCCTGTGAAGCCGCGCTTCGCTCATCTCAACCATCCCTCACTATGGCCCTACTGCCGATATGCACGCACTATCCGTGCCGCAATCAGCCTTCCATCACCTACATCTGCTCCGGGATCTGAGCCACTTACAACGGACTTCCAATGGCAGCGCAAATTCCACACGCTCTCTACTCTCGACGATTCATTCCAGCCACATCCGACAGTTGCCGGAGCTCCACGTGAGGATCTCTGCGCTCCTGGGACCCTAACTGATGCGGGCCGCGCCAGCACCCATGCTCTCGGCACACACTTACGCCAGTTATACGTGACTAGTTTGGGCTTTCTGTCTCCACGGCTTAATCATGCGGGTGACTTAGCACTACGCAGCACTAGTGTGCCACGCGCTCTTGAGTCTCTCCAGCATGTTGTCGCAGGACTCTACCCACCTTCCCAGCGTGCTCCAGACTTGCCACCGTTCTCAATTGCACAGGCGGCACCGGGCGCCGAGACGCTGGTACCTAATAATGTTAGTTGTGCTAGGCTACGTCAGCTATTCGCGGCCTTCAGCGCACGCGCCGCACAGCGGTGGGACGCATCGGCCTCTGCTGAAAAAGTACATATGCAACTAGAGCGACATCTTGTGGGATCAGCCGATACGCGCGACTCTGTGCGCATCGGCATAGCGTCTCGCCCTTCAGCCCTCGGTGTTTTAGACACCATCAATGCAAGTCGCGCTGAGGGCACAGGGGCTTCCACGCGTCTGCCGCGAGAGTTCTATCACCCAGATGTGCTGACTGGCCTCGAAGCAGCGGGTATTGAAGAATGGTTTTCATTATATTCCGAGAGCGCTGAGGCACGGCGGCTTGCGTCAGGCCCACTGCTGGGTGACGTGGTAGAAGCACTAGTGCGCTCAGCTGAGGGCGAGCCAGCAACAGCAGACATGGGCGCCGCAGACCTACACAACAACAGCCAGCATGTTCTCGGGCCCCAAATCACTCTCAATGGGTGTCACGATACCACGCTTGGTGCACTTCTCAGTTCTCTTGGAGCATTTGATGGGCGCTGGCCTCCGTTCACAAGCCACGTTGCTGTGGAGCTATTCCGCGCAGCTGACCAGCCGGCACCAAAGCCGTGGACCCAGGGTAGCGGCTGGCTAGCGGCAGCAGGAATAGGCGGCAGTGTAGAACGGATCGGACGCTCACCGACATCGCAACTAGTAGGTGCACAGAAGAAAATGCTAGACGGCTACTTTGTGCGCTTGAGGTACAATGATCGATCAGTTGTGGTTCCAGGATGCAAGGCTCCTAATAAGCATTTGCCAGGCGACGAGTCGTTTTGCACGCTGGTGAGTCAACTAGTTGTGGGTTTGCATCATGCCAATCTTTGTAATTTGTCTTGCTAACAAAGCTTTTTTCTCTGTGTGTTATATATAGGCCGCATTCAAGGAAATTGTTGACAACATCACGCCACGCCATTGGAAAGCGGAGTGTGAGAGCAATCTCGATCAACCGCCCATTCCGAGTAAACCTGAGCCAGCAGGTTACTAGACAAGCTTCTTTCTAGTCTGTGATTTCTTGACGGGATATCAATGCTGCATGTTACCCATCCATCTATATACTAGCATCTCTGCAGCCTCATTTACATTGTCTTTGTCTTTACCAGACTCTTTATTTTTATTTTGGCGTCCATTGATACTCCAATCTCCATATTGCAGCTCTTTTTTTTTTGTGGTTGGACCATCCGTTCTCGATATCTCTTTCCATTATTATTCATGATCACAGTCAGTATAGCACACATAATAAATATAATAATGACATATATATAGATGACCAAGACGAGAAAAAAAAAAAAAAAAAGAAAAAAAAACTGAGGCTGCGCAATATAATTCGTGTAAAGAAGAAACGTAGATATATCAAAATAATAAATGGCAAATAATTCATGGCTTGGAACCAGGTCAACGTACATGACTAGTGATTAACCCCCAAATAGATTTCAAAAAATAAAATAAAAAGACAGGTAAATGTTGGGTAAAATAAATAACAAGATGGCAAAGGACACACAGAGAAAGGAAAAAGGATGAACAACAAGTTTGAAGTGAAAAAAAAAAAATATGAAGCAGGAGAAGGACAACAAAAAGGGAAGAAAGCCAGAAAGGTGCCGGGTGTAAAAAAAGAATACCCCGACGCCGGCCGATTATAAGGCTTAAAAGTATAGCAAGAGAATATAAAAGAAGCTTATGTAAAGCCACATTCAAATTTTGGCACTAGAATCGCCTGCCAACCCGGGCATCACATGGCCCATCTAGTTGGCAACCTCTTCTTCAACCCATCCATTCAGGCCACCCTGAATAGCCAGGCCAAAGCCAGTGCCCATGCCTCCGTAGCTGGCCTGATACTGGTGTCCACGACGTTCACCGCCTTCGGGACCACCAGAAGAGCCACCAACAGATCCAGGCGAGGCAACGCCATTCTCAAAGCCAGGCGCTAGAACAGGCAGACTGACAGCGCGGTTGTGTGAGCCACGCGAATTAGGGGCCAGTAGACCACCAATAGTGGTAGCGCCACCAGGAGCAGCAGATGTACCAGGGGCCACATTTCCGCCGAAGCCACCCTGCACGCCAGCCTCAAGAGTAGCCTCGTTGGGAGAGGACTGGGCTGTTCCAAAAAGAGCAGCTTGCTGAGCAGCTAAAGCCTGATGCTGCTGAACCTGCTGTGACTGCGCTTGGTGGGAGACATGGTGTAGGTACATGGTCAAGGGGTTGGCATTCTGAGCAAACAGCGTGGCGGTAGGTTGGGGCGAGGAGCTAGTTGCAGGAGAGCCACTTCCGTTCTGCGAATCACTACTGACAGGAGGAGGGGAGGCAACACTGTCTGTGTTAGGAGACTGACTAGCGCCAGCCTGTAGTTGGCGTGGAGCATTACCGCAACGGTCCTTGCCGAAATTGACCTTGAACTTCTTGTACTCTTCCTTGCTGCGAATAGCCTCAATGGCCTTGATAGCATTGGCAATGTTGGTGAAGTTAACAAAAGCGCAACTCTTTTCACGCAGAGCGTTGACTAGCTCAATCTCACCATACTCAGCGAAATCAGTGCGCAAACGCTCCTCGGTCCATGTCTCATCCAAATTACCAATGTACACATTACGCGAAGCACCTCCACTTACAGCCAAGGCAATGGCTGGAGGCAGAGCTCCAGAGTGCTTTCCCCAGCCAATTTTGAGACGGCGATTGTGGATCATCAATCCCTGTAGGTTGCTCAATGCATAGAACGATGCAGCAGCAGTGGGGTCAATGAAAGTAACAAAGCAAATGTGTTTATCAGGGATATAACGGACATGGTGCAAGAGACCACCACGGATGACGTTGCAGATCTCCTCAAGAGTGGTTTCTGGGTGGATATTGCCAAGGTAGATAGTACGGTTACCCAAATTGTTAATGCCACCAGCGGTAGTAGCAACTGCAGCAGCAGCAACAGACTGCTGAGCCAAAGCGCTTGAGATCATGTCGCGGTCAGCGCCAGTCAACATATGAGCATGGCCAGGAGCAATTCCCAAGTATTGAGCAGCGTTTTGCTGTTGAGTCTTCGAAACATACGCACAACGGTCCTTGCCATAGTAGACACGGCGGGGAGCCTGCCACTTAGCTTCCTGAGGCAGCTGAGAAACGGCCTTGACGGCGTTGGCAATAGACAAGTAATGCACAAAGGCAATGTTCTTTTCCTTGACATACTTGACCATGTCAACAGGACCAAACTTGCTCATGTCCTCACGAATCTCTTCCTCAGTTACCTCCTCAGGTAGGTTGCCCAGATAAACGTTACGCGAAGCGCCAGACTGCTGAACAGCTAGGGCTACAGAGGTGGGAACTTGTGAGGGCTTACCCCAACCAACTTTGATATCCTGACCCTGAATGCACAACTTTTTCAGAATGGCATCGGAGTGGAAATGAGTGGCAGAGCTAGCATCCAAAAAGGAGATGAAGGCGCAGTTCTTGTCAGGCAGAAGACGCACAGACTCGATCTGTCCGCTCCGGACGTGGTTCAGAATTTCCTCCGCAGGGGTATCGGAGGGTATGTTTCCCAAGTAGACAGTGCGACTATTTCCAGCTGCAGAAGTGGTTGAAATAGAAACGGGCGAGGTAGGCTGGGCAGACATGGGATTGTAAGAGCCAGAAGGCGACTGAGCGTTGAAAAACTGGGGGGCACCGTAGGATGAGGGTGAGACCAGAGTCTGAAAAGCCTGAGGGGACAGCGTCTGAGGTACCGGGCTGGTCAGGCCGTTAACAGCCTGCTGTTGTTGCTGCTGCTGGAAGTTGAGGTTCTGGAACTGGGGACTAGCAAAGCTAGCAGGAGTTCCGGGCTGGAAGGGACTTCCAAGGAGCAGCTGCGATGGCAGCAGTGGCGTGAACTGCATGTCGAAGGCAGTGCCAGGGGTGGTCAGGTCGTTGGGATTGATAGCCTGGGCTGGCTGGGCCAACGACTGAGTGTTGATGGTAGGGACAGTAGTGCCCCGGCGTGGAAGACGCTCGGTGAAGCTGGGTACATTAGAGGCGAAGGCGCCGTGGGAAAATCCAGTCTCGGAGGTAGACGGCTTGGAGGCGTGGCCAAACCGAGGACCGGCATTCTGGCTTGCGAGATCTTGCATACTGCTGATCAAGACAGAATGGTGGAGAGATAAGCGAACGGTGTCAGAATGAATTGAATGGGAAATTTAAGCCGAGAAAAACAATGTATATGGCAATAAGACAGAAACAAAGCTTCGATTACGAAGGAAAAGAAAAGAAGAAAAAAAAGTATAGAAAAAAAAAGGTATGTGTTTTTAACGGAAATAGAAGAAGAACAAGTTGGTCAGGCAGAACAAATAACTGCAAGAGCCAGCGAACCAAGTCAACAGCGCACGAAATAGGGCGATATGAGACGGCAAAAAAAGGGGGGACGAACAAGAAGCGAAAGTTGAAGCTTAGGAGTTATGACAACAAAATGCTTGAAGTTTAATTCGCGGGTATAGACGAAGAGAAGAAATGCGAGACGATATGCAATAGATTTGGAGGAAGCGGAGAGAAGAAGAGAAAGAAAGGATAAAAAAAGATGTATATACCGCGTAGTCAACAACAGTTAGACTCGGGAAGAAATAAAGAAATGAAAAAGGACGAGGAAGAAGAGAAGAGGACCAAGGCGATTGACGATGACTTGGTCCAAGTTGAAAGGGAAGGAGGAAGAGGGTAGAAACTTGGCCGTAAGAGAAAGAAAGGAAACAAGAAGAAAACGACAAAAAAAGAAGAAAAAGAAAAGAAAAAAAGAAGAAATAGTAGAAATGAATGGGAAGAAGGATAAAAAGGGAAAACCCCAGACCTGGATGAAGATGCAGGAGAGAAGTGAAGGAGATGCGGTGAGGTTTTAAAGAAGGAGAGGATAGATTGCAGAGATCGAAGAAAAGGGCAAAAGTGGGGCAGACGGCCAGGCAAGGGCCTCTAGAGACTTGGTGAAAAGGGTCGAGAAGAAGGAAGGCGCAAACAAGAGGAGTAGAAAAGGATAAAAAATTAAAAAAATTAAAAAGGATAAAATGACGAGAAGAGCATGAGCCTCCAAACAAGAGGAAGGAGGATACACGGCAACTACAAGGAGGGGAAGAGCAGAGTCTGGGATAAAGGGTAAGCCACTCCTCTCACACTCTCATCCTCTCTCCTAAAAGGATAAAAAAGGATAAGAGCCAAGATTCAAGATGACACGCACCCTTTTCAATAGGCAGGGCAAGAACATGAATCTGCAAGGAGGTTTATGTAAGGTAAGGAAGGGTTTGCTATGGTTGTATGTGCTGCGAAGGGGCGGCGCGTTGTAATGTAAGCCAATCTAGTAGCGAGCAATGCGACGGGGGAAGGAGCATAGAGTTAAGCTGAGCAGTAGCCCTTTTTGCGCATTCAACGGACCGAAAGATAATACAGCTTCATTTTATCACCTAGTGTTGCATTGATTTTCTATTGCCTGCATGTCCCATCCAGTCTTAGCCTCTTAATTCCTTTCCTATTAATTTCTTCACATTTCCATGTTGTTTTTCTTGCTCGCAGTTGCAGCAAAGAATAAGAGCTTGCATTCGACCAAAAAAAAAAAAAAAAAAAAAAAAGAAGAAGAGAGGACCAAAAAGTGCTAAAAGCCGACGACCATTCTGCTGTACGAGTATACGGGCAGGGGCGGAGGGGCTAGAACATAAAAAAGAGTGGGAAAGGAATGGAAGGGGAGGAAAGAAAGAAGGAGGGAGAATAAGGAAGAACGGAAAAAAAAAAAGAAAAAAAAAAAAAAACATGATACAGGGGTTCATTTATTTATCCTTGCTTGCCCTTGAGCCCCAAAAAAAAAAGAAGCAAAGCTGAAGCAAGGTAGAAAGGAGGAAGGGCAAAACGACGAAATGAGGGAAAGCGAGCAAGTATGTGCAGAACCAAGTATGATCGAGGTTGAGGCACTGTTGGGGTTTACAGCAAACAGAAAATGGGGGCAAGAAAAAGCAGCAAACTAGCAAGCGGATAAACCGGCAACTTGAGGGACAAAGCTCGCTCCGCTCAGAAGGAAGGAGCAAACAGTGTCTCCCAAACAGCAGTGGTAAGAACATGGGGGGATATTACCTGTTTTGTGAGAACATGACTTTCCTTTCAGGTCACTAATAGAAAGACAGAAAGAAGCGGAAGCAAAAACAGGCGAAGCATAGACAAAAGGAAAAAAAAAAAGAAAAAAAAAATAAATGAGAAAAGAACCAAAAAAAAGAAGAAAAGAAGAGAAAAAAAAAAGCTTGACCTTTTTTTTTTCCCCTCCTTCTTCGCTTCCTCCCTTTTCAGGGGAAATATAAAATACAAAGAGGAAGGAAGCTCTGTGGCTATGGCTTGTTTCTTCTTTTTCCTTTGGTCTGTTCTTTTTCTTGGCTCTTGCCTTAAATTTCAATTCCAGACTTCTCTTTCTTTGTCTAATTCTTTTTTAGCAGGCACGAGGAAGAACAAAGAAAGCGTAAGGGCCGGGAAGAAGAAGCAAAATGAAGAAGACGCCCAGTGTCAATGCCAGTGCCAGAGTGGGAGGAACCTTATAGGGACTCAAGGCCTCTAGTGCCTGTATACCAGCGAGCCCAGGTTCTCCTCAGGACGAAGATGCGGAGGATACAGCATGACCGTGGCGGTCGGTGATCACAGGGGAAAAAAGACGCTTGCAGAGCTGGGCAGTGTTTTATCATGCAGGTGGGTGCACATTTCAGTAGCCTCTTGTAGCTCGGATCAAGGAAATAAATATTTATTTCTTGTTCAAAATGTCTTGTGCTGATGTTGATCTCTCCAGCTTAACCCTGAGCTAGTCTAGTAAGTTAGCTGGCCTTGGTTAGCCTGGGCTGTATGTGGACCATATAATTTCTAAGATTAGAAAAACCTTGGGTCCGCCTCATCGCTCTTGTTCCCTTGTTCCTGAAGGGGTAAGAAAGGGGAGGTTTTTAGTTAGTATTGCAATCTATTTGTTTGGTTCTTCCCTTCCATCTTTGAAGCCTATTTATTAATTTTGTACGTTGAAGGGGCAAGGTATGAGGAGGAGGGATGGGGCTTCCTCCTAGAGTGCTGCCACTACAGATGTAGCAAGGAAACAAAAGTCAGCCAACTAGCTACACAGGCTTCCTCTCTAGAAGCCGCTGATTCATGTTTTGTCCTTATTTTGAGCCCGACGGACCTAAAAAAAGACAGAAGCGGGAGAGCACAATGACCCGGAAACACAACATATCCATCTATCTCTTCTCTCCTCGCTAGAAACCCAATCTGATCCCCTTGCTTGTCATCGCTATTTACTGCGTCTTCCACTTAAGGAAATACACAGCACACAACAAGAGACACCAAGTAAAAAAGCCGTGGATGGGGTGCATCTGGGGGAGGGACAAGACAGTCAATGCAGGAACAAGGACGGGTAGGTGCACACAGGGGGTAGGATATCAAGGGACCAGTGCTGTCGCCTGTCTGCAGCTGTTCACAGCTGACTGATGACTAACAGCCCGGACTCTCTACGGCTAATCAATCACCTTTTGACATCGCAATAACGGGGTTTCCGTGTCTAGACAAGTCAGCAAAGCAAGGTGTATCCAACCCTAAATGAGAGTTGTACTGACCGGCCTTCCGCTTACAAATCAGGGTATTGATTAGCACCTGATGTCCGCTTTTCCCCACCTGATACCATTGGTGATGTAAGATCCGGCTGCTATGCAACGTCAGATTCGCTGTCTTTAAAGGTACGACAAGCCAGTACATTGACGCCTAAATACTTAGTTTTTAATAAAACTTTTCTCTCCGATAGCTTCCTCTGTCGTTATTTTGATTCACACAATTGTCTTTACTATTCCGTTTTCAACATGTCGCATCTTAAGTACTACGCCTACGAGGGCGTCGGAGTGAACAACAAAAATAAGTTTTGGTACAACCAAGCTGTCCGTGTCGGCGACCGGATTGAGTGTGCGGGCCAAGGTAAGCAAGCAGCAAAAGCAGATATGTTGTTTGGAATGACTAGGCCGATTTGGGACGAATATGACCTAGAAAAACACGATATCGTTCTAGAACTCACCGTGTGCATTTCATAACGTTGACTCTCCTCCTCTAGGCGGTTGGGACCCGATGACTGGGGTCTACAAAACTGAAATCAATGCACAAATTGACCAGGCCTTTGCCAACGTTGAACGCTGCCTGCGTGATGCTGGAGGCACTGGTTGGCAGCAAGTCTACCGTGTTAACTCATACCATTTGCCACTGAACAATGAGGCATTAGATGTTATGGTGCGCAATTTCAAAAAGTACATGCCCGACCATCAACCCATTTGGACTTGTGTTGGCGTCACACGTTTGGGCGACGATGATATGCGTGTTGAGATTGAAGTTGTAGCACATGATCCGGAGGGGGCGGCGGCTGCTGCTGCTGAAAAGAATTAGGCTAGAGATAAAGGGGGTTAGGTAGGTTTGCGAAGTGGTAATCTCCCGATTGGAGCAAAAGAATAATAATTTAAGAAAAAAAAAAAAGAAACTCTATTACATTTATCGCCCTGTAGCTTCTCACCCTTTTCCATGCGCTTTTTCCTTATCGAATCTCGCATCTAAGGCTTGCACCGACCCATGAATCTGGGATACAAGCAAGTTGTTCGAACCGTGTGCTGGTTACCCATCCATGCTAGGAAGCGCTCGAGACCAAGACCGTAGCCACCATGAGGCGAGGTGCCGTACCTACAAAAATAGATCTTTGGTTAGCTAGTGCTTCGTTAAGACAGAATGGTAGGAGGAAAAAATAACTTACTTGCGCTGGTCAGTGTACCAGTAGTAGTCCTTTGCCGGAATACCCTGTTTCTCATAGGCAGCCAACAATTCGTTGTAGTCCTCCATTCTCATGGAACCACCAACAATCTCGCCAACACCCGGCATCAGCACGTCAACGCTCTCAGTAACACGCGGATCCTGAGGGTCCTTCTTCATGTAGAAGGCCTTGATTTCAACGGGGAAGTGCGTCAAAAAGATGGGTCGGTTGATGATATCTGTCATACGGCGTTCGGCAGCCTCGGCAATGTCGTCGCCGAAGACATGTGGCTTGCCTTCCTCGTTCAGAATCGGCGGGTCCTGAGCGTTGAGCCAATCGATAGCATCCGTGTATTTCATGCGAAGGAAGGGCATGGAGGGTTTGACAAAGCCTGGGTTGAGTTCTTTGAGTGCAGCATTAGCCACGGGATCAGCTAGCACGGTGTCAATGATACGGCTAATGATATCTTCGATATGGTTCAGCATGTCCTCAAAAGTGATAAAGTCCAGTTCGGCTTCGACATGCGTGTACTCGCTGAGATGGCGGCGCGTCAGCGACTTTTCCGCACGGAATGACTTTTCAATGCAGTAGACAGAGCCCAAGCTGGGAAGGACGGTCTCAAGATATAGCTGCGACGACTGGGTCAGATAGGCCTGTTCTTCGTAGTACGGCAGACTGAAAAGTGTGGCACCACCCTCACATTGGGTCTGGACTAGAGCTGGAGGCGAAACCTTGGTGATTTCCAGGTCCCGGTAAGCCTTGACAAAGGCCCACTCCACAGCAGCACGCAGCTTCATGATGGAGGCGGCGTTGTCGCCACGCAGCACTAGATGGCGGTTGTCCAGCATGGCAGCGTCCCACTGGTTCTGGGCGGCTGAGACCTTGTTGGTGATAGCGTCATCATCAGAGGGAGAAGCACCAATAACCTCGTAGTAATCGACGTGCAGCTCGCGGTTATCGGGGGCAGTTTGGCCTTCAGGAACTTTTTTCAGCTCTCCGTAAAGGGCTAGAGATGTACCAATAGCAAATGTCAGGGCATCATAGGTCTGTGTCAGCTGACCAGCTGGCAAAATGCATTGTAGGTGGCCGTAACCATCGATGAGGGTAATAAAGGTGGCATTCTTCTGGGGACGCAGACGGTGGATGCGACCATATACCTTGACACGGGTGCCCTTGTTGTTGGCGTCGCCAAGGGTAATGTCCTTCCGGTTAATTTTGATGCACTGGGCCTTGGGGAGGGACTCGTCCTCCTTGAGTACAATCTTTTTGGCAGCATCAAGATTCTGCTCGCGGGCTTTGCGGCGCTCGTCCTCCTCGGCCGCGACTTTGGCAGCACGGGCCAGCTTTTTCTTGTGCTGATCAACGGCAGCCACAGCCTTTTTGATGGCGCTCTTAGCCGGCTCCTTCCAAGCCAGACGGGCAGACTCATCTTGGCCAGCCTCCAGAGCGCCGGTCTGAGATGCACGAATCAAGTACTTGCTCGAGGTCTGCTCGATGTTCTGGATGTAGGCAAAAGCCAACGACTTATAGGGCTTGGCTTCGGAGCCGTTAGCGTCTGGGACATTGTCGACACCGACATCAGTGTCGATGTAAGTCACAGCGTCCTTGGTGCGATCGACTAGATCTGCCATTGCGCAAGATGTATGTTTTGTAGATGGGGGATTAGAGGGAGAGGGAGAGAGAGAGAGTGGGAGTGGGGGTTGACGCGAAGTCAAATATGTGAAAGTAGATCGGGGGGGGGCGGTGGCGATCGATCGAATGGCGAAGATGGATGAGGCCCGAGATAGAGGGTTCGACTGGCTGAGACCAACGATTAGTCGAGATCAGGATGAGAGGGGAGACGGTAGGTAGCCAGAAAGAGAGGAGAGAGAGAGAGAGAGAGAGAGAGAGAGAAAGAGAGCTTCTTCAGTGAGGAAGTCGGTACAAAGAAGTGGGGTCTTGCACTAGGAAATACAAAGATAACCCGGGGTTAATAGAGGGTGAGTCACAAAAGAGTCAAGGAGCTGTAAAAAGGGTTTCAACTGATAAGACAAAAAGGAAAGAAAATAGAAAAAAAAACAAGTAATAAAAGACCTGAGAAAATCTAGGCGATTAGAGCAATGGGGGTAGAAGGAGGAGTGCACATTATCTTGGTACATTCATTTAGTCTTCAGTCTTCACGTCATACTCTATGGTAGCTACTGATAAGGGAAGGAGCGAAAACTTGCTATGACCCCTCCATGACGCTTGGGGATTGGCAAACCGAACCCTAACAAACAAATAACTATATATTAACCCTGGGTATAATGATGCTAATTTCCCCTGCGTGTTATGCGTGTCATCGTGGATTAAGTGTGTTGTTCCTCTACCCTACTCATCTACTGGGCCATAGGAAAACTCATCATGCCATTGAATGTATCCCAGTTGCGAACGAGAAGTCCTCTTAAATCAGGGTCCTTGAGATGCTTGCAATCGGCCCCGTGGTTGTGCTTGTTCCAACCCTCGATTTGGCAGGTCTGGTGATAGATGGTATGGGATTAGTAACTAGCTTGGACATCATCAGAAAGATTAGTGTTTTACCTTGTTGCAATACCAAAAAGAAAGACACTTGGAGCATCGGTTAAGAGTCGCTGCTTTCTTTTCGCACCCGTGACACTTTCTGACACCATCAAGCTCAAGTGAAAACTCCTGCACTTTGTTACTGAGACTGTTGATCTTTTTCATCGATAGAGAAAATATCTAGAATTATAGTCAGTTAGCAAATGTACCCCAAAATGACACTGTTTTTAGAGTGACCCCTCACCTTGAACATTTGCGGATTCTCTAGACGAATGCCAGCCCTGCCATCCATGAATAAATGAAACACTGGATACAGAACAGCGATCGTGTCTCCAATCTTTGTATGGGGATTCTCAACCTCGAGGCCGCGGCTAGGAGTGTGGAAGAAAACTGAGATAATAGAACCGTCAAGATCCTCAACTTGAAAGTAAAGACGAAAAATATTGTTAAAGGCAGTAATGCTTCCTAGGAAGCACCAGTGGCGTAGCGGACGCAAGGCATGCTTCCTGGTGCCCTTATAAAAGTCAGGCTCAAAAGTGTGCTCATGTGGAAGATCTAAAAAGGAGGAAAAGCAGCTTTGAATAGCCGCCTTGTTTCCTTTTCTCCAAAGCCATTTTTCAAAGGCATCTGGCTCAAGCCCGGTAGGGATGTCTGCAAGGCTCGTCATCCACTGTCTCGACATGCCGCATGACTTGAAGATATATGGGTTTAACAGCATAGCTTGGGCTTTAAGAAACATCGGGCTGTCTTGACCTGCTATTTCTTTCCAAATAGTGGCAGCCCTTTCACGAAAGACATATCCGCGAGCGAAGTCACTATTGGCAATAGCGGTATCGGCAGCTTTGGAATAGAGCCCAGGATGAGTGAAGATTTCCGGATTTTTCTCCTTGACCAGCTGAATAAGGCGTTCTAACTGACGGAGAACAGAAACAGGCGTTTCTAGAGTTATTTTTATGGAGCTTCCCATGGCAACGTCATACAAGCACATGATTTTCCTTAGTGTTTTATCATGACGACGACTCTGTTCCGGCGGTAGAGAACAGAAACGGCATGAGCATATGAACTTGAAATGTTCCAACAAATGATTCAGTCTTTCTTCACGGAGCCAGAAGTTAGAGGTATAGCTGATTGTAATTTCTTCGCCTTTGTCAATATCTTTCAGTGCATGGCCGTTCATTAACTGTGTATTCTCGTTCCAGGAGAGTACCGTGTTGTGGTCACAGGAATGGTTGATACGGCATGCATCTAAGCAGATGACGCCGATATCTTGAGAGTCACCACAAGGCAGGCAGTTAGTACGAAGTATACCCATATATTGCTCAATATCATTGTTGTACACATATGTGCTATGTAGAGCTAAAAAGCCCTTGCGATGGTTTTCGCTAAGCGCCTCGACTAATCGTTGAATTGATGATGACAGAGACTTGTTCAATCGTCCAGAGATCATGAGAATGGGCTTTTCGGAGAGCAACCGTGTTCCCTTTGTGATCTTTTCCGTGGCAATCAGGCCTTTGCCCTTGCCTTTGATATCCTGTATTTCATACAGCATCGTGGGCGGATGGGGTGCGGTCAAGAAGTTTCCCATATCAAATCCGTATCTGCGTGTAATTTTGCTTTGAGTTCATGTGTAGCTAGAGCTCAACATGGGAAAGAAGACATGATGACTCTGAAAAGTAAAATTTTATCGCATGCGACTGGGAGGCTAGGCAACCAACAATCAAAGATGCTATGTTGATTAGTAAACTACTTTAATCTATAGATCAATATGTGCCTACGGCAAGCAGCCTTGAAATTGGTAAAATAATAAACAAGCGAAGGGGTTGGGTCCAACTAAGCTATAGAAGGTAGAATAATGCACATCCGCTTCATATAAAACAGACAGGTGAAGTGATAAATTGGTTGGTTTGTGATCTGGCTGTGTGTTACTTGGTCGTTATGTTGAGCCCACAAATACCCATATTGTGCAACCCAACTACCGCCCCTCCCCTTATTAGGCCAGACGCAGCACATAGTGACGTCCAGTTCTATGATTTTATCTGTACATACATACATGAGTTGCTGGTATGAGAAACTTCAAAAGTTGATGCTGATAGTTCTCCATGTTTTCGGGCTCTATACTTTGTTTACAATTATGGTTTCGCGTGAATTGCGTCTATGCTATATCTTAGAAATCTAGAGCTAATCGGGCGACAACAGAACCATACACGATGCACAGCATTTATGGCAGCATGAATAAAGGTACATGATTGCACGGGGCGGATAGTTTGATTGGTATGATTCGGATTTATGTAGGTGGACTGTTGTCTGGCCTCATAATTCTGGTAATGGGATGGTGTACAACATGACAAGTAATACGACCAGTTGGTGTGTAAGATGATTATATCCGGGAGAAGTGTGAAATTTTAACTATATAAAGACCAATCTAGATCACATTTTCCTTTCGCCGATCATTTCTCTTTAGCGTACCCAGTCTCCCTCAACTCCTGTGGCGGATCAAGTCTGCATTTCTTCATATACGCGTGGAAGTAAAGCGTGGGTTTCCGTAGCGGCAATCCAATCTCTATTTTGCCCTCACCTTTAAAGGCCCAGCACCCGGAAACTGCCGATTTATCTCATCTTGAGTCCGAAACAGAATGTCACCATTTCCAGTGTCTACACCCACCAACGGGAACCCAGATTCCGGAGAAGCCAAAGCTAGCGCTATCACGGACAAGGCCAACAACAACCTACCAAGCACGCTATACCGACCATTGGCTGACACGACTATTGACTCACGCCTTGCTCCACCGCCCCGAGATCCCGTAACACTTGCTGATGTTCGCCGTTTGTGGCCCACCCCGCCCATTCCTGTATTTATTTATGGATCGTTGCGAGACCCTGACATCTTGCAGATGGCCTCCGGACTATCACAGCCACCAGAGTTGAGGCCTGCATTAATCAGAGGTTTCGAATCAATGATGTGGACCGTGTTTCCATCGGCGATTGCCTGTGAACAGAAAAGCGCAGACACCGGACAAGAGTCGAGCGACTCAGTCATTTATGGTTCTTGCTTTGATGCTTCTTGCCACTCTTTGATCGCCGAGTTATCCGCCTACGAGGGTCCGACGTATTCCATGTCACTATGCACTATTGAACTATTCCAGACGAAAGACTCTACCGATGTGCTTTCCCAGTCAACGGCCAAATGCTGTTCGGACAGAGACCAGGGACAGCCACCCCGTAAATCGCTTGTTCGCGGACTCGTTTTCGTGGCTGCACACAACACACCCGTAAAAAAGGGTACGTTTGACCTGATCCGCTGGCAGCAAGTCAGCAAGCAGGCAACTATCATGCGGCTTGTGAATGAACTCGCAGCAAGCCCCCAGCCCATCTCACCATTCCTGCGACAAGTGGCAACCTTAACAATTGCCCATCGCAGCGCTCCCCCAGCCAAAACGCACAAATTTAGCCTATATAGGGAATACCAATCTCGAAAACACCGCTCTGAAGACGTCAGCTAAGGCACTACACGGCCGAGACCGAGTTAAACGATTGACAAAAGGCTGATAAGATTGCCACGAAATGCCAAAGGCAAGAATAGTGTAGGGATGCATCTATGCATCTATGCCTAGGACTGTGAACTTCAAGCACAATAAGCTGCTGAGACTTTATGTACTTAATGGAGAGATCGAGAGTGATAGCCCATGCAAATGCATATACGCACTTGTTAATATTGGGATTATCGGGATGTTGCAATGACGATACAAAGCTGTGTTGGCGAATGATCAAAAGTTCACGTCTGGACGACAAACAAACCGAGCGGCAGAATATGTGATTCCATCCCAAGGCAGGAGAGGAATGGATTAGATTAGACGAGAGTTTGACAGTAGTTTGTCTAGATTTTACTTTCGTGGGAATAAAGCTTTAGAACCTCAGACAGACACGGGTATAGTTAAAGCTAAACACTAGCTGAGCCAGTCAAGGCAAATGCTTCTGGTCAAGTTTATACTTAATGCTGATTTCAAGACCTAGTTTAGTCATGGATCACATGTTACGGAATTTAAGGAGAGCAACAAGATAAGAAAGCCAAGCAAGAAAAAAAAAAGAAGAAGTTTAAAATGAAAGAGATGAAAGTGGGGTATCGAAGCCATGGGAGTTGTCGTTGGAGGAGGGGTCATTGTCGTCATCGAAGTCCGGGGCTGGTTGCAGTGGCAGTTAATAAAGATAGGGGAAGAGAGAAGATGCGTGGTGGGCATGACTGCAAGCTAACAAACACGGGGGGAAAGAAAAGGATATGGGGGAGAACCAGAGCCAGCAACGAAATCGGAGTGAGAAGAAAAGCATAGAAACAACAGCAAACAAAAACACAACACAAACATAAAGTCAAAGAAAGCATCACAAACAAAAAGACAAAGACGCGGGCAGAAAAAGAAAAAGAGGAAAAAAAAAAAAAAAAAAAAAGAGAAAAAGTAGAAGAAGCAAAGTAGCGCAGAGCCAGGCGCAATAAGGAAAGCAGAAGATAGGCTTTTTGGTTGGGCGATAATTTAAAGAAGACAACAATGTAGCAAGAACTTGAGAGAGACAAAAAAGATGTACGAGGGAATTGAACTCCCCCGAGTTTCCTGTTGGCATGAGGAAAAAAAGGGGGAAATCATCTCATCCATCTATCTCTCTGACTCTCATTCGCAGTGGTCTGGCTGCGGATGCCATTGTTTTTGTCGTCGTCGTCGCCGGCAGCAGCAGCGAAAGTCTACAGGATCGCGCACCTATGCTGCCTCTTCTTAGGGGTCGGAGGCTCGAGGGCAGCAACGATAGCCTATGAATAAGAGAGAAAGAGCATCAGAAGTGAACAGCAAGTATAAAAGGCAGCAAAGCCATAAAGGAAGGAGGGGAAAATGGAAACTCACCTCGTCAAACACGTCCTTCAATTTATATTGAGTCAAAGCACTGCACTCGACGTACTTTACAGCACCCAAATTTTTGGCCATTATCTCGGCGTCTTCACGCTTAACGGGCTCACGATCTTGCTTAGCTAGCTTAGAACGAACACTGCTATCATTTCTCAAGTCGACCTGGGTGCCAACAACCAGGCAGGGCACGCCAGGGCAGTGGTGGTGAACTTCGGGGAACCATTTTTCGCGAACGTTTTCAAAGGAGGCGGGTGATGTGACGCTGAAGCAAACGAGGAAGACATCACTTTGGGGATAAGAAAGGGGGCGGAGACGGTCGTAATCTTCCTGTCCGGCGGTATCAAATAGACCGAGCGTGTAGGGCTCGTCGCCAATCCTTTAGGAAGGGGAGTCAGTCAGAGGTTTGAGGCTGGGAATGGATGAAAATGGAAGTAGGAGTAGACTGAACAAAAGGCGATACTTACATGACAGTCACTGCATAATTATCAAATACAGTGGGGACATATTCGGAGGGGAACTTGTTGGTAGTGTAGCTGATGAGTAGACACGTCTTACCAACAGCACCATCGCCAACGACGACACACCTAGAGGTGGGAAATATTAGCAAGAGCTAGAAAAGCAAAGGGGAAGGGAAAGGGGGAGAGGGGTGAAGCTGGTGATAGAATTTGAAAATTTGCGTCACAGCTACAGTGTGTAGTGATGTGATGATGGTGATTACGGCTGCTACTCCTATCCCGCTGCCGCCTCCTATCTCCTTGGTGGTGGTAACATCCCCTGTCGATCCCTTGTTGGGGAGAGATAAGATCAAGCTGAAGCCTTGAGTGTTTCGTATAGACGGCTGAGAGAAACTTGGGGCAAAAGACGGTCGCGGCTATTCAAAAAGGGGGATAAACAGGGAAATACTGTGATAGCGCGGCGGATGGTGTATAGTTTGAGGGGACCATGGTAGTATTTGGCAAGACATATAGCGAGCGAGAGAGATAGTCGTGATGGAAGGGTGGAGGAGACATGGCGTAATGTAGGATGATAGGCGAGGACAACAGATAAGGGAGTCTATGTCAAAAGAGACGTCGAGTAGTGACGACAGATTGCCAGGCCGAGGGATTGTCAAGACATTGTAGGCAGCAGCGAGAGATGGAGATAGTGGTGGCACGGAACGGAGAAGGGGGAACGGAGCCGAGAACGGAACGGGGGGAAGGGCGACAGAAAGATATAGACGTACTTGATAGTGGGAACAACCATGGTGGACGAAAGTCGATTCGAGCTTTTTTTCTTTTTCAAGATTTGAAAGTGTGCACTGTCCGCAGCAAAGAAAAGAAAACAAGGCCGAATAAAAAGAATAAAATAAGGGGAGCGAGACGACTTTCAAAGGGTCACGAGCCTTAGGGCGTTGCCGTTGCTATACAAGAAAGAAATAGGATGGACGACTCGTAGACACGATGAGAAACTGCCAGAGAAATAAAGACAACAGAAGAATTTCTTAGGAAGAAAAGAAACAGTTTGGATACCGAGAAGATTTTGGGTGATATTGTTCGATTTGGTGAATGAAGCAAAATAATAAAATAAAAAGCCAAAAATAAAAGAAGGCAAAACAGAGAAAAAGAAAGAGAGAAAAAAAGTGAACAGAGAAGAGAGAAGAAGAGAGGGAGAAGGAAAGCTAAGCTGCCAACAGAAAAGTGGAGACTCCAAACAAGAGGAGGGACAGAGAGCTCAGTGAAGAATAAGTGGAGAACAACTCGAGAGCTCTGAACAAAAGAAAAAGAGTGGAGTTTAGCAAACAGCGTGGGATCCCTAATACTTTGCTAGCTAAGCTTGCTTGCCTGCCTTCTTCCCTGCCTTCTTCCCTTTTTTCCTTCTCGTTCAACCTCCTGCTTTACTGCTGTCAGGCTCGGCCAGCCAAGGAAAAAAAAGGAAGGAAGCTTGCAGAACATACAGAAAAATAGGGCTATAGTTCCCAAGAGCTGATTGGTTGAGTAGGGCAAGAGACAGGAGACAAGACAGCTGGCAGATATGCAGCCATGCAGGGTTACCAACCCTTGTACGATGAGAAACAAAGGGTTGGTGGCATCACGTGACGGGACAAACGCCCTAAACTGGAGTTTTTTTCTCGGCTTCGTGCTATCCGGGCCAGGAGGACCGGAATATTCAAGGAGAAGACGAGACACGAGAAAGACCAGGAACTGAGGGGATCTAGGGGCCCAAGAAGGTGGGAGGGGATCAACAGAGTAACGAGAGAGAAGAGACTAACCGAGACGGTCGGAGATATACAGCAGCCGAAGCACGACCACTAAGACCACTACTGAAAAGCGAGAGAAGTGCAGGAAAAAGGGGAGCAATGGCGATTTTCCGGTGGATATTAACAAGGTAACAACAATATACACTGCTTATAGACGATTATACATGAATATGTATAGACAGATACACATATATACTCACGTCCGATATCGACCATGCATATGCACAGGCACGCACATGCAGCTTGATGTGTAGAATCAAGTACCTCCGTACCCATTTTGTGCCTACGTGTGTGTTTCTTCGCAGCAAGGCGAGAGAGAGAGCCTAGGGGCAGGGTAGCACTAGTGAAGAGCCAAGACCAGGGCATATCCAAAGGCAGCGCAAAGGCAGCGCAAAGGCAACGCATTGTTGCAATATCAAAGCTCCTGCATTGTGCGGGACATCGACAAATAGATGAAGAAAAAAAAAGAGGGGGAGGAGGAAAAGGAGGAATGGAAGAAATGGGGCGAGAGAGACGAGGACGAGAGCAAACCAGAAAGTCATTGATCTAGTATGCACGCTGCATGCTTGCCGCCGCCGTCGTCGCTGTTGATACGTTTATTCGTTTTTCTTGTAGCCTAGGCGCTGCAATTCCAAATTCGCGCATATTTGTAGCGCACCTGGCTGTCTCCTTGACTTTTCCTTCACTTTTCCTCCTCCTCCCCTCCGCCCCCCCCCCCCCCCAGCCTCGCCTTCTCTACTAGTCCCAACCTCTACATGCAACATGCAGCCAGCTTGCCCGACCTTTGGCCCTTCTCTCTCCTCCAATCCCTCCATCTCCTCTCTTATCGTCTCCTGCCCCTTCCTCCTCTCTTCCTGCCTCGACACTCGACATACATCCCGGCGCCTTGGCCCTTCTCATGCTTTATGGCCGTGAGCAAGCCTGGCTCTTTCCATATGGAGATGTAAGCAAGTGCCATTTTCCGCTAATGGCCAGTTGTTAAACAAGCCTCCGTCCTTGGCTTGGCCCTCCTTTGTAGCTTGTCTTGTACCCATGTACACATACATACATGGAGTTTCCATCTCCAGCGGCCTTCCTTCCTTCCTGTTTGTCATCCTTTTTCCCTTTGGTTATTGCCTTGGGTCCTGCTTGATTTTTTTTTTTCGCTGCCGATTTTTCTAATGAGATACGGCCTTGGCCTCGGCTGCTTCCGGGCTTTGGTGATTAGTAAGCCAATACACAAGAGCTAAGATCAAGATCGCAAGGTCTTTTTTTTTTTCTCAACTAGCACGTTAAACTATATCAACACTTCAAGTGATTCCTTTACTTTCGACTGTTTTAGTTCCCGCATGTTGTCTTACCCGTCAGCCTTTTCCCAAGTAGCGTAGTTGCATCGAACTACCGCCTGGATGCTGCTTCATTGGTCTCCCCACTTCCAGTTGTGAACCTGTTATTTGTACTGTCAAAGTAGCGGCAGCCAATTCGAGATGTAAGGAAAGAAGAGGCTTGGCCGGCGACAGCAAATTCAGGGACTTGGTTGGTACTTGGTTCCTATTGCAGTAGTAACATTCACAATTATATTTATATGTTTAAAAGCCTTATTTTTTCTTCCACATTTTCTTTTATCCCCGTAGTTATTTCCTTGCTTCCTTGCTTGATACTTACTTCCCTAAGCATCTCGCATCTAGCATCTACTCCTCCCTCTTCCCTCCCCCCCCCCCGCTTCTTGCTTGATTATCACCTGTTCGCTTCTCTGTCATTTCAGGTTGTTTCCTTCTCACCCTTTTCGTCCCTCTTTTGGTTGAGTGCAACCTTGAAAAAAAAAACCCCCCAAAAAAAGGAAAAACTGAAATAAGAAGGAGCCATTGTCACGCCTTCCGGGTTGTTCTTTTTTTCTGTCTCTTTCCTTTCTTGTTCTTTGTTCTTTCCTTCTTCTTTTTAAAAATCCTCCCTCAGGCCTGATCTTTCTTTCCCTTTCCTTCCCTCCCCTTTTATTATTTACCCCTCCCTTCCTCCCCCTTTACTTCTTCCCCCTCCTCGTCCTCTTTTTCTTTCTTCAAGTCGTTTTATATTCTTATCTTCATCTTTTGCTAAAGTAATTTCCTTTATTGGTGGTTTTTACTTAGTTGGTACCTGTACTTTTAGTGTTTAGTGCCTTACAAGTACTAAGTACTTTCTTTCTAAATCCTTGTTGTACTTTTGCCATCTGGAACTTATTCCTGGTTCTTTTCCATTTATTTCACGTGCAAGAGGCAAAGTCCCTTGCATCTTCCATTTTATCTTCAACCTGTGTTTCGGTTATCTAGGGTCATAATGTCTGCTCCTACCCCAACCACCGACCCTGTCCCGGCTGCTGCTGCTGCTACCGCTGCCACTGTCGAGGAATCTACATCGGCTTCAGCCCCGGTCCCGGTCGAGTCTTCGACTCCTGAAATCTCTACTCAAACTGCCACTGAGGCTGCCGCTGCTCCTGCTGCGACCGAAGCTCCCGGCACCGCTCCGGCTACTACTTCGAAGACCCCTGCAGCTGCTGCCTCTGATAAAACTGATGGCCGTGTCTCAGAGGCAGATGCTGAAGCTGCCGCTGCTCAGGCTGCTGCCCAGGCTGCTTATGATGCTGATACCTTGTACCTAGAGGAGCACATGCCTGAAAGACTGGATATGTCGACAACTGCCTATGGCATGGCTAGTGTAAATGAGGGTCATGTACCGCTGGATATTGATGTATGTGAAACTGAACACCTTAAACCAAGACGCTATGATAGAAAGACCACAACCTCTCTTGCTAACTCCTGCTTCCCCGCTTCTAGCACGATGCTTTCTCTGAAGGCAACGAAGGCTCCATCATTGACTCTACCTATGGCTCTGAAGGTGGCTCCACCAACACCGCCTCTATTTCGTCGTCCATCTTCCACTACCAGTACGAAAACGGTCGTCGCTACCACGCCTTCCGTGAAGGCCAGTACATGCTGCCCAATGATGATCGCGAGCAGGAGCGTCTTAACTTGCAACACCACATTTGGCGCCTTATGCAGCATGGTAGCCTATACACGGCTCCTATCAAAGAGGAGCCAGGCATGCGCATCTTGGACTTGGGATGCGGCACAGGAAT
Organism: Ceratocystis albifundus; assembly: GCA_002742255.2. Lineage (NCBI taxonomy): Eukaryota > Fungi > Ascomycota > Sordariomycetes > Microascales > Ceratocystidaceae > Ceratocystis > Ceratocystis albifundus. The sequence continues at coordinate 667,806 of MAOA02000030.1, read as the reverse complement.
CTGGGCAATTGAAATGGCCGACGAATTTCCCCAGGCAGAGGTCTACGGCATTGATTTGTCGCCCATCCAGCCCGACTGGGTGCCACCCAACTGCCACTTCCACGTTGATGACTACGAAGACGAATGGACGTGGCGTGAGGACGAGAAGTTTGATTACATCCATGGCCGGGCGCTTGGCGGCACATGTGCCGACTGGACGGTCTTTTACCAGAAAATCAAGAATAACCTCAAGCCTGGTGCCTGGTGCGAGATTCAAGAGTACGATGCATGGGTGTTTAGCGACGATGATTCGTGCGATCGGGCGCGTTGGACGATGGACTGGGTCGATAAGCTGGACATCGCCTCTCGCAAGTTTGGCCGCACCATGAATGTGGCTCGCTTCCACAAGCAGTGGATGATTGATGCTGGCTTTGAGGATGTCCACGAGGAAATTGTGCGAGTAAGTTTTATTCCGTGTCAAACTTCTTCATCTAGCCCATTGTTTGAGGCGGCCTTTCTTGTTCAAGTCTACACTTTGACTTTGCAAACACTAAAGATGACTGGTTCATTTACTAACTATTTCTGTTCTAGATTCCCATTGGCCCTTGGCCTAAGGACCCCCATCTCAAGGAGCTCGGTCGCTTTGAGCAGATTCATATGCAAATGTCTGTTGAATCCCACACTCTAGCGTTGTTCACGCGCATTTGGGGCTATACCGAAGAGCAGGCTCGTCTACTGATTGAGGGTGTTAAGCGTGACTTCCGCAACAAGGATTTGCATCTGATTACGAGCTACCGCTTCATCAGTGGCCGTGCCCCTATGAACCCATCTACGGCCGGTGCGTAGAATGTGGGCGAGTCGGAGCGTTAAGCTCTTTCGCCCTAGCTCTATCTATCTAAGCAACCCCATGCCTGGTCTTTGGTTACGACCTTTCACGCCTTGTTTACATTGAGTCTTGAAATCTAATGTAGTTATAGTGATGAAGCTAGTATGAGGTCATGAATTAAAAAGAATATCGGCTGCGATATATGTGCAGCTAAGAGCCGACTAACAGACCTCCATAAGTGTGTTCACTGTATGTGTTTTCCATGAAGTGACGTTGGGCATAAGAAGTAGGGTTAGGCCAGGGTTATAACTTACAAGGGTTACACAATCTTATCCGGGCCAAAGGTATTAGTACATGAAGAAAGCTCAAAGCTTAAGCTCAAGCTCAAGCCTAAGCCGAAACCTAGCAATGCTTTTTCTAAGCCTGCCATCACATCCCCTTACTTCCTCTCCTTTCCTCTCTGTTTTTGCTTTATGAACTTGGAAGCTTTTAATCATAATATGCCGAAATCAGTCGACGCTCTTCTCGAGCAATATCTCAGTCAGCTGGACCTCTACACACAGCTACAAACACAGCTGGCTACAGCTCAAAAGACCACGTTTCAACAGCTGGCACGCGCAAATTGGGCAGCGCAAGGCGGTATTCGCTATGGGGCTGACTTTTATGATGAGAGAATGAGGGCGATGCGGCTCGTGGAGGTGATAGGACAGGAGGAGGCGGGCGTGAAAGTGCGGGTGGTGAAAGTGGCTGACAGAGGGGACAGAGCAAACAACGGGAGTGAGGCTCAAGAGAACGAAGTTGACGAAGACGGAGAGAAGACGACTGAGAATGTTGATGGGGAATCCGCCGCAGATGTCGCCAGTGGAAGTGAGGCCAAGAACGAAAATGCCGATGCCCAAGAAGGCCAGACAAGCAGCCAAACGGCCGCGGCTGTTGATCTTCGAAATCCCCTCCGTTGGTTTGGGTTGCTCGTCCCACCAGCACTCAAAGCGGCCCAGAGCCAGGCAATAACCACTGTCGATTCCATCATACCACAGTTGATTAATGTGCGTTGCGACCTGTGCCAGTTGGAAATCGAGATTGGCCGTGCACGGAAACAGCGGGCTAGGATTCACGGTAGAAAGGGTGAGACGGATGAAGAAACCAGCAGTCAAGAGACTGGTGTGGCTGAAGTTGCCGATACACTACTGGGAATTTCGTTGGTTGAATCCCCGGCGGCCGAGACGGCGGCTAGATGATCTCCAGGTCTATGACGAATTTTTAAATCTAAATTTTCTCCCCTTCTCTAGTTTGCTACGTCACTATTTTTCTTTACTCCTGTTGCAAGCCCTTGACTGTTGTCCGCACGTCCTCCAATGCCTCCCAAAAAGGCCCGTCTCTTTCTACCTTCTCACGTAGCCTTGTCTCTACTTCTGCTATTGCGGCTATCGAATGGATGTACCGAGCCCTCTGGATCTTTGAAGCTGCTACCATTAAGGCTATAGCTAGCTGCAGCGCCGCAACTTGTGCTTCCTGGGTGTCTTCGGCCTGTGGCTGATCAGGCACATGCCATGCAGCTACTCGTGTGACCACATCCAACCACTCATCACATACGCTGCTACTGTTCGTCTGACTCGCCTCTACCAGTGCCAGCAACACACGCACGCATCCAGTAGCCCTTCGACTCTCAGCTGCGGAGATATTACCACCACCGTAGCGCCCTGAAGACGCCTCGAGAATGTCAATCAGATCGGCTGCCAGCACGGCCCAGCCGCTATGCTGCACAAATGCCTCACGACCTTCGTGCAGGGCCATCAGCGGCTCGAAAGCAATCAACACCGAGTCTCGGAAATCAACACCAAGCCGAACCGCTGCTGGGTCACGACTAGCTGAGTATAGCTCTATTAGCATATCACTGAGCCCAACAGCACTGCGAGCCAGCACTGGCGCATCGTCTTCGGCTAACCAGATAGCTAGTGTGCGCAGCGCGGCCAAGATAAATGGATCTGCGGCTGCGTTGTCGCTGGCCGAGTCCCATGCAAGGGTCCGAAAAACACCCTCGGCGGCATTAGAACGTGCTGAGGGGTCGAGACCCATGGCACCAGCCACCGATGCATCCCACCGATCACGCAGGTATTCTATAGTCAAGGTTAAAGTTTCCGTGAAGGAATGGCGGAGCTTGAGAAGCAGATCAATAGGGAGCGTCTCAGCTGGCAGAGAAGTGTTGTCATGGGGATCTGGGTCAACAAGACGGAGAAGATGGCCGATGAAGGTCGAACAGACATCATAAGCACCGGCGAGGCGGGCTGAAGTATTAGCATACGTAGGGCTGTTGAGCTGGGAGAGGAGAGAGGGACATGACGAGCGGATGTCGATAAGGAGCAGATTGATGAACAGAAAGACAAACGGCTTGCTGGATTCTGAGACCGACGCTGATGGCATGAATAAGAGTCCCGGGACTAAACTTGGAAAAGCATGGATGAGCGCGGCCGCTGAAAGCGTATATGCCGAACGGCTTTCAGCCGAAGGCCGGCTGAGAACAAGCTTTTGAATGAAGGTGACAAGCCGTGGGAGCCAACGTGGTGATTGTGGCAGCATCTAGACAGGATATTAGCGAAACAAGAACAAAGAAAGTTAGAGTGTATGTAGAATGAATCTCAGACGATTACGGGAGCCCAAATGAGACAACTAACCTCAGCATCAAAACGCGGCATAACCTCAGCCACAAAGCCCAAAAGAGTTGCTCCATCAGTGCCACTGAATGCTGCGACAAGGCTCTGCATGGCGACGTCAATCTGGAGGATTAGCTGCTCCCGCAGCCCAGCATCGCCCGTTCCACTATGGATGTTGTTTAGTGCTGTCAGCCAGGCGACCGAGAGTACCTGGAGTGCTTCAGGATGTGCTGGCGCGGCTTCTGTCAAGCTAGAGATGTCATCAATCGCAACCAAGGAGGCAGCGCCGGGAGCAGAGGCGACAATAAGGCTTAGAGTTTGGAAGATGCGCTGGGCCGTTGGGATTGCTTCGGGTGATGCCACTCCGACTGGCGTTTGCTCATCAGCACAGTACAACACAGCTCGTACTAGTGCCGGGACACGAGATGTGACTTTTCGTTTCTGAAGAGCCTCGGTAGGCAACAACGATGCAAATGCGTGTAGCACGCTGACGGCCAGACTAGCCATCTCCTGGGCTTGGCTACTGGCAGGCTTGTCGCCCCGACGTGCCCCAGCCCTGAGTAAGCGGTCTAGAAATGACGCTGGAATGGCATCCCAGAGCTCTGTGACACTTGCCGGGTCGTTGCGCACTGCCGACGAGTTGTCTAGGATAGAGTGTAGAAGGGCCAGGCCAACAAAGCGGGAGGTATCATCAGTAGCACTAAGGAGGTTTGTTGCTTGTGAAAGCGATGACACGACGGAAGGCTCCGTGGAGCCAGACGGAGAAGACTCGGCCATTGGCGAGTATCCAAACAGGCTGTGTGAAAGTAATAGGAAGAGAGAAATAAGATGCGAACACCCTCATCAGTGCTGTAGAGTAGAGGAAGGACTTTGTTCTTGAGTATGTTAGGGTTACACCGTAGGGTTATAAATTATGGCGACGGACAGGTAGACGCTGAGACAGCCGTCGCCAGCTGCCATAGGCACAAGCTCAAGCAGCAGCAACATCGAAAGCAACAACATCGTATTGCCACGATTCCCCAAACTACCCTCTTGGTATGACTTGCATATAGCTTATCTACTCGTGCCTTCTTTTATGTTTTTATTTCTTCTGCTTAGTCATTCATGTTGCCCTTTCACGTTCGATTCGCGTTTATCTAATGATGTCAGCTGCTGGTGCCTCGTTGAACCACTCCGGTCCTCCGAGTGGCGGCCGAAGCAGCAGCAGTGACAACACCCCGTTACAGGAGGCTTTTGGGACTCGGAGTCATGGGTTGCCCGACTCGGCCCGAAATTGGGCATTCCCAGCTCCCACCTCGGCTTCTGATGCAGCCCGCCCCGACCGTGCGGCATATGAGGATATGACGGCCATCGACTGGATCTTGGAAAAGACCAAGGAACGTCAACGCTTGCGCATGCTTGGCGGCATGCCAGGGGCTGAACGTGTTGGGTTGCGCGGGTATATTGCACAGCTGGCCGATGCCAGCCAGGTATGGCTTGTTCTGATTGGCACGGGGCTAGTAGTTGGGGCCTTAGCTGCGTGTATGGACGTGGCAACGGCATGGCTAGGCGATCTCAAGATGGGCTTTTGCACAGGAGCCGACGGAGGCTCTTTTTTCCTGAATCGGGACTTTTGCTGCTTCGGATACGATGTCGACGTGGGCAACAAGTGTGCGGGCTGGCTTAGCTGGTCCGAGGCACTACATATGGGTACTAGTCGCTCGGCAATCGGCTGGTTGGTCGAGTACAGCTTTTTTATTGCCCTGTCGGTCCTCTTTGCCTATATGGCAGCCTGTCTAATCCGTCGCTATGCATTCTTCGCCAAACATTCGGGTATCCCAGAACTCAAGACCGTGCTAGGTGGCTTCGTCATGAACGATTTTCTCGGCGGTTGGACCCTAGCCGCAAAGAGCTTTGGCCTATGTCTAGCTGTGGCTAGCGGAATGTGGCTAGGCAAAGAAGGTCCGCTAGTGCATGTAGCATGCTGTGTGGCGAACCAGTTTATCCGGCTTTTCAAAGCTATCGATGCTAACGAGGCCCGGCGTCGGGAGGTTCTTGCTGCGGCTGCAGCAGCTGGAATTTCTGTGGCCTTTGGCTCACCAATTGGCGGCGTGCTGTTCAGCATTGAGACGCTATCGTATTTTCCCGATAAAACTATGTGGCATGCTTTTGTATGTGCAATGACAGCCGCCGTCATGCTACAAGCCATTGATCCGTTCCGGAGCGGTAATCTAGTTTTGTACCAAAGCAGCTACACTGTCGATTGGCACGACTTTGAGCTGGTGCCATACATGCTACTCGGGATCTTTGGTGGGCTTTACGGAGGGCTGTTTGTGAGGCTGAATATGGCTGTGCAGCAGTGGAAAGCCCGACTCTCACATTCTAGTCTACTTCCAAGTCCCGTGAAACAAGTCGTGCTTGTAGCCTTAGTCACTGCCATTGTGAATTACCCTAACTTCTACATGAAAGTGCCCACCAGTCGACTCGTGCTCAATCTGTTCACTGAATGTGCACAACTTCTCGATGACGATGTTGGGCTGTGCAAAACCGGCGCTGCCTCGGGAGCCACCGTGGTATTGCTTCTTTTCGCCGCCGTACTTGCTTTTGCATTGACTGCCGTCACCTTTGGGTTGCATGTTCCGGCTGGCATTCTGCTCCCGTCTATTGCTATTGGAGCGCTAGTTGGCCGTGCTTTCGGTATCGGCATCGAGCTGTTTGTACGCGCAGTGCCGGATTCGCTGTTTTTCGCCTCTTGTGCTCCCGATGTGCCCTGTGTCACTCCCGGAACCTATGCCGTAGTCGGCGCAGCGGCTGCTCTTGCTGGCGTCACGCGCATGACCGTGTCTATCGTGGTCATCATGTTCGAATTGACGGGTGCCCTAACCTTTGTACTACCCATTATGATGGCTGTCATGCTGTCCAAATGGGTAGGCGATGCGCTATCCGAACATTCCATCTATGAGGCCTGGATCCAATTCAACGGCTACCCGCTAATTGCTTCGGAGGGATCTGCATCTTCTGCCGCAGCCCACGTTCCACCCGGCCGTGCTGTTGATCATATGACTGCATTGGTTGACCTCCATGTGCTTCCGGCCACGGGCCACTCGATTGCGTCTCTGCAACAAGTGCTAGCCACGAGCTCCGTGCAAGGCTTCCCTGTTGTTGTCGATATCCACTCAGCAGTTTTACTAGGCTATATATCACGCATTGAGCTCGCTTCTGCGCTAACATCGACATCACTCAGACCCGAGACTCCGGCATTCTTTGTGGCTCCCGGGTCCAACATCGATAGTGCCCTTGATCTCCGTCCGTGGATGGACCAAACGCCACTGACACTCAGCGCCCATGCACCCATGCAGCTTGTCGTCATGTACTTCCAGAAACTTGGTGTTCGCTATGTCTTGTTCGTCGATCACGGCATCCTACAGGGCCTACTAACCCGCAAGGATGCGTGGCACGTGCTCAATGGGGATGGAAGGCAGGAGAAACAGCGAGCAAGGCGTGAGGATGATAGTGACGACGAGGGTGATAATGGCGGACAGAGTGTGGGCTTGCTTCGTGGACAAGCTGATAGCCCCAATGCTAGTAGCAGAGGCGAATCTACGCAGCAGTTCCAGCGAGCCTATTCGATCGTGTCGGAAAGCGGCGGGCCATTGCTATAGAGGCCGGCACTTGCTTTTGGTGTTTTCTTTTTGTCTGTTATGTCCTCTTCTGTTCTGTTCTTGTTCCAACGGTGATTGTTGTTGCTCTTCTTGCTTGTTGTCCTAGCGAAACTTGTTTGTGTCTTGATAAATGCCCATCATTCTCAATGCATCTATCTCTCCCATTTGCCTTTCCCTACCTAACCTTGTGCATGTTCTCACCCTTCTCCGAGTATATCCCTCATCTTTGTGATGCAATATTGTCTTATTGTTGACAACAACATGGCAAGTAATTAGTTTGTTCTATATTAATCGTCGACCGCATATCCAGCGTCTCATCTCCCCCTTTCCCATTTCTTCTAATAATCAAAATCATCATCTACAGATGGCCCTTTATTCTTCGTAACGCTTTCTTGCTTAAGATACATCTCGGCGACTTGGCGACTGCTCGTAGCCTCATCCGGCTTCTTATCATCGCGCACTTTTATGAAACGTGGGAAGCGTAGCGAAATTCCCTTGTCGCCAGCCGGGTCAACACGCTCATGCATGCCAGCCTTGTAGCGCGGTGATAGCGTTAGATCGGCGGTCTTGACCTCCCAAACAAAGCGTGGCTCGAACCACACATCGGGCTGGTGCTGGCTCCCAGTGGCATGTGCATAAAATGGCTTGGGCCGGTCAATGACAATTTTCGACAGTTCCGCATGAAGCTCTTCCAGCACTTGTTCGCTAAACCCAGTGCCAATATTGCATACGGTCTCATACACCTCCAAGGATGGATTGTAGCAGGCAAGTAGAAAGGCGCCATAGACGGACGTCCGCTTGCCCTTTCCATGGTAGGCGCCAAGCACAACAAGATCGAGAGAATCACCAATACCCGAGAGATAATCCTTTTTGATCTAATATGGGTAAAGAAAAAAAAGAAGAAAAAGGTGTTAGTCAGCTGGGGGTCTTGACAGAAAAATCGACAAAACAAATATCTTCCTATCCTTACCTTGAGCCAGTTCCGACTGCGTTTACTGGGTTCGTACCCACTCTCAGTGCCGTCCAACATCTTCACCATCAAGCCTTCACATGAGGCCTTAACACTGTCGTCCAGAAACGTCTGGATATCCTCAAGCTCGCGCGAATCCATCGATGTGGCCAAGGCAAACTCGCCCTCGATGGGCACTAGAGCATTTTTAAGAAGCTCCCTTCGTTCACGCAGGCTCTTCTCCACTACAGCCTCGCCATTGAGATAAAGTAGGTCAAAGGCAAAGACGCACACTTTGATCTTGACGTCCTCGATTTTAACGTCCTTTTTCTTACGCGTCATTAGTGTCTGAAATGGCAATACCTTCTTCTCTGCTACATCCCAAGCGACTGTTTCACAATCCAAGACGAACGATTTTGTCTCAGGCTTGATCCAGGCGTGCAGCCGGCTCAGGATATCGGGGTACTTTTTCGAGAGATCTTCTGAGTTGCGTGAGAAGATGGCCGTGATGCCTGTAGCAGCAGCCGGTGTGCAAACTGCCCCTGGGGTGGCTTTGAGAATATCCATGTGAGCATCCTTGGCCACATAATGGATTTGCGCACGCTCGCCATCGTATTTGAACTCGCACGTAAAGGTTTGGTCAGTGAAGCGGTCAAGTACTTCGGTGATGGCCTTGGTTGGCTTGGCCAGCATAGGCTTCAATGGCACTCCAGGTCGCAGTTTGCAATGTTCTCTAAGGTTCATAATGCCATGGGTCAGCATGGCTGGTATGATGACATCATAGCTGGGAAGCTCGCTGTATACTGTCTTAAGAATCTGCTCAGCTTTCATCAAATCGGCTGTAGACGGAGTCTGGCCCTTGGCGTCGGCTTCATGGCAGACTATGGCCTGAGCTAGCGAGACAATTACGGTGCGTTCAGCGAGACCCAGTCGCAGCTTGCCCTCGAGGAAGCGCACAATGAACTTGGCCTCACTAGGCCCACCCTTGTCCTTGGTGATATCGACCTTTCCATTGTTGTGTGAGTCGGCAGCAGCCAAGAGTTTTTTAATACAGTCAACCTTCCGGCCCTGGACTCCAGTGCCCGACATGGTTGCAATATCCATAAGACCCTTATGTATACCACGGACCGTTAGTGGCTTAGGCTTGAACATTGTGCGTTGTGTTGCGCGACTCTTCACGGCCACCAACCCTAAGTCACCAATCTCCTTTTGATCCTGCTTGATGACGGCCAGACTGCGACCCGTAGTCTCACCAATAGACTTCATGATGAGTGATTCGCCGATTCCCAGCTCTATACCAGCATAGTCGGGGGCAAGCTTGTTGATCATGAGCAGAACAGTGGGGAGAAGATCATTTGGTGTTAACCGTAGAACCTGACGTAAAAACAGAGAGCAGTACTGCATAATGATCAATCGCTTAGTAGTTAGCTCAACCAGCGAGAATGTGGTGCACAGGGCGGCATATGGTACAGGGTCGCCAGCCTTCCAGTCTGGGTATGGAGTAGCCGTAGGAGGGGCATTTATGATTTTGGCCTGGACAGTCTTGCGTACAGCAACATCGACGATATCGTTGTCGCTGCCAGCCGATTCATCGGCTGAGAGATCTGCAGAAGAATCTTCCTCAACTTCTTCGGCCTTAACGGATGCCACAATGGCAGCTTTCTTTGGAGATTTTTTGGGAGAAGCAGACTTTGCGCGAGATTTCTTAGGAGACGAACAAGAGTCAGATTCCACTTCAGCCTTGACCGCAGTCTCAGCTTCAGCGCTCAGCTTAGCCTTGGCCTCGTCAACATCGGCATCCGATTCATCAGAATCAACTCGTGGGCGCTTGCAGCGCGGACGTTTTGAAAGTGGCCCATCTTCCATTTCAGCATCCGATCCGGGGGTTTCCTTTTTGGGGATTGCCTTACGGGAGCGCTTTTTTGTTTCTATCGAAGGAAGACTATGTCAATACGAAATGCTCCCCAAACCAAGAAAACAAAGACAGAAGGCACGTACCTTTCTCGGGGGTAGTGGACAGTTCTGGTGAGGCTTCCCTGTCCGTTACCAATGCAGCATCTGGGACAGCATTTTCCTTATTGGGCCTGGCCTTAGTTGAAAAAGAGAGTTTGGTTTGTTGCTGTGGACCGCGAGAGCCATTGGCGTTGTTAAAGAATTTGCTGTGCGAAGAAACGGGTAAGGTCAGTCAAAGTCAAGGCGTAGAGGTAATAGACAAAGGAACAAAACAAGTCCAACACACCCCAATGTAGTTTGTGAGGGCTTAACATACCCTAAGGTGGACTGCTTCGGCGGCGCCATCACAAGTGGGAAAGTGGCTGGGTAAGAATAGCAAGCAAGAGGAGTGTGTCTTTGAATGGAGTACGGAATCGGAGGCTCGGACAAGCCAAGCGATGTAGAAAGAGATGCAACTGAACGAGAAGCACCAGCGACGACCGGATATTTAGTGCGCCTCTGACGATTTAGCAGAGCTGGAAGTAGTTCTAGAGATGAGGAAGAGCGGAGGGTGTCTAAGAATACCGAGTACGGAACCGAGAAAGAGACCGGCGGAGGGACCGAAGTTAAGCTGGAAGCTGATGCTGAAGCTGGAACTTGAGCTACGCTAGATAACTTTGGTTTGTGATAAAATCTCCACGGATGCAAAACGCGACAAGCAAGAGTTTGATGCATGAGTCGACAACCAAATCCAGAAAAAGACGACAAAAGGCTTCGGGGAGAAGACGACAGGGAGATATAAACAACAGCCGTCATAAAGAAGAAACCAAGAGAGCAAAAAGGCTGATAATACCTAATATTTTTTTTTTTTTCACTACCTTCCTGATTGGGAACAAGAAATATACCACTTTACGCGTGCCTACCCTTGCTTGCAGGAAGAGGAAGATTTAGAAGAACAAGAACAAGGCAGAAGGCCAGGCAGGCTGCAGAGATAGCCCCACTTATGTCTTGGTTGGTTGGCACATGCGGCTGTCAGTCGGCAGCCGTCAGTCGGCAGCTGTCAGATATGGCCATACATTCTAATGGCTACCAAGGATCATGTATGTGTGCACACAACCTCATATAAATCAATCTTAGCTATATGGGAGGGGTATTTGCATTTGTAGTATAAGCAAGAAGCAGCAATGTATGTAAGAAAAAAGGAAAAAAAAAAAAAACGTGCAATAAGAGAGAAGCAGGAAATTGTTAGCTCATGCCGTGTCAAACCACCCCTCCCCCTCATAACAGCACAACGACAGCAACAGAAAACAACAAATAATACACACAGACATGACACAGAAAGACACACGATTGCTCATCGCTCAGCTGTATGTGCGTCCATGTTTTCATGTCTGTCTATTGAGATTCAGCAACAGGGCTGAACCAGACCCGTTGATCAGTTATTCAACCTTTGCTCCTGGTCCTTTTCCACACTTAGTAGTGGTAATCCTCCTCAATCACGCGACCGCGGATGTACTTGGGCTCGGAACCCTTGACGTAAATGTCCTTGTACAATACGTCAGGGGTGTTCTCGGGAGCGGGCATGGCCTCGGCAATAGCAACCTCGTTAGCGACAAATGCGCGCGACTCCTTGTCTAGCTTCTTGAGCTCTTCCTCAGTGCAAATCTCCCAGTCAAGCAGCTGCTGCTTGAGGCCTGAGATGGGGTCGTTGGTCGAGCGCATACGCTGGACCTCCTCACGAGTGCGGTAGGTGGTACCCGGGTCGGACATAGAGTGACCACCGTAGCGGTAGGTGACATATTCCATGACAAGAGGACCATTGCCGGAGGTAGTGTATTCTCTGCCGTGCTTGACAGCAGCGCGGACGGAAAGTGCATCCATAGCGTTAACCTTGAGACCGGGGATGTACTGTCCACGCTTGTAGTACTCAGTCAAGGCGGAGGAGCGGTTGGCGGAAGTTCCCATACCATACTTGTTGTCTGAGGTGTATTGTTAGAAATTTGCGTACGACACTAGCGGGGAAAGAAAATAAAATAGGGTGTACTTTGGGGGCGGGGAGGGAAACTCACTCTCGCAGCCAAACATGACGGGAAGGTTCCACAACTTCGCCATGTTGAAAGCCTCGAAGACCTGGCCCTGGTTGGATGCACCATCGCCATACAGCACAATGGAGGTGTTCTTGCGGCCAGAGTACTTGTGTGCAAAACCTAGACCAGCGCCAACAGGCACCTGGGCACCAACAATTCCGTTGCCACCGTAGAAGCCATCAGTGAACATGTGCATAGAGCCACCCTTGCCACCAACAATACCACCCTCGCGGCCCAGCAGCTCACCAATGATGGAGCGGATGGAGGCACCACGCATAAGAGCGTAACCGTGGCAGCGGTAGGCGGTAATGACGTCGTCCTGGGGAGTGATAGCGGCCTCGATACCGACACAGACAGCCTCTTGGCCGGTGACTAGGTGGCAGAAGCCACGAACCTTCTTCTCCTTGTAGAGACGGTCAGCAGCCATTTCCATCTGGCTGTTGGTGTAAAAGAGTAAGATTTGAGTTAGCAATGCTGTTTGCGTCATTGATATTTGGAGACAGTGGCTGTACTGGACAATGCCATGGTCGGGACCTACCGGATAGTCACCATGTTGGTGTACATCTTCTTCAACTCATTCTTGGTCACTTCGAGGGTGTAGGGAGGAGGGTCGAGTTCGTAGGTCTCAAAGGTCTCATCGCTTAGAGTGACGGAAAAAGGCTGGTCATCGGACTGTTGGTGGGGGTGGAACAAAAGAGAGCAGGTTAGTGTCAGTCAGCCAGAGATGTGCTTCAAAGGTAGAAAGATGGGGGAAAAGAGGATGTGTGTGTATGCAAATTGTCTAGTCTCGGCCTAATCGAACTCCAACTTCGACTTGGCCATGGATGCAGGCAGGGAAGACGATGGTGTGAATTTTTTGTTTCGGCGTGGGTCGGACTCAAGCGGAGCGGAGCGGAGGAAGAATGCTCGAAGCAGAAACGGGGAGAAAGGCTGTCGGAGAAGAATTGAAATTGGCGTTGGAGTTGAAGTTGAAGTCGAGACGGGCGAGACAAATGAGGACAAGAGCATTTATGGGAGATAGAGATGAAAGGGAAAGAACATCTGGTTCATCTGTTGATCATGGTATGTATATCTCTCTGCATTACACTATTCCCTTTCGTACCTTGGGGATGCTACTCTTGTCGACCGAAGCGCCAGCGGCGCTTGTGGTTACCGATCGCGACGAGGCAAAGGTTGAAGACACGCGAGCCTTGGGCAATGCGCGGCTGATTCTGAGGGCACTGGAAAACATTTTGATAGTTTGAAAGTTGGCGATGATACAAAGAGAAGGAGAGAAAAGAAAATCGATTTTTTCTATTCCAGAAAAAAAAAAAGAAAAAGAAAAAGAAAAAAAAAGAATTAACTTTTACTTCTCAGTGTATTTTTGCAGGGGAAAAAGAGACGGAAGAGAAAAAAAAAAAAAAGAAGAGGGGCTGCTATAAACTAAACTCTGAGAAATAATAGAAATAAAAATACAAGCGAGGAAAAAAAAAAAAGAAAAAGAAAGCAAACAAAGAATAAAAAATACAAAATACACCAGAAAAAAACTCCCAAAAAAGCCACGAAAAGCAACCAACATACTTCGGGTTTCCGAAATCCAGCCAATCACTGCGTTCATAGCATGCGTAGCAGGAGAGCTCCGACTTTTCCCAGAGCCAAAAGATAATAATAAAAAATTCCCAGAGGGTTCCCAAAAAGAGCTCAGCTTCTGGGTTTCTGGTCTTCCTCAGGCGCCAACTTTTGCTGTTGGTCTGGCTGGTCCTCTTCGGCCCTTCTACGACAGGACTCTCTCAGGTACGCCGAGCTCTATCTCTTCCCACTAAAAGTTATCCTGTCCCTTCTAAAGGACATCCATAATACAGGGCATTGTCTCCCATCCTCTCTCACTATCTACGGTCACGTGGCTTCTACCAAGCGGTGTCGGAGTTTCAAGACACCCAAGCAAACTATCGAAATGGCAGGTACAAACGCCGTTCTATTTTTTTTTGTTGAGGCTCTGAGAACGACAACGAGCTATGCATGCTCAGTAGCATACGACTTTTTTATCTCCTTCTATGTCACATTGTTCTCTTACTTTCCATATGCCTTGTAGTTGCCCCAACATTCGGACCCAAAACTTGGCCTTCTCCTCCCCTTCTTGTCATCGATCGCGAGGAACCGGAACAAAAAGCTCACCTCCCATCCCAAGTACAAGACCCCTACCGGCTGAAGACGGCTGCACTTGCTTCAAGTATGTCTAATGGGGTAAATTAAGCCGCTCGCGCCTTGTGCCTTGTGGGGCTAAAATATTAGCGGGGTCTCTCCTTGGTGACCCTTTAAACATCAGCCATTGGTGTATTAACCCTTGCTGCATTCAGTTTGGGAGTGTGACTCTCTAACCCTATTTCCTTGGGATTAACCCTTACCCTGAATAAGTGTCTTATAGCCTGATAGCACTTGGCCAAAATGGAAATCATGGCTTAATAGTCTAGTTGGTTAGGACGTCGGATTCTGATTCCGTAAGCCCAGGTTCGAATCCTGGTTAGGCCTTGCGATCTATAGCTTTTTGCTTTTCTTTTTTGGCATCCTCGTCTGGCCCAAAATAGATACTCTTATCTCGTCGTTCCCCCTGTTGTACAACAAATAACAAGGCAATGTTTCATGTCTACAAGGCACGCCTTTAATTCGTCTATTCGAATTTCGGCAGTTCCAGAGTAGGAGTCTGAGAACTTAAGGGTGAGGAATGCAGGGTGTATACATACAATGAGATGGACAGTGAAGGGAAGGCAGTCGTCAGTCGTCAGTCGTTGGACGTTGCTGGATGTCCACAGGCCTTCCCTTCTCTCTGTAATCTCTGTAATCGTTTGTAACTACCAAGTATGCGCTCTGTCCCTTGTACTTATCTGTTGAGCCTTGTCCGAGCGCTATTATCGTCACATCATCTCCCCGTCTGCTTTATTACGCCATATTTAACATCCCCTTTTTTTTTCTTTCTTTTTCTTGCCTGCTGGCTTTGCTGCCTTAATGGAATGTAACAGCAGCTGTAATTTGCCCTGGCCCGTCCTGCCCTCTCTTCTGCATAACAATAGAAATAGGGACAGACAATAAGAGAGTATCAGAGGGACAGTGACTTTTCTGCTGCATTTCCTTCTCTTTGCTTCTTCTACTTCTTCTAACCCTATCATCAATCTATCTGCGTCTTGAGTGCTTGCTCTTGCTGATAGGCAAGGCAGTATGACCGTTAAAACTGACCTGATATCTCGGCCTGCAGGACTTGTAATAGTATTGCCAGAATATCTGCCACATGTGCTTGAACGTCTTTTCTTCACCGCCCTTTAACCTGCTCCCTAGCACTAAGGCGTCCGCTGAGGCTACTGATAAGTCTGGGTGGCCTAAAGCGGCCGAAGAAAAGGGTCTTTACGGACTCCTTCTTCTCCCCCTCCTCTTACTCCTCTTACGCCTCAGCCCTCGTCCTGTATCTACCTGTGTATTTGACCGATGGGGCTGGCATCAACGGCGTGCTGTAATCGTTGTTATTTCTCGACTGCTAAATCAGGGAATAGACAAGGGAAGACGAGACGAGACGAGACGAGACGAGAGACGAGACTCCTGCTTACTCACTTGATTCCTTTGGCTGTCCGATATTCATATTCCAGTGTGTTTAGTCTATGGGCAGTTTATTATTTTTTAAATTCTTTAATTTTAGTTAATTTTATAAAATTTTATTCTTTTATTTTCTGTTTTTTTCTCTCATGCCCATCTATCTGTTTGCATTTTCCCTATACCCACACACACACACACACACCCTACACTATATGCTCTCTCTCAGAAACCCATGAATTCCTTGGCTCCCCTTGCAAAGTCCCAAGTTTTGCCTTGCCTCTTTGCCCTGTCTGTCTGTCTGTCTGTCCCTGTCCCTTCTTGTGTCTTCTTCTCCATCATCTCCTCCCTCCTCCGCCCTCTCCTCCGCCCCAAAAATCCCCAAAATTTCCTTTTATCCCTTCCCTGTTGCAACTTTGTCTGGCCGTTTGTTCGTCTTTGTAATCAATCGCCTAAAATACATTCCTTCTTCTCCGCTGTCTTCTACAGTATTAGAGCATAATCGCCGTGCGATTTCTTTATTTTATTTGTTGTATATTTGCGCGCGCGTGCCATTATTATCTGCTGTACTCGCCGTTATTTCAGCTTGCTTGCTGTGTTGCCTTGCCTGACTTGCACTCTACTCTTCTACATCTATTTCTGGGCTTTTTTCTTTTTTTTATTTTTTTTTTTTTTTTTATATGTCAAGTTTTTATATGACAAGTCGTCACTGCTGTTTTCGACATCCTTCTTTTGCGTTGGTCTCGTGACCTTGTGCTCTCTCTTTGCGTCTCGTTCGTTGCCTTGGCCTTCGTCTTGTCCTTTGCACTTCTCACTTCTTCTTTTACCGGTTCTTCCCCCTCTGGGTAACGAGGCACCAACAAAAACCACCGGGCCAACAACACGACACACCCTATCGCCTGCTATCTCTATCTCCGTCCCTTCTCGCCCCCTTTTTCCCGCCTTGGCCTCCCAAGCATTGGGCTGTCCTGTTCATATTGCCACTCGCTGGACACTCGACTGATTACTGACATTTCGAATATATACTTGTGCGCCATTCTAACAAGCTTCGTGGTCGCCGTCTCTCTACTATTACTGCATCTTTTTTTTTTTCTTTTTTTTTTTTTTTCTTGATTTATTCCGAGTTCGTCAGGATAAAACGCCTTGCATTCTTTTTGTCCTTTACCAATATCCTCTGCTCTTTTCTCCCTATTTTTCTCTGTTTTTGTATCTCTCTTTTCTATATACCATCATCAGAACCTCCCTCCTCACACAAACACACTACATCGTCACACCTCCACAAAGACACGCCCACGTTGATTCCCATCAGCCAAAAAAAAAAGAAAAGGGGAAAAAAAACATGTCCGCCCCTAAACGACCGCTTAGCATCGCTGGTCGCCGTGGCAGCGGCCCGAGTGAGGATATCGCTGTCACGACTGCAAACGCTGTGATGAACTCTCGCATCGAAAATCTCGATGCCCAGTCCCTTCTTCAACAACACCACCACCGACATCTGCGCGGCCCTCCTACTCCCAGCATGACTTCCACTGGCCCTGGATCTTTTGATCAGCGCCAATGCCAACAGCAGCAGAACTCTGTTTCGCCGCCTCCCCCTCCGACCCCCGCCGCCTCTCCTGGTCCCTCCCATGCCCGTCCTCACTGGGGTCTCTCCAACCCAACATCCGCCGGCACTGGTAGTGGCCCAAATCCGCCATCTACCTTGAATATTGATTTGTTCTTGGCCCAGACCCGTGATCGCTTTGGACGGAGCAGCTCGCACGAGAGAACTCGAATCATGGCAGAGCTTCTAAGTCTTTGTACTAGCCCTCAACTTAGCTTTGTCTACCAGTTCGTCACGCCTCTTCTCAAAAAGGACCCCTTTACGAGTCTGCCCGACGAATTATGTCTTCGAGTACGCATTCCCAATATCTATCAACTGCACTCCACTCCCCTCATTTTGGCTTTTGAAATCAAGCGAAACGCAGGTCTTTTGCTGACAACTATTTAGATTCTATCCTTCATAGACGACCCAAAGACCCTCGCCCGCGCCGCCCAGGTTTCCCATCGCTGGCGTAATCTCCTCAGTGACGACATGACTTGGAAGATACTCTGCTATAAGCATGAATACGACCGCCAAATCCCTATTGACTCTAATACCGTGGCCGATTGCGTGGATTCTGTCGACGACTCTACATCAGCAGACTCGAACTCTGATACCGATATCCTTCCTTCCGCTGATCCGCTCTCTACCTGCACTCCTCTCACTCACAGCCCACGGGCTCGCAATATCCCTCATCGTGGCCGGAGTCGCAAATTTCGTTCTTATAAGTCGCATTTTAAGCAGCGCTACCTTGTCGACGCTGCCTGGAAAAATGGCGGAATCCACATCCGCAAGCACATCACACAAGAAGGAGGCGTTGTCACGAGTCTCCATTTAACCGACAAGTACATCATTCTGGCTCTGGACAACGCTAGCATCCACGTGTTTAATACTCAAGGCGAACAGCAAAAGACTCTCAAGGGCCATGTCATGGGCGTCTGGGCTATGGTTCCATGGGGCGACATTTTGGTGAGCGGAGGATGTGACCGAGATATCCGTGTATGGAATCTAGAAACCGGGTAAGTGTGAACGGCTCCTTTTTGATGTTATGCCCATCTTCCTCTCCATCGTTGACACTTATATTCTCTCCTAGCGCCTGTATCCACACACTACGCGGCCACACCTCTACCGTCCGCTGTCTCAAAATGTCCGATGCAAATACCGCCATCTCCGGCTCTCGCGACACCACTCTCCGGGTCTGGAACATCACCACTGGAACCTGTACCAAGTCTCTTCTAGGGCACCAGGCAAGCGTGCGCTGTTTGGAAATCAAGGGTGACATTGTCGTGTCTGGAAGCTACGATACCACGGCGCGGGTGTGGAGCATCTCTGAAGGCCGTTGCTTAGCCACTCTTCAAGGCCACTTTAGTCAAATATACGCCATTGCCTATGATGGCAAGCGGGTCGTCACAGGAAGCTTGGACACCAACGTGCGCATCTGGGATCCTAAAACAGCGTAAGTCTCCACTTGTGGAATTCATCTTGATGAAAAACATGTGAAAGTCACGTGTTGAATCACCTAGAAGGGCTAAATATGGCAATTCTGTTATATCCCATGGCTTATTTACTACTGTCTTATCGTGAACCCGCTAACCACGTCCTCTTTATTTCAGTCAATGTCTTGCCATATTGCAGGGCCACACATCTCTTGTAGGCCAAATACAACTGCGTGGCGACACCCTTGTGACCGGAGGCTCTGACGGTTCCGTCAGAGTTTGGTCTCTTGAACGCATGACGCCCATACACCGGCTTGCTGCTCATGACAATAGTGTCACCAGTCTGCAGTTTGATGACACGCGTGTCGTAAGCGGTGGGAGTGACGGTCGAGTCAAGATTTGGGATCTTAAGACCGGTCATTTGGTACGAGAGCTAATATCACAGAGTGATGCAGTTTGGCGAGTAGCCTTCCAGAGTGAACGCTGTGTGGTTTTGGCCCTGCGTGACAGTCGCACAGTTATGGAGGTTTGGTCCTTTTCGCCGCCTCCCGACACAAGCCCAGTTGACGTTCTCTACAATCGCCCAGTCTCCATGCCGTCCTGTGTCGCTGCGACGACCCTTCCCGTCAGGACTTTAAGTGATACGCGGCGCGATGAAAGAGCTAAGCTGCGGCTTCCATCTTTACCTGTTGCTGGGCGCCAAAATACGGCGAGTGGCAACACAAACGAAGCCATGCCGATGCCATCCACAGCCCCGGCACACAGCGTAACGTTTTTTAACGAAGACTAGCCCTCTTCGCGTGCATTTTATATTTGCTTGGAAGGACACATGATCTTGTTTTTTTTTTATATCACGCCATATTCACCATTTATTTGCATTGGAGCGTTAGTTTTTCTGATTTACTTTTCTGATTTATCTTTCTTTATTATTTCCCTTACCTATACATACGCCTTTTCTTGTTAATCTTGGCATTCTTTTTTTTTTTTTCTTTTTTCTATTTTTCTTTTTCTTCTTCCTTTTCTTTTCGCTTGGGAAGCGCACATGTTGTTATATTTGCGCTGTGGTCCCTCAAGTAGGAGATGCAAAGCATGCACTATTGCTTTTCTAGTTACGGGCGAAGATGGGCGGGTTCTCTCTTTGCTGTATATGTATGAGCAACAAGAGTTTGGCAATTAACACCGGGCTTGATACAATAATACAGTCATCTACAGTTTGTGTACAAATTGTTGATAGCAGGGACGGATTGTCTCTGGGGAACAAATGATCTCAGATACACAAGTGGCATGGCTAGTAAAAAAAAAGCAAAATACAATGTTATTATAAAAAGAGGCCACACAAAACAACGCATTAGACTGGGCGACCAACTAACTCGTAGTTCAGTGCCAAGTCATACTCTCCCTCCATGCATACCGGCTCTTTTCTAGTCATCCCGGCGCATGCTACCGATAATCTCGCGATGCGCATCTCTTTCACGTGCGCTCTCACTCAGACTTGCCACACTGCGCAGGTCACCTACAACATCCTTGGCCTTGCCAAAGTAAACTTCTTGGAGCAAGTTGCGCATTTTGAGCTCCATGTCTTCGACAAGGCGGCCGATGTTGGCAATGTGTGCATCATCGGAGTCGACGGGGAGGTCAGCCTCAACCTGGCGAGTCATGTTGCCACTGAGGTCCATGGCGCCCAGAGCGGCGGTCGATGAGTCGAGAGAGAGAATGACGGTTGCCGTCAGCTTGTACTGCGTTGTACGACCGCGCTCGATGGCCTCAAACACGTGGATTGAGTCCCAAACACCGTCAGTATCAGTACCAGGAGCAGAAGCTGTGGGTGAGGTTAGCATGGAGGTTCATGTTTGAACCTTGATTTGTATCTGCCTGCACTTATGTGCAGTCGAGTCCATCAAAAAAAAAGAAAAGAAAAGAAACTCACCCTTCTTCATCAGCACAACACCGGCAAAGCCATCGTCCAAATTCCAGAAATAAACACTACTTACGCCCCCCTCATAATATAAATCCCGATAGACATCAAATGCTTCATTCGCTTTGATCTCCATCTTGCGCACACGCTCACTGGGGACTGCCCCCTCCCCGGCACCGCCGTTCCCATCGACTCCAACCCCGCCAAGGCTGCCACCGGCATCATCAAGGGGTGGATCAAACTGGTTGCTCCATGGCGAGCGGTACGAGTCGCCGTCGCGGTTGTAGTCACACAGTAAGTAGGCGCGGCCGGTCTGGCGGCACGTCTTGATAGTCAATGGCTGGTCAACCGATGAGAGCAAGTCTTCCGTCAGGTCGGGCGCCAGGGCAATGATGGAGTTGAGGTGCTCGCTGGTATGCTTTGGGTTGAGTCGACGGAGCAGGTCCCTAAACAATCAAGATAGGGCTAGAGTTAGCTTGTGAAAGGGAGTAAGGAGGAGGAGAGCTTGTAGTTTGAAGAGTGGCTTCTTACATTGCCGAGTCGTAAGGATCGATGTCGGCCATTTTGAAATGAAGGCCTGGAGAGGACTTGTGAAAACAATGCGATGTAGAGAGAGAGGAAGAGATAGGAAGAAACTAAGTTCCCAAGTTCAAGATCATAGCAAGTCTCCAAGCTTGCTTCGAAGTTCCTCAAGCTTAGCCTAAGGCTTAGGCCTTGCTTGTCGCCAGCTCAGCGGGGTCCCCCCTGGAAGCTTGGGCCTAGTAGAGTTTAATGATTCTTATTGGCTGCCTCGTCTGCTCCAAGCTCCTACATGAAAAGGCGGGGCACATTCCCCTCTCCCCACTCTCCACTTAGATGGGGTTCTCAGCCTTGTCTCGTCTTGGCTTCTTTAACGAAGTCATTGTTCCTTTATATTTTTTGCCATATCTTGAACTTGCACGGAATCTATGTTCAATAGCCGAAGCCATTATTTACTCTACGCGCGTCCCGCAGACCAGACATGATATTGGAACTGACCACGTCTTGAGGCCATGTTCTAGGTCTCTTCGTTCTGTAACTTCCACGAGAGGCGGCGAACTATGCACTGCCCCAGCTTGAATAACTTTTGCTTCAGTGACACTTTCGCTATTGTTCTCTGGATAGACCTGCTGGTCTTGTACCCTGACTAATCGCCCCGACAAATGCGCTTGCCATGGTCGGGCTATCTTGGTCTCGTTCCGCTTCGCTATCTGTGGCATATCGGAAAGACTCGGTGGCTTTGGTCCGAGCGAAGTTACTCCTCTTGACGTGTCAGTAGTTGTTATAGGTGTTCCATCACTAGATAGCTGTGCAGTAGGGGTCCTAAGCTGAGTGAAGGCCTGGCTGAGTACATTGTCGATGATACAGGCTTCGTGCATCCACTCATTGCAGCTCGGGTTGGGACAGCCAACGAGAATGACATCGGGGTTTTCTGGTATATGGCATATGCATCGTGGAAGAGCGCTCTGGAGTACGAATAATTAGCTTCGTGTGACAAATCAAGATTCTGGAAGGATTCACTTGCTGTCAACTCGCTTGTTCGTACGTCTAAGGCCTGTCGCCAATATAGGTTCATGTGAGTCTCCATTTCACTCTCTTGCCAATGAGTGACATCGGCACGTGCCGAGACGGCCATGGCATTGACAATATCCACTGGCAAACTGGGGTTAGTCTAATGTCTCGTTATCTCACAAAGTATCTAACCCCTTGTGAAATAAGATATAGAGAAGCAAATATTTACTCACTATGATTCGAGGCTATCAGTTCATAGTGTCCGTGATACTCTTGTCGGCCCTTGACTCTCTGGGGTTGTGCATTGATCTTAATGAGCTGGCAGTCCCCGAGATCATCGGGCCAGTACATCCGTGCAAACCGCAGATACACGTTTCTGTCATCACGTGCACGGATCTCAAGAATCTTGCCTACCCATCCGTAACTACTCGGGGTTTGCACGGTGTCGGGTGTTGGAACTGTCGCTGGCGCGGCGGGTTTACTGCTATCACTGTCACAGCCATCGCTGTTACTTTGCCCCACGGCCATCTCGTGGCTGGCTATCCAGATAAACATATTGACGCGGAACTCAGTGTCGTTCACTGTGAGGATAGAATGAGGGGTGGGGGTGTGTCAGGTCAATTCTCCCGATACTAATGACAGAGTTTTCTAGCTTTCGTTGCATATGCACGTCTGTCTCACTCTGCTTTGAATCCATAGGAGGAAGGATGGCTACGCACTCTTGAAATGATGGTATCGTGTCATGGCGTACCACTCGTCCGTTGGCTCTACTATAAACTTGCTGTCCAGCGATGCATGCGTCTTTAGTGGTCCGTTTTGCCTGAACGGGGACGCCTGGCACCGGCCATGTCCCTTGGTACTAGGGTCTGAGGGGCCCTTGATCTTGACCCGGAAGTCCGTTGCGCGGCTTTGGCATGTCGCCAGCGTTGCTGAATCTAAAATATCGGGCAGGTGCTTTACTCTGAATGGGCAACCGGTTGCGGGTAGTGTGCTGAAGCAGGAGTCAGGGCTTGAACGCGAACTCGGACTTGGGCTAGGATCGCATGTAGGATTGAATATAGGAGTGTATTGAGAACTACGCATGTCTTGTTTACGCTTGTGTTTGATATTGCATTTAGTTTTGGCACTGGCCTGGAGTCCTGTCGTGAGAATGAGAGCTGAAAGCGACGTTGAGTAAAGAAAAAGAAAAAAGATGAGACGTGAGAATTGTCTTATCGGCTAATGAAGCCTCAAGCGGTAACAGCAGGCAAAAGAACCCAAAAGGGAGAAACACGAAATGGAACTGCAAAGAGAAAAAGGGGACGCTGAGTTTACTTCCCACGTTCTGAGAGATTGTATCAGCTCTTATCCAAACTGAGGCATCATCACTTTGGCGACCGCGATGATACTGAAATTAGAGCAGCTGGCAGGTGGCTGGCGGGCAGCTGGCAGATGGCTATTTATCCATGAGCCGCCGGGCACTGTGTAACAGTGAGCAGGAAGCATAAGCAACAGAACACTAACAAGGGTAGACGTACTCATACAATATGTTCTGTAGATATAGGTATATACATAGACACAGACGCAAGAGCCAGCATGCCTGCAGTCTGACTGTGCGTTTGTTCGCGCATGTACTAATATAGGTAATTCCTCAGCTCACTTGGTCTTCTCCATGTCTGTCTACACCTCCTGCTTCCTCCAGATATCCCGTCTTTAATCCGTCCAACTGCGCTGCCAGCCTCTCGCCTTCATGCCTGCCGCGCGTAATATTCACCAATGACATAAACACTGCTGGTAGCCCAACCATGACCGCCAAGAACCAGAAGGCCGGGCGTATATCCCCCGAGCGATCGATTATGAAACCAACGATAGCTGGTCCAAAGACACTACTCCCCTTGTCGGTGATGGCATAGAGTGCATAAAAAGCCGTCTCTGAGCCCGGCGGAATTAGCTCTCCATAGACTGACCGGCAATATGCACTGAGGCCGCCAAGGACAAACCCGTACACGCCGGCTAGTGGATACATTTCCCATGGCTGCTGTAACCCCCGACACCCCAGCGTTGTACAATAGGGAGATAGCCTAGGAGGCCGTATAGCGGCACGAGCTCAAACAATGCGATACAAGCTAGCAAAGTATGGTGTGGCCGGAGACCAAAAGAGCGTGATATTAGGGCCCATGAAAATGCACCTACGACACCTGATACGGTCGAGATAACATTGATCATGCCTAGCGCCCATGTTGTCATGTGCATCTGCGTTTTGGCAAACAAGATGGCCGTGCTAGATGTTGTGGCAATGGCGTCCGAGAGCAGGAACCAGCCACCTAGAAACAAAACTACGTCAAGCAATCGCCGTGCTAGCTTAACCGTGTGCCATAAATTTATCCACGACTGGCTGACATCGCTCAGTGCTATACGCCAACCGGATGGACGACCATTAAGATGTATAGGTCGGGGGAGTGGTGGGCCAGGTCGTGGACGCAGCCAAAGAGCCGAAGGAATAGTAAAAACTGCCCACCATAGGCCCACAAGAAAGAGAACCACACGCTGTGACCAAGTGGTGTTCTTCAGCATAATTACAATGGCTATGCAGAATAGCTGCACAAACAAAGCTGCGCAGTAGCCAATTCCAACACCCGTGGAAGAAATCTGGCCGGATAGACGCATCTCTACTGACGTAATTTCCGAGACCGACACGGCAGAATCGTCGCTGAGCAATGGGGTCTCGTCGCTTAATGTACACCTGCTAGAATTGGCATTCGAGTTATCATTTGTCCTGCCGCTCTTCAACCCTGCGACCTCTGGATGATTTCGGACAAGCAACGGTAGGAATGAATTCAGTAGAACAAACGACGCGCCAAATGACGTATTCGATATGATGGTAAGCACAGCTCCAATCAAGTACATGCGGCTGGTCACAAACAAGAAACCCATGACGCTAATGCTACCGAGCGCGGCAAAAGCCAGTAGCATCCGCTTGCGACCCGTACCGTGATCAGCAGTACAACTGATGCTAACTACCACTAGGGCCTGTAGCAACACACTGACGGAGAAAGTGTACATGGCAAAACTCGTAGTGTTGATGTCCCACCCGAGAAAGGTCACGACACAAACTTCACCGAGAGCCGAAACAGCAGGATTAGAATCACGAGGAGAGGAGCTGAGCCGATCATGGGATGCTGGGCAGGGTCGGTCGGGGTGGTGTAGCAAGTGCCCATTTTCGCGGGAAAGCGTCTCGAGGAGGATGGGGATGAAGGAAGCTGCGGAGGAACAAAAGGATATGATAAGTGTGAGTGAGGGGGAACAAGATGATTGGTTATCAACTAAGAGGGCCCAACTTACAGATTCCTACCAAGGATAACGTTAGCAACTAGTCGCTTTACCGACAATTATATGCGGCTAGCTAGCGGACTTGATTAGTAAACTCACCACATATAACATAAACCTCAGACGCAAAGGCATACATATACCAGCCAGAAATTTCCTTCGAGCTGGTTGGCCGTATGTCCTCACCAGGGTATCGTAGCACTGGTGAGGCGAGCGGGTCCTCCTCAGAGCTGGAGTCGGGATCGGGAGACGGCATGTGAAATGGCGATGGGGTAAGCGAAGCAGTAGGTGATGCTCGATTCGATCAATAAGCAGACGGCTGGGGGAGAAGCAGAATAAGAGAGAAAAAAACGAAACCTTCTCGGAAGATGCTGAGCAAACAATAGAAAAAGATAACAAGAGGAGAGGGAAATAGAAGACGCTATATACCCAAGGCTCTCCAAACTCGACAGAAACGAACGCCCCTTTACCTTGAGATTGTTTTCTGCAAGAGCCTAGCGTGCCGTTTCTTATTGAGTCCCCAAAATAAGATCAAAAAAGGCCCTAGCTCTTGGCTGGGTCCAAGCCTTTAAGCTTGTAGCTCCTGCCAGCTGGCAGCTGTAGATCACCAGGCGGCGACAGCTGTGCGAATAGCCTAGTCTGGAGTATGTTTCAAATAAAGTTTCCCTGTGGCCTATGGCAAATAAGAGTTTTTCGAATTCATGATCACCTACATTGTGAGGCGAAAAAGCTTCAACCTATTAGCAAGTCCCTCACCACTATCGTACCTTGGCACGTGATGTTTTCGGAGTAACGTCGGAAAAACATGCGATATCAATGCAAAGGGCCTGAACCTAGTCCTCTACCTACTGCTTTATAGCCGGAATCCACGGCACGCTGGTCACGTGCACCTTGTACTACCATACACAAGCTTCATCCCCCGCCTCGTACCAACATCAGTTAGAGATCCAAGGTGCAAGCTCATGATCCCTCTTGAAAGGAGTGAAGACCCTCCTGGGGCTCTGGGCTACACTAAGAAGACATTGGCAGTCACGATGGTCCCTATCAGCGGTGGTAACGTAATTCTTTGTCATTAGCTGGAGCTTGCTGACAGCATCGTTGCAGGCCCCTATTATAGGGCTATGAAGTTGGTCTGGGTCTCCAATAGGTGTTCCAGCGTTATTGGCATAAGAAAAAAAAAAAACATACTCCTGATCTTCATACAGAGCGACTTCACGACATCAAGAGCCTCTAGAAATTCCTCCATGGTATCTTCGAGACCACCCTCAGTCATATGACCCCGCTTAATTGCTGCTATAGATTCGAAACTCCCCATCTCCCATTCCCGGAGGGCACTATACTTCGGCGGGCTTTGTCTACCAGGGAATTTCTTACTCCATGCTTGACGTGCGCACATCCAAAGCAAGACATGGAAGAACAACTCGAGGTTATGGCGATGGGTGTGATTCTTCTTTTATAGTACCTCTGCCGCCATGAACTGCATTGTACCGATCCGGTGCCGTGCCCCGCTCGGTTTACTGTCTAGTACTTTGGCAAATTCAAGATCGATCAGCTTGCTCTTGAAGCCATTGGCTGTTTCAGATCGGTGATAATAATGTTGTTCGAAGAGATGTCGCTGTGCAAGATCTTACCAGTGATAAAGAGAGACCGATGTGCTTTGGTTCAATCCCGCTCAGATTCCAGCAGCTCCTTGATGGTTCTAAAGTCGTCGACGACATGACTGGCTAGCGGAATGACAAGGCAGGGGTAGATCCTATTCTCCCACAGATCCTCACCAGGTGTTTACAGACTTGGCTTCGTATTGCTAGACCGCCGTGTCTTTGACCCATTGCATTGCATTGCATGAAGTGCAATCCACTGAGTACTTGCGCTTGCATGACGTACTTATGGCTGTTGGTGGATCCTCAAAGTATGTGTCCTCATCCCGAACACAGCGAGCCGCGGAGAATCGGAGTCCCTCTCGCATCTCTGTAATAGTAGTGATCCGATGATGTGCCGCAACCCTGACCACGCCCTCGATATGCATCGCTTCCGCCCGTTTCAGTAGTTCGACCTCAAGCTTCTGCTCATCCAATGTCCACGAAAGTTTGGCAACGGGATGTAAGAGGGAGAGTTGGGGGGGGGGGGGGGTGACCCGGGGCTTTGAATTTTGAATTTGAGTATATATAACGTCTACTGGAATCACAGAGATCAAACGACGCCGGATTAGCTACCGGACAAAATTGACACTCTGCAAAGCTGACTACAGATCTCGGACGAGAGAAGCTCGTATGCTCCCAAGCAAGCTTATTACTCGCCCTCCTCCTGTAGCCATAATCAAGATTCGGTGTGACCCCGGGGCTTTTTCAAGTTAGCTTTATAACGCCACATATGGGCCACATTTTCCGTGAAAAACCAAATACCTCAGCAACGTGGCGCAGTGGAAGCGCGCCGGGCTCATAACCCGGAGGTCCCTCGATCGAAACGAGGCGTTGCTACTGGGCAATTTCCTTTTTTTGTCAATCTCTGACTCAGTTTTAGTGGAGACTTTTTTTTTTTTTTCAGGTCTCCGCTTCCTACATAAAAATGGGAAAATCAGAGATGCTGCAGCAGCCATTCAAACAAACAAACAAAACCACCTTACTCTGCCGGGGCCTATCCCCCGCGCTGACAGCCGGTGGCCTTTTGGACTTTTTTTCTTTTTCAAGTGGCAGCCTCCTACCAAGAGCACCAGGTAACCAATCCTGGAACCTGACAGGTACGTCCTCGGGCCATGTAGGACGGAACCCCTCATTGCTATGCTAATGGACCCCAAAGAGTCATAGGAGATGGTCGAACTCTATGCGTTCCTGTCACTGCCGACCGCCCGGGAGGTGCTCCCATCCGGAACATGCCGTCGTACTGCTGTGGAAAACCAGTAGGTAGACGTTAAAAATATATACATACATACATACATACATACAACCAGAGCTAAGCGGGCCGTTGTACACACAGACGCCAAGAAAGTCTGGCAAGCAACCCCTGTAACTACGCTCTAACAACGAAGAAACCAACGAATACGAATGACAACGAAGTCATGGAGGGCGAGGACGCACCGAGCGGCGCAGCCGCGGCGCACTCTACCGAACCCCAGATCGAAAAGGAGATTTTCGATCTCGAAATGACGAACGGGGAAGAGCGCACAGAAGGCGAGGCGGAGGAGGCACAGGCTGCCAGACCCGCGGAACCGACGAACAAAGACACAGAGAGGCAACAGGACAAGAAGGAAAATAAGCATGGAGGGAAGCTCACCGAACGGGAATGCAACCTCGCCATGGCACACAAGTTCATTGCCGCCGAAAAGAAACTGGTGGAAACGAGAGGCAACGCGCTGCTTTGGCTGGCCGAGAAACTCCCGGAGATATGCAACCAGGCCATATCAATGGCCAAAGGGGATACGGAAGTGAAGAAGCTGACGAGCCACGTCTCGGCCGAGTTCCGGGCAATGTTCATGAAGATACAGCAAGGAAGTGGCCCAGTTGATGCGGCCAGGAACAACCACGCGGACGAGAAAAAGAATGTACAGAGCAAGCCGAAAGGCAAGCTGACGTACGCCTCGGTCGCCAAACAGGTGTCTGAGGCACCAAAACATTCAGCACCCCTGAGAGAGAAAACGGGGACAAAGCCTCCTACCCGGGTGGCAGAGAAAAGGGTCCGGATCTTCATCCGTGGACCCAAAACAACCAGGGAGGAAACTTTGAGCGCTGAGCTGGCGAAGGTTTTCGGGGGCACACCCAAAGACTTCGCACTGAAGAAGGTGAACTCAGGCTTGGCCTTCTACATAGAAAAAGGCAAAGCAACCGCAGCAAACCTGGAAAGAGCCAGAGCAGCATGCGGTGCGAGAGCTTGTGAGGAGGACAGCAGGTGGACGCACGCACGGATCACCGGCCTGGGCGACTTCTACGTGCTCGGCGAAAAAGGCCCGGTGCCCTCCAAGAACGAAGAATGGTTTACCGGCCAAATTGCACGACAAGCCGACGGACAGGTGAAGGCCATCAAATGGCAGATCGAAGCGGAGAAATACAAGGATGCCACCCTCCGCGTCGCCATCGACTTGCCCGAAGGCCAGACTCTCCCCTCAGTCATGAAATTCGAGGGAGCAACACAGTGGCGCACGTCAAAAGGTGCAGGACCCTGTCCTTACCTTTGTGCCGCAACTGCTGGGAAGCGCACCCCACTACGGGCTGCAAAGCACCCCCGAAATGCAGGCTGTGTGGGAGCCGAGCCCACGGTGAAAAAAAAAACACTCGGGACCACCCGCAGCGTGCATCGTGTGCAAGTGCGCGGGTCACACAGCAGGAGAAGCAGCCTGCAGAAGAGGCGCTGGGAGGACTAGGACGGCGGCTGAACCGAAGGCTCAGGCGCAGGTAGTGAGAAGGGACGATGGCCAAGGCCACAAGAAGAGGAAGAGAACGGCCCCAGCAGAGTCCGAACCTGAAACGGAAAGCGAACCAGCCCAACTCTACCAAGACGAATGTTAGGAGACCTAACGATCTGGAGCGTCAACGCTGGAAAAGGGGAACCAAACCATGTGAATGCACTACGAAAGACTGCCAAGCAAAGAGTGGACATCCTCATGGTACAGGAACCCTGGATCGGACAGCGTAAGGACAGAACAAAGGACCACCCTGAATGCACTCGGCACAGCCCGAGAGAAGGATGGGAGGACCGCCCTAGAAGCATAGCCTACGTGAGAAAAGACATAAAAACAACGGAGACGCACCAGGCCCACCCGGACCTGTGCCCCATCTGCATAAAAACAACGCAGGGGACGTTCCAACTGATAGGGGCATATAGCGCACCAGAAAACCGAAATTGCATTAGGCCGGGCGAGGGCCTACAGGAACTCATGCGAACAGAAAAAGAAAGCGCATGGATTGCGATAGGGGACCTCAACGCACATCACGGAACGTGGGACGCAAATCCCACGGAAAATGAAGCGGGGAGGACCCTGGAGAGCTGGATGAGAGAGAATGACCTTGCCGTGCTTAACGACAAAGACGAACACATGCACAGCCCCGGCAGAGTCATAGATCTCGTCATCGTACCTCAATCAACAGTGGGCAAACGGGTAACCTGTATGAAAATAGTAGCAGGAAGCACTAGCGACCACGAGGCGAAATGGAGGCTAAGAAAAATGAACGTGAATACATTCATCACAGAATGTAAACGAGAAGTCGACCAACGGGAAAAGCTTCTCGAGATCAACGATGACGAACTAGACAAAACCGAACACCTAGCCAAAAGACTCATAACAGCAGTGGAGAGAGCACTTGAGGCGTCAACCCCAAGAACGCCGTCCAACATTGTGCTCAAACCGTGGTGGAATGAAGGGTGCAAAGAACAGAACGCCCGAATGAGGAGTGCCCGAACAGTCCACCGCAACCATCCCACGGACATCCAGAAAAGGAATGATTACGCGAAGCAACGGAGATCAATGGGGCAGGAAATCACCAAAGCTAAAAAAGCCCTCATGAGCAAAATCATAGCTGGCCTGAAGGAACCGAAGGACGTCTTCCGCGCTGTCAAATGGGCCAACGACAAGGCAAACAGGTGCATCCCTCTGTTGCAGAGACCAGACAAAACGAAAACCATATACTCTACCGAGTCAGTGGCCCTACTCCTGGACACACACAGGAGAGGAGTGGCACTTCCATGAACCCAGCCCAGAAGCAAACGAATTACCATCCCTCACCTGCGAATAAGTAAAAACAGCTGCGTGAAGTCCCGGGAATATAGCCCCAGGAGCGGACAGCATCTCGAACAAGCATGGGAACCGCTGGGCAAAACAATAACAAGACTTTACAATCTTTGTTCAGAAAGCGGAAACCATCCCAGCATTTTCAAGAGGGCAGACCTCGTAGCGACCCCAAAGCCGGGACGCCATCGCGACGAGCCCCCAATACTACTGGCTCATATTCACTCCTGCCACACTGAAAAAAGGTTTTTGAGAGAATTGTGGCGATAAGGCTTGCGGAAGAGGCAATCAAAAATCAATATAGACAATCCAAAAAAAAAAAAAAAAAGAAAAGAAAAAAAAACATATTTCCCACTATCATATTTTGCGTCCCCCGTTTTATCCACTGTTCAATGTCTTCTCTTCTATACGATCAAATGTTAAGTGATATCCACCGTCTATGTTGACCCCCCCCCCCCCCAACCCCTAATACATCGCTCATGATCCTATCTTAGTGACTATGGTGCCCAATCTGGGTCAATAGCGGGAGAAGCATGCCGCCGGCTGTAGCCAGCGTATCACGCATCTGCAAGCCTGCGCGTTTTCGCTGATGCGAAGATTCGGGATAGCTATTAGCCGTAGACGAACTGGACTCATGTAAGCTTGTCTCTTCCTGCATAGCGTGCATGGCGACGTAGCTAGTGTCATAAAATGTTAGAAAATGGGCTACAGCCTTTAAGCCTGCAAGACATCGATGTCGGAGGAATAGTACTTACAGAAATGTGCCTGCTGAGAACAACAACAGCATACCCGTCCAATAATGACCTTCGGTACCCTGCATTCCTCGGCCGCCGCCTAGCAAATGGATCAGCAGCCACGTGCCCAGGGCGCCACACGGTGCCGCTACACTAAACACTAGCAAGTGGCCGCGAGCAGCGTACTTGGAGACACCTTGGCGTAGCAGTACAGTTGTGAGGCCAAAGGCGGCTGGCGCCTTGTGCACAAGAATTGCTAGAAATATAATGAAGCCTAGCTTGGTATTCTCAGTGCTGGAGCTGGCTCCCATGGCAATGCCGTCAGCTGCCGCATGGATCATGAGACCAACTGTCAGGGCATTGCTACGTGAGTTAGCACTATACGGAGAACCAGCTCGTGTGAACCCAAGTGATGACAAAAACCCCACGCTTTCCTGATCCAGCAGACTGCCGCTAACCCCGTCGGCACTCCCAAGATTGTCAAGCGAAATGTCTCGTGAAGCTTGGACCGAGAGATGATCAGTGGCGTGACGCGGCAAACGGTCAATAAAGAACATGAGCAAAAAGCCACTAATCAAACTGAAGCCGATAGAAAATGTCGGCAGCTCGGAGTCAGAGCCGGAGTTATGATCATCATTGGCTTCACGGCGTTCAAGTGTCTCGCTAATAGCGGCGAGGATATCACGTTGCACGGGAGGTACAGAGGCCGAGACCTGAAGCTCGGGCAAAGCACCAGGCTCCACGTAATTTTGACCGTCAAAACTGCGACGGCGGCTAGGATTGGTTTCTGGCACCGGGTCGACAGAAGAATGTGGGTGCGCGTGGGCGTGCAAAGTCAAGGCTTCAATGCCCTCTGGGATAATGACGGTCATGGATGTGCCAATAAGAATTCCAACGCCAATGCTAGTTATAAGCCGAAGTTGCGATTGGGAAAGCGTCATAGTCAACGGCAAGACGCCGGCAACAAAGGATCTGGGTATGTTAGGTAAGGGGACGTAGGCGATACCAGAGTTGAGGACGGGGCTGATGGTCGAGAGGGAAGCTAGAAAAGGCCGGGAGAAGACTAGAGAGGACCTACGTCACAGCCATTATCACCTATACAATTCCACATGTTAACATAAACCACTTCTTGCTTCCAACTTTCGGATACATAAAGACCTACACATAGTGATAGCAGCAAGAAAAGACCGCCGCCCATAGTGAAGCCAACAGTGCGCGCGCCAGGCTAGGAAACACTATGGTGATGAAGGCGCTATACAAACGAAAGTTACAACTCGAAAGAGCAAACGTCAAAGAGCCCAGCGGAAGGAAGTATGAGCTGAATTAGCGAAAGCACAAGAAAGTGTGTGTGCGCAACAAAAGAAGTCGTTGCAGAGCATAAATGAGCCACACTGCAAAGTCAATATTCACCGAAAAAGGATGAGGAAGAAGAATTAAACCCAGAAGGACCAGGTAGCTACTTAACCCTAGAAAATAGCAGATTGCCCCCGGTTAAACATCGGCTAATACTTCAACGACGTCACCGGCAATTTTATGTTAGCCTTCCTATGCTTCACTTTTGCGCCCTCATGTTTCTTTCTATCTGGCGATTTTTCCAAGTAAAGACATGTCCCCCTTGCATCTGTCCTTTACATAATGGACCAATCGCTCTCCCCGAAACGGCGGCACATACTCTCCTCATTCAACCCGGAAGTCGACCCAGCTAGGCGCTTGCCAGACGATCACAAGCATTATAAGCCAAAACACAACTCGACCAGCACACAAGACCACAACACAGATCGACAACGGCGACGACGACGGTACTCGTCGGAACAAGACAAATACCGCTGCTCTGACGGCGCACAAGAAGATAGGCAGCCATCCGACGACGGGACAAAACCTCATACGAAAAGGCTACGCCTAAAGGGCGAGGGCGAGGGCTCGCGGCGGCGGCAGCGACGGCGACATGAAGATGAAGAGAAGGATAGCAAACACCGGGATCAAGATCGACACCGTCTACATCGCAAAAGCCGCGGACATCGCCGTCGCCGCCACTCTCGCTCGCCCACGCCCGAAAACCCCCACCAAGAACCCAGTCTGGATCCCGATGCAGCTTTTCGGGAATCGCTCTTTGATGCTCTTGCCGACGACGAAGGCGCTGCATACTGGGAAGGTGTTTATGGCCAGCCTCTACACGTGTACGGCAATCCGCGTCAGTGCAATTCCTCCAACATTTCCGAAGGCATGGGTCCTGGACTCGAAAGCATGACAGACGAAGAATACGCGGCCTGGGTACGTGAGCAAATGTGGGCTAAGACACACCAGGGTTTACTAGAGGAAAGAGCTCGACGTGATGCAGCACGCGCGGAGCAAGCAGCACGTCGGCAAGACGACGCAAGACGTCGCCGTGAAGACCGCAAACTACAGCGCGAGGTAGAGCGCAGCCTACAAGCCGGTGAAGAGAGGCGACAAAGGCGCATAAGGCGCGAGGTATGGCAAAGCTATCTTGGAGCTTGGAGCCGGTGGGATGGAAGTGTGGACACCATTCCATGGCCGGGCGGTGCTCAGCCACTAGCACTAGCAGGCGAAGAGGCGGTGAGGAAGTTTTTCGTGCAAGCATTGGAAGAAGAAGTGGAGGGCGCGGAAAGGGACAAGGCTTTGAAGGAGGAAAGAGTGCGGTGGCATCCGGATAAAATACAGCAAAGGCTGGGCGGAGAGGTGGCAGCAGAAGTGATGAGCGGCGTGACTATGATATTCCAAGTGTTGGATAGACTCTGGGGAGAGTCTCGGCAAAGCAAATAACGAAAGAAGCTAATGCGAAGAAGCTGGTTTACGGGCTGATGAGTATAATTAAGAAGCATGACGAGGTATCCTTCACTAACATGATAATGCTACACCGTCACAACGCATGATGCAATAAAAGGCGACACTATTGTGTATTAACTATAAACGTACGGATTTCTCCGTCCTATTATTATGGGCAAGTATGTATTAAGCAGCGCCATTGCTGGCTCTTTTCCACCGTCACTTTCCACCGAAGAAACCACCCCCCCCCCCTTACATGAGCATCAGAGCCGCACCACCCAGCAGAGCACCCAGTCCCATGGCAGCGTTGTGCGCCGGTGCGCCTCCTGTGGCGTTCGATTCAGACCCAGTGGTAGTGCTGGTTCCGGTAGACGAGGTTGTTCTGGTGGACGAAGTAGTGCTGCCGCCAGTAGATGAAGCTCCTGCTGCACCTGTGGTCGACGAAGCAGTTGCGTCACTAGTCTGAGAGGCGGTCCCAGATGACGAGTCGGTAGTAGTGGTGGCAGCAGAGTCAGTGGCAGAGCCGGTGGTAGTAGAGTCGGTGGCAGAGCCAGTGGCAGTAGAGTCGCCAGATGTTATTTCGCTGCCGGTAGCAGTAGCAGTGGCAGTTCCGGTCACAGAACCAACAACAGACGAAGCGTCAGAGATCAGACCGCCGACGCCGGATGTCGCACCACCGACGAGAGAGCTTACGCCAGAGCCTCCGGCTCCAACAATAGAACTGACTTCAGAACCAGCACCACCGATGATGCTGGAGATGAGGTCCTGGGGTCTGGGGCTCTGTAGAGTTGTTAGTACTGGTAAGTTTCAAGTGTGATAAGGCAAGTGGTAGACACTCACAGCAGCAGCCAGACCAGCGGCAAGAAGGACAGCAGGAGAGAACTTCATTGTGGGTATAAGATAAACTGCGTATGTATGTATAGGTCTGGGATGTGATACTGGGACAGCGTAGCCTAGCGTAGCGATGTGGTGTAAATCGAATGCGCAGCGTGAAAATGGTGTAAAAAGCAACGAATCTTATCAACAATGGAAAACAAGTAGTCTAATGAAGAGTAAAGAAGAAGGTAGAATCATCTTGTCCAATAGCCCGACAGCTCGCCGCTCTTTATATGTGTTCTCCAAGCTGACAGAGACAGGGCAAGACAGGAAGAGCCAACCAAGCCATGCCTCATTCCGGTCTTTTCTCACCCTCAGCCGTTCGTGTTGCCCCTGTCTCTTTCTCTTGACCTTTTGCTACTCATTGATCTCTTCTTCATTTCTCTCTCTTTCTCTCTCTTTCTCTGTGGCTCGCTGTCTCTCTACTTCTCGTCCGTAAGCCAAGGGCAAAAAAAGAAAATCTCACACCCGCTTTCTGGACCCACACCCCCGCTGGTCCCACCCCGTCAAAGTTACCACGCCCCCCTTTTGCCGGCCCCACTTTTAAGCTCGACATCCAAGAGGCAAGTGCCTTTTTTCTTTTTTTTTTTTTAAATCATTTCTTGTGCCCTGAATAAGCAAGAACAAAACGCGTGGCCCCTCCCCTTCTTGAAATCGAGAATAAGCCTGATGGCGCCACTCCCTCCCTTATTCTTCATGTCTCCCCTCCAATTGGCACTTTTTTTTTTATTCTTTTCCCTTTCCTGACTCTTAGCTTTTTTTTTTTTTTTTTCTTAGTGGTTGGGCTGGGCTGGTGGTTGGCTGGCCTGCATATATTCCTGTCTAACTGGGCGGTTTCTTCCTATCCTTCCCTCCCGGCCGGTGCATATGAAAGAGGACCGAAAGTCTGCGCACACCTTCCCTTTTTATCCGACCTTGGCTGGCTGGCTGGCTGGCTGGCACTTGGCTTTTTTTGTCCGCCTTCTCTTTGCTTCCTTCCCTGCTTCTTTCTAATTACCTTCCGCGACACTTGTTGCTATTTTGGAAAGTACCCGCAATGTCAATCTCGCTCACTATTTCTTTTTTAAATAAACGCCTTGTTCAGACAAATTTGTATACAGATGTACAAATATACATAAATACAAAAATACATACCCAGTAGTATTAGTAGTAGAAGTAGTAGTACCTTGAGACTACCAGCCACACAACACAGCATAGTAGAGCATAGCACGGCCTCAGCTCCTTCCTGTAGCACAGCTTGATGGCTTGCCGCTGCGTCCAATCATCGACACAGACTACACTGCAGCCATAAACACGCCGCTTTTCTCGCCGTTGCTAATGAGCTGGGCTTCGTATCGTGGACCCATGCCATGCTACCTCTTCCTCTATTGCTACTCCAACACAACAGCACAGCAACATGGGACACGCAATCATGTTATATCCACATCGTAAATGTGTAGGTAGCTAGAACAGGCAACCTTGTACCTTTGTACCTTTGTACCTTTGTACCCGGTACCTCATATTCATATCCCGTGCTTCCTGTCTGTTAGCGATCATACCGAGAATCGCCACGCTTGCTGCAAACAGCTATTTGCATGAAGACTCTTAGCATCAGAGGCGCATTCACCTCTTTCACCTCTTTCACCTCTTTCACCTCCCTCACGCTCACACACACACACACACACACACTCACTCTCTCTCTCTCTCCCTCTCTCTCCCGTTCTCCTTACCTCGGTGTTGTTTCTTTTGCTCTTCCTTTTATCCCTTGCCCCCTTCTCCTACCCTTGGTTCTCCGTGTAGCTAGCTGTCTTCTGCCTGTCTAGCTGTCCAAGTGTCTAACTGTCTAACTGTCCCCTCCCTACATGCCCTGCCTGTCCAGCCCCCATGTGCCCCTACTGCAATGCTCGGTTTGATTCCAACTCTCCTTCTTCTCACCTCCCTCTTATGTAAACATTCGTTCCGTTGTCGCTGTAAGCTCAATCCTACTTTAGGCTGAGTTTAATTGGCCAAAGTCCAAGACGTCATTCGTTTAGCATCTTAGCCTTTCGGGCCTTACAGTTAGTTTCCTAGTCTCTCGCCTCTGGCCTCCTCTGGCTTACAGCAAAGAGGAAGTAAAGAAAATAATGAAAGAAAGATAAACCCCCCCCCCCAAAAAAAAAGAAGGGCAACAGAAGTAAGCCAGAAGATACCAGCTCTCGCAGATTCTTGCCTTACACAATCTTGTCGCCCAGTTTATTCGGCTGATGCATGCTTGCATTTTCTCTCCCCTCCCCCCCCCCCCCCGCATCCTGGCTTACAACCATACACCACCTTACACAAGAGTTCTACACCTTGATACACCTCTAAGCCTTGCACAACATTGCCAATACATGTAACCCTGGTAGCATCTTGGCAACCCTATGAACAAGCCACACAGCAACACAACAATAACAACAGTCTCAAAAT
Organism: Ceratocystis albifundus; assembly: GCA_002742255.2. NCBI lineage: Eukaryota > Fungi > Ascomycota > Sordariomycetes > Microascales > Ceratocystidaceae > Ceratocystis > Ceratocystis albifundus. Next base: position 629,883 of record MAOA02000030.1, on the reverse strand, counting down.
CCCCGTTTGTCTCATGTCTAAGCCTCATCTCCCCTTTCTTACCCCCTTCTTGTCTGAAACCTGGTCTATTGTGGCTATGAGGCTGGCAAGACAAAAGAAGGGAAGTAGTCGAACCTGTCTCGTCTTGTCTCTCCCTTGACCTTTCGCCTTATTCTAAACCCTAAAACAATAGCATATACCCAACCCTAATAACCGCCACTCCATGATTGTCTCTATCCCTCAACACTTAACCATATCCTGACGTCGCGCTCCCTTCTAACCATTGGTAACCATTGGTCTAGACTTTTCTCATGGCCCTTCTAAGTAAGGTGCAATGCCCTTTTTCAGCTCCATAACAATTTCACTAGCCTCTTCGGCGCTTTTGGCCTCAAAATCGTAGCGTTTGCTTTCTGTGCCCTTGTATACCATAAGCTGTAACCAAACGTTAGCACACGCTCGCTGTCTCTCTTTCCTGTACCCCCCCCCCCCCTCCTCACATAAAGATTCAATCAACATACCTTTAAGTTTGTAGGGTGCTTACGCAATACCTTGCAGCCAACAGCATTGCTGAAGTGTACTGTGGTTGTCTTTCCACTAGCTCCAGTTGCAGGAATAATGTGAATATACTCGCCATCAATGACCAACGAACGTTCGCTGGTTCCAACCAAACGCATCGTCTGCTTGCGCCATACTGTGTATTTTTTATAGTTTGCTGAGCCCAGTTCGTCCTGTTTGAGTGCCTCACGCGTCAGTGGGTGAATGCCCATGAACTGCTTCTTGGCCCGTCTCGAGTGCTGTGAGGACTCCACCAAAGGCAATACCTTGGGGCTAGCACTTGTTGGTGACCCGCTAATCGTCAAAGGCCCATCCGTGGCAAATCTCCGGCGATAGAGCTCTAGGTCTGAGACGTTGCCGAGAGAAGCAACAGGCCGATCAAGCCGAGCAACGGCTCCGGACCCAGGAATCTTGAGAACATGGTTGGCTTGGTCTAGCTGCCTCTTCTGGCATACGATGTCAAGTACTTCTGCCAAATACATATCTGTTGTAACATCAACAGTCACCAGCTGGCTAGCGGCAATATCCGATGTCAGGATATGAATGTGCAACAACTTGTGCTGTCCCCGCATGCGATTAGACGATACTGGTGCTTGTGGCGCATCAGCCGGGATAATGTTGTGGTTCCGAAATGTCGTCGTAAGGAGTGGATTGATATATGCCGATGGCATGTACGCTGGAGGAGGGGGAGGTGGTGCTGCAGGCTCTGGAGGCTTGTGGCTGGTAGGCGAGACAACGCCCAGCGCATCATCTATATCTGCTTCTTCATCGGCATATTCGGCTGTCTGCTGCAAATTGTCTCGTCTCTCGGAGTCTGATGCCATTACTAGTGCAAAATCGTCATAGTGTGCTGAGTTTGCACGGCCTCTACCTCTGACACCTCCGCCCCCACCCGCACTTCCTACACCACCGCCTCCGCTTCCCGGTCCGTTGTTAGCCGTGACAAAGGATGCCAGAGGCTTGGTGCGTTCTAAAGGCGGGAAATCATCATCGACTTCTCCGTCTTCCATCATACGCAATGTCCACCAATTAACGCCCATCTTATTCTCAGGCAATGGCGGCTCTCTTTTTTCCTCAATATAACGTAGCAGACTGAGGCCGATGAGCTGGACCACGGTAACGGGCTTTGAGCTGCCTGTATCATCGCTAACGTCTCGTCGTATTTGCACTTCGAATGGTGTTGATGATTGGTTGCTAAAAGGGGCAAAAATCCGTACACAGAAGGGTGGTTTGCGCTCTCCTTGCCCCGAAAGATTGGCAAAGCGAGCAAATGGCACCCCAGAAGTCTTTTTCTTTAATGCCTCGGATAGTAAAGACTTTGGTTGGATCATACTAAGAGGCCGAATGGCGCTTATGGGTCGAGCAGGCGGTAGAGCCGTAAGAATTTTAGGTATAACTGGAGCAGGAGATCGTCTGATTGTTGAACGGCGCATAAACTTGCGTGGCGGCGTTCCGACAAGTTGTGTTGTAGGCGAGGCAGGAGGATTGACCTGCATGGGGTTGTCCACCGTGTCTAGGATAGAAACTGAGTCAAGCGTATCGGGGAATCTAGCTGACGAAGCATCCGAGTCGTCATCATCATCATCATCTTCTTCGTCTTCATCTTCATGCAACGATGAAATTTGTAGACGCTTTTTCTGTGCTTGTGACTGTGGCTTCATTGCCTTAGCCCGAGCCACTACAACGGCTGCCACAGCTGCCACAGCTCGCTGTCTCTGCATAGTGTCAAGTTCGTTTTCTGACGAGACCTCACTACTAGTAACAGTGTCTCTCCGGGCACGCTCCACTACTGTTTCCAGAGCCGACTGGGAGCCTCTGCGAGCAGCTGATATCGGGCTGGAGAGTGAAGCACGTGGAGAGGCAGCTACAGGCATCATCGGCGGTCGCAATGATGAACTTTGTGAGGGCGAAGAGCCTGCCCGACTGCGCACAGGCATTTTCGTGAACTTTATCTGCGAAGGCTCTCGCCGATGTTCTTTGTGTTGCCCAGATTGAGCTGTTGGGTCGGCCTCATCCTCGCTATCGTCGCTGAGGTCACTGCTGTCTTCCTCCTGGTCAGGAGGTCGATGACCTCGTCCACGCCGACGTTTCGGTCCAGCTATTGGCGTTACAGCACTACTTCCCATGCCACCTTGCGGACCGAAAACATCTGGATCGTCCTCTAGCGTGTGTCCTACGGCTCGCGGTGCCTGGAAGTACTCAGAGGCAATAGCAGTTGGGATGGGCGGTGAATATGTCCGCTTAATGTGAGTCGGGTTGGCTTTCCAGCCAGTAGCTTTGAATGGGCCTGTATTTAAGAACCCATCATTAAGTGTTATAAGGCGTTCACCCACCCCATCAGCAATCTCATCCAGGTAGCTAGTACGAAGCTGGTAGGCCACTAGGCTACATGGCAAGACAAGTTTTCAAAGAACTACATGTCAGCAAACTACTTGATACTAGTTTCATAGACTTCAACTCTGGGGAGAACTTCTCACTCTTCTGTTTGCATAACTGACATGGTGGCTTCAGCTTGCTCTGTAACAGTTAGGAATACGACAGTTTTCGGGCAATTTGTTGCCTGTTGTTAGGCCTGACTTAAGGCAAGAAATCTGCGGTTTCTGACGGAGAAACTGGTGGGCTATTAATCGCAGTGTTCACGGACTGGTTGAAATGGAAGTTCAGCGGTAAATAATGATGAAATTTGATGGTGATAAAGGGCTATATGCAGTATGGCCAATTGGGCTTTCGAAGAGAGCATAGCTCATGTGGAGGGATTTGGGGATCGTTGATGTGGGTCCAAGGATGGATTGCTTAATTAGGGTTGGACTGTCCGCTCTCTAGGGTTTTGTGATACATTCAAATCACGAGATGAGACCACAAAACCTTTTATTTACTTGGAAGAACCCGTCTATCTCACCATATATATTGTATCTCCCCAATAGCGAGGATGCCTTGGATCTAGTATATCGTATCTTCATGTCGCATCAATAAAGTATATTCCTCCTTTGCCCTCCGTTACCGTCTATATTTCTCCAATTTCCTGTATTCCCAAAGCTATGTGACAAGGGGACGGACTACTACCGCAACTATCGCTATTATCACCAAAGAAGATACCGACAATACAGTTTGATCTTTTGATCTATCTCTGCATGACTAAAATGGCCGGTGTCGATTACAGCTAAATATCCGGAGAGAGTCATTGGCCGAATTTCATGCTTGACAATATCTTCACTATATTATCTAGGATAGTCCAAAACGTCACGTGATAGCTCAACAATGACGATAGCATCAAGGTATTGCCATCTTGCTCCTTATCTCCACCCTCATCCTAACCCATCGCATTACATCTGTAAACCTCAACTTGTTCCCTCTGACCTATTGAGCATTAGAAGGCTACGAACGAGGCTGTTCTCGCGATGCTTTTGAACCGAATTCTTAACCATGTCCTCGAATTCCAACACAGACAAGCTATGACCTATTTGTTAAGGGGCGCATCATAGCTTTTGGTGGATTTTATATGATCTAAAATGGCACATTTATCATTTAAATTTTTACCCTTTGAAATATTACATTTTTCCGTGTGGTTGAAGAAACTACACCCATAGTCAAGAGCTTCTATGCTGGAAAGCTCACAATACAGTACGTATACTATGGGTTCACAGTCAGAATGATGATATATTAAATGCCAACCTTGAACCCTCACATCAACCAACATCCCCTAGCTAGTAACAAAAGAACGGGGCACTCTTCACGGATTGCGACTCGTTCATGAGCGAGAGCGCTCGGCCTAGCTTGGCGGGGACGTAGAGATTTGAAGATAACGGTTGTTTGATCCTATAATTCTTACTGTGCCCCAATTTACGTCGTATAGTTTTCGATACCTTCCTCCAACTGTAAGGGATTATGATGTTGAGAAAACAAAGGCTTGTTCTGAATCTAAATTTTGCACATGATTTCATGTTCAGCATCTGCTAAGCTTGATGTCAATATTGACTTGTATGCCACATCATGTTAGTATAGGGTTATAATACATTGAACCCTAGAGTTATTTATTCTTTCTTCAGCCACACATTATTTCCCCCTATCCTAATCTAAAAGTATGTGTTCATTTCCTTTACCCTTGCCCCAGCCCCCTCAGCCTCCAAATTAAATGGAGAAAATCAGGGAAACCCTACCCACCGCCTAGATAAGTGGAGTAATTACACTGGAGACTGGTATAAAGTACGGCAGAAACAAATTATGGGGCCACCTAGGGCTTTGAATTTGCTTACCGCCTTCTGCTCAGAAGATGTATAAAAGGCCCGTGATGCCGCCCTTCATTTTAGTTATTTTCTTTCCTTTCTTCTTCAGCTCTCTTTGCCTTTTGGCTAAGATCAAGTGTAGTATCTGTTCTTTTCAGTTTAATCTCTGAAAGTGTTCTAAGGAACACAATCGTGATTATACTTATTTTTGGCTCTCGGACTTTGGCCGCTATGCTTGCATATGTCATCGTCCACAGTGTCCCTGGTATTACACTGCCTCCAGGCGACGCGAACTTTTTTTTTTTTTCATTACTCCACGGGCTTGATTCCGGGTTGTGACGAAGAAACAGACTTTGCGAATGTCGTAGTGAAATATGGTGGACGTGTTAATATATTGAATACTCTTGTGGCCTCCCAACATTTCCTCTGGGTGGATCAAGTTGGTATACTAATGAACGTGGAAAAATTACGTGAGTAACCATTCTTCTATCATCTGACAACACCACTACTACCTACAACCAATCGCAAATATGTCTAGCCAGACAGGACTTCTCGCCTCTACTATCTTTGACGACCTCAAAGCTCGTGTTGAAGCAGATTCTCAGACGCGTGAGGATATCGCGCAGGCTGTACAAAAAATCAACGCTAGCAATGCCTTTTCGACTGGATTATTGACGCGGGTTCATTCAACCCCGAGAGCAAAATGTGAGTTTTCTTTTTCTGCACTTCTCTACCCTGTGACCTTACTGGAATTTTCACGATTTCCAAGGTTTTTAGGCTCTGTTGGAAGATAAAAGAATCCTGTGAAAGACGCGCACTGACTTGTGATTTGCGTACAGATCCCGAGCTACTTGGACAGGTTGAGGCCGGCATCCAAAAGGACATTGTAAACATCAAGGAGCTGGCTGCGCTGGCTTCCGAGCATCCTTACTACAAGTAAGTATTCCACCGAGAATGGATTCAGAAATAATGAGGTTGGGAATACATGATTCTGACAAAAATCAACATAGGTTTAACTTTCTCTGGAACCGTACGATAGAGAATGTCATCTTCTCGATCCTCATGGCTGGTTTCCTAGGTGGTGTAGCAACGGAGACATCGGCGGGCGAACTGGGACGAATCTTGACACCAGAACAGGTGAGCGAGGTTCTGCAGGGTAAGTATCAAATGGGCTATCTCCAATCCATTTGGTTCGAATGTTTTCCCCCTTCTTTTTTAGTTGGAAAACTACTAACATGCCATCTAGTCCCATACAATGTCAAGGACCGCGACACGTTCCATATCACGATCGAGGAATATCTTCTCGCAGTCACGCGTCTGACCGAAGAACTCTCGCGTCTCGTAACCAACAGCGTGACACTCGGGGATACGGCGTTGGCTGTACAAGCCGGGCAGGTTGTAAAAGACCTTTTCGCTGGCTTCCAAATGCTCAATCTCAAGAACGATATCATTCGCAAGCGTAGCGATGCTGTCAAGTACCACGTCAAGAAGGTTGAGGACGTTATCTATGATCTGTCGCTTCGGGGCCTCTTGCCTCAGGCTGGATCTGGTGCTGACGCCGTGGTGCTAGACGCTGATCAGCAGTAGAATGCTGTTTCTCAACAAGAATGTATATTCTGCCACTATACACTTATTGCATCATGTGAATATTGAATGCTATGCTTCTCCCACTACAGATTTCCCATAAAGGACAGTTGGCTGTACTTGCTTTCCTTGGAACAAAAACTCCAATTTATTGCAACAGAAAATGCCACAGTCAAGTAGATAAACACAGTACTTTTTATCGGAAATATGGATGTGTAGGCCACATATCCTAGACCTTGGCCATTTAAGTCTCCAGCTTCCGAATCATGTAGACATAGGATGTTGGATTGGTGGTGTCATATATATATATATATCCAAAGTTCACGGCATGAGAGCGGGCCTTTATCTGTGCAAGCTCGTCGCACGCATACAATAGCGGAGCTATGTTAACCAATATGGCATGGAAGTATGCATGCATTCGCGCTCATTCTTTATTGCGGGTACTTTTTGCTGACTCGATTGCAAATACGACGGCCAACAATTCTTGGAGGATTAATCCAAAGTTCAATGAATTTTCACTCATCATGATGGGACTACAGCATATATGGAGCCCAGCCTCGATCCATGATGCAAGTTCGTATTCGATTGTTGCGGTCAAAACTTCTCAAACCTGAACAAGTTAGTAGCATTATGCTAGTTTGAGGTATATGCATTGGTCGTCGAATGCATCGTCACAAAATAGTGTGTATAATTATACGCATATTTGATAAAAATGAAATCTTTTCCGAGGGTTAGATATCAGTATGCGATTTCCATCGCTTGTATGTTAGTCGAGAGTAGACGTTCACAATGATGGGGAAGCATAAATTAGCCTGAGTCAGCTCTAAAACAAGTGAGTGGGATTAGGTAGCACAAGAACGGCTTGCCAAGATTAGGGCATGGGAACTAAGAAACGCGGATGGAAACCAATGGCAGACGGCTTGATGAAATTGACGTGAGACGAAGGAAAAGAGCTCTGGGATATTGTATAACTGTATGTCAACAGAAAAGAAGCTGTTGCATCAATTTCTTCTTCTTTGACTCTGTCATGAATCTTGACAACGAGCTGTGGATTGTGGAGCCTTGGGGCCGAACTTACCCAACTTTGAGAATCACCTCGTCGTTGACTCGCCCCCCCCCCCCCCCCTTTTTTTTTTTCTTTTTTTTCCACGACAATTGTGGCGATCGCCAACTCCTCATCCACATTTGTTTTTCGAAGAGGGGGGAGGGGGATTTCCCAGGATGCACTGGATGTTGCCTTCTTGCTCTCGTGATCTTCACGACTTCAGGAAGCGTGGCAGGTTTTTCAAAGGAACGAATGCTTGTGGGGTAGTTGAGGGTTGACCCCACTTTTGAGGCTTAGGGTATATATGGAAATTTCCTTTTTTTTTTTCTTTCTTTCTTTTTTTGTTGTTTCTGACGGCTACAGTTTGAAGACAAGTAACATGCTTGCCTGGGAGCATACGTGCTTCTCTCGCCCAAAATATGTGGTCAGCCCTACAGAGTGTCAATTCTGTCTGGTAACCAATCCGCTGTCGTTTGATGTTAGTCATTTCAGTAGACATAAAAAATCCAATCAAATAACAAGCGGTTGAATGATTGGTGTTGGCACTTGTGACGGGGAAACGAAGTCGAAAAGCACTTCACTATTGCTCGGGACTAGGAATACCGGACACCGAGGAAAGACCCTTTTTGGTGAAGGATTGTTAAGCGAATCTAGGAGAAGCGGCGGCGCTGACATGGCAAAGCCCCTATGACGACATCAAACTATGGGAGAGGGAGAGAAATGGAGGGATCTTCTTAGGAGTATAGGCGGATCTGGATTGGAATTGGGTGGGATGGTAATGGATCATGGTACATTATTGTATTATGATAACAGCCTCGCTGAAGATCATATGAGACAGGGGGCTTGACTGTGTGGATGATAGGAAAGGTTTTGCCTCGTAGACCAAGAGGGGAAAGAACATATGAGGAGAACTCGACGGTCGTATTACGTAGGTTCTTTCCCGACGTGGTTCCGGTAATACCATTTTTTTTTCTCCCTCGTGAGCTAGTGGGCGAATAGCAGCCGGGCCAATCGGAACAGCTGGCATGGGAGGAGGGGGGAACACAGAAACAGAAAGAAAAAGAGAGACCGAAGACAACCGAGAGAGGGATGACAGAAGGAAAATTGGGCCAGGTAGAAAAGTTCAGGTCAACAAAGCAGGCAAGGCTGGCTGCAGTTGATGGATTGTCGTTGAGCACTAAGGTCTGTGCATTGACGATAAGAATTACAGTGAATATCACTTACCATGTTCTATTGATATAAGCGCCATTAATGTTAGTAAATTGGAAGCACTGAAACTAACATTATGCAGAAATTATATTAACAAGACCATGGCAATGCGGCAGGAAGATACGGCAATTGAATAGGAGGGGCAAGAGAGAGAAAACGCGAAATAGACCCGGAAAAGACCTAAGGAAGAAATCAAACAGGCGAAGAAGCCAGAGGGAAAGTAGAGAAAAAAGTAAAGAAGAAAAAAGACGACGATATCGCAATACTGTCAGACAAAAAGATGGCGAGAGTTCGTCATCTCAGGAGACACCTCGGAAAAAGGAGCCATAGACGTAGGGCACGAAAGAGAAAGGGACGCCGAGCCAGAAGCTGGGAGGATGGAAGGAGGTAAGTAAGAAAACTTGTGGGACCTATCTCGGCATCTATGTTGAGACTGTGAAGCGGCGACGGCGGCTGTTGTATGGCACTGACTACTATGTTGTATTACTAATGTTACCATGTCTAGAACTCCATCAAAAGGGCTAGGGCCTAGCCAGCTCACGCTCCTGCCCTTGCCCATCCATCCATGTACAGCAAAAAACGAGCTCATGAACAGGACTGACAATGGGCTTCGTAACCTTGATTGGGAGGAGAAATACAACGGGGACTATGAAAAGACAGGTCATTCGGCCAGACAGCAAGACAACCAACCAACAAGGTAAGAAGCTGGACATCCCTCCCATCTTGTTCTTGCCAAGGCCTAGAGAAACGTGAGAAGGAGGGGAGGGTGAAGTTTGCTCGGCTACCGTATGGTGCTCTGCACCGTAGCCAGCGCGTGGGCGCAAGAAACGGTGTCAGAACGTCATGCGGTAAGGCGCTTGAATGAAAAAGACCAGAGGATGGGAGAGACAGGGAAAGGATAGTGACGAGACAACTGCGAGCGGACTGGGCTGCCGCTGACCAATAAGGGAAAGGGGAAGGATAAAAAGAACATCATCGGCTCAGATCAAGTGGGCGCACAAAGGAATCTGTCTTTTGGGTTTTTTTTTTCATCCACTTAGTCCATACCTCTTGGATTTTCTTTGTGCATTTTTTGTCCAGCCTTTGGTTTTCTTACGAGACAATATCTCTGACCTTCTCTCTCTCTCTCTCTCAAAAATAAGAGAAATTAAATGGCGACCGGACAAAAAGGTGTAAGGAAAAAAAAAAGGAAAAAAAAAAAAAAAAAAAAAACCAGAAAAAGAAAAGAAATAAAGTGGGGCCAGCAAAAAGAAACAAGAGCCAAAACAGTCCTTCCTTCCTCCGTTGCCCCCTGCTCTTTCAACAAAATAAAAATAAAGTTTGGTCCCAAGTACCTGCCATAACTGGAAAGCTTTCTTCTTAGTGTGGTAGAGCGAGAACGACTTGCGTATTTGGGTGAAGAGATAAAAGAAATCAAGTATTATGTGCACGCAATATGTATATGTATATATATATATATATATAATATTACTGAACTCATAAAATGTATGCTCCAGCTCGTCATAAACAGAGAATGCTAGTCTTGTTTCCAAACTCCTCAACAAAAAGAAGGTAGTGCAAGTGTAGGTATCTGGACGTAAAGAAGGGCAATGACGTTCCCCACTGTTCGCAGTTGCTTCTTCGCCCTTCTTCCGTATCCGCACCACGCACCACGCCATAGCCCACTCAGGCCTGCTCCCACCTCTGATTCACCTTAAATTTGCTTTATGACTAGCCGCCTCTTTCCCAAAAGGAACAAATAAAAAGAAAAGAAAAAAAGGCTGGATAAAATTTATGCTATTTGGCCTCGCTCATCTCCCCTAACACCCAGGACCTAGAATTCGGAAGGCACAAATGCAATGAAGCCACATTTGGCTTAGAAGGAAAGAACCCCTCTTCTTTCTTCTTCTTTAAGGTCCTTTACTTTCCTGGAGTTTGTCGTAACTTGTTCCTTCTATAAATTGCTTCCCTCCCTACTTTGATTTCGTCCCCTCTCTCTCTCTTCTCTCTTCACCTACTTGCCTTTTGCTTGGTCTACAAAACAAAGACTTTGCTGGCGGCTGAAGAGACAGAAGCTCGTTTTTGTCACAACATAGTATATAATACGAGCTCAGGTCTTTTCTTTCTTTCTTCTTTTTCTTTTCTTTTCTTCTTTTTTTTTCCCCTCCATCTTTCACTATGGGCAGTTCCGACAACAGTAAGCCCACTAGCCGGGAGGACACCCCGCTGATCGATTCTCGCCAAGACAGCAGCAGCAGCAGCGGCGAGTCTTCTTCCCAAGACTCATCACCTTCACCCTCCCAAAACTACCAAACTATATACGCCGCTTCCACCCCAAAACTGATCGGAGACAAGGCTAACACAGCTGCGCATTCGGCCTCTAATGTTGTGTCAATGCCCCCCTCCCTCAATGTTGTTGACGGCTGGATATCTGGCCATTCGCCCAAAATTGACTACTCAGGTGAAATGGAATTCGGTGGCTCGCTTGGTGCGCTTTCTCTCATTATTGGATTTCCGTTGCTCATGTGGTGGATGTGGGCTGGCGCCTTTTACTACAATGGAAAACTGCCCTTGCCCGCTGAAGGCCAGTCAATCCCTGACTTTCTGCGCCATCTTTACTCTCTCGTTCTTGAGGGCGCGTACCCTACATTCTGGGCCTGGAAGGTCTACTGGGGCATGTTCATCTTCGAAGCTATCTGCTACTGTACGCTTCCCGGCGTCTGGCAATACGGCAAGCCCTTGCCTCATGAGGGCGGCAAGCAGCTCAAGTACTACTGCAACGCCTACTTTAGCTTCTACTTTACCATCTTCACCGTTTCGGTAATGCAGCTTACCGGAGTTTTCCACCTTGAGAGCGTCATTGATAACTTTGGGAGTCTGATGACTGTATCCATAATCAGCGGCTTTGCCGTTTCCGTCATCGCCTATGTCTCGGCCCTGATGCGAGGGGCCGAACACCGTATGACTGGCTATCTTATTTATGATTTTTTTATGGGGGCTGAGCTGAACCCCCGTATGTTTGGAATTTTGGATTTCAAAATGTTTTTTGAAGTTCGACTGCCATGGTATATACTATTTCTCCTAACCTGGGCCACTGCTGCCCGCCAGTGGGATCGCTATGGCTATGTCTCGGGTGAAGTGTGCTTCCTTCTCATGGCCCATTTCCTTTATGCCAATGCTTGCTCCAAGGGTGAAGAGCTAATCGTGCCCACATGGTGAGTCTGCCCCCTCCTTTACTCTAGCTTCTTTCTGCCTCCGCTAACCCAACTCCCTTAGGGACATGTACTACGAAAAATGGGGCTTTATGCTCATTTTTTGGAATCTTGCTGGAGTGCCCTTTTCCTACTGTCATTGCACTCTGTATCTCGCCAACCATCACCCCTCTGAGTACCATTGGAGTAAGCCCGCCCTTGCTGCTCTATTTATCTCGTATATTTTCGTTTACTGGGTCTGGGACTCGTGTAATAGCCAAAAGAATCGCTTCCGTGCCATGGAACGCGGCCAAGCTGTCTTCCGCAACACTTTTCCTCAGGTGCCATGGCAGACAATACACAATCCCAAGACTATTCGTACGCCAGATGGCGGCACTATCCTCGTAGATGGCTGGTATGGCATGGCTCGCAAGTTACATTACAGCTGCGACGCCTTTTTTGCCATTTGCTGGGGACTCATTACTGGCTTCGACTCGCCATTCCCGTGGTTCTACCCTGTATTTTTCTGCTGCATGATTGCTCATCGCGCTGGCCGTGATATTCGCCGCTGCCGCTTCAAGTACGGCGAGGCCTGGCTTGAGTATGAGCGTCAAGTGCCCTATCTCTTTATCCCCTACGTCATCTAAGCTATGGAGCATGGCCGTTGGCTTGCTTGCTTTTGGCTTTCTCTCGATGTGTTGTCTTTTCTCCCCTTCCCTTCGTTGGGCGTTCCAGACTTTTGGGATACACCTGACTGCATTTCTTCCCCCATACTGCTTTGTTTATTTTTATGATACCGCCGTTCTCCAGCTCTTTGCTCTGTTACCTTGTCCCCAATTTGGCGAGAAAAAAGAAGACTTGTCAATAGTTTTTGTAATTCCATAGAATTAATGACCCCAAATATATATGTTCAAAAACAAGACATGGAAGAAACAATGGATAGAGTAGGGCAGAGGTAGCCGAATAAGTGAAGTTGATAGAATGCATGAGTTAGCACCCGGGGTAGTTCTGGTCAGCCACCACGGTTAGTCAATGGTTGAATGGATTGGTATTGTCCGGTTGGCCAAGTCAGTTCTCATGTTGATGCATGATGAGGTCATGCAAGGGACCATTCCACTCCGACTTTTAGTCCAGTCAGCGAAGGGGAAACCGAGACACAGGTTGGTTTAGAAGCCAATGATTACATATTGAGTACATGTGGTAAGATATGTCCATATGACATTCCATACATGGACATTATTCACGTATACTACAATATATACACACAGTCTTGATCATACACCATAGTTTCTTGTTTACAATACATTTGAAGAAAAAAAAAAGAAGGACGGGGCATTGTTTAACGGTCGTGCGTAGATAGATAGATGAGAGAGACTGTTGAGTGTGTAAAAGACAAAAGGGATGTGTGTGTCCGTGCTTGCCGCATACCTGTATAAACTAAGCCTATTCCATATCCATACGATAGAAATAGAGGCTTAAGAAAGAGGAAGGGCCAGGGAAACACAAGATAACACACAACATACGGGCCAGACGAGTGTGCAAGCTCATGGAAAAGGTCAAAGAAAGAGGTAAGATGGAGGCGGGAGCGATGAGTTTAGCACTCGGCGCCGAGGGTGGCCTTGGAGTTCATGAGCAAGGCGACAATCAGACCGTAAAGACCCAGGACTTCGGCAAAAATTAGAATCAGAATCATACCGACGAACAGGCGCGGCTGTTGGGCACTTCCGCGCACACCAGCATCACCAACAATACCGATGGCGAAGCCGGCAGCCAGACCAGCCAGACCGACAGCCAGGCCGGCACCGAACTGCACAAAAGCAGTGTACAGAGGAAGCTGCTGCTTGAGGCCATCGGAAATCAACACCGACACGACCAGACCATAGATACCAATGATACCAGCCATGACAACGGGAATAATGTCTAGACGAATGGAGGGACATGTCAGTTTAACTGGAGCAAGCTAAAATAGGCTATTGATACGAGGGGAAAGGAAAGGCTTACTCTTGACAATCAGGTCAGGACGCAGAACACCCATGGCGGCGACACCGACACCAGACTTGGCAGTACCGTAAGAGGCACCCAGGCAGGTGAAAACAATGGCAGAGGTGCAGCCCATGGCACCGAAGAAGGGCTATATTGTATGGCATAGACGTCAGTATGTATGTGGTTGTATGCATTGTAGATAAGGCGTAAGTAAACAAGAGAATGCAGAGCTACGGTGCGCATCAATTCCCAATAACGATGCTTGAGGTAGTTAACCATAGACGCTGTCGAGAACCCACTCCAAGCCAATTGATCGCGTTCAAATCGTGATCAGTGGTCTTAGACAAGAGTTCGCGAAGACATGCAAGCATGCGACGCGCGTTTCTTCGACCTATGAAGCTCTGGTTGTCAAGCAATTGGGATGAAAACCAGAGGGGCGTGTTTTTGGCAGATATGAAGCTGGTTGGCTGCATTCGGGTAACTTCAAGCTATGGGGAATACGGAAACGGGGAACAGAGTTTTGATGGAAGATGGAAGGCATTGCGTTGCGCAACATACCGCGTAGACAGGGCTGGAGACGAAGAGAACATTAGCATGTGGTTATCGAATTGTAAATTGGCGGTGAAATCATGGTGTCTATCTGAACTGCCATCGCCATATTACCGCGCCGATCACTCGATAAACTTCCAAGTAGGACAGGACAGCTGGTCTACGAGACCAGAACAAATATATCGCGCATAACAGAAGCCGACGGAAGACGAAAGCCCAAAATAGTAGACAACAAAGCGAAAGACACATCAATTGAAATGTCTTTTGTTGCGGATGAAGAAGGCAGGGAAAAGAACTCACCAAAGTTCAGTGGCCATTTTAGTTATATTTGTGAAGATTTACAAAAAAAAAAAAAAAGACGAAGAACAAAAGAATGAAAGATGGTGAGAAGAGCAAGAGAGTATCAAGCAAGGTTTTCTCTAGAATTGATTGGCGCAAGGAGAAGAAAAAGAAAAGGGTACAAATGAAATGTATCACGAGTCACGAGGCAAAAGTCGAAATAAAGAGAGGGAAAGAAGAAGATGGAAAGAAACGATTCAAAGTTCTGAGAACAGAAAGAAAGGAAGAAGAAGAAAAGGAAGAACGACGGCAAGCTACATTAATAAAACCCCAGCATAAAGACCCATAAGACAAGACAGAACAGAGCCGTCCGCCTCATCGAAGCCAGCCTTGTCTAGTCTTGCTCTGCTAAGCCAGCTGCGGCTGTGGTTCTTCCAAATCCAGCGAATGAGAACACGGCATGTTCAATCACGTGACTCAGCTCGGATTTCTTAAAGGCGCAGCAAGCTTGAGAGGGACCATACCATGGCCCAAGGCCCCCCAAGGGCCCCCTCGCAGAGATTAGTGGTCCCTATTAGCTGTGCTGCGAACGAGAAAGCCAAAAAAGACCTCATTATTGTTGGCGCGTTTATTGTCCCATGCATTTACTTGTTTTTCTTTGTCTGCGAAGTTGCTTGCTTGCATTAACGTAAATTTCTCGCAATGCGCTGGGTGTCAGTGAGGCAGGATGCTTGCAAAAATAGACCCTAAATCGCTCACGTACTTGAGCGCTCTAAAACCCTAACGCTAACTTATCCGTGCCCAGACGCTTCAGGCTCACCTCACCGCCTTCTAACTTGGTAAGGCCATACCGCTTTAAGTCACAAAGCGGCAGAAAAAAAAGTTTTGGCTTCATCATTTTGACGAAGAGCAAGAAGGACATCGTTCACTCCTCTTCCATTCCCACTTTCCTTTCTCCCATATACCCAATCGTGCTTCCTCCTTTTTGTCTTTTCCCTTACTTGTTCTTTCCTCCACGACAGGGCGAGCCAACGCAGTGAACCCTGGGTTCTTATTATTTGTTCTACCACCAAAAGACCAACTATTTCGAAATGGATGACCAGCAGGCTGTTTGGCCCCGCGCCGATGAGGCTCTCGAGCAGGAGTGAGTAGAGGCTATTAAACATGACATGCCCAAGAGATAGCAAACTTGCAACACTCGCAACAGACCTTGTTGCTAACTTGGATTACCTTAGGATCTACGATCTTGTCCAGGCCTGCCACCATGCCCGCCAGCTGAAGAAGGGTGCTAATGAGGTATGTGCCGGCAGCAGCCTATTTTCTTCACATTTATTTAGTTGCCAGCAAAATGCTAATGACTTGGTTTTTTTATTTTTTTTTTCACTGCAGGCTACCAAGACCCTGAACCGCTCCGTCTCCGAGCTTATCGTTCTTGCTGCTGATACCGCCCCTCTGGCTATCCTTCTGCACCTGCCTCTCCTGTGCGAGGACAAGAATGTCCCCTACATCTACGTCGGAAGCAAGACTGCTCTAGGACGTGCCTGCGGTGTCTCACGCGCTGTCATTTCTGTCTCGGTATGTGCTCTATCTCAACACATCTAACACTAATACCGAAAAGTTGCTAACACATTGTGTATCTCTAGATCACTTCCAACGAAGGTAGCGAGCTGGCTGACCGCATCCGCTTGATCAAGGAAAAGGTCGAGAGACAAGCCATCTAAGCGTCAATACCGCCGTGCTCTAATAGCCCGCCGATTTGCACTTGGAACCAAGGATATTATGAAAATACAGAACAAACTTTTTTCGTGGAAAATCTCTGCTTAATTATAACCACCCATCAAAGTGTATGTAACCCTGGCTTTGTGGCAACCCTAGCACTAGTCAGAAGCCTTGTCATAAAAGCGCAACTTTTCTTCAAGCATACCTACCATACTCGTCATTCACGAGTAGGCCAAGCTATGTTGTATTGTTGTCTCTTGATCTTGAGTTAGGTAGAAAGTGAAAGTGCAAAAAAGGAAGACAGGCAGTATTTGTTTGTTCTTTCCTTTCTATCCCCCTTCAAAAAAGAGCAACTGCCTTGCTTGGAAGAGAGTTTCTTTTTTTTTTTTCCTTTCCCTTTTTCTGCTTCATCGTCTCCTCCCTCTACGCTGTCTCTCTCTCTCCTCTCTATCTTCTTTTATACGCAAGGCAAGTTGCCTGAACTCAGTCATCCATCACCCATCCCATTAATATTCTTTTATTTCTTTATTTCTTTATATTTTTTTTTCTCCTTCGCTCTTCTTTGTTTTTTTCCCTCCTAGTCACACAAAACGATATGCCAGGCCTGGCCCGCAGATTAACCGTTTCTGCCGTTGCTGATGGCCTATTGATCCAGCCTTTGGCCTCCAAGGGACAGCGGCCCTCGGCTCCGTTAAAAATACGTTATGGCGAGTCTGCAGTCTCATCTTCAGCAACAGGCACGGGAGGAGCGGCAGCTTCAGGCTTAGTTTCTGCAGCTGAAAGCTTGGCCCGCCCAACGGCGTGCTTCGAAGCTTTTGGTATTATTGGTATGTCTGTTGGTACCCGGGTCGAGAAGGTAGAGCTCGGACCAGTCCTTCCTCATACCCCCTGTGCAATGTCTCTAACCTTTCTCCTGTAATGCTCCTCTCTTCCATTCTAGGCCTCGTTACCATAGCTAAGCTTAGCTTCCTTATTACAATCATCAGCCGCGAAACCGTTGCGCATATTGCTGGGTCACCCATATACGTCGTTACCGAAGTTGCCATAACACCTTGCTCCTCACAGCGAGAAGCCGAAGATGCCATTGAAAAAACCAACAAACAGCTCGACCGTAGTCGAGCTCGGCATGCAGCTAAAACTACCACTCCCGATGATAGTGAAAGTAGTGACAGCGAGCTTGAAGATGCTGCTGCTAGTACACCAGCTCTTGCTGAAGACGACGATGTCGAAGACTCTATCCCACGTGAATATGATGCCTCAGCTATGACAGGGACTAGTCCCACGAAACCTAGCAATATTGCTGAGAATGTCATTAGCAAGCGTGGCAGCTATGGTCGTTTTGCACAAAGCTGGTTTAGTCGCGCCGGTTGGTTGCTGGAGCACAAACGACATATGGGACTTAGCGATGGCGGTGATCCGTCTTCGACGTCAAACAAGGCTAGGTCGATTGCCGAGAGCGAAGATTATGATCCGGGGCTGATCTATGGCGACACTCCACTAGCTATTCCTGGCGCTGCACCAGTGCCAACCATGCTACCAAAGTTACTTCGAACCTTGCGTGTGTATTTTGGGACATCACGGAGCTTCTACTTTTCATACGACTACGATATCACGCGTAGACAAAACTCAATTAGTGTATCAGAAATAGCCTCCCAGCCGTTATATCGCCAAGTAGACGAAACCTACTTTTGGAATCGTTATATGGTACAGCCATTTATAGATGGCGGCGATGAGTCGTTTGTGTTGCCATTAATGCAGGGATTTGTTGGCCAGACCTCATTTGTCGTTGATAGCTGTCCCCCGCAAAAAGATGAAGAGGCGCCACAAGAGTCGGTTGAGCTGTCTGTTCTGTCCGCGCCCGCATCACGATCGTCGTCCCCCGCAGCATTTACCGCAGACAATTCCAAAGATGCAATGACTAAACTCAGGCCAACAGAGAGAAAGTTTTTACTGACATTGATCTCGCGACGGTCTACAAAAAGGGCCGGCTTGCGTTATCTTAGACGTGGTATTGACGACGAGGGAAATGTCGCCAATTTTGTCGAGACTGAACAGATCCTGTCGTCTGCCAACTGGGACTCTACGGAACCGGTGTACTCATTTATTCAAATCCGAGGAAGCATTCCCCTATTCTTTACGCAGACTGCGTACTCTCTTAAGCCAATTCCAGTGTTGCAGCATTCGGAAGACACCAATTATGCTGCTTTTACAAAGCACTTCGATCGACTGCAAAAGATATATGGCCAATTGCAACTAGTGAATCTTGTGGAGAAAAAGGGAATTGAGATGAAGATTGGAGAGAAATACGAGGACTTTGTCGCCAAGCGTAGCGAGAGTGCGGCGAGCATCAACCAACTGATTCCCTTTGAGTGGTTCGACTTCCACCACGTGTGTCGCGGCATGAAGTTTGAGAACGTTAGCCAGCTGCTAGAGATTCTACGCCCACAGCTAGAAGAATATGGCAGCTCAGTTCAAGTAAATGGCAGATGGGAACGCAGGCAAAAGGGCATATTGCGGACAAACTGCATGGATTGTCTCGACCGCACAAATGTGTGCCAGAGCTCGTTTGCAAAGTACGTGCTAGAAGCACAGCTTAGAGAACTGGGATTTGACATGAGTGCACAACTGGACCAGCAGACGGCCTGGTTCAATACACTGTGGGCCGACAACGGTGACGCCGTATCAAATCAGTATGCATCAACGGCTGCTATGAAGGGTGATTACACACGCTTCAAAAAACGAGATTATCGAGGCACGCTGAATGACATTGGACTTTCTCTGACACGCTTCTACAATGGGTGAGTTTTGTTGTCTTTTATACATACTTATGTAACATTGGCCACTAACATCCCGAACCTCTCTCCCTTTAGGATGGTCAACGATTACTTTAGCCAGGCGGCTATCGACTTTGTTCTTGGTAACGTCACCTCCATGGTCTTCGACGAGTTCGAAGCCAACATGATGACCAAGGACCCTGCCATATCCATGTCGCGCATGCGGGACCAGGCCATTGAAGAATGCCAGAAGAGAGTGGTTGCCGACGACAATGAGGAGTTTATCGGTGGCTGGGTACTTCTCTCCCCGCATGACCCCGACACTCTCAAGTCTGATCCTTTTCAAGAGGTTGTTCTGCTGTTGACCGACTCTGCTCTGTATTTATGTCGATACGATTGGAATCTTGACAAAGTGTCGTCTTTTGAAAGGGCCGATCTATCACACGTGACATCCATCAAAGCTGGTGTGTACATCACCTCTACCATTACAGCCCTACACATGGATGAGCAGCGTAATTTTGGTTTCGTTGTCACTTATCTGCCAGGGAAAGAGGACTATATTCGGACCAACACGCGCACGCCCTCGACACTTGGTGGAACTCCGATTGCCTTCACTGGCGCCAACACTAATGTTACTAGTCAACCTAGTAACACCTCCCAGTCAGCTCTTGACATGGCTCCACCGTCTATCGCTGCCTTGACATCTAGTGCCGTAGCACTTCCCTCAAGTCTTGCAGAGCTCCTCTCCGGTAAACCGCGGTCACAACAACAGCGGCTGATGGCATTTAAGGCACCGTATACAACATCAAAACCAGCAATGGCCAATGACGACAACACTAGCGGTGTGCTGAGTGAAGCACAGCGCATAGATGCCATTTGTGCTGAGATCGAGAGGCTAGTTACACTACACACACCACGCGAGGCAGGCGAGGCGCCCAAGGCGCTAGTTCAACATGCCGATGTGATTTCTCTTGAAGAGGCGAAGAAGAGCACAGGCCTGTTTGATACGCTGGGTTACGCGATTAAGAAGATGGTCTGGGCGTCGTGAGTATCGCTGCCATAACTAAGTGGCAGCTTTGTCTTTCTTTTCTTGGATAGACTCTTCCTAGTATTTCTATGGCTGGATGCCTTTTTCTTTTTCCTTCTTTTTTTTTGCCTTCTGGTGTATGACTAATGTTGCATTCCCGTGTTTTATTGATACCTGCATGGTTGTGACGGGATGCTATGCACACAGTTGAGGTTGACCTTGGTGGAATCTCCAATCCCAACGTCTATCCCGTGTGCTCTGCGTATTCTATGATTTCAATTCGCCCTTTTTGTCCCTTCCACAGGTTTCTCATCTACTCCTTGAGCGAGTTTGACGCCGGTGCTACTAGCCGATACAGATGTTTCTGGTAGCGCATATTTTCCAGTGGGATGGGATACTCTAGGCTGTCTGGCAGGCGGAACCATGCCGAATCTTCTGACTCGACCATCTCCCACTTTTTATCGTTTCCTGCCCCGCGTTCCTCACGTAGTAGTGTATGTTCTACTAGTAGTTTCATTGGATAGCGGCGCATCTCTTTGCCTACTGCTGCCTCTGAATACGACCCGGGACTGTCGAGAATAAGGAGCAACGAGCCGGCGGGCAGCAATTCCGTCAGTGAAAGTAGTAGCATAGTCGTTTTCCCCCGCGACGAGGCGTAGAGCTCGTTTAGTGTAAAGAGTAGTGTTACCAGTACTTTGCGGCCTGGTGCTGTGGACGAGCCATAGATGGCTTTGCGCAAGGCTGCAGGAGCAACGCCAGCTTCTTCAGAATCCGCATCACCGGAGCCTGCGGCACTGGGTGCTGTCGTTGTTCCTGCCAGCCCTAAAACGTCAACCTGCTCAAACCGCACAGCTAGACGGGTTGGCGAATCTAACAATGCATGATTTGCTGCATGTGCCGACGCGCTAGCATATTTAGATAAGGCAGGTGGTGTTACTAAGCCAGCCTGCAGACGGTCGAGTACGGCGGCCCACGGGCCTGAGTCGAGAATGGTCAGTTGAGCAGTTAATCCGGGGTTAAGTGCGAGCATCGAACCGACGGCAGCAAGTTCAGCAGCACCGCCGCCTAGAGCAACGATTTCGATTTGTTGATGCGTAGGATTAGCTGATGTGGTGGTGGGATTACAGAGGTCAAGATCACCATTTCCGTTTCCACTGTCTTCACTGCCATTGTCGCTTTCTTCGTCCTCATCGTCCTTCTTTGCCTTTTCTGTGCAAGGCCGCCCATCCATCAACTCCTCCCACTCCAGCTCTGCCAATAACCCGCTGTAACATGCGGCACGGGTGGGACTCCAGCGGGCTGCGTATGATGGTAGGCTGTCAGCGTTGGTAAATGCAGCAGCAAAATCGCGTTCGAACAGAGCCTTCTTCACGTCCTGAATAGCGCTGTGTAGATTGTGTGAGCTTAGCTCAGCACTGAACGTTGATGCAAATACACGGAGTAGCAGTTGGCAGTGTGCCAGTTGCGCTGCCGGCAGGGGGGATTTGACGGGACGGGGCGGACGCGCAGCCGGCACCTTTTTCTTGGGCCGAGGCTGGAAGGCGCATCGCGAACTACGGCCTTTGGTGTGTGCCATCGAGGAAGAGATAGGGGCGGATGAGGGTATGCTTGGCCTTCTAATCAATTATATTGTACATTCTTTTGGTTATAGGACTTGAAAATTTTGTGAGTGGCCCTAGTTACGATAGCACAAAGCTAGTGAGGCTGATTAGGATTCTGCAAAAGACAGCCGCACGGCCACGATTGGCACGGCTATGAGGAAAAGCGACACCATAATAGAGATTAAGAGTAACTACTACGGGTATAGAGGGCCCCATCATGTAACTGCGGTTGAAAGGGCACGTATTCTATATTACGATATGACATGTGAACAGAGGACTGGCCACCTTTGTCTGGTCTCTGGCCTACAAATACTACGATATTGAGTGTGTGTGCCATTGCCCCTGTGTGGCTGTCACTTTTTTATTTATTATTACCTGTAGGCGCGCCAATCTGTAGAGCAAGCGCAAGGCAGGAAGGAGCAAGACAGAGTTTTAATCGATTGTTGCTTTTTTTCCAGCTTCCAACTATGTATACAGTAGTTGCCATTTTTGTTTTCATGAGCCGTAGGAAAGTAGGAAAGGTACCCTCTTTTTTTTCTTTTTTTTTTTTTTTCACTGCGGCTTATAGGGCAACTTCCTCAACAAGGTTGCTTGCTTCTCAACGCAGACAAAGGAAAAGAAGTGGGCGTTGGGAAAAAAAAAGAACCCCCCCCCGGTCAAGGTAGAACAGTCTATGGCCCGTACCATTCACACTGTCTAGAGGGGTTGTTGTGGTTGTAAAATTACAAGATAAGAGACTTTGTTCTAGCGGGCTAGAGGAAGAGTCGAGTTTTTAGTTTCGTGGCTTTGAGGCAAGACGTACGTACGTACAATGAGACTGTGAGATTGCCTGATTTGTGTTTGGAAGAGGGGAAGCTAGGGTTCTTATGAAGCAAGTGTGCAGGCAGCTGTGTCAGCGATTGGAAATATATTTTTTCTTTCAGAAAAAAAAGTCGCCTCTAATGATATCCTATGGCCCGATTTATGAAGATAAAGGTTAGAGAAAACAACATACATAAGAAATACTCCCCGACAAGGCCGTCGCTCTAATAGTACTCGCTCTACTGCTTATAAATTGGGCGAGAGGATAAAAAAGGCCGGTGGACTAGTCGGCAGGGCGGGGACTGTGTGGCGCACTGTAGCCGGCGAGGCTTGACCACGACGAGAGGGGAAAGAAGGGAAAAGAGAAAGATCAAACGGGCCAAGAAGGTAAGGAGGGGAGGGGACCTCTGAAAGACAAGGAGAAACCCAAGGAAACACCAAAGGACTACCATAGCAAGTTAGTTTTCTTTCAGCAGCTTGTATCAGTTGGTATCAGTTGGTACCAGCTAAAGCAGGAAAGAAGCTCTATTCACCCCGCCAGCCCAGTATAAAACTCTTGGCACGTCCGGTCTCGCCTTCCAGTTCGAAGCGGCCCTTTATTCCCTTTTTTTTCTGCTTCTTGTTTTTAATTGTATTTTCTCTTTCCTTTCCTTTTTTTCTTCTTTTTCTTTTTCCTTTTTTTTTCATCACCAACCCAATTTCCCCATTCTTACAAAAACGCTTCTTATCCAATCATGGGTTTCTCTGACATTGACACGCTGGCTATCAACTCGATCAGAGTTCTTGCCGTAAGTTTATCCTCCTTGCATTGCTTCTGCGTGATACTGTGGCATCATGCTCCCGAGGCTTTTGTTAAGCCTATCTTAGCTTCGATTTCTATCTGTCTCTTTGCTGTCTTGATTTCCGCCTTTCACTGCTGTACCACCAGGAATTACCCCTCCAACTCGCCTTCCCTCTAGAGCCAGAGCTCAGGAGAAATACTGGAAGCAAAAATCATTGCGCCAGAAAGAAGAAAAGAAAAAAAAACGACTGCTAGAATTCGTTTATCCGCTACCGATTAGTCACTTCTATTTCTCTCTCTCTTGATCTACCCCACTATCCACCACCTCCTCTGCCTGAGACAGCCATAGTAGCAAGAAAGACAAACATAAACAGGCAGAGACTAAATCATAGCTTCAATGCTACTGCAACTTTAGCCCTCTCCGCTTCTTCAAGACCTTGTTAACACATCTCTCCTCTCCACAGGCCGATGCCACCTTCAACAGCAACTCGGGTCATCCCGGTGCCCCCATGGGTATGGCCCCCGTCGCCCACGTCCTGTTCAACAACTTCATGAAGTTCAACCCCAAGAACACCAGGTGGCTAAACCGGGACCGTTTTGTGCTGTCCAACGGCCACGGCTGTATGCTTCAGTATGCTTTGTTGCACCTGTTTGGCTACGATTTGTCCATCCAGGACCTGAAGGACTTCCGCGTGAGTCTCCTTTTGCCCTTGTGCATCCCTCTCTCTTCCTATTTGTTATATGCTAACATCACCCTCTCTCACCTCTCAGAAAATTGACTCCAAGACCCCCGGTCACCCCGAAGCCCACTTCACTCCTGGTATTGAGGTTACCACCGGCCCTCTTGGCCAGGGTATCTGCAATGCCGTTGGTCTGGCCATGGCTCAGGCTCACACAGCCGCTGTCTTCAACAAACAGGGCTTCAACCTCATTGACAACTACACCTACTGCTTCCTTGGTGATGGCTGCCTGATGGAGGGTGTCTCTTCTGAGGCCTCTTCCATGGCTGGTCACCTTCAGCTCGGCAACCTGATCTGCATCTGGGATGACAACCAAATTTCTATTGACGGTGACACCAACGTCGCCTTCACCGAGGACGTTGTCAAACGCTACGAGGCCTACGACTGGCACGTCGTAACTGTTGAGAACGGCGATAGCGATCTTGAAGCCATTGCTGCCGCTATCAAGGAGTGCCAAGCCGTCAAAAACAAGCCTTCCCTGATCAAGCTCCGCACTACCATTGGCTACGGCTCTCTACTCCAGGGCACTCACTCCGTTCACGGTTCTCCTCTCAAGGCCGAAGACATCAAGCAGCTCAAGTCCAAGTTCGGTTTCAACCCCGAGCAAAGCTTCTCCGTCCCCCAGGAGGTTTACGACTACTACGCCAAGCACGCCGCTGAGGGTGCCGCCGCCGAGCAAGAGTGGAACGCTCTGTTGGCCAAGTACGCCGAGGCCTACCCCACTGAACACGCCGACCTTCTCCGTCGCCAGACTGGCGACCTGCCTACCGGCTGGGAAAAGTCCCTTCCCACCTACACCCCTGCCGATGCTGCCGTTGCCTCCCGTAAGCTCTCTGAGATCGTCCTGTCCAAGATCGAAGGCGTCCTGCCTGAACTCGTTGGTGGCTCTGCCGATCTTACTGGCTCCAACCTGACCCGCTGGAAGGAGGCTGTCGACTTCCAGGCTCCCCAGACTGGCCTGGGCAACTACTCTGGCCGCTACATCCGCTACGGTGTTCGTGAGCATGCCATGGGTGCTGTCATGAATGGTCTGGCTGCCTACGGTACTATTCTGCCCTATGGTGGCACTTTCCTCAACTTCGTCTCCTACGCCGCTGGTGCTGTCCGTCTATCTGCACTGTCGCATGTTCGCACCCTGTGGGTTGCCACCCATGATTCCATTGGTCTGGGCGAAGATGGCCCTACTCACCAGCCTATCGAGACTCTGGCCCATTTCCGTGCTCTGCCCAACTGCATGGTCTGGCGTCCTGCTGACGGTAACGAGACCTCCGGTGCCTACTACGTTGCCCTGTCCAACAAGACTGCTCCCTCTATCATGGCTCTATCGCGCCAGAACCTACCCCAGCTTGAGGGCTCTAGCATCGAAAAGGCGGCCAAGGGTGGTTACGTCCTGTCTGAAGTTGAGGGTGCCCAGGTCACCATCGTCTCGACCGGTTCCGAGGTCAACATTTGCGTTGACGCCGCCAAGGTCCTGGCGCAGCAGGGAATTAAAGCCCGTATTGTGTCGATGCCCTGCACTGAGGTATTTGACCAGCAGTCGCTTGATTACAGACTAAGTGTCCTACCTGACGGCATTCCCGCCATGTCAGTTGAGCCCATGAGCACCCTAGGCTGGGAGAAGTACGCTCACGAGCAATTTGGCCTGAACCGCTTTGGTGCCTCCGGCCCCGTCAAGGATGTATATAAGGTAAGTTGACATGTAGTTCGCATTGTTTTCTCTCTCTCTTCTTGTTTTATTGCCGGCCCTTTCTCTAACACGTTTATTTCTCCTCACTACAGAAGTTCGAGTTCACCCCCGAGGGCATTGCCAAGCGCGCTGCTGCTACCGTCAACTTCTACAAGGGCTCTGTTGTCCGGTCCACCCTCAAACACGCCTTTGAGCAGCTCGCTTAAATTTCTGCGGAATTATAGTTGAGGAGGAAGAAGAAGCTGGCAAACGTAGGAAAAACGGATGGAATACGAAATATGAACCAGGTTTCATAGAAATAAAGAATAACGAATATATAATGACTGTCATAGGCTTGATAAAAAAAGAAGAAAAGGAGACTGACTATACAGAAACAAGAAAGTATTGGGTAATATTGCGCAATGGGTATGACGTCATCGCCTTTTATCTTGAACAGCTTACCCCTTTTGCCAATACCAACATATCTTGTTCCATTTAACTTGAGCTTTCATTACACCTTCACGACAAAACATCAAATCAACACTTGGACTTACAACAACAACAACAGCAACAGCAACGGCAACAAGATCAACCTTACCCCAACACGCACACTGCATACAGCTGGGTATCAGTGCCCTTATATCCAAATCAGCACATTTTATGTCTATGAAGTCGCTGTATCCTCGCCTGTACCTGGATATTGCTCGCCTCCCACACCAGCGCCAACAGCCCCCCGCTCCTCTACCTCCCACTCGCGATGCAGCTGGCGGGCGATGCGCTCCATTCGGCAGACAGCCCGCCGGGCCTCGGAGGTTACGTCGCTCGAGATGCCAACGACAGTTGCAACGAGAAGAGGCGGATCTTCAATAGGCAGTGGCGAGGGAGAGCGATGGTGATCAGCCGTGGTAGTGGTAGGGTCAATTGCAGACGAGTCTGGGGTTGAGGCAGGCGCAGTAGAAGTAGTAGAGGGAGGCGCAATGAAGGAGTGAAGCAGAATGGGTCCCAAGGGATAGGTTGTTGTGTGTGACGGAGAGGCATTGGTATTGTGAACATTTGGTGTGACGGCAGAGTTGCTATTGGGTGCGTGGTTTACTGCATTCCCTGCGCCTGCACCCAGGGCTGCGCCTGCTGCAGCGGCAGGTGGCATCGTCATAGATGGCAATGAAAACGAAAATGCCGAAATTGCCGACAGAGATGGCGACGGAGGCTCGGCATCGTACTCAACCAGGATGCGTAGTGGAGCTCCCATATCCAGATGGGCCAGTGCGGCATCGGCGGTTAGTGCGGCCGATGCCAATGCGGTCAGCGACTCGAGCGTCGGCTGCGAGCAAGCGCTGGTTAGCAGCGGTGTGAGTGACGGGTCGGATAGGTGTTGAGAGAGGTTAGGTGAGAGGTGGAGAAGGGGGGAGGCCATAGCTGGAGTGGCGATCAGGGGGCGAACGACAATGAGGGACGGGAAGGGGGTGGATTGCAAATAGCGGGATTGGGTCGAGAAATAGAAAAAAAGTATTAGTTGTATTATGCGCTGAATTGAATATGACAAAGTGATCCACGGAGACCTCTTCTCATGAAGTCAAACAAAGCTTGCTACGGCCCTTGCCTCTGCACAAGATCAAGACAAGGCAGCCAATCGATAAGACAAGAAGCCGATAAAGTAACAATAAATTCAGCAAGGCTGTTGCTGTGGGACGCGGGAAACGGGATGTGGATTTAAAGTGGAGACTTGTGTTTTTTTTCTT
Source organism: Ceratocystis albifundus (assembly GCA_002742255.2). Taxonomy (NCBI): domain Eukaryota; kingdom Fungi; phylum Ascomycota; class Sordariomycetes; order Microascales; family Ceratocystidaceae; genus Ceratocystis; species Ceratocystis albifundus. Next base: position 602,459 of record MAOA02000030.1, on the reverse strand, counting down.
TTTCTTTTCATTACAGCTCAACGGAAAGGGCGTTGTCTTTTAGGCACATTCAGTCTATATTGCAGGTTGTTGCTTGTTGCCATCTGTCTTAGGTTGTAAGTTCAGGATTGCCAAGTTTTCATAGACCAATTCAATCTCAAGTTGGTTGTGTTACACCTTCTCTGGGACTTTGGCCTCTCTGCCACCCAACAGGCCGATTTGACCGACCGGAAGCACGGAAAGGGAGGTTAGGGAAGAAGGTAGAAGGGAAGAGGGAATAAGCGAGTGCAACGACGTCATGTGTGGTATCTGCAACTGGCTGGGCTAGGTGACAACAGACAGCAAGGTGGAGTGGAGAGCAAGCAGAAAAGAGAAGAAGACGAGCGACTCAGATGTAACGAATTTGTTGTCTATTTGCTATACGAGCCTACGCTAGCAATGACAGGAGAGAGAAACAACAGTGGTGCATGCGATGGCGATGCAGTCGGCCGTTTAGAGTATACACAGGGAGAGATGAGAGACACAAGAGGGGAGAGAAGTGAGCAAGATGAACAAGAATGCAAAAAAAGCCAACGATAGAAGGGGGCAGACAAACAAGTAGACCGGAAGGCAGGCAAGCAAGGAAACAAGCAGACAAGAAACGAAAAGTAGTAACAGGCGTCCTTCCAGCCTTCCGGCCCCCCGTCCCACAACCCTAATCCTGCGTCGTGAGAAACCCTTATTCCTATTGCTTCCTGATCGCTTCCTTTCCGCTTCGCACGGCCGATTTCACGTTTCTTTTTCTTTTTCTTTTTCCTCTTTTCATTGTTTAAGAGCTTTTTGTTATTGCATTGGGGAGCTACAGCCAGGCTACAATAGCGCAAGCTTGTGGATCAGCCGTGGACCTAGTCCAGTCAGCTGCGAACAATGCTATGTGCTATGTTCCCTGCATCGACCTACCTATACGGCCAAGATCTTTCTAGCTCTAATAGTAGGGCCCAACCAACTTAACTTGCTTGCCTTGCTTGCTTCTTGTTGCAGCAAGTTTTTCTTGGGTAGAGAAGACCGAGAAGACCAGGGCTGCTGGGCTGGCTTTCCCTCCCTCTCTTCCGCCATCTTGGTGTCCTTATCTTTTCCTCTCTCCTCTCCTCTCCTCTCCTCTCTTCTCACTTTTCGCTTCTTTTCTTTGTCCCTCTCTCTCTCTCTCTCTTACACACACACACACACACATTGTCTGTTCCTTGTCGTTCTGCTTCTGCTTCTCCTTGTTTGGCTTGGCTTGTCTTGCGGCTTTGTTTGTTTGGTTGTGCCTGTTTGCTCTTCTTTTTCTTAATTTTTTTCTACACGCATCAACATCGCATCACATCACCCACCCACCAATTAGTCTCTTTTCTTTTCTCTTTTTCTTTTTCTTCTCTTTTCTTCATCTCCTAGTCAGCCTCGTCTTTGCTTCTTCCCAGTCAGATCTTTCTTTTTCTTTTTTTTTTTTTTTTTTTCCATTACTTCATCTTTTATCCAGCGCCTTTCACTCTTTCACTCTTTGCTCTTATTTATTTCTTCTTTTCTTCCTAATTTTCTTGCTGTTTCTCCTACATCTCCTTCTCATCTCGCGCCTCCCTCTTCCGCTGCTTTGTCCCAATCTGACATCTAAGCTCTAACCAAAGTTCAAATCAAGCCTCAAAACTCAAACTTCAAGCTCAGTCAGTAACGTCCAGGCTACATCTGACCTTGTTTCCCTTGGCTCGTCTTACCCCCAAAGCTCAGGAGCCCAATCCGTCTGCACTGCTGCTTGTTTGTCTTGCTCATTTCATTTCATCTCCCTTCATTTCCTTTCCTTGTGTTGTTTTTATCCATCTTCGCTGCCTGCCTACTTGTCTACCTCTCCCTTCTTATTTTCTTCACCGCTTTCCTCGGCTCTTCTATTTACCATCTTCCTCACTAAGCCCCAGTCTCAGTCTCGACTCCCCTCTCCCCCTTAAACATGTCGTCGGTCAGTGGCCACTCCAGTCGCCGCCTCCCCCGAAAGTTTGCTCTGCGACCTCCCCACAAAGCACGCTCCCTCAATGATGACGCTTCTGTCAGCGACTCTGCCAACAGCGACGACCAGATATTTGCCAGCGGCAGCAGTGATACGACCAGCAATATGGATGATGCGGTGTCTGTCTCCGTATCCATGTCTAACCACAACAAGAAGAGTATGGCCTCTTCCGTATTTGCATGCAGTCAAAACTCCAACTCCAACTCTGCCGTGATAGCGGCTACCACCTTGACTTCCTCTTCAACTTCGTCTTCCTCCTCGAAACAGCAGAGTCAACAGCAGTCTAGACCCAAACCCAAACAGCCAAAGCTCGCCGCTTCTACGACTGCTGCTCCTCCTATCAAGGCTGATGCTTCAGCTTCCGTATCCGCATCCGCGTCTGCCTCTACTCCCACATCTGTTTCTACGCCCGTGTCCACCTCGGAGTCACCCCCCCGCTATCCAAAGTCTCATTCTCCTCGCGCCGGTCAAAGAGAACTGCAGCAAAATCCCCCGCCCTTGATTGTGAGCTCTGCATTGGAAACTGCTGCTTCTGGACCACGAGCACAACCACAACAACCAAATCAACGACATCTTCAGCAGCAAGGACACACCATTGCCAAGAGTCGCCCCCCTTATAATAGTGGCCATCCTACAGGCTCTTCTTTCTTCATGCCTAATAGTCGCTATCCTTACAACAATAACAACAACAACGGACCAGGCCATAGCTCTGGTCGGGCGAACAGCTACCATTCTTCATACAACAGTCGCGGCAATAGTAGGCCAAAATATGATAGCACTAGCCCAGCTGGAAGCTATAGCAGCCAGCAGTGAGTAAAATCCCATCGCCTCGTTCTTCCTTCCTCTCCTAGCTATCCTCACTCACCACCCACTGACTCCTGGTCGTCATACTTGTCCTACCCACTTCACTTATCAAACCTGTTTTTTTATTTATTGTTTTCTGTTTTGTTCAAGCTAACACAACTAATTCTCCCCTAGGCGCATGTCCTATCACAGCAGTGCGACCGCTGCCCCCCTGCCGCGTTTATATCGCAACACCAACGTCGATACCACTCCCGCCCAGTGGACCCATGACAAGCACTTCGAAATTTCCTACAACCCTTATGGATATGTAGGCAATTTGAATCCCAAAAGCCACGCCAATAATCGCCTACCTGAAAGCGGCCTCAAAAGGCAGCCAGAAAGTCAACAACGCATTGACAGAAGCTTGTCTTCGGAGAAGCATATTGGCAATGTACGGATGCGCGTCATCATACCCGGAATGGACTCCCCTAAGCTCTATGATGGGTTCCGCCTAAAACAGTACACAAAGCTTCCCGACCACCGCCCCCCTCTCCGCCGCGACAAGCCCGTCCAGGTCCGGATACCAGGAGACCACATTCGGCTGGTTTTGCCGGCCAATGACCGTTCGTTTGATTTCATTCCAAGAGCTCTACGTCCAAACCAACAAAAGTCCCGAGCCAACCGCCAGCGGTCGCAGTATGGCTCTATCAGCACATATTCCAGGGCCCCCAGTATCTATGGGGGAGCTAGTAGTCTGTATTCTGCTAGCATCGTACCGAGCCTGGCACCTAGTCGCCGTTCGTCCATTGTTGATGTCATGTTTTCGCCTGCTGCACCCATAGTCTCCCGCCCAGCACTACCTATTGTAGATTCGGCAAGGCCAAAGGTCAAACTCCCCCCGCCAGCCCAGGGCATCAGTCCGTATAGTCGAGCTCAGGCCAGGTCGAACACACGCATGGGACAAGAACAGGAGCTGGTTAGGACTTCCATTAAAACTTCCGCCCCGACTCAAGTTCCTGCTCCTGCTCATAATCAAAATCAGAATAACGCACCATCAGCTCTATTAGTCGGACAAGAAAAGCCATATTCTACTACCAGCGCCACTCCGTTGCCATCTTCAGCGCAGCCTTCAAACGATCCTCCCACCACCACTTCTACTCCAGTCCCTTCAGCCCCTGAAAAACAACTAGCGGACCCGGAGCGATCTTCACATCCCCCAAAAACCACTACCTCTGGCGATGCCGTAGTCGTTTCATCATCTGCATCTCAAGCTCTGCCAACCACACAAAACCAGCTTGAAACCATCTCTATGCCGGCATGCAGCACTAATAACAATGCTGCATTCCGGGATCAAATCCCATCATTGCCGCTGTTAAATCAGGCACCTTACGCGAATCAACAACCTGCCATGGCAACTTCTAATATATCCATGGCGCAGATTCCTGAACGTGCTATTCATGCGCCGGTCTTTCAACCGAGTGTGCACTCTACCACCCCGTCGGTATATTCAGGGATACAACAACAAACGCCACAACCACCACCCTCGCAGCCGTACTACTCTGGGTCGGGCCAGTACTGTCCAGTGCCTTCTTATAACTCACATCCACATGAATACCAGTATGTACCGCCACATTCTGGACGCCCAGTCCCCGGAGCCGGCCCTGGTCACATGGGGATGCCCCAGAATCAACATCAGCACGGCTATGAAGGACCTATGCAAGCCAACTTATCGACCATTAGTCGTCAAATGAACGGCATGACATACTATTTCACCTCATCACAGGCCACATCTGCCCCTGTCCCTGTTGGTCCGTCCCAGGCTCAATCGCAGGGCCAGATCCCAATACAAGGAATGTACGGTGATCACGGTGGAGATTACTATCAGAACGGGGGAGGAAGCGAAGTGGGGACTGGATACTACATGTATCCACAGTCCCAGCCAGTGTACTATCCCGCATGAAGATGGCAAGGATGAATGATTAGGGGTGATTGGAACTATGGAACTGGCCGAGTTTAGATGCATTGAGATAGATCGTGATTGAGCATTTGATACAACATTTACAGTAGTTGTCTTGTTCCATTATCTCATCTTCTCTTTTCTTTCTCCTACTTTGTGTGCATGTCTCGCCGTGAAACATTGGCTGTGTGTTTGCTAGTCAGCTGACGGGTTGATGGACTGATTTGATGGATTGTGATTTGGATAACGTACGCGTGTGCGTATATGCCTAAAGTTGCACATACGTTGGGGGTGTTTTTGTCACTTTCACTACATGCATTTCTTGCTTGTTGTTCACCGCTTCTGTTCCTAGCAGAGTGGATAGATGAAGACGTAGATATAAACTAAGATGAAGAGTAGAACAGAAGATGCCCAAGACACAGGATAGGAGATGGGAGGGAGAGAGAAGGGAGTGAAGGCAAGAGTCGCCCGGGGCAAATAGAGAAAAGAAGAGGAGGCGGAATGTCAAATAGCTGTAAGGAAGGAAGGTGTGCTGGTTGATCTGATTGGTGGTGCAGGCACAGGCTAGAGTCTGGAGGCTAGGAACTTCAAAGAATGAAAAGAAAGGGCTTGCGCTAGAACCGATACGAGTTCAAGCCTAGATGGCCAGTCAAATAATGCTATAAATGAGACTGTCTCCGACTACAGTCTAACCATATTGTGGATACTATACTCTACTGTGGCTGACTTTACAAGCCACTAAGTTGCCGAATACCACAAGTTCAGTGCATGCATGCATGCGATAGTGACTTGCTCCGTTGTCTGTGACTTTGTTATTATGCGTTGTCTGCAAGTTGAAACCTGTGATTCGCCGTGTTATATTATATGACACATGCTTTATAGATCAGCACATGTCTTTGCAGACATGCATGCAGACTGACCGTAGTTGCAGATTACAGAGCTTGCGTGGTAATAAACATCATGTGTCTTCTCCTTTCACTAGGTACAAAGTACACGAGTGTATGTATAAACAGGCAGCACCATATGTAATACGGGCTAAGTACCTGCTACTTGCACTTCTTTTTCTATGGTTTTGCAGGCTCTTGTTCTGCGGCGTCATGGGTTTACGAGTCTGCTTTGAAGACGAAAAGGAAGGTGCGCATGCTATTATCGATGATTAATACTGCCACCTTCTTCTTATGGTCTGAAGGGATGAAAAACTTTCCACACGTTGTTGCGATTTCTTTTCTTTTTTTCTTCCTTTCCACATCGTCATTCTCTCTCTTCATCTCTTCATCTCAAGCTCTTCATCTCAAGCGACTGTTCATAGGCCAATTTAACGGTTATCCTTTTTGATGCTATTGCCACAAACAACAAAGTAAGACAAACTCCCCCCCTCCCTTTCGCAACATCGCTAAATGGATAAAAGGCTTCTTGCAGGCGGTCATGTTTTAGCTTCGCACTCTTCCTTGGCTTGCCAATGAAGCCAAAAGCAGGACAGCTGGGACAACACCGGGATTTGTCTCTCTCTTCTGTTCAGTTCTTCCTTCGAATCTTTGCCGCATTCTGTAATACCCCACCCTCCCCGGAGTCTGCTCTTCTTCTTCTGCTGTCCCCTCACTTCTGCATCCAAGTAACTCTGTTGCGTCTGTAAGAGAAAACAAAAGAAAAAGCTCAAAGGCCATCCCGTCATCTTTCCTCCTTTTGCCTCCCTTTCCCAAAACAGTCAACTTTTTTTCTTTGCTTACTGTTTGCAGCGATTGTGAGTTGTTTTTTTTTATCTTATTCTCTTCCTTTCGATCGGTCCATTTAATCAGCCTAGCTTCTGGCTACCAGCTATAGCTTTAGCTTTGGCTTGGCATTCTCTTGCTGTCTCTCACCCTCTTTTTCTTGTCTTATGTTGTTTTCCCTCCCTCCCTTGTCTTGTCCTTGTGTGCGTGTGCGCTGACTGGCTGGCTGCTTGCTTCCCTTGTGTCGGTCACACGTTTTGTAGGCTGGGGGTGATTGCGCTGCAAGTCGCTGTACTCTTCTCCTCCTTATTATACCTCCTAACTGCGGGTAAAACCAAGGCTGTTCCGGCTAACTAACTAGTCTTAGCTTGGGCCACCGTTTAGCCAGCCAGCTAGTCAAGCAATAGCTGGATCTCATAGAACTCATGATTCGGTCATACACAAGAAAAAGCCCTCAACCTCCGACTCTCGATTCGACTGCCTCCTCCCTGCTTGAAGTATTTTCTTATTTATCTAGTATTGCTAATCAACCTCTGGCTTAGACCCAGAGCCAACCAACCACCCACCTCATCGAATCGATCGACCATAGGCAAGACTTTGTGGTGTCCTCAGGCTATATAATCCTTGCACTTGCATCTGCACACACATACACCTGCAGGCTGCCTTGTCTTTTATCTTTTATCTCTTGTCTCACCCCCTGTACCTTGTTTTTGCTTTGGACTCCCATAGTCTCTACATACGCAAGTAACGAAGAGAGACGGGATATCGCTGTCAACACAACTCTGCGCTGCGCTCGGCTTGGTACAGTGCTACTACTTGGTCTAGTAATTAACTAATCATCCATCCCCACACAAACCCGTCTCGCTTTATTTACCCATTTTACCTATTTTACCATTCTTTTTTCTTTTCTCTTTTGCTCTCGCTCTTCTTTACCGTCTTTAGCGGCCCGCCTGCTTTTGCTTGCTCTTACAAGCCCAAGCCGCCTCTTTTCTCCTATGTTTCGCTCCATATATGCTTGGCTTGCTGTCGTCATTGCTTGCTTAGCTTAAAGCCTAGCCTTGAACTTTTTTTTGGGGCAACTTTTGATTTTTGGGGCGTTTGCCTATTTGAATCCCTCCATCTGCCTTGCCCTGTCTTGCTCTTACACTCTCGCCTTCTTCTATTTCTGCTTTTTTTTTCTCTCCTTGTATTTCTCACTTCTTCATCTTCTTCCCCCTTTCAAATTACCGCGCCTTATTTGCACAGATACAGATAGACGCCTATTTCGTTAAATCTCTTCTGTTGTTCTTCTCTCCGCTACTCCAGTTATAACTCACCGGCCTCACCGCCTTCACCGCTTTCACCGCTCATTCGCCTGCTTCTTTTCTTTTGTCGCCTCGCTCATTCTCCTTCTCCCCCTTTCTGTTTCTTCTATACTCGCACAACAACCGACGATAAACACCTTCAAGAAAAAAAAGAAAAAAAAACAACTTCAAATGTCTTCGGCTCCGTCACAGCAGCAGCCGCCACTGCAAACCGAGCAGCCTTCAGTCCCAGCTGCTAACGTCAACGTCAAGATAGTTGTCAACAATCATGTCCATCGAAAAGTCTTGTCGCTGGATGCTATGCATGCCGACCTGTTTGAGAGATCGGTAGGCTTTTTTTTCCCACTCTTATCCCCCTTAAACAACGCAATATTCTTATCTGTGTCTTCCTCTCTACTTTGGCCCTTCTTACTTGTTCTTTCGCTTGTACCTTTCCGTCAATCCTACCGCTGGCCACTGCAACTCGCAGCTTGCGTATTGAATGCGATTTGGCTCTTTTTGATAACTACATTGCTACTCTTTGCTGAGTCGCATCGTATTGCACCTTTACTAACATCTGTCTCAGATCCGCAAGTGCGTTCCCCACCATATGGGAGATATCCTCATAGAGCGCTACTCTGACTCAGCTGGTCGCTACACTATCGTTGATCCTGCCATTCCTTCCTCCTATAAGCAACTTTACCGTGCTGCTAAAGCTAAAGGAAAGCTCAGGGTCCGCATCATTCAAGTACCCCAGGCCAGCCAGGCCAGTGATGTTGGTACCGCCCTTACTTCAGCAACCTCAACCTTGAGTCTGGCACCCAATGATCAGGCCAATGACAGCAACAAGAACACAACTAGCACTGGTACAAACACTAGTACCATCAACACAAATGTACACAAGCCTGAGATCCATTCCATCCCCAAGGTCAAACCGCACAGCCAGACTCACACTCTCATCCGTAAAAAGTCTAAGGCTACTGTACGCCTGCCACCTCCAACGCGTGCCCAGCTTGAGGTTATTTCATCGCACAATGTTGCTGGCCCAAGTGAAAACGATCAGAGTCAGTTGAACTCGACCCAACAAACTCTAAACCAGCAGAACCAGGTTTCCGGTCACGAAATCACCCCAAAGTGGAATGGCAATTATAAGCGGGGCTATCCTATTCTCTCTCTTACAGAGCAGCTACAGGAACTTGGTCAGGTCAATTCTACTATCTTTGACGCTGCTTCATCCAATATTAATGTCAACTCAGATGTTACTACTACTGCTCCAATTGTTGAGTCTACACATGAGCACGCCCCCACCACTAATGAATTTCCCGTCTCTAATATCAAGCCTACCCCAACCTCTTCTACTGCTTGCCCTGCTGTAATCTACCCACCCAAAGGTCCAGACTTCCACATTTGCTGCAACTCGTGCTCTAATGCTATTGATAGTGATCATTGGCATTGCAACAAGTGCGACATGGGTGACTACGACTTGTGCCCTACCTGCTTTGCTGATGGTAAAGGCTGTGATGATGATGGACATTGGCTGATTCGTCGTGCTGTCGTCGACGGCGTCCTTGTGAGTGGTTCCACCGAGATTGCTCGTGTCTCAAAACTTGCTTCTTCCAAGTCTGAGAACAACATCAATGACAAGATGTCGTCCTTGTCTTTCAACGAGCAAGAGAAGAAGGTCGAGGAACAGCCTCCAGCCGAGATCAAGCACGAAGACAATCCCGAAACCCAGGAAACTAAAGCAATTGAAGACGGTGAGAAAACCAATGGTAATAATGACAAGTCATCAGTTAGCCATGTGGCTGAGCCCTCCCCTAAGAAGCATCTTAAATCTTCATACAATAGTCCTTGGAACGTCGAAGCCCATGAAGACAAGGCTCCGGCTGTCAGTCGTCGCACTTGTAACGGCTGTGTCAACGAATTCTCAGACGACTACTTCGTCCATTGCACCGATTGCCCCGACTTCGATTTGTGCTTCGACTGCTTCACTCCTACCCATGGTCATCATCCAGGCCATGAGTTTGTTTTAGTTGGCAATGGGTCCCATGTCCCCCTAACCGTTTGGGCCTGGCTGAAGGGGCATCATAACAGACACCATGCGCTGTGCGATGGTTGTGACAATACAATCTATGGAACACGTTACAAGTGCTTAGATTGCCCTGACTGGGACTACTGCCATAGTTGTAGTAGTACTATTTCTATCACCCACAAGGGCCACCGTTTTGTTAAGCTCTACGAGCCCATGTCTATGATTGTTTCTCATCGTCCTCCTGCAGCCCAGCACTATGGTGTCTATTGTGATGGTCCCTTGTGTATTGCCAAGGGCCACAAAACACACATCTCAGGCGTCCGCTACAAGTGCGGTTTCTGCTATGACCTAGACTTCTGTAGTGCTTGTGAGGCCTCTCCCTCTAACACTCATGACAAGACTCATCCCCTAATTATGATGAAAACTCCCACGTCGCATTTGCTTGTGTCAAGCCGCCGTTATGATGACAACCATCGCCTGATGGAGTGTATGGGTGATATTGTTGACGAGGCTGGCCTCGACAAGAACAATCTTCCTTCGCTAAGCATGGCTACTAAGCCGGCTGTTGCTGATGTCGAGCCTGTTAAGGAGACTCCTAGTGCTACTACGATGCCTGCCTCTACTATTCTTGGTGGCGTCCGTCCTGCGCCTTTGTTGGTTGAGACCCTGTCGCCTCCCGTGTTTTCCTCTATCCCCCCTACTAAGGCTAAGACTGGTTCTCCATACATTGAAGCCCCATCGTGCTCGCAGTGGCCTTCGATGGCTCTTGTTGAGCAGACGCCCGATACAATGATCTATGTTCCAGCCGACTACGTCTTCACTATGAGCTGGGAGTTGAAGAACAATGGCGAGACGGTGTGGCCTGCCGGCTCATATGTCGAGCTCAATGGTGGTGATCAACTCTTTACACCTAAAATGCGCAAGGAAATGACTCAAGAGAACAACTCGCGCAGCGTCTTCCGGGTCACAGCCTCGGACCTATACCTTAAGCCAGTGGCGCCTGGTGAGTCCGCGAAGTACGAGATTTCTCTGTGCTCACCTATGGAGCCTGGTACTTACAGTTCGGGTTGGCGTCTTACCATGTCTGGCGGCCACCGTGTTGGCGAGCTAATGATGAGCGAGATTCGCGTTGAGGGACCTATCCCGGTGCCAGCTATGTCTAAGAAGGCTGGTACTGAGGTCAAGGCCGAAAAGACTAGTGTCGATCACGATATGGTCTTCCCTACCCTGGAGACTGAGTCGCTTGTTGTTACCTCGACTCAGCAAACCGACGATACATCTTCGGCAACAGACCCGGCTACGGTTACCACACACTCAGAAATTGGCTCTTTGGGCGACTTTGAACCTAATGAGGAGTGGGTCAGCTCGGATGCCGAATTTATGACAGATGAGGAGTATGACATTCTTGATGGCTCGGAGGACGAGTACCGTACTTACTAAGAGGCACAGAATTTGTGGTCTAATGGAGAGTAGCTGGTAGTGTAGTCGCAGATGCTTAACTCTGAAACTTACAGAGGTCTGGGCCCACGGAGCAGGCCAGAGCAGCTCGTGACGAAGTGTTTTCAGCATTGCTTTTTTTTTTTTTCTTTTTTTTTCCTTTTCAATTTGAGCTTGACAACAACTGAATGCTCGTTGTGTATTTTCCTTGATTTTATCCATTTTGGTTCTATATTTGACTTTTTTCCTCGTCCCCTTCGTTTAGTATCATGTTTATGCATGTATGTTGAATAAATTGGGATTTATAAATTGTTTATCCTATCCAGTCCATGTTAGTTTATGTTGCGTTATTTTTTAGTTTGATGTTGTTGAGGTTCTAGAGACTCGGCTACCTTACCCGCCCTTTTTTTTTCTGGATTTCCAAAAGCTGACGTAAGACAGTGCGGAGTGTGGCTAGTGAGTAAGGACACTGTATGAGGTACTTTAAAAGCAAAGCGTGTCCTTTAACTGGCTAGCTTCAAGCCAAGGTATAAGGTACAGCCAAACTATGGCCAGACAGGGGGTTAAGCTAGGCCAAAAAGCTCTTCTTCATCTGTTGTCTTTAGAAGATTGGTCGTTTTGCTACTTGCTTGTTGGTCTGGTCCGGGCTTTTCTATGCCCTTCTCGATCATTTGTTTTTTCCTCCTTCATTTTTTCCCCCTGATTTACCTACTTGGCCTCCTAAATTGGCTATCATTTCTTGCCGGTGATGGTTGTGTGAAGTGTACAAGCACGAAACTTTATCTTCCATTTATAGATGTTGTGCTTAGTCATCCTTTTTTTTTATTCTTCTTTTTTTTGTTCCTTGTTTAATTGCTAAGCTGGCTTGAACTTTCAAGTGGCCGCTCTGATTGCGACAGGCGACGAACCGATAAATTCAGGACAGCGACAACATAGCGCGAGACGAGATATACGAAACGACAACGACAAGGAGACGCAGAAGACGAGGCTGTGGACACAGAAAAAAAAAAAAAGTCGATAGCCCTTGAGTTGAATTGTATCTTTGCGACAACAACACACCCACACGCTCTCGCTGGTTGAGACACCAAGCCAATAGATCCATCGGCGCTTTCTCTTTCTCGGACTCTCCTAGTCTGCAAGCTGGTTTCTTCCGGGGCTTTTTTTCTTCATTCACTCTTTCACCCCTTCGGCCCCCATTCACAATGATGAACAGCTATAATGAGAAACCGCAGTCGCGGTCGCTCATGGACGACGATGCCTTTGGGCACAAGGGCGGAAGCATTGTCAGCGCTTTTGACGCCTTCCGTATGTATTTCTAGCTACAGTCTCTCAATGCTCCTTCTTATCATTGTTCTCACGCATTCTTGCTAACCATATTCGCTTTCCCTACATTAGCCAAAGCCAAGCCTCAATATGTCACTCAAACATCGGGCGGTGGCAAGTGGACTGTCGTCATGTCAATCATATCTGTTATCCTTATGTTTAGTGAGACAGCTCGCTGGTGGCGTGGTGCCGAGACCCATACCTTCTCAGTCGAGAAAGGCATTGGCCATGAGCTGCAGATCAATCTTGACACAGTTGTGCACATGCAGTGTGCCGACGTCCATGTCAATGTGCAAGACTCGGCTGGCGACTGGATTCATGCTGCCCAGACACTCCGCCGTGAGCCTACGCTGTGGTCACAGTGGGTGGACGAAAGAGGCGTACACAAACTTGGTTATGACGCCCACGGCCGCATCATTACTGGCCACGGCTACGAGGCTGACGAGGAGGGGTTTGGCGAAGAGCATGTACACGATATTGTCCGCCACTCGCGCAAGAAGGCCAAGTGGGCACGCACTCCGCGCCTTAGGGGCTCAACCGGCGATTCGTGCCGTATTTTCGGCAGTATGCTGCTGAACAAAGTCCAGGGCGATTTCCACATTACCGCTCGTGGCCACGGGTACCAGTCAATGGGCGAGCATGTTGACCACAGGTGTAAGTAGAGTAGAGCAACCTCAAGTTACACCATGCTCAGTGGCTAGAGACGTCTGTCACTTTCTCTTGTTTTCTGTTTTCTGCTTTCCTCATAATTTTATTCTCTGCTCTGTCTCTCGCGCGTTATACTGACATATTGTTCTCGACAGCATTTAATTTCTCTCACATTATTTCCGAACTTTCCTTTGGCCCCTTCCACCCCTCGCTCGCTAACCCTCTTGACCGTACGATCAACATTGCGGATGATCACTTCCACAAGTTCCAATACTTCCTGTCTGTCGTGCCCACTGAGTACCGCATAGGTAACTCTAATTCCCAATCGCTGTCCACGAATCAATATGCCGTGACTGAGCAGAGCCGCGAAGTCAACGAGCTTTTTGCCGTGCCCGGCATCTTTGTCAAGTACGACATTGCCCCGCTATTGCTGCAGGTAGTAGAAAACAGAGATAGCTTCTTAACCTTCTTGGTTAAGATTATCAATGTTGTTAGCGGCGTGCTTGTCGCCGGTCACTGGGGCTTCCGCATCACCGACTGGACTCGCGAGGTTATTGGCCGACGTAGACGGAGTAGCATGAGCTACGGGGTACTGGGCAACAAGGAAATGACAGACTAAGAGGGAAGCCGAGACAACATTTTTAGATGGAGGAGCTGCTGTTCTGTATATAGATGTTGAAATTTTGTATTCATTTTGTATTATTGAGTTGCTTTGTACCGCCGCGCCGCTGCATCCTAATCCACTAGCACTATACAGCGTGCCAAACCCCACCACTTACTGACGTAGGCCCCAATCCTCAAGACTCAAGAGCAGAGGCCGATAACGGCGTGGGGCTAGAAGCAATGAATTACCTTTGTGCTGATTGGTGCGATAAGAAATGGGCGATTTGTGCCTTGTTCTTTTTTTTTTCTTTTTTTTTTCGTGATGTGATGATTTTCGGCTAAACTTTATTAGCAGCATACAAACGTCATTCTTTGTCTCTTCCTCTTCCTCTCAAAGGTTATTTCATGTGAAGCTTTCTTTCCTTTGTTCCTAGACCGCCCTCATAAGTTAATCTGTTTACGATGACGGCATTTGGTCTGGCCAGAACGGCTGGGCGGCGGGTGAGTTTATATTTCCTCCTATTTTTCCACAGAGACACCCGGAATATCCCCCGGTATCCGGTATGCATCTATCGGTGCTCCGTGCCCCATACGAATTCTGTCTTCGGTGTCTCCCTTTCCCCCAAAACATTCCATTGACTGACGCTTTTTACTATTTTGTCTAGTTACTAGCCGTCCCTTCTACACGTGCCTACTCCTCGACTGCTGTTCTTCCTGCTACTTATGAACGCCTGTACGCCAAGTATGGCCAAGTGCGCAAAGCCTTAGGTGCACAGCGATTAACTCTGGCCGAAAAGATCCTGTACTCGCATTTAGACAACCCGGAAGAGAACCTGCTGGCAGGCACTAACGGTGGTAAGGATGTGCGTGGAAAGGCCAACTTGCTGCTGAAGCCCGACCGTGTCAACATGCAAGATGCGTCTGCACAAATGGCCCTACTCCAGTTCATGTCTTGCAATCTCGCTCGTCCGGCTATTCCTGCCAGCATTCATTGCGATCACCTAATTGTCGGATCCAAGGGCGCCGATGCCGATCTCAGCGCTGGTGTGGCCCTGAACAAAGAAGTCTTCGACTTCCTTGAGAGCGCCGCCCGCAAGTACGGCATGGACTTTTGGCCACCTGGCGCTGGAATTATCCATCAGACTGTGCTGGAAAACTACGCTGTGCCCGGCCTCATGATGCTTGGTACTGACTCGCATTCCCCCAATGCCGGCGGCTTGTGTACCATCACCATTGGCGTAGGTGGCGCCGATGCCGTTGAGGCACTCGTTGGAGCCCCGTGGGAACTTAAGGCCCCCAAGATTCTGGGTGTTAAGCTGGTTGGCCAGCTCAGCGATTGGGTTTCCCCCAAGGACGTCATCTTGCACTTGGCTGGAAAGCTAACGGTGAGAGGTGGCACGGGCTACATCATTGAGTACTTCGGCCCTGGTGTGGAGACTCTGTCGTTGACCGGTATGGCAACGATGACCAACATGGGGTAAGTTTCCTTTACTGGTGAACGTGTTACGCCTATTCTCTTCTTCGTGGTCATATTACTAACACACACTTCTCCAGTGCTGAGGTAGGTGCCACTACCTCTATATTCCCCTATACTGATGCCTCTGCTCGCTACCTTGCCGCTACCCGCCGAGCCCAAGCTGCCGCCAACGCCACCAACCTCCAGAATTTCCCTGCCGGCGCCTCAGGTGATGCTGTGTTCCAGTTCAAGGCCGATGAGGGCGCTGAATACGATCAGCTAATTGAGATTAACTTGTCTGAGCTCGAGCCCCATATCAATGGCCCTTTCACGCCCGATCTGGCCACACCACTATCCAAGTTCAAGGCCACTGTGGAGGAACAGGGCTGGCCACAAGGCCTTTCAGCAGGCCTAATTGGCAGCTGTACCAACTCATCATATGAAGATATGACCAAGGCTGAGAGTCTATTGAAGCAGGCCAAGGCTGCTGGTCTCAAGCCTGTCGCCGATTTCTACATCACACCTGGAAGCGAGCAGATCCGCGCGACTCTGGAGCGTGATGGCACTCTAGATACCTTCAACGAGGCCGGCGGCATTCTGTTGTCCAACGCCTGTGGCCCCTGCATTGGTCAGTGGAAGCGCCAGGATGGAGTCGAAAAGGGAACTCCCAACGCTATCCTGACGTCATACAACCGCAACTTCCGTGGTCGCAACGACGGCAACCCCGACACGCTCAACTTCCTAGCTGCTCCCGAGATAGTCACAGCCATGGCATTTTCTGGAAAGACCACCTTCAATCCTATGACCGACTCGATCACCACACCCGACGGCAAGCAGTTCAAGTTCTCGGCACCACGCGGACTCGAAGGCCCAGCCACTCCGTTTGTTGAGGGCCGCGAGAGTTTCAAAGCCCTATCACAAGAGGCCGACCCATCGGTGCCGATTGCCGTGTCGCCAACGTCGGACCGTCTAGCACTCTTAGAGCCATTCCCGGCATTCCCCGAAGGCGAGGTCAAAGGCTTGCGTGTGCTGGTCAAGATCACAGGCAAGTGCACGACCGACACCATTTCAGCTGCTGGTCCGTGGCTCAAGTACAAGGGTCACTTGGCCAACATCAGCACTAACACACTAAACACTGCGGTTAATGCTGAAACCGGTGAGGTCAACGTGGCCTATGACCTAGATGGCTCGCAGACCACCATTCCCGAGCTAGGAGCACGCTGGAAGGAGCGGGGCCAGGAGTGGCTTGTAGTTGCAGAGCATAACTACGGCGAGGGCTCTGCCCGTGAACACGCTGCACTGCAGCCACGCTATCTTGGTGCTCGCATCGTACTAGTCAAGTCATTTGCTCGTATACACGAAACCAATCTCAAAAAGCAGGGTGTTGTGCCACTGACCTTTGCCAACGAGGCTGACTACGATCTCATTAATGCCGGCGACGAGGTTGAAACTATCGGCCTCTACGACATGCTCAAGAACCAGGGCCGCGGCGAGGTCAGCATCAAAGTCACCAAGAAAAGTGGTGAGACAGTGATTATTCCTACCAAGCACGCAGTAAGCAAGGACCAGGCTGGCTTCATTCTAGCTGGTAGTGCACTAAATCTGCTATCAAAACGGGCGGCAACATCGTCGTAGAAAGGAAAAGGTAGAGACAGAAACAGTATCTGAGGCGAGGATTTAGTGTTTTTGGCTTTAGAATTCTTGGTTTGGGCTTAGGTTCACAAAATGGAGAGAAGCAAAACAGTGTACCAATATATGCTAATATTACGGCCATATGGTGTGGCAGAGCTCTTCAACCCCAAGTGCAGGTAAACATGAGGATATGTATATATATATATATATATGTGCGTGGAGAGTTTACAAAAGCAACCCTAAAGACTGACTGTCAATTAACCCATACTATAATGGTCACGTGACTAAATCATCTACAACCCAAAGGCCAGAAGATCCCCTTGCTTCTTTCTGCATGCAAGCATCTTGGAGTTTCTCACAAGCAAGCTCGACGATAACAAGAGCAGAGTTCAACGAATTGGGACTAGAAAGCTTTACGGCACCCTCGACTTAGACCCCACTCTCGGCTTCTCTTCCCTCCCTTTCGGGTCCCTTCTTGCTCTAGCCTTGCTATTATCCTGAACAATAATTCATAAAGCAGCCGCCCTTTTCCAGGACAACAACAAGGACGAATCCGACCTGATTTCGCCTTAGATTTACTGCGGCCAATTTCATAGTTGATCTAATCATAGCCTCCAATTGCTCCACGGGCGAAAAAAAAGGGCGCATTTTTTTTCACGGGAGATCAAGCTTTGAAAGAGCTTTGGACAGCTTAGCGGAGGCTACGGCGCTGCAGAAGCAAAGAAAAACGGCCGCGGCATAGCTCAGGTTGAAGCTTTGACGCTGACCGGAGCCGAGCTTGTGATATACTCTCCGATACAAATCCGAACGCAGGAAATATAGAACAGTAACGGATACGCACAGATACGGATACACAGACATCATGACAGACACCCTCCATAACGCCCCAATTGTCCTCGATAACGGCTCTGGGACGATCCGCGCCGGTTTTGCAGGCGACGATTTACCCAAATGCTACTTCCCGTCCTTTGTTGGTCGGCCAAAACATCTGCGTGTGTTAGCCGGTGCTCTGGAAGGCGAAGTCTTCATTGGCCAGAAGGCGGCCACTGACTATCGAGGGCTCCTCAAAATCCGGTATCCACTAGAGCATGGCATTGTCACAGACTGGGATGACATGGAGAAGATCTGGGAATATGTCTATGGTGAGGGGTTAAAGACTCTGAGCGAGGAGGTAAGAAAAGACAGCCCTAACCTCACACAAACAAGCTGGGGAAAGAGCTCGCATCACAGTGTTCTTGATACTCTCGATATACGTAGCCCATTGCTAACAACCATGTGCCCTAACCAGCATCCTGTTCTCTTGACTGAGCCCCCGCTTAACCCTCGCTCTAATCGCGACACTGCCGCCCAGATCCTTTTTGAAACCTTCAACGTGCCGGCACTATATACTTCGATTCAGGCCGTCCTCTCACTATACGCATCCGGTCGCACCACTGGAATTGTGCTCGATTCGGGCGATGGTGTTTCACATGCTGTGCCCGTCTATGAAGGCTTTGCAATGCCTAGTAGTATCCGCCGAATTGATGTCGCCGGCCGTGATGTTACCGAACATCTGCAGACTCTGCTACGCAAGACTGGCTATGTTTTCCACACTAGCGCGGAGAAGGAAGTTGTGCGCCTGATCAAAGAAAGCTTGAGTTATATCGCAGCCGATCCTAAGCGTGAAGAGAAGGAATGGCTTAGTGCCAAGACCGATGTGATCAAGTCGGCTGAGTATGTGCTACCCGATGGTAGCAAATTGAAGGTGAGTCCCCGAGCTTGGTTGTCCATGCCGGTATCTGCTTTGCCCTCTGTTCTTCTTTTGACTAACACAAATACCATGTACCCGTAGGTCGGCCCTGAACGTTTCCGTGCCCCCGAGATTCTCTTCGACCCCGAGATCATTGGCCTTGAGTACCCTGGTGTGCACCAAATCGTTGTCGATGCTATCAACCGCACCGATCTTGACCTGCGAAAGTCGCTCTACTCCAACATTGTGCTCTCAGGCGGCAGCACCCTTACACGCGGCTTCGGTGACCGCCTGCTTTCCGAGGTTCAACGCTTAGCTGTGCGAGACATGCGCATCAAGATTTTTGCGCCTCCCGAACGCAAGTACTCCACCTGGATTGGCGGGAGCATTCTCGCTGGCCTAAGCACGTTTAGAAAGGTGAGTCACCAGACAGAAGCATATCCATGATTAGCTGGAAAATAGACGCAGACGCTGACTTCTCTTTTTTTTTTTTTGTTGTTAGATGTGGGTGAGTATCGACGACTGGCATGAAAACCCAGACATCATCCACACCAAGTTCACGTGATTCCATTAGTTCTAGCCTAAGGGCAGTCCCGGGACCCGGGACCCGGACCTGAGCTGGCCGCTCGGTATCTCCCGACCAAAAGAAACCCCAAAGGTTATTGCCAAATACGCTTTCTTCTGTTCTTTTCTTATATTCTCTATCTCCGTTTTTATCTTCTTTGGTTTTTTCTTATTTGTTCTATTGTTGCTTTCTTTCTACCTTTCTGTCGTTTTCGTCTTCGACTAGACTCTGACATCATTCCCGTTGCTCTGTCTCTCCTTGTCCGCGCGTTTTCCCATGTTGCGTCCTTCACCTTTGCCTCTTGACCATTCTCCTCTTTTGTTAACTCCATTACAGCTATCTGGCCTGCTCTTTGCCGCTTTTCTCTTCTGCTTCCTCTTCTTCTTTATTTTGATGTGTTGTCTTCAATTTCTGGGTGTTATCTATCTCTTGTCTCCTGGCTGGCGCTTTGTTTCTTCCCCCCCCCCCTTCCCCCACCCCTCCTAACCCCCTTCTTCTACACACATACACGTTCTTCTTTTTTGTCTTTTTTTTTTTTCTTGGTCTGTTCTTTATTCGATATCACGTCAAATTCGATCCGTTTTGTCTTGGTCCCCTGCGGAGTTTTACCTCTTTTTCTTTTTTCTCCGACATACACTTGATTGTTCTCCCGTGCCTTGTGCCCCTTTCCTTGCTTTTATAGGCCAGTTCTGTGATAGATGTACTTGGTGTATAATATCTAGAAACGAATACATTCATGCGCCAAGATAGATAGATGCAATGGACTGTCTTGTTTCCGTCTAGCTAAACACGTGTACATTTTGTGTGCTTCATGGTATAAGTTCAATCACATCAAAGATGCTCAAATATGCAGTGTATTTTGCGAAGATATCCACAACATGGTTATGAAGGGAAGAAAGCTAACAACAAGATCAAAGCCCGTATATGGCAAAACATATAGGTTAACCTGATCTCAAGTGTCGGATGAAAGGGGCGGTACAAACAGCTAAACCCATGTAAACAAAACATTCCCGATACTAAAAAAACCCTCTTTGCCTTGGTACATAGAAAACCAAATCGCCAGATGTTTGTTCCCTTGACCACTATTACAAAGCGCGTTAAACAAAAAGCCATGGCAAGATAAAAAAAAAAAGAATATGAAAAGAGCAGGATAGAAACAGGAGGAAATGTGATGAGATACATCTAGCCCAAAAAGGCTTGGAAAAAGAAAAAAAGGTAAAAAGAAAAAAAGAATAGACATAATAACAATAGAACATTCGTTAACAAACGATGTCTGTTTTTTTATGAACACAGGGGTCCTGGACAGAACAAGACCCAGACAGGAATTAGCTCGCTTAGAACGTGTCGGTGTCAGCACTCGCGCGGCTGGTAACGCTTCCAAACGTGTTTCTGTTGCGCCGTCTCTCTTCGTACGACTCGTCGTGCTGGCTCTTAGGCGTCATAGCCCGCGGGCCACTAGGCCGACGGGACGGTATTCCAGCCAGTCTGTCGACATCGCGGCTACGAGGACTGTCGCCTGGTAGCCCGGTGTGGTGTGCAGTGCCACCGCCGGCATAGCCGTGCTGGGTGTCACGTGTAGAGCGCGGAGTTCCGGTAGTTTCTAGAGCCTCCTTAGGCGGTCGAGGGGGGGCCGTAGAAGACTCACCCTGAAGGTTCTGTTGCGAGGTAGGTCCGGTGTTAAATCGACTAAGTGATGTCATGGAATGGCCCCAATCAGCAGACCGCGGCGTGTTGACTGTGTCATAGATGTGTGCTTGCGTTTCGAGGTTGTTCTTGAAACGCTCAGAGTTTCCTTGGCGTGGCTGCGGGTGCTGGAGATTCAGGGAATTGCGATGCACATGATACTTAGGGTGGTCATTATTGATATAGGACGGCATGGTAGGAGTGCCCGAGGTGATCGGGGAAGGAGTACGGCCAAGGTTTTGGTCGGAAAAGCCCGTGTGTAGCCCGTCATTAGAATAAGGAGCTGTTCTAGGCCGGTACGAGCTATCATTATGGCCGGCAAAATCAGAGCCTGAACGGGATCGTCCATCTGCGTTTTGCATGTACGGCTCGTTCTTTTTGGACGAGCCACCACTGGATCGAAAAGCCTTGCTAAGGGTAGATGCAGTAGTTTCAGACCAACGAGAAATCCGAGCACCTAGACCAGAAGACCCAACAGACTTGTGCTTTCTGGACTTTTCGGACTTGCCAGCCGACTTGGGAGAACTCTCGGGTTCAGTTGCCATAGGAGACGCAGCTTGCAGAGCAGGCACAGATGTCTGTGCGAAAGCTGCAGGCGGGATGGCCGGCTCACGGGATGGCGTAGCCATGACAATAGACTCGCCGCGAGGACCGGTTTCTTGGTTGCGGGATGGGGTGTCCATACGCTCATGATCATGCTCTGAATTAGGAATGTTATAAACCGTAGTATGAGCTTCTTCCTCGTCACCCTCATGCACAGTGCTCACGCGATGGTCGGAATACTTGCGGTCAAAGTGACCAGACCGACTGGTGTTTATGCGGGTAGCAGAAAGCGACTGGGACCCATGGCTTGCAATCGAAGTGCCAGCGTGCCCGTCGGGGTCATAACCACCATCCACAGTGTCATTTTCGCCACCAAAATTTTCAAAAGTGCTTCCAGCACGGGGATGAGGTTGCACCTGGTGATCCTTGAGTTCCATAACTTCATCGAGAAGTTGGTGAAGCATCACCTCAATGCGTGAGAGGTCCTTGGCGCCAGTAACATTCAACCCGTTCAGGGCGCGGCGGAGAATATTACCCTTCTTTGTAGCTAAGGCAATCTCAGGGCCTGGGTTAGAGCTGTTCGCCGTAGCAGTACCAGCCAGAGAGCGCGAAACACTAGAAGGGCCAGGGTAAGGCCGAGGGCCATTGATAGCCTTGATGACCATCTTCTCGGAGTCTTGTACCTCATCAATTATGACGTCTTCCGCCTGCTTAATGCGTTCTTCGACAGTCTTGAATTGGGTGCGCATCTCGTTAGCGAGGAACATGACCATGGCGGCAATTTCAGTATCACGGGCACTACGCTGGGCATCACGAGCGACCAGATCTTGCATCAAAGTCATAATGTCTTTGTTCTGGATGCTGCCACTAGATGTCATGCCAGGATCATATAAGGGAGTTTCGGGGCCGGGTGTCAAGCCGCTCATACGACGCGTGAGGAAACTATCGTCAACTCCACCGAAAACGGGAACTGAAGGGATGGAGACCCCCTTGATATCCTCCATCTCGAAGTTGTCTGGAGTCCGGTTAGGACCGTTAGACACGTAACCCTCGTCTTTGGGAAGGTGAACCTCTTCGGAAAAACCAAAAGCCTCAGACAGACGATTACTCGCCAACGGACTGATGTTTTCATAAGGGTTGGTAAGAATAGTCTCGCGCTTGCGTTCAGCAGATGTCCGCGTGGCTTCCTCCTCGCGAACACCAGCAGAGCTCTGTGTCCGAGCACCGACAGTAGAGTCGGCAGTAGCAACATTAGAATCAGTGTTCAGAGTGCTCTTCTTAGGACTTAAGGCACGCGGCGTCATGTTACCGTCATCCATATAGTCCAGCTCCGACATGTCTCTGGTGGGTGCAATTGAAATACTATCCGCAGCTCCGGCAACAAAAGAGAGTTCTTCTTGTCCGCGTTCATAACTCCCTGACTTGACCTCAAGATGCTGATCAACGGAAGCAGTGATATCTGACTCAAAGTTCATGTGGTCACCATACTCAGGCATCGGATTGTTGAAATCAGGTAGGGCACTAGCACCGAGCTTGAGTTCTTGTTCTTCTCCAAATCGATCCACACTATGGGCAGGAGTTGTAGCAATCTCATGGCCTTCCATGGTACGCTGCTTGAAGGACTTGTTACGCGCAACTCCAGCACCTCCGCCGGCAATGACATCATCTTTGGGGGTGCCATGGATCTGAATTTGCTTGGCCTGTACAACCTTTGCAAGAGCTCCACTGGTAATAGCGGCAAAAGCAGCTTGCTCAACAGCTGTAGGCGTCACAGAACGATCAAAGTCATCAGGGTCAATGGGGTCGTCGTATTGCTCTTCGGCTGGAGGGGCATCGGACATTACCACATCAGACTGCTTTTTCTTGATGGTGAGCTCACGGATTGTGTGCTTGGGGTCTTCGGAGGACATGACAGATTCGGGTCCATAAGAAACAGCACTCCGTGCAACACCATAGGAAACGTTGGATTCCAGACCCGAGTATCCATATGCATGAGTGTTGCTCGTCATCACGCTTTGCTCCATGACCGAACCATCGACCAAAGAAGCCACCACCGACTCTATTGGAGCTCCGGGCATAATCTTGGGGTTAGTTCCAATGCCCCGCACAGGCTGGTCAGGCTCGGCATCCAACTCAGACATGTCATCGGTATATGCGGAGTTGCGAGGGTACCCAGTAGTGCTACTGATCTCGCTTTGAAGCAGACCATCAGAGTTCAAGATGTTACTGCTTATCAGAGATGAATGACGGTGATGGCGAGGGGACATGGGCGGAGATTGGTATTCTTCACTGTTGCTTGCTACGTGTGACTCACGAGCCGCAAGTTCAGAAGTCTCTGTGTAGCCAGACACACTATAGATAGGGCTGAGACCACGTCGCTCGGGCTGGTAGGGTACGTATTTAAGGTGAGCGGGCACATCTTGTTGCCCATAAAAGTGATCGTACTCGTCACGTTCATATTCGACTTCGTTTTGAGCCTGATGCTCCACTTGGTCGTATATTTCGGCTACTGGATCTTGTCGCGTGCGGGTAGGTACCTTTTGGCCATACTCATTTGGTTCATATTCCTCTGGGAAAGGGGCTGAGCCATTGCTTTGCCGAGATTCCAAGGCTTGGTCCTTGTTGCCTCGCGGAAGCGCACGGAGGTCGCCATGAGAAACGTTGGCGTATTGCATCCCAAGCTGGAGATCTTTCAAGCCTGGCTGTAGAAGGGCACCACCATCAGAAACCTCGCTCTTTGTCACTTCTTCCATGGCAGAAGCAGGCCGATCGCTGTCCACGGTTCGGAGAGAAAGTCTAGTGAGTTCAGAAGGGTTAATCTCACTCATTAATGGCATTGGAGGCTGAGGAGCCACGCTTTCGTCATCGAACTCATGGTCATAACGATCACTCGGGCGTTTTCGGGGAACATCACGTCTACGTCGTCTGGATTTCTTTTCTTCCGGCGGTGGGGGTGACTTTCCGCGTCCAGATACTGCAGATGCCATTGCTGTTGACGCCGCAACGGCGCTACTGAGACTGGATCGAGTGTGATAATTATCTGGGCTTCTTTTAGGGGTGTCGGCATAGTAATCATCAACGCTTTCAGGGGAAATAACAGCCCGTTCACGCTCCCTTGTTCGCTCACGAGTTCTTTCTCGCTCAAGCTCGCGTTCATGACCACGATCACTAGCACGATGACGAGATCTGGAGGAGCGACGGCGGTGATGTGTCGACTCAGAAACATCCTCACGTGAGACGGTGGTGGCTGACGACCCACCAGATACCCGACGTGTCTCCCGCTTGCTGTTCTCTCGCTTAATAGCCTCAAGCTCGGGAATTACCACTCGTCGTAAGGCAACTTCGACTGCAGCAAGAAGCTTCGAGTTAACATCAGAAGATCGAGTGGACTGGCCATCGGGGGCTCTTGATACGGTGGAAGATAGTCCAGATTCAACACCTGAGATGTAGGATTCTTGGCCCTGACCTCTGGAGGATCTCCGAGTACGAGACTTGCCGCTGTTGCCTATGCTATCGCGATGGCTGATGTGGCTATAACCTTCATAATTTAGCTCTGAGTCTCGAAACCGTTCACGCTCCCGCTCGCGTTCTTTTTGTACGGCGCTGAGCGAGCTTGTGCGGCTACGGCCGCTCTTACTCTTGCTCCGTTTCTCACGCTCCTTCTCAATGGGCTTGTCTGCAAGACGGATCCGCTCTCTTTCGCCTTGCCGGGGCTTCTGTCCCCTGGTTTTGGCAGGGGGGCTTGTGCTTCTCTTGTTTTCGCCGTAAACGGAGTTTCCAGAATCGTCAAGGAATGAATTTGTTGGTATTACGGAAAGGTCGCTGCCAGTACCAGCATTCGGTGGTGGGCCTGAGCTTGGAGGGTTTGACATGCGGGCCTCGGGGATAAGAGGGCTAACGGGTCGCTTGCCTGAACGTTGTTTGGGCATGACAATTCTCTCTGTCTCGGTGTCCGCGTAATTCCGCGACACCGTCGACTCTTCTGTAGCAGAGGCGTATGGACTCATCAGAGCGTCCTCGATCTCTCCGAGCTCGGATTTTCGCCGGGAGGAGTGAGATTTCGTATGGGATGTTGCTGTCTGCTCGATGTGATTGAGTCTTGAAGGGGTTAACCGCACACGAACGCTAGGCTTGCGATCAGTTGTATCCGACACGGCAGAACCGTTCTCGAAATATTCAATGAGAACAGAAGCTCCTGGTTGAGTACTTTTGGCGCGGGTTTTCCGGTTGCTGATGGTTACTGGGGTTCCGTCTGAGGGCAGAGAATAAACAGAGAGCTCGTCGTTACGTGAAAGTTCGGTTCCAAGTTCAGATGGTGCGATTACTGATTCTGTTTCTGTTGGTGCTGGCAAGAAAAGACTACTAGAATCTAAGCCCATAGCTGAGTATGACGGAAAGTTGTGAGTCGGGAGTAGGTGGGAAGTAGGGAAAGCCAGTCCCTCGATAGAACAGCAGAATTTGAAAAGAATATCGCTTCAATCGTAACCGTCTGCAAAAAAAAAACGAGAAAGAAAAGTGATGTGAAAAAAGGAAAGAAAAAATAGAAATAACAAGAAAAATGTAGAATAGAAATAGCAGTATGTCCAATCCAAGGCTGTGCTATGCGCCTTTCGTTGTGATGTCGACGCTAAATTAGGATTGGTTGCGCGCAACTTGAAGTGGGCTGAGATGCAGAAGAGATGACCTCGCGAAAATGAGGAGGTTGGATATGCAGTCGCGGCAAATGGAGGAAAAGGACAAGATTCACAAGGCAAGCGCTAATATATAAAGGGATACCAACAGTTAGCAAGAAGTTTGCAAATACGGGGGAAGTCTTATGAGTATAGCGCGACCAAACGATTTGTTTCCTATGCTGGTCGACTTTTGGGTGTGACGGTGTTTGGCGGTGTATGTGCAGTAGCAATAGTGGGTGGGAAGGCCACAAACCCAAGTGTTCCTATCTCGTTCTCTCCTGAGAGCCCGAACAGCAGAAAAATGGAAAAGGGAAAAGGAAGATTTCCCTAACACCAATTATAATAGCCCTGATGCCCAACTATTCAAACAGAAGGTGTTAAAAAAGACGAGAATAACAAGACTCACTTATTCTGTCAACGACAAAAAAAAGTGAACAAGCGGGAAAAAAAAAAAAAAAGGAAAGAAAAAAAAGGGAAGAAAGAAGAAGAAAAGCAAGAAGCAAGAGCCGCGGCAGATGTGAAAAAAAAAAAAAAATAGTAAAAGAATCAGAGGTGCATATGTAGCAATAGCAACAACAGAGGCGAACAAATGAAGAGAATCCAGGTTTGCTTGGGCAAGGACCAGGGCTAGGGGGTGTGGTGTGTTGTGGTGTGAGCGCGAGGATGGATATTAGATGGAGTTAGGTGGACTTGGTGGGATTATGAGCAATGCATGGGAAGAGGTGGGATATGATAGGTAGGATCTTGAACGTGACTTGGACAATCGAATAGTTAGATGGTACTCACCCTAAATAAAACGACCAGGGTATGCGACGGGAGGCGTCAAGATGTGAGTGAGTTGTACGCGTGGGCGTGGACGTCGCTGCAAAGCACAAGCAGACTCTAGGTAGGTAGGTAGGTATGTTTGTCGGTCTGATTCCTGATAGGAGGAGTATGCGTTTATAGTGACAAGTTAATATGGTATCAGAACCCGACACCTGGACTGGAATGCGGCGGGTATTAAGAACTTGTGAAAGCTCGTGAGGTATGTGAATGTGAGCGTGGGCGTGGACAATATCTAAATGCGTGTAACGATGACAAGAGAAGAGAGAAAAAGAAAAAGTCGTGATAATTTTGTGTGGTTTTCTCTCCTGAGCAAATTTTTCATTGCCTGTCAAAAAGGGAAGGCAGCTGGTTTGAACTGGGAAGTCGTGGCAGTATCATAAGCTGAGAATGGGTGGAAGCCGAAATTTTAGGAAGTTTCTAGTTAGACAAGAGATGGAAAGAGGAAGGAACGAAGCGTAAAGAACAGCCTGAAGCTGGAGCAAGCACGAAAGTGAATTGAAAGGCGGTGAAGGCCAAGACGAAGTCCTCAGATATATATATATATATATATATAACACAACGACAAACAAGACGGGTGTAGGCAAGCGGGCGGCCCAATCTGTTTGTTTTATGTGGAAAACAGACAAGCCAATGATATATCACCAAAGATATCAAGGTAGGCAAAGCGAGCAAAGAAAATAGAAAAAGAAATGAACGAGGAAAAGGGGAAAAGAGGACGAGAGGAACAGAAGAATAGAAGAACAGAAGAAAATAATGTATGATGCCTATAACTGTCGTACCTCCTTCCAAATTAGCACAAGAGAAGAAAGCGCCGACGAGACGGAAAGCAGCTGGCCGGAACGTCATTGAGCGCTCCAGCTTCGTGTCTACATCTACATATAGTATACTATACAACCACTCAAATTCCCAACGTGTTCCACTTCAGTAGTCTTTTTTTTTTTCCCAAGAGGCTGGGAACACTCAGGACGCGACGAAGATATTTACCTAAAATACTACTCTGCCAGTAGCCAACGTCAAATCAAGAACAGAGAAAATCGCAGGGCTGGCACAGGAACAGCAACGAAAGGCCACTTACGCCCAAACATAGCAAGACAAGCCTCAGAAACACTTTTTCATACCTTCTTTCTTTGCAACCGGGGCTGTGCAAGGATAACAGGTGGGGGGGTGAGCTGGCAGATCTCACACGAAAGGCCATTAACAGACCTAAGAGAGGATACTTGGGCAAGGAAACCCCTCCCTCCCCCTCCGAGCCCGAAGAAAGCGTGTTGAGCCAGGGGATCAGGGGGTTACGCGTCGAATCCGGCTGCTTAAACGCGAAAGACGGGGTGGTTGGTGCACGAAGGGGAAGCCGGGAGTTTAATTCAAGAGGCAATCAGGGATGAGAGGAGAGAAGGGGACATTTGGGAGTCGGGCTTCATTCACACAGGCACCACCAGACTTCTTTCTGGTCCTCCTCCTCTATCATTTCCCGGTGTTGCGTTGTTCTCGCCTTGTCGTCTCACCGCTGTCATCTTACATGTTTTAGGCTTGTCGCTTTGTTTATTTATTGTTCTCTAGCGCTAGAAACTACAAAACAATAGCATAGCAGTCTTTCTATGCGATTACTAGCACGACTATTGTCCAGCGGCTAATCTTCGCTTATATACCACCACAATACAAATACCAGTTAGGCCGGTAGCAAAGCACTAGTTTCTGTAGGTACCTTCACCGCCAATTGTGTAAGGAAAGGTACAATAGAACCCTATTAAAGACCCTGTCAAGCACAAGCCAAGTTCTCAGTCCTTTTTAATGTATAAGTAGACCTTTACTATCTATGGGTGACTGACCCTTCGTTGCAGAGATAGAGGAGGCTGGCTCAAGGGGAAATGAAGAGAGACAACTCGCCACAGGACGCAGAACAAGCTCATGCTATCCTTGTGCCCTTAAAGACATGGCAAGCCCATGACTGACCCCAATTTCAACCTGGGCGGGTAATTAGGTACTTGCAAGCAAATAAATACAGGAGAGGAGGTACAAGCGCAGGGCGCAAAGGAGATACAAGGAGTATACCAGCGTACCACATATTGTGTGACTTACTGTGTTATGCTGTGTTATGCTGTGTACCTGCCTGCAAGCTTTGCGGCGCGCAACAAGCAGCCATGCCTTCCAGAGCCTGTTAAAGCTCTCAGTTCCTCATTCTCTGCGTTTTTCTTGAGCGCATAGTTTCTTGTTCGTCCTAGTCTCTGCTCTATTCCCGGTCTTCTGTTGTCGCTGTCGTCGTTGAGCCTGGTCTCTACCACACATGTACACAGCTAGTAGCACAGTTACTATTCCATCCTCTATGTCTTAGTCCCCAGCCTAAGTCAGCCCAGTTCAGTGCGTATATGGCAGGGGTGTAAAGACAAGACAGGTAGATGGATAGACTTTTCCTCTCCTATGTGGCTTTTTTACAGCTCGCCAACTCGAGCCCAATACCGGTGCTAGCGTCCACACGCGCAAGCATACCTATGCTTTGGTTGGCTCCTGTACATTTCCCAGAAGTGTGCCATAGACCGAAGGTCACTCACTGCATATGTGGCTCTATGGTCATACTCATACATAAAGCCGTTTTTCGTCCAACCCGAAACACTTCACCTGCTGATGTATGAGCTTGATATATCTATGGTCTGACTCTCTAAGGTGATTGATTCCCTTTGGCTAGTATCTTTTGGTGTCCAAGATTCCAAAAAAAAAATTGTAATAAAAGTGTCTTCCTTGAATTTCGCTGAGTAACCTTACACGTAAACACAGATCGGACAAATCAATCGTACTAGCCTCTCTTGAACGTGATACATGCACCGCAGGTGTATGCACCGCAGGTGTTTCCCTTATTTACCAAGAGGTATGGACTATCACTTCTACCACTACTCTGTTTAGATCCTATTGCCGTTTTACCGTACTAGGCGCATGGCCCATATGCATGCACGGCGACGTCCTGTGTGCCTATCCTGTGAACAGGGCGGCGAATCAGGATGTGGAGAGCCTTTTCTCAGTCCTTAGGCTTGGTGTGTACTTCTGCATTGCTCATGTGTAAATAGAATAAGACTTAGGCAGACCCGGGCCTGACAGGCTTCTTGCTTGCTGGTCGTCTCTTGGACCACCCTATGACCACAGTGGTGGAATAGTTTAGTGCCGGTGTCTGTGCATTGAAGAGCAAGCAGTCTCTGCTATCCAGTACGGCTTTCTCCCATCACGGGTGCCCCTCTGCCATCTGTGTCTAGCCTGTCAATTCGTTAATTGACAATCAACATGGGCTATCCTTGTCTCTAAAACAGGTTAAGGACAGGTTATTTAGCAGTGCCATTTTCCAGAAACAGCCCAGTGCACAAGCCCGTGTGTATGTATACCCCTAGAAAGACTCTGAAAAGCTGAATAAAAGACTGAACAGCCTGAGAAGGCGAGACTCAAGAGGCCCTAAAGCAATCATCAAGTCTCATTAACCGCCCAGCCTCCTTACAAGATTTATTCTTGGCTGAAAGTGGCTTTGATTCAGAGGCCCCTTAAATGGTACCTTACAGATGCTATCATAATGGCCCATGTTTGTCTAGTAGCTGTTGGAGCTATCTTTAAACATAGGCCTGCTCTTCCTAATTGGTGCTGTGGTCATCACGATAGCCTGTGGCTTGATAAAAGCTGTGTCCTTAATCCGCAATCCCATGCCCAAGGTTGGTTCCTTTTTCAGCAAAGACTGCTCAGAGAAACACAGCTAAAGTTCAAATGGGCGTTGCTGGAAGACATGATGGCAAGATGGTGTGCATAATAAGGGTTACAACATCCTTTAGGGTTTCGGTAGCCTAAAAAGCGGGGTATTGAAATAGCTTCGTTTATTTTGTCACATGTTATGTAGAATTGGAGCAACATGAAAGGTGAGAAGAAACAACGCAACTTCAAACATTATACGTACCTGGTGTTTATTTAGCTGCACTCCTTCTATAATGGTGAATGATACAACAATAGTGTAGGAAGCGGGGAAGAGGCTGTCCTGACACGCAGTCTGGAAATAAGTGCGCGATGCTATTGTATTGTAGAGATTCTTATCGTATTGAAAGATAGTTAGATAAGACCATGATGTCGTCATCGCCTTTTGAGGCGCAAGTAGCAAGTGCAGTTAAAGCTGAAAGGCAAAACAGATACCAGAACATTGGACGGTTGTCTGCTATTATCGCCATTCTCTGTGTTTATGGACTGGCTTGGGAAAGTCCGAGACGGAATCAACAGGAAGTACTCCAACAATAAGGCGATTCTGTATAGTAAAGCTCACCAAACTAAAAAAAACCCCTCGCCCTAGCTGGCTGCCAGTTCAACAGCCTGCCCCAGCTAGCCGATTCGTGAGTCTCACGTTTCTGTTGCTGCTCATTGGCTGAGATTCCTGATCCCGTGCCTATCCCCGTGCTTCCTGCCTGAGCCGGTGCTGGTAAGCCTTTCAGTCTTTTAGCATTAAGCCTCCAAGTTCTGAACCTATCAAGCCTAAATAAACCCTTGACTAAATATGGTTATTGCTCTTATCATGAATTTGCTGACGGTAACTTTTGCCATACCAGGACAACCCCTCATTTCACGTTATTAAGCCATTTCAGAAGAGCAACTACTCTTTATTGGCTGTTTGTCAGTAAAATTTTAACAACTTCTTTCCTTTTTTTATTTTTCAGTATTCATCATCATTGTTCTCTCTTTCCCACCTCAACTCTTTTCTCCTGCTTCTTCATCTCTTTTTATTTGATTGCCTTATTAGCCGTGTAGGCTTCCCTTCTTTCAACGTGAAGCTTCGCCTCAATCTACATCAACTTTGTCTGCCTGGTTTGTACACAGCAACACAAACCCCGAACAGAGAACAAATCTGACTGCTTCATAAAATAGCATAGTCGCCACCTGCCCTTCACTAAGCCTCTTCTCCTGCCATACAGACAAGACACGCTGGCTTTCACACAAATTTTGAAGGAGATTCAAGATATTCAACTCGAGGCACCATCACTTAACCCACTATGAAGTCTAATCAGACTCCCGAAGGAGGTAATCTCTTCACAGCTCCATCAACTAATAGCGACAATATCTGATCCTGTACTAACGTCTGATTTCCAACGCCAGTCATCGTAACACTCACCGCTAGATATGCAAACCATCACAGCTGTGACCCAGTACGATCGCTCAAACTCACAAAAGAGAACAATACTGCCCTCATTGGACGTGCTAGCACTAGCTCACACCGCCGTGGAAACGCCAAGGCTAGCCCAACCAATGGACTACTCTGTAATCCCGTTGTATCCCGAAAGCACGCCAAGTTTTCATATCGCAAAAAGGTGAGCCTGGTTCCTATTCTCCCTTGGCGGGCAACTTCTTTTGAGCAATCGAAATAACGACATCAACTGACCTAGGAATACAGTCCGTATACATCAGAGATTGCAAAAGCTACCACGGGACTGCACTAAACGGAATCACTCTCCCTCCCGGCCTCGATGTCCTCGTCCAAGATGGAGATGACGTTAACTTCGCCATCCTGACTGGAAAGTTGGCTGAGACTGCGAAGAGTTGTCATTTCAAGGTGTCTATTTCTGAGTGAGTATTTACCCCTAAAAGAGATTAGTAACCTGCGAATTTGATTCAATACAGACAGATAAGATACTAACAGCCATGGAGTCTTCCTCTTGCTACCCCTGGGCCTATTTTCAAGCGAGATACTCTTAACAAAACAGGTACATATAGGGCACCGCTCTTCCTGTCTGACGATGAGTCAGATGCCGAGAATACTCGAGAGAATGACGGAAAGAAAAAACAGGTCATAGATGATAGCCAAGACACTTCTCAAGGAACAACCGAAGAAGATACGAAATCGGACGGTGAAGCAAATGCACAGGCTTCCCGAGAACCTGCAACTGGATTTGGCTGCCTATGGGATGCTGATTTCATTCCGCTTTATCGTATTCCAGAGATTGGTGATGCTGTCCCGCCCTTTTTCAAACCTTCATGGTCCATTCAAAGTGGAGTCCAAAGTGAAGCCGTGCATGAAAGTCACGGCACAGACTCTGAAAGTCCTGCGGCCGGCCCGGAATCAGAGGATTTCCTGTCCTCGGATTCGGAAATGGACGTAGACTATAGCGACGAGGATGAGTCAGAGGAGGGAGATGATGTTGATAGCATTGACTCGAGTAAGATTTTCGGGTATGATGATATTGACTTCCAAGTGCATGAGAAGAAAACAGCAGGATCAGAAGACGAGACGCTTGCGAACGTCGAAGAGACAAATGACTTGGCTGCAGAGCCTGGGGCTTCGCTGAATGCAATGGAAATCCCACAGGTCATTCCAGCTTTGGAAACAGAGTTGGCATCTCAGACTGGCCAGGTGACAGCTTCCAGTACCAATCTGGCTTCTTTTTCTGCCAACAGAAGCAACAGTACCGGGGAGACGTCAATAATCCCTATTTCATATCTTCTATCCGAGATCTCAGAGACACCCGCCGTTGACGAAGAAATCACCTCGCCCTTGCCACCACCGTCTTCTAGTCAGGAGGATATGCAAGCTGCAGATAACATTGGCGCCTGTATTTGCGAAACAAAGAATCAGTTTACAACTCCTGAGGCTTGTGATGAGTCTCGAATTATGACCCCTCCCAGCGAAAGAATTTATGAGGCAAAGATATCGAATCCGTCTGTTATTTCGACACCGTCTTCTCCTTCTAAAAAGCGCAAGATTGATGATATTTCTACCGATGAGGCGTTGCCATCAAAAAGTCAAGGTCCTGCCGAGGGGTCGATTTCGGAAGTTGGAATTATCTCTACCCCACCTGTTTCCGCAAAGAAAAATACTCATGAGAGAGCTTATTGGTGGTCCCAGAGCAACAGTGAAAACCAGCGAAACGATGAGGCTAACCACGGCACCAGTGTCTGCAATGGCAATGACAATAACAAAAACAGTGCAGATCAGGCAAGGCCTAGAAAGCGTACCCGGAGAGTGGTTGAAGCGGTGGGCTTTGCTGCCCTTGGAGGGGCTGCTGCTGGCCTGGCGATTTTGACAGCTATGATTGCGACGGCCCCAGAACTGGTCTAACTTGAGGGAAGGGTGTTTTTTACGCTTTTTCTTTTCTTGTTCTTTTTTTTGTTTTTTTTTGTTTATTATTTTTATTTTTTACTCTTGTTTTTGGCTTTCGTTATTTTGCTTGTTTCTTTTTCCTTTTCTTTTTGTTCCCTGTTAATTCAGCCAAGCTTGTTAGTTTAAGCTGATGATAGGAATATGGAAGAACTTGGATGTCTTTTGTCTATGCTTGCCTTTTGATATTGATTATTTTAGGCAGGATGAGGTTGGCCTACCTGTCATGATTGTTAATGGAGGAGAGAGTGAATAGGGTTCATGAAGTGATGGACCCGGGGTCAACGCTATGTTCTGTACGCTCGTTTTTGTTTCTTTGTATGTTTTACATATGGAAATATTTACTTTGATTTTTCAAAAGTCCGAGCCGGCTAGGAACATCCAACGAAGCGATGGATTGACAATCGTGATGAATGGGGGAATAGATCGTGTAAGTGCAAGTGTAGGTTGGCGACAACCCCACAGAACTACTTTGACCCCACTTGTGCCCCGCTAGTTTGTTTAGTTGGCCTGACTCTAGTCTAGTTGCTTGGTATGTCCTGGTAGAACTAGAGATGGACAATATCTGGCCATCTGAGGAGAATAGTGGTAGGTAATAGGACAAACCCACAGGTTGTCAATATCTACCCGACGCGGTAGTAGACACTGTTGTGCTTATTTTTCAGCGCCGACTCTGAGCTATGCGATGCGTCTGACGCAGAATGTTGCCAACATGAATGGCTGGTGTGTGTTGGCTTATTGGCATAAATGGATACATGACATGACACATGTCCTGGCTCCCTTTGATTAGGATGCGGCGACTACGGATATGCCTGCGTTTTCATTGCACTATATATGGTCGGCAGTCTGAGGTCATTGGCTAGTCTCCTATGATTGCTCTGGAATTAGATAATCTATCGCGTCGAATTCAAGGTCGCGATATTCGGCTAGAAGTCGGGCAACTTGGACAATTCAGAACTGATGTAAATGGAATATATGCTTTGGAAACATTAAACAGCGATACACGCATAGAAAAGGCGCGCACGTAGTATACAGGAGAGAGACTTGATCTAGTTCCAACCTTGCCTTGGGGATAGCTTGATTTCACAATGGTCGGCCTTGCTAGGTATGGGGAATGGCGGAATTACTTTGTGGGGATATTAAACACATACAGCCGGGCTTGGACTAGTTGGGAGGCATGAATGCCTCTCTGTGTGTGTGATAAGCCAGTTCACTTCCAGTCTCCAGACATACAGCATATATATCATTGTTGTTTGTTGCTGAAACCGACTGGCAATTGGCACATTTCACTGTTTCTCCATCCCTGCCACTGAAGACCCGGAAATATTTCATCTGTCCGTCTTCTCGTCTCAAACTGAGTCTTTGATAAGTCAAGAGTCGTGCTGAAAGTCTTTATCCGTCAGATAAATGCCACAACGAGTCATTCACGGATTATACGGATGCGAGAAGATATCGCAATATGAGGCGTACCGTGGCGCACTCAGGCACCATGTGTGTAGATATGGACTGGAGATGGACTGGCATACAGCATCTGGCTCTGATAGTTGGGCTTGATGCGACCTGAACCTTTGTGATGCCGTCAACGTCGGCGCAAGCGTGCAGTATGTGTCGGTATAGTTGGCTTGGTCGTCAACAGTCCTCCGAAGGACTGAGTCTTGATTTGTCATTCGGCGGAGGAGTTGCGGTTCTCGCAATGGCGTATACCGCACATATCTGCGTACTTGGTCCAACCCTCACACTTGCAAACTGGCTGGCCTATGGCTATTGGTAATCGAAGATGCTTCTACGATGCAAAAATATAGCGAATGTGTCGATTTTGCACGATAAATCTCTGCTAGTTTGGTCTATTCATAAGAACGCGAGGACTGCATGTAACTTGCGGTCTCCGTCTCAACTATGCGAGGCCTAAACTTCCTAGTGCACTTGGCCTAATAGAGAAGATGACGATGAATGAACCTTTATGGTCATCTCAACCTCGAAGCCTCCCTGTGAGAACTTAGCAGACGCGAAACTGCCTAAGCCTGATGAATTTATCTCCTTTGTCATTCAGACTCAAGCTGGGCAATACCTAAGTCAACGCTTATCAGATTTAGTCTAGTGTACCTACTTTGGATTATGCGAACGTGATTTAGCTTCAACTTGCAGATGCCAGTCTAAGACAAGGTAACGGTATCTAGTGTGACCAGCACCTCTTTTGTGTGCCTTCAAAGATTCCGTTGGACCTTGAGATGGGACGTCACTCTTTAATTCACCTGATGCTAAGATTTGCGGCTAGTGCCACATTGAGTCTTTTCTAGGTCTGGAATATTTTACGAGTTTGAGCTCCCTGGTAGAGCCCTGTAATGGGTTATCAGACAGCCGTAGAAGCCGTCATCGATGCTGATATACAGGAGATGAGACATGACTGTCGGCGAGTGCCGTTGGGTATGCGATAAGGCTGGCTGACTAGCCCAGCACATGGTCATGTACTGCGCTTCTGGGTGATCTTTCTCAGCCGCCGTCAAAGAGAGACTGACCATTTTGAGAATATTACAATGAGAGTGCACTGTTTGGAGACCGGTCAAACACAGGATGACCTCTTTTTCTTTTTAGCATAGCCTTTACATTCTTGATGTTTTCAGACGAGTCTGCATGGTAGCCAGCGTTACAATACACATCCCCGGGGGTTGCTCGTATAAAGACACCGTCAGCCAGTGAGAGATAGATTCAGCGATGATGTCGTAGACTCGGTCTTGAATGTTGATCGAATATCTTGAAGACTGACGTAAAGAGGCTTGATACAGTCAAGACCAGAGTCTCCAGAGCCGATAGAAACAGTGAGCTTGAGGATAGGTTTGAAGTGCGCCAGAGCTAGCTCTAGAGTTAAGCCCTTCACTTTGAGATTTAGTCCCACAACTATTACAAACGAAGTAGTTTACTATATCATGAAATTCAGATAGATAGCCTTTGTTTGTTTGTTTCTACCATTCAACGTCTACCTACTGGTTTTCCACAGCAATACGACGGCATATTCTGGACGGAGAAGGGGAGTAGGAAGATGTCGTCCTCCAACCCCTCTTCCGGGCAGTCAGTGGTTGCAGGTTTGCGTCTTCTTCGAACTGCTCTTATGAATTTTGAGGGTCCGGCCTTGCGGCCAAGAGTCTTCTCCGTAAGACGATGCCCGAGGGCTACCCTGCTGGTTGGGTTCCCAGGATTGGTTACCTGGTGTTTTTGGCTTGCGGCGCCCTACCTATTTATATAGTAGTCTAGTCTAAGAGGCCCAAGCCTCTGTAGCCCGGCGTTCGGAAAGGGGGCTGCAGGGAATGTCCTGCAGTGGACGATATCCTTTCTGCCCTTTCCACCACTTTTCGTACTCCGCACGCAGTTGTTACCGTCTCCACCTCCTTGCCCCTACCAGACTGACACGGGATTCGTAGCAGTAGCCGAGGCATCCAAGCTTGGCTTGAGCGTCGGCTTGTTCGTTTCCCTCAAGGCCTACATGTCCTGGGACCCAGAGCACTTGGACGCGTCTCCCGTCCTTCCTGTTCTTTCACGTGTTTAGGGCCCGTTTCGTCATGTCTATGATGTTCTGCGAGGTACTGTTTCGCGTTTGCTGGTTGCGCAGTTGGTAGACTACTCTTTGGTTGTCCAGACATACCCAGATTTCCTCGGCGTCCGTATGTGCAACGGCCCGCATGGCTACTTCGCACGCTCCGTAAGCTTCCGCGTCTGCAACCTCCATCCATTTCCCCAGAGCCCTGTGTCCCGTTTCCAGGGTGGCTCCGTCCATGGTGGTCACCCATCCTGCTCCTGTGTTTCCTTTTGCGTCTTTTGAGCCATCAGAGTATGCTATGAGAGTTCCTACTGGGGCCATGTCCACCTCCGCTCTGTGTTTCTCAGCCTCTTTCTCTTTGCCGAGCCACTTTCGAGGGGGCATGCATGGTCCGGCGACTGTCGGCTTCAGTGTCTTGTGGGTTTCCATTTCCGCCGGAAGTAGTCTCCGTAGTCTCGCAACCACTGGATTGTACTGGGCTCCTCGCAGAGTGACTGCGTTCAGCATGCATGTTGTGTCTGTTCCCTTGTAGCATCCGGCCAGGTATCTCTGGCCGTTGGCTACTCGGTTGATGGTTGCTGTAGTCCTCTCTATGTGCTCTTTGAAAAGCAGGCTGGCGTCGATGTGACGTCCCAACTGCCTCATTGATTTCTTTGCTGGAGTGGGCTTCACCTCTCCCATCCCTTCGATCGTGACAGATGGGCTCTCGGTGACCCTCCTCCAGCCCTTAATATGCAGGAGTGTTGACTTTCCCGGGTCAAGTTCCAAACCGTTCTGCGTTGTCCATTCTATCACTGTTTCCATCAGTGATTTGATTTTCTGGCAGTTGTCCTCGAAAAATGGGCCCCTCACCACCAGTGCTCTGTCGTCTGCGTATCTCAAGAGGTTTGGTAACCTCCTGTATATGGGAGCCATGAAAAGCATGTATAGAGATATGGCGCAGGTCCGGGTGGGCCTGGTGCGTCTCCGTTGTTTTTATGTCTTTTCGTACGTAGGCTATGCTTCTAGGGCGGTCCTCCCATCCTTCTCTCGGGCTGTGCCGAGTGCATTCAGGGTGGTCCTTGGTTCTGTCCTTACGCTGTCCGATCCAGGATTCCTGTACCATGAGGATGTCCACTCTTTGCTTGGCAGCCTTTCGTAGTGCATTCACATGGGTTGGTTCCTCTTTTCCAGCGTTGACGCTCCAGATCGTTAGGTCTCCTAACATTCGTCTTGGCGGGGTTGGGCTGGTTCGCTTTCCGTTTCAGGTTCGGACTCTGCTGGGGCCGTTCTCTTCCTTTTCTTGTGGCCCTGGCCATCCTCCCTTCTCACTACCTGCGCCTGAGCCTTCGGTTCAGCTGCCGTCTTGGTCCTCCCAGCGCCTCTTTTGCAGGCTGCCTCTCCTGCTGCGTGACCTGTACATTTGCACACGATGCACGCTGCGGGTGGTCCGGAGTGTTCTTTTTCACCGTGGACTCGGCTCCCGCACAGCCTGCATTTCGGGGGTGCTTTGCAGCCCGTAGTGGGGTGCGCTTCCCAGCAGTTGCGGCACAAAGGTAGGGACGGGGTCCTGCACCTTTTGACGTGCGCCACTGTGCTGCTTCCCTCGAATTTCATGACTGAGCGGAGTGTCTGGCCTTCAGGCAAGTCGATGGCGACGCGGAGGGTGGCATCCTTGTACTTCTCCGCTTCGATTTGCCACTTGATGGCCTTCACCTGTCCGCCGGCTTGTCGTGCAATTTGGCCGGTGAACCATTCCTCGTTCTTGGTGGGCACCGGGCCTTTCTCGCCGAGCACGTAGAAGTCGCTCAGGCCGGTGATCCGTGCATACGTCCACCTGCTGTCCTCCTCACAAGCCCTCGCACCGCATGCTGCTCTGGCTCTTCCCAAGTTTGCTGCGGTTGCTTTGCCTTTTTCGATGTAGAAGGCCAAACCTGAGTTCACCTTCTTCAGTGCGAAGTCTTTGGGTGTGCCCCCGAAAACCTTCGCCAGCTCAGCGCTCAAAGTTTCCTCCCTGGTTGTTTTGGGTCCACGGATGAAGATCCGGACCCTTTTCTCTACCACCCGGGCAGGAGGCTTTGTCCCCGTTTTCTCTCTCAGGGGTGCTGTATGTTTTAGTGTCTCTGACACCTGTTTGGCCACCGAGGCGTACGTTTGCTTGCCTTTCGGCTTGCTTTGTACTTTCTTTTTCTCGTCCGCGTGGTTGTTCTTGGCCGCATCAACTGGGCCACTTCATTGCTGTATCTTCATGAACATTGCCCGGAACTCGGCCGAAACGTGGCTCGTCAACTTTTTCACTTCCGCATCCCCTTTGGCCATTGATATGGCCTGCTTGCATATCTCAGGGAGTTTCTCGGCCAGGCCAGCCAAAGGAGCGCGTTGCCCATTGTTTCCACCAGTTTCTTTTTGGCGGCAATGAACCTGTGTGCCATGGCGAGGTTGCGTTCCCGTTCGGTAAGCTTCCCTCCATGGCTTCGTAGTCGATCGTGTTCGTTGGCTTGTTCGTTGTTGGAGCGTATTGACAAGGGTTGCTTAGGGTTATATCTTTTTCCTGAAGTTGAAGGAGGAAAATTTTTTGTAGATAGCCTTTGTGATTTGTCTTGTGTAACCTGCATTACTAATCTGATGTAACTGGAAGCGTGTCATCTCTCTGCGTTCCCTTTCAACACCACATTCTATTGAAAAGAAAAAGGCACGAAAAGGAACACGATAAATACGGAACTTGGGCTTGGATACATTTCTCGTCCATAGGAGCAGCAAGCAGAGATCAATCGCCGCACAGAATACGGAAAACGGAGAATGAAGAGCAAAGGGCCAGCAACAATGGAACATGGACACAGCACCAGACGATGTCACGCTTCTAGAAGACCCGAGAGATAACGCAACAAAGTCACGAGATGTGGCAGCAGGGATCATGTCTTATTTGCCTCGTTTACGGTAGAACTACAGGTCAACAACGCGTATGACGAACTCTACGGAAATGACCAAGGTTTTATCAGCTACGCATTCAGCCAGCTTACCAATAAGGCCTTTCTTTGTCAGTCTACATGTAACTTAATTTAGGGTCTGGCCATCAGCAGATCTACGTGTTTTCTGGAGACTTGCTCTATAGATAGGGATGTGTAGAGACTAGCCACCACGCCTCGCTTGTCTATGGTCAGGGTGGTAGATGCCAAGCCACAGACTTCTAGGCCGAATTTGGCCAGCTCCCTGTGGAAGCAAGTGTAGGGTCGGGACAAGATGCCCCATTTCTTCCCTTAGGAGTGGTGTAATGCACGAGATGTTTTGGGAAGAGAGAGCTATAGATGGCAAAGAAACTTTTTTTTTTAAAAATCTCACCGCCACTCTGCTAAGTACCTGGTATACTTGAACAAAAGGAATAGTAGCATTGCCTACTTTCGACAGGTGCAGCTCGTATATCGAGACAAGCAAGCTCTTGGCATTGTGCGGTGGACATTAACAAAAGCAATCTCCACTCCCTGAGGTGGAATCTCGCCTCCCTAGTATCCGCCAAGGTATCAAGAGAATTTTAGTATAGGGTGTGTCAATAGCAGTGGTAGTAAGTAGTATGACGGGAATCATGGGTATTGAATTCTCCTCGACTAACTCACGTTTATCCGGCCTTCCATGTCTGCTCCTAGTATAGTTGTGGAGACGGCCTTGGCTGCTTGTAATCGCCATGTTCATTGCCTTGCCGTATTCTCTTTGTTGGTGTTATAGGGAATGCGGGTTGGTCCTGCCGACTAGCCTAGCCCGTCCAATCATTTGAGGTAGTGAATTGCTGCTAAAAGCTATTGACTCTCGCCTCGCGGTAGCCTTTCATTTCAGCTGCCCGTGGACTCTTCTGGACAAATCCTAATGCCTTTCTTGCTCTGGTGCAGACAGTCTAGTCGATCCTGCACATGCGAGCTTTGACATAGGCTGTCAAATGATTGGCCCAGAAGCTCCTAGATGTATTGGATCTGTTGATGTGCTGGCTTCTACCGCCCAATGATAGCTTAGCGACAACCAACAATACGCCCAAGTTGCTGTCCGACTACCCTGCAGAAGTGCAAGCTCTGCCGCGGTTCTGCCAAGATTCAAGCCATGCCCTGCCGTCACTACAACGATTGTGTATCACTGTATGTCGCCATATGCCATTGTAAGTGGAGCTATTAGGGCTGTGGCCATAGTCGATTGTCTCGTGTCTACTCTTGTTTCATCACGTGTACCCTTTC
The DNA here is from genome assembly GCA_002742255.2 of Ceratocystis albifundus. Classification (NCBI taxonomy): domain Eukaryota; kingdom Fungi; phylum Ascomycota; class Sordariomycetes; order Microascales; family Ceratocystidaceae; genus Ceratocystis; species Ceratocystis albifundus. The sequence continues at coordinate 560,755 of MAOA02000030.1, read as the reverse complement.
ATGACCCAAGAGTGGATAGATTATAGCTCTCAGCTTAAGATGGACAACAATTATGAATCTGGGATAGGCAAACGAATTGGAACTGGAACTGGAAAATAAATTTGCTAATTTAATTGGTCGACTGATACGTATGAAGTTGAGTTGGAGATAAGCATTAATGTCTAGGAATAAGCTATGTCCAAAATCTAGTAGAAAGTTCACTCAAAGCATTTAATATGTGTCCAAGAGATGATTGAGGTGTCATATTGCTGGAAAAGCCTGCTAGACTTCTTGGGCCGGAGGAGGTTTTCCGCCTAAATTGTGATTTTGTTGGTGATTCAACTAAAGATTGACTTCAGTTGTCTTTTTGTTGTATTCTGGAAGTGTATTTCCGGAGTTATCGTGCCAGTCTGTGGGAACCGCATGTCTCATATGAGAGAAATGTGTGTCGTCTGGACACACACTTGATATTCCCCTTAAGAGAAATGTGCGTCGCCTGGGCACACACTTGATCTTCCCCTTAAGAGAAATGTGCGTCGTCTGGGCACACACTTGATCTTCCCCTTAAGAGAAATGTGCGTCGCCTGGGCACACACTTGATATTCCCCTTAAGAGAAATGTGCGTCGCCTGGGCACACACTTGATCTTCCCCTTAAGAGAAATGTGCGTCGCCTGGGCACACACTTGATATTCCCCTTAAGAGAAATGTGCGTCGCCTGGGCACACACTTGATCTTCCCCTTAAGAGAAATGTGCGTCGTCTGGGCACACACTTGATCTTCCCCTTAAGAGAAATGTGCGTCGCCTGGGCACACACTTGATCTTCCCCTTAAGAGAAATGTGCGTCGCCTGGGCACACACTTGATATTCCCCTTAAGAGAAATGTGCGTCGCCTGGGCACACACTTGATCTTCCCCTTAAGAGAAATGTGCGTCGCCTGGGCACACACTTGATCTTCCCCTTAAGAGAAATGTGCGTCGCCTGGGCACACACGCGGGCTCTCCTACAGTAGGCACGAGAATAAGTTGTGCAGATGTTTCAGTAAATATGTTCCATATGCTTGTTTAAGAAGGCTTATTGCCATTAGGATCGGAGACTTTTATGAAGGTCTGACGTCCTGCCAGACATAATGTGCTGGAAATAAGGAACGTTGGCAGAGGCGAGACGGGTGTACGCCATGATTAAACATGGCCTTGCAATCTTAGCCGGCTCGTCAGGGTTTTGTTGTTCAAAGGCCATCACACTCTCCTCATGCCTCGTTTGTGACGTGATTTTGCCATGAGGGCCAGAAAGATGTAGATATTCCGGCTCCTCTCGAGAGACATGAGCAGATGAGGCAATGGGGGGGGGGGGGGGTTGTTGTTGTTGGAATCAGATGCTCCAGGTAGCCTTTTTAGGTAATGGACTAGTAGAGCTGCTCCTTTGGCACGGAGGCTGTTCTGCTAACCCGTTTTGGGAGCTTCGAGTTACGACCGAGTAAGCTCAAAGAGAAGTAGCTTCTTGTATTGCTTTAGGTTGGTCGAGGACGACCAACCTATAAGGAGGGCAGTTGAAGTAGGGGTGAAAGGAAAGAAGAAGACATTTTGTGTGAAAGGTAAAAAGCCGATGGGGAGAGAGAGAGAGAGTAAAAAAAGACAAGAGGTGCTGTGCGGTAAACGTCGATTTTATAGTTTTGAGCGCTGATTGCTGACTCAGCACCTCCTCTTTTCCGCTTTTTATGTTGCTAAACCCCACAATTCCGCCGGCTTGTGACCGTTTTTGGGATCCTAATTTTGCGTTGTTCAGCCTCGTTTTCTTGTATATCTTTTTTTTTTTTTTTTTTTTTTTTTTTTTTTTTGCTGCTGTCCTACTTTCTCTAATGCATATTCGCATGTAGCGGTCTTGCAATCATTTTTGGCTTGATTCTCTCCCTCTCTTTATTTACTTTTTCTCTTTTTCTTTTTTTTTTTCTTTTTTTTTTTCTTTTTTCTTTTCTCTTTTCTTCTCTATTTTATCTATTCTTTCCTTTTTCCTAGGTCGCGGCGGCATAGCAGAATTCCCATCTCCCCCCCAAGTCATCAGCTTACTCTTCTCGTCTTGTTCTCTGGATTATTTCTTAACAACTTGCTCTTGTTCTTCTATTTGTCATCTTCCCTGCCAACAAGCACACAGACACAAGACTGAGACAGAGACAGAGGCAGATAGATAGAGAGAGAGACACACGCTCTTGGACAGTATTCTATTACTTGGGTTATACCCAGCCCCCCCCCCCCCCCCCTTCTCTTCGTCTCCTCCCAGAGACTCAGGCCAAGCAAAATCAGGCTTTTTACTATTTGCAACTCGCAGCTCAGCGGCCATGTCTGTTATTCTTTGCACTGGTTAGTTCCCCTCCCCGAAAACCTCCCCCCCCCCCCCCCCACATACTCGACAGTGCAGGCAAGGCTTTGCGATCAAGTCATGTTGCAGTATCCCTGAAGAACACCCCTAGTAGGACAATCTCTATTTTGGCTCCGTCTCCGTCTTCACTCTTAGCAATTGCTGACCTCCCGATTATTACCTCTCTTCTGTAGCCGGCTATGACCACACCATTCGGTAATAAACCTATGCGCCCTTCTCGCCCTCCCTCACGACCTCGCGACGATTAACCCCTCCCCATCTCCCCTCCTCTATACTCACACCCTTATCCGCCACATGCACACCCCGCTGTCCATCTTAGCCTGACTAACGTCGTCTGTCGCCTAGATTCTGGGAGGCTCTTTCCGGGATATGTTCCCGCACAATCCAGCATCCAGACTCACAGGTAAACAGACTCTGCATTTCGCCTGATAAGCGTTTTGTCGCTGTCGCTAGCTATGCCCGTGTCGAGCTGTACGACATCAAATCTACTAATCCCAACCCGCTACTCAAGTTCGTCGGTCATACCGGCAACGTGACCGGTGTAGCCTTCCACTGCGAAGGCAAATGGATGGTCACTAGCTCTGAGGACGGCATGGTGCGCATCTGGGAAACGCGTAATGGCGTTGTCCAGCGGACGTACATGCATGGCTGCCCTGTCAATGATGTGGTTATTCACCCCAACCAGGGCGAGATCATCAGTTGTGACCGCTCAGGAAGCGTCCGTGTTTGGGATCTTGCTGAGAACAATTGCTCACATCAACTAATCCCCGAAGAGGATACGCCCATGTCTAGCGTGACGGTCGCCAGCGATGGCACGCTACTATGCGCAGGAAATACTATGGTATGTTTTTCTTCTTCCTCTTTGCCCCATACTCTCAGCAACATGTCCCAACTAACCCCCTCATTCTTTATATTATAGGGCCGTGTCTTTGTTTGGCAGTTGATACCAGGTCCTGAACGCACCGAACTTATCCCCATCACGCAGTTCCAAGCCCATCCAACCTTCATCACACGCATTCTGCTCTCGCCCGACGTCAAGAAACTAGCTACCTGTAGCGCCGACCACACTGCCAAAATCTGGGAGGTCTCGCAAACCGAGGCCGTGCCTGGCCAGGAGCCTCAGCCCTTCCATCAGGAGGCCACACTCACAGGCCACCAGCGCTGGGTTTGGGACTGTGCTTTTAGCGCTGACTCAGCCTACCTTGTCACCGCTTGCTCCGATCACTATGCTCGTCTCTGGGAGCTGAGCAGCCAGCAGGTTATTCGCCAGTACAACGGCCACCACCGCGGCGCTGTGTGTGTTGCTCTAAACGATTACTCAGAAGCGCGTTGATATGACGGGCTTGGTTTATGGTATGGTACTGCTTCCTGCAGATTTACATGCTGGGAAGAAAGGGAAGCAGACTGCTAGCTGTAGTCGCCTTTTTGATTTTCTTCTCTTCTCTATACTCCTTGTCGCTTTTTCCCTTCTCTTTTCTCACCATCTTTTTTTTTTCTTCCCTTTTTGCTCCGGGTGCACTAACTAACGGCGTTTTGTTCTTCTGATTCTTCTTCCATTTTTCTCTGTTTCGGATTCTCCTTTGCTTGCGTCTCTGTGTTTGTCTGGTTCGTTTCCATTCTTTATTTCTTATCTTTGGAGTACGGATAAAGGGTCCTTTGCTTTCTATTTTCGTTCTTCTCTTTTTGGCCTCTGCTTGATCTTCTTATTCTGGGGGTATTCTCACGGTTGCTTGTTTGTTGTGGTTTGGCTTGCTTTGTATACACATTTATTTGCTCTTATATACACCGCTTTGTCCGTGTTATGTGGATTATACTAGGTGGTGAGGTGTGGTCTTGTCTATTTATGATATATATCATCACCATTATGTATTCCCGGGAATATTCCAAACGATAAGCAACACCCTACTCAAAAGGCTTTTGTAAGGAGAACGGCCAATAAACCCAAACACCAGCCCATCCTCTCCTCCCACGTCTTACCATCCATCACCCCAACCATCATCGTCTCCGGTATCTTTTGGTTTTGTATCAATCTTCTTCGGCACTGCTGGCTTCGACGCTGGCTTCGGCCGACTCGCCACCCCGCCTGTCGGCTTGCGGCCTGGTCCACTCTTTGACAGGCCCTTTGGTAGTGGTTTGGTGGCGGGCTTCTTGGACTGCGCTGCTAGCCAGCCGGCGAAGTCAGGCTCGCCTCCATCGTCGTATAGTACAGCTTCCTTCTTCGGTGGGGGCGATGATTCTGCCGCTGGCTCGCCCCACATATCGTCATTGTCGTCATTTGACGCTGCCGTATTTTTATCCTCGGTGGCCGATATGGTGTCGTCCATTGAGCCCCATGCATCAGTACCGTAATCGTCATTGTCGACGTTCCAGCCAGCGTCATCTTCAACAGCCGGTGAGGCCGTGCGTGAAGTTATGCGCGATGAAGACAGGAGTGGGGACTTGACTGCTTGACGATGTAGAGAGGAGGCGGTCGTAGTTTTATGAGTCTGGGATTGAGTTGCTTGAGATGAGGATAGGGCAGGTTGCGGGTTTTGATTAGGCTCTGTCGCTGAATTCCCCCCACTGGCATCCGTCATTTCGCCCGTAGCAGAGGCAAGCTTGTTGGTAAACGATGAAATAGCCCAGCCAGCCCAACTACCTGCTGAGTCGCCGCTGGCTGCAGGTTGCGGAGTACCCATGCGAGGTGTGGAGCCCGACGGCTCCAAGCCTGGCGGTGGTAGGGCACTATCAGGCATGTTGGCAACCACCTTGCGGATGTGGTTAAGGTAGCTATCCATAGTGCGTCGGGCCTGATCACGGATGATTTTTTCCTTGTCGATGAGTAGCGGCGATATGGCAGGGATAATACGGGCGGCGCATTCTTCATCACTAAAGTACTCACTCGTGGCGGTAAAGGCCATTAGTGCAGCATTGCGTGCATGCACGAATGGGTCACGCAACGAGCGACTATAGGCAGCGAGTAGGACCTTGGATCGAGATGAGTTGTTGAGATGCTTGGCTATCTTTCCCAAACAGATGGTTGTGTTAGTACGGATGCCGGGTTGTTCGTCATTCTGCGTTTTAGCTAAGAGCCGAAGTAGTTCGCCATTGATAGTTCGATCAGATAGCTTGGTAATGATAGTGAGAACTGACTTCAGTGTCTGCTCTCTAACTATTGGCGCGGCATCAGTGAAGCCGGAAGTCTGTTGTGCTAGTTAGCATATAAACACAGACTCACAACACAAACCATGGTTACTTTGTCTCTTACAATATGAGGAAATATCTTGTCATTGACAATTCGTTGCGTGAGGCGATCGATCATTTGAGGAAGCCCATCCAGTAAGGCTACGCGCAGGGCTCGATCTGGATTTGCAAACAAGCGGACAATCACGGGCGTAATTTTGGCGTTGAACTCATCTTCCGAAAGCTTAGTCGAGATTTTAAGAACGACAGATAAAGCCATAGGTCCGCCGCCGCCAAATTCAACTGATTTAAGTAGCTCGGGCAATACCTTCATCTTGAAGAAGTCCTCTGGAAAGTCGTCTGAAAGTTCGTTTAAATCACTTAAAAAGGCATCTCTCTCCTCTGCCGATTTCATGCCTAGGTTGTCGATTCCGTCTGTGAGCTTGATAAGTGGCGAGTCAAAGAAGGAGCCTGATCTCTTGCCCTGTTCTAGGTAGTGTGCCACGGTAAGACGGGACTTGGGGCTTGGATTGACAAGTCGCTTGTAGCCAGTTTGCATTGTTGGGGGGATGCTTTTGGTTTGACCGGCCTGATCGGGGCCGGAGTAGTCGCCATTGAAAACTTCGAATATTAGAGTGCCAAAGTTGAACGAATCAACAGCAGCATGTGGATTCTTCTTAATCGAGTCCCAGCCTCCACGAGCAATCTCTGGTGGTGCATACCTATTAGCTCCAGGCACCTGGCTGCCATATGTGTAAATAATGGCATCATCGTCCTTGATGCTGCTGAGTATATCGAAGCCGCCCAACTTCCATTCGCCACTCTCTGAGGCATAGATAGAGGACACACTGACATTTCCGTGTATGGACTGGGCATCCTCGTTGATGAACTTAAGTGTGCTGGCAATGGTGAAGAGTCCCCATTTTATAGTCTCGGGACTCAGACTCTTTCGCTTCACGCTCCAGCGTAGTGGTGTCACACGCTCTGTTGCAATATAGATGTAGGTTTCAGTTTCAACAGTGTCCAGCACCTTGATAACGCCAGGATGACGCATTGTGCGCATTTTCTTGAGGGCATTGCGAGCGAGGGGAAGACGGGAGCGGTTGGCCGTGATGTCAAAGGAGAAGATACTGCAGTTTGAACCGTCCTCCTAGGTTATGTGCCGTTATTTGTTAGTATATCTAGGAGAAACAATATCGCATAGTCCAGGTGGCCCAGTCTACCTTTTTGGTGCCATTATTTAGGGTCCATATCGACTGGTCAATGTCTACTCGGTCTCCAAAGCTGTACGGAAACGGCGGGCCTTGCATTGCCATGGCCGAAGCCACAGCAGACTTGAGAAAATCCATGCTAACTTGGGCCCGGGATGAGGGTTATTTGCGGATCGGTGACGGATGGGTAAATCACGGGGGGGGGGGGGGCGGTCGTTTAAAAGGGGGAAGGTTTCGATTAAGCAAGGTCGGAGTATCTCTCACAGCGCAAGTGTAGGCGATAAGAACCAAGTATGGCGATTATAAGCCAGCTGGTCTTTTTCAAGAAGAAAAGTAGCAAGTTGAAGCGCTGTACTTGTTATATTTGTTATTGCTAAAGAACAAGCACAAAGCACAGCGAACCAAGCCAGAAGTGCCCCACTATCGTCCATCATCGCAAGCCAAAGCTTTTATTTATTTTTATGCGTGGTTTGTGGATGAATGGCTGCATAAATGATCTATGCACAAGTGGGGCATCCTATAGATCCACGTAAAAAACAATATGAAACCTAAGAAGCAGAGCTAGAGACAAGCTATGAAAATAAGTTGCGTTATATATAATACTGGTATTTAGGTATGAACCAATTCCAGGAATTAAATCTATGATCTCACTCTTCTTCCCTGAACCTCTTCCATGAACCTCTGAGTCCATTGGCAATTCTGAGCCAATCTTGACTGATTCTAGACCCTCTGTAAAAGAGGGTAACCCTAGAATGCCATCCTCTAGGGTTACTAACAAGGTCTTGTTGACACCTTCCTATAACGCGTCAATCATCTATTCATTCAGCCTTGCATAGACGATCGTGATGGACCATTTCTCAGCCTTATCTATACCTCTAGCAATGCTCTTCATAGTGTTTTTTTGATACTGGACTCTACACTACCCAGTACTGATCAAATAGTAGGTTAACCACATATTCTTCATTCCGTCATATTCCAACAATGCTAGCCATGATGTCTTGGTAAAAGGTCAAATGGGTAATGTCTTCTGGTTCTGTCTATTTCTCGTTCTTTCACACGTGGGACTTGTATGGCGCTAGCCGCAAGCTCCCACGGGGACTCTTTTGCAATTTCTTGTTCACCAATAAGACTCATGTCCATGGCGAAAACTCCCAAGAAAGTCTCACATCTACAAGCTGCCTCTTCATGGAGTCCACGTTTTCTGTTTATCCCATGTCAACAGGACCAAAGGCAGAGGCAGACAATACTTCCAAATTCGAAGGAGAAATGGACGGAGCCGCTGCATGATTCCTGATATGACGCACAAAACCCGCTTTGTATAGCACCTGAGCTGCAGCCAACCAATATGCCTCAACTGTACATTGTATCATGATCGCTCTGGAAAGCCGTACTAACTGGCTGCTCATAGATGCCTTGGAATACGTCGCGAATAAGTAGCTGCTGCCATAGACTGAGCTGCCGGACAAGTGACGCATTATGACACATTTGCGACAGTTCATCTCTCCCAAGAATCGAAAGCGGTTCTCGAGTGCTGACACTGACTTGGCGTCTTCTAGACCGACCTGCAAAAAGCATAAACTAAACTGCACCGCACAAGATGTATCTTTTGATCAGTATATACCCCGTGATTTTCCCAAGTTCCCGAGTGGACACCCAGATGAAACTACCAGGTTGCCCGAGAGTGCAGTTTCAGCCCTAGGCTCTACTGGGCTTAGTGGTGTCGGCCCTTCCCGCCTGAGCTCTAACAATAATGAGAGTGAAGGCAGTTATACTCTCCAGGAAACAGAGAAAAGCCACATACAAGCTACCGAAGGAAAGGAAGTTGTGCCTCGCTTAATTCCAGAGGTTTCTCCACTGAAGCCAAGGTTTAATCCAGAAAACTTGGCTGTTCAGATTGAACAATCACCAGACAAAGCCCACCGAAAGCAACCGGAGTCAAACGAAACAACAGGATTTCGACTTAAACCTTCCTCGTCTCCGGTAAGCGTACAAAGACGCTACACCTCTGTCCAGGCTATTCCTCAGTCTAAAGAGCCGTATCTCGTCGAGTCAACAAAGTTGGTTCCTATTTTGCCTTCACGAAAAGGGCCTGGGAGCAACCGGGTGCTGGTAAGACCGCGGAACTGCCCTTATAAAACACCAGTTCTCCTCGCACCTAGACCGAATACATGGAATGAGAGAAGCCTAGAATCTTCCAGTGGCCAGGTGCCACCATCACGTGTCCCTCCATTACTCCCAGCATTGTATGAAGGGGCAGGGGAAGGAACAAATAAACATGAAGTGCCAGGGGACGATGCTGAAAAAGATGTAGCCCATAAAAGTATGAGGGGTACTGGAAATCAATCCAACGGCTGTAGACTCTATGAGTCAATTAAGATATCTCCTCAACAGCAGCTTACGCAAGGCCTAACTTCTTCCCCATCAAAGTCCTTGCTTCCTGTGCAATCTACAGTTGTTCATGAATCTCCCTCGAATTTTCAAAGTTTGAGCCAGTCCGAGCCACTTGATATCAAAGATAGTGTGCCCACCTCACCACCTGCTACGACCCATGAAACCAGGGTAACGAAGCCACCTAAGCCATGTTCACGACTGAACGTATCGCGGCTACTTTTTGATATTGATTCATCTCCAGTCAAAGCGAGAAGAGAGCCCCATAGACTTTCTTTGTCGAACCCTGTGGTTGTTGCGGGTGATGCGCCTATTAAAACGGCAAGCAATAAACTCAACAAGTCCTTGCGCAGAACAATTTCCGGCCTCGACTTCACGCCTATTAATTCAAAGCGCAGTCAGCCGTTATTGTCATTGACTAGATGCATATCCGATGTTACCATTTCCCCTATCAAAACTCGTTATATCGAGTCAAAACCTCAACCAAAGGCTCAAGTCCCGCCAGCAACACCCATGTCTACTACTTCCTCATTCTTTCGATCTCTCCATAGTCCAACCTCGAATTCCAGCCCCTCGAGAAAGGGTCTGATCCCGAAATCACCCAGCTTCAAAGCAAAGTACAAATCAGCCTCACAACCAAAATGCAAGTCCCTTATAGAATCCGCTTTTGATGTTGTTATATATCGCCAAGAAGGAGCCGCCCGCCCACCAGCTGGTGTTTCTTCTCTTGTCACCCAACTACCCGAGGCCTCCGTCGACGTGTACCGTCGACTTTTGACTCCTGGTCATGGTATGGCCAGCTGTAGTAACCCTCATGTATCATGGAACATTCCGCATGACCCCGCGTGGTACGCGACTAAATGTGTTGCACCCCGTCCTCACAGTAGAAAGATGCGCAAACAACCCTATGCCGGTGCTCGTATTCTTGTTCAGCGCTGGGCTCTAGACGCGATGCTTCGTGAAGCTCCAAAGACGTTAGGACGCTCAGAACGGGAACTGGCCTACATGGAGCTGGGACTACATCGGAAGAAAGCCGCGGATTCTATCAAGGAGATGGAACAAGTAAGAGAGAACCTACAACCCCGTGATCCGGTGGTACACATATCACACCGGTTAGAAATGAGTGAACTGCAATTAGTCGGTCTCGATATGATGCCAGCAGACGAGCTGAACTGGGGCTTTGTGGTGCCGTCGAGAAAAAGACATGTGAAACTGTGAAGTGTAATAAGCTGATGGCCCCATCCCGTTTTTTGTTGAAGGATACTGGCACTCCTTGGGGTCCCTAGTGTCCAGAAAGCCTTGTTTCATTATTTGTTGGTTAGAACTTTGAAACTCCGCCTTTACCATAGCTATGAGACTATCAGATTATATGTATGGCTCTTGGATGATGCCACCTTGGCCGACTAACTTGTCTTATTGGGGGTTTTATACCTGAAAATGAACCTCACCCTTAGGTATCCTTTTCACCTTCGCTTCCTCCAACTGTGTAGTATATTACCCTGGAATCTAAGATGAAACTTTACGCTTGGTCTAACCTTAAAGATATATACAGGCTTCGGTTATGGGGGTTATTCTAACCTGTCCATTTGCTATCCCTTCGGCTTCTACACTGGTCCCTCTTACCGAACTGTATTTGAAGTTGCCAGAGCATGTCCTTCAAATTTCCTCCTTGCTTTTCTAAGGGGGCCCTCCTATCTCCAAAGCTCAATTTGAATATGACTTTTATTATTTTCTTGGACTTGAACATGAATATATTAAACATCGACCTGTCGTGTTTCCTTAGCAATATAGTGGCGCGCTCTAGCTGATGCCACGTCCAGGCAGTGCAGTCAGCAGTTATAGTTGTGTTGACCTTAAAAGCTCCATGGCTTTTAGAGGTTCGGCTTTGTAGGCAGAGGGCTTTTGCACCAGATACTGCCCGAATTCTTGACCCATCGGCTTTCTCTGTCCGTTGGTATAATTTAACGTCCACCTACTATTATTGCACAGCAATACGACATACTCCCACAAGAGCACCTAGTCAGTGCAGTAGTGGCTTTCATGGCCATCAAGGACCAGAAGATTATAGTGACCAGTTGGCCAGAAAGCATCTAACCAAATATGTTCTGGGGTGACGGATCTTTGACTTACTTCACACATTTAACTGATAACCCTTGAAAATAGTAAAGTGTGGTCTGCATGATATTCTAATCATCTCACCACTAACTAGGGTTAACAGAAAGACGCCACAAGTGAGCGCCACACCAGCTAAATGAGTCTCGGTGAAAGACCCACTTAATCCAGCCTTACCGAGAGCTTTCTCACGCGTCATATCTATCGTCCTTATTGAAGGCAACGATGAAGCTGCCTTATTTGCTAAGCGCACAAAAATTATTCTGGAATTTAATTCACCTTCACAGGCATCAAGCTCTAAATGGTTTCTTAGCCTCATTATCTCGCCAACTCATTATCGCTTATGAATGGCCTTTTTTTTCCTCCTTGATTCCCAAGTCTTCATCTTATCCTTATCTAACTCATTCGAATCATTTCTGCCAGGTTTTGGCAGCTAAATGTTCAAGCCTAATGCGAGATACACATTGTCCGCCATAGTCCAGTACCAACTGTACTGTATTGTGTACCTCTAACGACCTCCTATCCTTCTGTAGCATTCTAGATTATTGACGCTATGGCTGCAGCAATGTTGTCTTTGGGGTCAATAGACGCCTTTTCGCACGTGGACTCGCCCAAAAAGGGCATTGGAAACATCGTGACTTCAGCATTTGATAGCGATACTTTTGATGCTGACATCACCATTTCAGTAAAGGGCCGAGTAGGCTCCGCTACAATTTCGCCTTGTGGCCGTGATATTGCCCTTGCGTCGTGAGTCAAGCTCAATTTGACAGGTATTTGAGCTTATATTAATTGATTGAATTTAGGCCTGATGGACTGTCTATTATCGACCTAGATTCTCCCGATATACCACCGCGAAAGCTTAGCACCCATGGAATGCCATGGCTTGTTGTTGATGCTCAATGGTCGCCTTTTGCAAGTCGAGATTACTGGGTTGTCTCAACGGCTAACCACCGGGCCCTAGTATGGAACTTGAATATGAAAGAAGACTCCGTGACCGGCGCCATTGAGCATTCCCTACAGGGCCACAGCCGCGCTATTACAGACATCAATTTCTCCGCACATCATCCGGATATTCTCTCCACTTGCTCTGTCGATGGTACGGTTCACTGCTGGGACCTGAGGCGACCACGTCAACCTGTCATGACGTTTTATGACTGGTTTGCTGGTGCTACACAAGTTAAATTCAGCCGACAAGATGCGCACATTTTGGCTTCGTCACATGACCGGTGGCTGCGATTTTGGGACGACCGCAAGTCATGCGAGCCGGTAAAGTCTATATTGGCACACAAATCCAAGATATACGGTATCGATTGGAATCGCACACGAGCGGATGAGCTAATCACATGTTCATTGGATAAAACAATCAAGTTTTGGGATATAAGCGCTGATGACTATGGTACACCTCAACATGTCATTCGAACTGAGTTCCCTGTGTGGAGAGCCCGTCATACTCCGTTTGGCAGTGGTATTGTTGCCATTCCCCAGGTAGAACCAGGGAACATGTACCTTTACGACCGGCCAAAAGAACTTCACCAGCCTACTGACGTACAGGAAAAGACAGAGCCTGTGGCAGTCTTCCCTGGCCATGGAAACAATGCAGTCAAGGAGTTCCTCTGGCGAGCACGTGGTGGTATTGACGATGATGGCATGGATGCACGGGAATTCCAACTGGTATCTTGGGGAGAAGACAACAAGCTGCACCTACAAAAGCCCGACGATGAAATATTGAAGGCTATTGGGTACACACGAGGCAGCCGGGCGCCTGACAAGCTCCAACTTACCCGAAAAGGAGCCACATACAAGACTTTTACGACGGTTATGGATAGCAACATGAGAGACATGCGTGTTACGACGATGAATGACATACGGCCAAATTCTGGAATTAAACACACGAGCGCCCTTACATTAGGAATGAAAAACAGTCAATTGCGGAGCAAGAGAGGCTCCTCTGGTGGCTGGCGTGGGTCGGCAATGAAGGTCCGGAGTCGCAATGGGTCCAGAAGCATGGAAAGCTCCCAAATCAACTGGATGAAAGGTGTTTCCGTGACAAAGCGACGGTCCCTTGGAAGTGCGGGGGGACAGCGCGAGCCGTCTCGGCGTTTTATGAGTGGAAGAGACTCGCCTGTGTTCAGCATCTCGGAGGAGTGGCAGGGCCCAGAGCAGGTGGAGGTAGAGCCGTTTCGTGAAGAGGTTATCAGCCTGAGCAGCAAGCTACCCAAGGTGACATGGATCTATGTTGACCCAACCAAGGCAGTGGCTAGCTTACAAGGACCTTGGGGTGAGAAGAAGAAGAACATCTATTTTGAAGTAAGCATTGCCATCACACCAGGCTATCCGTTGACTGAGGCTCCGACCTTTGACATCCAGGGCAATATTTACATGGACGTCAAAACCCGCGCCAAGCTCGAGGAGGATGTACACACATTAGCGCAACAGCACAAGGAGCACGGGAAGAACTGCCTGCACTCAGTTTTCAAATACCTTCTAGGAGATGTCGACTTACAGAGCAGCCTTCGCTTTTTGAAGAATGTGCACAATCTGACAGACTTGTCCAAGTTTAATCCCGAAGAGTCAAGCTCAAGTGACGAAGATGACACTACTACTGATATGAGAGCTAGTTCTACGCTCATGTCAATGGACTTGACGACCAGTGGTGAGGCTAATAGTCTTGCTGCCAACGTCATAAACCGCACAGCCTTGCCTCTAGACCGACGCACGTGCGGGGCGCGGTTTTCACACGATGGCCGACTGGTTTGCTTCTTCTTGACACAAGAGGAAAAGACGCGCGCCACATTCATGGGTTCGGCCTCGGATTCGTCTAAGGAACGCAAAACAGCAGGACCATACTCGGTTGGATTTGGGCGCATGGCATTTGAGTCTCCTCTACGGCAGCAGCAGCGGTTCTCGGACTATGGCTCTGATTCAGAAAACTGTCAATCAGACAGTGAGGAAACTGATTCGTCAATGACATCAAGTAATTCAGAGGGTACTTCGATGCACAAGACATCTTGGTACCGACCCTCGGGTAAGCTGCGTATGATGGCCTGGAGCGAGACGCATAGTGTGCACTCTAGCGATGGAGGTACCGGCCTTGGGACAGTCACAGGCACTGGGGTTGGTAGGCGGCGTCTGGGCCGACCTAAAAATATCGTCTCTATGCACGATTTTTCGGGTCTGTTGCCATCTAAGAGGAAGTACGCAAAGTACTACGAAGTCTTTGGCGATGACGTGTGCTCACACAACGCCGCTGTGGCTGAGCGCTATGGCAACCACGAAATGCGGGATGTGTGGCTATTTTGTGCTCTATTGCTGCGCAAGGGCATTCCACTAGAACAGGTCGATGCCATGGGGCTGGGGCTAAGCCTGGGGGCTAGTGGTAGTGATAGACAGAACCCAGTGCTGTTGGTGGCACGGTCAGTGGTGGCCCAGCACCGAGAGAGCGTCACCGATGGCAGCTTTGGCTACGAAACTCCGCTCACTACCCGTGTTAGATGGGGCACACATCCTATGGCTCGGGAGTTTGTAGACACTCTGTTTGACTATTTTGAGCAAATGGGTGATATCCAAATGCTGGCACTGTTGTCGTGCATCTTTGTAGAGCCTATGCTTGATGATGATACGTACAGGGACGGTAGCAACGGGCTATCACTTGACGCGCAATTGCACCCAAACCAGTCATATACGCCATTGGCTTACCAGGCCCCTGGGTTTTCGTTGCCATTCTTTAAGAGCACTGAAGCATTTTGGCGTAGTAAGTTTAGCAGTCGTAATACGTCGTCTCGTGCGATTCCACTGCCAACACCAACGCCATTGCAAATCTCTGGTTCGCAGATGTCGGTTGAAGATACATCAGCGTTCCCAGCAGATTCAAATTCACAGGTTCAGTCGCAAATTCACTCCCAGGCAGCTTCGCGCCCGCATTCTGTTGGTGGCACCCCGCCAACGACTCGCTTTAGCCGAGACTACAAGGAACATGGCGGAATGACTTCTGATTCAGGACAGCTCGAGCCACCGCCTTCCCAGGCCCAGAGCCAGGCACCCAGTCTCTCTGCATCCCCCAACACGCGGTCGTTCTGGAAACAGGCCTCGTTCAGTGCACACATTCCAAGGGCAATTGCTACTGCTATGTCATCCTCGCCACCGAATACACGCAAGAAAGCCAGCCCTGCTGAGCAAGGACAAGGCAGTAGTGGTAATGGCAATGTCACATGGGGCAATACTACTATAATGGGCGAGAATGGCAGTCTAGGTGCATCAACAGCTGGCAGTGGGCCAGCGTCTCGTGTCAACAATCATCCGTCCGATGATGAGGCGAGACGCTCAGAGTTCTGCACTGAGATGCCAGTTGGTGTTGAGATTATGCTAGAGGATCAGTCTATGTTTGACGATGATAATGTATGTACTTCGGTGCCTCTGTTAAGCCCGTCACGAAACCACCTCTATGCCAGCTACAGATACTCTTATGCTGAGCTGCTCCAGATATGGCAGCTGCCGCTTCAACGGCTAGAGGTCCTCAAGTTTAACTTGATGCAAAAGTACGAAGAAACCCCATGTTTGACAGGCCCTATAGATGCAGAGGATTCCATGCACGATTCTTTCGCCACGCCATCGACTATCCACGAGTTGAAATCTGCTCCGGTGGTTTCGTCTTCTACCTCAGTACCAAAGTCGGCATCGACCACGGCCATATCATCGTCAGTACTCCTTGGCCGTAAGCTGGCGGGCCAGTATCCAAACCCAGTTCAGCGCGGCCTCGACGTTACCGGAGTTTGTCGCATCCATGAGCAACAGCTAGATCCGCTCAACTACACGCTTAGTAACACTGGTCTACCTCTTATTGGCGGTGCTGTTGGAACTTGCCCACGATGCCATGAGACCCAACGCCAACTTCGCTGTGTCTACTGTCTTGAGCCACTTGACGCACAATACACCCCCTGCTTAGCCTGTGGGTGTGCGACACACGATGCCTGCCTGGCTGAATGGCACGCAGCAGGCGAAGAGCTGTGTCCTGCCGGCGACGAGTGCAATTGCGTGGAAGAAGCCAGTAGTGGGCAAGTTGAAACATGGGAAGCTATGATGGGCTCTCTCGGTCGCTCTCGCCGTGGCACCATGTCACTATCTAGTCTACCTCTTAACAACGGCGGCAGCTCAGCTGGTCTTGGCAAGCCGCCTCTGCCTATGCGCGCGCATCACGATAGTCTAGGTCTGGGCATGGGCATGGGAATGGGCATGGGTATGAGCCGAGTGCACCTGCACGGGGCAGCTGGTTATGCTATCGACGACACCTGGGATATAGGCCGCAACAACAATAGTAACAGTGGACTGCTGCATGAATCAAGTGGTACTTCTAGTGCTATTAACTCAATGACCGCTACACCCATGCGTGACGGGAAGGCCCGGGCAGCGCGCGCATCAACGGGGGCGCAGGAGGCGGCGCCATACAAATTCGCTTTTCGATCTAAGATGAAGCGGCAGAATACAGGTGTTTGGGCTCGTACACAAGCTGCAGAGGGCGAGGGCACAGCGGCGCAAGCACAGCAACTGCAGCAACAACCGCAGGGTAAGACACATGGGAGCGGAGGTGGCGGGGGGTTGCAGCAGAGTGTTAGCGATATCCGTGGATTATCAGGTCTTGGGGGGCTAGCTCTAGCTCTGGCCCTAGCCTAACCTCGGGGGCGACGGGGAGTGGGAATGTGATTCACGGACGGCGGGCTTAGAAGGCCCTCTGGCGTTTCGAATAGCGTATGATAATGAGGAAAAATGAAATAAAAGCGAGAACCAGGGTTTTCTGTATTTCTTTCTGAATAACAAGAAGCCTGCGTATGTGGTATACAAGTCGAGGTGGGCTCTATCATCTAAGCTAATGAGTGCTGACTGGTATTAAAAAGCTTGGCTCCTCTTTAGTTTGCCTTTGCCCCCCCCCCCCCTAAAAGATATTTGGTCTCCCCCTCCATGCCTGTCTCGTCCTATGTCCGGAAGGCTTGAACCAGCTCATGCAGCTTATCAATCACCATGGGCGCTATCGATCCTAGCGACCCTTCAATGATGCGGTCCATAGTGCGAATAGCCTCCTCCTCGCTCAAATCCAAGTGAAAGCGCTCGCGAACCTTGAGCACAGCCTTGTCGGGTTCGAGGCGGATGTCGGGAATGTTGGCATCAACCATCAGACTAAATAGATTCAGAATTAGATTAGACTGTTTGCGCAGGGCTGTGTATGCCAGAAAGCAATACTGCTTGAACTGCTTGTAATTCTCGCTGGTTGTGCCCCCCATGCAGTCGACCATTTCCTTGCTGAGTTTCATGACAGGTGCAAATGGCTTGGGATCGCGGCCAAGTATAAAGCCGAAATCAGCATGGAAAAAGTGGCCGTCGGGGGCTAGTAGCAGATTGTCAAGGTGGCGGTCGCCAACACCAAGAATATATGTGATAACGCAATAGCCAGCACAGGAGCGCATGTACGTCTCGAGCGTGTCGTTGCGGATTTTGAGTGGCGTAGAGACATCAGGTTGCTGCTCCCGCAAATATTCTAGGGCGGGATTGGTGCGGTATCGTGAGGCAATACTCTGGAAAGTAGTCGACGCGACAAACTGTGAGGCGCCAGCAGATGCACTAGTTGCAAGAATTTTGTATGGCGAGAGCTTGAGGTCAACGTTTTCTTTTTGGAGGAGTTGGTCCATCAATGTGATGATCTGGATGACCAGTTGATCCTGGCGCAAGTCATCGCCTGTCTTGAAGATGATGGAGTAGTTGGGTCCATTGTGTGTAGCAAAAGTGACTTTGATGGGACATAGCGACGACTTGAACACGGTTGTCTCTTCAGGAACGACTCCAGTTATCAGAATACTGGGATCGAGCGGAAGTGGCAATGGTGGTTTAATCTCAAGTAACTCGTTTTTAGGGTCGGCTAAAAACACCTTGACGCGCTCAACTTTGCGCGCAATAGTCTCGTTGGATAACTTGACCTCGGTTGAAATTTTAGATAGAATAGTGATCAGCTCGGCCTGCCGCCGAAGCTGCTGGCGTTGATTAGTTCCCTCGGGCTCCTGTACCAACTTGGCCATAAAGTCGTAGGCTACTTTGCGGTAGATATTGCGGTTGGTCTCGCCCTGCTCGGGGCTATTATCGTCGCATTCAACCATGAGATACCAGTAAAAATAGTTACCAAGCTGAAAGTTTGCAGCCGCACGAGAGATGAGAAACGTCGCAAGGGATGAGTCTTTAGCAGTAGCAGACTCTTCAGTTGCAGGCGAAGAGGCTACAGCGGATGCTGGCGGTGAGTCTGAAATATGTTCGTATTTAAGGGCCTGTACCAGCTGGAGAAGATACAACTGCAACTCGGCATCTTCAGCCTTGCGTAGTCTTTCTACAGCAAAGGCTCTGACAATAGGGCTTTCAAAAGACGGACCAAACAGCTCCAGTGCATCGTCAACGTCAATCTCGGTCCACCGCGATAGTAGTTGCTCAGCCTGCTTGACTTCGGTGGCCTCAAGCCAATTAACAGATTTGACGAACTTGGTAAGGGCTCTCTTGTCACGAGTCAAGTGATACCGGAATTTCCACACCAGGTCCGACTGCTCAGGCGACAGCACATGAGTAGGTGGATATGATAGGATAGCGTTGAGCTCATCCCGCACCTTGGCATTAGGCTTGAGGTCTTTGTCAAGAATTCCATTGCGGTGTGCACTACGGAACAACCGCCGGTGCTTGGATTCAACGGGGTTGTCACGGCCGATTTCGGCATCGTACACCTTGAATAAAGGACCGGCCACGGCCTCAGCCGAGTTGTTCCCAATACCATGGCTGATGCCTGGGCCAAACTGCACTTGTGGCGGTGGTCTTCGAAGCACTTGTTGAGGTTGTGGTCCGTTGAAGTAATGTGGTGAGATCGTAGGCGGCGGCGCGTATTCGTGGTCGGCAAAGACGATAGGAAAATCGAACCGGGCTAGCTCAATGTTGAGATAGAAGCGGGAGGGCGAGCTTTTGTCGGGGCCGTTTGACTCGGTAAGGCCCATTTTCTTGAGTTGGATGACCTTGGCATGGTGGGCTGCCATTTTCTTTTCGTAGCCCCGAAAGACCAACTGGTCCAGCCAGTTGACCTGGGCTAGCTCAGACATTTCGTGGCGTTTGAATAAAGCCTCGATGCGGCTCATTTCCTCGGCCTCCTTGTCAAGAGCTAGCTCGCCGGTTTTGATGGTTTCTTTAGGTGGGTTTGACGGTGTTTTAGTGACGTCATTGCCGTCGGCCTCGAGGTGGCGATGCACGAAGCACTTTTGCCGTCCTTGGTGCATCTGGTTGTCTTTGTCAAAGAGCCGGAAGGTAGTGCCGCCAAATGGAACCGCATTGCTGGGGCGATTGTGATTTGAAGAGTCGTCTGTTGAGGTAGGTGTAGACGACGGTAACGCACAGGCATGATCCCAGAGTGTGATGGCGAGTTGGGCATTGCTAGGAAGGTCTTTGAATTTAATAGGCAACGTCAGCCATTCGTTCCACCTGAAAGCAAACGAGAGCAACAATAGTAGTCAGCAGTCAGCAGACGGTAGACGGTAGACGGTAGAGTAGCACTATAAAAACAAGAAAATGGAGCAAGTTTGCGTGTGTCTTTGGACAGTCTTACCGTCGCTCAGTTTTGAAGGCTTTATACGACGTCTGCATCGGCACCACCAGTGCCTTGGACCCCGCAAATACTTGGACTATGACATAGAGATCCGAATGGGGACTGATGTGTGAGCCGGTGTGGCGGAGTTTGTCATCATGGAGCAATTGCGAGAACGATGGGGCCGGTTCGTCACCCTCAAGATTTATTCTATACACACAAGTTTTTGTTAGCGATGGGCCTGGGGTCTGCCATATCATGTTTATAGTGCCAGCTTCATACATGCGAATCTTGAGGTCAAAGTCAAGTGACGGCGATGTTGCAAATGAAAAAGGATCCATAGCCAATAGAGGTCGGATGCATAAAACAAGGTCGGTATCTATATCATGATCAGGAGGGAATCTGGAGGTAGCTGTAGACTCGTGGGACGTAGGACGTGGGATGTGAGAGATGGAATAAGGTATGTTGAATGAAGGGACGAAGCTTGCGAAAGCGATCGGCGGTTTTTGGTGACGTCGTTTAAGAAGTGACTGCTCTATGCCAGCTGCCAGAGGTGCTCTGACAGCTGCCAGAGGAGCTTCTAGATCTCAACTCTTTCTTACTATTTACAGTCCTGGTAACCATATTTCACGTACTCTTCCCAACTTGACTAAAATGCAGACGCGTTCATCTGTTCGTCTTGAAAAGTTAGCTGAGTCGTAAACCATATTGCCATCTGCAAGAGTTAGCTCCATGATGAAATATTAGCATGATAGCTATGTACAGAGAGATAACAACCACTGTCTCTCCAGCTATTAAGCCATGAGGAAAGAATGGCGGCCAAAACGAAGCTAGGGAAACAAAACTATGGTGTAAGGGAAACAGCATCCAACTCTCACACTACTTATTGGCCACTCAAGGCTCATTCTCATTCAGAACGGGATGCGTGCTGATGGCTAGCCAGACATCCAAGTTGATTCCCAGCTAATAGAGGGGTATTGTTTCAAGCGACGTAGTACCCTTTGGCTTTGCAAGACTGAGCAATGAAGGCAGCTATATATAGTAGTCATGGGTTAGAAACCCTAAATATGTCACAAACAACTGTCTCGCATCCCATACCACGATTGTAAGACGGGAGGGGAATAAGATACAGTCTCTGCATTGTTCAAGTCTCTATCGTCTCTGGTTTTACTTTGACTAGTCGTATAGCTCACTATATACTATCTTTGACCATCATCCTCACATGGGGCTAGCGGGATACTGATCTTCATCAGACTGCAAATCCATATCCTAACCAACCAAGACCCTCTTATTGAGTGTTTTCCTTTCATTTTCTATCATCAAAAACGCTATCCAAGAGCCAGTCTTGTCACTCGGAGTACAGTACTCGATTTTAAGGTAAAATATTATACCTACTAATATTCTAGCACCCGGGCGGCGTTGATGTAGTCATCTAGCCTGGGGTATTCTGAGATATTTAGCCGATGTTCTACCGCAACCATAGCAAAGTTCATAGGTACGGATACTTGAACTCATTGCACCTTGAGGATTAGAAGTCTATTCTTGGCTCTTCTGGATAGTATCACCACGATCTTGTTACATTTACCATAGTCGCATGGTCGCATCAGCCCTGCCTCTTTGTACATGCTACTAACAGTAAACATCAAGTCCCACGCACATACCTGCCCTGTCTATGTCTCCGTCATTCTCAACAACTCCTACAACCCAATCAGCTAGCTCTACCTCATACAACTTCGATCATGCCAACCACACATTCAGACTCTGAAAGTGACTATAACTCCCGCCGTAGTTCCCTCGCAATCCGTCATAGCGCTACTGGCAAGCGACGACGAACACATAGGCCTCCTCCCACCGACGACGATGACAGCAATGCCGATGCCAATACGGACCCCACAAACATATATGATCCCGATCAGCCTATCGAGGAGCGGCGCGCTATTCAGCGAAGCTTGCGTGAGCTGAGCCGTCAACTGGCCGATCAGGGCGACGAATTTCTCAAGCCCTCATCCAATGGCCTACGAACCGTGCTACAAGACAGCAACCGGATTAACCAAGACATCCGTCAGACCACTGAAGCTGCCATTGACTCACGCTTGCTTGTCACCGTGGCCGATTTGTCTTACCGCAAGACGGTGCGCCTGATGCAGGGGTCGGCAGCTAATGGCCTTGACATCGACGACTTCATTGCTAAGGCCATTCGCTACATGCGCCATGGCCGCGGTATCCCTGAGTCCACCGATGGTGCTGGGCTAACTCTTACCCAGCACCACCGAAGGCAGCGCACATCTGCAGTCCAACGGGCCGGGGACGAATTCGATGCCGACGAAGAATCCGCTGTTCGCCGCGGCCAGGATGAGGACGAAGAAGATGAATCAGGCGATATGCTTAACTGGGATCACCTAGGTCGGTATGCTGCATTACCAGCTAGCCGGCGTGCACCGTCAACTGCGTTTCTACTCGGCCCGCTACACGCCGAAAAAAAGGTGCGCAAGATAGGAAAACGCAGCGCGCCGCTACGTATTGACGCACTACATGAAACGCGACCCGAGGTTCTCAACACCGAAGACTTAGCCAAGGTCGACAATGACCTGACTGTGATTTGCGCGCGTATTCTCAATGTGCTTGGCGATACGCAGCAGAGGATCCAGGATACATTGGAAGAGCTGCTTGAGGATGACATTTCAGACGAAGAGCGTGTGCGACTGATGCATGAGCACGGCCTGCGCAGCACGGGGGGTGTCGATTTGATGCGCTTTGTAGTGAATCCACAGTCATACGCTCAGACGGTTGAGAACATGTTTTACGTCAGCTTTTTAATCCGCGACGGGAAGGTGGCCGTTGAGTTTGATGAAGACGGACTGCCGTCACTCTGTAAGTACTGCTTTTTTATTTCTGCATTGCGGCTGTATTTTATTGCCAGCAGATGAGCTAACATTGATACCCATAACCCACAATCCACAGCACCCGTTGAAAGCCAAGACTTTGGTAACAGTGGACATTCGGCCGATGCTCGCCACCAGGCCATTTTTACCTTGGATAAGCACACGTGGAACACCATAGTACAGACGCTTGAAATCACATCACCCATGATCGAACATCGCGAGACAGCTGTGCCATCCTCCGGGCCTGGTGCACGAGGGTGGTATAGTTAACAAGGGCTAGAGAGTGGAGTTTATTCCAGAAAAGCAGAATAGACAACCCAAGATGCACCTACTATCATGAATATGCACGGCCTGACTCTCAGCAACTGGTGGCAGTAAAAGTCATCAAAGAAAAAAGAAACAAAAGCAAACATTACCCAAGCCATGCCCACTCCCTGTTTCTACAATCAGAGCTAACAGCATCCTACCAGGCCTAAAGTGAATATTGTGTAACGAATGAGACTTTGTCCCACTTTTCTATTCTCCACTATCGACACCTCAAGTTGTACAGATGTCACATCCAAAGATGATGAAAGAACAAAGCTCAAAGAACAAACACAATCACCACATCTAAGCGGCCTTTCTGCTCCGTTTTAGAATAGATACGCTTCAGTCTACCAGATCCAACAGCCAAGCCCTTGTGACAAGAGCAAGAATGCGAACAAAGATCAAAGGAATTAACTTGCCTTTGAAATTTCATAGCTGTGATCGCTCAAAGAGATGTCGTAATTTGCCAAACACTCTTAGGGGCTGTGAAAGACATTGACTGTCGTTGCTCAAAACTTTTCTGGTCATTGAAAACATAAGAGAGAGGCCTGGGACTTTCTTGGTGCTTGGAGGTTCTTCTTTTTCCCATTTCTCTCATTATGTCTCTCCATCATCTATTATCGCACAATTACAGATCGAGAGCGTCTTTTGACTTCCAGTTTGCTTAATTTGAAAGTTTTTGTCCGCCTTACTAAACTGCTTTTTTTTTGTCGTTTTCCTTCTCTATTTTGTTGCAAATTTTCTTCGCCTCTCCCTCTTACTACCTAAGCCGCCAGACCAACTCCGCCGCTATGGAGTCTTACGGGAACATAGACTACGATACCCTAAAGAGGAAGCTCGACGCCATCGGCGACAGAATGGGCCTACCTCAGGGCCCCGAATCATCTTCTGACCCTAGCCGCGAAATATTGCACAAAGAGTTTCTAACTCTCTTCGAAAGTGCAGTAAAAGACATGGACGACCAATTTCACAGGGAAATTGAAGCCTGCAAAATGAAAGCTCGCGACAACATGGAAAGAGCCTATGAATACACTGAACAGATAGAGGGCATGATTGACGAAAAAGTCCAAAGTATAGACCAGAACAAAAAGCTGAAGCTCCAGCTTCGGAACGAAAAAAGAAACGTTCATCGAGAGTTTCAAGAGATGCAGGATATCTATGAAACGTACCATAAGGACTTGATCAAGTCACAGCTAACAGAACTCAGACAAAGTTTCTTGAAGCAGGTCCGCCAAATCAGTAACAAAGTTCAGGAGCACAAGAAGCTCAGCATACCAGAAGCCAACACGAAGCAAGTCGCTCAAACTTCCCTAGATAACATAGACCACGAGGACAGTATCCTTGACGAGTTCCTGGCCAATGGAAGTGCCTATCAGACAGAATCCTTCATCTTGAGCGACGTCAATGCTGACGGCTCAACCCAACGCGAGGCTGAACTCGCCACCATCATGGCCGAGCACGTAGTTGATCTGGAGCTCGCTGCCTCTGGCACACCTAAATTAGAAGTCGATACCAATCTATCACAAAGCTTCAAAGATGGCCTGCAGGAGTTCCGAAACATATTTCCCGAATATAGAACCTTCCAGGATCAAGAAGCTACGATCCGAGCTAAATTGCAAGCTCGGATCCGCAAGCTTCAAGACATCGGCCGCGAGAAAGATCCAGAAAACCCAGCTTTCCTAGCGTCCCCCACCGCGTCTCCCATTTACACCGAGTCTAGCGAGGCCAATCAAGTGACCATTGCCTCTGACTTCTTCGACGATCTTCAAGTACACGAGGCACTCGGAATTTCAGAGGAAGATCTGATGTTTTACGCCAAAAAGGATCAGCCAAGCTTCATTCTTGAAAAGGTCAAAAGTTTCCTTGAGAGCAAGCCAGTACCCAAAGCTACCCTCGATGTCACCATTCAGCGCTTGGAGAGGAAGCACCAAAAGGCACTCAAGACAGCACGGGATGATTATGAGGCCAAGATCGAAAAGTCACAGACAGAATTCGCGGATTCCCAAAAGACTTTTGATGATCCCAAGGAAGATGAGGGCACTCACGAATCCTCAACTGTTTCTTCACTCCGCAAGAATGACGATCTTGAGGCTAGAATTTCTCAGCTGCAAAGCAAGATTGTCGATCTACAAAAGGAAAGGGATACTTATGAAGCCTTGGCCACTTCTTCCTCTGAAAAGGCCCATACTCTGGAGATAAAGTTTGGCAAGTCTCAAGTAACAATCGACCACCTCCAAGAACAGCTCACAAAGGAAAAGAACTCTCTGGGAACTTCTGCAGTCCCATCATTACAAACCACCAGTGATCTCCAACGCCAACTTGCCTCCGTCGAGGATGACTTCAACAACCTCAAGACTCAAGCCCACAGCCTCAAGTGCCAGGTTGAAGATAAAAAAGGGCATATCCAGAGCCAAACTAAAGAATTGGAAGGGATCCAGGCTACTATCATCAATTACTTGGTATCTCTTATTGAGCTCCAGAAACAGATCAAGGAGCAGGAGAGCAAAAAGGACATTCTATCAAGAACTCCTAGTCCCCACCAAGTTAGAACAAGGCTGGACAAAGAAGCTTACGGACCTGCTGTCAAAGACTTGGTCAAGGCTAGAAGCAGAACCATGAATGCCAAGGAGATCCACAGGAGCAACAGTTCCAAGGCAGCCGGAACCCAGAACGAGCTTGATGCTGCCAAGAAACAGTGTGAAAATGCTGTAGAAAGCCCAGTTGCTACTAAGCATCAACGCACATCCATCCAATACCAAGATACAAAAGACTTGGGAGATTTTAATGATTTCAAGAATGAATTTCATCCCACCCGGGCTGACAACCAGTCCACGGAT
Source organism: Ceratocystis albifundus (assembly GCA_002742255.2). Taxonomy (NCBI): domain Eukaryota; kingdom Fungi; phylum Ascomycota; class Sordariomycetes; order Microascales; family Ceratocystidaceae; genus Ceratocystis; species Ceratocystis albifundus. Next base: position 534,910 of record MAOA02000030.1, on the reverse strand, counting down.
CCCCGGTTAACACAAGCCCAGAAGTTACTTGCATCTGCTGAGAAGAACTATGAGACATGCATTCATCAGCTAAATGAAGCTGTAGATAGATTCTCCGTCATTCAAAAAGACCGCTCCTATCTCTCCTATACGCTAGGTGAAGCTGCAGGCAAGCTTGAATCCGTCGAGAATATTGAAATTATCGATAACCTCAGACAACTGAAAGAACTTCTTCCGGCCTCCCAGGACGAGCCCATCGCCAGTCTCCATGAGGCTGAGAAGAAACTTGCTATTATCGAGGGAAAATGTAATTTTGCTGCTAGCGAGCTCCAGGCAGTAGAGGAAAGGCTTAAAGCGCCGGATATGGCTAGAGTTTCCTTGTCTGTGTGTGAGCTAAGTGAAGTCAAGAAGAGCCTTTCTACATGCGAAAAGGCTCATGACGCCGCTTTCCGCGATTGCGCCGAGCTCAAAAATAACATTGGCATTATTCTCTCTGCCTGCAAGACTACAGAAGGAGACCTTGATGATCTCCAAGTAACATCCAGCCCATTGGCGTCGCCTCCAATGTCTGTTTCTAGATATGTTCCCGCTCCACGCCCTACCCTAACGCCTGTGGCGCAGAGAGACGTTCCAGCATGGAGGGAAATGGTATGCGACGAACTTGAACGCCTCTGGCATAGCCTCCTAGTTTATGCCTCACTCGCTATCTATGTCCTGGAATGGTTCATGTGGCTAGCGCAGCCCAGCTTGCCAGCACCCAAATTCCAGCTCTTATTCATCCAGCACGTGGACTTCTCCAAGATACGCCTCTCACTTCCGCTCCAGATCATTCCATTCATATTCTTCTTCTCCAATATCATATGGGCAGCACACAAAGAGCGTACCATGTGGCTGAGCTCAAATGCGGTGGCTGGTCGGTACATGCGTGAGCTCGCGATGACAGAGAACATCCCATTCTCGTGCTTGTGGGGAGGCATGGATTATCGTATGGTACCTCTTTACTCTGCTTACTCTGCTTTTAGTGGCAGACTGGCGCTGTAGCAGTGAGTATTTTGCTTTTAACGCGAGTTTCCTAACGTTGTTTTATGCTAGTGATGCTAGATCTGGTCTTGGAGCTGAGTCCTAAATCATTAGTTATGCGTTGTGTTTGGTTGTTGTCATCGCCATTGATTTCTTTTGCTTCTTCCTTTCCATCTCCTTCTTTGTAGTTGACTTTTATTCATTCTATAAACATTGTTCTGCGCTTCTTTTAACGTCCAAGTTACCAAGCCAAGTCTTTGCTGCATCTCTGCATCTAGACAATAGTACCCTGTATCCTTTATCGCTCGACGCTCTCTATAGCATGGCTTCTCACGCCTCCGTTAAAAGCGACCTCTTTACGGTAGAAGTCTCTTGGGTGTACGGGGGTAGTAGCTAGTGAGGTGCACACTGGGAAGATTCAGGTACCATGCAACAACACGGTCCAGACCAATACCACCACCACCGTGGGGAGGAACACCAGCCGAGCGGAACACATCGACATACTCCTTGATACCAGCTGAGTTAGGGTCGATACCCTTCTTACGCAGACGCGCCTCCAGCAGCTCCGGCACGTGAATACGCTGGCCACCCGACAGAATCTCCTGGCCACGCATAAAGAAGTCGTACGAGTTGGTGAGGCGGTTGTCTTCAGGGTCCTCAAGGGCATAGAAGGGACGCGCCTCCTCAGGGAATTTGTCCAGCACGTAGAAATCAGTGTTGAACTTCTTGCGAACCAGGGCACCAAGAGCCTTTTCCTGAGGGGTGCTCATGTCTTCAAAATCGCTGACGTTGCGGTATTCCTCAGGGCCCTCCTCACGCAGGAGCTTTTGGCCTTCAGCAAAAGTAAGACGAACCTCTTTGCCAGCCTCGGGTAGCAGGAAGTCCTCGGAAGGGTAAACAGTGCGGACAAGGGCAATCTCCTCAGAGAAGCGCTCCTGGAGACCGCGGAAGATGTGTAGCAGGACACCTTCAAGGGTGTCGCGGACCTCGTGATAGGTGTTTTCGATTTCCATTTCCAGATCAAGACCGGTGAACTACGGTTGTTATTAGCAGCTCCACAGCCAAAACAAGATATCTTATTTTTTTTTGTTTAAATTAACTTACCTCTGTCATGTGACGGGGAGTGTTGGAGTTCTCGGCGCGGAAAACGGGACCAATGCAGTACACCCGTTTTCTACCGCCAGCAATCTCCATCTGCTTGTAGAACTGGGGAGACTGAGCCAGGAAAGCCTGCTTATCAAAGTATGACATGGCAAAGACGTTAGCGCCACCTTCGGACGAGGCACCAATCAAGCAAGGAGCCTCAAACTGTACGAATCGCTTAGAGTCAAGGTATTCAGCAAATAGCTTGCGTACGCCCATGCGAATATCAGCAATGGCCTGTTGCACAGGTGCGCGCTTATGCATGGCAGGGTTGTTTAGATGGGTAGCCAAGCTAGCGCTGGGAACACCGTCAACGGTCAGCGTCTCAATAGCAGCCTTGGCAGCAGCAACATGCTTATCCTCCTCCTCCTCTTCATCAATACCCATGACAGCACGGTTAGAGACAGCCAAGCTGAGACCCAATACCTCGGGGCCAGAAGACACCAAGTAGCAGCGGGTGATGTGTAGCTCAAAGTTGGAGACCTTGCAGCTCTTGACGGGCTCTAGAGGCTTCTGGATGGTGCCCTCGACAGCGACAAAAGACTCCAGCTTAATACCACCAATCCACTTGACCATGGGCTTGGAGACCGGTTTGCCCTCGGCACTGGCAGCCACCACGCCCTGGATAGTCCAGGCACGCTCCTCACGCAGCTCCAAGAATGCCATCTTGGCGCCCTGCATACGGGAGTTCTGGACCCAGGCACGAAGGGTGACAGTCTTGCCAAGATCAGCTTCGGAAACCTCGTAGAGATGCACACGGGTAGCCTCAAGCTGAACAGATGACTGAATCTGGCCGTAGTTGTCTTTGGCCAGGTCCTCGGTAGCCTCAGCCGCAGCCTTAGCAGCCGCAGCTGCTTCGCGCTCAGCGGCACGGCGAGCCTTCTCGGCCTCTTTCTTAGCCTTCGCCTCGGCCTTCTTCAGGGCCTTCTTGGAAGGGCCAGCATCGTCTGCGCCTCCCTCAGCAGAAGGAGCGGCGGGAGCGGCGGGGGTAGCCTCGGGCTTGGGTTCAGTAGGAGCTTCAGACATGGTGACTCTTTGATATTATAGATAGCGGCGAATGTGAATTCGAGGTGTTGATTGAAAGAACACAAAATGCGCGCTTAAGCAAAACGGCGGAAAAAAAATGCAACAAAAAAAATAAATGCGGAACCTTTGTTATCTGATAAGTAGCGCAAGTTTACAGTGAGGCTATCGAGCTTGTTTCCGGCAATACTTTGACACAAGCTTTATAGCAATGGATGATAGATATGACTCTATGACTCTTTCATTTATCAAAGCTTCTTCAAGATGCCCCGCCATTAAACCCTTGATATGTTTTTGTTAGGGTTTGTGTGTGGCACGATGCCCCGCCATTTGTGGCGCTATTTATGGGTATGTGGAAGCTTTCTGTGGCGCCATCAAAAACCTCTGGAACCTACAAAGCCTGCCTTTGCTTTGCAACTTGACATCAGAAGCATTGCTCTAAGCCCAAAAGAACAACTTTCAACGGTGACTCAACTGGCGGCACTCAGACAGAGATTAAAGAGGCTTCCAAAAGCAAAACTAACATCAAATGCTCAGCAACGCAAATCTCTTGACATAACCAGGGCTTTGCACAGGGAGTGGCAGCAAAACCAAGGCTTGCAGGCTTCCCTTCCCCCACCTTAGCTCTCCGCTTCTAGTCCTTGCATCCTTGGTTCATGGTATTCAAGTCTCTAAGTTACCGTGGAAATAGGCGTAGAGGATTCTCCCTGTGTTAATGTACTAGGTACTTCTGCCTAGGCGATGTCATCATACATTCTAAAAGCAGAGGAGCTCCCAAGTGGTCAGAGGCCCATTTTAGATCCATGGTCGAAGGCAAGTCAAGTCGCCTCAAAAAGTAGACCAATTACGGAAAGGCTGCAGGAGTGAGAGATCCAGCATGACAGCATGAGCTGAAAGCAAAACATAAGCTGCAAGCGAAAGCAAAGTAGAGCGTAAAAGGAGGCGCGTGCCAGGGAAGCTACGAAGCCTCGCCAGAGTATATAAAGGCCAGGACGAGGTCGCAACAGCGCGATTCCATTTCAAATTCGTTGCTACGACCCAACGAACATATTTCCAATTTCTATCTAATCACTCGCCTCTTTTCTCCCACAATGAACTTTAGCAAACTCACGGATCAGGCAAAGAATGCCCTTAGCGGCAGCCAAGAGAACAAGAACTCCGACAGCCAGAACTCCAATAACAACAACAACAACAACAACAGCAGCAACAACAAAGATAGCAACACCGGTGGCTTCGGTGGTCTGACTAATATGCTGAACAACGCCGCTGGTGGCGGCGCCAAGGGTGAAAAGAATGAAGACATGCTTGACAAGGGTTAGTCATTTATATTTCTTACCACATGCGCTCTTTCTCTTAGAAGCATAATGAAAGCAAGCTGACATTTCTCTTTGCCCATCTATACAGGTATCGATGCTTTCCAGGAACATGTGCTCGGCCAGGGCCAGCAGTCCAACGAGACGGCGACCGAGCAGGCCAAGGATGAGGCGATCGCCGGCTTCATCCGCAAGCAGTACAAGAACTCGACAGGCAATGACTTCCCCATCAAGGACAAGGAACGGTCTTATGGCCTGTAATGATACATCCCTATCGACACAAAAGGCAGCGGACATGGCCGTTTCACCAATTCCTGGAGGGTTCAACCGCTTGTGAGGAATACTTGGTCTTGATAATACAATAATACGATAATACAAGAAAAAAAAGAAAACATCAACTTGTAAATGTACACCTTTCGTGACTAGCCATCCCCAACACGAGGAGGATTCGTGGCCCGACACAGACCAAACATGCATATTTAGTGGCATTACATCTGTGAAAACTGGCCAGAGCCCCTATGGTTTCGTAACAGATACGGTATACCTCCTCTATGATATGTGTCCCCTCCCCCTTGCTGGCCTGGAATGGAAATCCCTCAGTGAACTTTGATGCTGCATCCGTTGACAGCTGACAGGGCTATAGAAGCAGGATGATAGTGGTGATAATCCGTAGATCAGGAATATTATACGTATCCAAGTAAGGCACACACACATTGGTTACATGCAGCTCTTCAAACTCAGCATCCAGGGTCAGTAGCAGGTATGGAAACATTCACACATAGTCAGTTACATACATATTCAATAGACTTGTGTGCATTTGTTTGTGCTTCATTACCTTTTAGCTTCAAGCATACCACCAGTATGTGACACAATTTAGCACTCATTTTGCCATAGATATCTTCTCCTCAACGGCGGATACGCCGATCGTGGAGGAGGAGCCCAGACAGGCCAAGCCATCTTGCTGTGACTGGTAGCAAGACATTGTATCATAACACCATTTCCTGGAAATCCAAGCATGCATGGAGAAAAGAGAAGTCCGGGCAGTCTGCAATCGTCAGGTCCCATTACTCGCCATTCAAGTAGAGAAGACGAGCAATAATACGTAGACGTGTGTTCTACACACCCTAGCTCTTTCCCGAAAGTCTCTCTCTGAGCGAGTCTTTATTGAGCAAGAGAACGAACACGGGGCGGGCCACAGAGAGGTGAAACAGAGCAAACGAGTGGATGCAAACAGTAGTAGCTGCTGCTGCCGCTGCATAGACTAGCCAGGAGAAATGTCTAAAGAATGCGAAAGAAAAGGGAAAAAAAGAGAAAAGAAAAGAGCTCGGATGCAGTATAGGCAAGCAGTGGCTCCTCGAGCCTTGAGCCCAGGCTTTTGTTTTGTCCTTAGCGTTACTGGAAGAGAGAAACGACAAGGGCAAATGTGTAGTTGCAAATCAATCAACCAAAATACGAGCTAGTAAGGCATTGAAACACCGAAACGCCATATACCCGATTGTTTTGCGTAGGGCAATGTAATGATACTTGGATACAGATATGGTGATATATCCAGACTATCCAAGCTTGGCCGCATCCAATGTGAAATGTGTCCCGGGAGAACTCGGGGTATATATCGGCTATACTACCAAGGTATTGCCGGCCAAGCTCTAGCTATGCACAAGAAATGCCCAGGCTGAATTTATGTATCTACGCACAAGTTTCCCCCGGTGTTTCGCTGAAATTCCGTATTTTAGGACATTAATTTAGACCGGACTAAAGTCACAGCCTGCTGATTTTTGAGAAACCTGTGGGCAAGCTAACAGCCGGAGAAAAAAGACAAAATAGAATTGACTGATGCTGCAATTATGGATCAGCACAACATGATGGCTAGTTCAATACAGATAATAATAGGAAGAGCAAACACATGTGGGGCAAGTTTTAACTAGTCTACGCCACACCAACAGCGAAGCTCCGCCACAGGGGGGCACTGCTACTAAAACTTATGCAACAGTAGAGGGGCAGCTGCGTACACAACTCCTATTACTTCCCCTTTCTAACCCCCCCCCGCATTAATGTGCATAGCTCAGGTACATATTTACATGCATTCCGTATAGCAATGCCAAATGCGGGGAAAAGGGGAAACAAAATAAGGAATAAAGAAAGACACAGCACTTGAAAGCAGACAGCAGCGACGGCAATAATCAAAGGCATGGCGAGGAGTGAGTGAATTATTATGCCATGACTAAATCGGGGCCTGGATGGAGTGGGAATTATGGCGGAGGTTGAGGCTCTGGTGTGACATTACCACAATTATGAACATTTCAGCATTCAGCATTAACGGCATATGAGGGTTGAAACAGCTAACGTTAAAGCAAGCCAAGAAGCGCAGAAGCGGCTCTGCCCTGTCTAGTTGGGGCTGGCTGATTGAAGGCGGAGCAGAGGATTGATGTGTGTGCTTGATCAGCATCCATCCATCCATCCACGTCACATGCTTTCTTGATAACTGTTCGGCTTGATTAATTAGTCATAGGCTGCAGGTTATAGTAGACGGCAAAGGAGAAATATTACGGCAAGGAAAGGAGCAGCAGACAGCTCCGTTATGCGTCTGTCTGTCTGTCTGTCTGGCATTTTAATAATTGCGCATCTGTGGCAAGTATAATTGTCACCAATAACTATTTTGGCTGACTATATATTGCTTCTCGCTTTTGCTGAGCTACAATGTCTCCAATAATGTCTTTGGTGCAGTAGCACTGTACTGTAAATCAATATTTTTAGTGTACTCAATTGGGAAGCACCGCAGATCCCAGCGCTGTAGCTGGAGGGAGCACACAGGGAATAGGGGGAGGCCATTCAAGTGAATTTATCGGCCGCTCTCCCCTTTCCCCTGAGCTTTCGTTTACCCCAAATTTTTGGCGGTACCACAAGTGTAGGGTTGAAGTTGGACAAAAGATCATCAGGTTAACCCTAAATAGAAGTTGGAGGATTAGTGGTGGTACTTGATGTCTTGTTTAACAATGTATCCAGACCAGTCTCCTCGTGACGTGGACTCGTTTATGACCAAAGTAAAAGAGACCAAGACGACGACAAGGAAGAACAAAAAGTAACAATCCCTTCTATTGTAGATACTTTTTTTTTTTTCTACAGCGACACTGACCGCAACGTAGGGAAAGTTGGCATGTGCCTCACAGAACTCATACATCGAGAGGCACAGCGTGCATACAGAATGTGCATATATGATTGGACCATGTAATGGCACGACAAAGGTACAATAAAATAAAGAAAAGCTAGGCCACCAGAATACGTTTCTTCCTCGGGGCTGGTTGTAATGGTCCGCAGATTTCATAGTGGTTATATAACAAAGGTTGAGGCCACATAATGGCCCTCCCTCAGCAGCTCCTTGGTGGGCTTTGATGATCAATGCCTTATGGAGTTTCGTCTTTTCCGAGGGACCATCAACAGGGGGAGACAGGCGTTTGTTTCCCCTACTCTTGAGCTTGTCACAAGTTAACGTGATATTGAAGAATAAAATTCCGGATTTACAAAGTGCCACTGGCCAATCAAGTAAAGACAAGACAGAGAGTTAGAGGGAGGAGGGAAAACAAAAGCGAGAGTCGGAGAGAAAGGGATGGGAGAGAGTATGAGACTTATTAGATGCCGTGAAGGCTAGTGCCGGGCTTGTTTGGGATAGATTTGAGTCTACATGGACACAAGGCTGCGAGCGCGAACGTTTTGATGTTTTAATTGCCGAGATGGAAACAAATATTATATATCCGTTGGATTTGCCGAGAAGCGTCTTGTATTTACGACATCGAGTTGGAAAGGCAGGTGAAGGAGAGGCCAGCAGACGATGGACAGCTGGGCTCACGGGCAAGGTTAGATAGAGCCTTCATGCTTGTCCTTGGTTTTACCTGTTGGCTGTCTTCTTGTTTCTTGGTTCCCTCTCAATGAAGGCAGGGAACACAGGGTGGTCAAAGCTGACATTTTTTTTTTCTTTTATTCTATATGCTAGCAATTAGCTGATATGTGTGTTTGTCGACGGGGACAGGGGAGGCAGGATAGGAAGAAGATAGAACATGATGATATGATAAAGGAGAAAAGATGCTGATAGATAGATGGCAAGGACGATCAGAAAGTCGCGGGCGATCTTGCGGACCAACAGATACGAAGAAATAAGGAAAGGAGGTAATCAATCAATAACTAGAAAAAAAAACGATACGAAGTAGTTGAGATTTTGGTGCCTCGCCCTCCCTAGCTCCCTAGAAACAAGGGTTCGCACAAGGCCAGGGGCTCTCAGCCGTGTTCATCCATCGCATCGTGGGCTTTTGTGAGCGTTTTGTGTAGACTAAGCAACAGAGACAGCCCTGTCGAGTCCTTGTATTGAGCTGGCCAGGTGTATAGGTATAGACAGGTTGTTCTAAGGCGGATCGCCCCCTGTGCTAGGCGGGGCTAAACAGAGCTAACGGGATGGCTATAGACTTTTTTTTTTAAATTTTTAATTTATATTTACTTTTTAGGCCCCTGACTTTGAACGGAATCAGAAAGACGGAGAGGGGAGCGAAAGGAAAGGAAAGAAGGCAAGAAGAAAGAAAAAATAAAGGCATGGAAAAAAGTGGAGTGACAAAATACGAAGGACCAGGCTTTCCTCTGCTTCAAAAAGAAGCTCTTAGCAACTTTGAGTCCAAATCTGGGTCTAGACCCCTGTGATTCACTACATGCTAAATGCTAGGGAAAATAACGTTTAGCACTTCACTTTTCCTCTTTTACTGCCAGCCAACCTCGCTTTTGTCCATGTCTCCAACTCCTTCGTTCTTCGTTCTTCGTTCTCTTTTCATTCTTTTTCCTCCTTTTCTCTATTCTTCCCTCGTCCCTTTTCATCTTCTTTTACACAGTACGTTCCCACCTTCTCTCATCGCTTGATTTTTTCTCTTCCGCATTCAAGTATTCTTTTTCCTTTTTTTTGCACCTAGTGACTTTGCGTGCGGCTGCATCTTCTTCCTTAGCCATTTTGCTTCTATTTAACAAGGCATCCGTCTTTAGACCCCCTCAGAATTCCAACTCCCCATCGCCAGACGGTCTACACTTTCTTCCCTTGAAAAAAGAAAAAAAAACCCCCCAAAAAAAGGGCAAAGCCACGCAAACCAGCAAAACGGAGAACGCAGCATCATATCGTGCATGAGCTGATTTCCTTCCATAAATTCCTCGCGCTCGACCCTCACGTTGATTCCCCCTTCTACCGACCAACAACATATTCCTATCGCGTTCATTATACTGAAATAATCGCAACCGGTGTCTTCTCTTCTCTTGACATTGCACTTGGGCTTTTTTTTTTCTTATTCTAGACGAGCCTTCCCTCGAGTATACACTTCAGCTATAAAGCCATCCACAATCGACACATACGCACACACGCACAGGTGCCGACAGCGCTCACAGAATCTTTGTCCTACAACCCATAACCCACATTCGGCCATCGCCTCCAACCACTTTGCTGTTGGAATCCCGCTGCTTCCATCCACATATTGGCATATCATACTCTGACTGACTCGACCGAGAATAATTCTGCCCTCTCAGACTACATCGGCCAGAACTTGTTCTTATACTCGCGTGTTTCGGTTTCTACTCACGGCGAAGTTGGGGTTGTTTTTCTTGGCATTACTTTACCTTCCATCTCATAATATTCATTCACTATACACACACGTACACTCGAAATATACCGCCAAGCCACAGTCGTAAGCAGCCTCGATCTTGGTGATACTGCGTATTTTCTACTTCTATTTTTTTCCTGCTTATAACCGGCCAACCGCGGGAATCTACGTTTCGACCATATATCGCTTTATTTATCTTGTTTCTTCCTATACAGACACATCTACCCAATCCACACAATGTCAAACCAAGCAGGTAAGAGCTCAGCTGTTTTTTTTCTTTCTTTGTTTGCTTCGTCATTCTAGCCTCCCCATCTACGTTGCTATTTTTTATGGCTGGCATAGGACGACTGCTGTCCCATGGTGCAGACAAAAGGATCCTGGCGCATTGTTATTGCTACCCAGTATGTCATCAACCATGAGGTGGCCTTGTTACAGTCGCATTCTTGTTTCTCAGACGATTCTTTGAGGGACCGGTCGAGTGCACCGAGTCCGCGCTGCAGACTACAGGACACGCTCTGCTGTGTCGTCGCTATCCGCCTTTTCCGTCCGTTCTCCCATACCCCCACTCTAGTCGTCATCATATGGAAGTTGGACACGGTCTTCTTCCCATGCTGTCCTGTGCTTATCTCCATCTCTGTTCCTTTCCCGATCAGCTTCGGGTGTCACAAGCAAAAAGCAACAAAGGGTTGCTTTTTTGCTGATGAACTTTTGTATTGCTGCAGGGACAGGAGCAAAGTACACACAGCAAATGGCTAGTGCATAGGACGGCCGCTGGGAGCATTCCTATTTTTTCTATTAAAGTCCACCAACCTATCAACGAATTATCCCCTTGCATTCCTTGTTTGTTATTTCTTTTCTCTTTTTGCAAGGCGTACGAGAATGTAATGGAGAGGTGACGTATGCCTATTGTCGGCTTGACGGTCAACATTTCCATATCAGCTCGCTTAGCCCAGCCATATATAGGTGTGTTGTATCTGCGGCATCACTCACCATTCATTAGGGACAGACGGCTTCAGACATGACTTGCACTAAACGACTAGTCGCATTCATTTGCTCTGGATTGTGCTCCTGTGCTGTTTTCTGTTTTCCACCTGTCTCTACACGTCTGACTTCGATGGGCATGATCTTGAGGGGTGGAGGAGGAACGGCAACAGACGGCTTTAATTGGCGGATATCTAGTCGATATCTTCTGAGCTGTGTCTACCTTTATGTACTCCTTTGGCGTGAAGCCTCGTTATTTGTCTCGTCTTGTCTTCCCCTGCTTCGGCATCTGATCTATTTATGAGATGTGGAAGTCTCACCTCTCGGAGGATCCGTTGTGGTTGATTTGTTTTGTTATCTTCTCTCCCGTTTTCTGTTGACCCATCTAAGACGAGGCCAGCCTAGTTCAGGCTTCACCCAATCATTACACACACACACACACACACACACACATACTATCATACTATATTCCCACGCATGCATACACACACAACACAACCATGCCTGCCTCATCTCAGCCCTTTGTTTGACAGCTTCGGTTGGCGTCAGTCTGTGCAGGGGGCGAACCTCCTCTTCTCCCCTCCGTCAAAAAAAAAAAAAAGAAAACCACCAAAAATGAGGCCAAAAAGCTGGAAATACTTTGTTGGCCTGGTAAATTTCGGGGTTATTTTTTGTTCTTAAGCCTTAACTGGCTTTTTTTTCCTTTACTCTTGGCTATGGCTGTGGCTGTGGCTGTGGCTGATGCTGATTTTTGTTTCGTCTCTTGCCCATTTGCATTGTTACTCCTTGACCTGCGATTTGCGACGCGCAAGTTGAAACACTCAGCCTTGCCTGAAAATCCCAATCCATAAGTAACTACCCACTATCAGTGCGCATACACATGAGCGGCTGTGGCAATGGCGCTATCCACACCCCCTTTTTTTTTTTTTTTGTGGATTTCAGTCGTTTGCCTCTCCGTTTGCTAGTAGGTGTCGGCGTGGCAATTGTACTTTTTTTTTGCTACCCACACGGTTACTGCTTCACGCCCTTTACAAAATTCCCCATTCTTGGCTTATCTATCTGTTTTTGCGTCTTGGAATTTTTGGATGGTCAGAAATGGTGGAAAAAGCAAACGGTAACAGAGATGCTTGCTGATTTACTTGTTACATGGAAAGACACTCAAACATGTGGGCTTTTGTTCCAAGCAAGGAAGGCAGGTAGCCAAGCAGCAGGAGCAGCACCGGCACCGAGAGGCAGGAAGGACGCAACTCAAGTTTGGGTAGTTGCAGTACGCCCGTCAGGATTGCACGCGGCATGGCGGCGCAACAAGCCCAAGACTTTCTTTTCTTGTATGCTCCTGCTCCTGTTTCTGTCCCTGGCCCACTCCTATCAAACCATTGTTTGCGCGTCCCCCCTTCCCTCTACAAGCTTCCTTCCTTGATATCCCAAGCACAATCCTAAATCCGTCACGCCCCTCTATTTCCCTGCTACCTGCTACGCAAAAAGAAGCGAAAGTAAATGAACAAGAGCAAGAGCAAGAGCAAGAGCAAGAGCAAGAGCAAGAGCAAGAGCAAGAGCAAGAGCAAGAGCAAGAGCAAGAGCAAGAGCAAGAGCAAGAGCAAGAGCAGGAACTACAAAAAAGTCTTGATCTTCATTCACCCTGCTTATCCTACCCAGCTAAGCCTAGCCAGACTAAGTTTAAGCCACGCCGACCCAACAAGGTTTTGGCAAGGCCCAATCAAGTCGCGACTAGCATTCCGACGGTGTTTCATCTCTATCTCTATCTCTTGCTCTCTTTGTATGTCTTGCCCTCTTCCGCTTGTTTTGCTCTAGCTTGGGTCTTGGGTCTTGGGGGTTGGGTTCCCTTTCCGATTTTCCTACCGTTTTCTTTTATTCTGTTTTATCTTCTGTCGTTTATTTTTTGCCGTCGACGTTTCCATCTTCCATCTCCCATGTTTTTTTTTCTTCTTTTTTTTCTATTCCCTTTCCTTATCTCCCCTTCTTTCATCTTCTCACGGCTACATTTTCTTTCTCTTTTTTATTCTTCGTTCTTTGTCTCTTTTAACCTTTCATCTTCCTTCAACAACACAGCCCAAGTTACGCTCCACGTGCGCTTATCGCTCATAGTATCTGGGTTGCCCCCTCCCCATTCGTTACCATATCAAAAAAGCACCCAAACAACACAAAGTAGCATTTAGTCGCGGCTTAGAAATATTCGGGGCTAGCTTGCTATTTCTATCGCTTTTCCTTTCACGTCGCCTTTTGCTTTTAGTCTCAATGAGATAGGCTTCCCTCGTCTGAGCACGCCTATTCTCGCTTCGAAATATCACACTAACCATTCATTCTTTCGCTCGTCTCTCAGGACCTAACGGGTTGCTTCTTAACCTGGGATCAAACAATCCCTTCAGAAACAAGAACTCGCCTCTTTCTGCTACCTTTAGCAACAGTTCGCGTCCCATCACGCCAGTATCTCCATTCGACGACCCCATTCCACAGACAGTGTCCAATAACCCTTTCCTGGATCCTCTGCAACCATCCAACTCCAATCTCAGAACAAACACAACCAGCATGGCTGCACGCCCCGAGTCTAAGCTGGTGTCGGACACTACCGTGGATGAAATCTTTGTATGTATTGATTTGTCACTCTCACTGCTTCTCCCCTGCCTCCCTTCCAAGAACTCCTATTGACAAAGTATTCCTGGCCCCTCCAACAGGGTTCGTTGAGTGTCGAAGACTCTGCTTCCAAGAAACAGCAATCTCCTGGCCGTTCGCGCCCTCCCCGTCCCCTGGGGAATAACTCAGGCCAAGGTCCCGCACCAAACCAAGCCCGTAGACCACCTCCGCCTGGTGTTGCCAATGCCCATCGTCCGTCTCGCTCCCAGGAAGATATGATGCGATCGAGAAGGGCGCCTCCCCGCTCTGGAGCGCCCCCTGCTGCTGGCTCTCCTGCCCATCGCGGTGATCGTAGCTCCGACCGCACTGCTCCTAGACCACGCCGCAACTCAGAGTCTTCAATTATAGACCGCGAACGGCCACTGACCGAGGAGGAAAAGGTCCTTCGTGAAGCTCGCCGCCTTGCCCGCATGAACACCCAAAAGACAAAGGAGACTGGCAAGAAGCCCAACAAGCGAATGGACATTATCGATCAACTCGATGCTTCCAGCATCTTTGGCATGGGCAGTAAGCTTGTTTCTCCCTCCATCCATTTTTATCCAATTCCCACCCCCCCCCCTTCATTTATCCTCTTGGATACTCAATTGGATGAAATTATGATGAAAAAAAGCAGCACCCACCATATTAAGGACTTTTACTAATAAAATGAATTGTAGTCGTCCACCATGATGGTCCATATGACGCCCTGAACGCCCACCGAAACCGCGGTAGCAGCCGCCGCGCCCCAATGAGAGCGTTTCCTAAGAATTCGCTCAACAACTCTATGGGAGGTTCTGGTCCTCTTAACGCTCGGCCCGATCATCAGACGTTCATGGGAAACAACGACTCGGATGCTTTTAATGATTACTCTGTTGCCGCCCCCAAGGCTGATGTTCCCGATGGTGTTTTTGATCCTACTAGCCGTGGCCACATAATTCACGGTGACGAAAGCTTGGGTCTTGGCTCTTCAACCTTTCTTGAAGGAACCCCTGCTGCGCGCACTATCATTCAGCAAAAGCAGGCGGAGGATGCCGAACAGACTGCTGTTGAGGGCCTGAAGCGCCAGAAGTCTCTTGCCCACCGTCTGCGTAGTGTTCGACGGCCCAACCGCAACTACCCTGACGGATTTAAGGGTGCTGCCCGCAAGCCTTCTGATGCCATCCCTTTACCCAGCAGAGCCGGTGGCATGGGCGAGAACACTCCATTCATTCCTGAGTATGATGCTGAGCCTGAGTCTCTTACTGTCCGCGGCAAGGGTGGCTCTCCTAGCCCTCCCCAGTTCCGCGGCCGTACTATGTCTGACGATGTGACCTCACATAATGCTACCTCGGGCAGCGGTGGCGGTAGCGGCGGTGGTATTCTTTCTCGTGTCAAGAGCTTGAAGGGAGGCCGCCGCAACCGGTCACAGACTGAAAACTACGATCCTTCTATGCCCATGCCCAATACTACTTCTCACGGAACTGCAGTCTAGGGAAAACTGGTCCAGACTCTGGGTTTAAGTAGCAAGCGCAAGAACAAGAGATCGGGCACAACAACGTCCATGGACCGCGACTAGGATCGCCACGGTTGCGATTCGACGTCTAAGGCCTGGCTTGCTGCTGAAGAAGAGGAAGATATGGGAGTTATGCGTACGACTACTACCACCACCACCACCACCACCACCACTAAAACAGCTACAACTACCCATAGCACTGACACTGGGGCTGACACTCGCACTAGAAGCAGTGCCAGTCCCTGTACCAGTACTAGTGGCTACAGTAGTAGAACTAGTGCCAGCGCTCAAAGTACCCGTGTTCGTCCACGCGTTGTGTTTTCCGACCTTCGATCACCTGCGATAGCTACCAATGCTAAGCTTTCGGCCCAGGGCTCCCCTTCCCCTAGAAAGACGAAAAGCTTGTCACGAGGCGCATGATCATTCAAGTAAAGAAAGCATCAAAATAAAGTCATTCATGCACGAAAAGGTACTTGTATTTGAAAAGTGGAATTACGTCTTGCTTTCTTGCAATGCCCATTCCTGTTTGGGTGATCTTGTTGAACATATTATTGGGAGGGGGCATTTCCTGTCGTTCCTTACCTTCATTTCGGCCGTCTTCTGCAGTACACTTGCTCTCTCTTCTTATTCCCTGCTATCATCCTCTTGTTAACTCTTCGAATCCTTTGATGAATTTTTTATTTTATTGCACTATCCTTTCCGTTTCTATTTCATTTGTTCTCCATGCTTTGCTTTTGGGAGGGGGCCGGAACCATTGTCATCTTTTTAGTCTCTTCTTCCACTTCGCTCTCTTTGATACTCTTTTCAACAACCAGCACAATGCGAAACATTCTTTTCGTTTGGTCTCATTTCGTTTCTCCAATCCTTTCCTTTCGGGGCCTCCAACTCAACTTGAAACCTGCTATGTGTCTCCATTCTTGATTTTCGGATTATTGATTTTAGGTACTGAGTAGATAACTATTTTCTATGCATGCTCTGTGTTTCCTATGCCCAGTGAGAATGTACCATAGATACTATTTGTTGGAGCAGACTTCCAAACGAGTTCCGGATGAAAGTCGGGTAAACTGATAAAAGCGATATGCTTATCTCGATACGAAGTAGACGAGTACCAAGCGCTTCCCTCAGCTCTAAATAATAAATATTATCAAGGGCCAACTTGTACACATTACCCTGACGTTGAAAGCTTTGATCATCGAATTTCTGAAGGATCAAGACGCTTTTGTGTTGATTTCCCGTCAATTCGGTATTATCGCTCCTTTTAGATCACCCCCACCCCCTTTCAATGGCCTGTCAATTTAGTATTGTGCTACACGCATATCTCCAAGTAAACCCAAGACTAACTCCACATCTCATGTATTCTATGCTGATGTTGTGAATGCAATATGTTTGATTATAAAACAGCTCACTGCTTTGAAGATAGCGAGTGATCACGGGCTCCATCTCTCATTCGATGAGGTTGTGAACGTCGGGATATTTGAAGACGTCTGTCAGCATGCGAACTGGTCCCAGAACAGTATATCACCCCATACGTGGTCCTCCAACTTGTTCCAAATGCTACGAATAAGTATCATCAATATGCTGATGGTTTCTGGCGGTTGTTTTGATCCTGACCCCGTCGACTGTCGTTTATTATCTAATCACACAAAATATTACAAGCTCAACTAACTCTAGCTTGCTAGGACGATACGGATATCGTTCCACGAAGGCAATTTAATATAAATCCATAATCTGTGAAAATTGCTGCTTGATTTATCACATAGAGTTGGTTGACGAAGCGTTTGTTTATATTAAGATAAGCAAATCGCCTTATCGGTTTACCCGAATACCACCCGAAGCACACTTCCACGAACTGTTAGGCAGGAGTCACGTGTGCACACCATATCACGGTAAACACCTTGGATGTTTGTATTGTAACTATTGAATTTCCGATAAAACCAGGTTTTTGTCCTGGATATCCATTCACACATTTTCTCCTTGCACAAGCTACCAGACCGCATAGTACTAATTCATCCTCTTTCTACTTGTTGATCCTTGACTATCCTAGCATCCTATCGTGAGTGAATACTCGATGAGCGTCATTGAAATGCTATGGCATCATGTATTGTGTCTTTTCTAACTTCATGGTAATATGACCTAGAAACGCCGTTGTCTTTGAGATGGATGGATCGGCCCTAACTCTTGCTTACTACCATCTTGCCAATATCCAATCATTCGAAGAGTTGTGTCAACATACGAAATGGGACAAAGATGTCGAGCCCCCCCCATACCTGAAATCCGCAACCCGGGAGAATATTCAAGACCGCATCCGAATAGCATCCAAGTATATGGTGGAAGCAACCGTGGAACAATATGATGAACTTAAAATTGTGTTCACAAAAATATGGAATCATAGAAACTACGTCCATCTTGACAACTTCAACATATACCTTGCTCTAGAAGGATCTCATAGCACGTGGTGCAATCTTAGTGCTCTTCCCAAAACGGCCATTCTACCTAAAATCGAGAAAATCTGCTCTCATATTGATGAATACTCCTCTTCGTGTCTCTACAACTCGAGAGAACGATCGCTGTATCTGTATAAACGAAAAGGGTTCAAAAGTATGGAACTAACTCATCCAGATTTTGAACACACAAGCACCATTCTTTGCAGAAAGCTTGAACTCTACCACGATCAATTTCATGATGAGAGAAATGAATTCCTCTATCCATACACAACAATTGTTGCATCTCTGGGAGTGGGTAAAACATTCGCCGTTTCGCAACTTGCTGTTAAACATGACAAATATGTGCTTTATATGAACTTTTCGGAGGAAGAAGATTCATATCCAAACATGTCATGTTATGCTGACCAATTAGTTGGAGGTGATACCAAGATTGAAGCCTGGACCTCGAGTATCAAAGGTCTTATTCATCTGGCTAGGGCGGCTCGCGCATGTGGTCTCAGCCCTGAAACCTTTTTCCGTATTCAGACAGATGAAGACTATACCCCGCAACAGCTGGCAATCGGTAAAATCATTGCTTACATCATTGAGAGTGAAAACAATCAAGACCAAGATTACTGGGACGAGGTCAATCGCCGTTGCTATGATGTTATCAACGAAGTCAAGGTTGCCCTGCCTCCCTATCTTCAGTCACAGCCGGTGCCGGCCGGTTTTCCAAAGCTCCAATTTGTTGTCTGTATCGACGGAGTAAACAGTATTCTGCAGAGTTACAAAGGTCCGAACTGCCAATCGAATTTCAATTGCCTTCAAAAATCCTTGCTAGTACTCTCTGAGAGTGAGAAGGCGTTTTTTGCTGTGCTGGTTGATAGGTCGGCCGCGATAATGGACCTATCTCCTGCCATCTATCAAGACCCAAATCAAAAAGTCCCAAATGATAAGCAATTGTCCAAACGTTTCTTCCCGCCCTTCATTCAGCTCTTCACGAAAAGCCTCGTTACCCCATACAACATGATCGAACCCGATAGTACTATGTTGCCAGGGGAAAATATCTTGGCGCTTGGCCGACCTTTATTAGGAGTCCGGCTTTTGGCAGGTGGCTCCTTTCAAGACGTTCAGGAGATTATCCCTTGCTATATTAACAAGGTGTCCGAGCTAGCCCCTGATGAACCAGACATGAAGCCCGGCTTGTCGGATAATCGGATCAAACAGATTGCGCTGCTTTCTTACAGGATCAATTTCGCCATCTGCGATTCTGTTCTTGCGAAGGAACTTGTGCATCGTTGGATGTTTAATCTAATCGATGTTTCGGAGGACCGCGAGCATCTTTTGGTGGCACCGCCTAGTGAGCCTATTCTCGCCACTATATCACGTAAGCACGGGATAGGCGGAATAAATGACGACTTTCTGGCCGCCCTTGAAGTATTCGAGGACTTGCTCTACTGGCGAATTGTGGCTATCGAAAACAAGGCCGAGTTCGTTGCAGGACTGGTTGGTCTCATTGGGTGCGATGCTGCTAGGACTAAAATACACAACGGGAACGAGTATTCATCTCCTGCTCTTGTTCTTGACTTTCTCAGGTGCTTGACGCCCCCGTGCGTGATTTCAGAGCTCACGGCAAACCTAAAACAGAAGTCACCACTGGGCAGGATGATCTCTTCCGGAAAGATGTCTTTCAATCGAATCTTTAGGCGAGTGACTCTACCTTCAATGCCCGATGTTGAAAACATGTACAAAGCCTCTGCGGCCTGTTTTCTCCCGGGTAACTCCATTGGAAGGGAAATACTAATCCCTACTTGGGTTCCTGCTACTGGAAAGATGCCCAGTTATGTTGGTTGCATCCTTATGCAGGTCAAAGACAATGACCGTGACAGCCACCTTGAAGCTTGGCAAAGGTCGACTTATGATCGTATCCGTGATGTAAAGGCCCAGCTCGGATTTGACTACGATGCGCCGGTTATCAGTTTGGTGGTGTATCTGGAAGGGTCTGAAGGCGAAGACCTTTGTGAAACAAAGGTTATAGAGTTCCCCACGGGATATAGCATGTGCCATAACAGCATTGTTATATCTCTCAGCCTAAACTCTCTTGTCCATTGCATATTGGAGAGTTGCCGAAATGTAAAGCATTACTCTTTGAATGATGTCCAGAGGTTTGTGGGGATTCTACAGATCCTTGCGTCACCTTGTGTAGCGAGGCGTGATTTTGTCGCTAGATACAAGGGACAGAGTTTGTTTCCTCGCCTCGGGATGGTCTCAATATGTTCTGATAGGGATTGTGGAGTGCTGGGAATGTGAGGAGGGGACCGAACTAAAAGGCTTCGCTGCATGGGGCAATCTGTTGATTTCCTTCTCTATGCCTGCATACTGGTCGTGATATTGAGTTTATGTGCAGTTCAGTGTTGCCTCTTTGAAAGATATGAGTTAAAGAAAAACAAGTGGTGTGACATAAGATCTTGTGTTGGTGACATCATCCTAAGCTAACCCTGTTATATGTTACCCCCTTTGCTGCCGTGCTGTTATAAAGCACTTGGCTTGTTGTGAGAGGGATCCCGCAGCTCACAGACTCGGGCGAATGGTCTATGTTGATCTACTCGATCTGGCTTGGGGCAACTTGCAGACTAATTGGCCTTTTCTGAGCTTGCTCTTTTGGTTGACGGTTATTGTGGTAGTATAACTGCTATATGTCTGGCAGCAGACACCCAATTCTCTTGTACTCTGAATATTGCTCCTCCAATAACGTCCTCGTCTTCTGCCTATTCTGCTACTTTGGTCTACTAGACTGTTGTGAATAACATCAGGGTATTACCACTGTGATGTCGATTTATGACGTTAGTAATCGAGATTCTGGCAGTTCCTGTTTCCCGCGCTAGGATATTTGTCATTCTGATCCTGATGAGGACGATTGCCATTCCGACCCCGCCACATCGTAAGGAATAACATCTTGGTTGAAGATGTCATTTGCAGTTGAGTTTGTCCTTGGCCATCGTTCTTTCATGTATACATAGTCTGCCTTGTCCCGCTGTCTGATGAGTTGGGCTTTTTCTAACTCCCAAGCTCACAACTCCATGTGCTCCCGCTCTTCCTGTGTGACCTTGTTTTGTGCTACCGACCCTGTGTAACTGACCGGTCTTACTTCCTGTCTTCACCGGTCACCCCCCCCCCCCATTCTTGACCAACACCCTTTTGTCTTCCGGCCTGTCTGCTCTGCTGGGCATTTCATGACTGAATTCCAGTGCGTTGAATCCCCGCTCTGTATAATAGTATACAGAGGCCATTGCGTTGTCTGCAAACCGATGGTAGGCTTTATTCTCGACCTGCGCAAGAATACAGTCAACGCAAGCCTCTCTGTCGTCTTGTGGAGTAACCCAAAGTGGAATGAGAAGGTCAGCCTCGTTGAAACCAGGCGGCAATAACAGGCTTTACAGGCCCTGTACATATTATAGATATCTCAGTGATGATGGAGTAACCCGACAATGAAACCTATTGAAGAACACTGTTCCAGAAGAGAGCATCTCGCCAAAAATCAGGTGTAATGAACTTTTTGAGACTTTCAAGAGATCATTCACGACGGCATGCCCAAGTAGGTTATTGAAAAAGCTTCGGGGAGGAAGCAGTATCGAAGGCAAGCAGAAGAATGAGTCCTGCAAGAAACTCATCTATATCTCCTGAACTGACATTGTTCTAGTAGAGTTCCTGATCGAGTACTGCAAAAGTTCTGAGAAGTGTATCTGCCATGGTCATCCCATGCAGAAAGGCAGCTAGAGCCAAGATCATTCCCCGGGACCCGGGTGTACTAAATGCATAAATGATGCAGTGATTATCGGAAGCTTGCCGGTGGGTTTGAGGATTAGGAACCTGACGTGTTGGGCAACTAAACGGAAACTGATTGATAGCGAATCCAAGAGCAGATGCGATGATGTCTCGTTTTCCAACGTCACCGCCACCGGTTTGCAAGCAAAGGAAGCGATCAGCGCTCACCCAGGAGCCCGGGCTGGTCTAGCTAGTCGCAAAAGCGCCCAAATAACAACACTCCAGATCCATTCCGTTTTGTGACGTCTTTCAAGAAAGGGTACACCCTCCTGTACATTGTTGAGGGCTCCCAAAATGAGAAAGACGTAGCTTGATCTTCCTGGATAGCCTCGGTGGCCTTCAAGGACAAAGTTCAGATGAATCACATACTTGCTGTGTTTAACGGCAAGCTGCGAAACAGTATATGACTTCCCGGTACCTGATGCTACAACTCATCTTCAAAGCAGTGAGCTGTTTTATAATCAAGCATATTGCATTCACAACATCAGCATAGTGGAAGTAGTCTCAGGGTTACTTGGAGATATGTGTGTAGGACAATACTAAATGGACAGAGCAATGAAAGGGGTCAAGGTGACCTAAAAGAAGCGACAAATACCGAATTGACGAGAAAACAACACAAAAGCGTTTTGATCCTTTAGAAGTTGGATGATCAAAGCTTTCACTGTCAGGATAATGCGTAGAAGTTGGCCCTTGATATTGTTATTGTGTAGAGCTGAGGAAGCGGTTGGTTACTCGTCTACTTCTTATCAAGATAAGCATATTATCTTATCAGTTTATCCGAACATCACCCGAAGAACACTTCACCGAGCTGTTAGGCAGGAGTATCACAGGTTAGCGGTATAGATAGATGTTCATATAAGCTGGTTCGGAGATGGTCAAAGATTACGCATTGAAGAGTAAAGGAAATAGAAACTGTCGAGAGAACCTCCGCTATCGTTCCGAATAGGCTTCGGGTAAACTGACTGGGGCTCGGCTTATCGGGAAAATGAGGAGGTGCATATAAAGACAAAATTCAGGGATAGTTTTATTAAGGTACCAAGTTACAAATGCCCAAGGACCAATCTTATAAGAGGAAACATGTTGAAGCAGACTTCCTGAAGAGCTCGGGATGAAGTTGGCATATACTAATAAGACGACGTGCTTATCTAAATAATGGGTAGTATATATGTGGAATAGACGTTGATCGTAGAGTCAGTCGATTTGTTAAAAGGGTTTACTTCTACACTTGCGCCACGCAACAATATACGAAGAGAGGAGTAACCAAACTTTACATAATAGAAACAAGGACCAATTTCTACAGTTAGTGATAATCACAAATGGTGTTGTGATGTGAGTCTCGACCACACTATGGCACTGTTATGTGGCTGGCCCACGTCTAACCAAGATCGCCGCCGGCTTTATTCATCCCAGAAGGCATTTCGTGCTCAAATTCATGCGGCCTTTTTATCATATTTACCACACTCTCAGTTTATGAAACTGAGGCAACCTGGCATAAGAGAGACAAAGAAAAAGAGTAGCTCAGTAGTGCGTCGTATCTCGTAGCCTAGTTTTGGCAGTTAAGAAGCGGAAGATTCTACATATACTGACTGTATCTGTTACACAAGGGACACACACAACGTACCTCGACTCCGAGCAATCGTGTAATCAGCTCAGCCAACAGATGGAAGATAGATGCGTGTGCGTTCGAGTAATCAGTTGATAGCAGTGAGGACCCTTCTCTTCGGCTCAGGGTAAGCCCTGTGCTGCAAATCGTAATCTCGTCATCTACACAAGCACTTTGCCATATCAAACGAAAAGTTGGGCCGAAGCTCTGGTTAGCTATGTAAGACTTATTTTGGTGGTATATGCATTCCCGAATACAGCCTGCTGCGACTGATTGACCTCGGGTACTGTCTTACAGAATCAAGTGGTGGCTCTGACGTAATACACGGATCAACTGTCGATGCTGAACGCATCTTCGCTATTCTTAGTTGTTACCTTCACGGGGAGAGACCAAAATCAACGCTCTCACGAAGCTTGGGGCAGGATATCTGGGAAGACTGGAAAACTATCACTGAACATATCTGTAGCACCCGTGTGTGGAATGGAATAAAAGGCTCGATCTCCGACCTCTCGTCAACGTTTCTACCCTCTCTTCATTCACCACGCTTTCTCTCAGTTACCCTCAGTTACCTGCACCCACCATTGAATATGCGCTTTCATTCTGTCTTATCTTGGTTTGGCGTATCGCTGTACGGCTTCCGGGGCAGCATGGCTTCTTCTGCTCGGGAAGTGAGACGTACCGAGATCACCGGGTCTGGAATTACTCCAAACCTGGTCGCCAGGGTTGACAATACCGACGAAACTGGGTCTGACTACATGGAAGAGCCTTACGGTTCCAAGACCACCGACATTACTAGTCAATACTATCTGCCTGAGCGTGGTTACTATGCCTCGCTTTTCCCCGATGGCGAAACCAAAGTGTATTCCGATCACTACGACGAGCTTGGCGCAGAAACAATGCTGAGTATATACTTTGATGAAGAACGCGAAGTCACAAGCTTTCGCAATGACAACTTGCGCCACGAAAAGGACCACGAATATAAGCTGCCACTTCACAAAATCTTCAAGGCACTTTCCTACAGCCATTCCATAGACTACTTGGAAATGGATTGGATTGTCATGGACATCTTCGACTCACGCACCCTAAAGCTCGTCGAAGAATATCGTGAAAGCAACAATCTTGGGATCGAGGCAGACATTAGGCTCACTGACCAGGATAGATACTGGAAAAGCTTTTCGAATACCTATTACTACCAACAGGCTTCTCACATGATACCTGCAAGAATCGACAAGATGATTATTAGACGACAGGAACGCTGGACCAAAGACACCAACTCCCCGGCTACAGTTGCTCATCTAATCATGTTTTCGTTCAAGTCGTTCGAGTCAAAAGGACGAGACCCCCCTGCAACTGATCCCTCCGAAATTCGTGCCCTGGAAATTGTGGGAGCTGCTATAAAGGCCGTGGATGAGAGTTAAGCTGCTAGCTTGAAATGGGAGCCAAGCATTGGACTGGAGGCAGACGCTGATGCACTAGACGACTTGGCGGAAGTTGCACCGGGGAAATTTGGTACAGAGCCCGCTTCAGAGGCTTCTTAGAACCTTGCTTTAGACCTTTCTGTTAAGAATAAATTTTGTATCAGAGTTTAATTCATTCCATCTCATTAGTTGTGCATGATTCCAGGCTCAATAACTGGCTATGACGAGGCTTCATACGTCGCGATCAATCAGTGCTCGTGTATCGATTTGCTGTTACTTTCAGCCCGCAAACTAGCAGAAGTAAGAAGCGCTGCCGTGAGGGATGAACACGTGCTTTGCACATCTCCAGTACGTCCATTACGGAACAGCGTCAAGATCAAGCGCATTCGTGGTACATTCAACGAAGGGCTTCATTCCTCCTGGGCAGCCTACGTTGTACTTGAAACTCTAAGCTTGGTACGGCATAAGCCGATAATATATATAGTTATCGACCGAGTAATCAGACGAGTAGACGGGAATATCAACTTAATAATATGGCTACTATAGATATGTGGAATGACACATCAAAGTCAGAGGATATGCTTCCGCTTTTCGTGTCAATGCTCCTACAGATCCCTTAGTTCGACGTGCTAGCTGAACTCCGACCAAGAGGCCCGAAGCATTCGGGTTCGGCTTTTTACCTCGTATATCCCTCGTATTCGGTCGGCTTCTCTACACCTTTCTCGCTGGTGTGTTTTGGAAGCAAAGTTCCCTAGCACACAATGCGAGAATTAGTTGGCCGTGATCTGGGTTTTACCATATCAGATTCTACGGTCATCTGCGCAATGCTCAATGTGCGTTGTCCGAATAATCCAGGCCTTCTTTCTCAATCATCCTGAGTATCTCGGGAAATCTTAATGCTTGACTCGCTGGCATCGGTCTAGGATTCTTTATATCACAGTATATCTTGGGCCTCGTGCGTGCCCGTTGTAGTGAGTGCTTGCTGGCACAATTTCCAATGAGTCGGAGTGCTACTAGCCATTTACAGAAACGGCTCATGAGACTTGTCCTGCTTGTCGCTGGCCTAGCCTAGCTGGCATCAGGGACACAGACCAATAATGTTGAAGAACAAATCTACAAAGTTGCCTGTTTCTACAGGCGTGTGGCTGTGGATTTGTGATGTGTGATTGTCTGTAGACAAAAGGAGAAAGCAGACACCGATACTACTACCCATGTTAACACCAACGCTACCTGTCAAGGCAGAGCGAAGATGCCCAGACAAAGCCAACAGTCGCCGCCTCGTCCAGCAAGCTGCTTGGAATATCTTGGCTGGTCTTTGTTGTCTCCGCTTGCTAGGAAGCCCAGAGCTGGTGGCCATTCGAGGTTCTTCTCATGGCAAAGATAGAGAGAGATAGAAAGAGAGAGCAGGAGAAAGGCGAGCCACCTTGCCGTAAGAATTCTTCGCCAAGACAATTAGTTCGTTGAGGGAGAGGGAACAGGCTTGGGGTGTAATAGCCGAAGCACTCTCACACGCCAAAGTAGAGTAACAATAACGGCAATCCCGGCTATGAGATGTTAGTGTTTGTTATCATTACTATCATTGGTTTGATGGGCTTTGATGCTGGGAAGCCTGTCTGGCGCTGTCACTTCTCTACTCTACATGATGAAATCAAGGACCAGCTTCTACGAAACACGTCAAGTCATGTGACATGCATCTTAGGGTTTGAGCTTCAAGATCAGCCGTACTATAGCCGACCAACTTGAGCAACTACTATCATGACGTAGCGTTTCTAGTAATACAACAGGCTGCGTACTTGCCCTCGAAATTGAACTCTGTTTGTGTGACGTGAGAAGTCTTTTCCTTTAGTATAAATTTATCGAATCTTTGCCATGACTTGGACAGCTGGAACTGCCTAAGCTTTTCTTATTATTCATATGCTCACATCTCACACTCACCATGCCAATATGTCTACAACACTGCCATTCGAGGGTGTCTCAGCGGCTGTGTTGCTGGATGCTGAAATACATAGGCGGGGGACGTCGACCCATGCCGATGGCACTCCTGGCTCCTCCCATAGCCACAATCTTGCCAAGTTCAGACTAGGCTGCCCTGATATAGATGATCATGTGCTATTAGGTGGCATCGAGCCCGGAAGCGTGCTAGGCATTAGTGCCGAGGAGGCCTCGATGGGCCTACAGCTGGCGATGCAGGTGCTGGCGCAGCGGCTGGTCGCGACACCACGGCAGACAGCTTTGGTGGCTTCGACATTGCCGGTAGCTACAGTAGCAAGGACATTACGAGACGTATTGGTCGGTATGCAAGGCCGCAAGGCTGAATGGCGTGCAGTACTGGCACGTGTCTCGATTTCACGCGTCTTTGATTTCCAAGGGCTATGGGAAGTGATTGGCGATGTGGACGCCGCAGAGCACGCACAGCCCGAGAACGGATCAGACAAGGACATAGATCCGGGACATGAGCCTTCGGATAAGGAGTCTGATAGTATGGTGAAGTCTCAGAAAGGTGGTGTGCCTGAAATGGACCCATTGCCACACACCCAGCAGGGCTCCCCAATAGCCGTGCAAAGTCCGTACGCCGACGCCGAACCAGCCAAAACAGAAGCACCAACTCTAGCTGTGGGTGGCATTGATCGTGGTCTCAACGCTACCCAAGAACCTGGGCTGGCAGCTCTGGGGCACCACAAGGCAACATATCGGCCTTCCTCAATGGAAATCCCCAATAGTGATGAGGATGAGGATGAGGATGATGACCGTGATATGGCCTTTCCGTTCAATGGCGATTCAGCCTTAGCAGAGCAAAAAGACTCAGATACCAAAGCTAATACTGAGACCTCAGGTTGTCAACTGCTAGAATCGACACCCTCAACACAGCCTCC
Organism: Ceratocystis albifundus; assembly: GCA_002742255.2. Lineage (NCBI taxonomy): Eukaryota > Fungi > Ascomycota > Sordariomycetes > Microascales > Ceratocystidaceae > Ceratocystis > Ceratocystis albifundus. Next base: position 507,565 of record MAOA02000030.1, on the reverse strand, counting down.
CCCACAGAAACTACACACCAAAGATTTGTCTCAAGCCTCGAAAATATCCTACCATACCCTGTCTTCATCGTCATCGCTATCTTCACTTTCGTCTTTATCTAGTCTCTCCGACCTGGAAGAAGTCTATGAAAGTGGGACTGGCCAACAGATTGGTAATGACATCACTAGTAATGAGCAAACAATAAACTCTCCTGGACGGCTCTTGGAACATGGAGCCTTAGATCAAGACCAATTTCCGGCTGCTTCGTCTTCCCCTGCAAGGTCATTGCCAACTGTGCCACCGTCTGTAACAGCCTCAGCTACATCATCTACTGATTTAGTATTCGATTCGGGGCTCCAGACTACGTCGCCGCCACATTCTTTTGTTAAAGCTGAACCGACACAAGAGGCCCCAATTGTAGCAATACAGGATCAAATTCAAATGCCTCGCAACCCATCTACATCTTCGCCGCCATTGCCTTGTCCTGTGGGCGATCCAACCCAAGAGGCAAACAGGGCCGAGAAGATCCAGGCTCGCACTCCACCAGCCCAAATACCAATACCAGAACAGGCACCAGCACCAACATCAACAACACCTAGAAATGTCCCGTCAATTATTGTAGTGACGCACTTCTCGATGCTGCTCACCTCTCTCTTCGCCGATACCCCAAGCCGAGTAGTAGCACATGAAAATCTGCGCTTCCTTTCAAGCAAGCTGCGTTCTCTTTCTCGCTCACTGTCCTCGATGCCCCTAATAATCCTTACAAATAGCACCATCCCCTCCTCTGTGCAGCCTACCACTGCATTTGGCACCATATCCGCCTATCCCGCAATGCAATATAGCATAGTAGAGCCGACACTCCGGTCCTTGTTTACGCCAGACCCAAGGTATGCAACAGAGAAACACAATAAGCCGGCCTTTGGCATGATATTTTCTCAGATTCTAGACCTGCATCTCCTGTGCTCAACAATACCAACGGACGCTACCGACGCCCGAAAGATGGCTCTGGGACAGCCTGGAAAAACCGCATGGGTAGTTGAGGTCTTGACGGATGAACTTGGCGTGTGGGAAGGCAAGCGAGGAAGGAAAAGATCCCGCGAACAGAGATGGGGGGCTGTTGTGGAGAAGAGAGGTATGTTCCGAGATTTACGCATATAACTATTTTTCTTTACAGTAGAGGCAAGCCAGGAAACACAATCCAAAAGCTGTGGTGATTCAGATTCAGGACAAATTAGTTTGTTATATATATTGTGGTAGTACATACAAGCTGCCCAAGACATAATTACAGGCATTTGTGCGACAAGCGCCTACCCCCCCGCCTCCTTTTCAAGCCTTACAACTCAATGTCATCTAGAATATGATGGATGTGCTCCTTGAAGTTCTCGAGTTTCTCCTCTACAGCTCTTCCCGACTCCTCCTCCATAACGTCTTCAAAGTGCGGCACAGAACCGTCCATCCAGTGGTTGTGGCCGCCAACCTTTCTCGAGTCACGCTCAACAAACTCTTTCAAGTACTTTTTGAGCTCATCCAACTCCAAGTCCTTCAGTAGCTTGTCATCCATGTGCTTGTGGTTCTTGCCGTTCTTGTGGCATGGCAACAGCACCTCGTCAATGGAGTGTAGGACGCCATCACGAGCAATGCCGTCCATGGTCTGCACGTCGACCTTATCATTCAGGCGGATTTTGACGTGGCCAAGCAGACGCGACACCTCGACGTCCAACTGACTCTTTTCCAAGACAGTAGGGAAGCTGATCTTGCAGCTCGAGCCGATCTGTGCATTGGCCTCGCCGGGAATTGGGCCCTCCTTGCACTCGGGAGTCTCGCCGGCAGTGCTCACATACCACAGGAACTCGTCGCTAGCAACACGCTTGCCAATTCTTAGTACGCGGTGGGCCGGCGTCTCGTGGTGGCGGTCCTCCTCTTTTCCAAAGTACAGGGTATCCGAGTAAAGTGTGCGGTCGAATACAACGTGGTATTCGAGCACAGCACGCAGATACTCTAGGCCCTCGTCACTAAAGAGCCAGTTGCGCACATCGTCCTTGACGCCTTCCCATGCCTTGTTAGAAGGCACAAAAGCCGTGCCACCCTCAACCGACTGACGATGTAGCCACTTGTCCAGACGAGTCTTGTCCAAGCCGAGCTTGGTAGTGCTGAAATCACCAGGGAAATGCTGCAACAGCTTGCCCTGACGGGGCGGGTCGATCAGCACGCTGTCGAGCTGGTGAACAGCGCCGTTGGCAGCATCGGTGTTAGAGCCCAGAATTTTGGCATAGAAGTTGATGTTAGTGCTGGTCAAACCGGCATCGATTCGGATGCGCTGGAGATGGTCGCCAATATCCTCCTCGTGCAGCAGCGATGGAATGGTATGCAGAGCGAGCATGCCAGCGCCAGCATAGTCGCCATGGGCAATATGGTATTTGAGGAACTCGGCGCTGTCAGTCGAAAACATGCGGTTCTTGACGTGGTCGGGTAGTTTCTCAAAAGCCTCGTCATTGGGCACAAACACGGTGTATTTATTCGACATATCCTGCAGACGTGCACGAACGTCGGGGTTCTTGTCAACGTGCTGCTGGAACTTGATGCTGTCGCCCAGGCCGCGAATGACGTCATATACAGACTTGTCAGCCATCATGACAGGCTGCACAGGCAGAGTTGAGGCGAAGGCCCCAAGGGCAAACAGCGAGGTGGGAATAGTGAAATATCTCATTGCGAAAGTTTTGAGTGGCAAAAATATCAGGACATACAATAGTGTCAGTGAATGAAGCAATGGAGATGAGGGGAAGGGAGCAGTCAGGAGATTAACTAGATGAGCGAGAGTCCATGGTCTTTTATACAGCACACACATAGGCTGTGTATTACACGTTTCCGGCGGGGAAGGGAGCTGCTAGCTCGTATCTCCAACTTTCCGTCAGCAGATCTGATGTGTATTGCCACTACATAGCTTGCTTAATGACGTGTGTGCCGCAAGCATTGGCTACAGGATGGCCGCACTTAGTAAGTGCGAGGGGTGAGGGAGGAGGGAAGATAGGCAGAGGCAAAAAAGGCCTTTGTATTTGGTATGAGCACAGCGCACAACAGTGCAAGTTCTAGGCTTGTCTATTCCGCTCTGATTAGTAACATTGAAAACGAGAGGGAGGAGGGCATCTCAGAGACATGCCGTTAGTTGATTCCACTGGGCAAATGCGACTCCTCTTCCCAAGTGTCTTGACAGTTCGTGTGCGGAGATGTATTAAGGCCATTCCAACTGGGTTAGTATATATCACGTGACCCTGAAATATGTACTTTTGCTGTGGCATAGGTACGATTCGGGTTGCTATGAACTATCGCGTGGCGGCAGCAACGCAACGGACATGAGTGGTACAGAGGCTGACCACTATGTCTTAGTCATCCGAACTCACCAACCCTAGTACACGTGACATGGATCTGCTGTATACTGTACAATGGCACTGCCTGCTTGTTAAAAACCCCCAATAAATAATCGAATTTAGACAAAAAAATACTCAGCAATAGAGACTGAAATCTAGAATTCTTCACACCGTCGTGTGCCGTGTATTTACCCGACATTATTCCGGGTAGAGCTGGAATCTGAAGCGCAACAACATTCTTTACGCGCTATTTGTATTTGATACATTACATATCTCATAGTCAAAAGTGTCTCATCTGACGTAGACCCGAGGGATAACTGAGACTGTATTGGTAGTTTTGCCCCCCCCACCACCATCAGCTTCGCTATTGTATCACGTGACACGCAGCTTTAGCTGAATCAATCACCATACAGCATCGACGGACTGCCTACTGTGCTAGGCCGAGATGGATAGGTCTACTATGATGAGGGTGATTTCAGGGTACGAGCTTCCATGTAGCTTGTGCCATTAGGATGCTTACGAAGAAGACCATTTCTCCGTCATCTATCAACAGCTGTGAGAAACAGTCTTACAGTGTAGTGTCTCTACGGAGGGCAGAAACCTCACATAATTCTTCAAAATCCCTTCTTGCTTGCGATGATTGATGACTGCGACATTATTGTAGTTTGATTGAATTCTGCAAACAATATCAAACAAACCAAGTGAATACTTTAACGAGGCACGGTTCTTTTTCTTTTTCTTTTCTGCTTCACACACACAAATGATAACTCGTCAAATCGTAAACGCAAATATCTTACCTTCTATTTGCTGTATTCGACCTCCCCTCCTCTCACCTCGGGTGTTGATCCCTGCACCGGCGTTACCGCGCAGTCGACAGAGACAGGAGGATGTCTTGAGGAGCAAAGAAAGCGACGAAGAAAAAGGTTCTCAGGTTAAGCAAAAATGCGGGGAGAAGAGGGGACAGAACGACGAACAACCCGGCCAGGTTTCTACCAGAGCAGCGAATCGGTGATATATGGTCGAAGCGCGATTATGAAGGCGGGAAAAGCAGCGAAGAAGCAGCGAAGGGGAGCGCTAAGGAATAGAAAAGAAGAAAAGAAGAAAACCCCCGAAAGAGCGTGTAAAGCCAAGGAAGACGAAAACGCCCCAGAGGCCAGACGCCGGGTCACTCAGTTGTCCCCTGCGTTATAAGAGCGGCTGAGGAGAAAGTGAAAATGAAGAGAAGTTAAGGGCGAGACGAGGCACGAGAAGAGAGGGGGCGTTGGACACGGGCATGGCCTCAAGCCTAAACTTAGGCCTTGGAGTGCTGTGATACCAAAACGGCTTGTTCAGAAGTGACGTGACAGCAAATGGACACAAAGCGGTGAAAGATAAAGTGCCTGACTAAGCAGCCAGTACGCGATATTTGTGTAGTCAGATGATGAGGTATTTTGACAGCACGTACAAGGGACAAACAAGACAGGAGGATATTGAAAACAGGCAGCACTCAAAGTAGTAGTAGTAGTCTGCCTGCTTGCCTTGCTAAAGAGAAAGGTTGGAAAACCTGAAAACCAGGGAAAAGACTAGGGCAACACACAAGACAAAGTGAGTGAGTAACAGGAACAGGAAGGGAAAGGCGGGAGAACCAGAAATGGATGAAGGTCTGGGAAGCTAGGAGGATGAGCAAAGAGGAGAGAGAACAAGGGCGTGGAAAGGAAGATGATAAGAAAGAAAATGTACATGATTATAAAGACGGGAAAAAGAAAAAGAAAAAAAAAAAAAGAAGATAGAAGGGGGCAAGAAGATCGCCAGTGATCGACGAAACAAGGGGGGAGAACAGGCAGAGAGGAGCATGAGAGGCAACAAGATTGGCCCAAATGGGCGAGAACAAGAGAGAAAGAAAAAAAAAGAATGAGAAGAATGAGAAAAGAGAGGGAAAAAAAAAAAAAAAAAAAGACATAGTGATGGTGATGGTGGGTGGGTGCATACTAGCCTAGCTAGCACCAGGACCAGGATCACTTGGATGGATTCTACTACGTTCAAGGATAGTCAGCACGGATAGGAGAAGACGGAGAGGACAAGAAGAATAAGGGAAGGAGGGGAGAGAGAGAGAGAGAGAGAGAGAGAGAAAGCAAGCAAGAAGAAAAAAGCTCGCTTGATGTTCGCCGTCCAGCCTTGCCATGGCCTGCCACAGGCTGCCATGGTCTGCCAGCCCCTCAGGACATCCCCTTCCCATTGTCCGCATATCAAAGCGGGGGGAAAAGCAACAACGACAGGGACGAGGGCAGGACAGACAAGAAAGAAAAGGAAGAAGGATAGAAAAAAAAAGCAAGAGGTGGGCAGGTAAACAGGTAGGGGTCACGACAAGGAAAGCCGGCTAGCACACAACACACAGATATCCAGGAACAAAGAAGCCAAAGCAAATGGCTGGCCTAGCCAGTCAGTGCCAAACCTAGGGCTTGGGATGAATAAGGGCGCAGATACAGGAAGGGCAGAGAAGGAGACGGAGAGGAAGAGACGGTCCCGGAAATTAGGTTCTTCCAGGAACAGGTCGGGACAGAGTTTAGTTCAGGAACAGGAGCAAGGGGAGGGAAGGGAAGGGGAAGGAGGCTCTGGGATATCTGTCAAGTCAAGCTGGCTGGCTGGGCATTGAAAGGACTGAGCCCAATCAGGCCGGACTGTTGGCCCCTCCCCCCGTCGAGCTACGAAGAAAGCAAGGGCTGGGAAAGAAAGGAGAGGGGGCAAGCAGCCCTCCGCTTTCCCCCACTCCCTCACTCACTCACACACACACACACACACACACTCTCTCTCTCTCTCTCTCCTGTTGGTTGAGCATTCTCCTGCATGCTGCATGCATGGTTTGCCGTGCTGTGCTATACGGCATGGGTGGAGTGTTGTGATCAAGGTAACAGTCAAGCAAAGACCAGCTTGTAATAGCATGGTGACCTGAATACAGGCCTGTTCAAGTCAATAGCAAGCAGCATAGTAACAAACACAAGCGCGACAAGGCATGGAGTAAGGAAGAGAGAGCACAGCTGCTGCTGTAGGTGTAAGCTTGCACGCTGGGCTGCAGGCTGCATGCTGCAGTGTACCGCTGACTGCAGCGGCCCAGCAAACAAAGGACGCAAGGAAGCAAATGTCCAAGCTTTTCTCCCTTTCTGCTGCAGGTTTGCTGCAGGTTTGCTGCAGGCTTTGTGCATTGCTGCATCGACCTGCAGTATTGCCGGCGGGGCTGATGCAGGCTAAAGGCTTCGACAAAGCAAGCTCACGGCAAGGTCACTGGGTGGTGGGTATTTCCTTTTTTTTTTGTTATTGGCGAAAGCGGGTGTTGGCCCGTCCCGGGGCGAGTCAGATCGCAGTATAGGTAGACTCAGATTGTGGGAAGGGGAGAGAGGGAGGGAGGGCAGTGCATATACGGACTGTGTTGTTTGCCTGGATCGTCTCGTCATTGTATGCATGTAGACAGATATGCAGATAAGCATAGAGACGGGTCCGCTCAGGAGTAGAGTCCCGAGAAGTACACAGCCAAAGGAACAAACAAGGGTATTGTGGGGAGAGGGAGGAAAATTTTGTCTGGTGTTTGTTGTCTGTATCGATATCGACCGACGCAGTGTAGACCTGAGGGCTAGATATCTATGTGGACTTGGTGTAGGGAGGCCCCGACCCCGACCTCAACCCAGACCCAGACCCAGACCCAGATACTCGGTCCTTTCCAGGCGGGTAAAAAGAGACGAAAAATAGAGATGGAACTATAAGTATAGGGAAAAGAGAAGATTGGGGAGGGGGGGAGGAGGAGAAAGCCTGAGCTTCAGGTAGAGCAAAGAAAAAAAAAAAAAAAAAAAAAAAAAAAGAAAAGCGGGAAGAAACAAAGCCGGAGTTGGTGTGAAGAGAGAAAAATAAAAATAAAATATAAAAAATAAAAAATAAAAAATAAAAAATAAAAAAAAAGATAAAGATAAAGAGCCGGCGATAAAACACAATAAATTGCATTAGAATAAAAATAGAGATATAGATAAAGACGACGATAAAATGCCATAAAGGGAATTTATTTTGTGGATACCAAAAACTGGGACCTGCATGTGCAGCACGCAGGGCAATCAGTCAGTCAGTCCAAGTTCTACAGGCCAAGTGCCCTCCCTCCTCCCTCCTCCCAGTCGAGAAACATCTCGGCAGAGCAGCCACGACGGAGACAGACAAACAGGAGAGAAGCCTAGACTCGGCGCTACAGTCGTGAGTGTGTGTGTCGAGGAAAGCAAGGAAAGAAAAGAAAAGGAAGCAAACACAGACAGACAGACAGACAGACAGACAGACACATACAAGCAACACACAGCACAGCACAGCACAGCACAGTCCTCCTCTCGGCAGCCAACAACACTAGACTAGCAAAAGCAAAAGCAAAAGCAAAAGCAAAAGCGGCAGGCTGGTTGGTGGCCATCAAGATCAAAGCACCGCCCAGCCCGGGCCCGGGGGCTTGGAGACAAGGCTAGCTAGCAATGATCGGTACCTGATCTACACAGATACCCTCAGAGGCAAATACAGACATAGACGTGGAAACAAGGCAATCTCAACATTTGCTGAACATGGTTTTTCATTATGGAACTAATCTCAGCGCCCATCATCCATGGGCCAGCCCCCAAAACTCCAGCACCGATAGAGACAACAAATGAAATGGTAAGTGATTGACACAGGCAGGAATGAAGCTGAATATTTTGTAGTTTTTGTTTATATTTCTTTTCAGTACAAGCAAACAATAAAGACTTTCAAATCATCAAAGAACCTCAAGAAGAAATAGTAAAAGACCGTAAGAAGAGAAAAGACTGGAACGTGAAGATAAGGGTAGACGAGGGCACCGGGAATTCGTGATATCCGGAGCACCATCGCAACAAGAGCCAGCGGGCTGTGGAACAAAGACATAAAGAGCGTAGACGAGTTGAGAAAAAGAATCATGATGTTGAAAGAAAGCGAGAGGACGTCATGGCAGACAAGGAGCATATCCGATGCCCAAAAAGGTAAAAGGCTTCAAAAGAAGCGCGGAAAAGACTGTAAGAATGGAAGAAGAAAAGAAAAGAAAAGAAAAGAAAAGAAAAAAATCAAGACAAGAATCCCGTGCTGTCGTAGTATACATGTGCGCCATTTAACCGTGTACCGTATCCGCGAAAGAAAAAGAAACAAAAAGTGAATAGCAAAGACCCCCGTGAACGCCGTGATGAAACCCAAGCAATAATACCAATACCAAAAGCGCGCCGCCTATTTACTGCGCGTAAACATCCGGCTGAACATGTTCTTTTCCTTCGCGGCTGGCTCACGCCACTTCTCCTGTGACGACCGCTTCTGGAGACCCTTCATCAATCTTTGCAGACCGGTTTGAGGCCGCGAGTCCGCTGAGTCACCTTCATCGTCAGAGTCAGAGTCATCAAAGGCCGACTTGTTTTGGCCGAGACCTGAGAGGCCAGATGTTGCCGGGCGTGCACCTGCCGCCATTGGTCGCGAGCGCTCCATGCACAGCTGGTGGAGCAGCTGCATGTCGTCACTGTCAACAGTCTGCATGGCCCTAGGCGAGATGGTGCCAGTGCTGTTGCTGGATGCGTGGCCAGAGGCAGCAATGGAGTTGGCATTCGAGTGTGAGCGCGAGTGGTTACGCGAGTGAGTGCCAGTGGGGAAGGGCGAATAGAGCACCTTCTCGTCTGGGCGAGGCGGCCGGCGAGGGCCCTGGCCTTGGCCTTGGCGCATAGCAAACGACGAACTGTGGTGGTGCGATGAAGTGGTTCCGGGGCGAGCAGTGGGGGTCATGGGCCGCGCCAAAGATGTAGAGCGAGGGGGAACCGAGGCATCGCTACGGTTGAGCACTCCGTGGCTCTTGGCTGTACGCAGAGCCCGCGGCGATCGGGGAGCACGCAGGGGAAGCTGAGGCAAGGGGGAAGTGGGAGGGGGCAGCTGGGGAGGCAGATACGAGATGCTCGAAGCATCGAAAAACTTTGGCATTGGGAGTGGCACGGGTTCGGCCGTTGAAGGAGGTACGAGATGCTCTGGCCGTGAGAACGAGTCACTAGCCTTGTGCGAAATGAAAGCCTCGTGGCCAACTGGCCGGGGCTGGTCCTTGCGGGCGGAGATAGCAGCAGAGGGAGACAGAAGAGGGCTTCCAGCATAGTTGGTAGCAAAGAACAATTCAGGGCTGCGAGTCGATGTGGCTGGCATGGCATAGGCACCGTTGAAGGTGGTGTGGTCGTTCTGCCATGAGTCCCATAGCTCGTCACCTGAAGCCTGGTACTGGTAGTCATCATCGGCGGAGACATCGCTAGCCTGGTCATCCATAAGACCTGGAGCTGAGGCTTCAGAGTTCATGCTGCCGCGGTCTTTGCGGACCTCGGCATATCTGGCGGGCTTGCTGTTGTGAGCAAAAGGATGTTGGTGAGAAGCAGAAGAGATCTGGAGATCTGTCGGCCGACGCGGTCTGCGGTCAGCCATAGAATCACTAGGGGCAACAAGGGCCATGGTGTGTAGATGTGGGTGTGGGTGTGTGTGGTGAAGGTGTGATGTGTTGTATGCAGTTGGAGAGAACAGATTCTAGATATCTGGCTGGTTGGTACTGTAGCAAGCTTCGCCAAAGCAGATAGATGATGGTCTAGCTATGGGAGCGTCGTAGCAGGTACGCGTAGTCTAAAGGGCAGCAGTGAAGCCAGAGCGTGAGCGTATATGTAATTGTATAGTAGAAGAGTGTGTATGTATTGGTTGTCTTGAAAAGAAGGTCGAATTTCTTTTCTCAGCAGCAGCAAGTGGAGGCGGAAACAGCTGAATATGAAGAAAAGAGAGGGAGTAGGAACCGGGGTGAATGAGATGGCTGGAAGTAAACAAGACACCGCAGGAAACAAAATAAAAGAATCACAAATAATCAAGGAAAGAAGGATAAAGAAGAGAAGAATAAGGACATGAGCTGGTGACGATGTGTGGAATGAACAACAACATAGCATGAAGCACAAGAGTAGAAGTGGCAGGAACCTCCTGGGATGGCAGGCACTTGATATAAGAAGGGCCCCATGAAGGGAAGGCACAAGCACACAAGGCAAGAAGACCCAGCGAGAAGGAAAGGACAGGGGAGGAAGGGAGAAAGAGGTAAAAAAGGCAACTGAAAAAAAAATTGAAAAAAAAAAAAGGCAACTGTAAAATGCAGGGATTGATTTATCGAATCAATAAAATGATAATAAATTCATGAGGTCTCCTAAGGTCTCCTAGCAGTGTGGAGCCAGCTAACGACCCTCTGTTTACTGTTGACTGAAAGACAAAAAAGAGGCAGGTATGAACTCTCGAATCGATAAATTCAATAAAGTGCTCAGAGTGCTAATAAAGGGCTAAATCTGGAATTCCATCTTGACGTCCCTTTTTATTGTCTTTTTATCTATTTTCTCAGTTTTCTTTTTTTCTTTTTTTTTTTTTTCTTTTCTTTTCTTTTCTTTTTTTTTTCGGTTTGTTTCCTGCGTCTGCTTCTCGTTTTTAACCTGACAAACAGACAAGACAGACTTGGCCTCGAATAAAAAGTACCTCCAAGCAAAAGAAGGGATTATGGTAATTGCCAGTAAACAGATTGTACCGCCTTCCTATCAAGAGAAGAGCACGCACTAACCCTAGACTTACTGTCCGTACTAACCCTTAACGACGACATCCATCATTCGTCTCACCTTCTATGAAAGGCAAGACACACACACACACACACACTTGCAACAACAGCAGACAACAGACGGCATAGGAAACACATGGACGATGAAACGAGGCACAAGACAAAAAGTCAGTTTACATGCTCTGCATACCTTATGACTACATGGCTACAAACGCTCTCGGTCCAAAGGTCAGTCACATCATGTATCAAGAGCAACAGCATCATGCCCAGAATCTTCTTGCTTTTGCTTTAACTTGGCCACTGCGGGCTTTTTGTTTATTTCTTTGCTCTTCCTTGGGGAGACAAGGAGAGGAGAGGGTTTGGCTCACATGTTCATGCGACTTGGGTGGTTCGTCATGCGTCTTTCACTAGCCCGGGAGGCAGCAGCAGCAACTGACTTACAGAGGGGGAAAGTAAACAACAACAACAACAACAACGACAACAGCTAGGGCAGACGAGGCGAGACAGAATGCCACAGCGCAGGCATTAGTTCCGGTTCCTTTTATGTATTTTTCTTTTTTCTTTTTTTTTTTCCTTTTAACGCGCGCTCTATTCTCATTCCTTGGTCGCGTTTGCTGTGCTGTGCTGTGGTGTGTGTTCTTGGGCAAAGATTGCCTCCTATCCCTGATCCCCAGGCCCAGGTTTGCATATACATTGTATGGCTGGCTCCTTACGGCATGGTACGTATGTAAGCAAAGATAAAAAAGGAAACGAAAGAGAGAGAGAGACAGAGAGAGAGAGAGAGCAAACAGTCTGGTTCGGTTTGTCTGAGAGAAATCAGAGCAATTATCCCATGTCATTGCTCGGATATCTATCGAGTCGTGCCCTTGTAGGGCGGGCTGCGCTAGACATGCGGAGAAGTAGAATTGAAGCAGGCTGGACTTGGACTCGCTTGTTGGCCTGTGCGTCTTTCATCTTCAACCTGTTCTGCTGCGGCGATCTGTATTTGTCGGGATCTGGGACAACTGCTGATCTGGGGAGGCCGAGGATGGGCGATGCGGAGGGGGGGGGAGGGACCAAAAGACAAAGGACAAGCCCGTATCGTATATGCGCGAGAGCCTTTCGTTTGTGGTGGCTGTTGCAATGGTTGTGTTGTGTTGTGTTGTGTTGTGTTGTGATTGATTGTTGTTAGTACCAACGCTAGGCGACTCCCAAACGCCGAGCCCACACCCCTTCCCCTCGATTGTTTGATTTTGCGTTTACTTTTTGCCTTTGCTTTTCCTTTTTCTTCTTCCAAGAGACATCATGTGGCCAGCCGTAGAACAGGCGGTCACCAACATCCAGCCCTTTGTTTTCTTTTCTTTTCTTTTTCTTTCTTTCCCTTATTTCTGGCCGACCATTGGCTTGGTAACGGCGAGGATACAGGCTAGCTAGCTAGTGTAAACATTGTAGATGCCATGAGCCAACATCGCCATCAACAAAGAAGTATTCGACATGCATGACGGGGTTCTCTAGACATGCCTCTTGTGTTTCTTTCTTTCTTTCTGGTTTGTTCTTCTTTTCACTTTATTTCTCTTTAACTAACCTCCGTCCTTTCATGTGCAGCGTGCTACACTCATAGTGCTGCAATAAGATTGCCTAAAGGAGCTTGAATGAAGGAAGAAGGAAAAAAAAAAAGGCTTGCCAGAGATCGTCGTCAAGCATTGTGTCAGACAAGGAGAAATCGGACTGGAATAGGGTGCTGGAGAGATGGAGAGCCGTTCTCCTGAGCTAGGTAGATTGAGTGAAATCAGGCCTACGATTTAGTTGGTTACAGAAGGTTGGAGAACAAGAAACCAGGGCCAAGGGTAGGCTTCCATCCGGGGCCAGTGGACCGTGAACAGCAAGGAAGAGAGCTCGAATGCCCCCCCCCCTCTCTCTCCGGCCCCCTTGGGGCTGGGCCGTCTTTTTTATTCTTTTTTTTATTATTATTTATTTATACTTGCTCAGGATCAAAAACTTGACGAGATGTCTGTGCTATTTAGCCCTCTATTTCTCTAGCCGCACGGAGCGCAGACACTTATTAACCCTCTTTCTTCAAACCTGGCCTAGAGGAGAAGGCGAATTTCAGCGCCACGGCTGGAGACTAGATGACTGGAAGACCATAGGCCAAAGCCTGCTAGAGTGTAGATGAAACCGGGGTAGGAAGAAGAAGCCTAAAGCTAGAGGCTAGACACTTTTTTTTTTTTCTTTTTTTCTTTGAGGGTAAATGGCGAGTTCATATCATGTGCAGGAAGGAGAACGACGTAGGGTACAACAAAGAGAGGCAAAGGCGAAGCTCGCTGCCAAGCTCTTCCCCTCTCTTTGCATAACGGACCAGTATGGAGAGGTGCAAGACGCTGCTTGATAGCCAATAGCAGGGAGGGGAGGGGGACGAGAAGGAGGATGAGAAGATAAGAGAGAGAGAGAGAGAGAGGGGAAGGGGAAGGGGAAGGGGCTTGGCTTGGCTTTGCATGTGTGAATCGACTGCCAATATCACATCACATCTTCAGTTGTGGCTGGTATATTAACGGAGAGGCAAACATAGGAGGGCTTTTTTTTTTTTTTTTTTTTTTTTTTCTTAATTCGTTTTCCGGTTGATAGAAAGATAGCCAGGGGAAATCCAGGAGCACCGCCTTGGCTGTTGGTTGGACCTGTTTTGTTTGTTTGTTTGTTTGATCGTGTGTGTGTGTGTGTGCAAACGTCGAGGTTTGGTGATGCGGCCGCCATATTGTGATTTTTCAATATTTTTAATGTTTTTTTAATATTTTTTTTTTCAATATTTCCTATTCTATTCCAATGCTCGGTGCTCGTCTCTTCCTCCAACACACTGCGCTCACTATAACTAGTATCAGACCGGCTCCGACTCTCTTTCTTCCCTTCCTCTTCCTCTTCCTCGTGCCCTGCCGCTGTCTATTTTACACTTTCTACCTGGAATTTTCGCCTCTCGTCTCATCCAGCGAGATGCGCCCGCAGTCGCAACAGGAACGCCCGGAGCTGAGCCTAGCTTTCTACTTATCATGTAAAGGATGGCTTTTAGGGCTCTTTAGGCCTTCATAGTGCCCTGTAGTGGTTGTGTTGTCAAATGCCAGTAATTGGGGCGCTATTAGGCTGGATTTTGGGCCTAGCCGCCTGTGCTAGCCTCCTGATCGTCTAGGGGCTGTGTAGGCGTGCACTTAGGGGCGCCTCTCTTATTCTTGGCCCCTGAACTATGGCGCCGTGTGCTGCATTTCTGCTGTATTTTGACTGTCTTGTCCCCTGTTTTGCGCCCTACCCACTGTATTTATAGAGCCTTTATTCTTTTACTTTTTTATTTTTCTTTTTATTTTCCCTTCTCCTCTCGCCTGGTGCTACAATCACGGCATGGCATGACAAGTAGGCAACACATGTTAAAAGCCACACCAACAATGGTCACGTCACGATTGCACACACAGCTTACACAAGCCAGCTTTTCATTCCGTGGGGCTTAACGAGAAAGAGAGAAAAAGGAGAGAAATAATAATACAAAGAGAAAGAAAAAGAAAAAGCTCGTTCCAAGCAACGGAGTCACCGTCCTCACCGTTCGTCCTCACCAACTATTACCGTTGGCAATGAGGACGAGGACGAGGACCAGGACGAGGGGAAGGGAGAAGACGAGACAAGAGAAGAGGGAAGGGAATAACTGACAAACACAGGCCGCCAGCTGCACTATCCAGGCCCCGTCTGTCTCCTCCTTCTCCCCAGTCCTTCGGCTGCTTCTTAGGGCTTACCACCACCTATACAGCACCGGACAGAGGGGAGAGAGAGGCTTCTCGTTTCTCCAGATCCCATCCATAGAATACACGTGCCTTCTCGCAAGCTCCTATGTTGCTTGCATTGTGAAACAACTCCAAAAGGAAAGCTTCAGGAGACACAGCAGAGCGGGCGGCGGCCCTTGGTGTAAGTCACCAACTAGTGTATAGTACACATCGCATCATAGATACCCATGTGTGTGCTTATCCGCGTCTTGTAGCTTTGGTGCTATGTTTCTCCTCAACGGACAGGACCTTTGGGATTTATTGTGTAATACGGGCTACACCTGGCACACACACACACACACATACACACATACACACTCCTGTCTGTCCTTCCTCCGTAAGATCGTGCGATATTGTATTCTTGCTCTCCCCTCGCCCTCACATAACCACAGCTCTAGCCGTGAACCAGATGGCTCTTGTTTGTATACCTGACACACGCAGACCGGCTGGAGCACAGGAGCAGCGAAAAAGGATCAGAAGAAGAAGAAGAAGGACGATAGACTTTCCAATGGCACCGCGCACAACATAGCGGAAGCACCAGATAGTGGTAGAGGCAGCTTGCTCCTTTCTTCCTTTCCTATGCAGGGCAGAGAGGGAAGGGAAGGGAGTCTGCTGCAGCGGTGCCAACATGCACAATACACTCACTGCTGCCAACTGTAAAAATATGAAAAAAAAAAACCCCCCGTAATGCTACTATATGACGTTGTCCTCTATTTGTGCCAGTCCATCGTGTTGTCAGTGCCGACCTAGCAATAACTTGCTGCTACTGCACAGGCCAAGGCCAAGGCCAAGGCCAACAGCCAACACAGCCCACAAAAGACCCAACTGGCCGGGCAGAGCGAGCCAGATGGATTGTCTGTACTCTTGTACTCTTTTACCGTCTTATTTCTATCTCTTCAATCTGCTCTAGCGCCCGACGCGGAGAGCTATAAACGACGTTTCTGGTCCTGGGAGACCTCCTCCGGCAAGTCCCTCTGGATAGGGCCACCGTCATCCAACCGCCATCCATCCGCCATCCATCCGCCGTAGTTAACTGTCTTAGTACGTACACAACAATAGCAGCAGATCAAGCAAGCCGACTGTAGAACCCAGCCTGCACCTCAACTGCCGATCCAGAGTCAGCAAAGTCCCCTTTCTTAGCTCTGGCTGCTCTGCTATGTTCTTACATTCAGGTCTAAAAGTAAAAATAAGAGTCAAATTAGAGATTATATATTAAAATAAATGAAGGAATTCTTAGGAACAAGCACTTTTGGCCATTCGGAGTAGTACGCCAAAGCAGAAGGATGGTCGCCACGCCCTGAAGCCAAGGAAACCGCAAGTCCAAGACGCACCTTAGAGCTGGCTGCTGGGCCGGCCTTTCCTTAATGCTGCTTAGCAGAGGAGCAGCACATGCGGGCGGTGACATTCCGTTCAGGGTTATGGCATGTGTTAACCCTAGTTGGCTCTCGCTACAAAGCTCCAGGACTAGCCAGACTAGCAACGCCTATTGTGTCCATCAGTCTCTTGCCTATTTATCCTCCCGTCAAGCCAGTCGGACTTAGCCAGCGCCAGTTGTGGGATCTTTGGAATCGGCTTAGGCACTTTGAAATGTAGAGGATTCGACTTCTCTAAATCGTCACAGGCACGAGTGTCCCGAAAGCTGCTAGACCTAGACAGGCCGGAGATACAGCCCCCCCCCCCCCAAGAATGATGGGAGATACTAAGATAGTTGAAGAGGATCAAGATACGACTCGGGTCTCGGCTGGAGAGCTTGCGCTTGTGACTGGAGCAGAGAGAGAGAGAGAGAGAGAGCTAAGACGAGCTGGCAGGAGATAGAAAAAAAGAAGAGGGGGAGGGGGGGGAAGCAGGCGAGTTCTGACATATCCAGTTATTGGTTTTCGTGCACCTACTATTTGCTCGTTAGCCTAGCATTTCCTTTTTGTGCTCTTTCTTTTGACTCTGAGCGCGAGAGACATGCATGGCATCCATCCCTTGTTGGCCTCTGTTTTCTTTTTTTCCCCTCCTTTGGGGGGAGGCTCAAGGCGAAGAAGCGAAGGCAATGCAAGGCGGCGCTCAGGACTTTGAGAGGGAGAGATAGGGCCTGGCAAGGCGTTTTGGTGCTCTTATGTGTAACTGTTTACTTGCCTCCCCCCCCCCCCCTGAAGGTGAGGCGAGGCGACGAGTCAAACTTGGAGACCTAGCTGCCGGATGGACAGACGCCTTCCCCTTTACCCGTTTGAGCTTGCATGCAGCAGGCCATCAGCATCAAGACCATCCACCAATCCGTTATCGTGGTGGCTCAAGTCAAGCCCTCCAAAAAGAAAAGGCTCCTCCAGGTTCTGCGTACCTAGTTGGCGAGCAGCCATGCCTTGAACTGAACTGACCGGACCTGCTGCCTGTTCCTGGGCACAGCTACTATGTGTCTCGCCCCTCTATACAGGCGAGAAAAAGGTCCTTGTCCCATGTACTCACTCCGCGCTCCTTGCTTGCCTGTCCGGTTGATGCAAGGGACGAAATCGACACCCGCGGATGAATGTCACCCATGCAGTCACCCGTGAAAAAAAATTCATACAGAGAACAAAAGCACGAAGGGACAAAAAAGCCCTGCTGCCAAGTGGAAACCATGACAATACGTATGATGGGAGCTAGGAGAGAGAGACATTGAAAGACGTGGCTTTGTCTGTCTATAAGATGTCACCTCTTGGGGCGCGTGCTGTGGCTTACTTTTTTCGCTGCTTGTCCACGCAATAAACTCCGGGGGGGGGGGGCTTGACTCCATTCTTGGATGGCAAACTTTGGCCCTAGACAGGTCCTTCCTAGCCACGGTCCCGCCTAGTTTGCGACTCGTCTCTTGAGCTACTGAGTGCTCTCTCACGTTAGACTCGAAGAGGCTTGGAACCTGGATATTGGAATTTCCAACCCTAATATGCCATGGACAAACCCTAGACATCATTGTTAGACTCATCATGGCCTTCATTTCTTTGACCTCGGCCATTATTCTTGCTGTCATGCTTCTTTCTTCCTCTCTTTTTTTTTTTTTTTTTTTTTTTTCTTTTTCGCTGGGATCTTTGTCACATTACATTATTCTTGGGATTTCTGATGCGTGACCGAAAATAGTCGCTTTCATCTCATGTTAGTCTCGCTTATAGGCTGCTAAAGCATAATAATGGCCAGACGTCCGTGGGTATGTTACAGAAATGGGTTGTTGTGCCGCATGACCTGAGCCTTGGAGATCTCGGGATATTACTTTTCTCTTGCTGCATGGAAAGCCAAGTGGAAAAGATAGAAGAACCAAGAAAAGAAAAAAAAAGGTTCATGCAAAGTCACTCGGAACGTGGCGAAGGCGCGCACCGGTCGGTTGGCTTAGCCAGAAGCTCCCCAAGTACGCGGAAAAGTGTACAGGATCTTGTCGTGATCGCGAGTTCTATACTAGGAAGCATCTGTTATTAGAATGCCTCCCAGCGTCATGGAATCCGTGCGTAGGAAAGGCCGGCATGGTTCGTGATGAAGGGAATCTTTTCTACTGCGTGGTGGCACCCCAAAAATAGGCACTTCATGGCAGCTCTATCGCTTGCTATAATTAAAGTCCATGAACTATGCCCAGCTCGTTGCTGTCTTGGTGGCAGCTGTGTGGTGCCTTGATGGAACACGGTTTAATGTCCACTCCGCGATAGTAGATACGTCTATTGTATGGAACTTGCTGTAGTGAGCGGGGGAAGGGACAGAGGTCGACTAGTCAACTCCAAAGCAAACAATAGGGAACCGCTGGTCGGCTCAGATCAGCCATGTCCAAATATCGTGATAGTTCTTGTCAGCTAGTGTTTCACGCCGTAAGAGCACCCACACCCTATTGTGTACTTACTTACCCCTCGACACGTTTGGGACGGACGAACTAACTCTTCCTCCACGCGTCCGTAGATTTGATATCCAACCGGGCTTCACTCAAAAGAAGGGACCGGCGCACTTCAGGCTCTGTAGTTTTGTGGCTCGCTATCTCTTGCTGTGCATGTATAAGTTCCACACACCTTTCAAGGGATGGCCTGCTTCTTTGCCCGTGTTGGCTACGGCGGCCTATTTCAATCCCTAGACGACAGACTCTAATTACGATTCATGGTTATCTCATATATTTGCCCTGTTGGTCCGCCCTCGAGCCGTAGTGTCACACACGATCCGCGACGGGCGGTGCTTATGGACTGCAGTCCAAGGGAGAGATAGGGGTACAGAGACGCTATCACACGGGAGGGAAGCGATTTAACTGTTAATGGACAATCGAGCACATTATATCCTTGTCACTCTGCCTCCAAACGCTTCTTTTCTTGTATTCTTGTTTGTCGTGCGTCGCGGTGTGAGGGCGGCCTCATATCTCCCTTGGCAGCTAGGGCTCATAGGTCATTGAATTGTCAATCTAGAGTTTGCGCCCTTCGTCGCCCAGTCTTACATCCACTGCAGGAACAGCAGTCGACCGACAGTGCAAAGGGCGAGGGGTAACTGGAACTCCCTGAGTTTGGAGCCATTGAAGGGCAACTTGAACCTGAGCATGTGTGACTAGTTGGACAAGAATAGAAAGATATGGTTAGATTGTTCGCAGTTGCTTCGAGGGATATAACATATGGAGCGAAGGGCCATAAATTGGACTATCAAAGTCTTGTCGCTGAGACTGATGTTGCACAGCCCTGGAAATACCCTCCTGTACTGTTGTATTTCTTATAAGGCCTAGGATAGCGTCTGTCTTTTCTTTCTAGCATATGTACCGCCAATATATCGAATTTTGTAGATTCACGCAGGTTGAGCCGACGGGATGTTTGTGTTTGTATGAAGAATCAGCCTCCAGCCGAGCTGAGGCGGCGAAGCCTGCGGTTGGTCTGCATGAGTGGCTTGAGAATAACCGACATGAGTGCAGCTGAGCTGCAGTGTGAGGTTGGCCTCTCAAATGGAGGATGTGATAGTACGTATTGCTGTACCAACTGCGAGAAGGTAGGCTAGAGCCCTAGGCAATTGGATAATGAGATCTACTGTTAGTGTGCCCGGTAATCCACAGAAAACGGTGATCCTGAGGATCAAAAGACCTCAATTCTGCTCAATGCCGAGGAATAGGCTTGGCCAATCTCAAAGCGCACCATTGTCCATTGGCCTGTATCGCGATAGGTGAACGTTGTGTAACGCAGAGACTACATTCCAGACAAGACTGGGGAGAGAGTCATGCAGGCAAGGCGACATCAAGAAACAACGTTTTGTCTCTAGCCAGAAGTTGGGGGAGCCTAGTGAGTCAGTGAATGTAGAGCAAATGTAGGATCGTATCATTGTAAGTCGCCAAGAGCTCCGGAAGAGTTGAGACGAGGTTGAGCCACTTCCATATCTACTCTACGGTGGCCCTCGTTCGATGTGTTGTCCAAAACAACAGCATATACGAGAAATAGCTAGGGCTCCACTCGTGAAGGTCTTAGAAAAGCTGGCTAGAAGCTAGTAAATTGCAGAGCCCAAGATAACATGCCATCCCAGATCCAGCAGTGGCTTGAGGCCGGCGACCATCGTACCATACCAGCCCTCATCAACCACTACGACAAGGGCCACGTCAAACCTAGAAGCCACATACATGTAGGGTACATTGTGAGCTGGCGGCTTCACTCGCACTTCTATATGCCCAACTCAATCAGTCCACCTGCGACGCAACTCTGCTGACCAAGTCGAAAGTGGTATGCCCCGTCCCAAGACCATAGGCGTGTGTAACCTGAGCCGTAGCAAGCTCACCCGGGCCTCCAAAGCCAAGCTATGTCAAGCTTGACATGATAGAAGCGGAGGGAGGATACACTGAAGGACAGACTTCAGATACCGATTGTTCAAGGCGTATTTTTTTCTACGGCATCCCGAGGTTGCCGCCCGCCCGGCCTTCCGGATCTATAACTGTACAATGTATACATCTGCATCCTATTACATATATTTGCGGCCAACGCACGGACTTGCTACTCCTGCTTATGCTTGCTTCTTGCCCTGTAATATAGGGACTGGCAAGATACGTACATGAAAACGAAGCGAATGTACAAATACATGACACGTATTTTATGCCTCGCCAGATTAGCCCGTACCAACGTTGCCACTGCTATCGCTCCTTCCTGTTTAGATAGATACCACGATACAGCTCTAAGGTTACGTGAGATGGCCTACTTTTTCTCGCTAATATTGCATTGAATAGTTTTTTGCAATTGCCAGATAGAGGCGCGGGCTTTTTTTTTCTTCTTTCCTTATTTCTTTTTTTAGCTTTCCTCGAGATGGTAATTGTCTCCGGAGTGGAAGTAATTGCCCGTTGTCATAAAAGTGCAGCAGAATTACGCTCATATATGAGAACTCACCCCCCCCCCCCCCTTCCCTCACTCGCTCCTGGCTACTCGATAGGCTGACATCAAGATAAGTATCAGCAATATTAGCAAGCGACAACGGCAACGGCAACATCGGTGGTTGTGTGGTGGGTCTGCGGGAGAAAAGAAACGATTCGGGATGAGGCCCATGCAGAGCATGGTATCTTTATCTTATCGGGTGGGGGAGCAAGCAAAGTACCATACTATTGTTAAGCAAACAATGGAGGGAAAGTATGTGGTGTACATGATAACATACTTGAAATGAATGGATAGCAGGCGATTGGAGTCTTGGGCGCTGTCATAGGCGAAGAACAAAGATAAACCACAGAAAGAACTTACGAAGCTAAAGGTTCTGGAGATATTGCTATTGATGAATGGATGATTGAATGATACTGACATTGATAGCAGCTTCAAGCCCCTATCCCTGTCCTGTCCTGTCCTGTCCTGTCCGGTCGGGCCTTCCCCTCCCAATCGCATCCTAGCTGGTGCCACCCATAAGGCTTGTCCTATCTTGGGGCCAGCGTATAGAGAGACATATAACGCGGAGCATAGTATGTAACCAACAACAAGCTTTGCGAGCCACGTAGCTGTGGACCAAGGCGGCCCTTTTCTTCTCGCTATGCTCTTGCTCCGTTGATTGATTGTTTCCTTGATATTCTGTAAGGGAGGAAGATGAGGCTGTGTTACCCACCCGTTCTCCGCTGTATTTCCTTCCTTTTATTGTACGTTTACTTTTTTGTTCGCTCTAGTTTTTCCCGTATTCCTTTCCTATCTATTCCAGATTATGCGGGCATATTTTGGAGTGATCTAGAAGGTGGCCAGTGTACTGTAATGTGCATGTGCGCCTGGACGAGGGAACTTCGTTTGGTTTCTTTTTCCACGTCCCCCCTTTTGACCCTTTGGCTCTTTGGCTTGTTTGCTCTGTCCCCTGCATATCAGTATTTCTGGATCGGGACGATTAGATAGAAGGAGGGAAAAAACAGAGCGCTCTGGGAGACGTAAACGGGCTTTGAGTTTGCGGCAGAGCAAAACAAATGTATCCTCTTCACTGATATGTGACTCCAATTGCTACTAGTAGTAGCATTTCAGTCGCGCGATCAATCTAGCTGCCACACACAAGCCAGGCAGACACACACACACACACACCTGTACACGTATACAAACATGCACCCTTATGCAGGCCAGAGTCGTTGTTCCATTCGCATCATCTCAGTCCACAAGCCCCGAGTCAAGCCAAGCTAGGTGCCTGTGTTTATAATTAGCCAACACTAAAGCCAAGGGGTGCAAATTCTGCTACCTGCGTAGTGGGTTGTTGCTTCTTCGTAAACCTGGGTTCAGCTTGTGATCAACTAACTGCCTAGCTACAGCACAGCTGCAGGCCAAGAGGAAATGAGGATGAAGGACAAGGGCAAGCGAAGAGCGGAACCTGGTCTGGTTAAACCCTAATCCCCGTTGACTTTAACCCCTGCTCTAAACGTGCCCAAGGAACTCACCAAACAAATTCCCTGTACATCTGTCTTCTTCTTTCCCCCCCCCCCCCCAGCCTGACAACCTCACGCTTTGGGGTTTTTTCTTGGCCTCGTCATTCAACATGATCAGGTGCCGCTAGATCTCGGTAAGCCAGAGGAAGATATGCCTACAGATTTCCAGGTCAAAAACAGACATATCTTGTACTTTTGACTGACGTGGTTGACAACTAAGCTAAGCCATGCTAAGCTAAGCTAAGCTGGGTTAGGGTTATGACATAGTGAGGGGGGCTGTGCCAAGATAAAGAAAGGGAAGAGATGTGGGGGTGAGCACAATAGAGTAACTCTATTAGCCGGGGTTTTCCCGGCCATACCCGAAAGTAACGACTTCTTATCATCGGCGTGCGTGCGTGCGTGCGTGGAGTTCAGACGGGCAGCCAATACAGAATACAGAAAAAAAAAAAAAGAATCAGCTGGTGGCTGGGATGCATCTGGATTGAAGGCTTTGGTGACCACTGCGATGCGATAATTATGAAGAGGCCTTCTGAAAGGCAGACTATCCAAAAAGCCCGGCTTTTATCGCTGTTTTAGAGACTCATTCATGGCTTCTCCAGGCTGCCAAGACACCGCTATAATGTGTGCTGCACCCGGCTACAGCATACTAATTTCTGAGTGAATGAATATGTGTCTTACCCAAAGCCATACTAAGGTGTGAGATTATGTGAAGTCACGCATGATCATTATCACAACGAAGCCTAGTAGGAGTAGTAGCTACTAGAGTTGGGAGCGCAAAGAGACTATGTTGAACGGGGGCTTCTCCAACTCAAGAGGCAACTTGTTGTTGAATGTGTATATAAAGAGACATAAGCCATGCCAAAGAACAGGCTTGGATTGTGAAACTGAAGCTCTCAAAGACAATGCCATAGAGACACCGCCGACAAACAAAAGAACCAGCGCGAGAACAAACAAGAATACCACGCACACACACACGCACACACGCACACATACACACCCCGCCCTGCTATAATCACACCCCCACCTTCTGCCTGTCTTCCTGGTTATTGCCTTCTTAGGTTATAGCCTTCCACCCACACCTGCAAGCTCCTTCCTCTTGAAGCTGCTTTACTTTGTATATAAGAGAAGCTCGTGTCTTTTCTTTTCTTTTTTTTTCTTTTTTTTTTCTTTTGCTGCATTTTTTCTTTCTGCCTCCATTCCTTCGTGCTGCTCATATCACAGCCTCCTGAGTTTCATTTGGGTCCTTCTTCCATTTTCTGTACTTCTCGAACGCCTTCACCCTCGTCTTCTGTGCTCTCGCCGTCTAAATCCGAATCTAAGCAAATACTTTGTATCCTGCGGCGGCGCCTTGCTTAGATTGTCTTTTCCTCTGCTTGTTTCCCAAGTCTTGGCTTGTATTACGGACTAACCAGCTTCCTGTACTGATCAACCGCTTGTCCGCCTAGCTTCTACTGACTGGCTCACTCACTGTCTTGCTGGATTTCCGCTGTTCTTGTTTAATTTGCCTGCTATTAGTTTGCCCTTTAAGGTCCAAAAGCTAGCTCTTCTTAGGCTCTTCTTAGGCCCTTGTTATTATTGTTGCAAAGTTATAGTACAAGCTGGACTGGGCGTCGCCGAGTTACACCCTCCTTCCCTCCCTTTACCCCCACCCCTCCCCTTCTGCTTGCTGTCCTACTGTACATATATCCTGCTCTTTTCCAATTGTCAGGTCTTGTGTCCTGCCTCTTCTCCTTTCCTCTCTGTCTTTCAATTCTGGCACCAACCAACGACCAGCTTTCCATCTCTTCTCTCTGTCTCTTTCTGTCCTCTCGTTTCTTAGCCATGACTTCTGTGGCCGCCGTCAGACCGTCCCATCACAACCCCGGAGCTTCAGATGATTTTGATACAGCTTCTATAAGATCTTACGGTGAGTTCTAGCGCTGCCCCACGCACACTACGTGCAGACAGAACCTCTTGCGCTAACCACTGCCCATAATACATGCAATAGTATCTGAAGCTCCCTCTTACCATACTATCCCGCCCAATGAGAAAGTGCCTGAATACACCGCTCGCGATGTCCCTCCCTACACCCGCACCGAGCCTCCTCGCTACGGCCTGCCGCCTATTCCTGCCCACCGCCCTGTTCCCCTACCAAGCCTTGCTGCTTTCAGCATCCCGACATGGTCTACTGTACATTCGAACCCCACCTCCCGCAACTATCAGAATATTGCCCGTCGCCGTATGACAGCCGGAAGCAGCAGCAGTAGTATCAACACAACCGCCAGTGCCAACAGCACCGCCACCAACACCAGCACACGCACGCTCGATCAGGAGCAACCTCGTGCGCGAGAACCCGATGCTGTAACTGCCTCAAGTTCGTCGCGCCCTCTGGAGGATCCATATCTTGTTGGTGAGACAGCTGCAGCCCAGGCTAAGGCTCAGCGCTTAGCTCGTGAGGGGCAGGAAGACATTTTGGTCATTGAAGATAGGCGATGGGATTGGTTTTTGGGTAAGTGACGGGCCCATGTTTGCACACGACGCCTTGCAACCTAACCTATAAACAATGCTGCAAACCTTGCGCTTTGTGCATTCCGTCGTAGCACACCAACTAACTGTTGTCTTTTTTTTCCACATAGCACACATTAGCGACCTAGAGTCTCGGGAGCGCAGCTGGTCTCGCTTCCGCCGCAATATCGAGAACCAACAGCGGGGCAAGCGCCGGCGTCTTGCTCGTCTTGGGTCTTTTCTCTGAACAGAACGCCGAGTAATTTTGGCTCTCGCTCTCTCCCCCCCCCCCCCCACACACACACCATTTTCATGATAACGAGCATCCGAAAGTCACAGTCCGCCTACTTCCTCTTGTTTTATTTGTGTCTTGCTTCTCTTTCTTTGCCTTGACCTCTCTTTGACCCTGCTTGCAGTTTTCCAGTGCTGTGGGCCATAAAGTAGGTTTTAGATTTCGTTTTATCGTCACGCAGTGACTGTCTGGCTATTTCGTGTTTTGATTTTGCCGTCCACTTTGTCTTCTTCATGGCCATTCATAGCCTGTTCTTTTCTGTTCTTTTTTTTTCCTTGGGTCTATCCGGCACCGATGGTGTAAGATCGTAGACCTCGCCAATCTTCATAAGCAAATAAAATGTACATAGTTCACTTTGTTTATTCATTAAAAAAATAAAGAAAAAAAAAAAAAAAAACAGTATTTCAAAGCGAGAGAAACAAAAAACGCATATAGTAAAGTTTATGTAGTAGTAACCAACCCATGGAAAAAAAAAACGAATGCATATAAATCTTCCCCGTGCTCTCGTCTCCTCTCCTCTCCTCTACCACTACCACTACCAAACTGTCAGGCCAAGAACCGAGCAGAAGCACACACATATACATGGAGACAGCATGGGCGAATCTGAGAGGGTTCACTGGAGCAAGAGAACAACAAGTTGTGGCTTGTTAGTGCTGGTGCCAGCTCGAGAACCGGGTATATCCATTCAGCTAGCTCCCAAGCATATTGACTAACAATCTGTCGTTTAAAAAAAAAAGCCGAGATGGGATCGCGAAGAAATAATTTAGCCCTTACTCTTGGTGTTCAGAATAAGAGCGACAATTAGACTATATGGTAAGAATTATCAGTTAGATATGAACCGGCTAGAATGTAATGAACTCTGTGGGACATTTGGACAAATATTTGTGCAATTCGGTGGTGTGTGTAAGTAAAGACGCGCGTAACATACCCATAGAGACCCAGAACTTCGCCGAAAATCAGAATCAGAACCATGCCAACAAAGATTCTGGACTGCTGCATGTAGGCGCGGACACCCGTGTCACCGACGATACCGATGCAGTAGCCGGCAGCAACTCCAGACAATCCGACGGACAGACCACATGCAAGATGCATGACGCCGCTATTAGAAGAGTATTAGCTTTCAATGTGCGCCACGGGCAAGAATCACCTCGGCTGTTTGAACTGTGTGCCAACAGAGCCCGAGGTGGCAGAGCAACATACGTGAAAAGGCTGTAGCTAGCCTGGGAAGGGGGTGTTAAGTCTTGCGCAATGAGCACAGAGATGACAAGTGAGTACACGGCAATGATACCGGACATGACTACAGGAATCAGGCACTGTGTTTATGAATAGGTTATGGTTAGCGTATACAATTGGAAGAAGACAACTAGGGGTCGCTAATAGGTAGGTAGACTGCAATGCTGTACCTTCATGATCAGATCTGGCCGAAAAGTACCAACACCTGCGATACCAATGCCCGATTTGGCAGTTCCGTAGGCGGCGCCGATGCCTGTGGGTTTTAGTTAGCCTATGGTTGAAACTGGATAGCTTATGATGTCTTCAACGTGTCGAAGCCATCTTAGAAGTGGCTTGTAAACCTTGTGCTGGTTATGACGTCAAGCGTGGAAGACCCAATTCGCCAGACCCAACTACAGACAGAGACGGGTAGAAACAACGAAAGGCCTTGACGCATATCTGCTTGGCAATGGCCAAGTGTAGACCAAGCAAAGTAACCGGAGCTGGCCTGTCTGTGGGTCGAGCCCACAACGCAGCTTGGTCGAGCATATATATTGCAGGCCCAGTCACTGATCCACAGAAAGGCCTTGGACAACGCGTTTTGGTAGAATTCAAGGTAGTGGTAATGAGAAGGGCGAGATTTGGGGCATCGTGCATCGAAGTAACGGCGGTAAAATCACGAGGGGAAGGAGAGGCCTACATCCAAAGATCATGGCGCCAGCAATGCCAGCCTACATGCATGTGTTAGCATATTGTTGGTCCCAGAAAAAGCAGAATAGCAACTGTTTTAGTAGACAAGCATCAACCACCTCTACTTCGAGCCAAAATCACGACAATATCCAGGGTGTTGGCTACATCCTTTGAGAGCCTACGGCTTCGGTGTAGCAGACGATGCGGATTGAGCGACTTACCATTCCCAGGAAGGGGGCGAACTTGGGTGCGATTTCCGAGTCGGCCATGGCGTGAGCGAGGAGGACGGCGGTAAAATAGATGGAAAGTGAAAAGAGCGAAAGAAGAAGAAGAAGAAGAAGAAGAAGAAAATGACAGAAGGTTTACAAGCGAAAAGTGATGACCATATACAAAAAGGCCGTTTGGGCGGCAGGCGAAGAAACGGTCTTCCAAAAATTCGAAAGTACAATGTACAAGACACAAAAGGCGCGCCGGATTCTGAAATGCGACGTGCTTAAGCCCTGCGAAAATGAATATGGGCAAAGAGGCTATGGGCCAAGGCAAAGCACAGGCAGAGGCAAGACAGTGAGTGGACAGGGCGAGGCGTGAGGCTTAGCTTTAACTTGCCTTTATTAAGTCGAGAAGCTTAAGCCCATCTAAAAGCTTGTCCTTGCGGCCAATAAGAAGCGGGTATGAAGACCCAGTTTGCCTTAGGGTTATGCTGGCTGCCATCTATTGCGGTATTGCGTATGGCGGCAGTAGAAGACAGCTGGCAGACAAAACTAAGAATTGGAAACGGCGCGTTGCAGGGTTATTTAGGGTCTGCGACTGCATAGTTGGTAACCCTTATGCTTCATGCCTGGCTCGTAAATGGCAGCAATCTGCCTGCCTAGCCATTTGTCGGGTCATCATTATCGGCTTGTACTTGACAATAGAGACAGACTTGCTCTTTAGTGTGTAGATATCACACCTGGGTAGTACTAGTCCCTCAAAAATCTATAGAAGTGCCAAATTGCTGCTGCTGCTGCTGCTGCTGCTGCTGTTGTTGTTGTGCCTTGGCCCTATGTTTCCTGTCTTGGAGACCTGCAGCAAGAGATGCGAGGGAAGAACTTCTATAGAAGGCTTTGCCTAGACTTTCTGCAGGCCGTACTTTGCGTACCACTTGTTCCAGGCCCTGTGGCCCCTGTAGCCACCTGCGTGTTCAGGCCCTACCCATGCCCTCACGCTCCTCCTGCGGTTACATCAAGTGTACGTCGTCCGTTTGGCTTACTTTAGTTTAGGTGCTGCTCTAGGCTCTCAGCCCCTAGAAAATAGAGCAGTAAAGCACTAAACAAACCTACACTCTGGTCTGTTTCTGTGCCATTTTTTTGTCCTCTCGTCTTGCCTCCTGTCATTATTATTTTTTTTTTCTCTTCCCACCCTCTTCTTTTCCCCCTTCATATTCTTCTACTAACGGTCTTCAATCCATTTCCTTTCGTTTCTCGTAGCGCTTTATTTTGGCCCCCTTTTTGATGGACATCTTTGTTTTCTTTTCTGACTTGTAGTGCTGCTAGTCACAAACCTTCCAACGCCTTCACACACCCTTATGGCCGTCTTCTCCCATTTCATTCTCTAGGGTTTTGATATGGTGCGTTTAGAAGGCGGTTGATTTGTGACCAACTTGTTAACCCCCTCCTTTTCTTCTTGCTGTTTGCTGCTGCTTCTTTCTCCCCCCCCAGCCAGTTAGTGACTTCATCGCCAGGTAGAGGGCCTCTTTTCTGCTTTCTGCTTTCTGCTTTCTGCTTTCTCTTTTCCTTTTTTTTTTTTTTTTTCCTTTTTTTCCTTCCTTCATTTCCTATCCTTTTCGTCGTTGTCCATATCTTTCTTCTCTCGTTCTCCTGCAACAGGCAATTGCCTGTCCCCCTCCTCGTCCTCCCTACCGTTCCCTCCCCAGCCTCAGCCTCAGCCTCATCGACTCTTATCTTGGCTACTCAAAGCTAGCTTCTTCTATCCTATCTAGCCATCACCATGTCAGAGTACCGTCCCCACGATCGAGGCCATCAGCCCCCAGGTCGAGCTCCGCCTCAGCAGCAGTACCAACAACGCGATGCCGCCTTTTCCAACATTTTTGGCGCTGCACCACCTCCAGGCCGGTCGCACACAATGTCTAGCTCTGTGCCGCCTCCAAACTTTGGCCCTGCCGATTTCCACGATCCGCGTCGGGTGCCGCCACCACCCATACCTCAGCAGTACCAGCAGCAGCAGCAACAACAACAGTCACACCAGCATCAACAACAACAAAGGCCTCCAATCCCCCCGTATCCCCATCACGATCAGCCCCCTGCTCACGGCCAGCAACACCCGCCTCACCCCCAGCAGCAGCAGCAGCAGAGAGCCGCTTCGGCCGGCTACCATGTCCCTAATCCCCTGGCCCAATACCAACAAGCCCGCCGTCCTGTAGGCCCCCCACCACAAGGAGCCTACCAGCAAATGGGCCACCCGCAACAGCAACGAGCTGATCCTCATGTCATGCCCCCCTCACAACTGGCCAATTCACGGACACCTGCCCAACGCTTTTATCAAGGCGGAGGCCCGGCCCCTGCAATGAACCACGACCAATATCGCACTCAGAGTCTCGCCTCAACCGCCCGACCACAGATGTACCAGCAAACCCCTTATGGCCATCAACCGTCTGGTCCACAGCACCCGCAACAACCACACCACCAGCGCCCACCACAACTGCAACCAGCAGGATATCAACACGACGGCCCCCAGTTCCAGCCCTTCAATGCCAATGCTGCTGCCCAGGCTCGTACCACGGCCCATGGCCGCGTTGTGCCCGAGAGGAATGATGAACGTGCCATGAGCATGACGGGCGCTTATTACCCCGCCGATCGAGACTCACATCAGACCATGAGCGGTAGGGTCATCCCAAACCGCCGACCCGCTGACGCTCAACCCCCGCAAAACTACCCGTCAAACGGGTACAACCCACCTCGCTCCAGCTATGGGAAGACGTCGCAACCATCGCATGGTCCTTCAAATAGCAGTGGTGGCTACTCGGCCCCTGGAACCGCCACTCGCACTGCCAGTATGGCTTCATCTGTTGGAGACGCTAGTGCCCGTACCTTTTCTATGGCCTCTAGTATCGCGCCTACTATTGTTAGTTCCGAGCACGACTCCCAAGTTGCCTACCGTCCGTCGACCGGGAAGCAGACATCCGAGAACGGAGAACGTCCACAAACTGCAAAGGTTCGGCCTCCCATCGTATATCCTGCCCTGCTTTCGCGCGTGGCCGACTGTCTCCGCCGTAGGATAATAACTAGCGAGCGGATGAAGAATGGCCTGAGCTACAAGGATGCTTTCAGCGGTGCCGATGCAGTCGATGTCCTTTCATACATTATCCGGACAACTGATCGGAACCTTGCCTTGCTTCTTGGCCGTGCCCTTGATGCCCAGAAGTTCTTCCACGATGTCACTTATGAGCACCGTCTGCGTGATTCGTCAAACGAAATGTACCAGTTCAAGGAAGTTGAGGGCGAGGAAAAGTCCTCCGTCAACGGTGTTTTTGTGCTGCTATCCGAATGCTATTCGCCGACCTGTACACGTGATCAGCTATGCTATTCGATTGCTTGCCCACGTCGTCTGGAGCAAGTCTCGCGACTTAATCTCAAGATTCGACCAGGCCTCAAGAAAGAGCAGGATAACGCTGTGGTGGAGGATGACGTGGACCAGACTGATGAGCAGAAACTGTGGATCAACTCGGTTCCCCAGGAAGTTGTCGACAGTGTTGGCGACCGTGAGCGCAAGAGACAGGAGATTATTTCCGAGCTGTGTTACACTGAGCGTGACTTTGTCAAGGACTTGGAGTATCTGCGCGACTTTTGGATCATCCCCTTGCGCTCTCGCGGATCTCCGATTCCTGCTGAGCGACGTGATGCTGTGGTTTCCAACATCTTCAGCAATGCTATAGACCACCCTAGCATCCACGGTGTCAGTTCCCGGTTTGCCAAGGCTCTCACGGAGAGACAGCAAAAGAACCCCGTTGTCAGCAATGTCGGCGACATATTTCTTGAATTTGTACCGCAGTTTGAGCCATTCATCATCTACGGTTCGAAGCAGATGGAAGCCAAATACTACTTCGAGGGAGAAAAATCGGCGAATGCCAACTTTTGCAAATTCGTTGACGAAATTGAGCGACGCAAGGAATCGCGAAAACTGGAGCTTAACGGTTATTTGACCAAACCTACCACTCGTCTTGCCCGTTACCCGCTGCTGCTCGAGAATGTTATCAAGTATACTGAGGATGGTAACAAGGACAAGGAGGATTTGCCTAAGGTGCTGACATATATCAGAGACCTGTTGAGCAGAGTTAATGCTGAGTCTGGAAAGGCCGAAAACCGATTCAACCTGCGTAGACTGGACGAGCAACTCAAATTTCGCCCCAACGAACGTGTTGATTTACGGTTACGGGAGGAGGGCCGTGAGCTTGTGTTCAAATGCCAGCTTAAAAAGTCGCCGACCGATCCGTCGGATATTAATGCCTTCTTGTTTGACCATGCTGTACTTCTAGTGAAGATAAAGCAAGTGGGCAAGATAGAAGAGTACAAGGCCTACAGAAGAGTAAGTGTTGCGCGTGGGAGGCTTAACAATATAAAGTCTATCAACACTCGTTCACATTTATGCTAACTCGAGATAAATATAGCCTATCCCCCTGGAGCTCCTATCCATCCGTGAGATGGAAGAGGTTATTCCCGAAAACAACGGGACGGTTAAACGATCCTCCTCGAGCATATTACCAGCACTTCGAAATGAAAGCGGCGGTAAGAAGGGCGAAGGCTGGCCCATTACGTTCCGGCATTTGGGAAAGAACGGCTACGAGCTGCAGCTGTTTGCTTCCAACCAAGCCGCCCGCAAGAAATGGCTTGAATTTATTGATACATCGCAAGTCAGGTTACGTGGACGTGCTGATTTCTTTACCGAGACCATCATCTCATACAACTTCTTTGGTGTTGGAAACCACGTCAACTGTGTTACACCTTTCGGTATGTTGGTATCTTTTATAATTAATTATTTCTTCAAGTTTTGCAATGCTTGTACTAACGCGGTAACCTTTTGCTTTTTTATAGATGGTGGCCGGAAGCTCATCTATGGTACGGACAATGGCATTTATATGTCTGATCGTAAACTCAAAGACGCACAACCCCGTCGTGTGCTCGAAGCATTCAGCGTCACGCAGATTGATGTCCTCGAAGAGTACTCTATGCTTTTGGTGCTGTCTAATAAGTCATTGGTTCTGTACAACCTTTCAGCGCTTGATCCCAACGAACAGGCCGCGTCTCGCCGGCCACGCAAGATCCAGAGCCACTGCAACTTTTTCAAAACCGGAATTTGCATGGGTCGGCATCTGGTTTGCTGTGTCAAATCTTCGGCTCTCTCAACAACTATCAAGGTCTACGAACCGAACGATGCTGCGTCCAAAGGCAAGAAGCAGAAAGGTCTGGGCAAAATGTTTAGTGCAGGACAGGACGACCTCAAACCGTTCAAGGAGTTCTACATCCCCACGGAATCGTCATCTGTGCACTTCCTCAAGTCTAAGCTTTGCGTGGCTTGTGCCCGCGGCTTCGAGGTGGTTGATTTGGAGACACTTGAGACGCAGTCTCTACTGGACCAGGCTGACACGTCACTGGACTTTGTGTCGCGTAAGGAAGGCGTACGGCCTACGCACATCGAGCGACTCAATGGCGAGTTCCTGCTTAACTACTCAGACTTTTCCTTCTTTGTCAATAAGCATGGCTGGCGCGCAAGGCCCGACTGGAAGATTGATTGGGAGGGCATGCCGACTAATTTTGCGCTTAGCCCACCGTGGATTCTGGCGTTTGAAAGTAATTTCATCGAGCTGCGCAACATCGAAAATGGCTTCGTGCATATTGTGCCACACAAGAACATTCGTATGCTGCATAGCAGCAGTCATGAGGTGAGTCTTTTTTATATGTTCTGTGAAATCTAAGAAAGCAAGAATGGGCTGCTAACGGAAATACTCATACAGATTCTTTTTGCATATGAGGATGAGCGTGGCTATGACGTTGTCGACTCACTCGATTTTTGGAAGAGCAACCGTCGCTCCGAACTGCCTCCTGGCGGTCTTGGAGCTATACAGGCTCCGCCGACAGCCTCAGCTCCAGCGGCACAAGGGGGAACACCACAAGTGCCACGACTTCCTAAGCTGGACATATAGATACGGCATTTTAGAGTATGCGTGCTGGGTGTGTAAAGGGCGGAGACTGGTTGGTTGGTTGGTTGGTTGGTTGGTTGGTTATGTGACGGTACAGGTGCACCACGTCCTTTTCGCTATTTTCTTCCCCTTTTTGCTACTTCTTTTTTTCTTGTCTACAATGTATTCTCTGCTATTATTTTCTTTCTTGGCTTTGCTTTTATTTTCCTGTTTCTCTCGTTCGCTACACACCGCTTTGCCTCTTGTGTTTATGTGCTAACCAAATCCGATGGTCGAATAATGTACATACTGCCTGACTGCTGTGCTGTGCTGTGCTGTGCTGTGCTGTGCTGTGCTGTGCTGTGCTGTGTCATCGTATGAAGATATACCGTGCCTACTTTTCCTATTTTCGAGTAGAGGCCGCAGTCCTACAGAACCACACATCGACTATTTCCTTGGACAGAGGTTGTCTTGGTTTGTCAAAACTTGTCCAGCCTGTTATTCACAATGTCTTGAACACGGCTGAAGTTGGAAGTGGAGACGCTGCTTCAGATGTTGTGGCTTGTGATTGGCTAGCATGCTGTCTGTTAGTGCAGACACACAAAAACAGCTGAAAATGCTAACAGCAGCGTCTAAAGTGGGGCTCAAGCTTCCAAACCCATGCCCCAAGTTATAAGTTGACTGAGCAACTTTCGAAGCTTTGATTTATTTGCCTTCTTGCATCATGAGCTAAACTTGTCGTCATCATTTTGAATCGCCGCACGCATCTTATTCTCTGACTGCAGGCGGTATATTGTCTACGCGCACTGCTACTGTATCGGAATCTATACCCTTTGCTCTCTTTGTGATTGCCTGTTACGCAAAAGTCAAGCCCAAGCAAGCGCCCTTCCCCCTCTTTTTAAGCACAACTCAACGATAATTTACATCCGGTCTCTAGAATACTGCGGCCGACGCAAGCTTTGGGACGAAAACAGACTATTTGGCCAGTGGGAAAGACCGCAATCTTACGCACCGTCGGATATAGCTTTCTCTCTTTTTTTTTTTTTTTTTTTTTTTTTTTTTTTTTTTTTTCTTGCAAATCCAGCTCGTTTGCTTGTCTATCACTATATAACTGACTGACTGACTGTTGTCGGCCTCTCATTATCCCGCCAGCACGCATAACAACTCTATCATAGACAAATACAACCAGACGCCCCTCTACCGTCATGCATGGTGGCCACTACGAAGAGCCCTTGGTCAATTGTGCCGCCAAGGGCCAGAGCAACTATGTGCGCCAACAAAAGGATAGCCCCGTTGCATGGCAATTGCTTAACGAAGATGCTATAGCCCGGGCTAAAGCTGAAGATAAGCTAATATTTATGCATATTGGGTATTCTGCATGTCATTGTAAGTCGCTTGTTCGTTTCCGCGCTTGCCGCCGATCGTCATGGACTTTATTCCGTCGCTTCTATGCGCAATGCTATCCTGGCCGTATATGACTAATCTTCGCTACTCCCATAGACTCCCACCTCATGACAAATGAAACCTTTGCCTTTCTTGGGATAGCACGAGAGCTTAACGAAAACTTTGTACCTGTGATAATCGATCGCGACGAGCGCCCGGACCTTGATGTCGTGTACATGAACTATGTAGAGGCGGTGCACGGCGTTGGTGGCTGGCCACTCAATGTCTTCCTAACCCCCGAGCTGGAACCTGTATTTGGTGGCACATACTGGCCAGCCCCGAACAACGACCGTGCCGTAGATAACGAAGACCGCGCTGCTGACTTCCATGAGATTCTGCTCATGCTGCAGAAGCTGTGGTCTGAGCAACGCAGTCGCTTGCGCCAGGAGGCCAGAGAGATCATCGGCCAGCTTCTGGCGTATGCCAGCGAAGGCACAAGCAGTGAGCCAGTCTCTACTGCTGCCATGGCTGTGGCTGGAATTGGGGCAAAGGATCTGCAAGCGAAGCCTCCACGGGCACAATCTAGTACGGCTAGTAACAAGGCACCAGTGGTAGCGACGAATGGGGTCGGTAACGATCTCGATATCGACCTAATGGAGACGGCATACACACAAATCGCTGGAACCTATGATGCCGTGCACGGCGGCTTCACTGGGACTGTCAAGTACGTCACGGCGCCAAAGCTGTCGCTGTTGCTCCGACTACCGCATTTCCGCTCCGAAGTCCGTGACATGGTTGGCTATGATGAGACGGAAACGGCCCTACGGATGGCCAAGGATACGCTTCGTGCTATCAATAGGTCTGGACTCCACGACCACCTAGGCCGCGGATTTTCCCGGTGCTCGGTAACAGCTGATTGGAGCTTGCCTTTCTTCGAAAGGTTAATGGTCGAGAATGCTCTTTTACTAGGCCTTTTTACTGATGCCTGGCTCGACGAGGATGCTGCGCGAGAGTCCGAATTCTTCCCTGTTGTTCTTGAGACTGCCGACTACCTCTCTAGCGCCCCTCTCCTTGCCCCTCATGGCCTACTCCTGTCTTCCGAGGCTGCTGACTCCCGCTTCAGCCAACATGATTCCCACGATGGTCCAGGTGCCTTTTTCCTCTGGACTCGTCGAGAGCTAGACACAGTTCTTGGTCCCGGGGCTCACAGCGATGTGGCAGCTACCCACTGGAACGTCCAACCCCGTGGCAACATCTCCCCCAATAATGACCCCAATGATGACTTTGTCAACCGCAACGTTTTGCACATCGTCAAAGATGTACCAGCCTTGGCCGCTCAGTTTAACCAGCCCGAGGCCTATATCAAGACCGTTCTGGCTGAAGCACGCACAAAGCTGGCTGAATTCCGTGCGAAAGAGCGTGTGGCGCCTAGTGTAAGCAGCAATGCTGTAGCGGGATACAACGGCGTGGCAATTGCGGCTCTTGCCAAGGCTGGTGCTGCTGTGCAGTATGTTGAGCCAGCTGTTGGTAAGAAATATATCCAGGCGGCTACATCACTAGCACAAAAGCTCAAGGCGCTATTGTGGGATGCCAAGACGGCTACCCTGTTCCGGATGCTTTGCGAGGGAAAGCGGTGTGATACACCAGCATATGCTGAGGATTACGCATACATCATTGATGGTTTGCTAGCTCTATACGCAGCCACCCTGGATGAATCACACATTTCATGGGCCGTGGAACTGCAAAACGCGCAGATCAAGGCCTTTGTAGATGCCACTGGTGCCTCGCGAGGTGGCTTTTTCACGGCTCAGGAAAACACCCCTCATTTGCTGCTACGCCTCAAGGCTGGTATGGATGGCATACTGCCCTCAGCTAATGCGGTATCGGCAGCAAATTTGTTTTCTCTTGGCACAATGCTGGCAGCTCCAGGCAAAACAGATACAGACAAGAAGAAGGCCGTGGAGTATACAGCTCTAGCCAAGGCGACAGTCGAGGCGTTCGAGGCTGAGCTATTGCATTTCCCATGGCTGTTCCCTGGTCTCCTAGCCTGCATCGTGCCATATAGACTTGGTGTCAAGACTGTGGTGGTGAAAGACGGCGAGAAAGCAGAGAAGGAGCTCAAGCAAGCGCGCTTAGCACCTCGTGAAGGGCCAGTTGTATTTGTTAAAGCATAGTAAGGAAAGCAATAGCTTGAGGAGGGGAGGCCCAGAATTAGACCAGGCACGAAGGATATTGGGCATGTTGATTTCAGTGGATTAAAAGCCATTTTATGGCCATTTTTTAAGATATACATGCACCATGATGAAATGATTTAAGTAAGACAATAGCATTATTGAAGGATATCGTGACCGTTAACCGCGCTGCCACACACACACACACACTTGCCCTCTTCCATGGCGAGCTTGGTTCATTTGTCATCGCTAATAAGTTATCCAAGGATATAAAACACAGAGCCAATGGGCTTGGGCCTGAGCTCAAGCTCAAGCTCAAGACCGTGGCGAGCCGTTGGTCACGCCGCCCGTAGCACCCTTGCGATTCATCAGGCCGCTAAAAAAGGCCTGGAGGTTTTCCACATCAGGCACAGCACCAGGATCTGCCTGTTCCTCGGGCGTCACGTCACCGCCTCCATTAGCAAATGCTTGACGATCCTAGAAGACAAAAAGGCAATTTTGTTAGCAAAAGTCGCCATTAGGCATCTTTGTATGTATATATCTGATTGAGCAGGAAAGCAGACAAAAAAAGAAAAAGGGGAAACACTCTAGACAACATACCTTGAGTCGTCGCAGCATATCGTCGGCGTCAACCTGGATACCGCCCATGTTCACCTGCACTGGCCCAATGTGGTCGCGCACTTCGCTATCGCCAAAACGTTCAGACTCGTCGGGCAGCGCTCCGGGCTTACGTCGTGCTGCAGTGCCAGGCTTAGGCTCGCTGAGCGCCTTGGCTGATTCCAGGACCTTGACCTGTTCAGAAAGGAAGCTTTGTGTGTCGGGAGCGTTCGTCTCTAGGGAAGTGCTGTCTAGGCTAGGCCCGGGAATGTGGAGACCTGACATGCTGGCATCAGGCACCCAATCTTCGTAGAGAGTGACAGCCGAGAGGTCAAGACCCTCGTCGTCCTGGTCGGAAAATTCAAGATCGGGCATGATGGGCCAAGCCTTCTGGATGTCTTCAGCCCAGCCAGCGCTGATGGTTTCAACGTCGAAGCCGTCGCGCAAAACGCGAATCTTGCCCCAAGAGTCCCAGTTTGGCGGCACGAGAATCTTATCACGATCAATGGTATTATGCTTGAGTGGTTGCTTTTTCAGCAGCGACGTAATGCCCAGACTAGAGTGCACTAGACTAGGAAGTTGGGTCGAGGCATTAGGAGTACTGTAGATAAGAGAGGCACCATCTGTATAATAAATGGTACGGCGTTAGAGTAAGGAAGCAAGCGAATGCCAGAAAACAAGAAGGGGTATAGATCCGATATTACTCACGCCTTAACAGTACTGTGCGCAGATACTGCAGTATTTGGTCAAAGTCGGCCTCTTTCCATCCATGGGTTTTTTCTAAGAGCTCCATCTTGTCGGCCTGGTAGTCAAGCAATCGCATCACGGGCAGAGTTAGCTTGAAATAAACATATATCCCTTCTTTTCAACTCCATGGGCTGACTCACATTTTGGCACACCACACACAGCGGTAGACCCAGCCCATCTTCCCACTCCCCAGGCCCCAGCGGTAAGGCAGCACCGGCATCTTCGTTAGCTTGCGTGCCATCTAGATTGAGTGAGCCGCCACCACGGCCGCGATCGCGCCATTCGTCCATCAGCTGCTCCATAGCATTGCCACAGTCATCGTCTAGTGTAATGAGGACCTGGCGCAACATGAGAATCCATTCTCGCAGCTGTCGTAGCCACAGATGCGGTTGTGACCAGTCCAAGAGGACTACTATCAGAGTATCGGGGATAGTTTCGGGTGTCAACAATGGTTGGAGAAGCGAGGTGAAGGACGGCGATGGTGTTGAGAGGAGATGTAACGATATTCTGGCGAGTGTGTCTAGGGGAAAGGCGAGATTAGCAATTGTTAGCTTGAAGGAATTGGGCAATGAACTGAGACCAGATGAGGATATCGTAGTCTCGCGCCGTTGCGCAGTACAGTAATGTACAATCAACCATAGGCCAGCTGACTCACCTTCTTGATCGCCCTCGAGAACATCATAGTATGTATACCCCAATGCGAAGTTGTTTGCGATGGGCGGTGCATCGCTCTGTCGGTCTACATTCCACCGTTGTTCGCCGCTAGACAGACTATCGAGAAACTCACGCTGGGAATCGGGCGAACCACCTGAACACAGACACACACGCAGTTAGCAAGCCGGACCGGACCGTTCATTCGCATTCTTGCCCAAATGTTTTCTCCAATGCTCTAAACCACAAGTTTTGACAGGGTTCACTGACCCCCCCCCTCCTCACATACCTAACACTAGCAGGTTCTTCTCTGGCAGTTTCTTTCCCGTAGCCACTGTGTCTAACATCGACAACCATAGGTCTTTTTTGACGTCGCCATTTCCACTGCTACTGCCATTGCCATTGCCATTGCTATTGCTGCTGCCCAAGCCCAAGCCTCCGCGGCCACTGTCTGATGCTGTCGTTGACGCCACAGTCAACGTTGACATCCGGTTTGCATTGGCCCCAGACGTCATGACGATTTGGCTGTGCCGTAGAAGCAACTACTTCACCGGACGTTATGGGAAGCTCTCACAAGAAGCCGGTAAAGAGGGAACTGAGGAGCCTCAAAGAGAGGGGGGCGTAGGCTCTTTTTTCAGTCCAAGCTGTTCACAGTCAATGTGCGCTGGAAATAGCCTTGGTCCAGCCCAAGTATCGTGCTGTTTCGACGTCGGAAAGAGATATGCAGCGGTAGGTGGTAAGAGCAATGGGGATTCCGGGACTAGGCTTTCAAACCCAGGAACGAAGGTGGCGTGGCGTATCGTGGGCAACTCAAGACAATAAGAGGAGGTCTTTAGGTAGAGGAAGTTGACTCAAGTCGTGTCAATCGTGCCGGGGCTGCCGTCTTTTGCTGGTCTGACCTCGTTTTGTCTTTAGGGGATGTTGAGGAATCTCGATATTGTATGACGTCCGATCTAGCTGGCCAAAGGAAAAGAAGACGAAGACATCGAAGCTTGGTGTCAAATAAAGTCCCTAAACGAAGCAAAACCCATCCAGTCCAAGGCTTAAAGGAGGCCTAAACAGCGATCAGCATGCCGCACCAGCACTACAGTTTAGAGACACCCCTAGCATCCACTGACTTCAGAGCTTAAAATTCCTCTTAGCCAGTAAAGACCCTGGAAACTATAGTGCCCCAAGCTTGAGACCCCGCTAAGCTTTTCAACAGCCTAGCCTAAGAAAGCTTCTTTCAGCGCACAAGCCACCAAACAAGGCCTGTAAATACCCAGCCAAAGCCTTGTCTTATTGAAGCATATTCAAGCGATGCCAAGTTTGTCGCGAACTTTTCTAGGTCAGTTTGTCAGCCTTGCGCTCTTCCATGTACGAATGACATAGCATAAAACGTTGAGTCGACAATCACCCTCAAACCTCCCGCCCTTTTCGCAGCCCCATGAGCTGCTGTCACACACCATGAACAAAATCCGCGCCATCCAAGCCCTCAATCAAAAAGAAATTGAAAATGGAATGTAAGCCTTCTCCCAGCCTTCTTTGTTGTAACCTCTACCATACACTAGACAAGAACTAACCTCTTGGCCAGCTCCCCCAACGCTTCTTGGCACGTCGACTATCGCGACACTGCCTTTGTCTACTTTGGCGGCCTTCCACTCGAGCTCTCAGAAGGAGACATAATCACTATCTTCTCCCAGTTTGGCGAACCCGTCTTCATCAAGCTCGCCCGCGACAAAGAGACCGGGAAATCACGTGGCTTCGGCTGGCTCAAGTACGAAGACCAGCGTAGTACAGATTTGGCTGTCGACAATCTTGGCGGAGCCACAATTGGTAGTCGCATGATCGGCGTTGACCATGCACGCTACAAGTTCCGCGACGATGAAGACCCCGACGAAGGCAAGGTTGACTGGGAAACCATGCAACGCCAGGCCGGACAATCAGCCGACACTGACCTGAGCGATACTGGCAGCGACGATGAGAATGGTACAGCCACGCAAGATAGACGGCATCGTCCAATGCTCAAAGAAGAGAAAGAGCTGGCTTTGCTGATCCAAGAGCACGACGACGAAGATCCCATGAAGGAATTCTTGATTGAGGAGAAAAAGAAAGAAATAGAAGAAGCCTTGGCGCTCCAGAAAAGTAATGGTGGCCGGTCAGACCGGGATAAAGACAGGAGACACAAACACCGTAAATCATCACGACGCGATGGTAACGATGGGCGCAGCACGCGAGATAAATACGGAGACAAAGACAGGGACCGAAAAGGCAAACGAGATCGTGAGCCAGCCCACGACTCACATCGCCCCCGCCGCGATGCCGACGGCGATGTTGACATGGACTCGAATTACGAACGCAGCGAGAGAGAAAAGAGGAGTAAACGCCGTGAACGATCTCCCGGCACCCGTCATGCCGATTATAATGATAGCTATCGATCAGACGGTGACAAAGAGCACCATCGACATCCTAGCTCAAGCGATAAAACCTCTAGGGATAGCAGGTCTACGAGAGATAAAGGTAGAGATAG
This sequence comes from Ceratocystis albifundus, assembly GCA_002742255.2. NCBI lineage: Eukaryota > Fungi > Ascomycota > Sordariomycetes > Microascales > Ceratocystidaceae > Ceratocystis > Ceratocystis albifundus. The sequence goes on along the minus strand of MAOA02000030.1, from coordinate 466,135 downwards.
GCGGCAAGACACCAGCCATGAGCGTTCAAGTGGCAAGAAAGACCTCAATAGGCGACACGGTCATGACAGGCATTCCAATGCAGATCGGAATAGAGATCGGTCGCCACGGCGAAGAACAGATTCCGAACGAGACCGTAACAGTGATGCAATAAGACGTCGCCATGAAACGCGGAGTCGGTCGCCATAAACACCATCTTGTTTACACATAATACGCCAATGGCGTTGCGCAAGTCCTCGCCTAGTCATACGTCTGGAATATTGAAGAAAAGATAGCAAGATTTGTTGAAGTCTGTTTCTAACGACGGAAGTAACAAATCGCATATAGAGGTAACACAGCATAACATTAGCACATAGTATAGATTCCGCATGAAAGTCCCAAAAACGAATAAAGCGAGAACAGAGAGTAAAGGACCGAACAGGCTTGATGAAAAAACACAACATGCCTCTATAAGTCCCTCGAAGGCGCCCAAAAAACAAAAAAAAAAACAGGGTGGCTACTCATGAATGACCCAGATACTTCTTCCAGTTATCCCGCAACAGCTGTCGTCGCCCGTCTTGCCCCACACTCAAGCTAAACTTCTCCCAGCGTGCATCGTGGCCCGTGCCAATGACCACAATCGACTCATCGCTGATCCAGCCAATCAAACCCTTGGCCGGCCTCGTAGTACCTAGTGTAGTGGTTTCTGAAACCGGCAATCCGCCAACCAGCGACTCATCGCCTGTCTCAAAAGGCGCCTGTGCAAAAGAATACACATCAGAGAAGGCCCGTGGCATCAGTGGCAGCCGCGAGAGGATGCCCCATTTTCCTCGGCCGCTCCCGTCTCCGGAGCTGGGCAAAAGAGATGTTGGCGATGACGAGGGCAGTCCGGAGGGAGAAGGGCTCTTGCTAGCCATGGACTTCGTGGGATGTGGGATATCGAAGACATGAAGAGTCGCTTTGTCCGAGGTACAAGCTAACAGGTTTCCCGAAGGACTGAAGGCAATGGAAAAGATACGAGCAGGGTCTATTCCGCGCCGCAGCTCAGCTACACGGGCGCCCGTGGATGTCGCAAAGACGCGAATTAGCGTGCCCTAAAGGCTTGTTAGAATGCACCCTCGAACATATATTGTTTACGTGCAAACTAGATGTACATACCGTTTCACTAGCTGTGGCGATCATCTCGCCGTCCGGGCTAAATTGTAAATCCCGTAGGCTACTAGAATGTGCCGGGATGATGCTGACGTTCAGTTCCTTCAAGTCCACAAGGTTGATGTGGCCAGCCTGACGGCCAGGGAAGGCAACATGACGGTCCGATAGTGCACACACCCCTAGCGGATTGTCTACAGTTTCGTTTTCGCTAAGAATGGGGTTGTTTTTCTTGAAGGCATAGATTGATACACGGTTCTGAAGCACAACGATTATGTGGGTTCGTGAGAGCTTCACTCCGCGAACAGGGGTCAAAGACGATATCTCCAAGGCAATGCTGCCACGCATGTCATCCCATATAATAACCTATGAATAGCTGTGTGTCAGCAATAACCGCCCCTCGCCGTCTTCATTCTCCGTGAAAGCCTACTTACTTTGTTGTTGGAGAACTTGGGTTGCCGTCCGCCGCCAACCAAGGCAAGATAGTTGGAGCTATTCATCATCTGCACCAAGCCAATACCAGCATTGAAGTCTAGTAATATAGCAACATCATTAATAGTGTATTCAAACCAAAGGGAACCGGAGTAAATCGCATACCGCGGGATGCCTTCATCAAGCACGACTTTGTATGGAAGACTGGAAAAGTCTTGGTCAGCCACCACTACGCGCAGCGCAATAAATCACAGACAGTATATGGACAAAATACAAACAAACCCAAGGTTCTTGGAGGTCAGGGTATTGAAAACATACTGCAAATGCCCGTATTAAGGCCAACAGCAAAGCACGACCGGTCGTTGTTGAAGGAAGCGGATAGCACCTGGGTTGCGACCGCAGGTTCAATCTGAGGGCGGACGTCCATGGTGAGAGAAGATGGGATAGTAGAGATGGCAGCCTCAGTTGTGTAAGATTGAAGCGCGAATAAGAATCGTGACTTGTGGGTATAAGCCTATGATTAGACTCTGGAAGAACGCAAAGTCAGTGTGATTTACTTGGCTTGACCGGCTCACTCACTCGCTTCTGATAACGGGATAGCCGGCTGACCAAGATACGATGAGATAACGACAAAGAACAATAACGGTAGATTACTACCGCATGACTGTGGGAGACAGTGATAGACAAGGTCAAGAAAAGAGCGGGCTAGCAAGAGATGGTAGCTAAAATACAAACGGTAGCGAGCGCCTCACTCAACAAAGACAGGACAATAAGGCAAAAAAAATTAGCATTCGTCACAGGTGACGTCAAACTCCGGCTCTTTAAATGCTTTATTTCCTAGGCTTTGAGTCTTTGGAAATCAACGTAAGGCTGTGGGAAAGGTGCTGCCTGCAGCCACAAGTGTTGTTAAACAGCAAACAACAGGGACAGTTACTTCTGACTGCATAGGCCAAGGCCGAAAATATCCTGAGAATCAAAAGCAATTAACCAGACCAGGAAGACAAAGAAAAGAGACTACATTCGGTGTAGTACGTAAAATGATCACCAACAATTAATGCTAGCAATCCACTGTTAACCAGCTTGCTTGTTGATGTTTTGAGTCGGATCCTAGCTCCAGGAGCGACATATACGTACTGTTTGTTAGTGGGTTCGCACTGTCTAAAAATACTGTGTTTTATGACAGTCACGTGCTATCTCACGTGAACGGAAGCTATAGCCTCTTGTAACAGGGGGCTTCCTTACGCCGGGGTCCTTTGTTGGTCCCAACACTAACGCCATCCAAACAACCAACTTTCAGGAACACGAACGTTGAAGTATTCTATGTGCCGGCTTGCAGATAGAGACGAATATGGAGAAGGCAAACCGACCATCAAGCAAAACAGACGGAAAAGACAGACGAAATATTTTGTGGGGAAAAAGAGAGAAGAATATAAGTGGTCAGAGTTAACCCTAAGTTTCTTCAGGTTACTTTGATTTTATCATCGTGTTACGCTCGAAATCTGTGTCCACCCCTGAACTTCCTAGCTTGCTTTTGCTTTTATGTGGAATGTATTATTCAGTGGGCCAATGTTGTACTAAAACTTGTCGAGCTGCGAGGGTTATCCTGCAACCACAATCCATTCAACCTCCTGAGGCGTGTCTAGCAGTTTTTTTTTTTTTTTTTCTTTCTGTGACACGCTTGCAAGATAGACGTAGCTGGTACAAGTAGACTCTGTATGTCTTCTCCTATATAGAAGTATTCAGTACACACATGTCTATGCTTGCCACACCACCCGTTTGCCTGCCTGTCCTTCGTCCTGCCTTTTATCGTAAATTAATACCGAAGCCTTCTGAAGTCGCTGAAAGCCACTGAAAGTCACTGAAAGTCGTGCTTCCCTGTCTCTTGTCCTGTTCCTGGTGCCTTTTTGGCTCCTTCCTTCGTCGATTGGGGCTTGCTTGCTATTGCCCATTTTCCCCATCCATCACTTTCCCCTCCCCCCTTTATTTCCCTCCTGCCATAAGAAGAGCCAGGGGGTGGTTGGTTGGCTGGTTTGCTGGCTGTTTATTTTTTGTCCTAGTGTTACTGTATCAAGCCCTGTATAACGGAGCATTACAGCGCACAACTGATCCGATTACAGGCCATTTCTATTCTGCAACCTCCTGTGCTTGCTCCTTTTCTCTTCCCTAAGACCTGGCAAACAGCCCACGACCCACCCACCGCTCTTGTCTCCCTCCAAAAAAGACAACAAGAGCTTGGATTCTGCCTCCTTCCTCCCTTTAGTTGTTCTCTATCTTTCTTCCCCACCCCCCCAAAAACCCACTTCTTCCACTCTTCCTCCCTACTTCCCTCTTTATCCCCAGGGAAAGCTTTACGCTGGTGATAACCGTACCTCAACGACCAACGACGACTACGACTTTCGATTGTTTTCTTTTTTTCTTTTTTTTTTTTTCCTTCGCTTCTACTATTTCACATTCTTTTGCTGACTCTTCACATTTTAATTCTTTCACCCCCATTAATACTACTTACATGTCTTCCGCAACTGTACGTCGTGCCCATCACACTCATCCCCTCCCCTCATAAACTTGACCTTCATGTGGACAACCTTTTCCCCTTTTCGCTCGGTGATATTGTCAGTAATTCTGCTGCTATCTCAGTTATCTCAATTTGGCAACAAGTCGCAGTCGACCGATCTCAGATGCCTCAATTGGATACGAATCTGAGAAGCTGTGATCGAATTTCCATGTCTTGCAATTCGGCCGCTGCGAAGTGGACAACAAAAACAGTACCTGTGGCGAAAACACTAGCACAGCACACCGAAGCCAGCTCGCGCTTTTTTTTCTCCTTCTCTCGCACATCGGTGTATCAACTAACATCATGTTCCCATCTAGATGATCCGTAGAAAGAAGAATGTCAAGAAGGGCATTCAGTTTTGCCTGATGGTGTGTGGCGCTTCTGGTACTGGTAAGTCAAGCCACGCACGCTTCTCTCCTGTCATGAAATCTAAATCTGCGTGTTTACGCTATTATCATACCCGACATCCTGATCCATTGGTAAAGGACTGATCACTAGTTACGGAACTTCGTAAGGCTAACGTTTGACCCCCCTTTTTTTTTCTCTATGATAGGCAGAACTACTTTCGTCAACACTCTTTGCGGCAAGACTGTCCTCTCCCATAAGGACTGCGATGACCCGAACACTGCTCACGTCGAGGAAGGCGTTAAGATTACCCCCATCACCGTTGGTACGATATAACCTGGCATCCGGAAGAAACAAAGCCAAACTTTGAAACCGCTAACAACTATCGCTCACAGAACTGGAGCTCGACGAGGAAGGCAGTCGCATTTCCTTGACCATTGTTGACACTCCCGGATTTGGCGACCAGATTGACAATGAGGCCAGGTACGAGTGGATTCAGCCTCTGCATTGCTTTACCGTGATACTGATTATTGAACTCCCAGTTTCTCTGAGATTGTTGGCTACCTCGAGCGCCAATACGACCACATTCTATCCGAAGAGTCGCGAATCAAGCGTAACCCTCGCTTCAGAGACAACCGTGTCCATGCTATGCTCTACTTTATCACCCCTACCGGCCATGGGTAAGTTGCAGTCCGCAGCTATGTTGTGAAATAACAGATAATGCACCTCAAAGAAAGTAGACTAACTAATTGAACTATTTGAATGCAGTCTCCGCGAGCTGGATATTGAGCTCATGAAGCGCCTCGCCCCCCGCGTCAACGTCATCCCCGTTATTGGTCGTGCTGATACCCTAACCCCTACCGAGCTGGCTGAGTCCAAGAAGCTGGTCATGGAGGACATTGAGCACTACCGCATCCCTGTATACAACTTCCCCTACGATATTGAAGAGGATGACGAGGACACGGTCGAGGAGAACTCGGAGCTGCGTGGTCTTATGCCCTTCGCCATCGTCGGCTCCGAGGAGGTCATCGAAATTGGTGGCCGAAAAGCTCGCGCTCGTCAGTACCCTTGGGGTGTTGTCGAGGTTGACAACCCGCGTCACTCCGACTTTTTGGCTATTCGCTCAGCCCTACTGCATAGCCATTTGGCGGACCTGAAGGAGATTACCCACGACTTCCTCTACGAGAATTACCGTACCGAGAAGCTTAGCAAGAGCGTCGAGGGCGGTACCGGAGCGTATGTTTCATATCTTTTATCTCAATTCTGGTTTTCTTTGATACTAACTTTTGAAAATAGGGATTCGTCGATGAACCCCGAGGACCTTGCCACACAGTCTGTGCGCCTCAAGGAAGAGCAGCTCCGTCGCGAGGAAGAGAAGCTGCGCGAAATTGAGGTTAAGGTCCAGCGCGAGATTAATGAGAAGCGCCAGGAGCTGCTTGCCCGGGAATCCCAGCTCAGAGAGATTGAAGAGCGCATGCGCCGCGAGGTTGCTGCCAACACGTCAGCCAGTGAAGTCGGCAATGAGACCCAGTAAAAGTGCCTCGATAAAGCGAAGCAGAGTAAGTAAGCCCTGCCTGCTCGCTCTTGGCTATCACTTGTGCTGCTGTTTTTCTTTGGAGCTCTCTGGCTTTTCCTCGCCTCTCTTTTTGTCCCGCCTGTCTTTTCTTGCCATATGTTTTTTTGTTGCCTCTGCGTTATACCTTTTGAATCGGAAAATGCGCGGTGGAATTTGTCCTAGCCCCTTGCAGTGGCTTATGAACACTTTTCTATCTCGTATCCTGTACTGGCGTTGGGTTTTCTAATGTTATTAAGAATGGGTGAGAGACAGGATAGATACTGCCTCTTGTCTTTTCTGTTATTACTTTGTTAACCATTCATATTCCCCCTTTTACTTTTTATTCTCAAGTTCTCTGTTTTTATTTCTAGATCAACAGTTTATGGCGTGTCATTTCATTGATTAACGAGTATGTCTGCTAGGAATATTTCAAGCTGATCAAGGTGACAGGCAAAGTTAGAGAATGTTCCTTAAGGGTTATTCGGAAATTGCTATTTGTTGAACGAAGGTCACGCTGAGGATCATGATAACCAATGTATTAATGAAGTGGGAAGAGAAACCGAGACATATGAAAGCATGCAAATTTCAGTTATTAGGACGAACGAATGGACGAGAAATCAAGTAAAGGAGCGTCATATCGTCACTCTGGGTTAGAGTTCGAAACTACCTGATGAACAAGAGGGAACGGAGGTTGGGTTGTTTGTTGCAAAGTCCTTGGGTAACATTATGTGGTTGTTGGGTTAGTGCGTAAATGATGTGCAATCACGGCAGCATTTAGTTGTCATTCTGGCTGTTCAGGATACGTAGAATAGCTAGGAATAAGTTGATCAAGTCAAGGTAGAGTGTAATGGCGGCCGCAATTTCCTCTTCTACGTGGAACTTGCGCAGGACCATCTGGGTGTCAATGAGGATGTAGGCTGAGAAAATTAGCGCGGCAGCGCCGCCATAGATAAGCTCGCCGGTCGAGCTGTAGGGGAAGAACATATACATGAAGCTGAAGAGAATCAGACCCCAGAGTAGGCCGGATACGTAGGGCACCCAGGAGGTGAAATCATAGGTAGTCTGGCAGGCGAAGGCGGTCAAGAAAATAAACATTCCGGCAGTGATGAGAGTGGCGTTGACGACGAGGCCGATATCGTAGAACGAGACGATGACGCTGATAGTGTAGGCTTCGGTGAGGGTGAAGGCGCTGAGGAGGACAAGATTCATAGGGTACGACTTGCGCTTCCAGTAGGTGGCGGCCATGAAGCCGATGGCGGCAAACATCTGGGCAAGGAAAAGGCAGTTAGTTGAACGGAACAATGGTAGCGGAACGTAGTAATGTTTGGAGGGGGAGAAAACACCAGACAAGAGAAAAACGTACTGATACAAAGACAAGGCCGGGATGCGACTGCACCCATAGCTTGTAGCCCTCGCTCCAGAAACTTAGAGAGCTGGTGATAGCAGTTGCGATGAACTGGGCTGTAAGGATAGCATAGACCTTGCGGACAAACTGGTTGCGGATATCAATAGTGGCTTCGGCCACCGAGCCGCCGAACTGTATGAACTTGTTAACTGTTGACCTTGATTTGCTAGTTTTGCGCGAGTTTTTATTCGTAGCGCTCAACGGCGTATGCGCGCAAGAAGCGCGAGGCAAAAAGAGCGAGAAATTGCGCTCTCCAAGAGAGGGAGTGTGACTCAACTTACCTTGAAGTCATCTGGGATATTGTCCTCACTGGTACGCGGCGCACCGAAAACTCCATCCGAAGCCGTGGACGAGGATCCGGCGGCAGCCTGGTAGGATGGTGGAGCGGTCCCATATTCGTCGGGATCAACAGTGGAAGCCTTGGTGTACTTGGCTGTTGACATGGCGAGCAGATGAAGAATATCAAGACAAAAAGGATTGTTTTAATTGAGGGAGATATGGCCAGTTACAAGATGAAATGTTGAGTTTTTGGTAGGTTGTAAAGAAGGCGTAGAAATACCAAATAATGTCGTCTGTTGAATGCGGCTAAATGTTTTGTCTCAAACGCCTGATCATATGGGCGAACTTTCGATGACGTTCGGTGTGCCACATAGTGTCAGACTCAGCCACAGACTACTCTTATTGCGCCACATGTAGCGGGTGGAGTAGAGTAAGATTAGTCATTAGGGTTGCTATGTTTCTCACCTTCCTCAAGCATGAAGCTGGAGTAAGATATTTTAAGCGGAAGTGCACCAGAATCACATGCAAGCCAAGTACTCTCAATGCTGTTTCTGTTTTCTAGGGTTGTGACAATAATCAGAGGACAATGGCCTGGTAGATGTCTGTCGTGGCATTGATTGACGGTGGAGGAGACCTAGAGGCTCAAGCGGAAGGCCGCGTTGCTTGAAGCGATAGGTTGAACGAATTGAATAAGCCAAAGCTTAGCCTGTATATCCCTTGGCTTGAGCTTGTAAGAGTAGACGGGGCATATATACGCAGTCATACGTGCTGATGGTGATTATCGCAGCAGATAGGCTTTAACGGCTTTAAGCTTCTACGATGGACGTGAGCCGGCGACTGGAGCAGCACATAAAGGTCGGGAAATGAGTCCTACAGGTCTGGCTTCGTCGCACATCAAAGATCCGCAGCAAAAACCAAGGAGTCGACATACTTTGGGAATGAAAATGTTTAACTACTAAGACTTGAAATATGTGGCATCTGCTATTTTGTGAGTGAATGAAAGGTGGAGCAGCTTGCGAATGTAGACAAGGAGAACGCGAAATGCTAAGTATTAGGCAGCCAATCAAAGCGCGAGTCTGGTCTCCACAAACTAGACCAGTCAAGCTAGGCTGACGTTAAACTGCCAGGTTAAGCTCTGTGGAGCTTAGAGCGATCAAGCTAGCTATCAGAATATAGGCTCATGCCTTTGCCTAGATGAGCATTAGCGAGGGGTGATGTAAGAATAGAGGAACGTAGGAAAAGGAGAAGGGAAAGAATAGAGGAACGTAGGAAAAGGAGAAGGGAAAGAATAGAAGGGCCCCGAAAAACCACAAGGAACGTAGTTGGAGAACAAGAGTTGTAGAAGACGGGTGAAATGAGAAGGATATAAGCGAGACAGAGTGAGAGAACTAGGATTGAGAAAGAAAGAATGAAAGAATGAAAGAAAGAAGAACAGGAAGGGAGGAAAAGCCAATCCCCAAGTTGTATATAGCTGGAGCCAGTTTTAATTCCTTGTCTCTAAGCTTGAGGGAGGACACCCGAGTCAAGTACAGAATGGCACGGGAGATGCGGGAGACCGTTTCTTTCCCCTTTACTGACTTTTGCCCCTATTAGTACCGGCCCACCGGGGGACTTGGCTTTTTTTTTTTCTTTTTTTCTCCTCACAAGCGAGTCATAGAGAGTTGGTCTGAGGATTCCAGTAGAAGACAGACGGCTGTGCAAGTCTTATCTAGATAGGGTGTAGGCGCCCCCTTTTTGCGTATTAGTGTGCATTTTTATTTTGGCGTCCACGGGGTATAAGACATAGATTAGGCATCCAAGATACAAGCGGGCTACCCTACAGCACTTTGGGCTTACAGGTGGCAATTGTTGTTTTGGTTTGCCCTAAATTATAGTGAAGCGGGCTTGACACGCGTTGAGCCGTCCATTAAGGATTCTTAGAGAGCGGCACCAGAAAAGTCTATATAAAGGCGAATCAGAGCAGTTTTTCGGCCACTGGGCTGTATAGTACTAGCAATGCGGCGCAGGGCAGAGAAAGGACAAGGTGTGAACAAGGTGTGGAGATGGAGAGAGTGTGGTGTTGAAAGTTAGGAGGCACCTGTTCAGTGAGTGGGGTAGTAGGGCAATAATAGGGCTTGCGGCAACTGAAGAAAGAAGCTGCCTTGGAAGAAGAAGGGTACCTACCTATATCTGCATGCATGTAACAACAGACGGCGAATAGGGGGCCAGGAAAGTTATTGTAGCAACCGTCATTCTCCTCTCAGACGTCTGCGTGTATTTATCTGTGCGCGTACTGCATTGTATCCAAATGTATTGATGTGTACATCCGCAAGTATAGTGGTATGCAAGTACATGTAAGTACTTCTAGGATTCGTAATCAAGAAACCTCGCTACTTTCAGTGGCAGTACATGCATGCTCTTTCCTCGCAAATATTTTGCACTGAATTTTTTTTTCCCAGTCATTTGTGTCTTCATTTTCTGTTGCTCAAATTTTCTCTTTTTGTTTCTCTTTTCCTTCTTTTTCTTATACCTATTCCCCCTCCTATTCTAGCCTTGTCACAGCCCTCCAATCTGTTGTCGCCACTATCATAGGGCTTGTCTGTGATCCCCAATTCACCGGGATTCCCAGGTCTTTTTTTCTTTTCTCTTGTTCCTTTCCAGCGTTGCGCTTCCTTGCTTATGCCTGCTTCAGGGCCAGGCCACACAACACCACACAGCGGGCACGGCACACATTGAAACATTAACACAATAGCGAAGCTGAGCTCTTAACGTTGGTCCGGCTTTATTTTAATTTTTTTTTTTCACTTTTTTTTTTTTTTCGCCTTTCCTTTGCTGTCTGTCGATTCCGTTTCTTTAAGCTAGCCGAACCACTAATTGTTGTGTATTATCCCATTTGAAAAACTCCCCCCCCTTGACTTCTTTCTCACGCCGTTTCGCCCTTAAAAGTCAGCAGCAGCCAGCGAACAATACCAGGGGCAAAATTCGCAAAGAAGACCCCTTATTTAGCCCGGCCGATAAAATAATATACTAACCACTGCGACTACTGCATATAACATCTGTACCACGACATCCGACAAACCCTTTACCTCTTTCTCTTCTTTCCGGGTCTTCTTTCAATTTTGCCTTTCATTTTTTCTTTGTATATTTTCTATTCCTTTTCCTCTATTGATGGAACTACGGCTATCTAAATCTCCCGACGTTCTTTTGGTACACTGTTTGTTTGTCCCTAAGCCTGCTCCCTGTGCGGCTTTGCTTGGACTTTCTCCTCATACCGTATACTTGGCACTACTCACTAAGTAGTCAACCGACTCGAATTCTCGAAGTGCTCGCTCGCCTTAACCTACTTGAATTTCTAATAGCTTTCGTATTGGGAAATTTAAGAAAACAACCTACGGCCGCTATACCTACCGCCATAGTCTCTTGCATCTTGTCACCATCACACCTTCAACCAAAACTCCACAATATCCCGGATCTCAGATTTTCACGCCATTGTTTCTTCGAGTCCGGAACCTTTTTTTGCCAATCGAAGACTAGCATCGACTTTTGCGCTGGCTAGAAATTAATCACCATGGCGGCTCAAGTTCCGGCTACCGAATTGACATCTGAATGGGCTCCTAACGATGTCACAAACCATCACGGGCCCCTTTATGCTAGTCGCAAGCGCCGCGCTGGCATCATCTCTCGCAAGCCATTGAAATACCCCGATAGTTTGATGGCACAGCTATCTAGAGCCTTTGTCGAGAATCAAATTAGTATGTGCCTCTTGGTCCTTTGTTTCTACTATCCGCCTTTGTCCCTCCCCCCTTCTCCTCTTTCATACAAACAACTCTCGATTGATACGTACAAAACTACCAAATTGAATTGAGTTACTGCCCGGAGATGATGTTTTACAGCTATTATTTGAGTTCATCACTCCGTCTTGGCAAGCTTTGATGGGAATTATCTCTTGGTTCATTGAGCAAACACTATACTATTCGATAAATGAATGATATTGCCTGCCTGTAGATTTATACTGACTACGTTTGCGTTTTACTATTTAGGCTACTCTTTCAACTTGCTCGCCCTTCTTTTCCTCGCCGACGCCTGTCTCCCGAAGTCTCGCCCTTATACTCGCAAGTTTTTTACGCTTTCTTATTACAATGAGTCTACCGAAAAGTACGCTGCTGGCGCCGATGATATTTACTTTATCTCATTTTGCGTCGTGCTTTTCACTTTCTTGCGCGCTAGTGTCATGCAGTACCTGTTGACCCCCATAGCCCGCATGGGCGGTATTACCCGCGTTAAGATGCAGGCTCGGTTCACTGAACAAGCGTGGCTTCTTGTATACTATGGCTTTTTCTGGACTTTTGGAATGGTAAGCAACAATGAACTGCATGCACGGATAGTCGAAGTGACATGTGATAATATTTGTGTAGTGTTACTGATACCAAATCGTAGTACATTTATTACACCTCTCCATACTGGATGAACATGAAGGAACTATGGACCAACTGGCCTGATCGCGAGCTTAACGGCCTTTCCAAGTTGTACATTCTGGCTCAATGGGGCTTCTGGGTGCAACAGGTTCTGGTCATCAACATCGAGGAGCGCCGTAAGGATCACTACCAGATGCTTACGCACCATTTCATCACCATCGCCCTAGTTTCCTCGTGCTACAGCTACCACCAGACGCGCGTGGGCATTTTGATCCTAGTCCTGATGGATGTGGTTGATCTATTTTTGCCCGTAAGTCGCCTGCTCAAAATGCGCCAACACGCCGCCACAACGATCTCCCAGACGCCCAGAGGCTAACTTTCTGCTCCCCTCGATATAGCTTGCCAAGTGCCTCAAATACACTGGCTTCAGCACTCTATGTGATGTCATGTTTGGGATTTTCATGGTCAGTTGGGTAGTTGCCCGCCACTTCCTTTATATGGCTGTCTGCTGGTCCATCTACGCTGATATTCCCGTTTTGATCGGTAACCGCTGCTATACTGGAAACAGCAAAAGCCTTTCTGGTCCATTCCCCACGCCCGAGGGATACTCGTACCTCATTCAACCTTTTATCAAGGCTGATGGTCTTGTCTGCTTCAACGACACGGTTAGATGGTTGTTCCTGGCTCCTCTCCTTATGCTCCAGGTTATCACCTTGGTATGGTTTACCATGATTTTACGCGTTGCTGCTCGTGTGATTCGCGGTGCTGGAGCCACCGATAGCCGCAGTGACGAGGAAGACTCGGATCAGTTGGAAAAGGAGGTCGATGCCAGCAGCATTAACTTCGGCAATTGGGAGAAGAAAAATGCCAAGAGACAAGCCGTTGCATCTACGACGACTGGAGTGAGTCTTGCTGCCCATAGCGGCGGTAAGGAGCTTCTTGGTCGCATTGGCTGCGAAAAGCATGTTGAGTAAAAATTCTCGCCATGGTCGCTGGCTACGAGAGAAGACAAAGACATTGATGTCGCCTTTTGTGTCACCAAATGAAACTGCCGTTCAATTCTAACTCTCTACACCTTTCCCCCTCCTTACCTCGTCAACTCTTTGTTATCCATTGTTGATCCGGGCACATGCTGTGACGCTCCTCCTCTTTTAGACTTACTTTCTTCATTATTGATTTCCTTCACTTCTCTATTCCCCGTTTGTCTACACACTTACCTCCCACTGCAACACCTCTGCCATATGTGGGCGTTTTCTCCTTTTTTTCATTTTTTTTTTCTTTTTCAAACACCCTTCCTCTTCTTTTCGTTGTTGCGTCACATGCCATAATGTTATTTTCTTGCGCTGTTTTCTTTGTGATTTTGTAAGGCCATCTACAAATCCCTTGGTCTTATTGTTCTATGGGCGAGGCAGTTTTTTCTTGTTCCAATTTCTTTTATCGTTGTCCTCCAATTCTTCCCCCTTCTTCCTGTGTTTCTTATTCTGATTCTTCCTTCCCCCCCCCCCCCCCTCCACCACGAACTCTCTTTCTTTGTCCCTTTCTTATTTTCGGTTGCTGTCTGTATGTATCTTGGAAGAGAGGAAATAAACTCAATACATTTGGTCCTAAAAGCGCAGAATTCTGGGTAATTTTCTATGTATGTATGTGTATATGTATGTGTGTCTCGTCTTGTCTCTCCTGGATTTGTTTTTCCGACTGTGACAAGGCGGAGATAAGGAGTTCCATGTAGCATGCATGCATGTATTCATGCATGCATGCAAGTGACGATCAGAATCCGTGATGGTGGCATAAATTGTCCTAATGTATGTGTGTATGTGCTTTGAAACATATATGAATTAGCGTAGAAACGTGGAAGGCTTTCGAGCAACATGCAGGACAGAGAGCTATGAATATGCAAAAAAAAAAAAAAAACAAATAAATTGTGTGTTGTAGATTGTATAGTAGCAAAACCCTTTTTTCTTCTTTAACAAGGGAGATCTATAATAACCAAACTTTGATTCTTCTTTTCTTCCCTCTGTGGGTTTATATATAAAGCGCACAGGGCGTGGCATATAGCGAAGAAATTGAACACTACTAGTAGGTATGTCAGTAGTGCTGGTCAAGGAAGTCGGAAAGCCATTTCATGTAATCAGTCCGTATCCATTCTACTAAATGCCGCAGTGCCTCAAGTAGACGATAAATGCCAGTGACGGTGTCTGTACTGCCGATATTAATCGCTGGGAGTACTTCAAAATCATCGTCCGTGTTGGCCACCAATGTCACGCTCCAGGCATCGCCAGATACGCGCAAAAGTGGCATGAACATGGGTCCCATACAGCACGCCTTTTGATAGCTACATTTGCAAAAGGATGTGATATGACGGTACCAACTGGTCAGGCTTAGGCCGAGCTGACTCAGAGCTACAACAGGCCCTTCTTCGGAGGCAAGCTGGATGTTGGTTGGTGCTCCGTTCCTTTGGCCATGGCCGTGACTAGGAGCTGTGATAGCTATGAAGGCGGCGATAGGCGATTTGCACAATGGCCCGTACATTGAGTGGTTGATGCTCGGATCACCGACGGTAATCTTTTGGCGGAGAAGACTTTGGAGGCGCCGTTGAATTTGAGCGCCAGAATCAGTTGCTAGCTGGCTGGGACAAAGGGTGAGGGCGTAGTCCATCATCAGTGGGACTGGATCTCCTGGTCGCCGAGGGGTTGGCATTGCTTTTGAAAGAGTCGTGGGGGCTAATGACTCCAACATTGTAGCACTAGCGACATTCTCAGCACGAACGCCTTTGGTTTGGCCTATAGCCAAGCGTAAGAGAGGCATGTATACACTGTCGCCCCATCCATAAGACGATGTTCCCGTGTCACGGCAATAGTGAGTTGCCTGTACAATGTCGTTGATCTGCGAATGCTGGAACACTGCCATAGCAGCGGATGTTTGAACCGAGATAAGACTCATGCTTTGATTATGAGTTACTGGTTCCGCAAGTGCATCTACGAGCCCCGGCAAAGCGTCAATGGCAGTAAATGGAGAATCGGTGAAGGCATCGGCGGGTATTTGTTCGTCGTCTTCAAACAATAGAGCGACTTCGTGTGGCAGCTGACAGTTGTGGAAATCGCCCGCACTGGCAGTCAGTGCCTTGACCAGATTAAGAAGCCCAGAATGCCGTGAGTCGGTGGCTGCTAATATACGTGCACGTTGGCGGATATCATGAGTGCTATCGTTCCAACGCAGTGGCTTTGCAAGCGTTTCTAGGATGGTGCGTAATGGAACTGGCCGGTGAGCTGCATGGCTGGAATTAGGAACCGGGCTACACACGTTTGCGTGAGTGTTGGTTGTACGGGTATTTGAACGGACTGCCGCGGGTGAAGGAGCAAGAGATCGCGTAGGGGGTTTGCTAGGGGCACCCAAGACATCAGAGCTAGCGGCGTGGTGGGAGCGAGAGTAGTTATCGGTGCCCTGATAAGGAAGATTATACGGGGAAGAGCCGTTTGTATCAGCAGCACTACGTTGAGGCCCTTCGTCTATATAACGATCATCATCTTCTTCTTCATCATCGTCGTCGTCCAAGTCCAGCAAAGTCTCTATAGACCGCATGCCCCCAAACTTCATGTGCGGCTTATATAGCAGACTAGGGTTCACTATTTCATGCTTGCTGAACTCCCGGCGTAGAGATGACAGAGCGGCGCCTTGTGGATGACTTGGACGGCTACTGCCCTGTGAAGCCTTTTGCCTTAGTATTCCAGAGTTTTGACCACGGAGCCCTACCGGGAGGGCGATAGAAACGCCAGCAGGTGGGCTCTCATCAAAGTCGGCGAAAGTCTCGGGATCAGGGGATGGAGTGATGCGGATTGCAGAGGTGATTGTCATAGCACCAGCGCCTGTATTTTTGCTGTGAGCGAGCCCTGAAACTGACGACGGCGTGCCCGACCTTTTGATATTCACAGGTGAAGATCCATTCCTAACACTGGGGTGGTTCTGCGAGGAAGTAGCCAGTGGCTTGCGCTGAGGCCGTTGGGACCACACCAAGGAGGTCAATGCTGATTCGGCATGAGCTTGCTGGTCTAGACTAGGCTTCCATATAGCGGCATCTTGTTCGCTTGCTGTTAATGGCCGACAAGCGTCAGCAACATCGGCAACCCATGATGCGATAAGCTCTGAGCGCATGATGACAGGCTCAGGCTGAGAATTTAGGGTGGCCCGTCAAAATTAGGAGAGAGCTTTTTGGCTTGGGATTTGAGCTGGCAATGGGAGAAAGCCTAAAGCTGAGGAGAGGGCAGTTTGCCCTTGGCCACTGCTGCTATTGCTTGTGCTTGTGCCGTCAATTCAGATTCGCCCCGCAAATCCAAATACCGCAGTGAAAAAAAATTCTGATAAGCAAGGCTTTGATTTGACGGCGATACAGGGCAAAAGGGGAGTCTAAATTAGACGTCAAGATTAAGGGCTTTAGCGGTTTAGTGGTTTAGCGCAGCGGGGAATTGCTGGACAATTGACACAAAGGGACAACAATGGATGGGGCGGGGGGGTGGGTGGAAGGCCAGCAAGGAGCAACAAGGAAGAAGGCATAAAAGCCACCAAGAGACAGGCACTATTAAAGCATACAGAAAAAAAAAAGATGAAATAAGGAGATGAAAGAGGCACGCAAAGTCGGTTGGATCAGGGCGAGCCGAAGATCTCAACGTCAGCTATGCAACAATTAGTGAGGGGAAAAGAGGTAAAGAAAATTTTGCACTTTTAAACTGGTAAGAAATATGATTATACGCAAACAGCAGGAACTGGTTTGTTGCAAGCTTCACAATGAGAACAAGGCAAGAGCGCGGAAAAGATAAGAAGAGCAAGACCGGATTACTGCATATGAAAATTTAGCAAAGCACTACAGGCTATTATATCAGTGAGTCCTGGACTTTGTCCCTTTTTCTTTTTTTCGGACACTGAGTTTTATCTTGTCCCCCTTCTTCTGATCTTCGAGTATTGGGCTGTGTGGCGGCTTGGGCTCTTGTCCTAGAGCTAAGCTTCAGCTGCATTCGATCTGATCCAGCCAGATCTCACCTGGATCTTGGTCCGTGGTATGAAAAGTCCGTAGGGGTTCAAAGCCTACACACATGTACCGTTATGGTGCTATGCCGAGTCAGTTATTGAATACGCAGGAACTTGCACATACTGAGTGCATATCTATCTATCAAATCTATCCATGATTAGCCTACACATAAATGTCCCGTCTATCCTTCTTCTCTCTTAGCTGCGTACAATCTTGATGCGCTTCTGCAGACTCTCTGGAAGATCCTCTTTTTTGACCAGCCCAAGAACTACACAGTCGCCCCAAAAGAACATGGCCCGATCTTGCGCGTAGCCCAGATAGTCGAACGCCTCATCATCGTCCTCCTCGCCGTTTTCCGACTTCTTCTCCTCTTCCACAGTAGCCGCTACAGAAACATTTAGGCCCTCTTCTTTGGCTAGATTGTCCTCTTCACTTGTTGCAACCTTGGCCTGCACTATGCCCCAAGCGACCCATTGGGCACTGTTCGCCGCCCTCCACAGAATGGATTCGTCATAGAGTTCTTTCACACGGATCTCACTTTCCTCGTCGCGAGTACCCACGGAGCCTGTGGAGAGATCCTCCTTGGATGCCGAGGTCAGTCCGACGATGCCCGCACCAACAGCGGGCGCAGGAGCAGTCACCGACCGTGCATCCAGCATGAAATCAACGATTGATGCCGCTGATGAAATAGGACCCAAATGCGGTGTGTTGGTCAGCGAGTCTAGGGGGGTCAAGCGTGGTGTCGTACCTGAATGCGGGAATTGAGGCTGGTGTTCGACATAGGCGCGGATGAAGCGTAGTTGCTCTTCGCGTGTGGGGTATACTTCAGCATTGCATTTATAGGGAGCAACGGGATCATGGTAGTTGTATGTCCACTCAGTGAAGTGGTTTGCAATATCCAGTCCAGGCACGTTGGCCGCAGCGTATTCAAAGTCAATGACAGCAAGTTGCTTGTGCTTGTTTGCTGGTTGCAGCAACGGCGACTTTTGGTTGTCGGGCTCGATACGAAGGATGTTTCCATATTGTGTCTGCGTGCGAGTAACTTGTTAGAAAGAGCAAGGTCATACCAGTGGTTCTATATGACGGCTACTTACATCATTGTGGCAGAAGGCCAGCGCTTCCTGAAGCCTCTGCTTGGAACCGTACGCTTTATTCACATACTCTCGATGTTTCTTAACCATGTCGCAGAAAACAGGCCATTCAACTCCGCAAACATAACCGTTTGTCATCCACATATCTGGCATCAAACTGCCGGCTGCTCCTCCGGAAGCCTTAAAATCATCGTATTTTTTGTCCAACGCTTTGATCTTCTGCTCAACAGTTTCTTGCCATTTATCCCAGTTATTGAACACGGCAGGGCCCCCTAAACGTTCAGCAGGCAACAAGTCAATGCCCTCGTGAAGCTCGCGCATACGCTTGGCAATTTGCCGCGAAGTCTCAGCCTCGCGCAGGTTTTGTGGCCGGAGAGTAATTGCATTAAGAAACTCTTCAAACCGACCGTTCTGAAATGTCCCGAGGAGACGAGGACCAATTCTCTTGCGCGCAAGACGACGCAGAACTGCAAGCTCAGTCTCTCGATCAATCAGGGCTTCTACCTGGGGCCCGTAAACACGCAATAGTAGCTTGGGGGGAAGCTTGCGTAGTGGCATCATAGAGGGAGATGCAGAGGGATCCTGCGGAAGTTCAGTAGGCGGTGAGACCATGTAGACCGCATTAGTCAAGGCACCACTGATTCGTTCAACAGAAATCAAATCACCGCTATCCAAAGGTACCCGGCGCCAACCTTTTAGCTTTAGCGTGTGAGTAAGTCTGATGATCTCATTCTTGAAGCTTATCCAGGCTTGGTGTTCCTTTTCTTTGTGCTTAGAAACGGCCTCTGAGGACGAGGAGGAGGCTTGGCCTCCACTGTAAGCCAAAGTTTTGCTAACATCTAGCACACCATCACAGGATGGGACCACGACATCTCCATCGGTGTATTCGGTATCTGATGAATTGGTACGGACAAGAAGTCGGCGACGGGATGGGCGACGGCCAAGACGAGGTGTAAATGCAGGAATCTGCGCCAGACCCAGATTAGATACTGTGTCTTCAATGATGCGCTGCAGGCGGTCTAAAGACACATCATCGCTCGCCTGGGAGTCCATCGAATTGGATCGGACGTGGATTGCAGAGGTAGGCGATTCGGTAGTAATTATTGGTGTGGGGGAGGACACATCATTGTTGCTGCTTCGTGGGGATCGGCGACGAGGGACATGCGCGCTAAGCTTGCGGCGCTCGGCCTTGGCCTTTTCATGATCTAGCCATTCAGCAACTTGTGCTAAGAGTCTTTCGGTTACCTTGGGCACACGGCTTCGGTGTGAGTGCTGCGGCGTCTTGATGCTGTTGTGGTGGCTATACGCAGTACCAGTCCCTAAGGCTGGCCCAGACCCAGCCGTATTGCTTGTAGGGGCCGTAGCCCCATCGTCAGGAGCCTGTCCTGGTAGGCTCGGGCCGATGCTGTGATCAGGAATCGGCGTCTCAAGAGCAGTGGGACCCAGTGCTGGAGAGGTTAGAGATAGGGAAGACATGGCGGGCATTCTCCCACTCAGACGACGGTCTCCGAGACCAGCACGGTATTGTTTTTTGGAAGTAGGTTCTTCTTTATGCCAGCTCTCAGCTTCGGCAAACTGGAAGGTTTCAGGGTCTGCAATCTGCACGGCTGTAGAAAAAGAAGGGAGAGTTTTGATGTTAGTAGAAGATTGGTAGAGATTGAGTATGAACAAAGAATAGTGAACGGGTGTTTATAAAGAAGTGCTCAAGTTTCGAAATCTGGCGGTGAGTGCATATCAATAAAGATAAGAATATATAGAGAGACAGTAAACACGAAGATAAGAGAGTCGCCAGTAGTAAAGGCGAAAGAAGGGGAAATGCCGTCATTCATCGTGTAAGGATCTTGGCAGCCAACAGATATCCAGTAAACAAACAAGTTGGGTAAATAGAAAAAAGAAAGTACCAGCAGATTAACTGGGCGTGACCTTGTTCGTCTATATCAACGCCCCCTTCTCTCTTTGGAGCGTCATGCCTTGACTTGAGCCTTAAGACCTCGAGTCTCAAGAACCCTTGCCCGTCTTTACTCGTGTGTCGGACATCAAGATTCACTAGCTTAGGATGGAGACGGAACCAAGCCACTGGGCCAGGATCCAGCAGCGGCGAAATGGAAACTGTGATTGGTTGGAAAACCAGAGAAGCCGGATACAAAAGCCCCAAGATCACAAGAACAGCATACTTATCGAGTTCTGGTGCGATGGCAAACAGAGCACCAAGCCAAAGTGACACAGACACAGGCTGGAACAGAGAAAGGGAAAGGACGCCTGGCAGCAAGTAGCCACCGGAGGAGTTTACCTGTACTCCCATGTTCCACATACATATTACATGTCGAGAAAGAAGGGATGGTGGAGAGATATGCAGGTTGGGGGAGGGGGGTACAAGGGCCACTTGCTACCAATGATGGGGGATAGGGGAATTAGGAGGGGGGTGTAGGGCGTAGGAACCGAGGGGGGGCAAATCCAAATGTGACGGTCATGCCAGAAATAAAAGAAATACATACCTTTACTAGGCTTTTCAGACGCTGGAGGTGCGATAGCCTGAGAGCCTGTAGTAGGGCCCTGGGTGACGGCCCCAGATGTCGAAGAATCCATCATGTGTTCTGCTGGTACACAACGCCACAGAGTGACGCAGGCAGTGTTGGAACGTTGAAAGACAAGACGGAAACAAGGCCAGCACGACAATCAGAAGCAAGCCGACTCAGGTAAGTGACACTGATTGGAGGGGATGCCACTAAGCGAGATACTATCTCTCGGTCTTTGTCTTTTTTTTCAGTGGGTTATCGTATGAGGAGAAGCTGTGAAATATTGATACTATGTAGGGCAGGATGAGGTTTGACTAACACCACATCATAGCACAACAGCAGTAACAGGGTTCAAATCGATTCAGACCAAGGCGCTGCGAGAATTCGACGCTCAGAAAACAGTAGAAAGAATGGAAAAGGAGAGAAACCAAGAGTCTGGACGAATAAAGCATCTAAAAGACAGAATAGAGCCAGTGAGCGGGTTGATATGGGGAAAGTATGAGGATAAGAGAGGGCGCTAGGAGGAAAGGAGGAATGAAGAGGAAGAGAGCTCTGATAAGAAGGAAGATAAGAGGGCAAAAGTACTGCAAAGAAAGAAGGCGTCAAGGTTTAGGAGAGAGGCGGCGAAAGGATTTCAATATTGGTAGATGTCTAGTAGGACAAGGTGTAGGCGATTCGTAGGAGGATATGGGCAGTTTGACGCCTGGAGATGATGTCTTATGAAAAAAAAAAAAAAAAAAAAAAAAGAAATAGGAAGGCTAAATAAAAAATTATATGATTTCGGACAAGAGGGCTAAAGTGGGCTGAGACAAAGTTAGGAAGGAGGATCATAGGTTCCACAGAAACGGATCAAGTAATTGCTGCACTCTTACCCTTCTATTATTTTTCTTGGTTTTTTTTCTCACATGCTAGAATAAATTTGACTTCCCGCTTCCCCCCCCCACGTCAATCTAGTTTTTTTTTTTACTCCCAACAAACAATCTGAGCCCTTGTAAGCTTTGATTTATTTGTTCTGATCCTGACATCCTTGAAACTGTGTTTTGGCGGAGCAGGATCTAAAAAGTCTATGTGGAGTGTGGCCTCACAACGCCCACAGGCTTGCTATTATTTGCATGTGAAAATAAGCAACCTTCCGTTTTGGAATTCCAACCTCCTACCTCCCCTACACCTTTCTTCCCAAATCCCACCTTAAAAAATCTTCCATGTCCTTCCACTGCATTCTTTTATTGTAGCACGCTCTTGCCCTAGTTAATATGATTATCTAATTCGTCGGATTTTCCCTGACCTTCTCAAAATGTCCTGTCGCCCTTGCCTGGTCTCCAATAATTCCTTTCTACCAGAAACCTAGCTCATGTGACGACATGTTGAACCCTATGATGTCAGTGCTTATTAGGGTTCACAGGTCACGGGCTACGGATATTGTTGGGAATCATTGTTTTTGTCTACGTCACAAGATGCATTGTGCAAGTGTTGGCAAGAACCGATCGCGTGACTTGATTGTGATCACTCCAGCCTTCCTGAATACTCTCAGGTGGAATGTTTTTGCTCAAATACCAATGGGATAGCCCGAAGCTATGGTAAGCGCCTCCACACGGCCTTGTACAAAAACTTGGGTTTCAATTGGGTCGAAGAAGGGTACGGGCGTCTTTCTTGATATTACCTGTGAAGACTGACCAAGATACGAATGGGACCAAGAGGCAAGATGTGACGTGAGTGTATATATGTGGATATAATGCATATTGCATATACTACGTGATGCACTCAGCGTGATGCTAATCCTTATCGGTAACCTCTCTTGTTGATATACATATACCGTGCGAAGAGGCACACAGCCTAACATGGCCATGCAAAATATGCTTGTTTGCTATGGCATGTTAGAGACACAATCAACTATAGTCCTTCCATCCCCTCACGTTTTAGGGCCCATCTAACTGCCTCGCGCACATCTGGAACAATAGCTGTAGGTGTATGTGTTGGGGGTCCCCTGATCTCACTCCACACTCCAGTGCGTACCAAAAGTGATGACCATTTAGCACCACTGACACTACGAAATTCATTGGCGCCCCGAATATCACTCTCCGGGTTGTCGCCGACCATATACACATTGCGAAGCGAGTCAACAGTTTCTCCAGGCTTGCCACCTGCGAGAGAAACATGGTGTCGGTTGAGTACACGCTCCGCATATTCATAGGTGAGTTGATGCGGCTTGCCAATAACTGTACGTTGCAGCGAATGTCCGCCGGTAATAGCACGCCACACGCCATCAAGCGAGGCCTGAAAAGCACCTTGACCTAGCCGAGGCTGGTGAAAGTGAGCAGCCCAGAGAAGATCGGGGTTTGAAAAGTAAACGCGAGGTTGGCCATCCCCCTGCCAACCGCTATTGGGTAGCGATGATTTGCCATTCTTTGGCGAATAAGTACCGATGATACCCTCGCGGGACTGTAATATGTCGGTGATGATTTGAATGTCTAGAGACCAGTCCCGAGGGTCGTTGAATACAAAGACGGCATCAATCTTTAGAGCATCTGCTGTGGGTTGATCGGGATTGTAGAGCGGCTTTGGTAGGGGGCGCCATGTGTTTGCGTAAATCTCTGTCATAAGGGACTGGAATGGATAGATGTTTGGTTGGGCGGCTAGGATATCAGCGGGTGTCACTACGCTTCGAAAGCCATATCTATACAGGTACTTGTTAGAAAAGTACTAAATAGCGACTAAGCAAGTAGGTTCTAGAAACTCACGCTTCGGCAATTTGCCGGCACTTGTGTGCATCGGCGCCAGTGACTAGAATTGTTTTCTCTCTCAGGCCCTCGGAATTATCGACGAGATCTTGGAATGGAGTGTGAGATTGAACAAAATTTTCCGTAGACAGCCTTACACCCAACTTGCTCGTTAGATCAGACACGCGATCAGACTCGTGTTTTCCACCGCCATTCGTAAGTAGAATGAAGGGGATCTTGTTGTTAGTCAGATATTGTAGCGACTCAGCAGCACCAGGGATGGGCTTGGCTACGTGTAGGAGAACACCGTCGATGCTGCGTCTCGAGGTTAGCCATTACGTAGACATTGAAGTAAGGCACCAATGACTCACTCGAAAGCAAAGGCGAAAGTAGGTGCTTTTTTGGATGAAGGTGAACTTGAAGCAGTAGCAAGCTTGCGGTGTGATGACAAAATGCGGGGGATCAAAACAGGCCCTGTAGCAAGTTTGAGACTGGGCCATGTTAACCTAGGTCTATAAGCATGACAAGCAGCTGATAAAAGAATAGACCCCATGATTTCAGATTTGATGAGTTGAGCTTGTGCTGAGAAAGATCCGGAATGAGGTATGTATGCATAGGAAGGGGTGTACCACCTCGTGTAGCATAGATAGTTGTTAGCGGCATTCTAGAAGCTGTTTCTTATCTACACTTATCAGCTGTTATCTTATCAGCAAATAACTGGGTCTGGCGGTAATCCCTTAATCCGTTTTCCTCTTGACATGTTGTGTGGTTTGGAGCAGGAGATAAAACTATGTAGATGGCCTCGGCTTTTAAAGCAAGTATAAGTAATGATACACTATGTATTGCACAAGTCGTAATAATAGCATGATGGTAGTAGTACATGGGCCTCTTGGCCCGTCGTAAAGTATCCCCTTTTCAATCACAGCTAACCCAAAGTGGCTTGCTGATTCCGCCTCTTAAAATTTCTTTGGCCCAGTCCACTGCTTGACATGGCCCTGGATGACGTCTGCTGCCGCCTGTGGTGAGTGTTGTCGGCCAAGGGCTTCGACGAAGTCACCATTAGGGTCCATCAAATAAAAGTATATGCTGTGGTCTACTAGGTAGTCCTCGCCGGGCTTTACTTTACTAGGCGTGCTGAAGTAGACACGGTACGATTTGCAAACAGCCTTGATCTGCTCATATGTACCAGTCAGGCCTACAAGATTGGTGTCAAACTCGGCCAGATACGTCTTAAGCTCGGCAGGGCCATCGCGAGCCGGGTCGCAGGTGATGAAGACGGGCTTGACAGAGCCAGGGATCTTCTTATTGACAATGTTTATCATCTCAGCCATCTTATCAAGTTCCTCAGGGCAAATATCTGGGCAGTGAGTGAAACCGAAATACATTAGCGAGTAGCGGCCCTTGAGATCTTCGCTGGAGAAGAGCTTGCCGTTCTGGTCAAGCAATTCAAAAGGCCCGCCAATCTTGGGCCTGCCAATTTGCTTGTTGGCTTCAGCTATGCGCTTCTGGTGCATGCGCTTCTTCTCGTTTTCAAAGTAGAGCATTAAGCCGCCTAGAGTAACGAGACAAAGCACGCCAGCCTGCCATGAGAAGGGCTATGTGATTGGCGATTGTCAGCAGGTAAATCTAGGATATAGAAGCGAGGATTTATCGCAACAGAGAGAAAGAGAGGATTCTTACCCCAAAGCGCATACGCGACTTGGCTTCACCGATCGTCTTGGCGCCGCGAACCTGATGTTTGGACGCAGTGTAATCTCTCAAACAAGTTGAAGTATGGATATGAGGACGGGTAATCGAGCGAGTCGCAAAGCTAGCGGTCTGTCTAGGTAGAGCCGAGGCAAGAGATGTGCATCGGGCCGCAGCACGTAGGGGTAGAGTAAAAGCCATGGTGACGAGACCGAGTCGTGAATGTAGGCAGTGACACAAGTTAATGGCAAAAATGTGCGTATTTAAGTAGAAAGGTTCTGCTTTTTCTGTGACTTCACGTGGAGCTGAATTGGGTCGTTGGTAAGCTTGGAAATCGCTTCATTTTCTTGGTGATGGTATTAGCCGATGTTCAGCCGGGAAAGCATACACCGAGACAGACCGAGCCGTCATGGGAATCGTCAAGACAGCATAATAATTTCCTCAAGAACAACAAAAACTTCATGTATGGATTTCCTTTTTCGACGCCTCCTTACTTTTTTTTTCTGATCTCATAATCAGTTGAATACTGATATTAATTAATTTTATTGTAGCTTTGTTTTGCGCTGTGCAATAATTTCTAAGCGTATACGATATTGATACAAATAAACAACACATACGCATACACGTCTATCTCGCTATAATATTTACTGCCATGGATTTGGACGAACTACCATCTGCAGGGCTTACAGATACGCACTATGAGAGTTTGGAACTATTTCCAGAGGTCACCAGGGCCGATAGTATCGCGCCAGAAGTGCCACAGTTCGATACAGAGCTTGTCTCCTCCAATACTACAGCATCGCCCGCTGCGTTCAGCACCACAGCCAGCCAACTTGGTGATGATCTGTCCAATATTGCAATAGACCCTAAGCCATCCGCAGCCAAAAAATCGCAGGTCAAGAAAAAGGGCGCAGGTATAAAAAAAGTACCAAACGGCACAGGAGCTACTTCTATGGCAACACAGCGACCAAAGGCTACAAGAGGCGCGAAAACGTCAACGACGCGTCGCCCAAAAGCTAAGCCTTCAACCTCAACCTCGGCCTCAGGCGCGGCGGGAGCCAATGGCGCCTTATCATGCTCTGGGCCTGGTGGCATTGCAAATGGAAGTAATTCTGCAAGGGGCAGCCCAACAGTGGGTGATAGCGATGACCCAGGCACGTATTGTCTGTGTCATGGTCGTGATGACCATCGCTGGATGATCTGTTGCGAGAAGTGTGAAGATTGGTTCCATGGCGAGTGTATCAATTTGGACATTGAAATCGGTGAAAGCCTAATTGAAATGTTTATCTGTCCGCGCTGTACCGATGGAGACACTTTAGTAACGCGGTACAAAAAGACTTGCTCGTTGGATGGATGCCGGAAGCTAGCGCGTAGCTATGCTCCGGCTGCTGAGGCTGATGATGAGGTAGAAGGGGCTGCGGGGGCGGTTGAGGCTGAAGATAGCTTTACCAACTCTGTATTCTGCTCTGATGAACACTGCCACCAATGGTGGGAGCAGATAGTCTCTCGCATGACGCCAGCTTCTACTATTCCGCCTGCCGTTGTTGGCAAACTCTCCCGCGAAGATTTATTAGGTCTTATCGCTAGTGGACTGGGCTACGTCGATGAGGCTACAGGGACATATAAGCTTGCCCATGAACCTTTCTTAGCACCTGTTTCTGAAGAGGAATCCGAAGATGCACATCTTTCTGCCGAAGAGCGATCGTTACTCTCCAAATCTGCAGATGATCGTGCAGAATTAGCTAGTGAAATCGAGCTTTGCTCGAAAATGCTCCAGCTCGCGGATCAGGTTACCGAACGGCACAAGGCTGCCGTTGCCTCTGGATTTATCACTAACGATATATGTGGCTATGACAGCCGACTAGACTCGGTTGGTGTTCAAGCGGCCTTTGCAGCATTTCTCCAAACAGAGGAGGGCCAAGCGTCATGCGCCCAGGGAACTCTGCAAGCACCAAAGAGTGAGCTTGCAGTGATCGCAGATATAGAAAACGAAGAGGATAAAGAACGCAGACAAGCTACAGCAGGCATGTGCGACAAAAAGCGCTGCAAAGCCCATCAAGGATGGGCTGCCATGTTTCATAAGGCAGTCAAGAACCAGATCCGTCAGCTTACTAGCCAAACAGCAGACCTACTCTGTGAGGAGGAGGTCATCAGGGCTGCCTCTCTAGAGCGGTATCGTCGTAAGAAGGTTGAGAAGAACTGGGTTGAAGCAGTTGGGG
Organism: Ceratocystis albifundus; assembly: GCA_002742255.2. Lineage (NCBI taxonomy): Eukaryota > Fungi > Ascomycota > Sordariomycetes > Microascales > Ceratocystidaceae > Ceratocystis > Ceratocystis albifundus. Next base: position 438,799 of record MAOA02000030.1, on the reverse strand, counting down.
CAGAGACACGTGTCAAGCAGGAAGAATCGGATAAGATGATAGACGACGCTATGGATCTTGACTAATAGACGTTGTCTGCAACCCTTTCCCTTTCCTAATTTTGCAGTTTGGTATCTAAATCTAGCTATTGTATTCTCTTCTAGGCTACATTTTGCCTATTTACGTTATCCTTGTACACCTCTTCGTTCGTCTTCTTTAGCACCTTGTCCAGCCAAGCTATCAAAAACTCAAAATTCATATTGTCCGCGGCAAACTCATCTTCTGCCATTTCCCCGCTAAGTGTCCGGATTGCTGGCTTAGTCTTGGTCATAGTCTGCTCGGCCTGGAGATCTTGAGCCTGTGTTGGATCGCGTTCCATCATCAAACGTATGTCGTAGAATCGCATACGAAAACGGTCTTGTAGGTGATGGCGGATATCATCGAGAAGCTCAATGCTATCTGTAGCCTGGCGATCCTTGACACGCTCAGCGCTCTTGCGGATAATAACAAGGAACTCAGGGTCATCAATGTAGTCTTCCAGGCGGTTAGCAAAGAAACGCGCGGCAAAGTCTTCCAATCGCCGGACCCCAAGATCCCAAGCTGCGTGTATGATCTCATATATGTCGATGCCATCGGGAGCTTCGGAACGACCCCCGCGGCTTTTTTTCTTGGGGTCTTGTTCACGTGTTCGGTCTTCCCATACGTTAGATTGAACGATTCCTTGGCTACTAATGGTCACGGCAGCCTTGTTGACTAGTCTGTCAAGGAGAATCTCATCAGCTGTGTATAAGAGATCAAGACTGTATAGCAAGGGTATTTCACCCTTTTCACAATATAGGTAGGCAAGGATGACCTCAAGAGTCACTGGAGCGCATGTCATGCTAACCATGTGCAAGCTTTGAGAGTATTGGCCTTCCACAAAGCCACTGGTGAACATGCGCTTGAAGTATGGGCTGCGAGCCAAAATAGCCTTGTGGGCAGGATATATGATGTATTTCTTGGGCTGCTTCTGGGGCTGCTGCCCGTCCTCCTTTCTGAGGATGACATCTGTTGAATTCATGTCCCGATTTGGGACTTCACAAGTTGAGAGTTGGTTGTTGAGCTCGTATTCCGTCTCGTTCCCGATTTCCGGGCTCTCATCAATATGTTCAACTTTGAGTAACACATCGGCAAGTGCATGGTTGGTATAGGACCACTGGATGCTGTCGATTTCATTCTCAGAGACTACCATCTTATGCTTCATTATAAACTCGGTAAAAAATTCGTTCATCTGAACTTGGGCCAGGTTGACTTGTTGTTGATGGGTTTTGCGTCCAACATTAAGCTGGCCTCGTGTATCTAAAATCTCCTCAAAGGCCGGTAGGTCAAACTCTTGGGCTAGCCTCTTACAACCCTCGATTAATCGATTGACTGCTGGATTATCGATGTTGCTGTGCTGACTTAACTCGGAATCAGAAATCTGCTCTAGGTACAGAAACTTGTGCACAGTATGCAAACATTCTTCATCGACATCGACCCCCTGGGCGGTCCAGGATGTAAGCCCAGGATCCTTAGCTAACATATCGCGGAAAAACGGCGAACGTGCAGCCAGGATCATACGATGAACCCCGCAACTAGCTCCGCTATCGTCTTTGATGCGCAGTATGAAGTCGGGTTCTCCCGGCGGCTGGCCGCTCCGGATGCTGTTTATGTGACCGGACCAGTCTCGAAGTGGGTCGGTGGCCTTGCTGAAGTCGTAACTGAGCAACAGATTTCTGACTTTTAGTGTGAGTGCACCGTAAATACATCTCTCTTCCTGAAATGTATTGCGTTCCGCTAGCGCACCTTTAGTGAAAGAAGAATTAGCAAGCACGGTACTAAGAGGGCAGATGAGGAGACAAGAGGTTAGTTGTTAGGATCTCGTCCAAATCAACGTACCATAGTCCAACAACAGCTTAACTAGTTCATAATGTCCGCAAATGCTCGCCTGAAAAATAAACAGTCAGCCCATCAGACGAGAGAACTTTACGGGGCCGGAGAAAAGGAAGGGGCTTCCACAAACCAAAATCAGGGGCGTATAGTCATATTGATCGCGGGCATTTATATCGACACCCGAGATAATGAGCTCGTGGCACGTCTTGAGATCTCCCCGCCGACAAGCTTCTAGAAGAGCCTCAAATTGTGGCGACTCGTCGAGGGGAGTGCCGGCATAGCGATCTTTTTCGGGGAATTTGCGTAACTTATCATAGTGCCAGCTAGTATCAAGAATACTGTTCTGGACCTCAATCAAGCGCCGGGGAGAAATTTCATCGCTGTCAGTGTTCATGGTGAAAGTTTAAGAAAGTAGAAAGTAGAAAGTAGAAATGGAGAGCATGTTAGGTAGAGAAAAATAAATAGACGGCTATTATACATATATACACGTAGCAATTGGTGCTAGTAGGTAGAGGGTTCGAGGATGAAGTCATCGGTGGGCTATAAACGGATAGTGGCGATAAGATAACCGGGGATGTCAATTTATCGATAAGCTATCTTGCGGCTAATATCCGGCCCAATGCGTTGCCCAGTCGACGAGCCTGGTTGTTTACTCCACTCAGGCGTACGTACCTTCCTTGAGTTTCTAGCTCTGGGCACACAATACACGATAACCGATTTTGGCCCATGAGATTTTCTTCCCTGCTATTCTCTGCAATCTCTTGTGTTCATTGTCACTCCCCCAAACAATTTTTTTTTTTCCTTTTCTTTGTTTCGCACATCATCAAAGGCATTTGTTATTTACTTCGTTCTTTTTTTTTTTTTTTTTTATTTCCCTTTTCAGCCTTGCCATCAGAGCAACATTGTGTTCCTCCTACACTCATTCTTTTTATTCCTCCTCGCTCTCTTTAGCCTCGTCCACCTTGAATTGGTCGGTCTGTCACCCTCTTCCGCTATTACCACCGCCGCCGCCGCATCCATCTCCGATCATCGTCATTCGTCTATAAACATCCAAACAGTTGTCTTAGATCCTCTGTCTGGCTTTGCAAGAGCCTTCGCTTTCCTATTCTCTACCTGTTTTGTGATATCTGGATGCATTGTACTGTCGGTGTCTGCTGCACGTCGACCGCGCAAAATGGCCTCTTCAAACCCTACTGTCACGAAAGCTGAGGACTATGAGATAATGGACAAGATTGGTGAGTTTCCCATTCTCTTTAAGGACCAAGTTTTCCTTGAAAACCATGCCCCTTCTCTGTCTCCCATGCCATGAATTGACTCACTGGCTAAAACTCCATTTCCCCTAGGCCATGGCTCCTTTGGTATTATTCGCAGAGTTCGCCGCAAGGCCGATGGTCTCATATTGTGTAGAAAAGAGATAAACTATCTCAAAATGTCACAAAAAGAACGTGAACAGCTTCATGCCGAATTCCAGTGCCTCTCACATCTGCGCCATCCCAATATCGTCGCCTATTATCATCGAGATCACCTAAAAGAAACACAAGAACTGCATCTGTATATGGAGTACTGCGGCAACGGCGACCTAGGCCGTGTCATCAAAGACCTTGCTAGCAAAGGTCAAAGGGCTAGCGAGCAGTTTGTCTGGAGCATATTTGGCCAGCTGTCTTCGGCACTATACCGTTGTCACTATGGTATCGACCCGCCGAGTCCAAGCGATGGTGCCTCGAATCCGGAAAAGGCCCCGGCTGGCACCTTGTGCATCATGCATCGCGACCTAAAGCCGGAAAATGGTAGGTTCCTGTTGAGGCTATTATTTTTTAGTCTTCTCATCTCTACATCTCATGCTAACAATACCTGTAGTATTCCTCGGCGAAAACAACTCCGTGAAGCTCGGCGACTTTGGTCTTTCCAAAATGATTAAATCACAAGATTTTGCTTCTACATATGTCGGTACTCCGTACTACATGTCCCCGGAAATCTGCGCAGCCGAACGATACACACTCAAGTCCGACATCTGGTCCCTCGGTTGCATTATCTACGAGCTTTGTATGAGAGCACCGCCATTCGATGGCCGATCCCACTACCAGCTAGTACAAAAAATAAAGGATGGACAGTATCCTGCCCTTCCCAATATTTATTCTTCGGAGCTACGCGACGCTATTGATGCATGTTTGCGTAAGAGCCCTGATTCCCGGCCTTCAACCCACGACCTGCTTCACCTACCACAAATTCGTCTTACTCGACGCGAGATGGAGCTTGCGGAGCTCAAGCGGAAGCTCAGAGCAAAGCAGGATACCTTGGCACAAAAGGAAAAAGAACTCAACCACTTTGCCGGCGCCATCGAAACGGAAAAGAAGCTTATCCGTCAGGAAATTGATTCTCAATTAAGGAGAGAATGGGAAGCCAGGGCACAGCTTGAAATTAGTCGCCACATCAATCTTGAGGTTGAAAACCTACAAAAGCAATTCGAAACCGAGGTTCGAGCACGAGTAGAAGCTGAACTGAAGCGCCGGGAATCTCTTAATGGGTCTCAGAGAACAGCAACGCCTGAACTAGAAGCTAAGAAACCAACCGTATCCAACGTACAGGAACAGCTGGCGGTAACAGCCATCAGCGCACCAGTTACAGAGCCACTCCCATCAGAGGCTACTGCTGGCCTTACCAAGCGCAACATGAGTACGCCTCTAAAGAGAGCCCACACAATGTACCCTGGACTGAATCCGGAGACACCTGGCGATATTGAAATGGTGTCTCCTTCGCCCATGGCTATTTCCAGCCTCAGCTTGTCGCCGCGACGCAATGGTACGACCAAGCCGCCTACGAACAATGGAAATATCTTTCAGCATAACAAGGCCGCTGCTGGAAGTGGTAACGGCCTTGCTTGGGAGGTGCCCCGCGATGTCGTTAATATTGAATCCGATGATGAAGAGCCTCCGGCGTCGCCTACACCTGCAGTGCGCTCAAACAGGAACCCGTTTGGTAAAAACCGCCCAGTGCTGCTCGCGCAAAAGTCCGCTCCCAATAGAAATCTCAGTATCCCTACCCTCGCCAGCAAAAACTCCAACTCAGAACTTCCTCGCACGTCACCATCGCGGCGTCTCAGCAAGATCCCATCCGTTACGAGCTTGCATAATGCTAAGCTGTCTTCAGGGTCATCCTCGTCAGGGTCCTCGTCTGACACAAACAACATACGCGGAAGCCCCACACGAGGAAAGAAACTGGTGCGTCACCAGCATCACCATAGTTCAGGAGATGACGAGCGCCTCAGCAAGGTATTGGCCAAGAATAACATCAAGGGCCGTACCCTTGTTGAGTTACAGCAGGCGCGTGCTGGAGGCAGGCCGCTATCTGCTGTGTTGCCGTCTTCGGCAGTGCTCGCCGCACCGTCCTCATCAACAGGAGAGAACGTCAGCCCTAAACGGGCCTTCCGTGACCGGTTAACAGCGGCAGAAGGCAATAGCCGCCGGAGCAGTGATCCAACAGTATGGGATCCCGAAGTGGACGAAATGCCCAGTCCCTTTCTGCAGAAGACACGACAGGTTCGAGCTTAGATAGTCGACGAGCCTTGCTTCATGCAGCATAATACCTTGCCGCGTCGGCCTGGGTGGTGACCTGGGTGATTGTGGTTGGAGTTTATCTTGTCTCGAGATGTTGTTTCTATCTTATCTACCTCATGCCGGGGGGCTGCGTGCTTCCAGCAAATACAAATTTATACGGGTTTGTTTGCTTCTTTTTGTCTGGCGATAATGTACTTTTCTTTTTCTTCTTTCTCTTCCTTATTCATCCTGTCTGCACGAAGTCTCCGGCTGCTTGTCCATTTTACACGGTTTCCTTTTCTTCTTCTTCTTTCTTGTTCCTCATCCTCACTCGACCTGTTTTTTCCTCTTCTGTTACCACCATGTTCTTGTATTGTCACGATATCACATCTCCCGTTTCGCCCTCCTGTTCCATCTCTATGCTCCCTCCTTTTTTTTTTCTGCTATTTGTCACAGCTTCCTGTTGTTTGTTTGCCTCTTTCTTGGATAGATGTTGTTCTGGTTAATCCCTCCGCCCCTTCCTTTCCCTTTCCTTTGTCCTCTATGCGACTATAAAAGAAAACAAATAAAACAACATGCATGATACACAGATCAAACCGCCATGCTCCTTACCCACACCATTGGCGGCGGCCTTGCCTCACAAGCTTAGACTTTCCACGTTTGGCGAAGTATACACGATTTATTTGTTTGTTCCTGTCCATACCTCCCCTCTGTTTCTCCCTGCTCGACAAGACACTGCTCTACTTTACTTTTGTTTCTCTGCGACTCTCTTTCCAGTTACCGTCCCTATTTCTTTTTTTCTTTTTTGCTGTTATACGTTTAATGTCTCGGGGGATTATTGCTCGCTATGGCATTTATGTTTCGAAGCCTGCTGTAGTGAAGCGGGGGAGGAGGAGAGGGGGGCTTACTTATCTGCTGATTTACTGAAACCTGGTCTCTTTTTTTTTTTTCCCTCTTATTCCAGATTCCAATGCTCTTTTTACTATTTGTGTGTTGTCATCTGTTTGATTCATGTCTATGTAGCCTTGTAAAGTCTAGGAGGATAGCAGGACTCTGAACACTGAAATCTCGGGTCACAGGACGAGATCTTCCTCGAGTCCAAGAGAACGAAAAGACACATCCGCTATCAACTAGAGTCACACTTCCCATTCCTGATCCCCTCGCTCTCCCCCTTCTCTCCTCTTTCAAGGGGGGCGACACTGTGCTGCAAGGCTCTTGCTAGTGTATGCTATATAGACACTGTGCTCCCCTCTTCACCTTAGGATGCGGCGTCAAGATACATTTGCCCCATCCCACTCCCCCATCTTGTTCCCTCCTCGCATTCATTTTCCGTCTACTGCGAGAGTGGCGATAGTCGATGTTGAGTGGGAGTGGGTGGGTGCAGAGGATGCAGTGTTGCAGTGGGAAGAGCGGAATGAGTGGCCACCTCGCCCTTCGCTATCAGATCGAGAGCAGGAACTCAGCCATTAGTGAATCATGCGTGCTTCCAACTTCTGGCCAGTGACCTGCTCGTCCTCCTCTGATCACGGACTGACTGTCTCCAAAGCCACCAGTGAGCTGCACAAGCTCACGGATACCCGATGCGTCCAACACCTGCTGCACATACAGTGCACCAACTAACGACATTAGGGTGTAGGCGAAGTAGGTGAAGGAGCAAGTAAAGGAGAAGACAGGACAAGAGAAGAGAGAAGAAGAGAAGAGAAGAGGATTAGATGGAGCGAAGAGTACGTACTTGTGAGCTATGATGCTTCCCTCGTGAGTTTGTCAATCTACATATTCATCCATGGGGCCATCCACCTCTCGAGAGTAGTCAGAGTTCCACTTTGAAGAGGCGGAGTGTGCATTTGTTGGCTTGTTTGGGAAAGAGGAAGAAAGAGGGAAGCAGAGGGAGGGGGAGGAGGGAGGAGAGACACGGTCGGTGCACCCTGTGGCCTCAGCGGGGAGACATCCGGATAGCCTTCGTGCATATGTAGGATGTCCTTGGTTGGTGCATACATGTATATGTGCATACGCACAAGTATCCATCATGTACTCACGATGCGGGTGACGGAGATGTTAAAAGCCCGTCTGAAGAGATCGAGTCCAGGACATTCCATTCACGGACACAATTTAGCAGTATAGTATCAAATTAGGAAATAAGACGAAGAGTAGCAGGACGGAAGACATGGCACACGAAGCTTCTTACATCCACTGACACGCATTTGCACACCTACACGAACCAACACGCCGACGCCCGCACCCATGTACACGTACATGCACTCAGTACTCAATAAACTCCATACTATGGCTCGAACTCGTTCGAGCAGCTTCGAATGCTACAGACGACATGCGTATGCACATGATGTACATGTGCATAGAGAGATATGCTACTACATAGCCCACAAACAACTGCCCTCCATAGCCCTCTTCTTGTACAGCCATGTTGCCACAACCATCCATGGTGCTCGCTTTCTCGTCAGCTTCTGATGGTGATTGAATCGTGACTCCTTGTCTCCTGTCCTTTCTCTCCATCAGGAAGTGCCTTTCCCCCCCCCCTCCTCATTCACCCCTCCCCCTTCCTCATTATCTTCCTAGCAGCTTATGATCACCATCCCCTTATATAGGCCGCCCCGCCTCTTTACCAAACATGCGAAAAGAGCGAAAAGTCAAGTCTCTCCTCCTGGTAGTTCCCAAAGCTATATTGCAGTGCAGATTCACGCAAAACTAGGGCTGTGGGCTGGCTGCAGGGACTTGGCCGTGCAGCGGAAGTTTAGGAGGGCCTGGCCTAGGCCAGTTGAAGTTTCATTAAAACGGCCTATAATGGAACTCATCGTCATGGCCAAAATCACATATGCACAACTAGTATTGCTCAATATGAGTGCTAAGAGGCAAAGGGTAAAGAAGGGTGTATGGCTAACCAGGAGCAAGAGCCATATGGTAGAACTATAGAACAGGGAAGTCCTCATCTCTGTTGCCCTCTGGTCCTTTATTCCACTGGCTCTTTGGTTCTAGGACCCTAAATATAGTGCATTCCAAGAAAGCATAGATCAACAAACAAGGCTGTGACGTCTCCAGAGAGGGGAGGATGAGAGGTAGGGACCTTTAGTCGGTGGACTTTCGAGCTCTCTTCTCCCATCTTCCTTGTCATACTCACTTCACTCCCCCTCTCGCTCTTGCTCCTCAATTAAACAGGGCCCGGAGATGTTTTTTTCTTCTTCTTTTGGTTTATTGGGCATTTCTAGTTGACCCCTAGCTCGGGCTCGGGAAGCAGAATGAAAGGTAGTGAACGGATGATATGGGGAGGGAAGACGTCGATAGGATATATGTGTCTGTCCTTCTCTTTCTCCGTGCTTCTCCTTGCTATGATAATGGTCACCTGATGGTCTATATCCTATTTCTACTCTACCACAGCACAAGCCAGCCATCATCGTCATGTGTGCCAGCACAGGTACATTCAAGAGGACAAAGAGAGAAGAACAGTTGAAGGGGGGGGGGGGGGGGGAGGCAAAGATCACAGCCAGACGACCATCAGAGTACCCTACCCAGTTCTGCACTATGTAGCCACACACGCAGGGGGCCAAACAGTCACCTGTGACTTGACATATTCGTGCTCAGCACCACTACCACCACCACCGTCACTGCCATTTGCACGGAAAAGCAATCTCAACAAGTCATGATTCCACAGGCTCGAGGGTACTTTTGCTTATTCGGCTGATCCTGGAATACTGGCCGTAAGCTGTACTCAACGAGATGAGAGATGGACGGAAATTCACAAGGACTAGGCCGGAGTATAGGGAAGAAAGGGGAGGGGAGGGGGGTTTGTCTTGCACAATTAACTACTAAAAAGCCCGGACCATTGTGTGTCCTGCTAGGCCTAGCTCCTGCTGTCAGTGCTTTATTACAAGTCAGAGATAGTATAATAATGACTGTTGCAATGTGCTGCTGTCTTGCTCTATCCTGCTCTGAGTGTCGCTGTGTTGTACTTTTCTATGAAGCTCTGCTACTGTTTTATCACTGTACCATTGCTACAACTCTTATGTCATGCCTCAGGCTGCCCCCCTCCCCCCCATCCCCATTTCTATGGAACTCCTCCCGATCAAGGTGTAATTTACCAGAATGTCGCCTTCTAGGGATCTCAGTAAGACGCATCGTATACGTGGATCCCATCAGCAAGTCAAAAACAAATACTGGTACTAGGGAGATGTCTTCCAGGCCGTTTTTCTCAGTGCTATGGACGATCCTCAGCCAACATAGACTCAAGCTATGACACGACAAGCTGTTCTTTCCGGCCTCTCCCCTCGCCTTCTCCCTCGTGCCGTCTTACTCTCTCTCCTCCCCCTCTCTTCTTCATGTTGACTTTACCCTAGCAGTATGGCCATTGGTACGGTAGCGTTCTCAACATGACTGATGCATTTTGTGATACAGCCGAGCCTATACAGCAATAAGTCACTCACAATGAAAGATTATGTTCAGCCCCTGTATTTAAAAAAAATGAACCTGAAATAGAGCACGCAGAGACTTTGGGCTGTACCCTGTGTTTCATAGCCTGTATCTTGCTCATTAAACAAACGTCACCAAGGCTCTATATCGGAGATCGTCAAGTAATAGCAAGCTCAGACTCTGACTCTAATAGTGGCATATATTCACCTGCACATATAGCTCTCGAGGGAACGCTGAAAAAGGAGAAAGGTAAAGGGCTTTCCACAAGTCCCCCGTCATAGTGGCGGTAGTTAGCGGCAGTAGCTATCGGCAACGGTTTGGTACTGGTTATATGGTAGTAGTAGTAGTAGTAGTAGTAGTAGTAGTGATTGTTGTATAGTAGAAGCGTAGTTCGTCACGTCTACACACACGCCTGTTCTCAACGCGAGTATCTTGTTGTTGGCGGGCTTCTGCGTAGACCACGTCAGTGACTGTTAACGTAGGGCATTCTTGCATTTATACTCATATATACATACACACATACAGACATACACTTTGCGCCGTGTATAACTCCCATGGATAAGTACTCTCCCTGTATATATACATGCATATATAAACTTGTACACGTTTCTGCGTGTTTCCTTCCTTTATACACACATGTTGCCTTGTTTTCCCCCCTCTTCCCTGCCGTTATAAAAGCACTTTTGCAAGTGGCAATGGCACACCAGCGTTCTGGAAGAAACAGGAGGTACCTCTCCCCCTCCCCCTCTCCCTCCCCCTCCTTGTCCACTTAGCTGTCCAGTCCAGCCTGCATTGCTTAGGTGCTGATCTTTTCCTCCTTTTCTTCCACCCTGGCTGTTCTTGGCTTCTACTTGCCCTTGTTCCGACCTGTAACTCTGGCGGCAAAAGCAACTTCTCTGTTCGAATATGCGGCCATCGTATGATGGAACTGCACAATATTTCCCCGCGATGAGGGAAGGGAGAGGTGGATGAGAGTGGGGGGAAGGGGGAAGGGAAGGGGGGGGGGGGGGGAGGGGTGTATAAGATAAGGAGCAAGAAGGATAGATAACTAGAGTATTAGAGTATAATGAGAAGGGGAAGAGAGATGTAGAGGATTGGTTAGTCTGGGATATCGTAGTTTAGAAATTTCACAAGGAAGACCACTCTGCAGGCCGGCTGTACAGGCGGCAGGGAAACAATAACCAATGGCCGGACTGGAAGGACCAAAAGAAGGCCTGTTTAGCGAGTTAAGCAGGGCATATGTCCTGTCTTATCCGGATGTTTAGCTATGAGAGGGGAGAAGAACGAGCAGAGCCGAAGGGAAACAAAAAAAAGATTGGCGTCCGTGTGTTTTGCGGAAACCGAGATAAAGGAGAAAAGACGAGGGAATGCAAAGGGAAAAGCAGAACCACAATGCCTTGGGATCGTGCACGGGGCAGAGAGCAGTACAAACTGCAATCCTGCTGTGCAGTTCACGATCGCCACTTACGAGATGGGTAAGCATCAAGCGGCCTATAGACACAAGACCTATCGTTCGTTATGCATTCACTATGCTGTATTGAGAGGGGGAGGGGAGGGTCATTATAAATCAGAAAACTCCAGCTCCCACTGCCTTGCTACTGTATATGAGGGTCATTTGCCTCTGTGATGGCCTGACCCTTGGAGCACACTGCCTCGCCTCACCTTCGCCCACACACCATTGCAATGTACTATACTATGCGCAAACAAGCAGTACCCTAATGTTACCACATAGTACAACGCTAAGCGGCACAGATGCCCGGTCGATCGTGACCCAGCTGTATTGAGGTCGTAGTGGCAAAAGAACGCGAGACAGACAGTACACTAGATGGACAAGGAAGGGGGGATTTAACCCGTGGGCAAAATCTCCAAGAAATCAACATGATTACTTCTTTCGTCTTTCTGCATAAGCCCCAAGCATGTGTCCTCTCTTTCCTACTCCTCTTTAGCTCTCTTCCAGCTCATCTGCCACCCACCCAGTCTATACTCCCTCCCCAGTGCACAGCACCTGCTACTACAACGATGCCCTCCCCCAAAGACACCCTTCCTCGGGCTAGTCTTCTGCCCTGTTGCCTAGATTTGTCCGTCTTTCTCACCCACAACTACCCTCTCCTTTGTGTCTTGTTTACTTCTTTCTCTCCATCCTCTTCCAATGTAACTTGGCGGCGACTTGAGCCTCGACAGACAGTCCTCCTCTACCCCAGTGGGGGGTGAAGTGTGCAAATGTATTTGCTTGCGTGTTTGGCTGTCGTCTGTGTACCCCGTTTTGTTTCCCCCCACCTCTCTATCCCCCCTCCCCTTGCCGATATTCCTTGCTCTTCTTTGATTTCTAGTTCTACTCCCAAACTTTGTTTCTCATTCCTTTTGGCCACTCTCACGCGTTTACATCTGCTCAAAGGTCCTTGCTTGCCTCTGCTTCCTGCTTCCTTTCGTTAATGGCCTTTACACGGCCAAATGAAGAAGAGAGAGAGAGATAAAAAAAGAAACAAAATACATCATCTCTAACATCGCAAGGTGATCTTTAATTTCGCCTATTCACTATGTCTGCCTTGCTTGACTATATCAGCGGCAAGAAATAGCCGTGTCTCTATAAACATGCACTCCACCAACCACGACTTATCACGCTTTCTTTTACACACCACACGACTACCTGCGATGTCACTTGCCTCACTCAGCGCTGACCTAGTCATAAAATCACACACTTCCTTCCTCCAAGCCCTCTTACACACTGGTCGTAAGCTTGAGTCCATATCCAAAGTGGAAAAGATTCGCGTCTCTCGCCTCTTTTCAAATGCATCCTCCAAAGTCCAAGCCGAATTCTCTGGTTTCCATCTCCCATGTCTTCCACGCGAGTGGCGCTGTGTTGGCACGAGAGGCTAGAGAAATAATGGAACAACACTGGAATAGGGCGGGCGCCAGGGTCTCGACACCACAATAAGCTCAAAATTCGCCCAACATCTCATCTCATCTTAGAACAGGCCAGCAACTGGTTTGCGGTTGTTGGCTTGGAGATGGGGGGGGGCGTGATCTTGACCGCTGCTCTCTTCCTGCCACCAAAAAAGACATTTGCCACCGGGAGAGATGAAGGAAGAAAGACCAAGCACTGTCCCAGCAGGAGAGACTTGACCGTCACCCATTCATTCATTCATTCATTCACTCACTCATTCACTCACTCACCGTCGCGTCATCTCGCCTATCCTCTAGTTGACAACCAAGCCTATAACAGCACAGATGCTATGGACTAAATCATCACCAGACCGTGCTCTCTGTGTACCTAATGATATATTTTTAGCAAACCAGGGCCCTTATTGCCATAATATGCTTCATTTCAACTCACTCGCCAGAGCCACCGATCACCAAAGGTCTAAGCATGAGGTGAAGCACGTAAGTTGGTATTACGCTAGTGGATGGCTGGGTTCTCTGGCCCCTACTCCTATTACCCATACTCTGTCTGTCTGTCTGTCTGTCTGTCTGCCCTGCACACCCAGGGGAGGGAATGACAGCCCCCAACGCCTGGAAGTTAGGCTCCTCTCCTCTCCCCTCCTCTCTTCCAGTACCGAAACAAACAAGTTCATTATGCATTCGCAGGTTGACAAGCCCGTCTGCGAACCATTATCAAGAGCGGTATTATGCATCAAGAAGAAAAAAAAAAAAAACAATCAAAACAGGGAAGACGAAGGGGAAAAGAAATGAAGATAATAACATGCAAAAAAGGTCCGCCCGTTCCTAGGAAACGAGCCCAAGGAAAACAGAACCCCTGAACAGTATAACACAACATTAAGTACGACATGGAAACAGTTTCCTCCATTACCAGCATATTTGCCCGGTATCTAGCCACCGCGATATCGACGTTGGCGGGAACGAGTCTACAAAAGGCACAAGCAGACGCAAGATAAAAGCATGAAAAAAAAAAAAAAAAAAAAAAAAAAAAAAAAAAAAAGTAAAAAAAAAAGGGCTGCCCACAGCTTTTCCGCAGGTCACGGCGTAATTTCACAATATGCCAATTTTATCCAGGAGAATTAAACAGAAATTTTAACTTCCGTCAAAACCTGGTGCTGGCTTGAGCTATAGAACTTCGGGGTTATACGTGTAAGTGGAATGGTGACGTTCATAGGAAAAGAATCATCCCCACAAAAAGCCTCGTCGTCGTGCGAATGTCCGTATCACACTGTGAAGAATATACTGTGGGACTGCTGACTCGCAATTGCTCCCCCCTTTAACCCTCCCTACTTTTCGATGCTGAAGCAGGCAGTTACCAGAGCAAGTCTGCAATGGTATGAACGATCTTTACCATTTACTAACCCTAACGCCAGGTCTACGAGAGGTGGTCCTGTGTGATTGATTGATTGATTGATTTATTTGTGTGGCTTTGTGTGACTTCCCTTTTTTGCCTAGATCTTCTCATTTGAACCGCGTTGTGTGATTCTAAAATTGCTTTGTCTCTCTTTCATCTCCATTGTCATTTTTGAGCTCCCTTTTGCCCATCATTTTCCTGGCATACTTGTAATCGATCTCGGCCCGAGACAGACACAAACAAAGAAGGGAAGTTTGGTCTGCAATGAAAAAAAAAAAAAAAAAAAAAAAAAAAAAAAACCCCGGTAGAGTAGGAACCCCACCAAAAAGAAGCAACAATCTATTTTGAGGGTTCTTTCCCTTTTTATTTTTTTCTCTTACGCGTGTTCGAGTCCACACCTTCCACTTCAAGAAGAGGGAACTGTGTATCCAGGCCTTTGCTTCCTCATCATCGGTCAGATGTGGAAACTCTGTTAGATATTGTGAGTGCTTTGGTTTGTTTGTGATGCTATTTTTGCATGTTGGCATAGAGGAAAACGCACAAGCCAACAACAACAACAACAACAACCAACTAGACAGTCGTGTTTGCTGGAAATCCACTCTTCAGATTCATGTTCTTTGGGGGAACTCGAGCCTTTTGCTATTCCGTCTAGCCTGTTCTAACTATTAGCAGTGCCGGTCTGGTGGGCGTTTTTTTTATTACTTATTTCTCCCTTTTGTTCTCTTCTTTTCTTGTTTTCGGGCTGTCTGTGCAGTGGCGGTTATTAACACTATGATGATGTATTTGCAGACAGGCTGTTGTCCCATTTTGAATCTGCGGCGAGGCCCATGTGCTGACCAACTCGCCGTTGTCGCCCCCTTTCTTTTTTTTTTGCTTCACACCGTCCGTGGCTCTCTACACCGTTCTTTGCCATCGGCTCAGAGGGTGCCCCGGTCGCTGCCCCGGCCTCCTGGCTCTCCCCGTACCCGCACAGAACCTCGCATCATGTTGGATTTGCCATTCAGGACAAGCGGGTCTTGTCTCGCAGCAGCAGAGCCAGAAGTACCGCACGAACAGAAGCACAGTACACACGATCTGCAGAAGCCATCTCTTGAAATAGAATACAAGAGGCACCACCGATCATGAAGATGGAAGATATTCCGAAATGAGTCTTCCGCAGAGGCAAAAAGCGAAGAAAAGAAATGGAGAAAGGGCAGAAAACCCACAGGAGAGCAAGGAAGAGGCGAGACGCAAAGAGCAAAGAGAGGGGCTGTAAAGCATGGGCCTGTTAGGCCCTCTTACGGGACGGGTGCATGAGGAAATATGTGGAATAGGAGAGTAGGCGGGCGATTGTTTATTGGAGGGGAGGGAGTGTATAAATGGAGAATGTAGGAAGGGAGGGCGCAAGATTGAAGTGAAGAGGTTTTGAGATGAGCCACAGTGACAGACGGCGGCGGAGGAGGAGGAGGAGGAGGAGGAGGAGGAGGAGGAGGAAGAGGTAGTGCAGAAGTAGTAGGGAGTGTAAAGACAAAGAAGACATAGGTGACACCTGTTATGATATCAGCTCATTGCGCGGGCTCTTGTAGATTCCCGGCAGTAAGTTGACGGCAGCGAGAGAGAGCCCGAACGAAAAATAGAGGGAGGACATGGAGATACCACAGTAAGAGGCGAAGAAGAGGGGAAGGCAGATGAGCCAACGCAAAGAGCTCTTCTTGTACTATCCAGGCTGATGTGCCCGCCTGATGCCGCTTTGGAAAGCAGGAAGAAGTTGGTGGCTTGCTGGTGTGCGTTGTCGAATTCCCAACTCTCTGCCTGCCTGCCTGCCTTCTTATTCTCTGAACTACCTTGTTGAATTCTTTCTTAACCCATCAGAGAAATGCCAGAGCTACGAACGGACCTTTTTTTTTTTTTTTTTTTTTCCCTTTGCCATAATCATCTTCCATGTTTCATCGGGGTGTAGTTTGTTTTGTTTCCGATACTACTCATGATAATAAGGTCTGGGGTTTTTGCTGCAGCCCTGCTCTTTTTGCGGCAGATGTTTCTTTTTTTTTCTGGTGAGGTATAGGGCTTGCTATAGGAGCAGGAGTGAGGCACAGCTGGATGGTAATAGCTACAGACATAAGTACGCCCTTTGGTTCTTCTCTCTCGTGTCCAGTACCGTTGATAGTTGTTGGGTAAATGATACATTGCAATAATCCACAGTCCCCTCCCATCTCCCATCTCCCATTTCCCATCTCCCCTCACCTCCCTCCTCTTGAGTGCATATTCGTGCCCTGCATAGTGCATGTGCATGTGGCTAAATCCAACATTCGAAGAGGGGGATCGCCATGTACATTGCATGTATGTAAGGTAAGCTCTGCCCTCCAATAAAGTGTGGCAGGTTAGCTCTAGACAGACAAGTAAGCCTCCGCGGGCTGGGGTACTAGTGAGGATGTAAGTGTGGGACGGGTTAGTGGATGAGGGAGGTAGGCACATTATTCAAGGGCATCAAAGTACATATGCATGTCTATCCATCTGCCTGTCGATACTATTTGTACAGTGCATATGTATGTGGATGGGTGAATGATGTGCCAATGCCAATATGACTTGTATGGGTGTGATGTGGACTGATGTGTTTATGTTGCAGTACACGAGATGGGTGATATACAATGCATTTACGAGTAAGAACCAACCGCGCTGCGAGCCTGAGGAGAAATAGAAACAGGAATAGGAATCTGGGCCGCGATATTGACCACCCGCGT
Organism: Ceratocystis albifundus; assembly: GCA_002742255.2. Lineage (NCBI taxonomy): Eukaryota > Fungi > Ascomycota > Sordariomycetes > Microascales > Ceratocystidaceae > Ceratocystis > Ceratocystis albifundus. The sequence continues at coordinate 421,946 of MAOA02000030.1, read as the reverse complement.
TCGCACAAATATCACGCAAGGCATTTCACACAGTGGCTTATGTGGTCGGTCAGTTTTCATCACACGGGCGCATCCATCACAGGGCAAGCCTGGGGTGAGGAGGGCAAGACTAGATAAATAGCAAAGCCCCTCTCCCAAACGCAGGGAAAGAAGAAGAAGAAAAAAAAAGAAAAAAAAAAAAGAAAACAAAAGGCCGAGATAAAATGAGCCGACGAGGGCAGCGGTGTAATATGAATACACTATACCATGTTATCGTGTCCGAGAGAAATGAGTGACAACAAAGAGCAAGGCCACATTTCTCTGGGCTACTCTGGGATATTGACTGACAAATGCTAGGCCCAAAAGGCAGTCTTATAGTTAGTCCTTATGCTCATAAGCCCGTGCCCCAAGAATACAGAGAGTTTTGGGCAGATTGGTAGACCAAGTAGGCGGGGGAAGAGAGAAGGGGGGGGGGGGGCGGACAAGTTGTTGAGGCTAGACAGGGCCAGAAAATATCTCTTGAATGGTGGTGGTGAGAGAGTAAATTAAAGATAAAAGACCCCCTCTCCCAAGACTGATAACGACGACCATGATTAAATCAGAGGACCTTGCATTGTTTCACATTTACGGACAGGAAGTTCAGCTGTGGAATATGTGCGCCCATAAAATGCATGCATTACTGTCGATCGTTGCCACTCTGCTGCTTGGCCGTGAAATTGTGACCTGTTGGCAGAAGGCCTGGCCCTGCAACGTATAAATTATAGAGATGGTCTTTGTAGCGTGCTGCTCGCCAACTCTGCCAACTCCAGATACGCCTAGAGACGAGTGAAAAGTGAAAGGGAGAGGGAGAGGGCAGGAAGGGAGGGGAGGGAAGAGCTATTAGGAGCTTCATTAGAATTGGGAACAAAGGAGGCCGGGGAAGGGAAGCGGCCTTTGTGGAGAAGGGGCGAGCAGCAAATGCAAGGGAAAAGAAGAAAAAGAAAAGCCAGGGCTAGGATAGAAGGCAAGGGGCGGGAGAATGTTGTTGTGCTGGCTCAACGCAGTACGTGATTGTGATGGGATATGGATTCCTGGGGGCTCCGCGACAGGACAGGATCAAGGCCAGCAAGCAGGCGGACTGGGCTGACTACCCAGTGAGATTGCAGCCGGAGAGCCAGCGCCTGGGTGGACTATGTTGCAGGGCAGTCTGATGAGGAGGGGCAGCACAGATATTACTTGCTGCGTAGTCCTGCCCACCCCTATGGGAGTATAGCTAGATAACGTGTGATAAGAAACATGTCTACGTACCTCCTAGGCTTCTAGGCTCTGACGCCAAGACTTCCTTGGTGATTTGCCAGTCCAGAAACAAGAAACAATAAACAAAGATGGGTGAAAATGATCAGCTATGCATCTTACATGTTACTTGCTAGAAATGGCTTAACTTTGATATCAAGAGGATGCTATGTGCAGGCTCTTTGTTCATATGCCTCAGACAAAAGAGGACATACTTGCATATACACGCAAGGCTTTATGCTCTATTCTTTCTGTTGCTCTGCGTATGCCTGTCTTATACCGTTCCTCTTATAGGGGCAACGATCGACAATGCAAAGTAAGTGAGAGGAGAGAAGGGATCAAAGAAGGCCAGGAAATAGACCGGCAACGGCACCCACCCCCTCCTTCCAAAGTGCAGTACAAGCAAGGCTTGGGCTGGCTAGTTGGTCTTGCACAAGGGCCTCACGAACAGCAGAAAAGTAACAATGAGAAATAGGAGACAGGAAAGATCACGAGCACCGAGATTCAATAGAGTCATTTGTCCAAGAGGGAAAAGAAAACGGGGTGTATATCTCTTTCCCTCTGCTAGATACTACGGAGGACGAAGCCTTTCAAGCTCCCGGCCGACGGCCGGCCGTGAGCCTGGGCTTGTAGCATTCTAGCGAGTTGAGAGAGCATGAGGGGTGAGGAAACAAGTCTCTCCCTAGCTTCAGTGAACAATGAGCTGCATACGCATGCCATACCCATAGAAACCAACCTTCGACTTCGACTTCTTTTATTTTTATTCTTTTCTTTCTCACGTTTTCTGTTCTTCCTGGAATGTTCTATGGCCAAGGGATAGATAGCAGCACTAAGCAAGTCTCGGTCCGCCCGGCTCTGCCTTGGTTGTTCTCTCCCTATGGAATCCACACGCGGCCGCTTGGCCACTTTATCAAACGCACTACTGTCTTCTGCTGTTCTGTGAATGTCTCTGGTGAATCTTACGGCTACATTCCGGTTGTTTTCGGGTCCGCCAGCGAGAGCCTCTGCCCCCCCCCCCCCCTTTCGGAGTTTTCTTTATCTTGTTATGCCCGTCACATTCCCGTCCTTCTCCGTCTCTGGTGCCGCCCATTGACCTCCTTGCCTAACTGTCTTGACCTCTAACTTTAGTCCCTTATTCCCTTGCTTCCTATGACACCCCTCCATGATCGCTTAACATGTAGCGTCGCGTTATTGTACTTGTCGCTGCTCTATGGGTTCTATCTCTTTGCTGGGCATTTCTCTATTGTTGAAGATTCGTGTTTGCCTGTTCCCAGCACAGGGCCCCAGTGTTGACTTCTGCTTTAGGAAAGCCGCTCCGAGCGGAATGCCGATCTCAGTGATCAACAATGGGCATAGGACATATACTACGCTTTACTATATTGCCCATGCGGGCTTCTGCAGTACATACGTAATATGTCGTGATTCTCTGCAGACAAGACATGGATGGACTTTACTTGGACCCGCTGTGCTGCCGTGTTTCCCTGCTCACATGTCCTTGTGCAGTGGCTTAGCTTTGTGTCTTTGTTTTAGATGAGCATGTTCTACTACTGTACATATTGAACCGCCACGTTGAGAATGGTGACATCATGTCGTCATAAAGCACATTGGTTTCTCTTCTTGCTTGACCAGGACCGTCTCTCGTGAATAGAAATCGCATCATCGTGTCCTTATCGCCCAAGTGGCTGACTGACGGACTGGCTGGCTGGCCACGACTTGGCCTTATCCTGCTTTTGGCATTAGCACCGTTTCCTGTCACTTCAGCTCCAACCAGGCCTTGGAAAGCTAAATCTACTTTTAATTTACTCATCTTCCCCACCGCAAAGCACTATCGATGCTCTGCCTCGGAATAAGGCCGACATTAGCAAGCTAGCCTGTGATGGTGTGTGCTCGCTGCTACTGCTACTGCGATGGCCCTAGCTCTAGGCCTAGACTTAGTATACTTGGGAAGACAGGGGACGAACCACTGAACAAAGACAGGACAAGCAGGCAGGCAATCAAGACAAAGAAACACTCAAGACCATAGTAAGTCCGCTCTAGAGTGCTGTTGCAAGGGCACGGCTCCAAAGTATAGTCGATGATCTTGCGTATTGCATATGTATATATGCCGTGAGCTCTTCTCCCAGCCGAGAGGTGCTCACACGCCATGCGTATACAAAACTCAAGCCCTTCATGACGAGCAAGCCAAGTTTCAGTCTAGAGCTCGTGTGGCAGAGTAGGGAAGCAAAAGTAGAGGGAGTTAGAAAGGACAGAAATCCAAGAAATGTACGGGTTCCGGCGGGAAGCAGTCAGAGGAAAGGAAGCAGAGAGAAGAAAAAGAGAAAAAAAAAAAAAAGCCAAAGATCCCGAGCCAAGGGCCGCCCGCTCTGACCACGAACCGGCCGGAGCCATATGTTTCTATAAAAAGCATGCCCTCGGGTCTCTTGCTGGCCTCTCCCCCCCCCGTGGTGTGTATTGCGCTTTGGTGGCGGAATGAGAAAAGGGAAAAGCAAAAATACAAATAAACAGCACCACAGAGGCAGAAAAGGGCTGTACAGGCTCGTTATATGTGGGCAAGTGTAAAGACGAAGCGCCGACTTGGGATGAAGCGAGGGGCCCACGCTGTCAAAGTCCCCGAACGGAGGGCTACTATCCCCGTTGCTGCAGCGTTGGCATAGACCATCCGGGAAGAATTCGGCCCATTTCTCCGGGGTTCTGGCTTATAAGCACATAGCACAAGGGGGGCGTTGTCGGCAAACAAGCCGGCTTTTCGCTCTGCCATCTTAACACCCTGCGTACTTGGTAGGCTGAGGCTGTGCCAGTCTGGATAGTTGAGGAGCGTCCCATTAGTATTACCAAGCCTCGCAAAATCATCCAATACAGCAGCCATCCAAGCTTCGCTATTTGCTCCTTTATTCATGCTTCGTGCCATCTCCGTGTTTGTATTGGGGGGAAGGAGAAGTCAAGCTAGTTCATGAGTTCCTCGCATGTTGCTTACCGTCAAGTGACAAACTTGAAGCAAGTCCCTGGGAGGCCCCGGGACCAGTGTTTTGTAGGAACAGCAAGCTCCATTCTTCCTCCTCTTCTGAACCTCACATTGTCACAGGTCGAGCCGGTCTGCCTACTGATGGGCCTAGTTGCCTGTAGATGGTGTTGATGGTGTTTTGAGATGCGCTCGCTTGAGCCTATCACAAGATTTAATTAAGCGGTTTGAAAGCGCAGGGAGATCAAACTCGTACCGACTCGTACCGGAGTCTCTCGGAGTCTCCCAGAGGCAGCTCAGCATGACGCCGGATGTCTGCGATTCCGCTTGTTTTACATGCGTTTCTACGTGGCTCACTCTTAGCGGTTGCAGATGTAGCCGTAGCCTGTCTTGGACACCTCTACACTCCAATCACAAGCATGTGTATCACCGGCGTCCCAAGGGGGGGAAAGAGGGGGGGGGGGGTGAAAGACTCGCAGCAAAACAGCTTTGGCTTACAAACAAACAAACAAACACATGTATGTATGTATGTACCTTCTTTCGATATGGATACAGATGACAGTGACCATTCTTACTACCAAGAATGGATTACTCGGCATTAACGGCTTGTGGCGTTTGCAGCCACTGACAGGCAGGAGGAGGTGTGCTCCAAGTAACAAGAGCAGAAGAGCAGGACGGACAAACAAGGGTCGAAAGGTACACAGCCATGAAAGAGGAAGCAGAGGAAAGAAGCTAGACTAGGGGAGGGGTGCCAGTGACGACTTGGCCTGGCTTGCCACAGAGAAGTTGTCCTCCAGCCCTTGATCCCAGTGATATAAAAACATGGCCAAAGCTTGGCCTAGCTTTGAGCCTAGCCTGGACGCCTCCCCTCCCCCATTCCCTGGCTTGGGTGGACTGTCTACAAACGAGCCTAGAAGAAACCCAAGGAGTAGGAGAGTTGCAGTACTAACCAGTGTCTATGGCCCGGCTAGCAGTAGAGAGAGGAGGTCTTCTTAGCTGGTCAGGTCTTCTCTGTATCTTCACAGCCAGCAACACTAGAATGATTGGTTGGCTGTTTGCCTGCAAGATTTGAAGTTTCTTTCAGGGCGATCCATCAAGTCCCTGCAGAGTGCGAAACGAGCAGCCGCGTCTATTTCTCAATCTCTATTTCCGTCTCTATCTCTATCTCTTCCGGTAGGGAGAGCCAAGGAGAAAAAGAAAACACCAAGGGAAGCAGAAGAAAAGGACTCTTCTGGGCTTGCATACAAGTGGTACAGCGAAATAGGATCGAACGATTCCAAGATGAGCAAAAAGAAAGCAGACAGGCCAGGGGACAAAAGAGAGAGGGGTAAGGAAAGGCCAGCCGAGAGAAACAAGAAGCGAAACAGAGGCAGAAGGCAGAGAGGAGGAAAAAAAAAAAAAAAAAAAGAAAAAAGAACCCCAGCAACACTGCTGGGGCCTGGCTGTGCTACAGGCGCTACAGACTGCCGAGCAGCACTAAAACAAAGATGGGCAGCGCCGTAAGAAATCAAAAGTGCGCTAAATCAGCCCCCGCCAAGAGCGCTTGTTAGTGGCAGGCAACAAAGGGCACCTGGAGTCTGCTAAAGTCAAGTCAAGTCTTTTTTTTTTTTTTTTTTTCTTTGTTCTTGGCCTCTTATTTCTTTCGCGATATTCGCCAGGCCAAATGACGGAAAATAGGACGGAAAAAAAAAAAAAAAAAAAAGGAGGCAAATAATAACAAATAGGATAAAGAAGGAGAGCCACGGCCAGCCGGTCGCTATAGCTAGCGAATAGCGGAAATACAAGTAAAGCCCGCCTGTAAATACAGGTGTGGCTTCCCTCCCTCCCCCCCCCCTCATAGCCCTTCATTAAACCAAAGTCCCGTCCACACTCATCCAATGTCTGGTTCACTTCCCATGCTTGCGGCCCCCATCTCCGTGCGTGCGGTGCGACGGGCTTTTCAATCACAATACACAAAGGAAATTTGACAGCAACGAAGAAGGCAATTGGTCCTGTTTCTTTCCTTTCAGCTGTTCGGCTCGTAAATTGCTTGGAGCAAGCGGACAACAGTAGCAAGCAAAACCCGTAAAGTGATAAAAGCAACCCTAACCCTTATCATTGGCCTGCACTTGGTTTCACTCACCCCTCACTCTGCATTATCTTTTCCTATTTCCGCACTTTGTCCTTAGTTTTGTCGGGGGGTTTTTTATGACGGCTAGATAGACTGCTGCTGCTTCTGTTTGACCCGGTATAATTGTTTCCTTAGTTCCGAGATCTCAGTAGTAAACACTAACAAAGCACGGCTCTGCTAAGCTCGGAGTTTTGGGAGCTTCCTGGGGTGGGGGGAGGAGGAGGAGGGGGCGGCGAGATGCCCCGAATAAGAAGGCCATGACGACAATCACTTTTGGCTTTTTGATTCGCACAAGCTTGGTATTGGCTGTCTCATTGTTTATGCTCTATTGCGTGCTGAGATGGTTCTTGTAAATCCAAAGATCAATCAGAGACTACACGCCCTAGCTTGACTCTCTTCCCTGATTTCGGTTACCAGCATAAGCAGTGGCCTATGTAATTCTTGTTCTTGTGCACTTATTGGCCCGACCTGCTTGACATGGCACCTTGGATCAAGGTGAAAAAGCCTCACAGCGTCCGTCATGCCTTTTTCTCTAGAATAGAGCGAAAATAACAGCCTCTTTTCTGTGGCCGAGGTTCCCTATTGAGAAGCTCGGCCTTGTGTATGTCTTAGGTCAACAGCCCACCCTCCCTTACAGCGCTGTTGGCTGCTCTGTTTTTCTTTTATTATTTCTTTCTCATATCCCTCTCTCTCGTGGGCAAGATGAATAGATAGAAAAAAAAAAAAAAAAAAAAAAAAAAGAGTGAGCCTGGTGTCTAAGACAAGCAAGCAGCCAGAAACAAAACGTTGGAGAGAAACAGCTATGCTAGGGAGGGCAATCAATACAAGGGGCCGGATTGTGGAAGTAGTGAAGGGTGGATAATCGCAGCAGGTTGCCCGCCGCGGTTGGAAGACTGGCAGCAATGATGCATGGTGCATGGTTAAGTAAATTATGCTTGCCATCCCTTGTATTGGATGTTGTCTCTCTTGTCTCTGTCTTTTCTTTTCTTCTATTTCCTTTTGCGACCTCTCCCATACCTCATGGCGAGCATAAAGACTGCAAGTTAGAGAGGAAGTGGTCTCTGGCACGGCTGCCCGTAGTCGCGGTGCGGTGCGGTGGTGACGGTAGTGGGGAAGGTGAAGATGGTGCAGCAGCAGCAGCAGCAGCAGCAGCAGCAGCAGCTTTCGCGTGGACAGCTAGGCTAGGTAGGATACGACTGTCATAGTCAAATCATATTGACGCAGAGCCAATACAGACAGACAAGGCCGACCATACCATAGTCTGCCCGGCCTGTGCTCTTCTTGTCTGGCTTTCCCGAGCACTAAGCAGTACATGTAGTACGGATTTTACGGTAGCAAGACGAAATTGACGCGAGACGGAGCCTCACTAGGAAGAAACTTGGCAGGAAAAAGATTCTTGGATTATGCTTTTTTTTTGTCGTCCTGTCATGTTAAGTCGGGATGGATGAAGCTGGCTTGGCAAGGGTGGTTAGTAGTCTTTTGCTTGTTTGCGTCTTAATGGTTTTGATTGACAGTGGTGACAGTTGAAGGAGGAATAGGAAGAGGAAGAGGAAGAGCAAGAGGAAGAGTCAATAGGACAGGAAAGATGCAAAACTTCATGACGGAAAAGATTCATATTAAACAAGCAGTGTTTCAACCTGTGAGCTACATCCCTAGTGTTTGGGGCTGGGCTGTTGTTGGAGAAGTGAAGAAGGATGACTGAATGGTAAGCACTTTGTTCTACTAGTAGTCGAACTGAGGCCCTTTATTATTGTTCTTCTTCATCATCTTCTTCTTCTTCTTTATCCTCTAATCGAGCTAACCCCCGACGAAACAATAAGCAGCAACCACAACTGTAGCCCATACTGATACTGATACTGATACTGATGCTGATGCTGATGCTAGTCCGTTTTACCGGCGGGCTTGAATCTCTGCTGTGATTCTGTTGCAACGGTCTGGTCTCCAGGCAAGCCAGCCCCGCCAGACGGGCTTGTCTGAGCACAAAAGAGTGTTTTGAATAGGCTCAGAGTCTGCAGCCCCTTTGTTTCCCATGTAATAATCACCTGCTTCGTCTTTGGAGAGGCGAGGAAGAAGAGGTTATTAGCGCTTTTATTTTTATTTTTATTTCTATTTTTTTATTTTTTTTTTATTTTTTTCGTGATGCATATCTTGCAAACACGTCTGGTTTTGAAAGACAACCAAGATATGCGAGCCGTGGTAGACAGAGTTTAGAGATGGAAGCAAGGGTCGTCAACAGCCCAGTCAGGGTCCGACCGAGGGCTCTTCATGTCCATCATGTCGGGCCTCCTCGGGATGAGCTCGGCAATATGACATAAGTCCCGGATACGCGGGGGGGGGGGGGGAAGGGCAAGGAGAGAGACAGTATATGACAGCTGTTCGCAGCTGACATAATTCCCGAGTCACTTACACTGAATAGCCCCAAAATAACACAACGACGCGCGTCGGCTTCCTCGGCCAGCTGCCAGCCAAATCTTGATGGGCTGAAACAAAATAGCATCCTCTTCTTTGACATGCTTCATCGATGAGGAGGGGGGGGCAGCTCCCGGGCCCTTTTTGCTCCTTTTCCTGCCTTGGCTGTTTCTTCTGCTTCTTTATTTCTCCTTCTTCTTTGTTGTTCTTCCTTGGAAGGCCGTTGACATGTGGCCGGCCAGCATTTCTGAAACAGCCCAAAAGAGCTTGTTTTTCTTTTCTTCTCTTTTCTTCTTCCTCTGTTACTCTGGACGGAGAATTTGAAATCGGTTACTTGGAAACAGAAAATCTGGAAGAAGAAGAGAATGGTACTAGAGCTGGTAAGAGGCCCAACCGCAGAAGAAAGTCTCACCTCACAGACATCAATCAACCCAAGATAACCTTGTTTGTATCCTCAAAGAGGGAGGAGGAGGAGGAGGAGGAGGAGGAGGAGGAGAAGGAGGGAGAGAGAGAGAGAGAGAGAGGGGCGAGGGGCGAGGGGCGGTCTAGAAGCTTCAAGGCCCATGGCCCAAAACCTAAAGCTTGGTTGATATCGGAGCTGCGCTTGAACAGAGAGTCCCCTCTCTCCCCCAATGTACGAAAGAACCCAAATTCTGTGATTCCACCATGAATATACTGTATAGCAAAGACAGGACACCGCTACAGGGGATGGGAGGAAGGGGACTTTGGGAAAGAAGAAGACCATATTAGAAGTAGTGGAGAGGTGAGGGGAGGGGGCCAGACTGTAATATTATCGAAGCACGGAGCAGATATAGCACAGAGTGGTTTTACGGTACCCTTAATTAGGAATAAAATGAAGTCATATTGTGCTCTGTTTCGCCGAGTTTCTGCTGCGAACAGCCTCACAGCCAGACCAGACCAACTGTGGTTTGAGTAGACAGGCCCCCCCTTTCCCTCTCTGTAACTGGCTCACAATATGAGAGAGAGAGAGGGGAGGGGAGGGGAGCGGACAAGGCCTTGCTCGTACGTATGGCTACGAAGCTTGGTGTGTACCAGAAAGTAGTAACAACTCATGTTTGTAAGCAATGGTAAAAGGGTTAAAGCCCACTACTACACGCCAACTACGAGACAATGCCTGGCATACAGTACGTCTCAGACCAAACAAACTCGACCAACCATAAGCCAAGGGCATGGCATTTGGCAGAATAACACATAGACACACGCAAAAGACACGCCGCAGACAAAGAGGCGTGCTAGAAGCAAAAGTTCTTGTCCTCTCTTCACACAGCCCAAAACAAGCCGTACCGTAAATTTCTCCTCTACCCGATAGTAAAAGCTTAGTTGTTTGCCGAAGCGGCGCTAGAGAGCTTAGACTGGCTGCTTGTCTCGCATCTGAGGAAAGCCCTTTGGAAAGCCTCCAAGCCTCCAGGGGAGGGGGAGGGGAGGGGAGTCTTTCAGCTTTTTCCAGAGATGCCGGCTGGCGACCCCTCGGAAGAGGCTTTGTGTAAGTAGGAAAAACCTCTCCAAAAAAAAAAAAAAAAAAAAAACCCCAAGGAATAGCTCCGAGTGGAAAGGTGTTTGGCAGTTCAAGATTGCCCGAGGGGTAAACTCAAGCCGGCTGTCGCTAGTTTTCAAGATAGTGTCTGTGAATGAAGCTCTGTGCCACGATGTAAAAGGAATAATAATAAAAAAAAAAACATATGTGCAGAGCGAAGAAGGGCCTGTTTCAATCCCGTCCGCTCATAACCCTAGTATGGACTGACGTGACATGGCCTATATCGATATCACGACTCACGACTACCTGCGCTCTTCTCTAGTCCTACTCCGATGATGCGCTGTGTATAGACAGATGAACAACGAGTCTACAAAGACGAGCGAGAATCACACAAAGACGAACAGCCGAGGATCAGCCCGCTGATATGATATGATATGAGGAGCAGCAACACATTACAAAGGTCTATAGGGGGTTATCTTTATGATACATGATATGAGAAGAGGAGAGGAGAGGCGAGGCGCGGTGAAGGGGATGTCGTGGTATATCACAAGCCGACGAGCGTAGGATCTCGCATCCTCACACATCTGCCTCTCAAAGATCAAAACAAGCTAGCTGGAAGCGCTAGAGGAGCAAAACACGCGATGATAAGTCAGGTGGAAACAAAAGAGGCCGGTTTCATGGAGGATCATCAAGCCTATCACAAGTCTGAAGCATAAAGGAGACAGAGGCCCACGAGCCCGCGGAGTTAAAGAGGCCAAGAAAATGGCCAAGCAGACTAGAGCAGAGGAAGTGGAAACATCCGGCGAGTAGGGGTAGTAGTAGTAGTAGTAGTAGTAGGGGAAGCATATCAACGCTTGCAGATATAAGCTTCAGAAGGCAGGTAGTCAGTCTTTTGTGCCTTTTGTTTCTGGTTAGGCGAGAGGCAAAGCCAAGCATCTGAGAATATGTCTAGGGTGCCGGTGACTTAAGGCCCAGAAGATGAGCGCTGTGGGCGCCTGCGGAGAGAAAAGATGATGGGGCAGGAGAGAGAGAAAGAGTGTGTTGTGTGTCTGGGTTTTAAGGTGCAAAAGGAGGCATACAACACGAGATGGCAGCTTTATTTTTCCTAGCTCCTCTTCACGACCGGCCTATTTTCTTTTTTATTTCCCTCTCGCTTACTTGATGTTTAGCGTTGCGCTCAGACGTAGACATAGAGACAGGCTTCATACACTTTGTCTGCAACTGTTGAAGCAAAGCAGACTTAAAGCAGACCTAAAGCAAGGCAAGACAAGGTAGATACTATCGGCACTAGACGCAGGAGGTTACATGCGTTATGTTATGGTGTTGCATGCATGCACCCGGGCCTATGACCCTTGAACTTGGTGCAGTTTGACCCTTCCCTCCTCCCCTTCCCCTCCTTCCCATGTTGATGATAGGCCGTGTTTGGTTTTGACTTTTTTGCTCCTTCGTGACAAGCCGGGTCGAGAGTTTTGTCTAAGACCAAGTCATGCCAGTCAGGAAAGCGGGTTGTTGATGCGGGCGTCAAGCAGCAGCAGCAGCAGCAAGCCAGCTTGGCTCCTCCTCTGCTGGCTGGTGCTGTTTGGCGGTGGCCGGGGATGTATCAGAAGTAGCCCAAAGAGGCCAAAGAGGGTAACAGTTGGAGTGGGCGATGGGGGGAGGGGGAGGCTTGTGTAAGAGAGACGGAGAGAGATAGAGGCACGGTTATTTCAAGCGTTGTGGATGGAATCGGGGCTGGACTGGCCCATCCATCTATGTGGCCCGCACTCTATCTGTCTAGAGACGCAATACCAAGAAAAGGCGAGGCAGCCGCTTAGCCTTGATACTATGATACCGGCCCGGAAGCTGACGGGCTGTGGGAGGTTCAGCAGCAGCAGCAGCAGCAGTCCAGCCCAAGTCTACTGCGACCTGCGCTGCGGCCTGTCTGTCTGGTGTTGTTATCCTGTGCATGTACCAAACACCAATCAACGCTAGCCAACTCCAAACACAGACAGCAGCTAAATATCAGTTATAGTCATCATGTCTAGCGGGTTTGAAACTAGCAATTCTTTCTCCATTTTCCATTCTTGACGTAGAATGGAAGAACGAGGGGAAGGGAGCAGGGGGCGGCGGCAGGTAGAGTAGAGTAGAGGAGACCCTGGCAGAGACTGAGAGGGAAGAAGCTATGTATGAGTGGCCGCTATGAGGATAGTGAGCATTGTTAAGGAGAGCGAGAAGCAAGCAGCCATTACCATTAACACAAGCTTCTCTTCATAATTCTCTTGCTCTTGTTTTTCTTGATTCTAAGCTAAAAGTGGCGTAGCTTGAAAATGACAGACAAGGGATAGCAAAAGAAACATTTATATTTTGTATTTTACATATTTATTAATCTTTCCTTTGCACGCCCCCGTCTCCCCTCCCCTCCCCTCCTCTTCCCTTCCCTTCCCTTCCCTTCGAGCTTCATGGGGCCTTTTCATAGGGAGTGTAATTGTGAAGAGGAGGGAATACCAAGACCCCTCTGCCCCCCCCCCCCCTTCTCACTCTGAAGATATGTGAACACCATTATAAAGCCAGTCTCTATGACTTGAGATATAGGCTTAGATTAGGTGAGTAATAAGAGAAGGATGGATGGCTGTGAGATTTGTACACTTTATGGCTGACAGAATCGAGAGGGTTGTTGTTGCTGCTGTAGTGGTGGGCAGTCGTAGAGTAGTCTTGGTCTAGTAGATACCGCTGGACAGTGACGATCGGTCTTCTACGTAAGGGCGCATCACAGACGAAGACGTTAGCTATTGTCCTCTCAACTCAGTCGTGAAGTGAAATTCACGAGAAACACTTCGGCCGCTTAGAGCAGCTAAGAAACAGAAGAGCGAGGGAGGAAGGGGGGGGGGGGGGCGTGCGGTCAAGAGAACAAGGGGAATGTTGAATGGGGGGGGAGGAGAAGGAGAAGGAGGAGGAGGAGGAGGAGGAGGGGAGGGGTTTGCTAAGTGATAGAGGTGTTTATAACTAGGCGTGAACTGTACACACCCCCTTATTCATACACCTAGTCCCTGCTTGCTTGCTTCGATGAGGTTAATACCAGAGAAGAACGAAGGAGCGAAGGGAAGCTAACAAAGTATAAGCCTTGAATAAATAAAAAGAAAAAAAAAAAACGAAAAAAAAAGAAATAAAAAATAAGATAAATAAAAGAGAAAAATTAACACTTTTGTTTATTGCCCTCCTCCATCAAAGCCTTGGAGAGAGCGAGAGAGTGCGAGAGAGACTTTCTACTATGATGGGAAATCTTCTTGTCTTTGTTATATAGCCTGGCTCGTCCCCAGCTTCTTGGAATGTCTTCACTTGAATCTCGTTCATCATCATCATCATCAACATCTCGTCACTCTCCACCAATCTCCTCTCACAATATAATATATTCCAGCCGGCTCTCTGGTCTTCTCACTTGTGTTTCTTCAACCACCCCCCCAAGTTACTATTTCTTCATTCTCCATTCTCTTTGCTCTCCTAGCAATCTCTCTCGTCTTAATCTGAGTTGCTTCTTCTGACCATCTATCTACGAACTGAACTCCCCTCCCCTCCCCTCCCCTCCACCCCAGGCCTTTATTATTTCGTTACTCTTGCTATATTAATCTATCTATCTGCCTGCCTGCCTACCTGCCTGCCTGTCTACCCCCCCTCCCCCTCCACTCCTACCCTTTCATCTTCGGCCTGTGTTTAATTTGCATCATAAGACTTGCCGTCCTCTGCTCTCGCAAAACCACAATATCTACAACGGATATATATATACTCATATATATATACACATATTATACCCGGGACTACTTAATAAGCTCTATCTGCTCTCCTTCCTCCTCACCCACCGTTGTTGTCCTTATACTTATATATCGACCTCCCACTCCCACCTCTCTTCACCTACCACCACATCCAAACCTACTTTCAACCACTACAATGAATTCCGTTCTGCCAATGCCCTACTCTGCCTCTTCCAACATGGCCTACGCCAACTCCCGCTATGGCTACATGCAGCCTCCCCCTTCGCCTCCCGCAGATGACTCTACCAAGTGCTCTCTGCCATCTATCTCGAACCTCTTGGGCCTCGCTGATGCAGGCTCACCCATCAGTGACTCCTCGTCTCATGGTAAGGCCTCCTCCTCCTCCTTTTGACTTGTGTTTTCCTTCATCTTCTTTTTGTGCCATTTATATTCTAACGCGCCCCGTTTAGCTGGCTCTCCTGCCCCCCCTTCTCGCACCGAGTCTCGGTCATCTTCTGTGCAGTTCTCCTATGCTGGCAAGTCGATGCCACCCACGCCTCCTATGGTCCCCGAGCCGTCTTTCGACGCCTACCACCCCGGACGCTCCCACCACCAGCATCACCACTCGGTGAGCAGCGTCTCTTCTAGCTCTGGCTACTACTATGAGACAACCCCCCCGCTGGAGGACTCGCGACCTGCTATGCCCAAGATGCAGCCCCAGCCCCAGCCCCAGATGCAGCCTGAGCAAATCTACAACACCACTCCTGCGCCCGCTCAGAACTATGGCCCTGCGCCAGCAACGGCGACTTACAGCCTGCCTCCCTTCTATCCTCCTGCTCCCACAACCCAGACCATGCCTGGCATGTACTACCAGCGCCCTCTGCCTCAGGTAAGCCTCCAGCCCAATTCCTCAGTTTCTGCCTCGATGAGCCACTCGTCTAACACGTCTTTGCCTCAGTTCCCGCCTATCATGACCACTCCAGGAGCCAGCGTGTGGCAGCACCACCACTACATATCGCCCGCTTCGGCTGCTGCTTTCCCCCAGAGCCAGGACCGCTACATTTGCCCGACGTGCAGCAAGGCCTTTTCCCGGCCTTCTTCGCTGCGCATCCACATGCATTCTCACACGGGCGAGAAGCCCTTCAAGTGCGCCCACCCTGGCTGCGGAAAGGCCTTCAGCGTGCGCAGTAACATGAAGCGCCATGAGCGTGGATGCCACGGCTGCGATTCCAGCGTGACTGTGCTGGCCGTCGGCCGGAGCAGAAACACGCCGCCGCATGCTTAAGCGGCTGACAGCCACATGCTGAGCCATGTTTTCCTTTTTGTATATTCTGTTCTCTGTCTATTCTTTATTCTTGGTTCTTGACCTTGTTTATGTTTGGGAAGGGGGGGGGGGAGGGACGGTGTGGGCTATTGTTGGCTTTGGCTTCATGGACGGTACGGGACACCGGAGTACTATTTGCCTTTCTCTTGTTTGTCTGTTGTCTTTTCTCGGGCGCTCTGGACTTTGACTTGTTTGTTTCTTTCTTTCTTTCTTTCTTTCTCTGGGACGGCAACTCGGCGTTTTGTTATGATATATGATATCTGGATTTCTCTTTCTTTCTGCTTTTATTTGCTTGCTCAAGCCAAAAATCAAGGCGCTGTTTCGTTCCTCTCAATAACAATTATCTCTTGAAACTGACTATCTGGTTGTCTTCCCACAGTTACATACATAGTGGACGCCCGTCTCTGTGACTTGCCGCATCTTTCTTCTCTCCCTTCCCCGTTGTCTTCTTGTACTCGTGTCCCCTTTTCGCTGTGCTTTCTGTCCTCTTGGTTCCTTGTGGTAGGTGGCCAACGCACGCCTGCTCTGCAATGCTTCATCATCTCCTTGGCTTTGTCGCTGGGCAAAGGTAGAGGCGGAAGAGCGGCTTGGCTTCTCTTTCCCTCCTCCGGATTCCCCCTATTTTCTTTGATATTCCTCTTTCTGTCCCTTCCATCTTCTTCCCTTCCGCAGAACTTCTACCATGTTCTCTCGCTTGCTTGTTTCCATCCTCCTCTCATAGAAGCGCAACTCTGTAATCTCCGTCTTCTATGGTCTCTCCCTTGGAGCATTCCATATATTCGTCCTTGCCGCTCCATTCATACTAGGTTCAATATCCTCTCCCCTCCTCCCTCCCCCTCCCCCTTCTCTCTCCGTTAAATGATGAATAGCTTCTATATCCCGGATTCTTCCATTCCGCACCCCCGTCGCTCCTCCGTTTCTTGCTCTCCTCGTTATCCCTACGTCAAGTTTTTCCTTCCCCTAGCCCTGCTCTCTATTCTCTTGCACATCAGATTCCCCCATCCCACAGAATAAAATTGCCCGCCTAATACCATGTTTTCCAAGCCGCCTTCTTCCTAGCAGGCCTGTCCTTGATTTTCCCTTACACTGAGAGCAAGATTACATCAGACCATGACGATCGCTATCACCATGGTGCAGCTAGACTTCATCTCGCGGCCTAGCCAAGTCTGCCTGCTTGTTGTACCGGTTTGCTGCCAGGGGGTGACATCAGTCTCCCTTTATGTTGGGCTATCATCCTGCTGGCTAGACAAGAGTAAATTACCAAGAAGTACAAGTTAGACACTGAGGAAACGTCTAAAGGGAGGCCAATAACGAGAGGAAGAGTGAATCAGTTGCAGGGCCCGGTGCTCTTACGGCCGTAACAACCGTATATCCCCTGGCTTTGTCTCCCCCTCCCGTGCAGCTCAGCGACAGACAGGCCTGCATATTTTTCTCATTCCCGGGGGGTTATCTTCTCTTCCGGCCTTCTTTTCCAGGCGCTAGAAGACAGGGAAAAGTCATTCGTGATCGACCATGGACCAGGCATGATATCTCGGGGAGTAATAGATTGACATTTCTTGCTGTTTCCTGCCTGCCTGCCTGCCAGATACTACCTCCTGAACCTCTCCAACTATTACTTTTTCTTCTGCGGTCCGCAGACTGTCGAGCAGCCATAGTCCGTTGCATCTCTTTGTCTGCAGCAGATGTAGAGAAAAAGAAACAAGCAAGGGCGAAGCAGGCAAGTCGAGGAGAAATAGGGCAGATGGTGTGAGACATGATAGAGAAGACTCATGTTTCCGGGCTTCTTTATCTGTCCTGGCCGGCCTACCAGGCCCATGGCCCATGTTGGAACAAAGGATCTTCTCCTTGCTGCTCAATAGCCTCCCTCATTCCGTAGAGAAAAAAAGAAAAACCACAGAATCACCTGCACTTCTGTAATAACCCCCACCCCTTCCAAAGCCTCTTGTCCTCTGGCATTGAGATATTATAGGGATATCCTGACAACTGAGTTTTGAGCCCGACGTCTCGCATGCCAAAGCATTATGCCTCAATCTGTATCTTTCGCTTAGTCCTCTCTTCCTTTCTCTTACTCTCTTGTTGCTGTCTTGATGCTGGACAACTTTAAGCGGTTGCTTACAAAGGACATCGCCCACACCAGATTTCTCGTTTTTTTACAAGCCACAGCCGCAAGAGAAGCAAGGACGGTGTCTGTGCTTTTACTTCTGCTTCTTGACCTTGCTTCCTTTCTGCTATATATCTTTTCTCCTCGGCTCCTAGTTTGACATGACAACTAAGGTGCATTTCCGTCAAGCGAGGATGAAACGAAGTCAAGCCACACTGCCAGCTGTAATCTTGTGTAAGTCGCTCAAAAGCCAGTTGCCAGCAGCTGCCAGATCACCGCATCTACTATCAAGTCTCTGGATTTTATGTTTATTTTTTTTTCTCTTCCCTGGCCTGTGACTTTTTCTTTTTTTTTTTTTTTTTTTTTTTTTTTTTTTTCCCTGGCCGTTGTTTTATGTTTGGCCTTGATTTCAAAGCCAGAAGCGCCGCTCGCGTACTAGTTCTATGACAGCTTCTCGAATTATGCGAAGTTTTGCATCACATCTTAGCCTTCCGCTGCTGTTGGTTCTCTACTACCACCTTTCCCTTTTCCTCGTTTGCCGGCTCTTCCATGCCTTTAGCCCGAGTATACCGACCGTAGTCAGATCGTGATGGGAGCGGAGATGAAGGCGAAGGCGAAGGGAGGGGTTCCCCCCAACCAAGCAACACGAAACAGCCATGTTACTCGTATTCCCTGGTCCAGAGGGGGGGGGGGGGGCAACAATACACAGGGAAAAGGCTCAAAAAAAAAAAAGAAAAAAAAAAGGAAACAAAAACACGACCTGGCCAAGCCATGGGATAACCGGCACCACGCCCGCCTGTCAATCACTGTCTGTGGTTGGTCGTCTATGCGCTCCATCACCAAATGATAAAAATATCCTCAGCTCTATCACGCCCAAGGCTTCTATACGTCTCATCACCAAGTAGATGTGCTTGGACAGTGGAGTGCTCTACTACTCTCTACCTGTATACTACGTCCTCTTCCAAATTCCTCTCGTACAGTCATGAACCCTCCAAAACGGGCTGATCCCGTTATCCTGCTACCCGTCTAGACCCTTCTTTTTTCTTCTCTCGACCGGGGAGTGGAGGGCTAGCGAACGAGGGGGAAGGATGGTAGGCCAAGACTATCTATATCTATTGTGTGATATGGGTAATATAATTATGCGTCTGTCGTGCATAACACAGTGTAGTTATCACTCACTTCTTAAGCCTGGCAATCTCCTCCCTCATCGTTGCCCCTTCTCCTAATTTCGTATTTAGCTTCTCAACCTCCAAGAATGAAGCCTGACTTGAGCCTGGTACACAAGATAAGCAGTTGTGATCGAGGTCTAGCGCATGTCTTCAAGAGGACCTCTCCATCTATGCCTGCTAGCGGCTACCTTGCCAAACTTTGACTGATCGAGGTTGGCTGTTCTATGCACACACGCAGCCACAGTCAGTTCAGCTGCGTATCTCGACCACTGGCTACTAGGCTGTCGAAGGCAAAGCAGGGATCAATCAAAGCTTGGACCAATACTTTGTTGCTCGGAAGTGTTTTGGCTTTTGTTGTTCATTATTTGACTTCCCTGCATGACAGGCTCAAACAGTAAGCTTCACATCTACCCTCTCTTTGTCAGCACTATTCTGACAAAGGAGAAAGCTATCAGAGTGATTATGTGAAGGAGTAGAGGAGTGCAAGAGGAATATCTTGGACATCGTTTGCTCTTTCTGGCAATGTTCTTGTCTTGGAAGCTCGGGAGAAATTGCAGACTCTTTTATTGCTTACACAGCAATTTGACTGGCGCCGTTGGCTGGCGAAGATCATGGCTTCTCAAGGACTGGAAGTGACAAGGTCCGGCTAGGAGATCATCGCGGAGCTGCACAGATATATCCAGATGCAGATGCAGAAACTCGTGTGAGCTCCATTGAGGGAATGGGGTTACATCTGAAGGAGAAGGCCATTCTTGGGCTCCAGCCAATGGACACAATACACGACAATCACTCCCCTCAAAACCCATGCGGGAGAAGGGAGGAGAAGGGGTACTACCTACCTCAAGAGACCCGGGCAACCTTGAGAAGAGGGACTGAAGACATAGTACTTCCACCAAATGCTCACTGTGGTTATTGTTACTCATGCAACCAAAGACCCGGCTCGCGATATCCCAGGCATCCCGAGCCTTCTTCCCACAGTCAAGCTGTCCAGACATCGGGAGTATTCGCCGGAAAAAGACCGTCTAAACATGAGGCCTTGAAACAACAGCCCCTCTTGCTTACTAGTCGGCCAAATTGTAGCCGTTGTTTCTGTAGGCTATTGTTTGGATTTCTCCCATGATATGTCTCCTGAAGAGCGCATCCCAGCACAATGAAAGTGCGTGCCTTGGGCAGAGAACGAAGAAGCTGTGAAGCGCCGCCTTCTAAACCTTGGGCGGGTTCTAGACAAAGGATCATTGAAATGAAGGGGACGTCGAGGGAATAGAAAAGTCTCAACACAAAGAATGATCGACATGGACGAGGGGTGTACAATAGTGGATTGGCGTGTTTCATGTTGCACGGGGTTGATAAGACTAGGATAGCTAGCCAGCAGGTTGTTGTTTGTTTGGGTTATATCATCGACAAGGGGGCGTATGCTTATTGTACTCAAACTAAGTTGTTCCATTTCAAGTTGATCTCTGCTCAATGTTCACCCCGTGCTTGCGTCAACGGTGGTCCGGATTGAGTCTGTACAGACAAGATAGATGAATAGGGAGAGAGAGAGAAGCTGCTCTCGCCTGCCAAGTGCTTTCCAAGGAGTCACAGGCACAGAGGCTAGATTTTCAGCATTTCATTTTCCCTTGTTCCTTGTCTTTTTTTTCTTTCTCTTCCCAGCTAAGTAGGAGTTTTCCATAACGAAGGTGTAGTTGGGGGACATATAACTGATATCGTGAGTAGGTTTGATTAGCTTTGAACTTAGTCTGTTGCTTAAGTCAAGGTTTGCGAGCATAGCAAGACCTTTTGACCGTCTGGGAAAAGCATGATCTGGATTGGATGGCACACCTTTATGTGCCCTGCGTACGTCGAGGCTAGCCAGTCAAAGCGCTCTTTCTAAGAGAATGCTCTAGACCGCATGGTGATACATCTGTGCTTGGAACTGTCTGATAGATACCTTGGAAGAGGCCTCGACAAGACAAGGCGCACGTATAGCACACTAGACATGTGCTTTTGACATGGAGATACAGTTCTTTGCGCCCTTGGTGCGCCGAGGTAAGGCTTTCCTGCAGTGCGGTCGGGGTGTGAGACCAAACGCAGGATGGGGCATTTCACAACATCGAAGCTTGCGTGGATCTATATAGCAAAGGCTAGACGATGTCTATATGCGGGCTCTATTTGAGGCCTCTCTGTAGGTCTAAGATGGTCTGTTTGGTGCTGATATATTTCAGCTTTGGCATTTGCATGTGGTTTTGGTCAAGTCTAACTCATGCGGGCCGTTTTACCGCGTCTGTACCCACGAAGTGACTGCCTGGGAGACAAGCCATAGTAATGTAATAGTACCTTGACACTTAGCTCAGTTCCATCTTGCTATCCGCAGCCCTGACTAATGGCTTTGAAGTTGATTCAACCACTACTAAACAGTCTCCTGTCGATAGAAGCTTCATTCAAAAGCCTGGGCGGGTGAGCGATGGGGGAGTTGGTGATAGTGGCAGAGAACGTTACCATACGCTATGAGTCTTATATATCCCTCATATCTACTGCGAATCAAACTTGGTATCCAAACTGTCGCCATGTCCTCCTTACTACTCAGAGTGGCGATACATGTTAAATACAAACTCTTTGTTAGTTCATAGGGTTGGGCATGAGACTGCCGATTGGTACACAAGGGTTTGCCAACAAACTACGCGGCCGCTCGGCTTCAGTTAGCATCGTGCCACCTAATAGCTGCGGAAGATATGCTAGAGAAGAAATGTGCTAGTTTGATAGGCGGGTGTTAATGTCAAGCTTGAGTCACATACACCTGATCCGCCGGAGGCAGAGACCAAGTTGCGCAGTCACTATAAGCTGTTCTATCTTCTAGATTATATGTTCCTAGACGACTCAGTCCTATATAAACAGCTGGATATTGGGATCATATAGACTGGCTAGCTCCGTGAGGGAAGGGGCTTGTCAATCTCGAGGCTATATTCTCTGTCTAGTTCTCTCACGGGAAAGGTGAGTCCTCGATATATCTTTGTATGTAACATTCGGCCACAATGACAGTCGCAGTCTTTGTGGCTTAGACCTCATGGGAAGTCCTCAATTTGTGTTGATATTACAGAATGGGCTCAGCGTTTTCAATAGCAGATACTTGTGATTCAAAAGTCTTCCTCTTGTGCGTCCCATGTATACACGTCACAGAATAGATATTTGACTACCATTTTAACCCACAATGTCGTCCGCTTCAAGGTAGCCTCTTGCTGCCAAGAGGACATATAATACTAAATCAGAGTGGCAGAGCCAGTTCCTGATCATCTCTTATGAGCAGCACAACCGGTCAGATGGATATCTCGAGCTGCTTCCTATGTCTTGAGGCATGCGCCCCAAGATACCGCCAAGGGCTAGCTGCCACACGCAGAGACAGACGCCCGGCGAAACGAGAAAGGGGTTCTCGTGAATATAAACATCGATCCCACTATTTGGGTCGCCTCCTTTCGTCATATGCTATAGATCTTGGACTTGCTGAAACCTTTTACTTCTTGCTGGCTGAGAAGACTCACAGATTTTAAGAGAGCAGGTATTAGCCGCGGGCCAACAGCGTCCTTTTAAGGAGCAATTGGCGTTCTCGGGTTGGCGCTCTATTAAGGATAACTACTTTTGTCCTTTCAGAATGACATGTACAATTTAACGAAGCATGTCATAGCATAACCCGTATATCAAAGAGCCAAGATTCTCTAAAAGGCTATTTTGTCATGGATCCTGGAGTAGCTCCCTCGCCGTCTCCCCGTCTTCGGACTGCCACTGAAGTATTGTCCTTGTTTCTTCCGCTAAGAAACTCTTGCGAAAGCTCTAGACTGGCCCCCGCCAAGATTTATATGCTCTGTTTCTATTTACCTGTAACATGGTCTTCGGTAGCCTTTACTTGCCTTGTGCGCCGAGAGAGAAAACAACACTCATCGCCACCTGTAAAGAACTCATTGCTTCGCTTCCCGCATTGGAACATAG
This sequence comes from Ceratocystis albifundus, assembly GCA_002742255.2. Classification (NCBI taxonomy): domain Eukaryota; kingdom Fungi; phylum Ascomycota; class Sordariomycetes; order Microascales; family Ceratocystidaceae; genus Ceratocystis; species Ceratocystis albifundus. The sequence continues at coordinate 399,443 of MAOA02000030.1, read as the reverse complement.
CTTTAGAGAACCCGTAACTTCTACAAGATGCGCCTCCTTTGCCATGAGGGCCGTTAGCACAGAAAGGATGTCGCCCGTCAAACAAACCCCACACCTGTTATTCCTCAGATGTTGGTACTGGCTATAAGAGAGGAGTGAATGGGCAAAGCACACCATGGCTTTAGCATTCTATGTATCAGCCGGATAGTTCCAACCAGACTTGAACGTTACTTTAGGTTATCTAAAGGCATTTGGCTGTGTATCGCAGTCCCTTTTTGATCTCGCTGTACAAGAAAGTTGGAATCACTTCAAACTGCAGAGCAAAGCACCTTCGGCAAACCAAAACGCCGCAACGTGTAGATCGGCAGGTTATTGGTGATTTTGTGGAGTGAGATACTCTTCAGTTCAGCTAGGGTAAAGCTTTCAAGAACATGGTTGTCTTCCATCTCCTAGAGAACACTGTCGCTTTTAACGTCTATAGTAATGCTTGTTGGAGAAGCCTCCCGCTTATGGACACGTATTACCCGTATGGACAAGCCTGCATTCTGTGTGTAGGTAGACAAGTGTGAGAAGTATTGGCAGTTTGACGTCTTCAGCACACTGATGGTTGGGATGGCGATAACGGAGGTCTCCGGCGCTCTCCTACATTGGGGTTCGAGCAAGATACGGATGGTGAAGGGCGGGATTGTAAAAATAATCATTGCTTTCCTTTTCGTATATGGGCAGGACCAAGATGTTATAGACCGAGTTCCTTGGTTTTGTTGCTTGTAGATCCGAAACTCATCCTGGCTGTCTTCGTCGGGAGCGTTCACTTTGTGCGTCACATATCGATGACTGCTGGTTGTTTCGATGAATCGTGATTCTGCTAAGACAAGCGGATTTGCTATGACATGGTCGAGATCGCGAGCTAGCCACGTAGTCACAAAGTAGCTCCAAAACCAAGTTTGCCAATGACCTAATATCTAGATCTTGAAGCCGCCGGTGGGAATAACGATAAGAATGACGGGGGGGGGGGGGCTTCGAAGCATCGAGTGCTATTAGCCATGTTAGTTGGATATGTACAAGAAGAGGCTTGTTTGTAGTTTGAACTTGGATTTCTTTAACGTCTGAAGAGATAATGACTAAGATCAAGCAACGCCAGATTGACCAGCAGGCAAGACTCGCCCTCTGTAAAGCTTGTCATGGAGTTTTGGCGGACGACGCGCGGGTGCTGTTGGTCACAAAGCAAAGAACCCCAACCCTAATTACATACCCTAGTCTTAAATTGGACATAACCCTTAACTTTCAACCCTTAAGAGAACGACGGCTCTCATCATCGTCCGAGGTCTCCTGCGGCAGCAACATGATCAGGCCATGCCCATCTCTAGCTATGCGCTTCTTCTCTACCAGTCATTCTAGAAAAGAACCTTTGAGAGGGAAAGTTGATGAAGGGGAAAGCTTGATAGTACATGCTTTAGATTATTCTAAACACCTGCTCTGACATTGACCCGTCCTAGTATTATGTGCTTGAGCAAAAACCCAACCTAGCGGCCCCATTGCGCTTGCCGTCGTGCCGTAGAGAAGGGAGAGCATCAGATGTCTCGGCCAGTCACGGTATCTTGGTCTCACGAGTAGCAAGGCTGCTGTCCCCCTTGAAAGAATGAAAGTGGTAAAGACGCCTTCCAACAACAAACAATGGATCCAATACAGTGTTTGACACTGATTTTCTAAATGCTCAGTATCTTCCAATCCCTGGATTTCATATGGCCAATACCTGTGCCTCAGTTGACGCCTACATAGTTCCAGAATGCTGGATCGGTAGTCTCCGGATATTGTGAGAAATCCGACCTAGAACTTATTCTTATTTCCTTGGATGTCCCGGATGGGGTTTGTTTGGGTAATGCGGGAATGGTATCGCCCGGCAAAAGGGGACCATGGCCATAATCAAAGCTGAATAATCAACGATTTGGTTTGCGATAGAGCGCTTCTGTTGAGTGTATTTCAAGGATCACGCAAAGTCTCCTATCTAAGTACTCTCAACTCCTTTTAAGTAATGATGAAAATGCTGTGAATGGTCCGGTTTCTGAACAAGTTCTCGAAAAACAGCTGGCATGCCCATTGCACTGTTTCACCTACTCGTTGTCGACTAGCCTTCTAACAACGAGGGACCCAAGGCTTTTGCAGAGGTTCTCGGTCTATGAAAGTAGTTTCTAGGCAAAATGTCTCGATTCTAGGGAACTAACATCGTATAGGCAAGTCTTGCAGAATGCCCTTGAGGCCCGGCACTTCTGATATGAATGGTGCCTATCTCATTGGAATTTGATCACGCCGGGGAGAGAATTGTCAAGGAGAAGTAGAGTAACTGGCCAACAGACTACTGTTTGGGGGGTGGTCATCGACAGGCAGATGGGCGTATGATTGCTGCGTTTCAACTATTTTATTCCATCGTATTCAAGTTAATCTTTGTTAGATGCCACCCTACATTTGTACCAGTGATAGTTTAGATGGGGCCCTTGTAGATGAGACGCATGAAGAAAGAGAACATGCTAGCTGGTCACTTTTGAAGAGGTGTAGCCAGTCTAAGCGTGCTTTCTGCAAGAGTGCTCTAGGCCACGTCATGAGGTGCCTGAGCTTGGAACTGTCATAGATATCACGGGAGAGACCTTGGACAAGCGAAACTTCCGTATAGGATGTAAGATGGGTACTTTTCAACCTGAGAGCACGGTCTCCAGGCTCTTTGTGCGCCAAGGTAAGCCTTTCTTTGCAATGTGAACGATGTGAGACCAGTCGTAGGATGGACATTTCACAGCTGGCTTCTGCACCACCCAAACTTGCATGGCTCTATAGAGGAGAGACTAGACGATATCCACATGCGGCCTATATTTGAAGACATTCTGGAAATCTTAAATGGCCTTTATGGAGTGAAGCTGTTTCTATTTCGGCCTTGCTATTTGCACGTAGTTTCGGCCAAGTTAGACTTATGTCGGTCGTTTTGCCGCGTCTGCACCCACGAAGTGACTGCTTGGGAGACAGACCATATTGTACGAAAATACTTCATAAACTATCTCATTTCCATCTTGATAGCTGTGACTTTGATTAAAGGCATTGAAGTTGACTTTACCACTACCAAGCAATTTCCCGTCAGTAGAAGTTCTATTCAAAGACCTGGGGGCTGGGAAGGGGAGTTGGTGATAGGGGCAAAGAACTTTGGCATAAGCTATAAGTCTGACCTCTTCCTCATGCCAACCGTGGATCATCTTTCGTTTCACCCACAACTGCCGCTGCGCCTTTTCCACCGTTCGGCGTAGGGACGCATATTAAATCCGAACTCTTTGTCAGCTTACAGGCTTGGGGATGGGACGGCCGCGTGTTACACACGTACTCAGAGATGAACTGTGCAACGCCAGGCTGGGCTTATGTGTACAACTCCTCAGGATGTTGAGAAGAGATGGTCTATATGGATGACAGGAGATGTATCGAAGTGGTACAAGTTGTCAAGTGTGTAACTGGCATGAAGGAGGGAGGGGAGTGGAACGCTGTGGTGGCGGCGTATACAATACGCCTGAGTCTGCAGAATGTGGCTACCAAGCGATAGTGAGTATTGTGTCATATCTGTTGTCAGCAGGATGGCAAAAAGAAAAGCCCGCACGATATCTATGGGTGGATATTAAGACAAAACCTTGGCCATATACCATCAACTAGTTCATGGAGGTACAAACCCGGGGTCAGGCCCTCACTGTAGACTGTTCTAAACTACGCTATCAATCATCAGGCCGCCATCTGAGCAACTGCTTATTGGTAAGCAAGCACGTTTTGAGAGGAACATTCCATATCAAAGTTATATTCTCTGTCTAGTTCTTCTACGCGGTTGAGGGGTCATCAATATATCCTTGGCGATTCTTCATCCGTACCAACCTCACGGAATAGTGTTGATGCTTGAAATAGCACGAATTTCGGGCTAAAGCACTCCCATATTGCCCGTTTTACGCACGTTAATCAGAATATGATCCCTCCCAGGTGGCAAGATCAGATTACAGGTCCACAAGACACACGGCATCTTTTAGGGAGAGGGAGCGGCACCATCTCTCTTGGCCCATATCATATCAAGCCACAGCCTTATCCGCCTCAGACTAGCCTCCTGCTATCAAGGCAGCATGCCACATCAGATTACAGTGGTAGAGCCGGTTCCTGATCATCTCCCTTGAGCAATATAAGCCTGCTATTCCAAAGCGCCTCCTATATCACCAGGTATAAGCCGCAAGATAACGTCATAGGCTGGTTGCCACATGCAGAGCTTGAGACAGGCACCCTGTGAAGAAAGGATAAAACATGCATCCAACTTGGTCTGTTCATTAAAGAAGCAACATGCAAGCCTACTACCATGTGCTTTGTTAGATCCTTGCCATCATCGCGCGACCAGGAACAAGATCAAGTCCTATCACGAGGCCGCCAACGCCCCCTAGCGATTTCCTGACCGCTAATACTGTCATGCTGTCAATTGAGCCCTGGCACAGCTGTAAGAAGAAACAGAAGCGAAACCGAGAGAAAACGCAAGGCAGGCAGGCAGGCAGGCCTCTATCCTTTTTTATTTCTTTTTTTTCTTTCTTCTTCTTTTCTCACTCTCCTTGCATAGGTAAATCTGCTGCAGACTGACGTGGTGGCTGACCTGCGGTTCGGGAGGATAACGTTGCGTTTTCTACCGTCGCGGCACGTTTCGAGCCGCTTGTTCTAAAAGCCTGCTTTGGTGCGCGAGCTTAATGACGTTTGGACTTTCCCGTGAGCGTTTTGCTCAACCATAGCGGCAGCAGCAGCAGTAGCAACGGTAACTGCAGCGTCTGCGTCTGCGTTCTGCGTTCTGCTGCTGCATATCATGTCGTGCGCTCGGTAAGATACACGCCCCTCCTCTCTACTCCATCACACAGCTTCCTCTCTCTCTTCTTTTCTCCGGAGTGCTTCTCTCCCAATCATTGGCCAATATAGCGCTGTTGTTCTTGCCAGTGCCTTTTCTCCCGCTTTCAGTTGCCTTCTAACTGTTATACGTAGAGAGGCTTCTCCCGACGTTGCTGACTTTTTCTTTTTTCTTCTACCGCTTGTTCTCTCTTTTTTGTCCTCCTCTATGGCTACGTTCTTGTCCCATTTCCGCTGATATTGGCTGGTTTTTTTTTTGAGGCCTAGTAGAGAGAATGAGGGAAGAGCTTAACGCGTAGGGGCACTTGGTGGCTGTGGTGGAGAGGGGCTGTACGATGACTTCAGTATGCATATTTACTCGAATAGGTTTCTAGTTCCTCCTTGGGGAATTTTTGCGTTTGGTTTCAATGTGTCATTAGTCAGGTTGACAGGTTCGTAATAACCTACATGTGCTATGCCTTGGGCACATGGATAGATAGCAGGAAGTTTCGGTGTGCTACGTTACGAAGAAGTCAGGGTCAAGATCTACTAGTATTTGTGCTTGTACGGTAGAACTTGAGGTCAAGCGTTTATGCTATAGTGGCGATAGCTTGGTCGTTCCGGTGGGAGGCTGGCTTCTAGCGGATAGCCTGGATTTCTAGAACGGTGGCCAACCTCTCTTTGTCTTGTGTGGTTTTCATTCTCCCTGTGTTTCTTGAAGGGGAAAGTTTTTTTTTTTCATGGAGGGGGGGGGCGAGAGGCAAGGAGAGAGGACTACTCTTGGCCGGGGCCCATGTTGTTGGGATCAGGCTGTAGAAATAGCTGATGGGTTGCACTGCACTGCACTGCACCTGCACCATTGTACTGTTCTGTACGTCCACCCGGCCAGCCTTGGGCACGAGACCTTATCGTTTGCTTCCCTAAGACGACAGACGCACTTTTTATGTGTGTGTGTGTGCCGAACAACTCCGAAATTAGGCTTGCATACGCGCGATTAGAGCAGCAAGAACACTGCAATGCATGTATCGTCAGAGACTACTGGGGACCAGGACTAAACTCAAGAGACAGATCATTAGCTATAGTTCGCTTACCAACTGCTACGCACTGGGTGACTCGGCAAGGTATAGGCGAATAGAAAGCCCGAGTCTGTGAGTCCTTGAGTCCCATGCATAGTACTCTCTCATTTCTCACGTTCCGCTTCTCCTCTTCCACTCGCTAGTACTACCTATACCCATCGTGCCCTCTTTCCAACTGTCCTTGCTTTCATCGGCCCAACAGGCGTGTTCCTCTTGTCCAGCTTGACCCCGGCTCACACTCCTCCGAGTCTTGTATACTTATCTTTCTTTTTGTAGCATATCTGCAGTCCCCTCCCCCTCTCGAAGCCTCTGTATTTCTACATTTATGGGATTTTGTGGTGGTGTTGTTGCTTCCCTACCAAGCGTACACAGCGACAAATGCCCTATCCCTCCTACTCTTCCCCCCTCTCCCCTCTTAGCCCATGGGAGTTTTCTCTTTTGTCTCCACCGCTATTGTATTGCATCCTTTGTTTTCCCTCGAGGTCGCTTGTTCTCTCACGAGCCCAAACGAACCCAACTAAGCACATCTCGCTTCGAAGAGGCCCTTGCTTGCAGGTCGACCCCCGTCCTTAACAGGCCCCTTCTTTGTCTCTTTCTTTCTCCCAGCATATTCTCTCTCCACTGCGCATTTCCCTACAAGCTTCATACAATCTTTGTTCTCACTGCTTTTCTCTACTCTCATTCTTCCAAACAACAGCAGGGATAAGTTAAAGATCACCCAATCCTTCTGATGTACTTCCATTGTTACTCATGGCTGAAACAAAACACCGAAAGCTGTAAGATGAGGTCATTTGTTCCGTACCTTGGTGTGTATTGTCTTTTTTTTTTCTCTGATACACATCCTTTCTCATGAATGTGAGGGGCAGGGAGGGCATGGGGCATGGGACAGCCCATCCATCACATGAACAATGATAAATACTTGGTGTATGATATCTCTCGAAACCCAGAGCTGTCTGTATGAAGACGCATACTTACGTAATAGCTCTACTTGACAACTGGCCAGCGAGCGGCTCTCCTGTGCCCCTGGAAGTCGCTGGCAACTGGCTGTACGCTCATATGAAAAGTCCAACGGATATCCTGCCGATATCGACGCTCTTTCATGCGAGGGGGGGGGGGGGGGGCTTCTATCGTACGAATCCGCCATGTATGCGTCTCGCAAGTCACGCTTGCTTACTTGGGCTTGACATGGACTGTAACTTCCCATCTACCCAATCAGCTTCTATAGACGGCCTATTGTTTTCAATCCCCCAAGCACGCCATGGAATGCCTGGCTTGTGATAACAGCCACTCTCTGGGAGCTCTACATTATACGTGTACACGCAGGCCACAGCCATGTCCCTTACCTTTGCACTACTCCTGACACGGAGAGGCACAGACCAGTAAATCAGATCAGACACACAATCCGGCTAAACTCAGAGCCAAGCCGTACAACATGCCATTATCAGTCTTGTTGGCCTCTTCTTCTTCTGCATGAGAGTATGCTGTAGGATCCCCGCTGATATGGGGCGTAGGGCTGTGAAGCCTTCCTCCTTTCTTTTTTCCTGCCTTAGACCGAGACACCGGTATTAACCGAGTTTATCAACTAACCGAGGGGTTTTCAACGCATGTCTGTATGCAGAGCACATGCCGGGGTCGACTGCGAGCTTTCTCTTTTCTATAGATATGGATCCTCTCCTCTCTTGCTTGCGTTACAGTCGCATGAGTAGTTTTTCTACAAACCCAAGGCAGCCGGAGTCGCATCCTGGTTTTGGTTGTGCTTCACATCTATTTGAGGCAATGTATGGGTAGTGGCATAAGCCTACTCACATGCGTAATTATACTATTCAGCGGTGTGTGACTCGGAAAGTCTCCTGTGACCACAAGTCTAAGCTCTCTGGGCCAGCCTGGTGAGTTCCTCTACCTATCCCGAGCTCTATCTCCTTCTCTGCCCAATGTCCGCGTTTCACTTTATCGTGCTGTCAGCTTAGGAGTACATCTCACCGCCATGGTGAGTCAGACATAGCATCTCTAACCAGTCCGGCCTCTTTTTCATGTACATGCTCGTTTCATAGCAATAGGTTATCATATCTTCCCTGCCGTTAGCCGTGACTCGGTTCAGGTTCTTCCCACATATAAGATCTTCACCAATATTGGATCCCAGTCAAAAGGCTCTGCAGCTAGCCAACCGTATTTTCCCATCTCTCTGTGTTCGCAGCTTCAATCTTTATAGGAATACACGCCCGACTTCTCCCATTTGCGGAAAGTCCATCCTAATAAAGATATTGCATTGCATGAGAAAACATTCTTAGGAGTACAACAACAGCTAAACAACCCCCGCTCCCCCCTTCCCCCCTTCTCCCCTTCTCCCCCCCCCCCACGGTCCAAGACTATGGGCGGTAAGAGGGGAGGAAAGCCTCGAAATAAGCTACGACCTTCCTATTTTGTCCTCGCTTCGTTGTTACGTATCGTTCATTATGAGGAGACCGGCTGTGTGGGCTGATACCCCATGCTGGTACTCCGTAGACGACTACCTGACGACATGGTGAAAGTACAGCGCTTCACGGATCGAATGCCGCGCTCCCCCCCATTCAGGAGACCTCGCACGCAAAGTACTTCTCGTGAGGCCTTTTTCTCCTTTCTTCTTCAATTTAGGCCACATTCGTTTTGTGAACAAGCAGGCCAGATTGTGTAACGGCAACTACAAGGATAAAGCCTGAGGAAGAGCAACAAGTACGTTGACCCAGCGCCAATATGCCGTGCCATATAATATGTCCTTTTGTGTTTAGCCAAGCTGACATGCTTTCCAGCAAGATCTACTGTTGTTGCCAAGTATAATTTCCTCATTGGGAACTTTTGTTGCGCCTAGGAGTCCGGGCTTGAGCAAGAGGCCGACGTCCACTATTAGCTATGATAGCAAAAGTGCATGTGAGGATGCTGATATATGTATGTATGTGATCAGTCGAACGCCCAGTTATGCCCAATAGTGTAAGGTCCTTGAAACACGTGTAAACGGTAAGTTTGACCCTTTTTCTTGCTTCAACTCTGACATGCATAATCATTCATAGGCGAGGCCTCAAACAAGCCGTCCATAGTCCCAGAGTCTTTAAGGAGGCGAGACCTGGTCTTCTGATGGTAATGCTTTGTCTGCAACTTACTTGATGTTACACACACAGAGTTTGAAAACATGGTAAATTATACTGGCGTCTCAATTTGTCTTGGATGCAAAACGCCAAAAGCAAAACGCAAAACGCAAAACGCAAAACGAAACGCAGAGTGTAAAAACCTGTAGGTGGCAAGCCGGTGGCTCTTTAACCTCGGTATTTATCTTGTTGGCACCACGCTTGGCAACTTTGGTTTGAACTCAAGTCACAATCAAGTAAGCAGGCAGCGTCAATAGTCAATAGCAGCAACAGCAACGATAACCCAGAGGATTGTACTCGTGCTCCCCACCGTACCAATCTTCTGCGTTTTAGCAACCTGGCGTTTTAGAACAATATCAGCTAAACTCAATCATGCAGCCGTCATATCAGGGCCCAGGGGCGTGTGCTCTAGCTTTCAAGGAATACCAAGAAACGCCTGGTGGGTGTACAGAGTCACGTAGATACAAGAGAGGCGTAGTCTTGTCTGTACATTTCCCTACTACTTCTACAGGCAGATGCCAGGAGAAATGAGGCTGGCGTACAAGACTGACACTACTGCTCTTTTGTGTTTTTGGTTGGCTGGCCAGTACCTTGGTTCGCACTGAGTCAGACAAGCCTCACGTAGAGCTGAACAACGAGAATGTAAGCATCCAGAGATTCCTTTCTTGGACACAGCGAGCATGCATATTTCGAGCAACCTCGAGAGTCTATCAACATCAACAAAGCCAGGGACACAGCTTACCAGATAACGGAAGTTGAGCCGAGCTCAGATTGGGAATACGGCCAGTCTTTTGCTACTAGCACAGAGGTAGTTATGATACATGCCGGCACACTGCGTATCAACTACTATCTAAGCAACCTGGGCCTGCTGCATAGTACCGTAAGGTATGGCGCTACAGGGAGACCTGGTAGTAGCAGCATTGTGGCAACATACCCGGCTTGAGCTCCAGCTTGGCGACGATGCTGACGTGTGGCATTTGTACGAATGCTAGACAAACCTCTAACTCACTTACTGTGATCTCTGAATCCTTGAATAGATAGATGCATGTAGCTGCGTAATCTACCAAGTAGAGCAAACAGTTATAAGACATGAATATGGGGGTAGTAGCATGTATGAAAGCAAGCAACGCTTGCCCTCTTATTGACCCGCGATAGCAAGGTCTACCAGCAAGAGAATCGAAAACGAGAGACTTCATCAGGCTCACTTCCTGGAAGCCTAGGGCTTATGCTTCTTTTAGAAGTGTCTTGCTTGCGTAGATGCCCGGGACCTTCAACCTGTGCAAGGTAATCAGCCTACTACTTGCTACCTTCGGCCACAAGAATACAAAGACTAGCACTTCCAAAGTAGCTGAACTGTCTCAATGACGATGCTCCTATCAACAGCGCAGTTCATATCTAGCAACATCTCCAAGGCCCAACTATAGTACCAGTCTCTACGGTAGTGCTTAGAACGCCCCTTCTAATATCCGTCAAAATGTATTGAGCCTCTCAATTCTACAAGTACATCCAAGTTCCAGCCATACCAAAAGAGTATGCATGATCACCACAAGTATACATGCCCTAATTCACCAAACTTGCAACACTGCAGTTAGCCAAGTCCAGTCCATGCCGCCACGTTAAACCCCCATGGACCTACTGTGCTCAAGATCGTCACTCGCCCATTACCTCAGAACAGCCTCTGGCCTATGGCAATCTAAGAAACCAGGAAAAGGGCACGTAGCAGCCATTGAAACAATGAACCCTAAGGCTCCTGAGATATCATTTTCAACGCCCAGGACCTCTGAGCTCCTCCCCTGTAGCTATACCAGCAAGCGCATCAAGACGTTGGGCCTCATCTCGCAAGGAACTAGCCCTGAAGCTCAATTCCACGCCAGGCTCAAGATCCAGACCGCTCTCCTCAGATAACAAGACAGTCGTCGACGACAGAAACTCTCTAACAGCTGTGCATCAATTCGTCGCCAGATAAATAAGCCAGCAACACTACGAGCGGTATTGCTTATATGGATTTTGCTACAAAGCCGCCTGTTCCAACCTAGGTACTAAGCCTCGGGTATAATAAGCCTCCTAGAATAGCACAACAATCTGTCTTTCTACTATCAAACCCTCTACGGCATCACGAAATGGTACCGTCACTCCCAGTAGTCCCAAGGTCACTGCCGGCCTATAGCACCAGGCAGGCAAACAGGCAGTATTCTTTGTACCATCGCTTCCCTCAGGATGTCAGGTTTAACCTACCAATAGTCCCCCATCCTCGGGGTCCGAAGCCAGTCTATTCCGGGCCTGGCCGCTCCAGGCTACATAAAAGATTGAGTGACATATGACCAGCCACTCGTCTCCATGCCACAACCTATCTTTCAGCTACGGCATTTTTTGTCATCCTACTTACGTCAAGTCCCGTGGCTGTATGCGATCACCTGTGTTGCTGTTGCATTGCAGACCAAGGATATAAACTATCACGTAGTCTTCAAACAAGGCAAAGCCATTGGGTAGTGCACTTATACGGGGCAATGCAAAAAGCAAGGTCAGGACAGACCTGTGTCCTTGGTTACCATGCCACAGCAGATATCCCCGCAGATCGCGCTGCAGCAACGCCGCTGAGATTTCTTCACCTTGCCAGTACTACCCGATGGGTCTCGAATACTGTTTCAGTTGACAAAGGCTAGAACCGGCTCCAAGACTACAATACTACTGTACCGACAAGAGCTAGATAACCACAACATCAGTCGGAGTCAGCCTTGCCAGTCTCTGGGGGATGCCTTGCCTCCGAATGAATCTAGAATATCATCAAGGATACCACGTTTCTCCATCCTCCAATTGCATCCGGTAATACAGGAAAAGAGGGGTGTGGCACAGGCGTACGTCTGCCTTTGTTATGGGTGTATAGTGTGTGGAAGTTGGTTCTTGTACACAGTCCTGTACCAGAAAGCCCTCCCAACAGGAGCCACATCATTTCTTGTATTGACCTCCTCCCCCTCTGGTAGGTGTAGTTTGCCTCGGCACAAGGTCTTGAACGAAAACTAACCGCTACTTGCTGTAAGCACCATGCCAAGCTACGCTTTAGGCCCCTCGTGCTACACGTGCGAATACACATGCATCGTTGTACGCAAGTTTGTGTGATACACACAGGCTTTTCTTTATTACCTGTGGCGGGTTAATCTGCGCCCATGTGAGCTAAGAAACGAAACAGAAAAAGCTCGTTTTAGAAGGCCGATGGGATTTAACCACCGGCTCCACGTATCCGTCTGTGTTACTTGTGAGCTGTGCTATAGCTTCGTGTCCTCTTCCCTCTCCCTCCCTCTCCCTCCCCCTCCCTCTCACACTCCCATTGTCTCTCCTATATCCGCTGTCCTATTCCTTTCCACGTACGCACCATGCACTACTGTCGATTATAGTTCCTGTTCTCCTTTGGCAGTGCCGTGTGTTGCTTCTGATCTTGCCGGTTCTCTTCTGTACTCAGGCTGACAGGCAAGAATGTGATGCTCTGTTTTCCCACGCTACCAAAGTCGGCTGTCGACTGACGACATGGAAGGGAAGATTACGCGAGTATTGTGACTTGTAGCAGCTGTAAGATGCCCATACAGGCCCAGAAACGGAATGCCAGCACAGCCGGGTAGAGAGCTGGAGGAGGCAGGACTTTTTTTTTGGTCGGATGGGGTCAGGACCTTGGTGCTTGTGCAAAACAAGCCGGTTGAGTGCCTCTTGTCTCTGGTCGTGACGGCTTGGGTCAGCCATTTCTCACTATAGGGCCTCAGCGGCCTGCTATGTGTTGCGCCGGACTCTCTCCACCTGACATGGAAAGTGGGCAGGCAGTTCGGTAAAAGATGACGATAGGCATTCGGATTCGGCAGTCCTTCCGCCCGGGGGCTTCTGTGTGAGTATATGTATGCGGATGGGAAGAGGCGAAGTTGTGTTGACAGTGGCTCTCGATGACATAATATCACGTAGCATGACTCATGCTATCCAGCTCATGCCAGCACCACTTGACGGCAGGCATAGCTTGTGTTAGGTACAGCAGTCTGACTAAATGAGTGCGAAAAGCTCCGGTCACGAAGATCGTACAGACTGAGGGGAAGCCTGTATGAGTGACGTCTTGTGACACGCTGCTGACATAATCGTAGGTCTAGTAGCGGGGGGGAAGCGCCCTCTCTCTCTCTCTCTCTCTCACACACACACACACACACACACACACACACGTTTAAGCCCGTAGGTAAAGACCAGCCGTGCGTTTGCGTTTCTAGTGCACGCCAGCTGCCAGCCCACGTCTCGCCTTGCCAAACGTAGACAGACGCACATGGACAAACAGACCAAAACACACATTAACACCCCAAGCCCTCGGCCTCCTGTAGACCAAACGTTGTTCCCATTCAGGCATACGCGTCTGGCTAACCTTGGTTTGTCTAACAAGAACTCTCACTCTTTCCTATAGGCTCTTTTGCCAGTCGGTAACGCTGGCAGATTGTAGGGTCCACGGAGGCAAGAATGAGGAGAGAGGCATATAGTATATATCGCAGGGTTCTCGTCCGCCACATGGTTCTAGACTGCGGCCCCATTGCACACAGACAGACTATGGTGCAAGCCCAACCAGGCATAATAACGTAGACAAGTCGGTCAGATGTTGGTAAATAGCAATGGGCGTTGTTGGGCTGTGCTTACAGCTAACTACCAAGACAGGCTTCGTGGTATTCACTATCTCTGGCTGCAGTCCCAAGCTCTGTCTCCATGTCCTGCCTGTCCTCCGTGCCCTACTCTCTGGTCTTTTGCTATCTGCCGCCTTGGCCCTTGATATAGAGATGCTATAGCTTCTGGAGATGGGATAGTCTCGGCTATCAAACACTAAAGCCTGCGCTCAGAGTCTATTTGGCCTCATCTCCTCTCGCCTGTCCGTTCCTCCTCGACCTAAGGCCGTTCCTTTTCTTTCCTGGTACTATTCCTGTCCAGTTTGACGATTTGAAAGCAAGAAAAGTACCCAAAAAGTACCTAATTGCTATGACTTTGAGAACTTTATTTGCCCGAACACCCTTTGGCCCCCCTTCCCTTCCCTTCCCTTCGTTTCCCCTTCCAGGCTGGTGACCGTTTTCTCGCCTCTTGGATTCACCGTGTTGTATTTCAGATGCACACCATAGTTGCTTGTTCCCTGTCAACTCGACAGTAGTGGTCCTATTTGGCAGCCAAATTTCTCCATGCACAAGTAAAATTACCGGTTGATTATGTTCCTGGATGACTTGGTTCTCCTCCTCCTCCTCCTCCTCCTCCTCCTCCTCTCCCCCTCTCCTCCTCCTTTTTTCCTTCTCTTTTCTTTGTTTTCCATCGTCCCCCTCCCTCCTTTCGCCTTGTCCCCTCTCTCTTCCTCCCCTCTATCTTGTGATTGTTTCCATTCGCAGTGGCCAATTGTTCGTAGCGGTGTAGCTAGCCTTCTGGAACTTCCGGCCAGACAGGTTCTCTCTTCTCCTCCTCCTCCTCCTCCTCCTCTCCCGGAACCTATGATAACAGATAAACAAGTGCCTTTGCCCCAATGTCCAAGCCCCAGGTCAAACTAATTTCCCTTCCCCCCCCCCCAGTCTAGCTGCCGATGGTATAGGGCTGGCTGGACAGGGGAGGAGGAGGGGGAGAGCCAAGAATACGAGCAGTCCGCTTAGTTGGTACACCTAACCCTAGTAGCACAGCCACAGGTAGTTCCTGTCTAACCCTCGTGCTCTGATGCTCTCTCACCAAGCTTTCATCTGAACAGCAAGCCTACTACTCATGAACAAATAAACAAGGATGCGAAGAGAAGCCTGAAGGACTGGACTGGGACTTCTTGAGCCTATCACCGCACCGCATGTACAGACAGACCTATGCTGCCATGTACAGTACTAGCGCTGTGTAGTCGTACAAGTACACAACGCTGCATTTCTCTTTCCTTTCGTTTCTTTTTTCATCGGCCGGGCGGCGTCCAGCCCGGGTCTGACTGGACAGCTGATGGGGAGGAGGAGGAGGAGGATGATGATGATGAAGAAGAAGAAGAGGAGAAAGAGCTTCGCTTGTATGGTGGAATATCTAGACCGCTTCTTGAAAAGATGTCTTGCTTCCTCTTGTCCCAGTTTCCCCCCGCCCGCCCCAATCGGCTCAGGAAACGAGGGGCAAGCGATATATCAAGCTTCGCTTGCACTCTAACTAGACACTTCCTTGTAAAGCTGCACGCTGAATCGCACTGTGTTATTTCGCAGGCTGTTCCACGCCCTATCGGACACTGGCATTGGGTTGTTGTTCTGTTACAAACTCATGTGATTCACGGGTACTGACATGGCATGGCTAGCTTGTATAGCGCAGCCCAAGCATCACAAGGAACGAAGGACATGTTCAACTCCAAGTTCAGGTTACTATCTTGCATGCCCCTTGATACTAACGAGCTAGCTAGCCAACCAGCTAACCTCCTGCTCCAGCTTCTGGCGCCCGCAGTTCAGACCCAACCAATAGTTTCTTGCGAGAACCTCTTCTTTGCCTTGCAGATGAGAGACAGCCTGACCGTTGTTCTTTTTTCTTTTTTCCTTTTTTTCCGTCTTTTTCCTTTTCCCCTGTTTCTCGTACGAGAAATAGACAAAGCCGTAGACCGAGCTCGGCCAGCTCTCATGCATTTCCCTTGAAGCCAGCTTCCTTCTCCCTTCTTGTTAACCCATACCTAGCCCATATAAGGATATTTTTGCTACAGTCTTCTATCTTGGCTGGGGGTGGTCGGGGGTATACAGTCGATAACAAAGTTGAGGCCGGGCACAGAGAGCGTTACAGCTTGCCTATGGCCAATACCCACAGTAAGCTGCCGGCGAGGCGCGGGACCGAGACTGAAACTAGGGCTGAGAGCGACAAGGTGCAGCAAACAAGCAGTGTCGGTTTTTACGTATTACGTGACGTTCGCCAAAGGGCACATCACCATTCATTGGCACACACAAGCGCAGGCCAGGGAGTCTTCTTCTTCCATGCACTTAAATGACGCAATAACGCAGATTGCAGGCTGTATATTACCACCACCAAAGGACCCCCCTCCCCCCTTCTCTCTCTCTCCTCTGCCCCGGGAATAGAAGAGAAGGAGTCGTAGCACGCAGGGCTTACATTTAGCCCTACCTGGAAAGAACCGCATGGGCTCCAGAGGTCAAGGCGTAACAGAGCATGACCACATGGCAAGTATGTGGAAGCGATGTACATGCAGACAAGACAGCTAGCTGGTGGATAAACTGATAGAGATAAAGAGATAGGCCCGAAGAACGAGGCGGGAACGTATACATACAGACGAGAGAGTATCTCCCTCCCGACTTAGGTGCTAGCTAGACTTTGACTGCAAGGTGCAGCAGCCGTCTCCCGTCGCGTCTTTGTCTGGCAAGCTAGTACAGCTAGCTAGCCACCAGCTCCTCACTGTGCATTATTGCAACCTAACGTGTCTTCACCTAGCCCAGGAGACTCAGAACCGCTCCGAGAAAAGGGCTAGAAAGCAGGTAGAACGTGCAGGTATCTATCTCCTAGTGCCATCCTGTCCGCGCCGGGCTCCATGGCCTCGAGATACAGCAGTAAAACAGCCAGACCGGGGCCTTTGACTAGATCTCGCCTAAATGTGGTCGATTGCTATCTTATCTTTTTCTGTCACATGCAAGCCACCAAGACAAGGGCAGACACGACACGGCGTAGAAAGCGTGACGTGACCTATGGCCAGCCCCTTCCCCCAGGTCTCTTTTACAGTCTCTCCAAACCCCTCTCTCTCTCTCTCTCTCTCTCACTCCCTGGGCTCCTCTCCGCCTATCACACATTCCAATTTTTGCTTGCATGCCTTCTCCCACCATGCCTTTGGATCCTTCTATTGATCATCTCCACAGAAGCTTGCTCGTTGGTGGTTCCTGTCTCTTCACTGACTCGAAGATGACGTCAGGCATCCAGTGAAAGTGCACCCGTGCTTTGTGGCCCCGACTCTGGTGGTGATTTGTGTGCTTTTTTTTTCTTTTTTTTTTTCTTTTTTTTTTCTTTTTTTTTCTTTTTTTTTTCTCTACATGTTGACTGACCCCCTCTTTGTAGCTTGTGCATTCCAGGTGTGCCAAAGGAGAGAAGAGAGTTAGAGAATTATGAAAAAAATTTAAAAAAATAAAAGAAAAAAAAGCTCAGACCCCATTCGTCATCAACCTGCCCTGCCTGGCCTTGATATTGCTGTTGTTGGGCACCAAGCGGGTTTCCTTTGTTCTAGGCTCTTGTAGTTAGACCAGGCCTTGCATTTCCCCATCTTCCCTTGGCTTCCTGCTTGTGCTGGCTGCCGTCTACAAGTTGCCATCAAGGAACCCGAGCCAAACCAAAAAAGACGTTCCCGGGCTTTCCTTGTGTTTCGCGATTCCACCCGTCCGCTTGTCCACCATCCACATACTAATCCTTCCGCTATTAAGAACTAGGCTGCAACTTTAGAGGGCCAAATTGGAGGGAGGGGCCAAACAAACAGTCATGGGCCTGATAGAAGAGGGCGGCAACACGCTCTCACCTTCATGTAGATTGGTGGTGTTTCACTATGTCGGGCCCCTCTCCTCCACCTGGTACATCTTGGCCCTGGGTCTCCCTCTGACAGCCACATCATGTGACGGGGATGAAGGCCTATTGGATATCTTGCTCAAAGTCTCACCATGTATAACCCAGGTATCATGTAGAGGTATCATGTAGAGGTATCATGTAGAAAGACCCGCCTCTATTCCCGCATGAATGCAGAAGCACCAAGCACCATACGGTACTTGATACAATCTAAGCTGCGATATAATGAATCAAGGGGCAGACGTAAGAGGGCCTGGCCCTAATGAAAATGACGCCAAAGTTTGCGCGGAAGCAGGGCTCGGGACAGAGAAGAGAGCCGACAGTGCGCTCTTAATCGCCTTTCCCTATTGGCCTTTTCTCCGGGGGGGGAGGGGGGGAGGGGAGGAGAGGCTTTTTCTCTTTTCCTCTTTTTGACATTCCCGCTGTCAGCCTCCTCCGCTTCCGCTTCGTCTTGGCCAAGGTTGTAAGTACAGACTTGTAATTCAGCACTAGTCTTTGAGCCTTGAGTCTTTAGGGAGCTCGGGGAGGATAGATAGTTTCCGCCCGTTTTGTTTTTTTTTTTTTCCCTCACCCTACCCTCAGCCTGTCAAGCTGAAGATGCTGTGGAAGGTGTTTTCACTTCGTTCGTGTGGTCAAAACTCTTTATACGGCCTCGCGAGCCCTGGCTGGCTATGGGCGACCTCTTACTTATGGTCTGTTACACCTACTACGTTGCATGTCCTGGGTACTGGGTACACTTCTGTACACCAACTGTCAACCGATGTGTACATACATACGTGCGAAGATGTGCGATATGTACGAACAGACATACATGGATGGAGAAGTGCGTACGTACATATATCTACATGCAGTATGGATACTGCCTTCTGATAGGGGCACGCATGGCCCAGATCACTATACCAGCCACGCTCCTCGGCGACATGCTGATTTACTTACTGATGAGTATCTAGATAACATAGGACTGTCGAAATATGGGCTCACATATCAAGCTAGCACCCATCTCTCCTCTCCCTGGTTTACCGCCATATTAAAGTGTGAACACACATATGGCCCCTCCCCCCCAGCGCCACTCTGAAACCCTAGCCAAATCCAGGTAGTCCGGCCTTCATGCTAAACCCGCAGCTGTCCAAGGGCTCCGAGCCGAGCTAAAGAACCTTTTTGCGGGCAGCAAAGTCCCCGAGCAAGTCAGACTGGGATGGGGATTGTCCATTCTAGGGCACCGATGGGAAATGACTGGGGGAAAGGGGAGGGAAGAGGAGAAGGGAGCAATTAGTCAGTGAGGTAGGCTATCATGTCATGTAGATCAGCGTCCCCCTCCCTACCTTTTTGCGCGCTGCTCACTCAGAAGCGACTAGACAAGACTAAACTTGTTAAGATGATGAAGCCATTGGCTGTTTGAGTGCGAGATAAAAACAGCCTGAAGACATATCCCAATGATAGGAGGTAGCAGTATTACTGTTGAGTTGAGCGGGCGGCAGTCTTTTTTTTGGGGGGGGAGGAAAAGGCTCCTCTCCCTACCAACAGCCACCAGCCATGCATAATAAACACGTACACGTGGAATACAGAAAATCAAGGGAGAAAAGAGAGTAAAAGTAAAAAGGTGTTGGCTGATAGTCATATCATAAAATCTATATGCAAAGAACATTGCCTAGATATCCCAAAGAAATCTGTCCATCCAAATTTCCTGCCGCATTTCCCTCCTCTTCTGAGGACACCCAGAACCATGATAGTGAATAGCGTGAATAAGAAAAAGAAAGAAAAAGGAAAAGAAAAATCAAATCAAAGCGTAAACTACCCGGGGGCTTTTCTCAAAGACGAGGAGAGCCGGCGGAGGCGGGAAAGAAAGGGGGAAGGGGGGGAGGGGGGGAAAGCAAACAAATGTAGGTGGTGAAGTGTGTGAAGCTGCCCTCGTGATCTAATAAAAAAGCACAACATAACAAAGTACAAAATAGGCGTGACAGGATGGGGTATGAGAACAAAAGATGATGGAAAACGAGAAAGAAGGAAAAGACAAGAAAAAGAAAAGCAAAAAAAAAAAAAAAAAAAAAAAAGAACAAAACATGAGGGAACTAGATGCTATGACATGCTGAAATGCAATAAGGAAATTCGTGACAGGATTAAACAGGTATAGATCAGGCAAAAAGATAAGGGAAAACGAAGCGAATGGAAGACCAGCAGAAGAAGAACCAGGCCGCGAAGAGCGGCATAGAGTAAAAAGCCCAAAGCACGCCGGACAAGCAGGCAGTGAGTGAGTGGACAGAGGGTGTAGCTGGAGCGAGACAACAGGAACAAGTTTGATGTGCGGGAGCGCCGAGCCAGACACGGGCAGAGAGAAAGAGACAAAGACAGAGAGAAGGGTGACAGAAACAGAGAATTCCAGTCAGAAGCCTTTCAATGTGCAGGCAAGGTGTGATGATACATCAAAGTGTCCAAAGAGTGAGTCCATGCTACTGGGGAGAATGGGTGGATGGCAGGGGGGGGGAGAGGGCATGTAGTGGACCAGCCACTTAACGTAAAGAGACAAAGACAAAGGACTATAGCAAAGTCCGATAGAGAGGACAAGAAAGAACAAGAAGGACAAATGTTTTGGTGGCGAGAGGAGAACCAGACCAAAGATGTCCTCAGGTGTGCCATGTAGTTGTTGGTCTGTCTTTGTCGAGGAGAGGGTCATGGGCGAAAGAAGAGAAGGAAAAAAAAAGAAGAAGAAGAAGAAAAGAAACAAGAAACGGGCAACATCTTGGGCCAAGCAGCCAGTAATGGCCTAGTTAATGTGACCGTATCCTACGGCCAGAGCGCAGTGTCGGCAGTAGTAGATGCCATGACCTACGCGGACCATGCCAGTAGTGGCAGTAAGATCATCAGTGTTGGTGATCTCAGCAGTGGCGGCGCATCGCAAGCAGCGAATGATCTCGACAGTGGCGCTAACAGTTCCGGCGTTCATGTTGGTGTAGATGTTGGCAGGCGATGTGCAAGATGAGGGCATATTGTGTCGAATGTGAGTTATAACTGAAGTTTCTGGCGAGGATGCCAAAAGAGAAGCGGTAGTAAGAGAGGAAGAAGGCAAGAAAGACGATGGTGTTTGTCCTGGTTCTTTCTGGATGTCAAGACGAGGGCGAAGCGAGCGTCTTATATAAGTTCGGGCCTTGGTGGTTTGGGTTGCGTCTTCTAGGAAGAAGAAGAAGAAGAAGAGGGGGGGGGGGTGGAGGGGGTAGAGGGGGTGGGAGAGAGGGGTCTGTGAGAGATGGAGAGGAGGGCGAGACAGAGAGAAGACGAGTTTTGTCAATCACGAGTTGTTGACGGACCAAGTAGGACAAAGAAGAGAAGTACGGTATGGTGTGGTGTGGTGTGGTATTGCACAGCAAGACAAGGTAAGACAAGAGTTTGTGTGAGTGTGGGATAGATAATATTGGATATGTAGTAGTAGAGTAAGAGTATGGAGATATAGCAAAAGAGTAAGTGAGGAAAGCAGAGATGGAGGAGGAATTGGATAAAGTAGCAGCGGAGAGCTTGATAGTTAGTTGTAGTTGAAGAAGTTGAAGAAGTTGAGGAATAAAGGAAGAACGATGCTCGGGAGTGAAGAGAGGTAGATCGGCGCTTGAATATATATATATAAACTAGAAGAGAAGGGACGGGGGGGGGGGAGGAGTTACTGGGAGAGGGGATCTAGGACAAACAGTAAAATTGAGATATTTTATCGGATGGTGCTCTCTTGCGCTGACCTTTTTGAGAAACTCTATTTCTACTGTTTTTTTTTTATTTTTTTTTCAAGGGGGAAAACATTCTGGGATATGCCTTTGAGAGAGAGAGAGAGAAAAAAAGAAAAGGAAAAAAAAAAAAAAAAAAAGAAAAAAGAAAAAAAATACCGAGCGAGAAAGCATGCCCAAACAAGAAAGAAGATAAAACAATCGATAAAATATATAAAATAACAGAAAAAAAATGGCCCCTTGCCAGAGGGTGTATGTGGGACTTGGGAGGAGGGGGGTGTGAATTAAAATCTAGTATGAAAAAGCGTGTGTAAAAGCGAAAAGAGTAGGCACATGGGGGTGTAGGGTCTGGCAACTGCGTTTTCTGTCTCCCTGCCTGCGGTTCTGACACGGCGTTTTCTATTCTAGAGCCTGCGTTTTCCTGCGTCTCGTCAGCGTTTAGTGCCTCAACCCAACGAAGGCAGGCAGCTGCGCTTTCTTCCCTGCGGTTCCTGCCATGGAAGCTGGCTGGCTGGACTCGATGTGTATGTATACTTTTTATTTATTTATTTATTTACTTGATTATTTACTTGATTATTTATTTTATTTTCTTCCCTTCTGTCTTGTTCGCAGTCTGTAGTCTATTCCTATCTCCAGGAACCTTTTCTTTCCTTTTTTTTTTTTCCCTTTCTCTTCCGGGCCCTTTTTGTTTCCCCGTTTCCATTTCTTGCAAATTACTCAAACCTCATACAAGCGGTGTGCAACCATGTTGTTGTTGTTGTTGTTGTTGTTGTCTTCTTGTAAACACAATGTGTATATGTGTGTACGTGTGTGTGTGTGTGTGTGTTAATATATGTTGATAACCTACCTGTCAACACAAACCGGGCGGTTGTATTGAACGGCTGTTTGTGATAATAAACCCCCCCCCCCCCTTCCAATTCCACAAAGTGCACTACTACTCGCAAGCCTTGGGCTTTTTTGTCTTATTGGGGTCAAGGGCCAGCCAGCCCAGGCATCAACAGCACATACTCTCAGCGTGAGGCTGTGGCTCTCATTTCTGATTTGGGGAGGCTGAGCTTGTGTGTGTGTGCTCTCTTGCTGGCCCTGCGGCAGCCTAAGCCCTTTTGCGGCTCTCTGGCTGGTGGTGTATAGCGTGAAAGGAGGAAAGGGAGGAACGGTACAGAAAAAAAAAAAAAAAAGCTCACTCACTCAGTGTGCTGCCCTGCTGTCTTGCGCTCTATCAAACGTTCGCTCTGCCCTCCTTTTTTTTCTTTTTTTTTTTCTTTTTTTTTTTTCTTTAATATTTCTTCTTTTCTCTCGCCGCTGCTGTGCAAACTGGTGGCTGGCCCTCTGGCCGTTGTCCGTTGTTCAATTGCCTGGCCTAGTGTCACTTCACCTCGCGGACTTCAAACGCCCTTCTTCTTCCGTGTGTTCCCTCTCCTCGGCCCATCCTATCTCCTCTGCCCTTTTTTTACTCTGAAGCTGCGAACTAAGGTTTGCAAGATCATCCTCCTTGGCCCAGCCTTTGCCTTTTGTGTCTACTTTTACCTCAAGTCCCACTCCTTTGGGCCTCAAACCCTCCCACTCGGCTCTCCTAGGGCTGGACTTTTGAAACCGAACAGCGCATGGCGTAGCAAAGCAACAGGTTTATTATTAAATTTCTGGCAGCGTGTGTACCTGCTGCTTGAAACAAGCACTACTTGAAAATAGCTTCTGCATAAAAGCTGTGTGGGTGCGTGTGTGTGTGTGCATTGGGCCATTACAGACTAGCTGTTATTCCCGGTTATGGCAAAACGCACTCCAACCACCATCTTCCCGACTGTTTCGCCGCCATTGTCCTTTTTCGGTCTTGACAGACAGACAAATGCAATGGGAGCGTGGGCTAAGCAGCGGTGGTGGGCTTGTGATGGCGAGTGACAGGCCGGCTCTTAGGGTTGGCTGCCTGACGGACATGTCTATCCGGATCTGTCCATTAAGGGCCATTATACCCGAGCTACTAATTTCACGGTTTGCATGTTCAAAGAAGCCATGCCATATAAGTGTATATACACAAACTTTGTGTCTTGCGGCATGCAAACGAACTGCCTCGCATATCACTCGTGTCTGGGCCACACCTATGCTTACAATTGCCGCGGGTGAAGCGGATAGAGGATACTTGGTGCGTAGAGAGAGATGTGTATCTTTGTTTCTAGTGGCTAAGCAACGAAGGACTCGGTTCGCAAACGGGGAGGACAAAACAACACCGCGAGAGGTAGGACTAGGGTTGTGGGCGCAAGCCCTGTCTTGAGCAGGCGGCTACATCTGATCATGGCTGGCTGTTTGCTTGAGCGATGCGAGGCACACCTTGTGTGTTTAATGCAAAGAAAAGAGAAAGCCCGAATCAGGACATTCATTGTGCAACATAACGGGGGGGAAAGCGACCTGGCCTGACCCGGAGAGAAAAAAAAAAAAAAAAAACAACAATAGCTAGCTTGAAGCACAAAACAAAGGACGGCCAGAGAAAGCGCCTCTCCCCCTCCAAAAACAGAATTATCCGGGCCATTAGTGCCTGGCAGATCAAAAAGTTCAAACAATAAGATGCCAGAAAAAGGCATAGACTAAGAGAGGGCGCCCGATAAAAATACAATAGGCTGGCTGCGTGGCTGGCTGGCTGACTGGCGGCGGCGGCGGCGGACTGGCTTAGTTTCTATGAGCAACAACAACTTGCCGGCCACAGCAGAAAGAAAAGAAAAAGAAAAAGAAAAATAAAGAGAAAAAAAAAGAAAACCCCTAGTGTAAAGCGGCACAGCCAGCCAGTCAGGAGGCTCAGGTTCTAGCTGCCAGAGAAATAAGTGAAACGAAAGGATGAATATAAATGTCCAGAATCACAAACAGCCTATTCACTGCCACGGCTGTCTGATGTTCTTGTAGGGCGGCGGCTCTATTTTAGCAGACTGGTCTAGTCCAACAAGACAGGCGGCGGAGGGGATGGGCTTGCTGCTTTT
Source organism: Ceratocystis albifundus (assembly GCA_002742255.2). Classification (NCBI taxonomy): domain Eukaryota; kingdom Fungi; phylum Ascomycota; class Sordariomycetes; order Microascales; family Ceratocystidaceae; genus Ceratocystis; species Ceratocystis albifundus. Next base: position 375,204 of record MAOA02000030.1, on the reverse strand, counting down.
GGCGACTGCGAACAAGAATAAATAACATGGCTGGCGGTGTTTGTTTGGAGAAGCAAAGCAGAAGCACCATTCCTCCTGGATCCCTAAACCTTCTTGTTTCCTGTGATGCTTTTTTTGACGAGGGGTCTTGCTTTGCCCGTTTCCCGTTTACTCCGGGGACAGTCTAGGGCAGAGAGCAGCGCAGAGACCCTGGGGGGGGGGGGGGTATGGAGAAGAGAAGAGAAGGTGTCTAAAGGAGTCTTGCACGTCTTTCATGTCTTGCTTGGCCTTTGGCTTCCCACAGACCAGCATTCACGATACCCGGCCCCCAGGACATGCATGCCGTGTATCAACTAACTTGGTGTTGTCATTGATGTAAGTTATGGGGTTAGGTGTGTACCACCTTGGCCGCTTGTCGTTTCAGATTATGGATATATCAGTCGAGTCGCCATCTAATAGCACACATATGTGCCATTAATATACAATCTGTGCTCTATCCTGAAGAAAAAGAAGAAAAAAAAATTAATGAAAATAGTAGACTAAGAGAAAAGAAAAGAAAAAAAAAAAAAAAAAAAAAAAAGAGAAAAACACCCAGAGTGTACGTGCATACTCTGACTTGCTTGGCAGCATCACAGCAAGCGGGCTATGGCCTCCAAAGCGTCTTCTCTCTAGGCAAAATGGCCCTGGCACAACCCCTCTTTGCTTATTTACTGGCAACTTCGGGCTCTCTATGACGACGGGTCTGGAATCTGACATCACCGCCGGCCCACCTGGGCTTGCTGAATTGGGCCAGCAAGAGTGGGAGTCTAGGCCAGTAGTGGCCAAAGTCTGTCTGTCCGTCTCCATTGGGACACTCCGGTCATTGCACGCACCCACCCAGTATACAAGAGGCTATATAGTAGGAAGAGCCTGGGAATACCTTCACAGCCTAACATGCCGCTGCTTGCGATAATAAGCCTAAGCGCACGACAAGAGAGATGGGCCGCTGGATGGCCTAAACTCCAAGTGAGGTGGCCCAGCTGCTCCGGTGTTTTGCAGTTTCAGAATCGACAATGCCATCATGCAAAAGAGAAGCAAGGCCTAGCTCTGCTCTGGTCTGCTCTGGCTGACTTTGGCCGACGAGGTTGCCAAAGTCCAGAGCGTGTGTGGCGTGTGGCGTGTGGCGTGGGCCTAGATGTTTTACTCTGTCTCTTTGTCTCCGTCTCTCCGTCTCTCGGTCTCTATGTGTGTGTGTGTGTGTGTGTAAGAAAGAGAGAGGCACAGATAGAGCGAGAGAGAGAGGACCGAATGAAAAAAAAAAAAAAAAGAAATACATTCAGCACATCGAGCATTCGCCGCTCATGCGTCCTCTCCTCCCTCACACCACCACATATCAAAGCCAACGATTAAGATCAAGATAAGGACAACCCAACCCACCAGCAGCACATAACAAGATGTCAACAGACCTGCGTTTTGCCAGCAAGAGCTTGCCGCGTTTTCGTCGCCTCCGCCTGCTTGCGTTTTCGCTCCTGTCTAGCTTAACCGCCAAGTTTGAAAGGTGCTATGTTTGTCCGTGTGCTACTATCGTATGTTTCATGTTGGCCCTTCTAGCTTTCTTTTTCACTTCTTCTCCTTGTTCTTCTGCTTCCTCTCATATATTCCTTTATTGAAGGGGAGGGCTTTGTTGCAAAGCTCTTTTGGGGATAAGACATAGAAGCTCCGGTAAAGCCATCACATGCTAGTGTGAAAGCACAGATGCCCATGTATGGTCAGGGTTGTTCCGGGGGCTCCAGGCATGCATTAACACTTGGGCGGGAGACTAGAGGCAAACTTAGCGTGACCCTTTTTCTTCCTTTCTTCTTCTATTATTTTCTTTTCCCTCCTCGCCTCTGGGCAGAGGAAAGACAGGACACAGGTAAAGGTAAAGGGGAGGGGCGTTTGGGTGAAAGGCAGAACTGTAGACAAAGAGGGAAAAAAAGAAAGAAAAAAAAAAAACCTGAAGAACATGCTAATTACTTGTAAGCTTCAATGGTCGTCCGCCGCAAAACATTCCCGTTTTCCCCGGTGTGATACCCAGACTTCCGTCTGCACAACATCAACGATTTCAGCTTCCTTCTCCCTCCTCGTCCTACCCAGCCTTCTGTCCCAGCACGCTGGGAGACGACATTGCCTACCGAGCACCGGAACAGCTTCCCCAGGGCCTTCCAGGACAACACAGCGACGAACAAGCCCCTCCCCTCCCCTTTTTCAAATACTCTGTCTGTCCTCTGTCCAACATCAGCCAATAGAGTTGGCAGGACACGACTAGGTTCAACATCTCGCGTCCCTTTGATTGGGTCAAATAACGAGCAGGTGTTGAGCAGCAAGGAGGGAAGAATGGGAAAGACGAGACAAAAGCCCCTGCATGTACAACTAACACCACGTTCTTTTCATTGCCAACGTCCCAACATCTTGCTCGTACGACACCCCTCACCCCTCCCCTCCCCTCCCCTCCCCTTTCAACTTCCAACTTCCAACTTCAACTTGCCCAATACGGATAGGATACAACCTGGCACTCTACCAGAGCTGCTGATGGGGGCTGGACCTGGATCTTCCGGGCCTGACTTCCGTATCACGTTTTGTTTGTCTTATTTTTACGACAGCAACGACGAACCAGGGGACGGGGAAGCAAACATCCAGCTGGTTCTCTTCAGTTCTCGTCTTGTTTTCCTTCCAGCCCTGCGTCATGTTGTTGTGTGTGTGTGTGTGTGTGTGTGTATCTGCTTGTTAGTCACAGAGAGAGTGCGCATTATTATGGCCCAAGCGTAGATTCGGTCAAGTCCTCCTGTCTTTTAGTCGTCGGGCCCTGGCTGGCTGCCTGTTTTCCTGGCTCTTCTTCCTCTTCTTCTTGCTATCGCCATGTGCACTGCGACAGCGCTAAGCTGTTCTTGGTCTGGGTCTCTCTTGTCCCCGTTTGCCCGCTCGCCGCTCGCCGCTCGCCGCTACTTGCCTCTTTCTTCTCCCTTGGCTATCCTCTCCCTCTCACTGTGCCTGTATGTGCGTGGCTTTCTGACATTTGGCACTGGTCTCTCCTTGTCTGCCCTTCATTTTGCTAGCTGCCCGCCTGTGTTTTGTCTTTGTATCCAGTAGCGAGGTTTTTTACTTTCTTACGTTAGCGGCTATCTGTAACCTTCATTTTATCTGCTTTTGCCCTGAAGCAACTCTGAAATTCCCAAGACCCGAATCTGAAGCCGTTCTGTATTAAACTCCCATGCCTTGGACTCTTGAGGCCTGCAAAGTCCTTCGATGGGATTGAGATCTCAACAGCCGGTAACCCTGCTCGTGATGAGGCCGTCTTTTTGGAGGGGAGAGGGCAGGCCGCAAGGTTTCTGGGATATTGGTCTACGAAGAAGGCTACACCCGGCTACTGCTTATAGTTTGGCCCCCTTTTTTTTATTTTGATATTTTTTTTCGGATTTCTTTAGCTGGCAGCCTGGCTGTTGAAACCAGGATAATGCCTTTACCAGAAACCCCACGATCTGCAGTAGTGAAAGCTCAGTGCATTGTTTTCAGGGATTCCCAAGCCGTTTTTTTTTTGCTGCGTAGCTCTAATAAAAGGAATCTAAACAGAAACGAACTTGTTCTGTCCAGCTCAAAGAGTAGTGAGAGAAAGGAGACTTGTTTATTTCTCGTGATCCAACATCATTAAAGGGAAACACGAGCAAAACCGTTCTCCCTTTCGATTGCCCTTCCTCCTGCTCCCCCTTTTACTTTTTTTTTTTTTTTTTTTTACTTTTTTTTTTTTCTTTCATTTCTCAATCTTCACATATGCAAACAGAGCTTTGCATCAAAGGGGCCGGCCGGCTGTCTGCCTGTCTTGAGGTGGAGGAGAAGCAAGCTGAAAGTACACATCAAGTCGGCGAAATGGTGTCTTTGCGTTTATATGGTAGCACAACAGGTATCCTGCATGGTTTAACCCTAGTGGTGTCGTCTAACCCTATGACTCGCTGTGCTCTCAAGTATTCCCAAAGATCGTGGAAATTTGACGCCCACCCACAATATACAAGAAGAAATCCTGTTCTTGCGTAGTCCGAGGGCCTCGTTTTTAGACTTATCGTTCATTTCCGTCGTAACTCGAAGCGGCAGGCCACAGACGCCCATAAGTCCTGCGTTACTTGCTAAACGCTGCTCTTTGCTTTGGGATGGGGAGGTCCGTCCGGTGGGTATTAGACGGTAGGGAGGGGAGATTAACCACGATGCCCTCTCTGTCATCTTTGTGTGTGTGTCCGACTCTTGCTGTGAGAATTTTCACTCTCACTGGCCCTTTTTGGTCCCAGAAACAGACTCCCTGTTCAGCCTTGGCACAATAAGACACGAAATTGATAGAGACAACAAACTAGTGCTAAGCTTCACCGTGTATTGCAGCTACACTGCAACCGGGAAGTTCCCTGTTGCCTCCCCAATGAAGCTGATGGGTCTTTCTTGACCGACTTTGCTTGTAAGCCATGCAACGGTGATCTGTCCCAGGATATGCCAGGTAAGAGTAAAGGCAGAGAAGAAGAAGAAGAAGAAGAAAAAAAAGGGCGGCTTGCCATTCATTGGGGCTGCGAAAGTAGGGACTAAAGTTACCGCTCGGGTCTATGTAGACGGAAAACCACAAAGAGAAAAGAAGAGAAGGTCCCTGGACTTTGACCCTCCGAGCCTATAGGAAGGATTTCGTGAAGAATGGAGGAAACTGGTGCTCGCTTTGAAGTTAGTGTGCGCGTTAGTTGCTCATTTGGACAAAAGAGAAAGCTCTTTGATGTTTGCGCCCACAAAGCAGGACTTGACGATGCTATATGTGCATGGGGTCAGTCCTTTTTGGCTTCTTCGTCCTTATTTCTGCCGGGGAGAAGATTGCCACATCTACGGCACAAGAAATGAGCGGGAGAGACAAGGAGAAAATAAGGCTACGTTACTCGCCAACACACTCTGGATATTACCGTCTGAAGGTGACAAGGCAAGGCCAGGCTGGAATGGGAGTCATGAGACCCTGGATCAAAGCCGCCAGCAGAATGGATGGTGGGTTTCTAGGGATGGCTAAGCGTTCGGTCCAATCTCAGGTTTAATTTCTGGCGCAGGGTATTGTTTGGTTTCTGGTGGGTAGGGTGAGGTGAGGTGAAGTGAAGTGAAGTGAGGTGAAGGTGAAGGTGACGGTGGGATGAAGAATTGTTACTTTTCTTCACCCTAATGAACGCTGCATTGCAAATCATGCAAGCGAATGCATGTAAGTGCATATGAGCCAAAGAATTAGGCACCCAAGCAAAAGAAATAAGATAAATGCCTGTATATATATCGCTTACGACCTGCATACTATTGTTGTTGTGGCTGATGTTGAGCAGCCGCCAGCTTGTCCTTCTCTCTCTCTTTGCCTTCTTTGCCTTCCTTGACTCAGTCTAATTTCCTTTTACTCTTGCCGCCTGACACACACATGAAAACTTTTCTCTCCTCCGAAGCGGTGTGAGAGGGAATCCCAGGAGAGAAAAGGTGAAAGAGAGCGCGCCCGATCACAAGAGAATGAATGCCAGTTAGTTGGTAGGCGGCCTGAGATTGAGATTGGGCTGGGATGGAGCAGACTGGAACTCTGCCTTGCTGCATGTCTTGCGTGGCCTCTTGTTGTCCAAGTAGCGTAGCGTGTTACAAGCTCTGTTTTTGGGACTCCCTCTCAAACCTCACAAGCCGGAGAAGAAGCTCATGAATGGTGTCGGAGTCTCGGGTTGGCTTCCGGCCCAGTGCTTCTCAATTCAAAGCCCAGGCCGCACACAACAAGTGTTGCGACCTCGTGACATGTTGTTTTTGCTTCTTTCTCTATTATTTATCTTCCCCTACAAATCAGAGAGGACAAATGAACAGACCCAGCAGGCCTTCTTCTGTCCTCCTTTTTTTTTATTTTTATTTTTTTATTTTATTTTCTTTTCTTTACTCCCACGTTCTCGTCCGGGTTCATGCCTACTCTACGCTACCACTTAGACTTTTCTTGGACATCCTCCTCCCCCTGGCTCCCTTGTTTTCTCGATCCTGTGCACAAAAAACACCTGAGACAACACGAACTAACTGCCCTATGCTGCAGGTCCTTCTCTGCTGCGAACCAATTCGTCGTCGTCGTCGTCGTCCTCCTCCTCCTCCCTCTTTCTTCTCTCTCCCTCCTATTATGGTGCTAGCCAACAGGCCCTATTCCTTGTCCAGCCCTAAAGCTAGGCCTCATATAGAAACTACAAAGGAAGCTCTGAGGGGGGATCAACAGTACTTAGCACGGCTTCCAAACCGTCTCGTCTCGTCTCTCGTCTCTCGCTCTCTCTCTCTCTCTCTTATTCTTTCTGGCTAGGACCCCGAATTTAGCACCTTCTCGGTAGTCTGCAATAAAACCCGCCAAGCTCTTACTCAGGAGAGCTTCACGCTCCGGCACAGTCCGTTAGAGCATAAGAAAGCAAAATATGGCCATGTTTACCGCCAACCTTCAAACGCAGCCTGTCCGCCGTCTCTATTTGGCGAGGAAGAGAGGGGCGTAGCAGTGTTGTTGTTAGCTGCTGCCCCAGTGCAAACATGCTCACACATGTGCCGTTTCTAAAGATTGCGTTATGGGCAAGCCGGCGTTTTCACAGCAGCTCTCAGCCCCAATGCCCCTATTTCCCTTCCCGTCTTCTTTGCTTGCTGTTCTGCCATCTTGAGGGCTAGCCAGCACGACTAGGCCACGAAAGCGAGGCCACTATATAACAGCATCAATATACCACGGCTGCGGCGTGTGCGTATGCGTATGCATGCATATGTCCTTGTAGCAGCAGATCACGTCTATGTTGGCGACGTGCAAGCTTAGTAGTTGAGGCCGGCTGGCTAACAAGCCGATTGTCTCGTGTAGATGTCCCGTCAAACCGCCAGTTTCTCCTCCGTCGTACCCACCCACCCCCCCGTACGGAAACAAAACAGCAGACATGTGAGTACGTATACCAAGGAAGGACACGAAAAAAAAAAAAAAAAAGGAGGGGAAAGGGGTGGTCCTCCTTGTTTCTGGCAGGTGTCTTCGTTTTGCTAACAATCGGGGCTTGTGTCCAAGTCCCAAATTAGCAGCCCCCTCGTCTCTACATGCTTCCAATCCTTCTCCGTTCTTTTCAAGAGCTTCTCAAGCTAGTGCGTACTCAAACCAGCGTCCAAACCCAGAAGCAGAAGACCGTGTAGCATGTATTTTTGGGTGGCACTAGTAGCCTCAAGCCAAGGCTCTGATCGCCCCTCCTCCCCTGTCTTTCGTTGCAGATGAAACTCGTAGCTATTCCTTGCAGCCTTGAATATGGGGAGTTGTTAGGACGGTTCGTGTCTAGTCTATGTAAGTACAACACATACTTGCGCTTTCTACCTTTGCATACGTACCAGGCGAAAGAAGAAGACAGTGTCAGTGTCAACCGGGGCATCCGTGTGTTGATACTACCCTCTGCCCGCCACTGGCCGCTCACTGCCTGCTTTGCTTGCTTCTACTTACAGTGGCTGAGGCCGGAGATGGTCTGACTTTGGCCGGTGTTATCAGCAAGGAAGAGAGTTATTTGTTTTCTTTTTTTTTTCTTTCCTTTTATGTTTAGATTTTCCTTGTTTTCTTTTGCTGTGTCCGCCCTGTGATGCCTCACGCAGATGATCATCTTATTCATGGCTTCCAATATAAAAACAAGAGTAGGTATGTTTTCTTTTTCCCCTTCACCCACTTCTTGTCTCTCTTTTCGCTCGGAGAGAAACAATTCCTTGCTCAGAACAAACAAGAAAGCCGACAGGGCCTGGAATTGAGTGACTCTGCCTTCAGAAACCAATCACCAACTCCTAGCGAGACCAAACGCAAGCCAGGCTGGTCGTCCGTTGGGAAGCTATGCCCCCAGCTGCAAACACTAGTATACGTCGTTGTCCATTAACAAACGACTGATATGCCAATAGACTGCCAATATAACTTGGTACATGTGCATATCATAAGGAGAAAAAAGAACAGAAAACAAAACCCGTCGTCTTCCTCTACTTCTTCCACCGTGACCTCATCTCTCGTCACCGCCGGATTCTTCCAGTGCCCATAGTACTCAGTCTAGCTAGTCGTGAGCAGCCCCTCCAATGTGGACGGAAACGCTGCGTTTTGCGGACTCGTTGTGCGTTTCACACGGGGCTTTGTTATCCCATTGTTTATAATTGCATCACGAACACCAACAGCAAACAGCAGCGTCTTGCTCAATCAAACCCCCCCTCCCCCCAAATTCCACCCTATCTAGCGTTTGATACTCTGCCAGGGCCTTCATCCGTAGCTATCTTGTGACAGCAGAACGGGGCAAACACAATGCCCTTGTCTTCTCTCATCTCAACAAGCCTCGCCAAATCCTCAACATGGCAAGAAAACAAAACAACAGGGGAGAAAACAGCCAGGGCCTGTTCAGGTGCAAGGACGACTTGACAAGGGCTATTGGGTGCCAAAATGGAGAAGCAGGAAAGGAAGCGAGGTGATGAGGAGGGGACAGACAGACAGACAGACAGACAGACGAGGGGGGCAAAGAAAGGAACACTGGATATCAAGAGCCAACACAGTTGACGACGACATCTAAACGAGACAAAAAGAGGGACAGGCGTGGATCGCGAGCCCTGGATGCTGTTCTGTATCGTATGCTCTGCATACTAGCATTTGCTGCCTCTAGCCGCCCGGGTTGACCAGTGATATGAAGGCCAAGACTCCCGCATCCTAGGCCCGCAGACGCACGGCCTGTCCATGGCGACTACAGTCGGGCGTGAACAGTGGGCATTGACACCGAGAGACAGAGACCCAGGTGTAAATAGGCACTACAACACGCACATCTGTACCCAAAACTCTACACTCACCCCTGACGCCTCAAGCCATGCGCTTAAATCTGATACATGTCATTCAACTCGCTTGTGCCTTGCCTGTATTTCCAACGGCCGGCTGAACTGGACAGCCTCTACAGACAAGGCCTAGGTGTAGATCTTGCGCTTCCGTCACCGCAGCCTAACACATTTGTGTCTCCTCTGCCCGCATACAGCGCGTCTGTGAGCCTGTGAAAGCGCGAGCACCGGCGAGTGTGATGTGCACGTTCAACCAACCGCCCGCAAGGGATTGTGAGTGGCTTGCTCGCTGGCAATGTTTGTTTCGGTCTGAGCGAATGCCGGTTACAAGCCCTTGCTGATGGGCAGCTTGCCTCGTCAACAGCATGACAAGGCCCCTGGTCCAGGTGGATGAAGCATGGGACTGGCGTTGAATGTTTTTGTCATCAACAAAAGCAGGGCTATCTATACTGCAGGCGAGCAGAATGAGCCACTGTCATATATGATACACAAAAACAGGAGACGGACGATGGAAGGCCTCAACCTTTGGAACCATTCGTTTCGCTATTGACGGATGCGAGGCTGTGATGAGCCGATGAGACGGATCCAGTAGATGTATACGGATACATGTCACAATGCAACTGTAGCGTCCAAGTACTGTCTTGCTTCATTCACTGCTGGCTGGTGTGCGCCGTGCGCCTTTTTCTCTTCGGTAACAGGGCAATAAAACATGGTCTTGGGATATTTGGAGAAAGATGATGCTTCCACCAAGTCTGGCCAAGATAAGAGATAGGCAGTTTAGCTTGGTAGCATGACCTGACGACTCTCACTAGCAGGGCGAGTAATGGGGGAAGTGAATGTGAGTCTTTTTTTTTATATCTTTTTTTGGGGTTTAATCTTATTTTCCTCTTGCTGAGTGAGTATAAGAGAAATCAGAGCATCATTCTCTCAGCCTATCGAGAGAAGGCAATCCAGATGCACATGTCTGAAAATATCTTGGCATATCCCAGGGCAAATATCCGGATCATCAGGTCAAGTCAAGCATACGGCCTTACGCCCGAGGTCCTTTCCGTATTCTAGGAGAGGCTATGAGGACTCCCAGTTATGTCTTAGGCTATTAAATAGGAAAAAGAGACGACAAAACCCACAAGACGGGGTCTAGAGCGAATGAAGGCGGATAGGAGAGAGAATTGGACAGGCTCCGTAAGATGTGAGAAAACGAGGTTGAAAAGAGACATGGCTTCCCGCATGCGGGAATATTGTTAGACCGAAACGCAGGCGTTACACCCCTCCCCCCCCCCCTCTTTAACGCAGCGACTGGCAGAAACGCAGCATTCCGGCGCGGTACGGCACTTCGCTATTATCTCAGGTCTTCTAAGCCTCTTATAGCTTGAATGCGCCTACAAAACGAATCCTGAGTGAGCTGACTCCCTTGTGGGCTAGTTGGTAGTCAAGATACTATATCAATGCCTTAGCTCCTTTACTCGAGGTAATCAAGTGGTGCTATGTGTGTCCTAGTTCGTAGGCCCTGAGGCTAATATGCGGACTTCAACTTTCCGGAGAGTATGGCCGGTGACTTAGTTGTTTTTACTTGTAAGATTGTGGCGTTTGTTAACTGGCGTTTCTCACTTCGTCTTAGAAAGAGATATATATAAACAAAAAGCTCCGGCAGCGACCAAAGGTTTGTGGACTAGCACAAAGAGCGCAGATGTAATACTGGAGAGGAGAGACAGTGCTAGGGAGAGAACAAGCGTGCAAGCAGACTATATTGGGTGCGTTCTGCGATGTGGGACTTCCGCTATTGGCATGGGAATCAGAGGCTGCTGTCGCTGTCGAATGGACGTTATGCCGTAGAAGCTGCAGAAGATGGACTTGTTCAAAGATAGAGTGTCCTTGTTCTATACGAGAAGGAAAGAAACACCATGTACATACTGACAATAGACACTTCCTGCTGTAGAAAGATGAGGCTTGTTCTACTTTGACCGAGCATGAAAAAGAACTCCGTCTTTCCTCGATAGAAGGGAGGTAGTTGGGATGTTGAATGTGGATTCGCCAACCGCCCCCAAAGCAAGACTTGCGCAAGCACAGTTTCTCGGCCATTAGGGACCAACCCTGACTCAGTAGTTTTGCCACCAAGTGCAGTGGTTTGCTACGGTCTTTCTCGGCGTCCTGGCTGTTTAGTGCGAGAAGAAAGGCGTATCTGCACACCAAAGCCAGCCTAACAGATTGGAGAGAGTTGGAAGGGAGGGGGCCGGTGGTGATAGGAAACCCAGCTAGCAAAGCAAGATAGCTAGCGCACACAGCTAAGCACTGTCACAAACAACCTCACTCAGAGACGGCCAAAATCCCCAAAATCTCACTTCCGTGACAAATTGCTCTCGGCACGGTCCAGACCCAGCACGTATTATTCACATTTGGGTAGCTGTTTGACTAGCTCTTGGGCAACTTGTCAATGAAGCTACTCCAGCCAGGAGGTCTAGGCATTTTGGCTGACATTGGCTGACCTTTGGCTGACCTTTGGCCTCTCCCTTTCATGGCCCATCCCGTTTGGCTAAAGTGGACATCGGGCGGGTCTGAACTTGTCTATCCGGGTAGAGCTTTGCGAGCTCTGATGAGCACTAATAGTGCTAGCGTCTCCAAGTTGAGCAATAGTGCCAGTTACTTTGATAGTTGGAGAGCGGGAGAGGAAGCTCAACTGCCTCGGCCATACCGCCACAGCTGAGAGTAAAAATCCTTGGCGCCATTCCCCAGGGAGAAGAAAGACAGTCTTGATTTTCCAAAAATGCAGCGATATTCGGCTAGTGGCTGGATTGTCGATATTGCCCGAGTCCGCTGGTCAGCGGAACCTTGAAAGACAGAGCTGTGCTACGGAGCTAGACAAGTGCGTTCGTCTAGCATCTAATTGCCGCCTTCATGCTTGCTGTGGGCTGCTGTATCACCATTTGAGTAGTTAGACCGGCGGCCAAACCATCTTTGTTGGATGCAAAAGTGCCCGAAGGCTTCCAGTGGAGACTGATTAGAGCACAGCAAGACATATTCTAGTTGATGAGTATCAAGAATCATCAAAGCATAAGCGGCCTAGGATATGGTGGGTTTAGACAGTCAGCTGAAATGTGACTGCTGGATCGTGATGGACGTTGATAGCATGAAGGAATGGCACAAACAGGCAAAGGGAGACTCAGCTCGCTAAGAAAAAAAGGGTCTAGGGCAGAGTGCGCAACCTTACTGAGTCAGTCGAGTCATGATAGCGCATCTAACAGTAAGCTAAAGGGTATCCGGTGTCTCGCAGATAGCAATAGCGCATTTATCATGTATCGGCGATCGGGGTGATGAGTGCTTAGTCATCCCATAATTTTGGGGCTACCCTTATTTGGTCGGGCTAGACCATGAAAGGCAAGTACATACCGAATGACCGAGTAAAATAGGGTTATAACCCGTGGTGGTATCAAACGGCGGCAAAACAACGGTTAAATAATACGCAGATCGCACCAATCAATATGCTCTACTAAACTGGCTGATGTACGTGTCGTAACGTGACGAAGAGATGTATGAGGGTCTGGCTTGATTCCTCCTCCTCATCACGCACATTACTTGCCTCATTCTACCTATGTTTTACTCTTGTGGATACCACTGATTGCTTGATTAGCCCCATTATTATTCTACCTCTGTAGGCACATGAAATTTCAAGCCTCGTACATGTTAATCAGACAGTTTACTTTGATACCGGGGCGACCCGATGCTCCTTTCTTGCAGTTGTAGCCTATCTTCTTACGCTGTTCTTACTTACTGGAAAGTAAACGAATGGATGTGAGTTTTGGCAACACGTGCTGACTGACTAATATAAAACAGAGCTGCTGAGTACACCACTGTACAAAATGTCCTGTTGATGGAACACAAATTTGAACGTGAGGAGGCTTTGACTTGTGCATAAAGTTGGAGGCTGACCTAGGAAGGAGGTTGGCCTGATATCTTCCCGCCCTCGGTATCATGATCGTCTGTAAATGATGGCTGATGTGTACAAACTGGCGGTTATTGAGGCTTGCGGTCCTTCTGTTCAACTGCGTCGTATGCGCCCTTGATGTCCAAGGTTAGGTCCGAAGTGACTGTTTTCCAGTGCTGTGCGTCTTCGGTCCTTCAGCGCAGTTTGATGAGGAGGTCCGTGACGGCCCTCTTCGGTACTGCGCAGATGTAGTCCCTTGGGATGGTCCCTTTCTATATTGCTTCTTCTGCTATCCTCCTAGCCACGTCTCTTCCCATGCCCTTTCCCAGGGTGTGTGTTTGTTCTATTTAACGTCTACCTACTGGTTTTCCACTGCAATATGACGGAACGGCTCCTATGACTTTTTAGGGACCGGCCTAGAGCCTTCTCCGTAAAACGAGGGGCTCATTGCGTGGGCGTCCGGGCAAAGAAGAAGAAACATGCGTTTAGGTCAAAACAGAACTTGGGATAAAAAAAAGACTGAGAATTTGCTCGCACATCCGAGTGCAAAATGGAGACACGGGGAATCGAACCCCGGACCTGATCCATGCAAGCGCCGAGTCAGTGACTTCGGACATGCTAAGGATCCGTCATACCACTAGACCATGTCCCCTTTAATGTTGTTGCTGAAATACGGCTCTTATTGGTGTATTTATACTCTACATGAACTAAGGAGCGCTTTGGTAACCGCTGTACTCCGCCGGGGCCTACTCCCCGTGCCGAAAGCCGGCGGCCTTTTAGACTAGTTTACACGCGGTCGTCGCAGACCAAAAACACCAGGTATCCAACCCCGGAACCCCCGCAGGCACGCCCTAGGGCTATGCTGGATGGAGAGCCCTCCTGGCCTAAGCGCCGGACCCTAAAAAGTCATAGGAGACGTTCAACTTCTAAGCAAACCTGCAATTGCTGACCGCACAGGAGGTACTGGAAGATGACATCAGCCAGCAGTCCCTGTCCGGAATACGCCGTCGTATTGCTGCGAGATAACAGTAGGTAGACGTTAAAGAATACAATACAAATACAACACAATACGGAGCGCTTTGATACGGGCCTGTGCCTTGAGCAAAGCACTCTTCGCAGCGAGCGCCTGGTCCGGGTTGGAGACAACCAAGGAGGCAGCGGAGAAGTTGAACATCGCGCTCAGGAAGTGCCTCCGAGCAACTCTCCCCATGTACCGTACGACACCAAGGGAGTGCATACACCACGCTACGGACATCCCTCCTTTCGAACTTCTCCTGGAGGATGAAAAGAGGAGGGAAGCCATACGGTGGCACACACTAGATGATAGACACATTCTGCGAGGGCCGAATCTCAACCCAGTGGTGGAAAGGCTACGGAAGCTCCTGCCTGCGCAAATGGAGAAACACTAGGTTGAGACTCCTCGCTGAAGGACTAGACATGCTGCCCCAAACTTGGCTCAGCAAAGAGGAGGAAACGAAGCGACACCGGGAAGAGGTAGAGAATACCTTGCCTGGAACGCTCATTGCGTACTCCGACGGATCGAAAGATGCAAGTGGTAATGCAGGCGCAGGATGGGTTATCATCGAAGACGGAGCTACCCAAGAAATAGACCACAAAGCTCTAGGAAAGTGGGTGGAGGTGGCAGTCCCAGGGCACTGCAAAGTTCCGAGGAACGAAAGCAGTAGACCCACTGGTCAAAGCGGGGTGCAAAAGCGCGGATCTACTGGTTCCGGAGAGCACGATGTCTCTGGCGGCGGCGAGACGCTGGAAGAACGACGCATTCAGGGCCGACTTCAAGGACTGGATGAGAGACAACTGCCCAAACACCGACCACCTTGGAGGGGCGATGGGAATCCCAAAGCCATACAAGCTGGACTGGATGAAAGGGCTGAACCGAGGCACCGTCGCCAGAATACTGGCGGCGCGCTCCAGACATGGCGACTTCGAGGAGTACCACACCAGGTTCAACCACCAAAGGGCCGAGACAAAGTGCCAAGTGCCAAACTGTGGAAAGCCGAAGGACTGTAGCCACCCATGGGAATGCATGGGCAACGCTACAAGACTGGCGGAGAGGTTCGTGAAGAAACTCCCCAGAGAGAATAGGTCCTGCAGGTACCTAGCGGAGAAACTAGACTCCAAATGAAGTACGTGTCAAGTCGACACATAACAGGGGATGGGCTAGCATCAAGCGTAGTAGACGTTGAAGAATACGGAAAAAGGGAAACACAGCAAAAGCTATGTCATAAGAGCTTACAATGTTACGAAAAACACACAACACTGTTGATTTCTACATGACGGCCCATTGTAGTATCAGGCCAGAGCTTTAAAGGGCCACGGAGAGAGAGCACACGGAGCTCCGTGCTTCCAGCAAACCACGGCTATACGTGATATATAGGGAGGGTATCGGGGCGGGAGTAAGCCTTCTAGTTGGATGACGGACAAAAAGATAACTGTCCCGACATACAACACTGGGGATTCCCACGTGGTCACCCACCGTAGTACTAGTCCAGCGCTTTGTAGGTTAACTAGGGGAGAGCGGACGGGATCCCGTGCTTTCTACAAGCTATGGTCGTATGTTGGACAAAAATGAAGGTAACACGGACTGTAAGGTACTCCACGAACATGCACGGAGGAGCAAAAAGTTATACAACATACAACACCGAGGATTCGCATGTGGTCACCCACCATACTACTGGTTCGGCGCTCTGTGGCTTGACTAAGGGGGAGCAGACGGGACCCCGTATTTTCCACAGGCTATGGTCGTATGTACGGAATATACGGCTCTTATCGGACGTTATATATTGTCCCTTCGGCGTCGACAGAGAAGATTTTCGCGCCGGACGGAGACCCTCCTTGCGATAACGCTGGACCCTAAAAAGTCATAGGAGACGGTCGAAGTCTATGTGCTCCTGTAACTGCTGACTGCTCGGGAGGTGCTCCCGTCCGGAATATGCCGTCGTATTGCTGCGAAAAACCAGTAGGTAGACGTTAAACAATACAATAACAATAACGCAGGGCGGGCCAACAACATGCTCTGAACACAGCAACTTTGGAGAATATCATGCGCGGATTAAACGGGTGGAAGCAGAGGTGTAGGGTCCAGTTCCGGTTTCGGAGTGAGAACGCCGCGGTAATAGTAGGAAAACTGGCCGCGAAGTATATGCAAAAGCTTCCCGCAAAAATTGTAAATATATAGCAGAGAAACTTGACCCTGGCCATGATAGATCGTGAATAGGAAGCAAGTTAGCTTGGGAGCCAGTGCGCTTTAGTCGGCCAAACCCTCTAGTGAATTGCAAAACTTCAAGTAGCGTTGTTCTGATCTCTATGATTCCCAGATATGAAGCATGTTTAAATACTTCAAAAGGGCTAATTCAGTCCAACGGGCAACCCAGCGACGGATCTCTATGCCTTTGTTTGTTTGTTCTATTTAGCGTCTACCTACTGGTTTTCCACAGCAATACGACGGCATATTCTGGACGGAGAAGGGGAGTAGGAAGGCGTCGTCCTCCAACCCCTCTTCCGGGCAGTCAGCGGTTGCAGGTTTGCGTCTACTTCGAACTGCTCTTATGACTTTTTAGGGTCCGGCCTTGCGGCCAAGAGTCTTCTCCGTAAGACGATGCCCGAGGGCTACCCTGCTGGTTGGGTTCCCAGGATTGGTTACCTGGTGTTTTTGGCTTGCGGCGCCCTACCTATCTATCTCGTAGTCTAGTCTAAGAGGCCAACGGCTGTCGGCCCGGGTGTTGGCCCTGGCGGAGTACGTCGGTTCTGTCCTCTGCTCAGCGAGGTGGTTGTCGCATTTTTAGTAGACCCTGTGCGTCACGAGAAAGGAGCTTCCGATCTCTCTTCCGCGTCCTTTCGACATCTCCATGCGCTCCTGTCTTGTTTTTCCTTCTAGATCTCTATGCTTTCCGTACAAGTTTCAGGAGCAAAAAGGGAGCCTAAGTTGTAAAAGGAGAGAGGCCTGCCTGTATGAGAGACCGCAGATATAGACGTCATATCTTGATAAGACGACTGCTGGCCAAAAAAGAAGTGTACGTACAACACTGGGTATTCGCACGTGGTCACCCACCGTACTACTGATCCAGCGCTCTATGGCTTGACTAAGGGGGAGCAGACGGGACCCCGTACTTTCCATAGGCTATGGTCGTACGTGGTAAATTGGGGTTTACCGGCCTTTATAAGCTGAGCAAAAACTTAAAAAGAAATACAAAAATATAATTATAAAAAAGACGATGAAGACAAAGACAGTAGAGAGCGTCGTTTGATCTCCACAATCCCCGTAGCCGTTAAATAAATCCAGGCCCAAGTGTAAGTAGCTGTTCCGGATCACAGAGGTCTGAAGTGCGCGTCGAAGGCGGCTTAAGATAAGCTTATTCCCAACGACCGGCTACAAAAGAAAAAAAAGAAAAAAAAAAAAAAAAAAAAAAAGAAAACCGCCTCCCCGCGACTGAAGCTCACCTACCAAAGAACAGACTTCAAGGGTAACTTCGTTGCCGATTCACTCCCTCTTCGCCGGATCTTTCATGATTCATTGTCAACTCCTCCTCACCGCAACACATCTTCCTTTGTTGTACCGCAACTGTAACAGAGTGTAAACGAGGCACAAGCTTCCTCAGGAGCAGACGTGTGTTCCATGCCGAAATCTTATGGTTAATCTTACGGAGGGTAGATTCTGTCTAGTAGCTAGTCCGGCGTCGTTTTACTCCAGTGATCCTTGTAGCGTTAAATGAGTTCAAACTGTAGAATTTGCTTGGTTAGCCAGTGATTCGAGGTTGTCCAGCCTTCGCCGTTCAAGTAGATGTCAAACAATCATCTATTCGCATTCCCTGAAACGTTGTCCAAACTATGAGGCATATGGCACCCCATATAAACATGGGCCGCATGCGACGGTGGAAGATGACTTTGCTCAATGACAAAGTCGCAATCACATGTCCTTAGGAGATCCGACATTACCCAGTCGGCCAATCAGTTCTGGGAGAAAAGATTTCCCTCCCTTGGCCTCCTTCACAAGTGCACAGAAGACGCGCTCCATTGGCAAACAAGATAATATGCTACACCTAAGGCCCATAGCACAAGAAGCATGGCGGCCTGAGCTGGGGCAAAAATCGCACCTCTTGCCACAACAAATCCACTGGCCAGAGAAAAGATGACAGGCACGACAAGCGGCAGCTTGTATGGCCGATTCAGGTTAGGCTCTCGGAAACGCAAGATCACGGCCCCCACAACAGTCAAGAAGAAAAAGGTGAACTCTCCTAGCCCATTGAAAGTGATGAGTGCGCGAAAGTTCCCGAATACTATGTAAAAAGCCGCGAGAAGCGCTGCAAGGCCAATGGCATTGATGGGAGCATCGCCCCCATTCTCTCCATCCGATCTGTCATGCCCACTGTTGGCTTGCGGTGTAGAAGTGCCATAGGACAGCAGACTTAGCCGGCCTACAGTACTAAAGCAGTACGGGAACCAGCCTTTATGGGCTGCAGACATTGCCATGCGGCCAGCGACAAATGAGTTCCCAAGTAGGGATCCTGCTACAACAAGACAGATCATGACAGAAGCAACGAGCCCAATGCCCGGCCCAAACAGACGGGCAATAGCAGTCTAGCAAAGCCACGAGAACGGCGTGTCAGTAGTTAACTCAGTAGCCGGTGAAGGGCAAAAAGAAAAAAAGGCATAACTAGTCACTCACCACTGCAACACTGTCTGTGGTTGAAATCTCGTTCCAAGGCAGCAGGACATAGTAGCTTGCAATTGCTGCAATGAAAGCAAAAATAATAGTTGGGATAGCCGTGTTGATGGCTAGTGGCAGCTGGCGTACAGGGTCTCTCAACTCTGCCGACACATACACGGCCTTATCCCATCCTGAATAAGCCCACAGCGCCCCATATAGTGCTGCCGAGTAATGCCCCAAGAGCTCCCATTGCGACAGACGCGCCCAATCTGTCTCCGAGCCATCGGGGTTCACACTAATACGCGCAGCGAACCAAGGCTTCTGAGACCAATCATGTCCACCAGCCTCAATGGGCTCAGTTCCATGGGCAACCTGTACGACAACAACGGCGAGGCCAGCCAAAACAACAAAGGCGATAGACGCGAACTTGGCGATCACAAAAAAGTTGTTGAGCCGCGTACTTGCTCTAGTGCTAATGCAGTTGGCCAGACTCACAAGCATGAGGATTGCTACAGAGAGAGACTTGCGCATGAACCACATGGAATCGGCTGACAGTGTAGAGACTGCAGGGGCTGCATTAAGAGCCGAGAAAATGCTATCGACAAATACGATGCTCAAGATCGCCAAGGTCGCCGGCATCACGGCAACGGTCCAAGTCCATGCGGCAAGAAAGCCAAAAACGTCGCCATAGATGTATTGCAAGTAAGGCTGCACGCCACCTAGAACACGGAGTTAGTTGTTGAAGAACCACCCCGACACGCCAACGCCAACACCAACACCAACGCCAACGCCAAGCGCCTACCTTCCCCAGGAATTGCAGTTCCCAGCTCCGCTACTGTGCTGGCGCCCGTCCAAGCCAGCAAGCCACCGACAAGCCACACAACAAGCGACGCACCAGGCGAAGGTACGTTCGTGTCAATGGATCCGGGCGAAGTAAAGATGCCGCTACCAATAACAATACTGATCAGAATGCCGAAAGCCTCCACGGCACCCAGCGTGGGTTGCGGGCCACCTATATCGCGATGTGAGTCCGGACGTGTGATGCGTGCCGCGGTACCATAGGAGGGGGCATCGTGGGTTTGCTGTGCTGATTGCGACTCAGCCAGAAGAGGCTGTTGAGCTGCGCTGTCCAAGTCCGGCATTATTTATTATTCAAAACGTACAAGTGAATAAAAGACTCGTCTCTTCCCAAACTATCACTCAGTACATAGAGACTGAAAAGAATGAGAGCCAAATATATATGTATAGCTTGGTGGCAAAGTGCGTCATGAGGAGACTCCAAGACGTAATTCATAAGCCTCGCCTTGCCCCACTTTTCTTTCACGCGCCAGGGTAGCACAAGGCAAGAATGGTTAGAGTTGAGACGATCATTGTTCATTTTTGCGCTATTTTCTGCTGCTTGGCGAATTTCCACATAGATTCTTGAATTTCTTATACGCATGGCGACTAATTTGGCTACACGTAAAAGCACTCACAATAGGTGGTATAATATGTACAAAATATGAAGAGAAAACGTACCCTCCACCCCGCCCCCCCCCCCCCCCTTCTTCACTTAGACAGTCTCCAAAAGTGCCACACTCAGTTGAGGCAGGTCAAACTCAAACACTCCACCTGCTCCTGCAGTAAGAGTAGTCGTGCTGGTCTTCACAACGTTCTCGGTCGCCGTGTTTACGCCATACGAATCTGAAGGTCCGGTAAGAAGCGTAAATGTGGCACGGGCTCCCTGGTTAACACCGTCAAAGTTCAGACGCACAGGCACTGGCTTACCATCAGTAGTGTTATAGGCAGCACCCTTCCACACCATAGTGCTCTCCTCTGACACGCCAGCAACATAAAAGAGCGGATCAAACTCCTGAGTAGCAGGCAAGGTGTTGACTAGCTGCTTTGAGCCAATGAGGTGCCAGATGTGCCAACTAGTTGACCGTGTGGTAAGGGCCGGGTCGGCTGCAAATTGGATCAGCGTAGCAGGCCATTGGTAACGGTCGAGACTGCGGATGATGGGAGCCTACAAAGCTAGGTCAGTAACGTGACACCCGACAAAGAAAGGAAGAGAATCACTCACATAGAAGGAGCCCCGCACACGGTCTGCATTACGTTCATAACCAATAAGAGAGATGGCCTCGCCGACAGAGCCAATCCACCAAGGACGCTCTCGGATCGGACCATCCCAGCCAGTACCTCCGTTGGGGTGCACGGCAGCAACCTCGCCAACAATGTGGCCGATTGCATCGTTGTCAAAGCGGCTAAAGTCTTTGACCAGATCATCTGGTGTCTTGTACGGATGGTAGTCGCCCAGTGCCGGCTGCGGGATGTCGGGGTATCCATCGCTAGTGGCACCAGACGAGATAATGGTCATAGTGGGATATTTGGCTAGGATGGCCTTCTGGAACATAGGGAAGCGGTACTTCTTGTATGCTTCCCAGCCAGCCGTGCCGCCCTCGAGCCAGTCCTCATTGCCAACCTCGACAAAGTTCAGCTTGAAAGGCTCCTTGCGGCCAAGAGCAGCACGCTTAGCACCCCAAGTAGATGTTTCAGGGCCAACAACAAACTCGATTTCGTTCAGAGCATCATCGATGTACGGCTGGAGATCTTCTTCGGCAATATTGGTACCGTCTAGAGCAAGGCCACCCCATACAGCAAGAACTAAATACACGGCCATGGTTAAAAGCTTGTTGGTGAGCCGTGAAGAATAAGGAGAACTTACCAGATTCCATTCCCATGTCTTCGGCCCAATAGAGGTACTCGAGAAGACCCAGTCCATTAGTCTGCTGGTAACCCCAGACGCCAGGAAAGCCGGGTCGGTCCTTGAGAGGACCCAGGGATTGTTTCCAGTCCCAGCGAGTAGCAACAGTGTTGCCTTCAAGCATGTTTCCGCCGGGGAAGCGGAAGAATCTCTATAGAAAAGGTTAGAAACGAAAACATGCACTATAAGCAAAGCATACGTACAGGCTTGATATCAGCTATAACCTCAGCCAGATCGGTGCGTAGCCCGTTCTGTCGGTTCTTGTAAGTAGGGGGGAAAACGCTGACGAGGTTGAAGTCTAGTGCAGAGCCTGTCAGACCCTATTGTCAGAGGATTTAGTTAGTACACGGATGAAAAGTTGGTCTCATGGTTTATAGGGACTCACAGCCGTTTCAAAGGTGATGACAAAGGTGTTGTTGCTGTTGGGCGCGTCAAGGGTCGGTACAAAGTTGACTTCATGTTCCGTCCAGCTTCCCTCAACAGACTTGCTCTCGATACTAACACTGCCAAACAACGTTCCATCAAGGGCCGAGACGAACGAAGCATTGAAAGAGCCCTTGTATCCGCCATGGACCCAAAAAGACCCAATGTATCTCTGCTTCTTAACGCTCATACCCCAGTAGCCGTCGTTTGACAAGCCAGCGGTCGACGCACCGCTCGCCGGAGTGACTCGCACCGAAGTAGGTAGGGCAGAGGACAGCGGGGGCTCTACATTTTGCAGAGACAGCTGGGAGTTTACCGATGCCCAGCCATCAAGCGACACAGGAAAGGCATCGCTAAACTGGAAAGCACGGTTGCGGATCAGCTCTGCATAAATACCGCCATCACCAGAGTTGTTGATATCCTAAAGCAAATGTTAGAGTGTGTCTAGCAGGCATCGAGTACCCTACCAAGAGATGAATATGCCTACCTCATGAAGGAAGCCGTATTGATGGCCGCTTGTCTTGTTTCCGCCACTAGAAGACACCGTAATGTCTACGGCGGCAACCGAGGCTACAAAAGCCAGAATAGTATGCAAACGCATTGAAGAAAATAATTATAGGCAAAAACAAGAATGGACGAGTGACCAGTTGCTAGACAAGAAAGAGAAGTCTAGCTGTGCTCTGAAGAACATGAAGTTAAACACATTCCCGAAAGCAGCCACATGGCAATATTAATATACCCCGCCTCGCAGTCAGCATTCGATCATCAATCGGAACCTTTCCCCTGGCCTGTCTATTTCATTGCCCGCAATGTTTCATAATCCACACAACATGCGCTTGTTGCCAACCCGCACCAACCGGCTCATCGCAAGAACCAGGCCCATAATGACCTTGTATAGATAGCATGGACGATCTGGCGATACGCGGGAAAATCACCAGCATCCCATCCACCCGCAATATCGCATGAAACGTTCCCAGTCGTTGATTTGCTCGCTTTTAAGTGTCGATCATTTCCCGGTTTATCTCCGACTATAATAAGGCTGGAGTATAAAACATAGAAATTTGGAGATGCTGAGGGAATGTGAGGTACCGGCGGATGACACCTTGGCTTGTATGATTGGAAGACTCGGCAAAAGAAAAAATAATAGCATCGTAAAAAGGTCTTAGTAATATGCAATAGAAATTAGCGAGGAAATTGGAAAAAAGGTAGTCATCTCCATGAATGCAAACTGGGGGCCAAAACGAGATGAGTTACAGTTATGCTTGAAGATAATGTCCAGGGATCATGAAAAAAAAATTCGCGCGTTATGGTAAACGACCCAATAAAACTCAGCGCACGTTATAATCTCCAACTGGCATCTACCTTCAGCCTAAAGTCGTATGACTCTATACACCGGAAATGTGGGGGCTGTTCCGACCACATGCGAGACCACATGCTAGAAAGCAACGTACCGTCTCGGCGTTGAAAAGCGGGAACGGCGATGTGGCCGGTGCACGTGGAGTCGGCCAGAGTCACGTGACCTGCGACCCTACTGGCCTCGCTCTCTAAACGTTAGGGTTATCATCGTCTTTCAAGCTCTCCCTGAGCCCAAGCCATGATACGAAGGTCTCCCCAACTCCTTGCTACCATCGTTTATCTTGAACAACGAAACACCCTTTTGCTTCTTTAGCTCGAACATCTGCCTTGCAGCTGGATACCCTTCACCGTCGTGCCTAACTTTAAAATTCGGCTAATAATGCAAAGCTTCACGAGCCCGATGACTTGATCAGTAGTTCACTATAAACTCTGCTCGATATCCTCATTGTTTAGCTGGACGGAGAGCCCAAGCTCCATGACCTAACAATATCCTGCCTGCCATACCTTGTAATTCTCGATTTTTCTCAGGCCATCTTAGATTTGCCACAGCTCGTGCGGGATAAATCTTAGATACTACGTACGCTCCAACCCCCGCCCTCCCGTTCACCCTATTTTCAGACAAGCCAACCTTTTTGTCTGCGTCGGCTTGGATCCCTGGCTACGAGGGACCATACAAACGGGGAAACTATCCCTTTGTTCAAGTCGGCATATTAGAACACCGCCGGTATCTACACCCACACACATACATATACACGCACGCACACACCACATATATATCCCCACTCCATGGCTCGACGACTGGTAGGTCCAAAAACCCCAATATTCCAATACACCCCCCCCCCCTCACCCCCAGTAGCTAGCTACCTCACATCATCATGCCCTAACATGTTCTTGTTCGCGTGTCTCACCAGGTCCGCACAGCTGTGCAGCTTGCCGTCGCATGTATTACGGCTCTCGTGACCCTTACCGTCCTCGACCGAAACTTCCGAGTCCTCCCCAGCTCAATCCATGCCTACATGCCACAGCACCACCACGGCCTTGTGGTTACCGATGTCACCATTGCCATATGCTCCAGTGTCAACGTCTTTTCTTCATGTATTCTTGATCCTAAAAAATGGCATCGCATCGACAAGGACCTATACCTGGATAAAGCCCTGGTATCCAAGGCCTACCTCCATGTGCGTCGTGTCAAGGAAGAAGAACTCTCAACTACGGATAAGGTTGTTGTTGACTTGACTGTTGGGCGCCTCGATCCCTCTAAGGATGGCGTCAAGTGGGACTCGAGACCTGGCGGCATCTGGCTGCGCCGCGAGCCCGGACTCCAGGTCGCCGACTCAGCTAAAGCTATTACCGGTATTGATGTTCTCTTTGGTGACGATGCGACAGAGGTTCGTGACGGCTGGGAAATCACCGGTACACCCATGCTACTATCAACCAACCGTGACACGCCCTCAGCTCACATCACTCTACGACGCGGACCCCAGATGGAACCAAAGAAACCTGCTCTGCAAATCAACCCCAACGGGCGTTTCAAGATTGTCCAGCTGGCGGACCTTCACCTGAGCACGGGCATCGGCGCCTGCCGCGATGCTGTCCCCGACTCTTACAACGGCGGAAAATGCGAGGCAGACCCGCGTACTATCGACTTTGTTGAGCGCATCTTGGACGAGGAAAAGCCGGATTTGGTCGTGCTTAGTGGTGACCAGGTTAACGGTGACTCCACGCCTGATGCGCAAACCACCATCTTCAAGTACGCCCATATGCTAATCAAGCGCAAGATTCCCTACGTAAGCATCTTCGGTAACCACGATGACGAGGACACAATGTCGCGCCAGGCGCAGATGACTATCGTTGAGTCTCTTCCGTACTCGCTTTCGCGCGCTGGCCCCGCAGATATTCCCGGTGTTGGAAACTATTATGTCGAAGTGCAGGGCCGTGGCTCGTCAGGCCATTCGGCGCTGACTTTGTACATGATTGATTCGCATGCATATACGCCCGATGGGAAGAACTACCCAGGCTACGACTGGATCAAGCCGGCTCAGGTCGAATGGTTTCGGAAAACAGCACAGGGTCTGCGCAGTAAGCACCAGCAGTACACCCACCTACATATGGACCTAGCCTTTATCCATATTCCCTTCCCCGAGTATATAGTCTCGGATAAGTCAACTATCAAGGGCGAGTGGCGCGAATATGTCACTGCTCCTAACTATAATTCTGGATTTCACGATGCCCTTATTGAGCAAGGCGTGGTGATGGTTAGTTGTGGCCAGTAAGTTACTCCCCTTTCCTTTGTTCTCCGTCTCCTCTTTGTCTCCAACGCGGCATGTGCTATTGACAAAGCTAATGGTATTCTTGCGTAGTGACCATGTCAATGACTACTGTGCCCTTTCTTCCGACGAACACCACAAGCCACGGCTCTGGATGTGCTACGGAGGTGGTGTTGGGTTTGGTGGCTATGCCGGCTACGGCGGGTACAATCGCCGCATCCGCATCTTTGATATAGACACGAATGAGGGCCGCATAACGACATACAAGCGCCTGGAAAATGGCGACAATATAGCTGCACGCATTGACGAGCAGATCATCGTCGATGCCGGCGCGGCAGCCGCAGCACCCATGCCGGAGGGGGAAGTGGGTGCGCCAATGCAAGCCATGTCTGCGTCACAGAAGGTGGTGCATCTTGGTAGCTCCGAAAAACAGCTGCCTTGATACTGAACCACGCTTGGTGATATATTTATTTCCCCGAAAAAAAAAAGAAAGAAAAAGGGAAGAAGAAGTAAGGGGAAAAGGAGATACAATAAATGGATACCAGAGAGTCAGTTTGCTTTATTCTGTTGGTTCTTGTTCTTTTTGCTTGTTTGCTTCTGTTTGGCCAATCCAGATCTTGACGAGTAGTCTTTTTTTTTGCATGTGTTTATGCATACCCGTAAGTCTTAGTATATAGTATAACCTTGAAACAGTGTGCAGTGTATCAATATCAATACTTCAAAATGCTGAATACATGCCCTATTCCATCTCCCCCATCTGGCGAAACTAGATTGCCTCCCAATCCATGGCAGAATCCAAGAAGTGCCAGGCTTCCACACCTTCCTGGTCGACAGGATCATTCAGGTCCAAATCCATCAGCATATAGTCGTCGTCACTAGCTATAGTGCTGTCTGCCGATGTTTGTTTTTCCAGACGTTTTGTAGTGTCCTGGCGGTTGCGTTCCAACACAAGGTCATACACGCGATCGAAAAAGGCAAAAATGGTGTTGAGCATATTATCGAAATCAACGCTTGCCAAATCACCAATGCCCTTGATGCTGCTGCGCGACTGGCCATCCATATCAGCAAACTTCCAGCGATTGCGCAGTGTCTTGGCTAGTTGAAAAGCGGCCAGCGCATCTGTTTCCGCAGAGTCGCGAAGCAGCCCTGCTAGACTTGGCGATGCAGCCAATGAAGAGAGCACATCCTGGTGGAACGAATGGGAGTTGGACGTCGTCGCGTGACGACTTGAAGCAATTCCAGTGCTCGTCCCAGAGGGTGGTGATGGTGGTGATGTGGCAGAGGTAAGTCCTGGGGTGGGAGCAGAATTATTGGACGGGGAAGACAAAGAGCCAGTGCCAGCAGAGCAACGGATGCGCTCGTTAAACACAGATAAGATATGCACAACAGCGCGTTCCAGAAGCATGTAGTACTCGAAAAAGTCCAGCTTGAACATATCGCCTGGATGTGGATCGACGACCTTAATAGAGTTATGTTCTTGCGTAGTCGCGTGCTGCTGAGCACTAAATTCTTCGCCTGCCTCTTCTTCGACCATATCGGCCCAATTTGTTGCTCCACCCACAGACACGAAATTTGCTTCTGCCTTACCGTTCTTCTTAGATGCAGCAGCCTGTTGTTGTTCTTTGTAGAGAGTGTCCATAGCCTGTTTATAGGCCTGTTGGAGGTACGGGTGCTTCCATTTTAGCCGTGCCACGATGCGTAGAAATCTCTGTAAGTTTTCGCCCGTTGTTGATGCCTTTGGGGTTGTTGCAGGTGTGGTAGTAGCAGGATGGATTGCAGAAGTACCTCCCAGCTTGACCCTGCTTTTGCGCGGGGAGGCCGATCGGCCGGTGATTTTAGTCGCAGGTGGCACGCTTTTGCTTTTAATGGGAGAGGGGGTTCGGGAAGACGCGTGGGCTGCTTGTGCTTTTTGGCTAGCTTGTGATGTAGAAGACTTGGTTGCTGCCTTAGAGCCCAAGGCATTCTCCGAGTGACGTCGTCGCATAGGCTCCATACTAGGCGGAATAAGAGCGCTCTGGGTTGACTTAGATCGCAGAGGCGCCGAAGCCATACTTGGAGGCACCGACCCATGTTTGGCTTTAGCCGTTGAAACTATCTGGTCAGGCTCAGATGCCCACCGAGAATTCAGGAGCGCAGACACGGCTGCGGGTTTCACGGCCGCTTTCGATGATAACAACTTAATAGTAGAGCCACCAGGAGCATCATTCTCCGAGTTAGCACAAGACACCTTCGACAGTGGCGAAGAAATAGTATTCCTTATAGGAGCTATGATTTTCTTATCCTTAGTCGTCGTGACTGTGGCAGACTGAACCTGCTCTGTGCCAGCCCAGCGCGAGCTCTGAAGTCCAACCATGTCGTAAGCACGAGAGTATCGTGATATTGGCAATATTTCGTAACTGGGGTAAGTATTTGAAGTGAAGAGAATTGTTAAAAGTAAAGGATATAAATGAGATGAAGAATTTAGCAAACCAACAACACCTTATGAGTAAAGCAGGACTCAGTTGACATCTTGGCGATTATGTTGACAAAAGATGCTAACCATACAGACAGACCCCTAAACAATAGAAAATAGCCAGGAATGGACACACAATCACAGCCAATTTGGGACGAGTGATGCGTTAATCCACGGTCTGTGCACAGAAAAATAATGGAAATGTTTATATTCAAGTATTAATTCCGCCTCACAAACACAAGCTTTGATTCAAACTTAAGACGACCTCAAGGCTCCAAGCTTCTGAATGCCATTGGCTAGCCTCGCTTACTCAGCATTATTTGTTGGATAGCCTCGCAGTGATGTTCACACTACATTGAAACGTTGAAATATGGGCGAGGTTCATACAAAGGCGAAATCTGGAATGAATATAAAAATAGAGTTTTAAGACAAGAAAGCAAGACCAAAACAACAGAAATTGGGGAATAAAAAGCGGCGAGACGCAGGGACAGTTGAACAAGGAGATAAGAAAAATAAAAGAATAGAACAGAAAAAGGGATAAGACAATGTGTGATGGTGCAGAAATCACCAATAAAGACCAACATTCTCAGCAGAGATGATAGCAGCCATCCCAGCACAGAATGTGTTTAAGACTCTCAAAATCACAACTTCCAGCCCAATAAAGCGACGCCCAGTTCTTGGACGCTACAATCCACTCACCAAAACAGCCCTTTCTCTCAGCATATAGCACACCGAGCTAACTCAGGCACACTATCAACACGCGACTATCTGAGTAGAACTGAGGCAGCAGGGAGTTTTCATAACGGTCGTTAATATAGAATAAAAAATAAACAGGGCCAAGTATTTAAGATAGCAAGGAATAAAAGAAGTGCGTTGCAAGCGAAAAAGAAATAAAACTGCAAAACAAAAGAAACAAGAGTGTGCCCTCAAAATGAACTGAGGGCGGTGAGAATAATAGGTACGAAGAAATAAAGTGCTCGCTTGCAGAAAATGCTAAATCAGACAAGACAGAATAAAAAGACGAAAAAGAATATCAGGATATCACCTTAATAGGACAAATAGTCCCAATTACACAAAGGCAGTGCAACGTTGATTCAAGATAGTGTATCCAAATAGGAGAGGCTTAGGCCAATCTCCAAGTCGAATCATATCCAAGACAAGGGCGAGCAAGTTCAAGCAAAGCGGTTGGTGAAAGTGAAGCCGCAGCTGTAGCTAGCTAGCTTTCTATCTTCAGGGCAGCATGTAACCATCCGTTTGCTGCCAATGGTTTTACATGACAATGCAGCAGCCACAGCTAGCGTCCTTTTCTTTTTCTCTTTCCTCTTGAACCTGCTGCTGTTCTTGCTTGTGCTGGGCATGTCCCGCCTGATGCTGGGGCTGGTAATGGTGATTCATGCTGGGGTTTGTGTTCTGCTTCGAGAGGGGCTGTTCATTGGCCGTCTGTGTTTCTGGCCTAGAATTACTAAAAGGCATCGCATTGTTGCCGCGGGGGCTCGGGATTGGAGAGCTTGGAGGCTTGTCCACAATCTTCGGCATTGTCGAGTACGAGTTAGAGCGGACAGTAGGCGACCGTGGAATATCAGATGTTTTAAGAGGCCATTCCTCGAATTTTCCATCTGTTTCGTGCTCTTCATTGGATTCGTTAGGGGGGGCAGTCGCAGCACCATTCCGGTCATGAGGTTTTAACAGGCTTTCATCATTAAGTGGCCGGAATTCCTTATCATAAACAGTGCCAAACTTGCCCTCCTTTTCCCACTTTTCTTGCTGTAGACGCCGGGCTACAGTTGGTAGCAGTTGTTCTTCTGGAGGCAGCCGAGGGTCAGGTTGGTAAGCCGAAATCATCCACGGGGGTCACCTTCAGGCTGCTTGTTAGAGCCTCCAGAGAGGGTCATCTCGCCAGAACGGGTGCCTGGTCGACCAGAGCCACCGTCTTTTCCTGCACGAGTTTTGGGCCGAGAAGAACTGCGTCTTGGGGGTACCGACGTTTTACGCGTTGCAGATACTTTGCGTGAGGATGTATCCGATCCACGCTTTGCTGGCGTTCCAGATGCAGAACCCTGTTGGAAGGCAGAATACTCGCCATTAGTTTTAACGCTACTGCTGCGAGACCGCGACTTTCGCAGAGGGTCGATTTCTGCATCGTGCGACTTTGACCGTCCGATTGGAGTGTCCCTATCGATGAAGTCTGTTGGAATTGGGGCAGGGCTGATTCTAGCAAGGGGGATACGAGAGCCTTTCCCATTGACCAATGGCGACTCCCAATAACTATTCAGTGTTTCTTCCCTTATTTCTTCTGGAAGTCTGAGGTCCCACGCCGGAGTAGGAATATCAATGGGTCTTAAATCCGTGCTCATTGAGTTCTTTCGAGATGCGTCATCAGCTCTTGAATGGCTATGCTCGGATCGATCTCGTCTTCTACTAGCCGCACGAGGCTTTGGTAGCACGATTCCTGCAGCTTGCAGCTCGGCATTCTCGATTTTAGCAAGCTTGTCGCGATGAATCCACTTGTCTGCATCACCACCATTTGGTAGGCTATTTGATGCAGCAGGATCTGCATGTTTTTCCCGGGATCGGCGTTCGCTTGCGCGGCTTTGTGCCCTGGTGTGAGATTGGTGGTTACTGAGCGATTCACCAAACGAGCCGCCGTCAACCGTGATAGGCGATCGAAGGCCGTTCTCTCGATCATAGGGTATAGACGTATTAAC
Source organism: Ceratocystis albifundus (assembly GCA_002742255.2). Taxonomy (NCBI): domain Eukaryota; kingdom Fungi; phylum Ascomycota; class Sordariomycetes; order Microascales; family Ceratocystidaceae; genus Ceratocystis; species Ceratocystis albifundus. Next base: position 344,884 of record MAOA02000030.1, on the reverse strand, counting down.
GGATGAAGGCTTTCTTTTTTCAATAAATTCATCCGAGGCATCAGCCATTTCGTAGCCATCAACATATGGTGTCCCAAGACTATCTGCGGCGCCCAACTTATCAGAGCCGTCCTACTCAAATGTCAGTCAGTTACATTTTTCGCTCATCAGGTCTGTTCTGCTTTTCCGATATACAAAGAAGCGCAGCTGGTCTTACCTGGGCTAAGTCCCATGAATCCACGTGCCTACGAGGGCCATGGCTACTGCTGGGTGGAGTTAGGGTGGATGTAGTGTGTGTAGTGTTAGCGACGGCGGCCATGGTGTTCAAATAGATAGGCCGCCTATCGTCGCTATTGATCGAAGTCGAGCGGGAGGTGGTTTTCTAGGTGTGTATGGGCGACTGCAGGCGGTGCTCTTCACTGTGCACTTAGCAACTGAAGAGGCTCCTTTTAGTCGCCCAGGTAGTCGATAGAGACTAAAAAGAGCGATGGTGGGTTAAATAGCACTCAAGTTGTCGAATTTTCTTAGTTTGAGGTAGTCTCTGTATTTCAACCTGTGCTAAATAATTCGAGCACGAGCTATTAAGAGAAGTTTTCCGAACTGTCTGCGATTTCTTGGCACAAATGCAGTTTGCCGTCGAACGGTTTTCGTTTCCGTTTGTAGGAATAAGGTTAATGCTGCAAACGGTATGAGTTTGCTTGTCAAATAACAAGCAACTATCGTATCGCTAGGCTTTGGTATGTAGAAAGAAAGGCCTGGAAAACTAGCCCGAGAATTCGGGACGTCAGGAAAAAAAAAAGATATATCAAAGAGGAACCAAAAAATGTAAAAAAAAAAAAAAAAAAAGCTTTATACAGCAGGCAATATCGAGCCAATAGCTGTTTCTATCAATAAATAAGACGTATAAATAACGATTCAAGGGGTCAAGGAATGAGGAGTATTGAATAGAAGTCAATCTGAAGGCCGTGGAGTCGCAGTCTGTCTAGAGGTGTTGCTATTTCTCGTGGCGATATATTGATTGGTGGATTAGCCCTGCGTCCTTCCTTGACGCGTCTCAATTCAGCATTGGGTGAGCTGAAGGTATTTGCTCTATTTTAGCTATTGATATGAATATGAAGCTTGTGAGTTGATAAATAATGGTAATGAAGGAGCTTCCAAGTCCAAGTCAAGCTGAGGAAGGGAGCATCTCGTGGTAGTAGACGATAGGGGAAGAAGAAAAGAGAAGGGGAATCAGAAGTAAAGACGAAGGGAAAAAGAAAGGCCGCCGCACGCAATGAATAGATAAAAACTTGTCAGGGGAGGCACAAGCGAAGAACAAAGTCCAACATTCAAAAGAAGGGGAGGGAAAAGAAGATCTAAGAATGAAGAAAAAAAAAAAAAAACGAAAGATGAAAGATGAAAGATGAAAAATAAGAAGCAGAATACAAGCAAGAAGTAAAATCCCAAAAAAAGAGGATAAAAAAAAAGCCACCCAATAAGGGACAAGTCCCAAAATTGGCAGGATCCAGGCCTGACTGACGCAAATGCTTTGTGTTGCGGTACTTATGCGGCCATACAAATGTGGTACCTGTGCTGAGTAGAGGTACATGGCTTTTGCCTGTATGCACACAAGAAACATGCGTACAGGCAAGGAAACAGCCTAGTGCTCAAAGCCGTTGATTCTACCTCAGGCGCAGGTACCGCTACGCTAACAATCCGGAGAAAAGATACCTCTGAAGCTTTCATACTCAGGTACTTACTCTCCTCTCGCCTGCCGTCCTTATCGTGACTTGGAAACTACTATGTGTAAATAGCATCCAGCCACACAACATATTCATTTCAGCCTCGCCACCCCAATTTTCTCAGCCTTGGGCTTCAGATATCTCCTGTCTAGCTAGCCTTCCTTTTTGACAGATCTACAAGTCTCACGTCAAATGAAATGTCGTCCCTGTTCTCATTTTTAGTCTGCCCGTCATCACATCATTCACATTATTCTGATCTTTTGAAACACACTACTGTCACCCAAGCTGCCATTCAGTTTGTTTACTATTTATTTGATACAGCTTTAAAGAGATTATAAGGGTCTGTTTGAGCATTATTTGCTCGTGCATTCTGCATAATCAGTCGTCCTTCGTTTTCCCTCTTTTTCCTCACGTTTAAGGGCGCTCAAGACAAGCCAACGAGCATCGGCCATCACATTCCAAGCAACAACAAGAGCTTCGAAAAAGAACAACCCCCTTTATCCCAGCCCATGGCCTTGCTACAGGCAAGCCCCTTGTCGCGTCTGAATATCTCTTCTTGACAATCCTCCCCATATCCATCAATCTGGGCCTTTTTTACTACCGGAAGCTTGGCCACTGTAAACAAGCCCTTCAAGTCAGGTCCAAAGGCAGGCAGAATATGCGTGATCCACGCTCCGTTTATCCCATCCTTCTTTTACCGTCCTTTCGTCACTGTTCATCAGCTTTCGGCCAAGTTCAGATGAAGCCATAACATGCACATCGTGGTTGTCCTTGTTTTAGCACGTACATTAAATCAAGCCCTCTCATCTAATATCCGCCATTTCTTTTTGCCTCTCATCGACGCCCGCCCTCTCTATCCAATTACCCCTCTCCCTTCACTTCCTTGTCCTCGCGCTCTGGTGCAAGCCTAGAAGCCAGGTTCAACCAAAGCTGTAGGGGGCGAAGGAAAACTTGAGACACCCAGGCTGTGTTTGTCTTCATCTAAATGTCTCCTATTGCACCTTTCTTCCACTCATTGATTCTTCTACGCTCCAGCGCCCTTTTTTTCCTTAAAATGGTCACTAACAATACTCTAGTCCATGTTGTTTCCCTTCCATATTTGTTCTGGCACCAAAGTCAGGATCACCCAGGGGGTCTGGTATAACGAAGCAAATAAAGAGAAGAAGACGAACAACAACAAGTCCTTTTCTGTCCAGCTGCTACGAAAGAGGCAACATGGATTTGTGCCCCTTGTCGCTTAGGTCGGTCAAGCCTGCGTTTGTCGGCCATACATTCGCGAAGAAAAAAAAGACGAGAAAAAAGACGAGAAAAAAGGAACACCCGCGTCATGCTACCGGCTTGAACTTGCCTCGTACGTGAGAGCGTACTGCCAGTTTCTTGGACAACCCATTTGTCAATCATGTCCAAGACAGGATAAACAGAAACCAAAGCCAAGATGTGCTATCAAGCTAATAACAGAGTCGCATTGTTGTTGGAGCCTCCCATCCCACTCTACTCCTCCATAATACCCATGTTCCCGATTCCATGACCCTCTCCATACTCCTATATTCCTGCCCTTGCAGATTATGCAGCTTTGCCAGTATGAGCCTACTCTTTTGGAGCCTACACGCTTGTTCCAGCACCTTTTCAAAGTTGGACCTCTTAAGTTTGCATCTTATCTTAATATCAGGGCCATTCCATTACATTCCTCGTTTTAAACATTGTGGCTTGCCTACAAACTGGTGCTGTTCTGCACCTCCCTTGGCCTCCCGTCTCTTGCGCCTTCACTACTCACGAACTAAATCTTGTCCCTTGCAGGAACAGTTTGCTGTGAAGCCCTTGTCTTCACCCATGCATTTGCGTATCAAGCTACCAGTCCTCCTAAAGAAAACGGTGCTACTGTCTGCAACTTCAGTTTGTCTCTTTCTCCCTGACACCTTCTTTCCCCTAACGTTAATGCACTGATTCTCCAGTCAACCCAATCAAATGAACGCATCTGCTGCTGACGTGACGTCTCGTCTACAAAATGTCTTGCACGAAACCGATGAAGCTAAATAACCCTAGTCCAGACCTAGCCATCCGCATGTCATATCATCACCAAAAAGCCAAAAGGTTCTCTTCTCTCCTTTCTCCTCGACTTGGATGATGATTAGCATCATGCTGTTATTAAGTGCTTACCGAGTCCTGAAGCCAAATCAATCAAACTTTAGAGGCGGTGGCTCTTCGCAAACGAAAGCGAAATTTCCTTCGTCTAAACCCAACCCCGGTTTTTTGGCAAGTTCGTTGCTAGGCTCGAGTCAAAGTCCCCGGTCGCTTTCTCTTTTTTTGTTTTTGTTTCCCTGGCATGGCTCTTAAAGACCCTCTTAAAGGGGAGGGGTTTGATCACCGACGGAGCCCTCCTCTGGCTTCATTTTTGCCCCGTCACGAATTTAATCAGAAGGATAGACAGGGTATGCTATTCTAACTTTAGCGCAGAAGCGCATCTAATGTTTCCCTTAGCTTGATCTAGTGGCTGTATTTCTGATAAATAAGCACTTGGCTTTTTGCGCAAGTGTTTATTTTGCATATGGAGCCGCAAAAATGAGAGCAAAAAGGTCTGGGAGCGAACTACCGGGTGTTTCCTCTCATAATCAACACGTAGGCTCAAGGATATCTTTGCCTCTTCCCCCTTTGCGGCCATCTCATGATGTATCCATCTGTTTAATGTGCAACGTTCATAGCCTTGCAACATGGCACAACCGAAATTCCCGTGAGACTAATCCCACGTCCAATAATTGTGCTCTCTCTCCTGGTTATTGTTCAGTGGTAACCTACTAGCTGAAAAGCAGTAGTGTACTTGGGGAGGGGCGGGGGGGGGGGAGCGCAACAGAGCTCATTCCTTAGTTCCCTTTCCTCCATCTCTAGTAGACTTGTGTCTCGTTGGCACTTTATAAAGCGGAGGCTAATGTCTTGAATAATGCCACTTTATTTGTGTTAGGGTTACAATAGAATATTAGATAAGATATTGTGTAACATCATCCTCATCTCCTCCATAACTAATACAATGGTCGATCATAAGGGAACTACGGTATAGAACTCTGTAAACATAGTGCATGTCTAATAAAATTACATGGAAGGAAAGCATAATCAGTGTTAACAGCATATAGAGACAGATCGTCGCGGTAGTTCACTCATTTTGTTACATCCTAGGGATGGTGCTTGGAGGGATGTAACCAGCGTTCCAAGATATGCTGCAATGTTTCAGTCAGGAGTCACTTTAGGTACAGGATAGTAGTTTGATAAGAAGCGAAGTCGACAGGTATCCCAAGTATGACGTAAACGAATTTGGCAAGGTGCGACAAAGTATTCAGTTGGCTGGAGTGGCCGGTCTTCTAGATCCAAGCCCCGTCCATTGAGATAGTAGCAGGATAACAAGGAGTTTTCTACTGCTGAGCTACTAGTAAACCATGGCAACCTAAAAGAGTGACTGTGAGCTAGTGCTTGTACAAGAAGAGAAACTAGCTTGGAGTTACCGGCTCTGTGATTTCAGGAGATGTAAAATGAGGGCAGTTCAGACTGACCGGGCTCTGGAGACCGCAGCAAGTGCCTTCAAGGTCCCAAATTGCGTTGTTGCGCTTAGAGAGACATGGGGTATTCCTCCAGTGCTTGGAACAGATATCACAGCTTGTGACCGCCTCAAGTAAGTGATGTCCCTGTAGTTTTCTAATAGAGATTGTGACGTTGCGGCGGAGGGTGTCTGTAAGGGCAAGTAACTCGAGTTGCCCCCCCCCCCCCCGGTGACTATTAAAAGCCAAAATGTTGCACTGAAGACGTGGGCTAACTACCGGGGCATCTTGATGCCAGACCATGTATATGATTTGATAGCCTTTGGATATGTTTTGAAATGGAGAAACTAACTCAAGTCTTGTACATAACACTTCTGTTGCTACCTATGCTTTCAAGGGATGAAATGAACACTCAACACCGATCAGACATAGCATTATTCTTGTCGTGTAGGTTGATTCGATATTAAATCTGTTTAGAATTGAGCTGTAGAAGCCAGACCTCCGGTCAACAGGCCTAGGTATGGAGAGTCAAGAGTGCTAGAATCTCTCCATGGCAGTATACCGTACGGCATTTAGTCTAATGAGGGTGTGAAATCACTTTGCTCTGCCTTGATACACATGAACGTGACGTTACACACATAGAAAACAATACACGGTAAAACATTGCTCAACTTTCACCTGACTAAACATTGCAAACATAGAGAAACATTAACTAGAAATAGACTCGGACCATTGCACATATGACACCGAGCAATGGGCATAAATTGTCGACTCTGTTTAGGTAAACTTCGGCCTGAGGTCCCGCATTTTCTAGGATTAACCACGGTCTATCGGCCTCCGGTCGGGGTATTCCTAATCTAGTAAATGGGCATTTCACTTACAGGCTTTCGCATATAGCATTGGTGCCTGCCATGTCGTCATATCATGTGGTCACTCTTGCTTCTGCTAGCCCTACCTAACCTGTATCAAGGTACTGACGTGTCAAATGATGAATGCTGGCCATACGTCATCGGTAAACGGAAAACAGTGTTATGGCCAATAGCAGTTAATTCAAGATTCAGGACGTAGAGACACGTATACGACGGCCTGGAGTAGGTCTAAAACTACCTTGGGCGCACATGTGGCTTGAAACCGGATTTGCATATGGGGCTGCCTAAGAGTGGCGATCTTTTCAGGCATATGACACAAATCAGGCCTATGAGCATTACAGTATGGCAGATGGCGAAGATGTTGTCACCTCCTCCGGCCTAGCCTTATGTCCCAGATGGCCGGTACCCCCCCTACAGAATCTTTCGCTTGCCTAATACACCCTTGTTGGTTGGGGATAGTGTAAGTGGGTTGCGTGGAAGGTCATGGAAAGAATAAAGAGTCGCAGGATGATGATGGCTCCATTCTATAGCCGGACTTGTAAACACGATAGTAAGCTTGTCGTGGTGTTTTTCTTTAGAACGCTAGGCTCAGAAGATGAGTCAATCTCGTATTACTTGGGTATATACTGCGAAGATAGTTGTCATTGCAGCGAGTCATGAGCACCCAGGCTGATGATTACCACGGATTCAGCTTCAGTCAGATTCGCATGAAGCTGGAGAGGGTCGCCACCGCTATTGCACATTATATACTGTATACCACTTTCTACCTATGCTAACCTGCAACGCAACATTGCTTGGTCAAGGTAGCCAGCTAGCCTGCTAGCTGCCTTTCCCAGTATGGACTGATCCACAAAGCCGTCAATAAATCCTCGAAGCCCTATTTCAACAGGGCCGCAAGCCAGGGGCTGCTGCATAAGTCATTTGGGATGGCATTCCAGCGGTGTGTTTACAAGACTTGTGTCGGGATTACCCGCACGGATCCAGAAAGAATACTACTAGGAAGGGAAACATGTTAGGCATTTGACTGAATATCTGTGTTGGTATTTGCTGGTATCAGCAGCCTTGGTAGCTTGGTTATGCCACATGTTCAGCACTGGGGGTCGTTCTGAGGGCTTTCAGGCAAGCAGACTCGTGATATGGAGGGTCATGTCTATGGATTCACATGTACACGGGACATGTTAGGCTTTGAATCTCATGGACAACGCGAGATGAAAGGGGGATACGCTGGCTGCACTCAATAGCTGGCCACTACAGTATTATTTGTGCATGTTGAGCGTAAATAGCAAGTCGGGCTGATAGCAGCAGCCGGTCTGGTGGCCTAGACATACATGTGCTCAAGTGCATAATGACTAACCATTGGGGCAAGAAGTGAGTGCTGTTGTAGTCCCATTTGCAGGCGTAGATGGTGAGGTGATGGTATAATTTGCCACTACTATATATCTTACCTGTCAGCATCAATGCCTTGTTGCCGCCCGAGACTAATAGAACAATGCTTGCGGTAGAACAAGCCTTGTTTTGTAGAGACTTGTGCTATGCTTCCGCATGTATAGCGATTAGCTGCACTGATGATCATAACTAGCGTTAGGATTCGGTCGACTTTTACCAACATGTCCGAAGCGGCCATTCTTGGGTCACCTGAAGAAAAACAATAATATAGTTGGGCAGTTTTATCTCTTTTCGTAGAGATTTTCTTTAGTTCCATAACGCTCATATGCTGAGATGGTCGTTATAAAACACGTAAGACCTGGCCAGCAGCAAACGGAGCCTTGTACACACACCCACACAATCACACATATAGCAGGTCAGCGTGTCTGTATGAGTTTGGGGTATCTCTTCGCACTCCATTTACACATGCAGAGCAACCGCAAACGTGTCATGCAAAATCCAGCACGCTGTCAGGTGTCACATGCCTCATGCCTGACTATGGCATAGACAACGTAGAGGAGTAGTACTATAGCTATAAAATAACAAGGCTGCCGTTTCATTATCACGATAGGCAGCATGGAAGCTGGCCGCTCTAACGCGCCTTGCATGTGCTATAGCCCTATTTCCGTGGACGCCTTGTTTAGATACCCATGGGGTATGTAGGTAGACTTTGAATATCACTGGTGCTACGTATTTTGCAGCTGACTGGCCATTCAAGGAGGGTGTAGTTGGTTTTTGTAAGAGCCAGCAGTAATGGTTAGGCATGCTAAGGTCACGAGAATAGGTCTTGTAGAAAATGATGGGTGATCGCTATCCGCAGATAAGAGCCAGTACATTCAGGCTGGGTCAGCCTGGCCGCATTCTTAATGCAGCTACTACTAGGCCTTTAGATTGTACGTATGGGATGCTAAGAATTGCCAGAGAAGCAGCAGCCAAAAGAACCATCGACCGGCCACCAACTTGGTATTATAGAAAGGAATAAAAAGTCTGGGCATGTAATTTGACCGGCCTATTTCCCGTGCAGAAGTTGCCCCATTTCCTGTGTAACTCTGATGAAAAGGGACCGGAGAACAAATGTTGAGCAAGCATTTGGGAGATGTCCAGAAGGGACTCTGTATAACTTTTGGTTGACTTGCTCGGTCGTTGCTGGCGTGAGGGCGTCAGGAGCTTGGGTACGTTTTCATGTGCTGTACTGTATGATTCTGAAGTGTCTGTCTTCTATCGCAAGCTACACATGGGGGTTTCTTTCCCAGAGTGATGTGTACGTACATGCAGACGCTGCCCCCCACGATTAGGACATTTTGGATCGTGCAGACCTGTACGTGTGCATGTGTGCGTGTTTGGGTGCGTGCATATATACACAGTATGTGTTCATATGGTGGTGTCTTTGCTTGGTTATCTCTGGGAGGGGGAGGGGGGAGTATGCAGGCAAAGGAAAGCATAGTAGCCCTTTTTTTTGTTCATGCTTAGTATCTATATATGCACACAGCACACAACACACTCTTCTGTATTCTTTTAGGACAACCTATGCAAGCAGCATTTGCCATTTTAGCAGCATAATAGATTCAAGCGGCAAACACCGCCTGGCACATGAGAGGGGAGTTGTGTGATTTGCTATTGCCATATTGTCATACTCACAGAGAACGAAACAGGGGAATCAAGAAAGAAAGAAGAAAGGAGGAGGACCAAGCCCACCGATATTCGGTCTGTCTCACACACAAGCGATGGGTATGAATGGAGACGCAGCCCCTATCTGGCATCTGGTTGGACCGACACAGGCGAGACCTGCAGTGAGAATCGACCAGTTGCGACTAATAAGACACACCACGACACTGCTGTAGCACATGTGTACTGGCTTGAGCAACTAGCACCTAGGTGTGGGTGTCCACGTACTGTAGCAGTTAGCTAAGCGCATTTGCGCAACGTCGTCTTATGCTCCGTCTGTCTGGGCTGTAGGAGCCTGGGCTTCTCTTCTGGGCTTCTCTTCTGGGCTTCTCGATCGCAAGGTCTATCAATGACCGTCCGTCAGTATAGGGCTGTATAACTGCTATTATCGCGGTCGGTTAGTCCTAGCGCTTCTTCACCGCTGTTTGGGGCCTTGGTTCTCTCTTTTCTTTTTCCTTTTTTTTTCTTTTTCTTTAGTTTTCAGCCACTTTACCTTCCTTAGGGTTGAAATGTCACCAAGCAAGCGGTAGCTTGACAATCAGGACAATCAGGTTGCCATACCATATGGACTGCATGTTTGCATGTGCACTTTGGGTGCTATGTGTACAGTGTACAGCAGATTCTGCATCCTGGGCCCCATAATCTTACATACATGCATTAGAAAGGTGAAGAGCTCCTCCTCCAGCTCAGGGTTTTCGTCGTGATTCCTGAAATCTGTCCCCGCTCTTAGAACTTTTTTTCACATCCACATGTGCCATGGGCTTCCATGGGCTTCTACATCGATCCTTCAGGCTCGGATATACCCTAACTAACCCTTGTTTGTGACTGAGTTACTTGGGTACTTAGGGCAGTTCAGCACTTGGCAAGGTGGTGTGGGTGGTGGTGATGGTGGTGGTATTTTGCTACTTGCTACCATGGTGAGACCAAGGGGATTGGATGCGTAGTTAGCGCCAGAGTGACAAATGATCATTAGATGGGCGAAAACCATAAAAACGGGAGAGACTGAAAAATCTCACTTTGGGAAGGGGGAGAGGAGGGAGTCTAGTCTGTATGGTGAGCGCGTAGATCAGATGACGAATGAGACAACTGTATTGTCTTTTTGATACCAGGGCCTAGGACTCCAATATGACTGCAATATCTACTCACCTGACTTTTGCTTTGTTATTTATTTACTTACCTCGTGTTCTATTGTACTTCAGGTTTCCCGTTGCTAATGCCTGCCATCCCCCCTTGATTTGCCGCTGTGGCTGTGGCTCTTCAGCCTCGGCCGGCTCTACCAATGAAATGTGTATTGCGAATTTATTAGACCGGCGGCTGAAGATTCGAGCGTCCATAGCTTGCTGGCTATCGTTTTTGAGTGCTGCATGGTAGCATACAAAGCTGCTTTTGAGCTTGGCCCCTATAATGCTTCTCTCGTTGACATGGAAATGGACATTCCCGTCTCGGTCCGCTGGTGGGAGGCCGTTTCTCCAACCACGGGGGCCCTGTATCAAACTGTTAGAAAGCAGGGCCTGCGGCGTTGTCTTGTTCTCACGCTATGCAGTGTCTCTCCCCTCCTCCCCCTCCTCCTCCTCCTCCTCCCTCTTCTCTATATCCCTCACTCCCTCTTTCCCTAGCCCTCTTCAATGCTTCCTACTGGTAGAAAAACGAAAGACGTGCATTTTCCCTCCTACAAGCTATTCTTCAGCTCCCCATGCGACGCAACATGACAGAACGGGTGTAGCTACAAAGAGAAACATGGCAGCCGAGATAAATTACCGACAGAATAGACACTCGGAAATGCGTTTCTTCGCTTCTCCATTGGGTCACTGATTAGCACCGCCCTCAAGCGTCCGCTCGTCAGAAGAAGTCCACTTTGTGATGTTCATTTCCTGGTGCGGGGAAGGGTGAAAACAGGGTGATTGATATACATGGCGAATGGATGGAGGGAGAAGGGATAGCAAGCGCCAAGAAGCCCATTGTCACCTCAAGTTCGTCTAGCTAGACTTTTAGTCGGGCTATTGAATAGACGGATGGACAGATAAATAGCTCGGATTGGCTGGATAGGCTACTGGGATAGGAGTTATTCCGTTTAGTACCATTAAAAAGACGACAGTGTTTGGTTTAGCCTCGAGAGGGATTTAATTGCATTTACTTGTGTACTAGGCTACGGGGGGGGGGGGGGGGCCAAAACCTATCTCAGGCAAGCCTCATGGAACTGACAAGCAGAAAGAAACATGGGAGTCAAACCAAGCCTGGGTCAGCTCGGAGTCCGGGAGAGGGAAGGGGAGGGGCATATGAATGTGTCGTCTGTAGGGGAGCATTCAAAAGCGGGGTGGCGTTTCGTGATATCCCGCAGCTTGGAGAATCTTGGGGTCGTCGTCACCTGGTAGCTTTCATATACGGGTCATGGTTTGTGAGCCTCGCTCCCCCCTCCTCTCGGCGTATCATGTTGCCTATCGTCCAGTCCTTGACCTTGTATCTCTGTCCAGGGTCCCTAGACAGCCTTGAGCTTTTTTTTTTTTTTTTTTTTTTTTTTTTTTTCTTTTTCCCACAAGATCGTCAAGTCTAAAATGCATCACATGCTTGTAAACAAACAGACAGGGCCGTGTCGGGTGTATGTAAGGAAGAGAAGAAGCAGAAGAAGACCTTGCGAACAAGCTCATCTTGACAAAGTCACCCGAGCGCGGCCAGTGATATAGGCAAAGTTAAGCTTTCATGAGCACTATGGAGAGGGGTGGTAGGGAGAAAGGGGGGGCTGCTTTAGATAAACAACCGGATCCATAGGAGAGTTTGGATATAATAAGCAGAGCCCCTTCAGGATAACAATAGGGGACCATTGGCAGTAGGATAAGAAATCTACATAGGTCAGGTGATACGCAGGTACGGTAGGAGTCGTTATAATCATCGGCGGAAACTATGAAGAGCGCAGGATAGTCGGCCACAAAAAGTGGTCATGGTTTTCTTTTTTTTTTTTTTTTTTTTTTTTTTTGGGTGGTGAGGATAAAGTGCCAAGGTGTGCGGGATAGATTAGTTCAAAGTTGGCCATTCTAGTACTGGCAGACAGAGAGAAAAGCAAAGCTGCAGGCCAGCAAGACAGCCTACGGTCTGTAGTACGTACGTCTCGCAGCGTGCTGAAGAAGTGTGGTGTGGCGTGGTTCTGTGGCTGGATGTCTTCCTCTCCTTGCTAGTATGGATTGTCAGCCTGGATTCCCCTGTTACGTCTCGGCTGTAGAAAGCTTGGGCCAGATTTTGTTGGCGGCCAAAGTACAAAAGCTTCTGTTTGTTTCCATGCCAGTCTAGGATTGAGGCTGTTGAGTTGTGGTCCAGTGGTCTCTTGTTCGTCCATTTCTCCTGCAAGTTTGTTGCTATGTCTCATCGGTATGGCTGGCCGAGGGAGACTTCTCTCTCCCCCACCATCCTTATAGGCTTAGTACGCCAACGACGTCATGAATGGCTTTATATGTATGCTCTCTCGTCTCTTGGATGTCTGACTCCCAACATGGGGCAGGGTTGTAGCGGTGAATCACCTGCTTCACTGGTTTTCTGTTGGGTTTTGAGCATTTTTAGCATTTTTATTTTTTTTATTTTTCATTTTCCTTTTGCTTCCGCACTTTTTTCTTTTCCAGACACAACATCTGGAAAAAATGTCAGAAGTAAGGAGTTGTGAGACGAAAGGCGCTGTATCTTTATGCACGACAAGTGGATAGTGATGGCGACAAAGGTAGGACGTTTGTAGGTACAAAGCGGCTGTACCTGTGTAGAGGTAGCGTAGCGTAGCCTTCTGTACCAGACATCAATGATAAAAACGAAACATCTGGGCTTTCAAACTAGAAATCCGCATCGCCGTTCAGGCTTGTCCTTTCTGAGACGAAAAAGGGGCGAGGCCGCAGGTGGAGGACAGACCAATCAATCCAGGGAGTTGATACTATCTGAAGCGGACACACAATAAAGAGGGCTTGCAAGGCCCTCCTCCTCTTTCCCTCCTCCTCTTTCCCTCCTCTTCTTCCCCCCCCCTCCGCCATGAGCATCTTGTGATCTGGCACAAAGTTGGCGTATGACCCCATAATTACCGAGGCCCTTCTCTCTGTCCACCAGACAAGACAGACAGACTTATGAGAATAAGACTATATATATGATACAGTCTCTGCTGGCTGGAATACGTCTCAGAGAATTTAGCCGTCGCCGTATGCAGTAGACGGCCATGAAATATGTTTCTGGCAGAAGAGTTTGCCGTATCTGTTGCCACAAGCAGCCTGTTTACATAACGACGCCATGGGCTGCAGGTGGGTGGGAGTTGTGGGGCACGGGAAAGTGTGGTAGAGAAGAGCGGAGGTTGGAAAGTGGGAAGGTGGGAGAGATATGAAAGGAAGGAAGGGAATAACGCAAGCTGTTTCCTCTTTTGAGAGAACAACCAGCACTTTGAGCCGTTCTATTTAGTGTGTGGGTAAGAAAAAAAGATGAAAAGAGAAAAGATAAAAAAGATAAAACAAAAAAAAAGAGCACCTTCCCCTTGTACCTCGCGCCTTCTTTTTTTTTCAATTTTTTTTTTCATCAAAATCATGCTGTGCAAGAAGGTGGGGGTGGAGAACTGGAGGATGTAAGGATTTGAGGAAGGAGCCAACACAAGCCAGTCAAGAGCAAGAACAAAAGCAAGAGCAACAGGTCCTATTCTTTCTTGCACCGTATGTTGCATGTTGATGTCGATGGGCTAGGCTAGCACGCTAGGCCGGCCAAACTAATGGCCTGCGCAGATAGTGTCAGCCCCAACCTTCTGGTGCTGTTTCAGCTCCGTGTATTTGGCGATTTCTAGGTTCTTTCCCTCTACCCACTTGTCGGCTTCCGCTTAGGTAACCAACTAACTGACTGACTGCACGCGCCATGCTCGGTTGCTCTGCTCTACCTCTTGCAAACTTGGGTAAGTGCCTCGTCTGGGATGCCGTACCTGGCAATGTTAGTGCCAACGCCGCAGGCAGCAATCCTCCTATTACCATGCTGCTAGGTGGTACTGTGCGGAGGATACTATGCACTGTGTACATACTGCTTGTGGATGGCCATGGCATGTAGAGGGATCTATCTATCTAGGTAGGTAGTTGCTGCTTCTTTTGGTAGTCCGTGTAAAGTTTGACATAAGGGGGCAGATGAAAAACACACCATGGGCTCGGCCTGGATGGTATTTGGAAGCCAAGTCGTCAAAGGCGTGAGGTATTGCCAAAATACCGAGACGGAGACGGAGGCAGAGAAAGAGACAGAGACAGAGAGCCAGACAGCGAAAGAATGTGGACGAATTGTGTGCGTTGGGTCCTTGGAATCTTAGCATGAAAGAGCCTGCCTCGCTTGGTCTGATAATCATGAGCCTGCCTGCCTGCCTGCCCTATTTTCTTTTTATGTTTTTCCCTTCGCTTCTCTGCTTTTCAGAAAGTTGTTGGCTGAACTGAATTTGGCAATATCCTAAACCTCCCAAGGCCTCTCTCTCTCTCTCTCTCTCTCTCTCTACTCGAACTTCCATCTTCAATTTTCAAGTAGAAGTTAGCCCTACAAGTCGGTGTATAGCTCTTTTCCCCAGTAGCACATATTTCTTCAAGCTCGACTTAACAGCATATAGCATCCCATATTCATGCCTTGGACACCAAGCCGACCGGAGAAAAAAAAAGAAAAAATAAGAAAGAATTAAGAGAAAATGGCTTGTTTTATACAGGACTGCGGGACTGTATGGAGGGGGTGTACGTGAGCAAAAAGAAGAATGCTTTCTCGGCCAACCTCCTCCATATCTTATCACGAGAATCGCCTGCCAGGCCACGACAGGCAGCCAGATCAATGTGCCCTCTCACAAGGCCAAGGAAACCCTCACGAGCTCAAGCCTCTCTCTACCAGCCAAGCTATATCAGACCCAACTGAGGGCTTGGTGGGAGACGAGGACGGGAACGAAGCCTGCTAAAGGCGCACCCTTCTCTCCCCTGCTCTGCTCTGCTCTGCTCTGCTCTGCTCTGCTGGGCTGGGCTGCCTGCCGTGTGGTATACTTAGTGCGGTGTGTGTAGTAGTAGCAGAACCGCCAATTAACACAACTAGTACCGTTGTTTCTGCTTGTTAGGACCAGCTTTCTTCACACCTTTCTTCACACCTTTCTTTTCACATCTTATCTTTAGGCTTAGCCTACTGGCTTGTTCATTTTGAGGCACCACCGTCGTCATAGTCCTTCTCACTCTCTGGCTTGATATAAATTGAGCGAGGTTTCCCTGCCGTTGTGTGGTCTGCTCGTTTCAAGCTCCAACTTAACATATTCAATTCCCTTGACCATCAGCAGAACACGAAGGATAAAAAAACAAAAATAAAGACACGAAAAAAAAAAGCCCAAAAAAAAAACAAAAAAGAAAATAACACTGACCACGCTCTATGCGCAATGCTCAACGCCCTCGCTCGCCTTGCTCCATATTTTTATACCTTGCAGCAGCAACAGGTGTTACGCCACCGACATATTTATCCCCCCCATCCCCCATCCCCCTCTTCATCTTTGCTTTTACCCATACGCTGAGCGTAGTTGGTTCTCCTCTTCGTCCTTTGTCTCTCGCCCTTCCTCCTCACTCTTCACTTTTCACCAAATCGTACCTACATTACTGTGCTGGTTCCAGCACCGGACCGACTCTCACTCTCCCCTCTTTCTTTCTATCTGAATCACATTGTGGGAGTTGTCTAACAGGATAGACGTCTCCCTACCTATCAGCCTCAGCCCAGACAGACATCGTTTTTGATTTTTGATCTTTATTTTTCCCTCTTTTCTACACCGTCTTTACAAGTCCTCCCACCGCCGCTGTGTCTCGACTCGATTTTCTTGCCCTACCTACTCTCTCGATTTTACGACAGACTACGATACTACAATTAGACGATACCCTCTTTGTGCCGGACTTGTTTCCCCCAACAACGTGTTTCTTGTTCTCCTGTTCCCTTTTCTTTTTCTTTTTCTTTTTTTCTCTCTCTCTGCCGCTGCCGTCGTCTTTATTCTCTATTTACTTTTTTATGGTCTTTTTTTTTTTTTTTTTTCCCCTTTATATTACTTCCTTTTCTTCTCCTATCACAGTACCCACAAATCCAACGACTCGCTGACTCTACCCACCCTCCGTTGCCTCTTCGCACCAATTCACCATGTCTTCGCAACAAGATCTTTACGGTATCTTAGGCGTTCCTAAAACTGCCGAACCCGCTGAGATTCGTTCAGCCTACAAGAAAAAAGCCCTTTCGTGTCACCCCGACAAGGAGCCCAATGAGGACCTCAAAGTCATAAAGCAGGAGCAATTCCAGAGGCTGCTCACCGCCTATGAGACTCTAAGTGATCCGTCCAAAAGAGCAAAGTTCGATGAGCGGATGCGCATCCTTGAAGAGCGCATCGCCAGGCACGCCGCCGGCGTCCCACGCAACCCAAATATTTACAAATCTCGTACATCTGTGCCGCCGCAAACAACGGACCCTTATGCCCACCCTAGAGCCGCTAGAACTCGCCAACATTCTCCCTTCAGCCCCGGGCGATCGGCACCCGAGGAGAACTTTGAATTCACTAGAGCCTACAACTCGGAGCGCCATGTCCACAGACAGTCTAGCCACGAAAAGACACCGCAGAAGGCTGATAAGTGGCGTGACAACTATGACGATATTCGCTCGGGGCGAGTCAAAGAAGAAAAGCTGAGGCGCAAGGCTGATGATGCTATCAAGAGAGATCTCGAGGAAAAGGAGAAGAAGGATGACCTTGAACGCAGCGACGAAAAGATCTCGCGCAAGACCAAGGACCGCGAGCGTATGTCCAAGGAGGCGTCCAAACGTCAGTTTGACACTAGGAAACCTTTCGAGGGAACCAAAGTCAGGAGTGTCGACCGGAAAGCCAAGAAGGAGCAGCGCTATCATGATGATATGAGCAGCGATTTGGAAGGGGACTTCATCGGCTCTTCGCCCAAGGGCGAAAAGAAAAAGGCCAATAGCAAGGAAAAACGTTCCCACTCGGCCCCTCGCACTTCTGTTGCCAACTCCGACAGCATTGAGACAGACTGGTCTGAACAATTGAAGCAGGCACAGAGCTACATCACTGAGCGGAAAAAGAAGACTGAAAAATCTGCCAATGTTGAAACGCCTGCGCCTCGTCGCACCCGTCGCATGTCCGGAGAAACTCCGAGAAAGTCATCGCACCGCAAGTCACAGCATGAGGAGGCTTTCACCAAGCCTGCAATGCCCCGTGGCGCTACGTTCCCTACAGCTGCCTCTTACAGCTCTCCCCCCAAGCTGCATCGCTCGGCTACCGTGGAAAATGACTGCCGAGCAAAGCCGGCCTACCGCAATTCTCCTTGCATAGTGGAGGATGATTTCTTTGGCCACAACTACATGAGTTTTTGTCGCGGCAGCAGGGAACAAGATATCCCCATCTACCATACCACTGCCATGTACACAGGCTATGAATGTCCTGGCATGTCGATGCCTCCCTCATGGCCCGATCCCCATGTGGCCACAACACGGAGGTATACCAACGAAGACGTGCAGTACAGTAATCAGTACCCCACCGACTACACTGGCCACTACGCGTAGTGGAAACAACAATAACTACAAATGATGTATGTTCATTTGGAAGCTCCATGAGCTTTTCTGGTTTCTGGGCTTGCTTGTTATCTTTTTGCGTGGTGGTATGGGTCTTGTCTGTGCCTTGTCTCTCGATTTGCGTTGGCATATACCTACCTACCTACCTGCTTTTCCCACGTCTGCTGCTTCTTTTTCTACTTTTGGGATGGTCTTTTGTTTTTTTTTCTTTTCTATTTCTTTTCCTTTTCCCCCTTTTCTTCTTCCGCTTCTTACCCTTCTCACACTCTCTATTTTTCCCCTTTCCTTTGTCTCTTGTTTGTCTTTCTTTTGCTACCCAGGGCGTGTCTTGTTGAACATCGCCGGAAATATCTCATGTTAGAGGCGGGGTCATGTCTTGATGGATCATGGAACAGCTCTGTTGTTATTGGATCTCCTCGCCTTCTATGCATTGTCTTGTTTTGTCTGATAATCTTTTTCTTTTTTCTTTTTTCGTTTCGAGTTTTGTTGGTTCTGCTGTCCTTTCTTTGTTCTTTGTTTTCACTATATGACTCTCAGTTGTTGCTGTTGATTGCCGGCAACTTTGTATTCTTGTTTGATTTGATAAATGAACCCGTCGCTAGTAGACGACGACCATAGCATGAAGTCGCTGATATAAATTATGATTTTATTTTTTTCACCCAGTTTCATGTACATGTGTGTGTGTGTGTGTGTGTGTGTGTTTGTATTTGCATATATATTTCTGCTCTGGTGGAAGCAAAGGTGACAAGAATGCGGCTGCGTATTATGAACCACAAGCAGTAGATATATCTAAACAACAAGGTGGTGGTGGTCTGGTGCAAGAGAAGGAGAAAAAGCAAGGGAAATATGTGATGTAGCAAGTCTAAATGAGCTGTCCTGTGCAAAGTCGGGCGAAACGAGATGAAAAGAAGAGAAAATGACAGTACCGCCAACCAAGATTGAACTGTATGTATGCTAGGGAAACAGTCTTACAAAAGAACATATAAAGAGCATATCTACAAGAAAAAGTAGTTAGTTAGCAATCCTGTTTAAAAGGTCCTTGAGTAGAGCAAAGCCAAAGGTAGCCAGTTAGCTAGCTAGCTAGCTGGCTACAATAATACTTACAAGGCTTAGACCTAGAATCATAGAGCACCAAAACATGACATTGTTAATGGTGTGATGTCCACGGACCATCTCGGTGCGTTGTATTGCTACTAGTGGTAGCTGCATCATTTGGCATACGAAGCCATAGCCGCGGACTTTCTTGCTAATGCAAGCCATGATTAGCTCGTGGCCAAAGGCCGACACTAGGAAGGTAAGGGCCGTGGCGCCAGCACGCCCGGTATATGGCCGCGAAGCCCCGTAGACATGGCGACGCAAGAAACTATGCACAGGGACATTCCACTCGCGCGAAAACTCCATCCAGTCAGTGGAATTCCACCAGTCCGAGTAGAAGTGACGGTCCCCAAAGAGTGTAAACTCAGCAAAGAAGCCGAGCACGTATTCGAAGATGACGAGAAACACAAGGAGGAAGGTCACCATAAAGGGGAACAGCAGCCACGAGATAGTCTCAGCTAGGATGAGCAGTGTTTCGGCCGTTTGGTGCACGCGACCGCTGCTGGCCAGGGCTGCAAGCCTGTCCTGCGACTCCACCAGCACGGGCAAGATGAACTCCTCCGATACGATGGTAAGCAGGAAGATACAGCCAAAAGTGGCGGCAACATAGGATAACAGTCTGGTATACTTGCGCGTGGTGACGCGGGGATACTCGAGCTCGTAGCAGAGCGTTGGACAGAGTATGTAATCGCACCAGTTGGCCCATGTCAGATTGGCAGGGTAAGTGACGTTGCCCATGGGTGAGACAAGTTCCAATGCTAGTGTTTCGCGCAGTTCAGAGAGCTCGACATCTGGGTTGGGAGATGAGCCCCTGGCCGTGCGCTGGGAGCCAGATTTGCCATCTTGGTGCATGCTATGCGCAGCAGCCGCATTGGCCGCCGCGCCTTTTTCATACACAACAGCCGGCTCGCGCGAGGCCGTCGCGGGGTGGTCTAGTGCACGAAGACGCTTTTCAGTCTCGCTAAGATGGCCATTGTAAAAAGCCCAAGAATGCATCTTCATCAGCATTACCATGGCATGCAGCAGAAGGAATACCTGCGCAGTCCATGTCCACTCAAGCAAGAATGGGATGGCCACCCAGGTCAACAGCCATAGCGCTTGGTAGATGCTTTGGAGCACCATCCCTCCCCGATTCCAGGTCATGATCCTGTCCGAATTGCGAAAAATGGTGTGGAAAGGCATGGATATAGCAGTCGAAGCGACCATGACCAAGTCGACCAAGGGCAGATGCCAGGTTTTAATTGTAAATAGGGTCCAGATTTGTATGCGAAATGGGGAGCCAGTGTCCTTGATGTTGCGTAGGATGGTAGTGATGGCCATGATAGCCAGACCAATCCAGAAAAGGGAAAAAAAGCCATGGAAGTCGCGATAGTCGGAGGCAGGGTCAAAGTGCGATACACGGGATGCATATTCGATCGTGGGAAAGAGACGGCGACGATGTTGGCTGCGCACTTGTTTTCGGACAGAGGAGAGGAGCTTGGTTGACGGAGGCGCATTCTCAGGTATAGGAGTCGAGTGGCCACTGTATAAATCAAGGCGATTGTTAGGTTGAGGGAGAAGCGTGAAGGAGTGGCGGTCTGGACGGTCTGGGCGGTTTGCTTGCCTCCTCTGGGCCGGCCTTGACTGTTGGACGCAAAAGCTTACCTTGTATTTCCACTTTCGCTCTCGACCGCACTAGCTATGGATGTCGAGCTTACGCCTCGCACAGGAGAAAGTCGACCACGGTTCCTACGGCTAGGACGCGGTCGTAGCACGTTGCCATTGGCTTGTTCTCGGAAGACAGACACGGGATCTGATGTCGTCGAAGCCATCATAGAGTTGTGCGCGCAAGAACAGCCGGAGGAAAGTAACAAGGAGAAAGGGGGAGGAGAAAGGGCAGAGACGAGGAGACAAAACCCGCGGAAGATGAAGCCTGCAGCTTTCGCGATGTTGATGAGAATTTAAAAGACGGAGAGCTAAAGAAATAGGCTGCAGCAATAGGCAAAAGGGGCGGGGGGAAGCCTCAGTATTGAAAGAACAATTGGGAGGTTGAAATAAAGAGAAACATCGCAGCTTTTCGTACCGGTCCTCCTTTGGACCAGGCAACCGATGAATGAAGAGAAGGTACAAGCCGAGTTACAGTAGTTACGCATTATAGCCAGAGTCCAGAGGCAATAAGGCCCTTTCCCTTGCTTATAGTTGTTTAATGCTGATTAGCTCAAGCGCGCACCCCCCGCGCTCCCACCCCCTCTCCATCCTCCTAAAGTCTCAATAGGCCCAGTTTGTAAAGGGTGCTTGCTCTTTTAGGGACTTGTTTTTTTTTTGAGACTTCCAGCTGTACCGCTAAAATATTATTGGTCAGTAGCTGGTATACTAGTGGGCCCACCCCTCCTCCTCCCCCCCCCCCCCCCCGAAATATTTGTTGATGCCCATAAAACCGGTCTTGTTTCTTCTTATTACTAGTATTTTGTTTTCCGCTAGATCCGGTGTGTTGGAATGAGAATGGGCCTTGGTTATGCCGGTTCTTTTTCTTTGGCCTGCTTCTCATTGATTTTTTCTCGCTTTATATAGTCCCTGTACTCTTTGTTTTGTGTTTGATATCTGAATATATAGTGTTACACAAGTTTAATGGGACCAAGTACATAACACGTTGGTAGTTCGGACTTCGCACTTGAATGATGCCGAGCTCTTCTATCAGAATCTTTACGTTTCCTTCTCATTTGTATATTAAGGCAATGCCTGACTGTACATGCATATAAAGACAGACACCTTTTAGAACAAACAACACAGTAAAAAAAGAAAAAAAAGTTAACAGCACCTGGTCACACCCTGACAAGGCGTGATTGAGGATGGGCACTGTTCAAGAGAATCACCATATCGAGAGTATAAAAGGCGTTCTGGATTCAAAAAGAAATGTTCTTGCTGCGTAATCTGGGAATCGAACCCAGGGCTAATCGAAATCATTACCAGATGGCAACGATTAATGTTACCACTACACCAATTACGCGTCGTGTAACCTGATTTCTGTGATAATGACCGCATATGCAGCCTTAATTGACGTTCTCACCAAAAGGAACGAGCCAACTCTCCCTCTTACAACCCTCGGGGGGTACCTTTGAGGTCTGGTGCCTCCCCCTCTCCCGGGCTGCCGGAGGACGACGCCTATGACACTGATGGGCGTCTTTCATTCTTTTCTTTTTCCCTGACTCTGTCATGGATCTGGACAATGAGCTGTGAAGCCTTGAGGCCGCGCTTACCCAACTTTGAGGATAACCTCGTCGTCGACTCGCCCCCCTTTTCACGACAACTTTCGCGATCGCCAACTCCTCATCGCCACAACACCACTCCAACTCAAGGAGTTCATCTTCACGTTCAGGACTGAATTTTGAGAGTTCACACAGTCCACACCTTTTTTCTTTTGTTTTTGTTTTTCTTGCGTTCCTCTGTCCTCGGACAGACTGGCGACTGTGGCAGGTCACCAGAAAGGGGGCTGCCTTGCGCCTCATCCACAACCCAAGGCAGCGGCCACCAGAAAAGTGGAAGGATATATCGTGAGCCCTCGGATGCTCACACAGTCTGGTTTTTTTCTCGTCTTTGGAGGGGGTTTTTCCCAGGCTGCACTGGAAGCTGCCGTCCTGCTCTCGTGATTCTCACGATTCCAGGAACGTGGCAGATTTTTCGGAGGAACGAATGTTTGTGGGGAAGTTGGGGGTTAGCCCCACTTCTGGGCTTAGGGTATATCTGGGGATTTCCTTTTTTTTTTTTTTTTTTTTTTTTTTTTTTTGCAGCGACGGCTTCAGGAGGAGGGCGAGTAACAAGCTTGCTTGGGAGCATACGAGCTTCTCTCGTCTGAGATCTGTAGTCAGCCTTGCAGAGGGTTAATTCTGTCCGGTAGCCAATCCGGCGTCGTTTGATCTCCGTGATTCCAGTAGACGTTAAATATATTCAAATCAAATCAAATCAAATCAAGGAACGAGCGTGATTTGATCTCCGTGATTCCAGTAGACGTTAAATATATTCAAATCAAATCAAATCAGGAACGAGCGTCGTTTGAACTGTCTGGAGACCACAGAGGCAACCCCCGCTTTGGAGACGCGGAGAGGCAGGTCACTGCCACCGCAGACTACAGAGGACAGACCACAGCAGGGGCAGCCTGGCATGACACAACCAACTCCGGGACAGCAACGACAGCAACGAAGAAGGGGTCGAGGAGGGGGAAGATGAGGGAGCATGGAAGGGGAAGGGAGAAAGGAGGAGAGGGACGGAGAGAGGATAGTTGGAGGAAACTTTTGCAGGATAGGGAGGAGATGTCGAGGAGAGCTCCGTGAGAAGGTGTTGAAGGAGTTCTACTACCGACCACCTGCAAAACGGAAAACATTAAAAGATGCGGCAACAGCCATGCACAGGAAAGGACAAAACCGCTGTACTCCGCCGGGGCCTACTCCCCGTGCCGAAAGCCGGCGGCCTTTTAGACTAGTTTAGACGCGGTCGTCGCAGACCAAAAACACCGGGTATCCAACCCCGGAACCCCCGCAGGCACGCCCTAGGGCTATGCTGGATGGAGAGCCCTCCTGGCCTAAGCGCCGGACCCTAAAAAGTCATAGGAGACGTTCAACTTCTAAGCAAACCTGCAATTGCTGACCGCCCAGGAGGTACTGGAAGATGACATCAGCCAGCAGTCCCTGTCCGGAATACGCCGTCGTATTGCTGCGAGATAACAGTAGGTAGACGTTAAAGAATACAATAACAATAACAATAACAATAGAAACAAAGATTTTGTTTTTTTTTAAACATTACATAAACTCAGGCTCAAGTTTCCCTTTCTCTGTATGTCGTTGAATATATTCAAATCAGATTCAGTTTCCCTTTTCCGTTTTTCTTCTTTTCGTCCTACAGCAAACAGTTATATGGTGACAGAGGTCTGATAGATACAACTTCAATTCCAGGCTTGAAAGTAATAATCCCACTCGCCATCTCACAAGCCTGTAGGAGATAGGCATATTCAAAGCTTAGTGTCTGTTCTTCCTAGACGGAATCACTTATGGCACTAAACCGGGTCTCTGTTCTCGTTCCATTCTTTCATTTTATCAACTATAACGGTGAGCCGCCGAGTCTTGAGGCAGTGCTTTCACTAGAAGAGTAGAACGTCTAGAAGACTACTTAAATACACACACACAGTCAACTTAAGGTTCAAAGTAGCATATGTCACATGGCACATGGAGAAACATTAATACCTGCCATAGTCGATCTGACTTGAACAGAATGGATTATAGGTTCTCGACCTAAGAGCCTACATGGTTGGACACAGTAGATTACTCAAAAAGGGGGCATCGTTTGTTTGTTTGTTTCTACCATTCAACGTCTACCTACTGGTTTTCTGCAGCCATACGACGGCATGTTCTGGACGGAAAAGGGGTAAGAAGATGTCGTCCTCCGACACGTCCTCCGGGGCAGTCAGCGGTTGCAGGTGTGCGTCTTCTTCGAACTGCTCTTATGACTTTTTAGGGTCCGGCCTTGCGGCCAAGAGCCTTCTCCGTAAGACAAGAATCTCTATGATTTCCGTACAAGTTTCAGGAGCAAAAAGGGAGCCTAAGTTGTAAAAGGAGAGAGGCCTGCCTGTATGAGAGACCGCAGATATAGAGGTCATATCTTGATAAGACGACTGCTGGCCAAAAAAAAGTATACGTACAACACTGGGTATTCGCACGTGGTCACCCACCGTACTACTGATCCAGCGCTCTATGGCTTGACTAAGGGGGAGCAGACGGGACCCCGTATTTTCCATAGGCTATGGTCGTACGTGGTAAATTGGGGTTTACCGGCCTTTATAAACCAAGCAGAAACTGATTTTATCCAGTTCGCATAGACGTTAAATATATTCAAATCAAATTTTATCCAGTTCGCACTATTTTTTACTTCAGCGTCATGCGCAAGACGTGCTGTTTCGTCCCGTCGTATTGCTGTGAAATGACAGTAGGTATCCGTAAACCAATACAATAACAATATATTTCCGTCCGGACTCGCGAGTCCGCACTGTCCCCCGCTTCGCTCTCGGGAGACCCGCTTTTCCTAGCTCTATTGTTTTTATGGGTCGTATGGTTGTCCTCCGCCGGGGTCCGATGACCAGTTGACATCGTGAGGGCCCTTCTGAAAGCCTTCATGCTAGCAGCAAGAAGTGAGAAAGGAAAACAAAATCGACAAGCATGAAGCAGACGAAAAGAGCGGAAAGCTGAGCCAAAGTTGAAAGATGTGATGAGAGTCAAAGTTCCAACAAAGACTAGTCCATGGGGGTGTAGACGTCTACCTTTCGGTATCCCCGTGTGCAGAGACAGAGCATTGGAGTGCTCGAAGTCTGTGGTCATACATACGAAAACTGGGCTTTTTGTCTCTATCAATTGCACGAAAGTACAAAAAGATCAACACTCATCATCGCTAGTTCAACATTCAATATGCAGTAGTGATAGAAATATCGAGAGCGAAAGACGGGAGAGAATGTAGGGAACTACAGCAATCCAGGCCGAAAGGTGACGTTGAAGAGGGCTCCGCGGCGAGGTATAGACGTCTTTTCCCCGCCAGCTACGAAAAGAAAAGAAAGATACTACGACAAGCATGCATACAGGAGATCAGCCGCTGTGCCCCATCCGGGCCAACCCTGCTTTCTGAGAGCCGGTAGCCCTTTTTGGGGAGTCGCTGTAGACCAAGAATACTGGGCTGCCGATTCTGAAGCTCCGAAAGTTATGACCTTGGGGGATCTGTTTCCGTTTGAAATACGCCAATAGTATTACTCGGGAAGTAGAAACTCTAGCTGTTCTTCCCTCCGAGTAGATCTGGCTTGCCCAGAGCCTTCTGGTGGAAATACTCGGAAGCGGCACTCCCAGGACACACAAAAATCATCATGATTCTGTATCACCAACTTAGCACTTTTGAAGAGCTATATTCCCTTATGGAGGCACTTGAAGATGTGGAAGAGGTAATCATCGTATACAGGCCTTTCTCAACTGCCCCTCGCAAGTCTATAAGTGCTGTATCTGGCACATGTTCTATGGCGACACAGGCAGTGTCGCTCTGCTCTCTCCGGCACGGGAAGATAACGCGGACTCTGAGAACTAGCACTATTGTTGACTTTGCCGCATACACCTTGTGGGCCTTGATAGTCAAACTCGATGGCAAGGTTCTGCTGCATATATACGAGGCAAGAGTCAGCGGACTAGTGGAGAAAGACCCGAGAACCACGATCATCATCTAGAGTCGACACAGTCCCGGGATGTTTCTGAGACTGATCTTCAAACAGGACATCATTTGGAGCAGTCTTGGATATGATAGATTTCACGTAGGTGACGATAACCAACTCATCCTCTTCATCTTCTCCATCAAAGCCAGATGGTCTAGATGTTCCTAGTCAGTATTAAACTGCCGAACCCTGCATTTCGTCTTGCTATACCTTGTGTCCAATATCCTATAGGCAGCTAGTCTTAGGACTGTTCTTCCCGCCTCTCTTTCTTGCATATGGGCTTTCTCAGACCATGAAGCTCGATTTCTCTAGTAGCAGCCTTGAGTTGTTCAAGCCCAAAGCTCCCTCCTCCTACTTCCCGTGCTTTAGGTAGAGACATGTCCTTCCTGTCGACCTACAGTCAGCTGTACGTCTCCCACTTCCAGCTTGCTTCCAATTCCCGGGCTTACAGCTGATTCTGCGGGCACTTCCTGCTGTCCCACGTACAGCACATACCGTCTTCCTTGGCCCGTTACTGGGCCGCTTGATTCGGGGCAAGCTTTCTAATCTTAGGGGTGCTCTTTATGCTCTCTGCCCTCTGAATTGTGCGCATTTCCCAAGGCATGACCCCTTTTTTTTGGGCAAGAGATCTACTTTAGAGTCTACTGGGTGCCGACAGCGGCAAATGAAGAACATGTAGACTCACTGGTGCTTCTCCTCGCAGAATTCCGGTCAACTGCTTTTTTCATGCTCCGCCTGAACTGCGGTGCTTGCGCAGCTGCGCCTTGAAGCACTTCCTGGTGTCATTTCTTTTAAAGCACCAGGTGAATTGAGTAGTCGCCGTCCATCTTTATCTACTAGGCGCGTAAGAACGAGTCTAGGGTCTATCCTTATATGTGTAGGGAACCTTTGGCTAACTGCCAGGATCTAAGCAATGCAAAAGCCTTTTCATTTCTTTATATCTTGGCAGTCGTCTAGGCTGGGGATACCCGTGTAGTGTGGGCAGAGCAGTGACTGGTCATTTCTTCTTTCAGCTTCACAGTTTGGCTGCCCCCATCCGTACAGCCCTCAACTGCTCGGCGTCTAGATTGACGTAGCTTTTGTCCCTGGAACATTTCTCAAAGCTTGGCCTGGCAGAGTCGCCCGCACCCCCTCCAGGCTCACCGGGGGGGGTGGCAGCCCGCTACTCACTGCTTTACTCGGCAGTCTTGTGGGACTTGTACACGGGAACATCACCCTGTGTGTCTGCACTTTTGTGCAGCCTTCTTGACTAACCCTACAGAAGGTGAGATATTCTTTCCGGCTTTCCCGCATTATCATGGTTCATAGCATCCTTTGAGATCTAGGCAGACTTTGCCAGGCCACTCGGTGATTTGAATTTTGCTAGTGGCCGTGTCACGCTCGTAACTCGCCGTGCCACACTGACCTCGGTGTCTTTTCTTCTTTTTATACTGTTACCATAACCATACTCTTAGCAACAGTTTCTAGCGCTGCGTAGTCTCCTTCTTAGCGCGAGCATCATGCCTCGAAGCAGTTCTGATTCTGACTATATACTCTCCCCCCTCCCCTCTCTCCCTCAAGACTTGTGTTACAGGAATGTGCGTAAGCAACCTGGGCATTGTTTCTGCATTATAAACATCCTGCACTGGTATAGATGGCTTTGAAGCAGCTTACGGCTTTCAAGATGCTCAGTCAACCTAGCGTCTATCTTCTCTTTGATAAGGTAGCGAGTCTTAGCTTAGACACAACGTCCAAAAGACATAGGTAGGCATAGGAAGTGGCGTGGCGACATGCAAACATCACAGCCCCATCCCAGACCGTCTCCAGACAGGCCCTCTCAAACATACTTTATTCGATTCCATGATACTCGGCACTCCTAATCCACAATTCCACCAAGAGATCTTGTCTGTTGGCGCGGCCTTGCCGGCACAGACCTAGCAAGTCACCGACCCCTAACTCGTGACAGGATACGCATACCTAGCCGCCTGCCCCCCTTTAGTCAATACCAATACCTATAACCACCACTACCACCACCATTAGCGTCCAGAGAGCCGGTGGCTTCATGAATAGTTGACTGATGGAATCTGGGCGGGGGATTCTACTAGGGCAACCATCTTCGTAGCTACTATGACGATGTTATTCACTTTCAACTCCCTTGTTCCATTCGCCCAGAAACAAATGTAATATTCGTCCCATCTTGGTTCTACCTAGACTAGCAAGGGTACGGAGACGAGGAAGATGTATATTACGCCTCGACTACGAGGAATGGCAGGAAGAGCAAAGATGCTCCAGTCCACTCAAAGTTGGTATCCCCATCCAGCCATGTTTTCTTTATTTCCTTCTACAAAGGTCTTACCAGAACGGAGCTAGGCCATGCTCAAGAGCCCAGAGCTGGCGATAGAGTCTTTAATTAGTGCCGCAAGCTATAGAGACATACTTACCCACCTAGATGCCAGGCCTGCAGCCAGCCAAAACACAAGACGACACTACTAGAAGTTGCTCAAGACACTGTCAAGGACATGACCAAATGTTGCAGGCAAGTTTCTGAGAAACACAAAAAGTGCAAGTCCTGCTGTCAGCGGGCTGCGCCGCAGCTCCGAGTTCCTCCGGAATATGCAATGACCAGAGCTTGTACTGTACTGTCTGAGCTCCGCCAAGGGAGCCCCCCTTCAGGCTACGCAAAGGTTTTGGTTGCTATCGCCTCTGGCGTCTATAAAATGCTTTCAGCAGCAGGGGCTACTTGGCCAGCACTGAAGACTAGAGAAACATTTAGAACGGAGATAACGATGGTGTGGGTGAAGCAAGTGGGAGGTAGGTAGAAGCTGATCTTGCAGAACAAGAAGGTGTCAGAGTGGCCTATGAGAAGATTCGGAATTCAAAGAGTCCCTTTTACTAGTCTCCGGGGGAAAAGGACAACAAACGTGCTTCGACAGTCATATCTACCGAAGAGCAGTCATACTCTGCTAGGGCCTACCCCCAATTCTGAAAAACAACTTGTATACTAGCTTCGCGCGACCGCCAGATTGAAACCGCCGGTTCGTCATCTTTCACAATCAGCAGATATACAAGATCGAGAACCATTCTGGGCCTAAGATGACGTAGATAATGCTTGAAGTGTATTTGCATTTGCAGCTAATGATTGGCTGGCAACTGTACTAGACGATAACATCCCATCCAAAACTACATGCTACATGCGCATATGCATTCACCAACACACAGTTTCAAGACTTGAACCGCTTGGTATGAATGATAACTGTATACATGAAGTAAATTCAAATTCAAGCTCAGCATTGATTTGGCACCCCTCCTCTACCGGCCAAGCAAGTACAAGATAAGTAAGAACATGATCAAGAGTATACAACAGTTGAAGCTCCCCGTGGAAGCCCCCACGCGGCCGCTGATAGTAGTGTGCTGGGTCAGCGCCCTAAAGGCCGAGGGGAAGCAGACAAGAACCATACATTCTGTAAGCTACAGTTACATAAGTCGCACGTACGATGGCGAGGTCTGGAAATGAGTCTTGCAACAGTCTAGAGATAAGGGATAGAAAAAGGAAAGAAAAAAAAAAGAAAAGAAAGGACATACAACACTGGGAATTCTCATGTGGTCACCCACCATAATACTAATCCAGCGCTTAGTAGGTTAACTAGGGGAGAGCGGACGGGATCCCGTGCTTTCTACAAGCTATGGTCGTATGTTGGTTTTCGAGGCCCGTTATTCAAGTCTATGGCCCGTCGTTAGAGTCACGTGCTTCTGTCTCTCTCTCTCTCTCTCTCTCATATCTGTAGACGTTGATGAATACGAAAAGCAATAACTCGCTAACAATGAGGCTTGATAAGTGAATTTGAATCTCATAGCGAGTGCATGAAATAGACAAGACTCGCTCTTTGTTCTCACCCAGTCCCAAGCTTTCTAATTCTTCGGGCCGATCCCGAATATTCACATCCCTTCTTCTTCTTCTCTTGTTTCTTATCTCTCTCTTTCTTTTATCTCGCATTTTCTTTGCCTTATCGTTGATCATACACACAACCCTACCATGTCTGATACACGAAGGGTTAATCAAGGGCACTGCGAGTCTGAAACAGCCACAAGAGCAATACTTTGGTGCGGCACTTGGCGGCTTTCATGAAAGAGTGAATGCGCTGCGCGTATATTGTTTGTCTGTGCTGCTCGATAAAACTCCCAGGCCGTCGTCACATTACAACCCTTGCCAATGCAATATATCCTAGCTGTTGGGATATTTGCATGATTCTCCCATGGCTATATTAGTTGGGGAGTACCAGTAAGCGAGAATGGTGTACTATACGGCTGTTCTTTGAGCCCAACAAGGCAGCTTTCCTGGAGGCCAGCTGTGTATGAGATGCAGAGTTTGTTCAAGGGCTGCCCATATCAAACATGTTTCTGCCGGGCATCTAGTAAATCTGTAGATACCCTACGGATAAAATTCCCCGTTTGGATAGAAATGCACGTTGGCAAATCATGTATGCATGTCATTGATGAGTGAGTGTGAGAACAGTTCCTCTCATGAGTGAGTTTTCTCGGGAAGTTGGTTCATACGTGATTTGGAAGGTTGAGTGCATCACGGAGATGTCCTTACGGGAACACAATGCAGCTGTCCATAGATAGAGGGGGGGTGGGTATGGAGGGAGATATAGAATATACCAACTTCTTTTTAATCTACGGCCATTAAAACCTTATCTAAGCTAACGAGACAGACGAAAGAAAAAGAGGGAGGGGAAAGATTTAGCGGTCCCTCCTCCCCTCCGATGGAAACAGCCTGCACGCGTGTTCTTCCTTACGCAGAGAATTCATCCACGCGACTATGTTTCCCTTGGAGGCCGAACTATGATAGCGAGAGAGCCCTTTTCTCGTTTCGCATACCATGTCACAGCTGAGTCTGCTTTACATCACATTCCACTCATACAAAAACACACTCTGTTCTCATGTATTTCAGTTATCTTTAAGGGAGCTCAGATTGTTGCAGAATTCTATTAGGCTCCCTATCTTTAAAGTAGATCAGACCAACCCAACACGAGTCTAGCAAGAGAAACTGTGTGCGAGAGTCGCCAGCCTGCCCTGCCATCTGGCTTTGGACGTGCGTTGTCCATACATCTACATCAAACGGGACAATTTAAATCACACGCAAGTATCTGTGCTATGAGCGCTGTCTTTCTCTAACACGTGCCAAGAACGAACAAACATTGCTTACCAAAGCCGTCTCACTTGTTATCTTTCCTTTCTCCGTTCGCGGCAAAGTGTACGTGTGTGTGTCACCATCTATCTAATGGCTCCGCTTGTGGACCGTAGATTGAAGCAGTATGCCTTTGAGGGGAGGATTTGGAGCCCATAGGATCTACAGTACAGCATGGGCTAGGGGATTTGGTTTCCATTCAAACAGGCAAGGCCTTTGCTTATGAGCCCTTGGTTTGCATGATAGCAAGCAAGTAGTAGAAAAAAAAAAAAAAAAAAAAAAAAAAAAAAAAAAAGAGACCTAGCTATTGAAACTACGTTTGAGCTTCACTATGAAGCTCACCAGGAACTTGGTCTGTGCTAAGCGTGCATGTTGCAACAATCTAACACACTACGTACTTATCTTCAAAATATCTCGAACCTTTCACACTATGAACATATATGACTGATTAAAAAAGGCAAGGTTGGGTCTCGTTGTCACCTGACTTTCTAGTGAATCACATCTCCTTGGCAGCACCACTAAGCCAAGAGCAAACCAAAACAAGTCTGCCCGTGTTTATAGGCCGACCGAAAGAGTTGGTTATATCCCTTATAGCCCATCCTCTGTACACATTGTTTCTGCGTGATTATCTTTACTAAACAACTCCTCAATGATTTCGCCGTTGGCCTTTCCTTGGCTGTGTAGCTAGTTCTACTGATAGACCGAAACAATACAAGCGCCCGCATTGCCAAGAAATGCGAACGGCAATTAATCGTCGCTATCGCCTCTTTGCTCTTTTTTTTTCATCTGCCTACTATCCTATTTGCAGTATGCTCTCTTAAAACCTGTTTGTGGCGTGCTCAATTTGAGAGTCTTTTTTTTTTCTTTTTTTTGAAGGTGAGGCGGGAAAAGCAGTGGTTCATAGAAGATCATGGACGGATATAGAAAGAGCTGCGATGAATGAATGGGCACATTGAGGGGAGAGAAAAATTTCCCTTTCTGTTGCTAAGCTGCCAAGGCCGAGAGCCAAGGTGGGTGGTCTAGCGAAGCAGTCTTATTGGCTATTCAGTCATGAGGGGAGTGGTGAGAAAAAGAATGACGGATGGGCGGATGCATACATCATGTAATGGTATATGTGCACATGCATCAGCCGTATGCACTGTCATATGCAAGGACAGTCTATAAAAGGAAGTATTGTAGAAGTATTCGAGGATTTAGAGATAGTAGGAGGGGAAAGGAGGGATAGATAGAAGATCTGGCGTTTGGCAACGGGATAGCGGTGAGGTTGAAATGCAAGCAGGTGTTGGAGAGTCGTAGTTTTGGTCGGAGGTGAGCGGAGCGAGGCTCACGTGTCACTTTGTGGCTGTCTTGGTCCTTACACTGATGTACACAGCTTTTCAATTGTATCCCAATTATGAGCACATGAGTCTCTTAGAGTTGTGTTATAAATGAGTACCTCGGCGGCAAATATTGTTACTCAGTGTCTTGTTCAAGCCTGCAATCGCGGACTCGCGGCCAATCGGTTTGTTATGCCAAGAGAGCCATGAAGGGTAAACACATTGGATTAAGGTATGCATTTCACTTCTCCGCCCCCCCCCCCCTTACCTAGCCGTTTGCGACAGTGACGACGAGCTTAGCCATGTCCTCTGGTTAACAAGGTAGATAGCATAGCAAAGGCAGTCAAGTCGGCCACCGGGGAATTGCCTGTGTCGCTAGGCGTGATCCTTTTCAAATGATACTAGGATAGGCTAGACTTTGTTTGTGATAACTTGGAGATCCGCGTTGCAGTTACAGTGCCAATGATGTTTCGCCATCCATCGATCACCAAAATAGATAACTCATAGTAGAGGCGATAACAGCGACAGCAGAAGTAGTAACTGTGGCACGCGAGACGGCAATAGTATGCTTTGTCAATGAATTTGTAACCCTTCCTCCTCACGTCCAAGACGTTACTCAAGAGCACAAGCTGATTGTCAAACAGCCGCGCTTGTGTCTGGAATCAGGCATTTTCAGTGGTCGGAATAAAGTGCAGGAAGGGCCCACGTGCAAGTGCCCAGAGAAGACGAGGTAGAGAGCCAAGGGAACAAGTATAAAAACAAGAAAAAGAAAAAAAAAAAAAGATTCACTCTTCTCTAGTGCCCGAGCGAGCAAGCAGCGCCCGCCTGCTACAGAGAAACACAGCCCATAGACTTACTTACGCTGCACTTACTTGTACTCATTACTAAGAATACCTTTCTGGCCGCATAGTTTTGCGAGGCGGTGAAACAAGCTACGCAAGGAGGCCGACTCCTAAGCTGAAAAATCCGAGAGGAGGAGACAAAATCTTGAGCCGATCTTGTTCCATTCCAGTAGCAAAAAGAGGACAGGAGGTTAAGTGTGGATAAGAGCTAAAAATGCAACTACCTTTTGTAGCCCGCTTTTCAGACTTTTTTTTTTTATCTTAAAAAGAGAAAAAGGTAAAGGAAGGGGAGGTTCGTTGCTTCCTTCCTTTGCTATCCCCTGCAGCGTAAAAGGCAATTACCAACAGTCAACGAAGAAAGCCAAAAACAGCCAAAAAGCAAACCGACAAGCAGAATAAGAACCCGATTTGAGGCCTCCTTATCTGGGCCTCAAACTTTTATTGGCTGGATAAGATGGGTCAGGGAGTCGTATTAATATATTTTCGACCGGGCTCTTTCCGCCTGTCAATAAAGAAGCAGAAAAAGAAGCTTGGGCTGTTATAGAAAAGAGTAGTTACCCCCGGCTGTAGACTGAGCAGTGGCTGTTGATGATAGGAGCTCCTGTTGCTAAGCTGGGTTAGAGCCAAGGCTTTGGGAGCTCTTGGCATATTAGATATGTGTGACGAACAAAGAAATAACAAGCGGTTGTTTGGTATAGTACTGTGTTGGGCTATAGGGAGACACTGTGGATTGACTAATCCAAGTGTGCGTAGAGTAGGTGCGTGTATGCGTATGTACTTTGTCGCCTATCTTTTGGTTGAAGAGTCTTGGATTGGCTGGTGATGATAAGTAAGAGCTCATTGAGCATCGAGACACGCAGAAGGATGCAGTCGCCAAGCCAACTACAAACGAAACTAACCTGACACAAGAAGTAGCGTACTGTACGACTAGTACCGTATACGGTATAGTAGACAAGACAGTCCCGGATGAGAGCATTTCATATAAAGGTGGAATAATGTGAATTTTTTTGAGGCCGTTTAAACTGAGATGTGAAGCGTAGGAGGCGAGGAAAGGGGGGGGAGGGGAAGGGGGGGGTGGAGGGAGAGACAAGGAAACCAAGATAAGCAACAATAAATGAGGCTCAAAAAACGAGTGACAAAGCTGACATACGGCACAGGCACATGTCTTTTTTTTTTTTTTTTTTCTTTTTTTTTCTCTTTATTTTGCTACTAGAGCCGCACTGACAAAGGATTAGCCGTTGATCTTGTCGTTGTTGTTTCGGGCACTAGGGAGATGGATAAGGCCAAAAGTTCGTGATTTGTGCGGGAACGGGTCGTGGAATCGTGAAAAAAAAAAAAAAAAAGAAAGATCAAAAGTCCTTGTCTTCCATTTACTCCAAACTCTGCTGACTTTGGTTCGCTGGCTTGGCCTTGGCCTTGGCCTTGGCCTTGGCTGTGTCTTTTGTCAAATGAAGCGAAAGCCTCTTTTGCTACTACGCCTGTTCTTTTAGGTTTTCTTTTCTTTTTTTTTTTTTTTTTCTTTCACGACTTAGTTTGAATGCTAGGAGAAGAGGCCGACTTGAGGGATGGTTTTGAGGGGGGAGGGGAGGGGAGGGGAGGAGAGGGGCAGAGGACTAAGCGATGTATGCTGATCGTTGTGTTTCTTTTCTTCTGTCTCTTCCCCTTCTCTTGCTCCCTCTCCTCTGGTTCTCTTACGCCGTAGCAGCCAAACTTCTTGCTTTACTTTATTGTAGCTGTTTGTACCCGTTGGTCGACCAAGTGCTAAAGGGCTGTGCCACCTTCATTTCCCCTGGTTGAAAGATCCCCTCCTCCCCTTACCATGCCTTCACCCCTTTGGGCCTTGCCTGTAGGCTTGGGCTTTGTGATGCTTTGGTGTAGGCCGGTGGGCTGGACCAGGACAGGGTAGGACATGTGAGTGTGGCCAGGCGGTCTATATTGCACACACACATACACACACACACACACACACACGAGGACATGTATACACGCTGGTGATGATATCAGAGAGGGGCCTTACTTCCAACAAAATGTGTGAGTGGCGACTTCCACCATGGCCAGCATCTTCTTGCGTTGTTTTCCTCTTCCCTGGCGAGTCGATATTGGGGCCACATACGCTATGCTGAATTCAGAGTGCTCTGTCTATGCCAAGACGAACGGACGGGCTCCAAAAAATGACATTCTCTTTTTCCCTGCATTATTCCTAGTGCCACCCCACACCCATCCATCCCTTCATCCTAACCAGCCCTTTTTGCCCCTTCCCTTCCTCCCGACTCTGAGTCTTTGCTTTGTATCCATAGCTGTGGGAGGAGAGGAGAGAAGAGAAGAGAAGAGTAGAAACGAGGAAGAAGGAGGGGGAGAGGGAAAAGGGAAGTGGGAAACGAAAGCATTTTTTGGCCGCGAGGAGGAAAAACCGGAGAAGCAAAATAGAACTACATGAGATGAAACGAGGCTC
The DNA here is from genome assembly GCA_002742255.2 of Ceratocystis albifundus. Taxonomy (NCBI): domain Eukaryota; kingdom Fungi; phylum Ascomycota; class Sordariomycetes; order Microascales; family Ceratocystidaceae; genus Ceratocystis; species Ceratocystis albifundus. Next base: position 309,066 of record MAOA02000030.1, on the reverse strand, counting down.
TTCTATTGTCTGCTATTGTAACCGTCTCGTTTTCTCTTTAGAGAGAAGCGAGAGAAAAGAGCGTGTACGAAAAGACGAGACGAGCCATGGAAAGACAGTCAGTCCCCAGATAGATAGATAGATAGATAGATACAGCTCTGACTGCCCCGACCTGGCTCCTGCATTGCAGGCATTTCTCCTGGGTACGAGCTAGGTTAGGCTAGGCTTGGCTAGGCTTGGCTAGGACTCTCTAGCTCTCAAGCTGCCAGCGGGCTCTTGTTAGGTTCTAGAACTCAGAGCAAGCAGACAAGACAGCGAGCGGCTCTTGGAGTGGGCCAATTCTTTTTTGACAGAAAGCCATCTTGTGTATAGTAAGAGTAAGATACGTACTCACATGTAGAGCAGCATGCATATGGACATGTATACATGCATGCAGATAAATTATAGATAAGTGTATCTTTGCAATCTGGCAGGTTTATTACGATAGCAAGCACAACGGCACACGGGAGGTGGATAATGACAGCATATTAGTCATGGTAGTCACAATGGCTTGGCTTGGCTGGGCTTGGCTGGGCTGGGCAACAAATAACCATACGTCCTCTGTGTTTTTATTCATGTATTTTTGTATTATTATTATTACTATTATTATTATTGTTGTTGTTGTTATTATTACCATCATCATCTTTCCATGTTTTGTTTTTCGTTGGCAAAACATCAATCACAAGCACAGCCTTTCTTCTTTGTGTAATCAAACATACCTTGGGTTTGGTAATAGCAGCCCAACTGTATAGGCTGGCTGTTCTCCTCGTTCTCCTTCTCCCTTTCCACTCGCGCCCCCCGGTCTCAAGAAGGTCCCGTGACTGTTGAACTCGGTATGGCCGCCAAGAACAATCGCTTGGAGGACAGACCGCTAAGCCTGCAGAGCAGATAGCAGCAGGTCTTGAGAAACATATGAACGAAGCCTTTAGTTGCGGAAGTCTGTGCTTGTTTGTCTTTCCAGGACTTTTCGTGTTGCTGTAGTAGACTTGTAGGTTGACAACAGCTTTGCCTGGGCTTTGGAATTCAACTCCATACTAGTTGGGAAAGGAGAGAGCACCGACCGACCAGGAGCACGCTATTAGATGGATATGTACACGCATTGAGGCCAGGCTGGATAGCGGAGATCTGGGATATGGGAGGGAGTAAAGTGGGATCCGGGCGGGGGTGTGGACGTGGGTGTGGGCATATAGGATGATACATACAGGCCAAGATATTGAATATGTACCTAGTTGGACTCGGGGGAGTGCATTGCATGCTGATCATTGTCTGCGTTGGTATTGAATTGGAAATAATAAGAGCCTGTTTGCGTCTCTGATTTGTTACATTGTATGATGATGGGTCAATAGGAAACAAGAGCAGAATGAAAGAAGAAGTTCTTAGAAGAAGGAAAAAGGAATCATGAATGAGAGAAAGGCAAGGCAAGAAAGAGAACAGTGAATAAGGAGATAGAAAATAACAATAAAATGAAAACTGCTTGGTGTGATCCGGCTCCTGGAATTTGCCTCTTTGCTCCTCTGCCTTTCCTACGCACAACTATCCGTCCTTGTCCGCTTATCCTGTTTCTTACTCCGCCCTCTCTTATTCTTGTTGTTAGCTTGGGGTTGAACGGTGTCTTGGCTTGGCTCTTGGCATTGTCGTTTTTATTTTATTTTTATTTTTTTTTTCTTCCCTCTTGTTCTTTTGCCGTGGTCTGTCTACCCTGTTGTCTGTTTCGTTTCACAGGTAAGCAGGGGAGACGGACGTATAGTAAAGTAGAGAAGGGTAAGGTGAGGTTGTCCCGTCGCTTATATCTGGTCTTGTTGAGCGAAGGGGTGCGGAGGGTCTTGAGATATTGGTTTGTGAGCTAATCTCCCTTCCATGAGAAGTTCATATGGTTTCAACCCCATCACCATCGTTCTCCGTCCGTGGCTTCTGCTCTTTGGTATTCGCCTCGTTGCCGTCTTTTTCTTTCACACCTGTTTATTCTTCTCTTAAGGCTGGCCCAAGCTTACTAAATCTTCTTGTAAGTTACTGCATCCGGACGTTGTCCCTCATAGTAGCTCTTGGGCTTGCCCCTGTCCTCCCACTACCGGCTATACACGCCCCCCCCCCCCTCTTCTCTTCGTGGACCTGCCCTTCCGTCCTCTCCGTCTTCTCTCTCACCCACTACATATCTTTACTTATCTTCGCACCCTCTGCACTCTTCACGCCCCCCCACCCCCCCTTCCACCCCCTTGAAAAGGTGAAAAAGTCTTGGCTCTACAGGCTTAGCCTCTTTGCACCACAAATCCTGTCCTTGCTTCGGATCCTTTTGATATTCTGATTTTGCTCGTCTTGCTGTACCCTTTGATGCTGGTGTTTGCTTGCGTGTAGGCCGCTTGTCTTGTCTTGGAAAGTCTGGGCCTTGTTCCTTACTCTGGCTGAGTGTTGTCGATGGCCCTGACATGGCCAAGTTAAATATCGGAGAGGCCCGCACTACTTCTGGAACAGCCTGTCTCTTGGTCCTCTGCACCATCGGCTTTTCTCTCTTTCTCTTCTTGTCAACGGCTTGACTTGAATTGACCTGACTTGACGCTAGACTCATCACACTGTTGTCCTGGTTGGCACATTAGCTCAGTCATTCCCCTTCCCCCCACCAACACTGCACTCTAGCTTTGAGGTTCCGAGACCACAACATTGTTTCTACGCATTACTCTTATTCCATCGTGCTTTTCCAGTATAGACTGTGTTCATACCAGTCTTTCCAACCTCTCAGCCCGACCTTTTCACAGTTCCCTCCCTCTCTCCCCACTTTCATATTCACAATGGATGAGCCTATGATTCGCTTCTCTCAAAAGGACCCCGAACTCTGTCGTCACTATGCTGGCTTTGCCTCTAAGCTCGAGCGACAGCAGTTTGATGTCATCTACTGGCTACTGTTCAGCTTCAATCTGATAACCCTGTTTACTGCAGCCCGGTCATACATCAAGTAAGTGATCTTGACTGCATGTTTCTTTTCCGTGTCTGTGCTAACACCATGCCCCCTCCTCCTCCCTCTAGAGCCCAGGAAGCCCTCCAACGTCGCGTCAAGGGTACAAAGGACTATTCACGCACTACCTCTAAGTACCTTTACTTCTGTCTCTTCTGCCTAGCCTGCAGCATCGTCATCGTCATCATGGAAGTCTTCACTCTCCTTGCCCTCCAATTCTGCGATGGCGAGGTTCTCATGTCGCTCTACTGGTCCACATGGACTATGATGCAGGTTGGGTCTTTGGTAGCCATTTGCGGTATCGTGGTAGCTTTGCTTCACATTCACCGTGACCGTAGAGAGCCGTAAGTTCCTGCCCTTCATTACATCCGTCTTCCTCACCTTCCTGCTAACTCATATCTAGTCCGTGGGCACTTGCTCTGGGAACTCCTATCCTCGTTGTTGCCGGTATCTGGCACTTCCTTCAAGACGTGATTGTCGACAAAATCCGCTCTCTGTGGACCAAGGCCAAGGCCTCGTCCAAGGACGAGAAGGCCCCTGGTCTTCCTCTTAGCCAAGTGTAAGTACTATATTCCCCTATAGCGTCATGGGACTCCTATTAACACACGGTATAGAAACACCATTCGAGTATCTGGACCGCCAACCCCCGAGCCTTCTTCCCCTACAACAATGGCTGCTACTATTGATGATGCCGATATCATCGGCTTCACATTAGCCGGTGGCCCCATTGTCCGATTCTCCAACGCCGTGCCGAGCCATCAATGGGGCAACCCCGAGCTTGTAGCTCAGACTGTCGGCGGTCGGTCACTTCTCTTCTATGGTCCTCAGGGAGTCCAGGTCAACCGTCGTGGAGACGAGAATGTGTAGATGGCGAGATAAGTTAGTGGTCTTGACAGCAGGCTGTTGACATTTCCCTCTATCTTCTTTTTTTCCTTTTCTTTCCGATTCTTTTCTTAATCCCTCTTTCTCTCCGTCTCTCCGTCTTTAGCGTGTCGTTCTTTTCTTGTCTCTTTTCTTGTCTCTTTGCTTTTCCGTTCCATCGATATCCCCCTCCTCAGAATCACCTCTGTGTAGCCTTTCTGTTACATACACATACCCACACCACTCACTTACATCGCCCCCGAGGCCAGACTTGTTTTTCTTTTCCCCTCTTTCTCGCATTTATCTGCTTTGCCTCTGCATTTGGTACTCTCTTTCTTTTGCATTTTTTATCTGCTTCTGTCTTGTCCTTTGTTATTCAAATCTGTCCTCCCTGTTGGTTGGCATCCTTGGGAGTGGTGATGTACGTTTGGCCTGGTTTTGGGTGCTTCTGATTTTTCGATATCCCCCGGTGAGCTTCTCATGTTGTTACAAATGAGACTCCCAATAAGTTAGTTATTTGTTGACCACACATTCTGTCATCTCTTCACATACAAGTGACACTGCCAGTAGAATCACGTGAATAGCCATTGAATATTGTAAACGAATGCTTAACTGACTAGTAGAAAGAAAGAACAAACAAACCAATGATTTGGAGCACATACAAAAAAAGGAAAAAAAAAACCCGCTAGAACATGAACATCGTGCGTGGGAACTCTTTCCATAATGCCACAGTCAGTCTGAGGCAGAGTCCGAGTCGGGGGAGGGGGAGAAAGATAGACAAGAAACCCCAGAATAGAAACCCAAACAGAAAGAAAGAAGAAGAAAACACAAAAGAAGAAAAAATAAACACAAAATCCGGTCGTTATTTTCTTTTCGGGAGATGGGAAGAAGGAACAAGCAATTAGCTCATGTCAAAGATGAGCTAGTTCAGAGGCACAAGGCCTAGTGTGAGTTATATGCAAAGATATGTTTTGGGAGAACAGAAAGCTGAAGTGAGACAGCGGTAACAAGAAAGTAGTAGATCCTAGTTGGCCTTTTATCTTGTCTTGAGACTAAGTTGAGCTTGCTTGGTTAGACTCTCTCGTCATCTACAGTCACAGATGAACCGAGATATCCTGACGCAAACATTGGCAGATGTTCATTGTGCTTGTGCTGCATGTTTGGGAGGGCAATAGTAGGCGAGTTCTCGTCTTCTTCACTCTCGTCATAGTGGTGGCCGGTCTGCGTTGTAGTGCTGACACTCTGAGGAGCTCTCGAGCTAGCCATGATAGAGCCCACTGTAGCGATGGGGGCGTGCTGTCCATGTTTTTGGTCGTTGTCCTGGGTCTGGTACGCACGAAGCAGTCGCTTCAGTTCGGGTACTGGGTCAGGATGCTGGTAGAGGATATTAACAACCTCACACAAGCAGTCCATAGGCTCATACTGGTGGCCATGCACACAAGCCCATGACGACTTGGTTTTGCGAAGAGGCACACCGCGGTTCGACAAGTTGCGTTGCTCAAAGTAGCGCGTAATCTGCGGGACACAGTCCCAGGCATTAGTCCTGTTAAGGCCGGCCCACGGATCGCTACTAGTGCTAAGGTGCATTAGAGGAGGAGTTGAGGGACCACTAGTAGCTTCGGCAGTGGGGGTAGTAGCATACGAGGCAAGTCCCATCTCGCTGACGGGCACAGCGGTCTCATTTGTAGAGTAATGCTCCGTGTCTAGGTCAGAGACCGTAGAATGGTCGACCTCCTGGAGAACAGGTGCGTCGAAGTGATATTCCTGCTCGTAGGTCTCATACACGGGCTCCGGCTCGTTCTGGGTCTCTTGCTCAAGATACTCTTCCTCCTGATGCTGCTCCTCTTCGTCCTCTTCGGCGTCACAAGTCTGAACATGGTCTTCCCAGAAGACTCGCGACGGAGCGACCTGGCGATTCTCCTGTTCCCAGGGGAAAACAGCGGCGTGGCCTCCAGTGTTGCCCGACCAGATATTGCCACCGAACTGGCTGGTATCAGTCGACATGGTGTAGACCTGGTGAGGGAAGTTTCCTGCCTCGGGGGCGCTATTAACGGGGGGTCCGGAACTAAGAAGTGTTAGTAGCTGAATGTCATCACACGGGAAATGATGTAGAGAACATACCGAGCTCCATCCCAAGCGCTGAAGCCAGTGTTGGAATAACCAGCAGAATACGAGTTTTCGCCCAGAACGAATCGGCGAACATGTTCCATATCCTTCAGCTGAGCCCCACTGCGACCTTGGACGCCATAATGCTTCTCAAACACAGCGAACCACTTAGAAGCCAGCTCGTTGTAAGGCGTACTGCCCTGGGTGATACTGCGGCCCGAAGTCCAAGGCTTGTCCTTTCCGATGAAGTGCACTAGGCTAATGTTGGGCCGGAAGTGCTGGTAAGCAGGAAGGTACTGGTAGTGGGCAGAAGGTGTGACATTGTAGGTGAAGCTGATGCGGTGGAAATTGGTGAAGTGTGAGTTCAGCAGACCCTGATCAGCACCATCAAAAGAGACTCCAGCATCAGCCAGGGCCTTGAGGGTGTTGAAGGTCTCCAGACTAGGCTTCAGCATCATAACACCCGAGTTGAAGCAGTCGGGCCAGCCAATGTCAGGGGCAGCAGCAAAGGGCACATCCAAATCAAACAGCTCATCGGGGGCACGAACAGCCACCACGTCGGCATCGATGTACACGATTTTAGAGAACTGGGTCTGGTTCCACAAGGCGATCTTGGTAAGAGCCGAGTGCAAGTCCGTACGCTGCATGAGAGACAAGTTTCTAGCGTTGGGGTTAGAGATACGCTGGACCTCAATGATGTAGTCATAGGTGCCTCGTAGCTGGGCAACAGTATCATCGGATACGGTGTCACGAGTCACCAAGACAGCAAGCTGCTTGGTAGTGCCTGCATCGCGAAGGGAGTGGGCAAGCACAAGGGCACCTTGAGAAGGAAACGGTTAGCCAGTTCAGTTCATGTGAGCAAACACTAGATAGTAAGAGTGCTAAGACGTAGTAGCATAGCAATAGCTAATGATGAGTTTAACTTACCAGGCAGATACGAGTCGTTGGTGAGCAACTGCAGAACAAAAAAAAAAAAAAAAAAAGAAACAGTTAGTCAAGAGCGAGAACGCCACATGCAAACAATGGTAATGCTAAGCCAAACGTACCGTAGCGTAAACCTCGGAAGCCATTATGGGGTATCAAGGCCGTAGCAATGAGCTAAAGAAATGATATAAGGCTATAAAAAGATCCAAAGATCCAACTAAGAAGATAAAATTGAAGACTCTGCAAAACAAGTAGGCCAATGTAAGGGAGAAGAGCTTGAATTCATAAAAGAAAAAGAAATAAAAAAAAAAGAAGAAGTGTCCTGTTTGCTGGGACAGAAACAAAGAGAGCAAAGGAGAAAGGCCAAACTTTGAAGCAGGAATCTACGGGGTATTTGAGAAGCGCCTTGCCTCAAGATGAAGGGAGTAAGGGGGGGCCAAGCCAACAGAAGAAAAAAAGAACGTATCAATGTCTATCAAGTGAAATATTGCTAGGAGCCTGCAAAAGGCGAAAGGCGAACCCTGAGGTTCTAGGAGGTGAGGAGGAGAGGAAGAATTCAAGACGGGAGGAGGTTCAGATGCACCAAGCAGGTCAGCAACAGACACAGAGTTGGGCAGCAACTACCCTTTGTTCGAGGGACTTAGCTGCAGAACGCTAAATGCAGGATGCGCAAAAAGGGCTGTTACCAAGATAGATAGAGTAAGAACCAGCGGAGGAGCTTGCGTGGATGTGTGAATGCGCGAACATGAATGGAGGAGAAAGTGCAGTTGCTCTATTATTTTTGGCAGGAAAGGAGATAGAGACTTGGGGTTTTTTTTTTTTTTTTTTTTTTGGAGGGGAGAGGATTAAGCCTCGAACCAGAAGGAACGACGAGCAGCAAAGCGCAAATCCAAAAGCTGGACTCGGGCTGGGTAAAAATGGCCTCTCTTGCCTGTGAAAGCCTTGACCGCAGGCAGGCGGCCTTTTATTTTCCCAAGTTCAACTGAGCTAGCTGCAGGTGTAGGTAGGTGCAGCTGCAAGTGGAGAAGTTTGGTCAAGCGAGAAAGTGGCAGAGACGAACAGGAAGTAGCGGGAAGAGACGGGGGAGCACAATAGAATGAAGTAGGTAAATAAAACCAAGCAAATAAAAAGAAGATACAGGCGTGATGGAGGAAAAGAAAAGAAAAAAAAAAAAAGGCTCTTATCAACGGTTTGATGCCAGCAATAATTTGGAGGCTGGCAAAAATTTTCACCGCGCACAAGGCAGCAAAAGCCAGAGTAGCAAATAGGGAAGAAATGTGACAGTCACATGAAGTTATGGATGGCAAGATTAAGATTAAGAAAAAAAAAAAAAAAAAAGAAAAAAGAAAAAAAAAAGAGGAATGCAGAAAAAATGCAGTTGCAGTGCAGCCAGGGTCAAGGTAGCGAAGCACTAGTAGCAGTTGCCTTTTGCCTTTGTCGCCAGACTGATAAAGCAGGAAGGCAGGGCAAAAAATAGCCGTGGCAAAACACCACCACCACCACCACCACCACACTGCACTGCACCCTGATCCGCCCCTCCCTCTCTAAGCTAAAGAGGCCTTCTTGTTGCACTCTAAAGCCCGGTCGCCCCGCCATTTTGAGCCTATCCCACCTATCCTTCTAGCGTCCCCCCCCCCCCCCCGACATACTTTGCTTGTATCTTTCTCAGCTACAAAGCTTGTGAAACCTAGCTGTTGTTTTGCCTTCTTCTCACATTAATGACTAAGGCGTTGGACGAAGCTTTCATAAGCTACCCCATACTTAACTTATTCCATGTGCTACTACAAATAGCGCTCCCGAACTATGGAAAGGCGGAGCTCTGGAATTCGAGTGGCGACAAGAGCGGGGGAGTAGAGCGGGGGAGGGAGGGCCAAGTTTGATATGGGAAAGGAAAGCTAGGAAACGCAGGGATAGCCATGTTGAGCCTTAATAAGTAGTTGCAAGAATCATCCAGAGGGGAAAGAGCGAAAAGGCTAAAAGCTAGCCCAGCCCCTCTTTCCTCTTCCTGGTTCATGCGGCCAGAAAACACTTTCTGGGTCTGGAAACTGCCTCCATCCAACCAGATAAAATACACCGCAATTTACCGCTTCAGTAGTCCGTGTGTAGAGCCTCCCCAACATTGTCTTATGCTGTCTCCCTAACTTGTAACTGATCAAACACTTCAATATGTCTATTCTATAGCCCGTTCCAAACTAGATGATTGGTTCATTTTTTTTGGCTGTCTTCTTGGGCTCTTTTCTGGCGTACACGACAAGACCCAGCCCATGCTGTCTCTTCGTATATGCCACAAGCTGCTCTGCTCTATGCATCACACTGCTTCTAGTCTTTCTTCTACAAGCTTGTCCCGCTCAGCGAGAGACTGAGCCGAGATATCAGTAAACCCTGGTATGTTGTATTGTGTTATCCTCCCAGCCCCTCCATCGTCACAAACAATGTAACCAAGACCGAACCCCCTCCAAAAGGCCTCCCTTACCTCCTCCTTCGCTCTGGGGGCTCTGTGTATTCCATTCCTGACCGCCTCAATGTTTCCTCTTCTCTGGCGAGGCGGCTGTCTCGATGTTATCTGATGGTTGTTTCTCCTTTGCTTTTTGCCACTGCAGATCTGCACGTCTCGGTCTCACCTTCACCTTGGGTTTGCTACCAGCAAGTAGCTATGAGTAAAATTCGTCGCATAATCGACCAATCTAGCCGCTCTCCTTTGTTCCACGTCACTGGCATCCGTGTGACGCGCCATTGCCACTAGTCGTCCTGTCAATCTTCTAGTCAAGGCTGTGGTACGCGTACTAATTGTCAGTGCAGTATATCTCTAGCAAGTAATAAGCACGACAATCTGCCATTCGTATTTAACCACCTCTGGCCTGGCCTATTAACCCTGGCGTGACACAAAATATGCTACGTACACTCAACCCTAGTGCTACTAGCTCTGACGTGCCGGCATAAAGGGTTACGTTGGCGTAAGATCTATAATGCGACTGCTATAAGGCTCGAAGAGAATTACATGGAAAGGAGAAGCTGGGATGATGAGGCCTAAGATTGTGTACACCAACTATGCACTGCATGTGCTACTGGGAGTAGAACATGGCGGGAAAGGGCTTGGGTCGTGATGTGCGTCTGGTTTGCATGCTGCAACTGCAATAACGCCTGCAGCTGCAGATGCATGTTATAGGAAAAAATATACATGGAAAGGTAAAGAGACATGGAGAGCCATGCAGAAGGCGCGGCCAATGTCAAGAAGGGTTGTCTACAATTAGGCAGAGGCTTGTACAACAACTTAATCCGGACATATAAGCACGACCGTTGCATGAAATCCAGATGCTTCAAGTCATAGCGGAGACGTCCCTAGCCTATACAAAGCAATAGGGTCTCTCTTTTGCCTGCTGCGATGCGTTTCCCATGAGAAAGAGAAAATGGAAAAGAGATCAATCAGTTGCGTTGCATATACCCGTGCCGCTTAGCTTGATGTTCTGGGGCAAATGCAGTCATGGTCCAAGGCCTGATTGCTGCAGTAGCCAACGCCCAACATCAGATTTATCGCGATGCAATAGGAAAAGAGTTTTAAGAGTCAAAGATAACGCAGCGCAGTGCAGCCGAAATCAGTCAGTTGACTAGACAGGAAGGCCGCTCAGGCTTTTAGAGTGCAAATGATTAGGCTGCTAAAGTACATGTGGACATGAGAAAGCCAAAGGTTAGCTATTAATGAGGCTACAGACAGAACATAATTCATCATCCTGTCCACAGTCCATCAAACCGCTGCATTTCCCGGCACTAGCCCGACAATGCATGAAATGGTATCTTAATACCGGAGCCGGGCCCGAGCCGAAATGCTGAATTTTGATCTTGTGAATATGGGGCACGTCAAGTGGATATACCGTACCTGTATTGTATTCTTACTAAGCACTTGGTGATTAGGTGAACAGTCTTCGGCTTATGGTCTTTGTTAAGCCGCCCAAATACCCCGTGCTGTGTGGGGTCATAAGTATTCTGACATAACTGCCCCGCCTTGCGGCGGCTCCGTCAGCCGCTATCGGAAGGAAAGCGCAGCTAATTCTGTCAAGAAGGCCGGCAATGAGGCTTAGGGTTGGGAGATACAGAGCAAACCCTTTCGTACTGGAGGGGCTTTAACCTGACAATAGAAAAAAAGAAAAAAAAAAACCCAGATGCCTTCACCCTTTGGTCCTTGATTCCTTTGTCTTGCAATCAATCAACCAACCAACCTCTTTTTCGTGAACCAATTGGTTGCTTTACTTCTGCAAAAATGTCGTCCTAGTAAGTCGGGATTCTCTGTAGCACGGAGCGGCCACTGCTTATAGCTCAATTCAAACTAACAAAGTGCTACCCTCATCTTACAGCAAGGTTCTCATGCTCGGTGCTGGCTTCGTCACCCGCCCGACTCTCGATGTTCTCAGTGCCTCTGGGATTCCCGTGACTGTTGGTAGGTTTCACTGTGTCTGGCCTGGCTTCGACAGCCGCAGATAGTGCGGTTTTGCTAATATTTTGTCTTTTCTCCCATTCCTTAGCCTGCCGTACCCTCGAGTCTGCCAAGAAGCTGTCTGAGGGTGTTGCGAACTCTACCCCCATCTCCCTTGATGTCACCGACGATGCTGCTCTGGATGCTGCCGTTGCCCAGCACGACCTGGTCATCTCTCTGATTCCCTACACCTTCCATGCCACTGTCATCAAGAGCGCTATCCGCCAGAAAAAGCACGTCGTCACTACCTCGTACGTGTCCCCTGCCATGATGGAGCTGGATGCCGCTGCCAAGGAGGCCGGCATCACCGTCATGAACGAGATTGGTCTGGACCCCGGTATCGATCATCTGTACGCCGTCAAGACCATTGAGGAGGTTCATGCCGCTGGCGGCAAGATCATCAAGTTCCTGTCCTTCTGCGGTGGCCTCCCCGCCCCCGAACACTCGGACAACCCGCTCGGCTACAAGTTCTCGTGGTCTTCCCGCGGTGTCCTGCTTGCCCTGCGCAACGCAGCCAAGTACTACAACGACGGCGCTGTTGTTGATATTGCTTCTGCCGACCTGATGGGCACTGCCAAGCCGTACTTCATCTACCCCGGCTACGCTTTCGTCGCCTATCCCAACCGTGACTCCACCCCCTACCGTGAGCGCTACAACATCCCCGAGGCCCAGACAATTGTTCGTGGTACTCTGCGCTACCAGGGATTCCCCCAGTTCATTCGTGTCCTAGTCGAGATTGGCTTCCTCAGCGACGCCTCCACGTCGGCCCTAGCTACTGCCGGTCCCTGGAAGGCTGCCACTGCTGCTGTTCTGGGCGCCAGCGCCAGCGACCCCGCTTCGCTTGAGGCGGCCATCGTTTCCAAGGCCACCTTCGACTCGGAGGAGGACAAGGAGCGCATTCTGGCCGGTCTGCGCTGGATTGGTCTCTTCTCCGACGAGCAGATCACCCCCCGCGGCAATCCGCTAGACACTCTGTGTGCTACCCTCGAGAAGAAGATGCAGTTTGAGGATGGCGAGCGCGACTTTGTCATGCTGCAGCACAAGTTTGTCATTGAGAACGCTGATGGCTCTCGTGAGACCCGCACTTCCACCCTGTGCGAGTACGGCCAGCCCTACGGCAGCGGCGGCTATTCGGCCATGGCCAAGACTGTCGGTGTGCCCTGTGCTGTTGCTGTCAAGCAGGTCCTTAACGGTACGCTGAACGAGCGCGGTGTTCTGGCCCCCATGAACTCCAAGATCAACAACCCTCTGATCAAGGAGCTAGAGGAGAAGTACGGCATTACCATGATTGAAAAGACTATTGCTTAGGCGTATGGGCTTTCTCTACAAGCGAAACAAAACGCGCCCATCAAAGGGAAAAAAAAATTAAAATAAAAAAACATTAAGTAGTAAATAACCAAAAGAAATGAAGTCACGATTTTTATTGTCTACGCTTGGAAACAATGGAAGATCAAATGCGCATTATGTATGAAATAAACCGTGGGCTAAAGACGGAAGAGGAGAGAAGAGGGGCTATACTGAACACGCTAAACATGCAATCTGTTGCCATTTGCTCTTCGGGTTTGTTACCCTCCGGGGATTAGACAAATGGAGCAAGATGAAAAGAATAGAAGAAAAAAAGAGACAAGAAAAAAAAATACACCGGGAAGAAAAGCATAAGCTTATGTCCCTTGATGCAGCACCCTGCCGAAAAAAAAAAAAAAGGAAAAAGAAAAAAGAAAAGAAAAGACTAAACTTCCTCATCGAAAGTAGCGGCATACCTAGCGAGCTACCTCGTCCTCGTCTACCACCGTAGCAACTTTACTTTCACGTTCTACCGGTACAAACGTCTCCTCGCTGTGCTTCTCAGCATCTCCTTCCAAACTGCGGCAATCTTGATCGTCCTGTGCATTACTAGCACCGTCTCCTGCCGAAGGCAATGGCCTTTGCTCTAATAAAGAGCTGGTGGCACTAGCGCTCAACGGACTAGGGGCCACTACAGGCACTGACCTGATAGTGCCAGCCATAGAGTCTAATGATGATGCGCTGGAGGCTGTGGGGCCTGGAGCCGTTTCGGCACTAGCATTGTAGAGATTATTGAAGCTGGAGCTCTGTTGCAACGCTGCGCGCATGGCGCGGCTACGCACTGGAGATCGGCTACGCGAAACTGAGCGGATGGAAGGCGGGGCGGATGTAGTAGTGCTGTTGATTGCATTAGTAGCGACAGGGGGGGCTGTTTGGTTTTGTTCAGGTTTGTTAATAGGCACAAGGCTCCAACCCTGTGGAAGAACAAGACCAGAAGGCAGGTCAGAGCTGCCCGAAGGAATCGCAGTGCGGAGCGGACTTGTCGATCTCTGCCTGCTAAGACCCGCTGATATGGCTGCCGGCGAAACGCCAGAAGGGGGCGTAAAAGGACGATTAGGAGTTAGAAGTGATTGGAAAGAATTTGCCGACGAATTTGTTAGTGGGTTGGCATTTCCAGGAGTAGGTTGGTTTGGCCCTGAGGTTGAGATAGAAGCCGCGGCAGAAGCAGCTGCAGGAGTAGCAGTAGTTGGTTGAGGGCTATTGGTGATGGCCTGGAGTCTAGTGATTTCTGCCATGAGAAGGTTGTTTAGGTGGATTTCTTGCTGGACACTCTGAATAGAGGCAACGTGAGCGCTCATGATTTCATTGATCTCTCGAACATGGGCGCGTAAGGCGGTTAGGTCGCCATTGGGCGGAATCTGAGGCACTGGCGGCGGGCCTGCACTGATATGTGGATGGTAGGGTACCCCAGTAATTGGGGTATGAGGTAGAGTAGCATTGGGCGTGTGTTGAGCAGGAGTATGAGCCGCGGTAGTTGCAGCGGTGGCGGTAGCAGTAGTCGGACCAGGCGCGGGAGCGGGAGGTGGGTTCTGGTGAACGTTGCCGAAGGGAAAATTGTTGTTTGCTGCAGGGTTGTTTAGGCCATTGTTAGGGGCAGGGTTGTTGTTAAAGATGTTGTTTGGAGGCAGATTGCCATTATTAAGGAAGGCTTGCTGGGCTGCTTGAGCTTGTTGTAATGCCTGATCGCCCAGAAACTGTCTGACTCCAACACGCAAACGCAAGGGTCCAAACTGGTACTCTCTAAGACCGTCAGGCTCACCAGCAGGCCCGACTCCAACCCCGAGGGCTGGGTTCGCCGGCTGGGCAGCTCGTGGCTGTAGACCGGGCTGCTGTTGGGGAGGGATCGCATTTGCGTTTACATCGGCAGGAACTGCGTTTTGAGGTGCAGCATTACCTCCAGCCATGGGCCCCAGACCTGGCCCATTGTTGTTGTTCTGGGGAGCATTGTGTGAGACAGGACGGCGGCATGTAGGGCAGACCTGCTGCCTCTCCAGCCAGCTTTTAAGGCATCCAAAGTGCAGAATATGGCCACAAGGAAGCTTTTTAGGGCGGGTCCTCTCAATAGCACCAGGAGCTCTGGGATCCCAGGGCCGCATGACGTCACGGCAAATGATGCATGTGTCTTCGCGAGCAAGATCCTGGGCATTTGCATCGGCATATTGGGTCATGTTTTGGATAGCACGGCGGTATTTAAGCATGGCAGCAACACGGCGGAAGAATGAGGCACCGGTGATGTAAATATCGCGGAGGATATGAACAGGAAGACCGTAAAAGGAAAACAACATGAAAAAGAACGCGACATAGATGGCCAATTTCAGGAAGTCTTATCGTACTAGTTAGTGTCTGTAACGGGAGTCATACGGCATGGCAATGAGACTTTAGTTTCGACTTACCGGCAATCAGGTCAATTGTCAGCATGTACTGGCCCTTTTCCTCCCAGCCGGGGACTTCAATATCCATTTCTTCGATGTCGTCAGGGTCAGGCAAGTCGCCTACAGCGTCACCCTCTGCCGGTGGGTGTTCCTCGCGCTCTTTGATGAGGCGCTCTCTTTCAAGGCGCACCTCGTTGCGTCTCTCCTCGAGACGTTTCTTGGTTTGGTTCTTGACAACAAAGGACTCGAGGACGTTGAACATGTATCGCACAATGGTGTGTGAGGTGGTAGTAGTCAAGACAGCAAATTCAAACAGAAACATTATCATCATAGTAGGACGGACCTGTTCAATGACGACTCCCGCAGCATATTTGAACAGCGCCAAATCATAGAGCATGCTAATGGCAAGCGAAATCACAAGTCTAGTATGGAAAAGTCGCGGGTTTGCAGGGGGCTGTTGCTCATAGGTTTCGACGCGGCCTTCGCCAATCCAGGCCCAGACCTTTCCGGTGACGAGAGCAGTAAACATTGTCAGGAAGTAGGCACCAATTTCCTCACGAAAGATTGTCATGGCTAGGCAGGTTTCGGTAATGGCGATCCAAGCGCGATCGGAGAGTTGTTCGACTTCAGCGGTTCGGAGCGGACCAAAGCAAAGGTGGCGAAGGCCGTGCATGATGGAGGCGTAGATGATGAAAATGAAGTTGACGAGAACCTGGACATTTTAGGAAGAGGGAATATTGTTAGCTTGCGAGTAGGAGATGTGAGAAAAGATACAAGGAAGCTTCTGATCAGCAGCGGAGCCACGATGGCTTTTTTTCTTTTTCTTTTTTTTTAAAGCTGAGCATCCAGTTGACAACACGCAACAACGTACCAAGAGACAAAAATTGCTCTGCGAAAGATAGACCATTGCAGAATAGAAATTGGCCTGCATCTGAAAGGCAGACACAGAGACGCCTAGCGCCAATACAGTCGAGCCCTATAAACATGTATCATATGAATTAGCGATCATTGACGGCGAGCACGGAAGAACGAAGAACGAGACAAAATCGGAGGAGCTGGAGGGAACACCCAAGGCATAACATAACCAAGGCGACAAAACCCCCAGTCCAGGGCCGGAATACGAAATGCAGAACTCAGAGCTGAGACAGCAATACATACTGTGATATACGCTGCCAACCGCATGCTGGGCTACTTGATGCGCTGCGAGCCTATTAATGCGATGTGGATGCAGGTGATAGTTGCGCTAAGTGTTGCAACAATGCAGATACAAAACCGGACAAACAGGTAGAGTTCCGAAGCGAGTTTTCAAGGTTGATGGACGTTACAAGAGAAAAACACGGCGCCAAATATAAAAATGAAAATGAAAAAGAAAAAGAGAAAATAAGTGAGCAACGAAAAAAAAGCGAAAGGACAATTAGGAAATCATGTCATGGTCTCTCGTCTAAGGAAAGGCCACAGATAAGATCGCATTTAATAGCAGCAGAAGCAAAGAGGACAGAAATAATACAAGATCAAAGAAAAAGAAAAAAAATTACTGTTGTGAGCGTGGATGATGGGCAAGCGGCGATGGGAAAAGCGGGAAAGAAAGAGAGAAGAGGAGAGAAGAAAATATGGGCTCGTTATGATGTTTTGCTTCCTATAGCTAAAGCTGCTTTGCCAAGTTTGATGCCACGTTTGAAGCTTCTCGAGACTTCCACTTGCGTTTTCCTATTTGGGATTGATAGGTTGAAGTGTGGCTCCATTTATTTAGTTAATCATCACGTGCGTTTCGAGCCATAGGGTTTGGGTTATACTCGTGATCCTGGTGGTTAGAAGGCAACCATCGCGGGCTTCATTCACGCTGGGTTGGCCGCACTATCGCGTTTTGTTGCTCTGCTGCTTAACCATTCATTCTTCATCTACGGCTCTTGCTGTCCGCCTATTTTTCTCCTTCACTCTACCATTCAGGCTGTCTCAATATGGCTTCTGCTGTCATCCCTATTATTACACCCACCCTGCTCTCTGCCATCCGCACTCAGCCCAATCTTCCCTCCAACACATGGTACTTTATCACCGCCACTGCCCTGTCGATTCTCAACCGGCCAGATGAAATCTCCAGTGTCTACAAGTATGCTCTGTCGCATGGGCCTGGGTCCTTTGATAATATTCCTGGAGATGATGAGAAGCTGGGCATGACACGTCGGATGCGTGAAGCGTTGGTCAAGTCGGCTGCGATAGGCGGGCTTCCTAAGGTCCGTACAGCGCCACACCGGCAACAACCGCGCCCTAGCCGACACCAAGATTCATACCACTAACGAGACCTCTCCAGACAATCAACGCCCTCTTTGAACTCAAGCAAGCTACGCCGCCTGCTTTTCTGGATGAACCCTTGGCTACGTCTCCAACCCAGCGACGCAATGAGATCTTTGGCACGCCCTCGGCAGAAGTACTTCAGCGTGGACAGACGTACTTTGATATGGTGTATGGCAAGATCACGCAGCGGGTCATGGGTAACATGGACCGCTCGGGCACAGAGGACCTAGGCCTTACCGCACGGCTGATGTATGGGTATATCCTGAGCAATACCAATGTTCTCACGCCCGCCGAGACCTCGTATGTGATACTAGCAGCCCTAATTCCGCAAGATGTAAGTCTCCATAAGTTTTCTTTCACAACATGCAACTGTCGCCACTGCGCAGGACGGGGCCCGGCCGCAAACACTGACATCCTCTCTCCCCCCCCCCCCCCTCTGTCCAGGTAAATCCTCAACTCAAAGGCCATCTCAAGGGAGCCATCAACGGGGGAGCGACTGTTGAGAATGTACGGGCCGTCCGCGAGGTAGTCATAAAGATCTGCGAAGCATCGGGCATGAAAAAGCTCTCTGGCGCCGCGTCCGGCGGCTGGGGCTGGAGACAAGACATTGCGAATTTGTAAGTCGGACAGGAAGGAAAAACGGCCCTGCACAACTCGCGGAGACGGAGAAATGCTAGCACGCACAGTACAGGCGAGCAGGGCCTTCCTCAAAGGATGACTTTCTGGAGAACTTAAACTGGCATTTAGGCATCAAACGAAGACCCCCCCCCTTCTCTCCCCCTGGTCTAGGTAAAGGCACCACCTACACTCACTCGCTACTTGACATCCTCCATGTCTTATCCATGCGAGCTGGGCGGTTCGCGGATTGCATCTCGCTCCTCTCTTCTATCTTCTTATCACTAGGGATAATAAGGGATAATGTACAGAGGAGAGAGAGAGGAGGAAGAACATAAGCGTAACGTGTATATACTCCTCCTTCTTTCGCCTGCTTCCCGCTCGCATCTTTTCATGTGCCCCACGGCGCCTAGCGTACACGTTTACGATCTCAATCCCTTCCAGCGCTTGAATGAGGAAGAGGAGAGGTATAGCTGTCTCTAATTGTCTTTGAGCCATGTCGTCATTATATCACTGGCTTCTAAGTACATGGCCTATCTCGATCACGAATACCGCCCCGCCCTTTCTTCTCTGGCACCCTCTCAAGTATCTGCCACTTGTTTAGATAGCCAGATAAGGGCCCAGGTAAAGTCCAACAATGGATATGTATGCGTTGAGACTCGGGTTGTAATTCCCCAGGCGAAACCTCAGTAAGAATAGCGGGGCTGACCGCTGTAGTGTCTGTGTGGGATGCTTCTGGCGTGGAGGTAGCTGTGTGGTGGTACCACAACGCCCATGGCCTCTCCATGCATCATAGACAGTAGACTCGCTAGCCGACTATTCAAAGATGGCTGTCGACATGCCAGCCAAGACGAAGAGCGGGGGGAGTGGGGGGCGAGAGAAAGGGAAAGGGAGGAAGCACAGAGAAGAGAGTAACAGAATGTTCTCGTACTAACGCCCAGTAAAGCCGAGCCTATGCAGATGCATTAACCACTAACATTGACATCCACATCTCGGCCACACCACTGACTACTGCCAGCTCGCCAGACAGCCCGCCTGATTGCTGTCTTTATTTCTTGCCTGCTTGCTACTCTCACACCTAGGAAAGAGATCTGATGCGAGACAACAGTGAAGCTATGTGTATTTCGGATCACATGTACACTCGGACACCTAGTGCACATCAAGACGTGTATGTGCCTAGGTAGTCATAGTCGGTTATTACTGCCTCCTGGGAAGAAGCATACGTGTGTGTGTATCTAGTCACCAGACAAAGATGGAGAGAGCCCGTTATAACTTGTGTATACTGCCCTTTATAATGACTATCAGTCCTTATGATCATGACGCCCCGGTCACGTCCAAATTAGATCACCCAAAGGCGCCATGCCATGTAAGGTGTGTGAGAGAAGAGGGTGTGTGGGTGGGCGGGTGAGCTTGGACAGTAGTACAGGTCGAGACAAAGCCTCTGGGAGGGCAGAGGATGACATCTCTTGATGATGCCGAGGTCGAAGTTTAGCAGTCTCCATTTTGTGTTGGCGTACCCGAGCTATTTTTCCCAGAGTGTCCTTTGGCGTCAAAGGAGGAGGATGAGGAGGGAGGGAGGGAGGGAGGGGAAGGCCAACAGAAGCAGCCGGCTCGTTCTTTGCTATGAAATGTTTCCCTCCCTTGGTGCTCTGTGAGCAGACCGGCCGTTGTATTCTCTCCTGTCTCTATTTTCCCTTTTGTCAATCTTTTAATATTTAATTAATTCCTTTTTATTTTCTTTTCTTTTTCTTTTTCTCTCGCCTCCCTCGCAAGCATAATTCCAAATACTCTTTTCAGAGCTATTCTTGATGCAGTATGTTTTACGGCAGATCACACTACATCCTAGTGCAAGTCTGCAACCCAAGACCCTCTCCCCGTTACGTCCTTGTGAATGATCACCAAGAAAGGATCAGAAGACAACAAGAGAAGTAGACCAACAAAGGCGATGATGGCCACAACAAACACATACGTATATACTTGTACAGCCGTAGTGGTTGGTAGTGATGCCATGTACGTACAACGTATTGTGTGTGCATGCTGCGTGTGTAGGGAGAATAGGGATAGCTATGGAAGCAAGAGGCACAAGATCTCGACATGATTCTGTACTTTTTGCGTATTATCTCTACTGCTCTGGGGTGATTGTGCCTCTGTAATAACCAGACTGTCAGTTCCTTTTCTTTTTTTTTCTTGAGGCTTTTTGTGATATTGTCTCTTCTCCTCCCCCTCACACTGTTGGACGCCCCCCCCCCCCAGCGTATCAAAGCGAAGGGATGCTATGTCTTCTGTTCTCTCACCTCCTCTTCTCTTGACTTCTCTCTATTCTAGCTTTTCTCTTGGGCCCTTCCAGTCTTTGTCTTCAAGCCCACTTCTCACGCATTAGTGACAGCGCATCACTGTAAAAGAAAAAGAAAAACACCTTTGCAAGTCTAAGACATATGCATGTCCTCTTCCCACACTTCCATGTGCTTTGTTGACTCTACTACCCTACTCTGCTGTATATGTACCCAGTGGAAACTGGCATCGAGGTAGCCTAGCCCAACTTGATAGTACTGAGGGAGTGCGTGTGTGCGTGCGTGCGGTGTAAACGGAGAGAGGCAGAGAGGAGAACATGATTTCGCTCGCCCTATGAGCCTCTTCTCTTTCACCATTCCAACTAAAGTTACAGACTACTTCTTAGGGCGATCCTAGGGAATGTCGTTACTTTCTCTCCCTCTCTCTCTGCCGCCTTTACCCTTCTTCTCCTCGCCTTCTGACAGGTTAAGGAGCCGCAGAATGCCATCTAGAACCTGGACAAAGCTGCTAGCCATCCTTTGCACAAGCTTCCGCGTAGAATAGTCTCTTTGTATGTGCCCTCCGCTACTACTAACGCAGAGGGTACATTGCACAAATAGCTACTTACAGACCTCCCACCACTCCTCTTCAGCGGACACCAACAAGCAGAGGAACATTGCACCTTCGTTTAGGGTACTGTGAAAGCTTTCATGCATGATGCCCCTCCAGGCTTAAGATCGAATAGCGGAGAGCAAAGGCTGTTATTGTCCCAACATATATGTATACCTACCTGCCTCTGCACCATGCAGCTCCTTTTCCTCTCCGTTGTTCCAAGACATGCGTCGACCAGAGGCACGCTATCAGGCTTCTTCGACCCAACAAGCAACAAGACAAAGAACAAGACAGCTTTGCAGTGCCCAAGATGCAAGGACGACATGATGCAGGAAGAAGGACTGCAGATACAGATAAGGAGAGCAAAAAAAAAAAAAAAAAAAGAAAAGAAAAAAACAAGTTTGTCATGTTGTCGTGTCAAGTGCCTGTCTTGGAGTTTGGCGTTTAACAGGAAAAGGGAGGAACAACAGTAAACGAATGAACGGGTGAGCCAAGAGCGAAGAGCAGGAGGATGGCCGGACAAAAGATCGCACTCGTCTGTCTCAACGGCCATTTATACCTCATGGATGGGTGCTTAGCTAGCTGTTCAGTGACATGTGGCTATCTCCCTTCGTCGTGCTCGTAGCTACATCTAGGAGTCTAGACTCGAGAGGAGAATTGCGAGTACGCCTTGTGGGTTTTCCGTATCTTGCTCCGTACCCAGAGCTATAGCTCTAGCAAGCCACAGCTCAAAAGACCTGACTGGCTTACTGGTATGCCATGACTCTCGCTCTGGTCAGCAGCACCTTCGTTTTCTTGTCACCTCAAAAGATGAATGCCACGGGCAGACAGACACAGCATACATTCCACAGTTAACATGTCTACAAACACCACGTTGCATGTACAGCGACCACGCCGAGATTTCTCTTCGGCAACATACTGGCCAGCACTAGAGCGAGGGTTGGTGTTGTCCCTTGGTGGTAACAACGAGGCTGTCTGTGTTCTTTTGAGGCTCTTCTCTTCTTTTCTTTGATTTCTTCTTCGTTATTAGTGACTTGTTCCACTCTTAGTTGCATGTTCTCAATCAATATCTACCCCTCCTCTGATTCGTGTCTCCGTTAACCTCTATGTGCTCCTCGGCTGGCTGCTTATAACCCATATTACTGGGTCTTGGGAGGGAGGGGGGGCTAAGCCACAGAGAACACAGTGTGGGTAGTATAGATGTATAGATATAGCGCATCACAGCACAGCATATTTTGGGACTATGGCTGAAGGTGTAACCAGCAATCAAGGGGGGGGAGGGCTTTCAGAAGTAGAGAGAAGAGAGGGGAGAGAGTCAACAGAGCAAGAGGATAGCTACATGTCTCCCATACTCAAGAAAAGGCAGCTCCTCGCTCGTTCCTCTCCTCGCCAGCTCGCCAGCCCGCCCGCCCTTCTCGTCCTTTCTCGTCCTTTCTCGTCCTGCCTCTGCCTGGCTGCCTGGCTGCTTGGCTGCTTGCCTTTCTGCCTGCGCCCCTCCTCCTCACCCCCTCTCCTCCCCGTGATCCTCCTTGTCATCTGGGTGAGAGTTGAGTGTCTGTTTCCTGTCTCCTTGGTTCCGCCTTGTTGTCTCCTGAATTGCATTGGCCCGTCAAGAGCCTGCATCCTTTCTATGAGGCAGAAACCCAGTATTTCCTCTTCAGGAAAAAATAAAAAGACTATCTCTACCCCTCCCCTCCCCTACAGTCCTTGTTTCTTGTTGTTCCCCCTCACTTCGTAGGCTTGTCTCCCCTCTCATTCGTTCTGGCTTTCAGATACCAAGCAAGGATCGTGCTGTATAGACAGGGTTCGGTAAGCGAACCCTGTCTATATAGGACTTGGTATCGCATATTAGCCTGTCCTATTTTCTTTTTTTTTCTTTCTTTTTCTTGTCCCAGCCGTTTTTTTGCCCCTTTGGGGACAAAGGTTTGGGGGATGCATGATCTACAACTGTAAAGTTTGAGGGAGGGCGAGGCGGTATTGAATAAATATATAAAATAATCTTGGTAAATACCAATAAATACGACTATGTCCTGGATCCGGGTGCGGAATCAACAGAACCTTGAACAGGCCTCGTCCCCCCCCCCCCCCACGCAGTGAGATTACAGAATAAGAGTTGCAAATACGCCCAAGGGACCTAAACAGGCATATTCCTGTCCGAAGAGTCTAGATCGTGGTTTGTTGGTGGTGTCTCCCTCCCCCCGAATCCAAGTCTGCCATCTTGCTAGAGCTGTCGCGGCCGTAATCTTTCAAGTGGAGAATATGAGTCCAATAAACGCAGAGACAAGAGACAAGAGAAACAGAAATAAGCTTGGAGGAGGAGGAGGAGGGGGGCGTGAAAATGAGAAGCAGGGTAAAGGGGAGAGAGAGAGAGAGAGGGAGAGGGAGAGGGAGGGAGAGGGAGAGAAAGAGAAGGTCATAAGCAGTCGGATGGATGGCTAGCGGACAGCTCATGAGTCTAGAACTGGCTTTTTGTTCAGCATTATTCTATGCGATGAGGTGCTGAGGTGTTGTCATTGTTCAAGCTCCAGGCTCTAGAGAAAGAAAGAAAAGAAGAAAAAGAAAAAAGTCCGGATGGTCTAGTAGCAGCTCAATCCCAGCCTTGCCCATTGTTCAAGCTTACTGCTCTATAAGTCTGCTCCCGTCTTCAGCCCTGCCACTTGTACTCACACTTGGCCCTTTGTCTTTAGCGTTGATTCTCTGGTCCTTGTTTATTATCCTCTGCAAATCTCACAACGACTGGAGAGAGAGAGAGAGTGCCGGAAATCCGCTAATTGCTTTGCTCTTTACATGGCGACATGGACATCCTGTCCTAGAGCAACAAGCCTTGGCCCTGTCTATCCAGCCAGTCGATAACCCTTGGCCTTTTTGGGTTTTTTTTTTGCTTGGGCCTTGCTATTGTCAGTGCATCCAACAATGCTCGTCCTCGTCAGTCATATTGTACCAGGCGTGGGTTTGCACAATGTCTAGGGCGGCGGGGGATGGGGGAGGGTTATTGGGAAAAGCCACCATCATCATCACATCACCGTTGCAGGCACGATCTCCATGAGCACGTTTCTACAAGGTGCACAGAGCACAGTATCAAGCATTAAAGCCCCCTCCCCCATGAACGCGGGCCATCTTGGAGCTCTCGTAAACAGTCCGTCAGTAGAAGTGCATGAAATATAACAGAAGCCAACGGCCCGCCGCCTGCAGTTAAGGCTCTTTCTTGCGTTGTTGTATGGATAGATGGACCGGACCGCATTAACAGGTTTTGCTTTGTAGGGCATCTCTCCACGACAACTATGCCAAGACCTCTTTTTCTCTCTCTCTCTCTCTAGCTGGTGTCAAGGCTCAATATCTAATCTCACGGATCATAGAGCCAAGAGCCCAGGAGCCCAGGAGCCCAAGACAGTAGCCATTATTCGCTTTTGTCTGTCTCTCGCCGTCGTTCTCGCTTTAGCCAGCCATCCATCCCTTGTCTTTCTTCTGCCTCCTCTCATCTCGATCATCACGGGCCAGCATTGTTCCGAAGGCAAGCAGCGGCTCTGTGGCACCGAGACCGAGAACTACGATGGGCGTGCATGTGCTCTATCCCTAATGAAACCCTAACCACATACCGCAGCATGCATGTACAAACAGTGAAGAGTGTGGATAGCGAGATCAACACTATGACGATGTCCAAACCTTGGCAAAGGGTGCAAAGATGACAAGGATAGTATTTGGAATACAGAGCTAGGAGGACCCTGGTCTTTTGTCTGTTTGCCTGGCCTGGGCCAGGGCCGCGTCATGATGTCGGTCTGCTCGCTCTTTTACCAACCTATACGCAACTCTTGATGTAAGTAGCTGTGTAAGTGCGAATATAACTCTGGGAGGTTTTTTTTTTTTTTTCCCCTTCCTCTTTTCTTTTGCTCTGCAGTACAATACCAGCTGATGGATTCGTACGGAGACTACTGCGAGTAATGAACGGCAGCCAACCGATCTCCTTGGTCGCTTCTTGTAGCTTCTTGCTTCTGTGGTTGAAGGCTTGCCTTACCCCTCCTCCTAAGAAGACTACTAAGCCAACAAGCCCCGAGTAGCCACCACACGTCCGTCCGTCTGGCTGGTTGCTTTCCCTCTTTCTTCTTTTTGTCATCTTTGTTCTTGTTCTGCCCGCTTCCTCGTATCGCCAGCGGGTCGTTTCTGCCTGCTACTACTACCTCTAGTATGACAGCAACAGCAACAGCAACAACAACAACACAACACCACCACCACCACCACCATCACCACCCACCACTACTACCCACTAACAAGGTATTCTTTTCATGTTTCTTCTTGTTCTTTCGCCCGCTCTTGCGGCCAGTCTGGGAAGTTTGAGCTGAAAATCCGGGACGCAAGGTGTGGCGTGGCGCCCACGAGAAACCAGATATCAACGAAAAGAAGAAAAGAAAGACAAAAAAAAAAGAACAAAAAAGAAAAAAAAAGAAAAAAAAAAAAGCAAGACAAGACAGGGCAGAGCCAGCCGGGTGGCTCCATCACTTGCATATTCAAGTTGGCATTTGGAATTGTATTGACTTTGGGTCTGAATTTGCATTTGCATTTGCATGTGCATTTGCACTTTCATTTGCCTCTGGGGGCTGCACACCACATCACCATCGTAGAGGCGTGCAATAACACGGTAAAGTACGGTACAGTCACGGGCGTGTCTGCTGTCTCTTTGGTGTTAGTGGCTGTCTTCCTGAGACTTGTAACATATACGGCCAACGCCAGCATAGAGTCCCTTTGTGTGTTTGGTGCATTTACAGACTGTTCATTGGTGACTACAAGAGACATACAGAGAGGGGCTTGCTTCGCTCGGCACAGTCCTACACACCATGGTGGGAAAATAGAAAAATAAAAGAATAAAAATGAAAGAATAAAGGACACGGGAGAGATCAAATACCCGTTGGCTACACGCTGTTGCAGAAGCTGTTGGAGGCGCCCGAATTTTCTCCTCATTCATTTGTCTTAAGCCTCTATGGCCAGGCTTAGGCTTGGGGGGGGGGGGGGGGGCAGCATATACTCCACTCGGTGTGCATATGTGCATGTGTGTGTGTGTGTGTGTGTATGTATGAATGTATGAATGTATGAATGTATGAATGTATGTATGGTGCACGTACATGGCTGCATGCACGCATGCACACATGCATACATGCAGATTCACAAACGCACAGCATGGGCGGCGTACAGAGATGAGGCGTAGCTTGCAGCCCTTCTTCCTTATCCTTTGGGTTTTGGCGTTGAGAAAAGAAACTCTGTTGGCTATTCATCGGTTGGAGATGGACTAACCGCTGTCATCCATATTACGGCAGCCCACATTGAGCTTGGATGCAGTACGCGTGGGTATTGTACCATACCTACGATGCCGCATATCTACGTTGTATACCATTCGCACGGGATATTCGTTAGTCAGTCAGTCAGATGACTGCTTTCTTCGTATCATCGCCGGCCACACACCGTGATCAGAGATACGCGCCTGCCTACATGCATAGCATTGTGTTTGTGTGTACAGTGCAGCAGAGCGAGATCTTGGGTATCATATCTTCACAGCTCGTCGGGTTTACTCGTTCTACATGCCTGCACACAGTCCAGCTAGCAGCAGGGCCATCTACACCGGCCGGCCACTTAGACACAGAGCAATCAACAGGCATGTTCTCAGAGTTTACACGAGCTGCGTACAGCACTCTTTCTTTCCCCTCCCTGTCTTCATGTGTATGGGCCTGTCCTTTACATCTCGCAGCGGTTCTGTTTCCTAGCTGCTGCACGGCCTCTTTCTCTTTCTTTCTTTCTCTCTCTCTCTCTCCTCCCCCTCTTTTACCGTGTTTCCAATCACAAAGCCTCCTCCTCCTCCTTCCCCCCTTGCATTGATTGGTCTTTCCCTTTGTCTTCCTGTCCTTTCATTCTTCTGTCCTCCAACTTCCCCTACCCTTTGGACTTGACCTATGGCAGCCTGTTCTGACTATCTGGCCTCTCCAGATCCCTGACGAGTGACTTTTGTCACCAGCCCCTTGCGTCAGTAGCTTTGCCCAGACATGAATTTATTTCCTGTATAGGAAATTCAACAGCAGGTGGGAAGAGATGAACAGTAAGGGGGAGGAGGAATGAGGGACAGGACATAAGACGTTGACTTGATTTTCTCTTTGCTCTCGTTATTCCGTCTGTATTTCTTTTTTGGCTCACTCAAAGGGGAAAATGATGGGCACACGTCCAACAAGCAATGTCCGATTCTGCATGGTAATTGGACGGCATTGGTATCCCTCAAGATTGCTCTTACAGGCAGACGTGTAAGCTTGCTGAAGATCACCAGAGACAAAGCTAAAGAAGGCACCCTTCTTCTTCCTCCTCCTCCTGCTGCTCCTCCTCCTCCTCCTCCTCCCCCCTCCACCCCCTTCAAAGCCCCTCCCCAGGCAACTTGGAATTGGCAGCCATCGGCCAGCCGCAGAAACCACCAACACGAAGACAAAAAAGAAATTGCCCTGTCTGGGAAAATGTCAAACAAAACGCCCACGGACAAAATATCTTGCTTGTCTAGTGACGTTGACATGAAGGTTGGTGCGTTGCATGAGACGTGCAGAGTAGCAACAAGAAGATGGAAAGGAGGCAGGCAGGCAGGCGGGCGGGCAGACAGACAGACAGACAGACAGACAGTATTTTGATACAAGACTGGGGAGAGAGAGGGAACAGTATATTGCATTACTGCACTGCACTTCACTGCACTACACTACACATTGCGTGCAGGAGGACCAGAACCAGGTAAAGTAAAAAGAAATAAGAGAAACAAAAAGAAAGAAAAAGAGACGAAACCCCGGTGAGGTCTTGGTCCTGGGCGAGGAGGGAGGGGGCTTGATCTCAGCGCCAGCGCCAAGACGCATCTTGGTTATCTTCTCACCTTTATGCATCTGCACTGACTTGCCTGTGACTTGTTACTACAGGGGTGTCTCAGAATTACAAATAGTTTTGGTGGCTTGTCGTCAAGGCCGTCGTCTTCTTGGTGCATCTGCCCTCGTCTGGATGTCTAGGGAGAAGGGGGAGGGGAGCAGAAGCAAAGGTAGTGAGTGAGTGAGTGAGTGAGTGAGTAGCACTCAATCTCTCAAGAGTCTTGGCACGCTTCCTTTGTTTGTTTTTCTTTTCTTTGTTAGTCTAGACTATCGAGTGTCATGTTTACTAGTCTCTCTAGCGTTGGTGTACACAAAGAAGACAATACCCCAGACCCCAGATATTGGTAGTCTTTCTTACAAATGCTCTAGGTTCTACGTTCTACGTTCTACGTAAGCACTACTGCCCGACTTCTCGCCTTCTCGCCTTCTCGCCCATGTCTTTAAACACCAAAAGAAAGACAAGCAAACCCTTACCCAGCCCACCAAGCCATTGGGCCAAGACAGAAGCACAGAGAGCTAACTGCCTGCCCGTCTGTCTACCTTGGAAATAAGTGACTGTTGCTTTGTTGTTTCGACGCTCCAGCACAAGCACAGTCAGTATCCCCCTCTCTCGCATCCCCATTATGCTGTCTAGGCAGGCAGTACAGGTACAGAACCTGGCCTGGCTTCATTTACTGGAACTGTTTCAGAGCATGGCACTTCTGACATTGACGTAGGTTATTTTCCGGCCCACCGCTATTTTGCTGCAAAACGAAGAAATAACAAAGGCTTCTCCATAAGCAGCGAGGACGGACGCCCTCTGCATTGTGAAGGGGAGGAGGAGGAGGAGGAGGAGCATCATGTAAACAGACGTCGGCATGTCTTCAGTTGTTGGTCATGGCCTTGGCATCCACCCACTGCAAGGCCCTTTCCGCTACTTTCGATTCTAGATGCAAATAACATAGAGAAGATCGCTGTAATCACGGGGCTCTCGCAAGCCCACCCAGCGCCTATATGGTGCAGTAAAACCCGAGACATGGTCGCAGAGTCACGTGTAATTACACCATGGCATGGCTATCGCCAGAACTCAGAGCAGATGAAGAAGATGGTTGTTTGTAGATGCAGATCACTAACTCATTGGGAACCCCGTGTGTTTGTAAAGAGAACTCACCTCCGTAAGCGAGTGAAGAAAACAATGGGTAGGAAGCAGGTTGATGATGGAAACTTGTCCAGGAGGAGACAACCCTCCGACGCTGTTATCTTCAGAAGATGATCAAAATAACATATGTACTCCTCCTCTCATCTCTCGTCTCTCTCTGTTTCCCCCCCCCCCCCCTTCGATTACGTCCTCAGCAGCCATCTGGGTATACAAACGAGGCGGGGGAGGGGGGGGGGAGTGAAATAAAGGTGTACCTTGCCCCCCTAGCGATATGCTTGGTTGTATGAAGGAAGGGGGAAGTTTGATTTGGGAGCCAAGGCGTCCTCAGAGCAGACGCCGCCGAAAATTGCAAAGGACTACTTCATGCTTTGTATCATGGCCATAGAGCAATACCGGTTTTTTTCCCTTTTCTGCTTCACACGTGCAAGACGATCCCATAGGACAGCAGCATTATGGACGAGGAGAGGAAAGGAGGAAGAGGAGAAGGAGGGGGCGTAGCATCGTTCATTATTCTCGATATACATTTCACGACATGAATGCATGGTAACCCGAGAGTTCAACTCACTGGCCTGCTTCATGTTCAGGGCTTGTGACTGAGACCGAGAAATTCTAGGCTCGCCCAATTCCTTACTGCTTAGTCGGCCTCTCGCGCTCAAGACCACCCTCTCGCCGCCTATCTCTGGCTGTCTTATAGCCATTCTTGGGAGGGGGGGGGGAGAGGAGAGGGGAGAGGGGAGAAGGGGTTTACCTGCTTTCAAAGCTGTGTTGGGGACACTTCAACGGCAGCATTTTTACGACAAAATTATCTCAAATAAAAAAAAAAACCAAACAGGCATGAAACTCATGATAACAGTCCGTTGATACGAACTAGAAAGAACAACTCATTTTTGTCACAAGCAACCCCCCGTATTAGTAGCATTGTATGCACTATGATGCAGGCAGAAGATTTCCGTCACTATTCCGCGCCACAAAAGCGAAAGAAAGAAAGAAGAGCAAAAAGGAGGCAGGAAAATAGGTTACTGGAGCGGGATTCAAGACGCACGATCTAGACCTTTGTCTTGGTATTTACTACTGCTTGCTATTGGTGCACGGTCGTCAGGTTCATCGTCCACAGAAAGAAGGAAAACTGGCCGTCCGGAACGGCATACCCGCAATACCAAGAACCTATAGAGTTTCAAATTCCAACGGGAACCACAAACATAGCCACCCCGACTTTGTATGTGCGGTGTTTTTAACTCTACACCATGCACGCCCCAGCACCTGCACCCCCTCCCCTCCCCTTCCTCCTCCTCCTCCTCCTTTGTTACTCAGTAGCAGTACCTCCATGATCGTGACCATGGGAGGAAGACAGGGCGCCATAGAGACAGGGAGCCCGGATTCTATAAGACTTTGAATATATTTCCCAAACAGGCAATTCATTCTCAAGGCCAAAAGGCTCAGAACTGGCCGATGTCCGGCGCCCAACTTGATCCTGATCCCTGGTCCCCGAGTGTGGCGGGGAAGGAGAAAAATGTGACATAGGAAACGCAGGCGGAAGAGCCTGAGCGTTTGGTCCTTATCGTCGTTATCTAGTCGCAAATTGCTTGAATAGGAGTTTTCCTGCCTGTCCTTTCCTCTGCCTTGGAACAGTGAGACAGGAATAGATGGCTTGATGCTGTGAAACTGCAGCAGCTACCCAGCCGCGAAGTATAGACGCTGTGCTTAATATCAGGACCCAAAGCCATGGATAGCGAGACGAAACGAAGCAATGACGAGAGAGGCCTTGAAGGTTGTAGTTAGTGACTAATTATTTAGGTCGTGGTGGAAGAAAGTGAGGGGGAAAAAAGAAAATAAAAAAATAAAAATAAAAAGAAATAATAGATTGAATTTGGATTAAATTAAGTTAAATTAACATTAAAATGAGCCAAAAATAAAAATAAAAAAAAGGCAGGAGCAACAAGGCCGTCAGTCACTACTTGTGCAATTACCAATTGAGTCCCATCATTAAGCACGGCAAGGATTAGCTAGCTCTTAGCTTCCTTTTTAGCACCGGCTACGTATTGATCACTATTCACACATTGCTGGCGTACGTACGTAAGTACAGTGCAATGCGTACAGTACGTTTTTGAAGGCGGCGCTCGTTCCGCGCGTAGTCATAGTGGAGACCGAAAGTGCGAGATGGAACATGACAAATAAAAAAGGTAGTTGCAACTTTTTTTTTCTTTTTTCTTTTTTGTTTTTTTTTTTTTTCTTTTTTTTTTTTTTTCTCGGCCATCGCTCCAAGCCAGCCAGCCCTCCCCAGCCAATAACATGACTAGCATGAGTTTAAGAGAAAAGTCAGGACAAGCGGCCGATTCTTCCGTTCGGCGCAAGGACCTTGGCAATATCAGAAAGGAGCTAATCACAAGGGCTTTCAAAGTTTTTGCTCTCCCCCCTCCTTTAAATAACAGGCAGGGACGGAGTATAATGAGGAGGCCGTTTCTGGCACTGCAAACGTCAGCGGCCTCGCTGTCGGTCTCTAGGCGCGAAACAGCGAAGGACACCTCACCAACCTGCCCCAGGGCTCATGTCGCAGCCAGTTTACGATGCAAGCTCAGTAAATTAACCCCCTCTCTTTTCTCCAGCTCGAAATTTGATATGTGACATAGTATCCTCATGTGATACAGGGAGCGTATACCCAAGAAGCTGTGCCTTCGGGTGGTCGTTCGCCTTGCCCTGCCCGATACTCCGTGCTCCGTATACCTTTCGGCTACCCGGAGTTCTCATGGAATTAAAGAGACCGCGAGCAAGGGAAAATCATCTATACAGGTTTAAATAAGGAGAAGAAGAAAAAAAAAAAAAGAGAGAGAGGGGGCTTGGCTGTTCCTCCCCTGTAAATTTACCCATTGCAGTAATATCGAAAGAGACGGAGGATTGGTTTAACTCCCAAACCCTCCTACGCCCTTCACCAGCACTCGCCCACTTTACAGCCTGTCGTGTCCCTCTTCTGCAATATTGTCAAAGGGGACAAAAAGAAAAGCAAGATATTTGACCTCTCTAACTCCGCTTATCCTCGAAATAGGTAATTTTCATGCTGCTCTTAACCACTGCTGCGCCGATCCCGGATCCCTGAGTATTGATAGACATAACAAAGCCTCACTCACTCCCCCCCCCCCCCCCCCGCGCCACCAATGAATGGCCAGTTTGCTCCAGTGTAGAGCAGAGGGACAATCGGAGTTGAATACAGTCCGGGCTGCGGTATCCTCTCTGCGCTTACACCGGTGGCCTTGCTTTCGCTGGGCCAGCTGCAACTCAAGCCCAAAAAGCTCCCAGTGCCAATCACATGTACCAAAAACAGCACACCTTTCTCTTCAGGCGCATTTGACAGAAGGTCTGCTTCTTGGCCAGCTATGCTTCTTTGAGACATAGAACCTGGAAAAAATAGGAGAAAAAAAGAAAAGTTTGTCGCTGATTGACACTGCTTAGTCAGTGTTTTGTAATACTGGAGGTGAGTGACGAAACGGGTGTTGTGTGAACAGCCGCTAGCCCGCTCTGGCTCATCTAGTAGCAGGTGAATGAACAAGCTTAGCCAAAGCATGCCATAGGTGACGACGGAACTCCTCCTCTCTGCCCTTTTGCTCTCAAATCTCTCCACAGAAGATCCTAGGGGACTTTCTTCACTTCTTTGCCATTCCAAACAGGCCTCCCTCCCTGCCTGCTATTGGCCCCATCATTGTCCACTCCTACTCTGAAAAGCGCTACGATCGGCAAAGAAAGTTTCTCCGGATTTAGCTTCGAATGGACTACCGCTTTGGGACTAGAGCCAATCATGTTTGTCTGGGTTTCTCATGGGGTGGTGGCAGTGAAGGGAGAGCAGCCCTGGCTGTCTCGCAATAAACTGCAAACACTGTAAGGGCTTAGCACGCATGTCTTTCGGCTTACGCTTGGGGGGGGGGGGGGAGACATACCCTTATTGACCCTAACGCCGTGAGTTGGCTCTATCTCAACCAGACGGTCCGTTCGGCCTCCACGTCAAATCATAACAGCTAGCTGGCTTGCCCTCCCCCACGCAGACAGTTTGAATGCCAGCTATTGATTTTGAGACTGGTAGGCTAGGGTGTTAGGGTTACGGGCTCCAATATCTCCGCCACCATCACCATCACCGCACCGTCTCCATCCGCATGGCCGAGTCCAGATCCCAGGTATGGACTACTTGTTCTAGCCGTCCCTCGCTATGCTTTCTTGCTTCTACGTGGCAACACAAAATTTGTTCTCCGCATCAAATGCCTGCATGCGTCTCTTGTGGAACACAGACTACTCTATCAGG
Source organism: Ceratocystis albifundus (assembly GCA_002742255.2). Lineage (NCBI taxonomy): Eukaryota > Fungi > Ascomycota > Sordariomycetes > Microascales > Ceratocystidaceae > Ceratocystis > Ceratocystis albifundus. The sequence goes on along the minus strand of MAOA02000030.1, from coordinate 275,941 downwards.
CTTGCTCCCGATTTCCTGTTGCACCTTTGTTTGGTCATTGCGCAAGGCTCGTGTGGCAGCCAACCAAAGGCTCTGAACTCTGTTTGCAAAGCCGATTGGAAGCCAGAAGACCGGTATGTAGGGGATGCTACACAGATGGTGACGAGAGATTGAGAGTGGCTCCTATCTATGGTGGTGCATTCACTAGACTGAGGGAAATAAAGCGGTAGTGTGGTGTTGGGGGGAAGGGGACAAAGAAAAGGAAGATAATAAAAGAAATATAAAAAAAAGAAAAAAAAAAAATAAAATAAAAGAAAAGAAAAGAAAACAGAAAAACACCAAACACCCAACGAGATTGCAATAAAGCACAGCAAAGCAAAGTACAATAAATAAAACAAAAACAACCCAGAGCAATAAAGCAGATTCCGAGTCGAAAAGTCCCTATCCACCTCCGCCCGCTCGCCCTGCTAACCCGTACCTCCTTTGCGAGCCGCAGCACCTCTTCGTTGATTAATCAATCTCCTTCCACTCCTCTGGTATGATAGGAATCTCCAGATCTTCGTCCTACGTGGTAGTGTGGGATGGTCTGTACACATGTAAAGCCCGAGATGCCGCAAAGTAAAGACACACCAGAAACAAAAGCCTGCACTGTGTATAAGAAACCCATCGATGGGGAACATGGGCTGTGATACACATTTGTCTCTGTCCCACGTATTGTGCACAGCGACTCGTAAACCAGCCAGTCATCGAGGTGTATGATGATATGTTTCGTGATTGTTTCCACCTTGTGCTTCGGGTAGAAAAGGAGATATTCAAACCGTGTCGGTGTTTGGCTTGGTTGTTTGCCTTGAACATTTTTGGGGATGAGAGCGGAGGGGAGAGCAGAGGGACACTTCAGAGGGACACTTGCAGCGCAGACGACAAGACAGTGAGTTTGTTCTTTTGTTTCCTGACAGACAGTACGGCCTAGAGAAAACAATGCTGTAGGTACCCACAGGCCGAGAATCAGGGTGCCAGGGTGCATACGAAGAAAATCGCTGCTCGTACATGGCACAAGCACAAAGTACACAAGCTACGTTATTCTTACACGTATCTCACATGCTGTGACCCAGCCTCTATCACGCCTCTCGGGTGCTTATTTGGAAGCATACCAGCCAGTCAATGGGCAGAAATATTGCCTGGGGGAGGGGGGGGGGGGAGCTCTAGAATGGTAGTTGTGTTTGTGTAGTTGTGAGCATAGACAGCAGCGTGGGCCACCAGGTTGGTTGGTGAACTTGGGGAGGCTGGCATGGCTTTTTTTTTTTTTTTTTTTTTCTTCTTTTATCTAACTGTCTCCCCCTGGCAGTAAATACTTAAATCTTTTTTTTTTTTTTTTTAAATATTATTTCCTTTCCCGTTCTTCCTGCGAAGATATAATTTTCTTATTCATGTTAGACTGGCATAAAACCGGATCTTGGAGATCTAACTATGCTTCTTGCTTGCCGGACAAAAAGGTCTAGCACAAAGCAGAGCAAAGCAGAGCAGAGCAGAGTTTGGCCATGGCTTACAGCGAGTCACAGGGTGCAACCAGCCGTCAAGCTGCTCTTGGGTTTCCATGGAGCGAGAGACCTGGAGTAGCCAAGAAAGACGGCGACGGGGTCTCTAGACACGGAGAGCCACTGTTTTTTTTTTTTTTTTTTTTTTTTTTTCTTTTTTTTCCCCCTTTATTTTTGTCCTGCTACTCTGATAAATCTGTAGAGTCGTTGGGACTTTGGTTCGATTCAATGGCAAAGGACAGACAGTCCTGGGCTTCCCAGAAATCCCTACTAAGGACTGACACTGACTGATACAAAGGAATACACGGCCCCGGGCTTATGAGGGAGCACGACACGGATGTCCGCAGATTGTGCTGTTGAGATGAGGCGGGATATTCGGGAACAGGAACAAGCGACGTGCTATTGCGTGTGGACTTGTGCTGTGACAAACTGCGGTATTTGATACCAAACTCCATGTATGGCCTTTTCTAAGCAAGCATGTGCATGCGTTGCGATAGGACTTGGCAGATGATTTGATTTCAACCAATACGACACGGAGAGAGATATGTTGAGCTGGTTGTCGCACTGGCTGCACCTCTCAATCTTGGCGTGCTTTGCTATTTGGGCAAGACTGGGGGGAGGGGGAGAACCCATCAGATGAAAGTATGACAGACTACCCAGGCGCGTATTGGGTGAGAGAGACGCTTATGCAACGGAAGACGGAAGCCGGGTTTGATCGTAGGCCTTGGTCTCAGTCGGACACTTCGTTAGCATGAAGCATATGAATATGACGATAGCCGGCTACTACTGGTCTGCTATAGACAACCATGGAATATAAGTTTTGAGAGTACGTGTACATCTTGTCTACAGGATTTGCTCCTCCGGGTTTCCTTGAGGCCGAAAATAGAGAAGGGGAAGACAGAAAGAAGAAAACACTGTTACAGAAGATAAATGATAAAGGGGTCATTCTAGACCGGGCCTTGGTTGTGTCTAGCTAGCATCCATCACCTAGCAAACAAGTACCGAGGTAAACTAAAGCATCCTAATACAGGGTAAAAAGAAAAGAGAAACGAGAGCATATGAACAAGAAGAAAAAGAAAAAAAGAAGAATAAAATGTATAAAAGGAAAAGACTGTGACGCCCCTGCCCATCCCCCTCCTCCTCTTCCTCTTCCTACTCCCCCCTCCCCCTTCCCCATCTCAATAAGGGAGTGGACAAGGAAATAAAGAAACAGGGATCGCTTAGAGCCCATTTTTAGTTCAGACAAATTTACCCAAAGGGGAGAAACATATCGTCCCCTTGTCGAGTGAGGGCCGAGATGGCTGATGGATGGCTGCAACAACATGACAAACAGTGTGAAAACGGAACAGACTGATATTTTTGACTGGCTGCACACACACATACACACACAAGACGCCAGTCGAAAAGAGGGGTTTGCGACGTTTGTGCTTATTTGTTCTTCGGTGCCGGAGAGAGGGGGGAGGGGTGGGCCATACGTTTGTTGTGCACTACAACAATAGCAGGAGAATGCACAGCGAGGCAGTGAGGCAGAGAGGCAGAGAGGCAGAGAGACAGAGAGACATATGGGCGAATATCATGTGCATGGAACAGCATGCGTAGTGTACACCATGTATCGTAGCAAGAAAGATAAGGTGAAACACCCGAAAAAGAACTATATATATGTATATATATACGCATATATATACGCTAGTTCGAGGAAAGGGCACTAGAAGATAGCGAGGGAAGGAAGAAAGGACGCTACATTGCTCTTACAATACTCTAGTGAACCCTATCGGAGCGGTCCGCTACAAGGCCTATCTATAGCAGTCCTTGCGTGCGTGCGGAGGCTGGCAGGCGGTGCTAGTAATACCTGCTGCAAGCGGTATCATGTCATGGGCACACTCACACTCCATTGGACTTGCTACGTAGCTCCAAGACGACGAGGACGACGAAGAAGAAAACAAAGAATAATAAAAAGAAAAAGAAAACAAAACAAAACAAAAAAGGAACGTAATATTTGCCCCGTGCTTCACTGGGTCTCGCACAAAAGGTCACAACTTGACGCTGTATAAGACATGGACACCAACTACGATACAGGAACGCAGAAGAGAACTATGAGCCAGCACGGCCTCTAATTGTCTACTTCGCCTCTGGCCTAGCTTGGACCCGGCTGTCTCTCTGGTGTATCCGTCCCCGTCCTGTCCTGTCTCCCTGTTCCTCACCAAGGCGCAGGCAGGCAACGAACGATCTCCAAGTGCTGCACTATATTTGACACCTGCAGCTAACTTCTGACACGCCTCCTGCTCTAGAGCAAGATACAGACAGGCATGTAGTATACACATACACACATACAGACATACACACACACAGAGACAGCTAATATAATATAGTCCGATCGAAGCCAGCCACCCAGAGCCAGACCCTATACCCCCTATATGCTATGCCACCTCACACAAGGCCAAAGACAAGACAGACCTACGATAGATAGTCTATTGAAAACGCCGATCACACACATACATACTTACAAGCCCCCGACTGCAACGTGCAGGTACAGGTACAGGTGCAGTTGGCGTAATCAAGGGCACGGACGACTACGGCCAAGGCTCGGGGCTCAAGGCACAAGGCACAAGGCACTCGCTGTTGAGAATCTTGCTTGAAGCCGTGTAGTGTAGTGTAGTGTAGTCTGGGCTGGGCTGGGCTGGGCTGGGCTGGGAGCTGCATGATGATATAGGACACGAAACTTAAGATAGAGAGAGGCAGGCTTTGGGGGCAGCCAAGCCCACAAACACGAGAAATACAAATAGCTCTGTTATCACGGTTGCATGCATGCAGGCTATGTAGTTGGCATGTGTGGTGATGCTACTTCACGGACGTTGACTTGGTTCTTTGGCCTGGGCGATGTAGCATGAAACTCAGACTGGGAGTTGGCTGAGCAGTCAGAATGCGAAATGCAAAACGCAAGACGCAAGAATACAAGAACAATGATAATGACAATAATAATAATAATAATAATAATAATAATCATAACATTAACAATAATAACCTGGCTTGTAAGCTCACCTGAAGCCCCTGTGCTGAGAGACACTTACTTGCTTGGCCGCTCCCTCCGCCTCTTCCATCATTTCGTTTTGGCCCATCATTTAAGCGACGATCCAAACCTGTTGGAGCATATCACTTTGCTGATGTCGAGCTTGCTGCCCTCCTTCATCTCATGAGCAGAATTTAAAATAATACAATAAATATATCATGACTCTTCTGCCTGCTTTCGCACCCCCCCCTTCCCACTTCTCAGATCCCCATGGCAGGGGGTTTATCGAGGTCGCCGACCTCCAACCCATTCCACCTTGTCCGGGGGAGGTCACAAGTCAAGTCAATACTCTAAAGCAGTCTCGTTTCTTTTTGTTTTACGTGTTTTTTTTTTTTTTTTTTCATATCTTGATGTAACAATATTTTCTTTTTATTCCTTCTTTTCCCCTTAGGTCTCTCTTGCTATGTCCTCCCGCCTCACTGTAACTATCCTGCACATCAATACACCAATACACCATTTGTCATTCCGTCCCAGGAGAGGAGGTTTGTAAGGGAGGCGGTGACACCGGGGGCTGTTCTCAAGATGCTGCACTACTATCTACGTACACACACGCCTACTTACTAGTGCCCTGCAATATAATATTTCCACTTCTGGGCAAACAGGCTCTCCCGTTATTTCGTTGGGAGAACGAGAACGAGACAGGGTTCGTCTATTTTGCCTAGATTACCTGGTAGTTGTTTGTTTTCTCTTTTCTTTTTTTTTTTTTTTTTTTTTTTTTTTTTGTATTCCTTCCTCCTCCTATGTGCCCGTTCCTTGACGAGAAGAGGGAAAGAAGACCCGGCTCGGATTTGCAGCAGCGGTTGTCGGCAAGAGGCTTTGACGATGGTTTTGTATTGTCTGCATGGGCGAGGGAGGCAGGGAGGAGGGGCCGGGCCACCTATGGCTGGCGTTGACGAAGACTCGCTTGCGAGCCGGCAATATCTTCACGGCCAGGCAATGTAATGTCGATATAATATGTATGTACTATGTTGGGCCTGCTCGTTTACGCGCTCTCCCCCCCCCTCCCAATACAGAGCCCATGTGGCTCACAAGTGACAAGTGTGTCTCCAGTCCAGGAATCTAGTACGTGGCGTATTTGTCCCTCGGGTAGTTTTTTTGTCCTTTCCACTAACCAAGCACGAGAGAGTACAAGCCAGCCAATTCATGAACAAAGATACACATTGTCTTCTCGTTATGAGGGCTCCCAGGCTTAGGTCGGTCTACCAAGCCAGCTGTTCCCTTCCCCTCACCCCCTTCCTCCCCCCCCCCCCTCTTCTTACTCCCCGGCTAAAAGTCTCGGAGACCAATCAGGGCCTGCAAAAGTATTTGTCAAAAGGCAATGCTACCATGGCCTGCAGATCTTTGGCTTGATTAGAAAATCCGGCACATTGCTTCCACTACTGACCGATGAACCAACCAGAGCAAGATGCGGCAGCAGGCCTGCACTGTGGCAAGCCCCTCCTCCTCCCATGTTAGTGGGACTATTAGCCCAAGACCTTAGAGACAAGTGGGAAAAATGAAGGTTAAAGGAAAGACTCTGGCGCTGGCGCCACGGCTGCAGACTTTTGCTTAGAGTGCTTGGTGCATACGAATGGGCCAGCAAGAAGACAAGAAGACAAGAAGACAAGGAGACAAGGAGACAAGGAGAAAAGATTGCAGCTGTGCCCATGGCCGTGGCTATGATTGTAAGTGCGACTAACTGTGGCCCGTATCTCACCAACTGGGGAGATCAAAGTAGCGGAGATCCTTCCTTGCCAGGGGCTTTTTAGCCGTTGTAGATCGCATTTCACCATGAAGAAACTCGGGCAGCCAAGTGACATTTCTCTTTCTCTCTCTTTCTCTCTCTCTCTCTCTCTGTGTGCTTGGTGACTTGAAGGGCATGACGTACGAACGTAGGGTTATTAACCCGTAAACAACCGGCTGTTCTTTTTGACTCGGCCTATTTCCGTATTTCCGTATTTCCGTGTTTATTTATTTTTTTATTTATTTTTATTTATATTTTACTTTTCTTTTGCCATACATCGGCCAGCCTCCGCCCCCCCCCCCCCCCCTCCCCTGAAACGCTGTCATGCTCTTCTTCCAGCCTCTGGCCTCTGTATTGGGAGGATATTTGGCGGGTGACAGGCAGAGAGAGAGAAAGAGAGAGAGTTCTAGAGTTGAGCAGGACCATCAACAGCAGCAGGTCAAGAACATACGGGTTTGAAAGCCGAGACAGCAGCAAGCAGCATTGTCTACAGCTGCAACTCTTATCTCACCACCCTATACCGCTTCGACTTGACCTCGCTCCTTCGGGGCGTTTGAAATGATCAAGGGCGGGGCCTGGTTGGAAGGGAGACAAAAGTAAAAGTAACGATACGGTGTGTTGTATGAACCAAAGAAACATACCGCTGTTCGTGATGAGATCGCCTTTTAAGATTATGAGCGCTGCAAGAGCGAGAGCACGCAAGAGCCTTGGCTTAGCACCTTGCAATCCTGTCATCATACCACAAAAGAGAGGAGAGATGTGAGCTTTTGCCGTACCAGATCCAGATGCGTAGAGGAGGTAGCAAAGCCAGCTGGAGTGGTAGGTAACCTGTGGCGCAGGGTTGTTCTTTTTTCCTCTTGGGGGGGGGGGGGGAGGGTTTCTTTTTCTTTTCTTTACCTTTCTTCATACTTCACACTTTTCACAAGGGACAGCGTGAGGGGATGGTGGCCCTGTGGCTGCTGGTCAAAGCAAAGGGAGAGGTTTCGCACAGAAGAAAAGATACATGCAGTAAATATGCATACACGTGTGCTCCATTGGCCTGGGTTTGCTGAGTTGACGCCTAACAAGAAACGAGGTCTAGAACCAGAATAGACCATAGCACATCTTCTCTCCCCCTCTCCTCTCCCCCCCCCCCCCCTTTGCGTCTTTTGTTCCTGGCTTGTCCTCTTCTGTTTTCCTCTTCACATACATATTCCCCGCGGACATTAGACGGCCTTCTAGAATTGAGTCCTTTCTCCAAAGAGCCAAGCTGGTAGCGAGAGGGAAAGGGTAGGCTTATACTGGTACGTAGAAAGAGATAGAGAGACCCAAACGGCGGCCAGCTGTCACAGCCCAACCCCAACGTCACGAGCAGCAATTCGTCAACATCTCAAACTCAAAAGCCTGGTTTGTTCCTATGGCTTCACAAGTTGTGATCTGTGCGCTAAGTTTGTCAGAGATCCTTGTGATCCGAGCTTTGTTGGCCTGTCTTGTTTCGAAACAGGTCAACGACAACAAGTAGAGCACAAAAAAGCCTTGACGTTTAAGGGCTTGTCACGTTAGTTGGCACTAATGCTGCTGTGAGAAGCTTTGATGGCAGTGAAACGAGGCAGCTAATTAATGATGGCTACATGAACTTTGTACTCCGCACACACACACGCACACACGCACACACGCGCGCGTGCGCTCTCTCCCTCCCTCCCTCTCCCCCCCCCTCTCTCTCTCTCTCTCTCTCTCCTACCTTCTACCTTCTACCTTCTCGACACAAGTAACAACCCGCCGCAATGAACCATGACGGCAGTCATGGCCTCGCTTCCAGCTTTTGCTCGCAATCCAACCTGCATCTTACTTGAGCCGACTTGCGCGAAGGCTGAGTGCATACATCGGCCGTCAGAGGAGGGGACAGGCTTGCTATGTGTCAATCAGGAACAAGGCACAAGGCACAAAGGTGCTACGCGGATGGAGTGGTCTGGCGGCCTCTGGCTAGTCCAAGCAAACCCTCCCTTTCCCTCTATCTATCTCTCTTTCTTTCTTTCTGCTCCCATCCTCAACCGCAATCCCTCAGAGCTCCCTCTGTATTGCGCCCCATTACATCACATTATGTATGCGGTGCAAAAATAGGAGGATAGAGGCATCAAGTCGTATCCATCGCCAATAGTCTGCTTGCATCGGCATCCCCGAGCTGCCCAAGTGCTATAAAAGCGAGGAGGATAATATGTCAAACACCCTCCCCCCCCCCTCCCCCTCCTCCTTCTCCTCCTCCTCCCCCGCTAGGAAGCAGAGCGGGATTAGATGAGTTGAGACAGGCCCGGTCAAAACAGGACCAAAAGGGATTGTGCCATGAGACGCTAAGATATAACAGCATGCTAGATGCTAGGGTTAGAGGCCAAGCCTCAGGAGCAAGCAAGCAATGCACAGTGACTAGTGACTTTGTGCACATAGACGACCTTAGCTATCTATTATGCATAGCATCGACCGCCCGCCCGCCCGCCCGCGGGGCATCCAGAGCTTGCAGCAGAGCCTGCTCAAACGACTCTCGACTTGCGCATCTTCTCGACGTCTTCAAGGCTTTATAGGCTCAATGTGGTATAGCCATTTGCGCATTTATATCGATTTAGAGTTCGTGTGCGAAACACTCCCTTTCTCGCCCCGTCTCTCCGGCGCTAGGCAGTTCACGGTGCAGAAGTCCGTGCATTTATGTCAAGAATAAAATAAAGAAAAAAAAAAAAAAAAAAAAAAAAAAGAAAAAGAAAAAAACACACATATAAAAAGTGGCAGGGAGAAAGGAAAAAAGTGCAGAGCACAATGCCACAATGAAAGCATTTGTGGCCGGGCTTAAGCTAATGAGGACAGAACATGCAGAGACATCTATCTGTGTACTGTGTGATATGAACACAGTAGTGGCTCATTTATTGCTCTAATTATCATGTCTCTTCCGTATCCCGGGTATTGCTTGGCCCTGGTGACAGAGCGTCTTACGTCTTCACTTCAACAGCCAAGCTGGGCCCTGCTCTAATGACTACTGCTACTACTGCATATTGGCAAGGCGGAGGCGGAGAGGACACCTCAAAAATAATTTCACGCGAACCCTGTCAATATAACAAATCACAAGTTTAGCTAAGTTTCCCTAGTGCTCGGAAAGACTGTAGCAGTGAGTGAGAGTGAGAGTGGGAGTGGGAGAGTAGGTTTGATTCGATTGGGATGGATAGCTGCCTAGGAATAGTAGTATTTACGCAGAATTTGGCCCTGATTTAAGGTCATGAACAAGTAAGACAGACATGGCGAAGGTTGAGTGAGTAGGGGCGGACGGGGAGAAGAGAAGAAAGGGGGAGGGGCGGAAATATACACCAGAAGGAAAAGCAAAAGGAAATAAAAAAGGTCAAGGGGGTGAGAGAAGAAGAAAAAGAAGAAGAAGAAGAAGAAGAAGAAGAAGAACAAGTGTTGCTTGCTGTGCTGCTGCTCTTCATCACGGGCTTGTACTGTACTCTCTTGACTCTCTGACTTGTGTGTCGTGTCTTGTTTCCCTCCGTGTGTGTCTCCCTTTCATGTCAAGCGTTTGCCTTGTCTTCCTCACCGTCCATTTTGGGGGATACCCGAAGTAGTGCAGAGGCAGCAGATACAAAGGGCGGAGAAGGGGGAGGAGGGAAAGAGAAAAAGGGAGGAGACGGAGGAGAAGGACAGAAGCAAAAGGAGCAAAAGGAGAGAGAGACAGAGTGAGTGTGTAAAAGGCACACACACCACCACACAAGACCACTCGCTGCAATCACAACCACAACCACAATCAAGTCTTCCTTGCTAGCAATCTAGACGCCTAGAGAGCCTCCCAACTATCCCATATGTCCATCCCTCTCCCCCCCCCCCCCTCTCTCTCTCTCTCTCCCCATGACAATTACAGCGTTACACTCGCATGCCTCCTCTTTTCTTTTCTTTTTCTTCTTTTCCCTTCTCTTCTGGCCTTTTCGTCTTCACCGTGAAGCAAATTGTCCCCCAAAAGCGCAAAGCTGATATCCTCAGCTTTTGTAACAAGGGGCTTTTGGCTAAGTAAGGTTGAGGGCAAATACACACAAGGAAAAACAAAGAAAAAAAAAAAAAACAACAAAAAGGAAAATAACACTTCGGTCTGGGACGTGTAAGAGGTCGGTTGGGGGCATAGTGAGGCGAGGAGCGAGGGGTTGTAAAAAAGCGAAGGCAGAGGCGAGAAGCTGACATAGACGAGCATCAGATCAAAGACGGAGCAAGATTCATGTGCCTTCTTTTCTCTTTTCACGTATTGCTTTGCTAATGGTGTAGTCATAGCTCACCGGAGCAAAACGAAGCTGAATATACAGTTTCAATATGGAATCGGAGATTGTAATGTTGTGTCTTGCCTAAGCCTTTGTTTACTTTCTTCTTGCGTATATACGAAACTTCTGCGACGTCCGTCCTTGCAAGGCCTGGCAGACCCAGCCTACCTAGAGAGCAAGTGCGGAAGCGTGCCGCTTGCCCGCCCGCCCGAGCTGGCCCTTGGAGGGCTTTTTTTGGGGGGGGGGGGGGGCTTGCAAGTATGCCCTCTACCCGCTCACACTATGCGTAATACGCAGTCTGCCAGCCATCCCACCACCAGCCAGCACATATGTGATGTGATGAATGCAAGCACCGTGAGTTTCTATACCAATACCCCTCCCTCTACGGGATGGTGTGTCCCAGCTAGACAGACAGCTAAACCTCCCAGCCTGTCTACGAGACGCTACGAACATGGCCGCCGGCCCCCAGCTTGCGGCCTGGCTCCAGTCCAGTGTAGCACGGCACCAGAGCGTTGCTGCCGGTGGCCAGGAGAACAGTAGCAGAACAAAGCCAGCACACAATATTTAGTCGATGACAACAGCATTGCCTTTCTAGATCTGCATGGCGAGGAGAGTCGGCCTTTTGTTCGGCTAGCAATGGCCTCTGCCCGGCTTCCTCTCCCCTCCCCTCCCCTTCCCCCCAAGACTGCCTGCTAACTTGCAAGTCCTGTTTTGCGAGTTACGATCTGTCCTGGGAGGCGTATGGGAGATAACAGGACAAAGAACCATGTTAGTTGAGGTGGATGAGATGAGCGGACTGGAGAAGGGTGTGAGTTGTCTGGAGAGTATAGGCCATTGTTAGGATGCGATTTGATGAGGGTAAGAGGGTAAGGGAGGGGGTGGGGGGGGGGGGGTTAGGTTAGTTAGGCTCTCTGCATGGCTACGATAAAATTGTGGTAAATAGTAAATTTGAGCATATCTGCCAAAGATTCGGGCTAGGTAGTGTTGAGTTTATAGACACTCCCTTGAGAGCTCATTAGCCTTTTCCTCGGGCTGGATGAGAGATTGATAAATCCGTCATTTTATCTTTGACCAATTAAAATAATAAACTCAAATTAGCTTGATAAAATAAGAGATAAAATACGGGGGTACGAAATTGATAAAATCATGCGAATTGATCGAGTCAAGTAGCGATGGGATTTTCAAGGGTGGGAATAATATAGCAGACTTTTTATTTTATTTATTCTTTTATTTCATTATTTTATTATTTTTTTTTTTTCCTTCTTGTCCTCATCAAGGCCAACACCTCGACTTTCATATATATCATGTTGCCACATCCCGTCCGTGTTTGTCACTCGTTCTGTTCTTCACTGGTTCTCTTCTACATCGCCATCATTCATAATTACCAACCCCGTTCTACGTTTGGATTATCTCTTGACCTTTAGCTCAGAGCTCTCCCTTTGTCCTGCATCTTTTCATCCTCCTGAACTCATTCTTCCTTACGCCTACTGTCTGTCCGTTATAAACAGCAGTATATCCACTCGCACACTTCCTCGCTTTGTTCCTCGTGCATTCTTAACATCTTTCGTTCTAAACATCACATCCAAACCAATCGCTGTCAGGAATTCCATCTGAGCCGCTTTATCCCTTGGGAAATTGGCCGCAATCGAAAAAAAAACAACAACGAGGACGTCAAAGGACGCAGCTAAATTCTTTGGGTACGGCAAACTCTTTAACCTTCCAAGTCCATGTTCTTTTCTCTATGCTTTTATACCTCACACCTTTCCTGATTACTCCTGGTTTGTTCTGTCTGTCATCGATACATGCGGCTTTGACTCCTCCGCAATATCTCACCCACAGACCTGGGTTCCTTACAAGTACTTGTGCTTGTGATCAGAGAGCGGACGACGACCCAGAGAGAGGGGAAGAAAAGAAGAGAAGGAGGAGGGGCTTTTTTTTTCTTTTTCTTTTTCTTTTTCTTTCCTTTTCCTTCGTCTTTGCTTGCTCAGTTTGTACGCCTGGCTTATGGCAACACAACCTTTGTGCCTTTTCTTTTTCTCTTTACCTCGCTGATACCCCTCACTGCTGATTTCTATTCAACTAACACGACTTTGACATAGACCTAAAGTCCTTTCGTTTAAACTGCTTGTGACTGCCCTTTTCCTGCACTCGGTTTTGCAGCATTCCTCGCATCTTCTTCCACTAACAGCTTGGCTCCTTCTGTCAACTCAGCTCAGACATCTATCTATCTACACTTCCACTTCTCTTCTCTTCTACGCTCTCGCACACACAAGTACACAAACCATCACTCTTATCTCTCTCTGTCTCTCTTTCCCCTCTTTCACAATGTCAACACCTCCGACGCAACAGTCTCCTGAAGACCTGAACAGCATATTCTTTCAGACCACCGCTGCCTTTTCTTCCCCTCCCATGACTGCCCCGTTCTTCAACGGCTCGATGCCCACCACCATGTCCATGTCCTTTGAGCAGTCTCCCTCGGCATTATTAATAGACACCAGTGGCCTCAGCGTACAACCATCGCCCAACGGCATGTTCGACGAGACGTCTCTGACCCGTTCTGCCTCTATTGGATCCATGTCGAGCGCTGGTACGCCCGAATCCCACTTTGCGTCCATGGTTATGCCCGTGGTGTCCTCTCTTCCGCAGACTCAGAACCACCAGCAGCAACCACAACATCCAACCCAACATCACCAGTCCTTCCACAGCCAGCAGACCCACCAATGGATACCATTAACAGTGGACAACAATGGGCTTAATTTCGGCCAGAATGAGTACCAGTTGTCTTCTACCGGCACCGAGTTCAACACCGTGTATCATAACGCGCCCATGGGCCAAGATTTGAGTAAACAGGCCAGCTTTGGTCCTTCAAGTAGTAAGTCTCAATATCCTCTCTGCCTGCCTGCCTGTCTCTCTCCCTCTCTCCCTTTCCCTCTTTTTCTTTTCTTTCTGGGCCGAGCCCGAGTCAAGCAATGGGGGGGGGGAGGGGGGAAAGGGAAAGGGCAATGCTCGTCATAACGCAAGGCCTTCTCCCTAAAAGTAAAATGCCCCACATTTAATTTAGCGCTTGATTTAGCGCTATTTTTCTCTTTCATTAGTGGCTTCAGTGGGCTTGAATTGGGCTTGGTAGCCCTAAATACCCTAAATTTGGAGGTGTCGGGCCCCTTGATCTACTGCTGGCTCCCTATTGGCTTAGTCCAGGTTTTGCATATGACCTATATCTTGCAGGCTTCCTCTTCCTCTTCCTAATCCCCCTCACCCTTTTCACTGCTTTCATATCACGCAAATTGCAAGAAAGCGTGGCTCTCCTTCCCATCGTCATAGCTATATCTCATAATCTCCCGTGGTTTCTCTAACCGCCGCTAACATGGACTCGTTTCTCGCCTTGACAGTTCCCGACTCCCTCATGATGGCCAACGACGGCCATATGTCCATGCCTATGAACACCATGCATTTTGCTACCCCCATGTCCACCACCGCCAGCATGACCTCTCCGCAGATGATGCCCACTTCGCCCATGGGTACTGTCTACCCCCAGCACAACGTCTTCCCCCAGTCTCAGGCGCCTTTGCAGCCGTTCTATGGGTCTAGCTCTTCTAGACGGCCGAGCACCATGACCATCAGCTCGCCTGGAGCTGGCAACAGCGATGACAGCAGCTCACATCAGAAGCAAATGTGCACTCAGTGCAATAAGAAGTTCAAGGACCTGAAGGCACACATGCTCACCCACCAGGAGGAGCGTCCTGAAAAGTGTCCTATTGTCACCTGTGACTACCACACCAAGGGCTTCTCCCGCCGCTACGACCGGAACCGCCACACCCTGACCCACTACAAGGGCACCATGGTCTGCGGCTTCTGCCCTGGCTCTGGCTCAAGTAAAGAAAAAACCTTCAACCGTGCGGACGTCTTCAAACGCCACTTGACGGGCATGCATGGTGTTGAGCAGACTCCCCCCAACTCTCGTCGTCGTGGCTCTGCAGCCATGGGCTCTGACAGCAGCGAGCCCATCACTGACTGCGCTGCCGATGCCACTGGCAAGTGCTCTACCTGCCCTCGCCGCTTCCGCTCTCCCCAAGACTTTTACGAGCATCTAGATGAGTGTGTCTTGCGCATCGTTCAACAAGAAGACCCCGCTGAGGCCATCAACGCCCAGTGCCTGTCAATGGTGGAGAACGACAACGAAGTTGTTGCTACACTAGAGCGCAACAAGGTGCCTCTGCCCAGTGAGATCATGACTCACGACGATGACTGCTCTGATGGCGAGGATAACGATGAGGCGTGCAACGTCGAGGGCCCTAGTGCTATTGACTCTCTTCTCGAAGGTGTCAAGACTAGTGCTACCACAACGGCTGCCAAGGCCAAGACCAACCCGGTGAATGGCGTTCCAAAATCACGCGGCATGACCTACTCACGGGGCGGGATCCCTTTGAATCGCCCGCGTGGCCGCAAGCCTCGCCGCGAGTACCCGTCGTCGTGGGGCTTTGACAAGGGCCAGATGAACACCAAGAAGCGCGTGCTTGCTGTTTTCGAGGGCCAGCGCCGTATTGCCAAGGACGACATGATGATCAGCAACGAGCATGAGGTTCGCTGGCGCCTGGCTGACGGCAACACCTACGTCACTGATCTTGATGTGCAGACCATTCGTCGCGCAGAGGGATGGCTTGGCGCTACAGAAGAGGAGAAGGGCCCGTGGGTGTCAGATGACCCTACGGAAGAAGACCGCCAGACCATGATAGCTCTCATGGAGCAGCAGCAAGCCCAGCACATGCAGATGGCCCAGATGCAGGCTTTGTGAGCCAGACTCTCCATCTACTCAACTACCTTTCTTGTGTGTCTTTTAATTTTTCTTTTCTTTCTTTTTCTACCATTTCTCTTCTCTTGTTTCTTTACCAACATTTATCTTATTCTCTTCTCTTTATACGGCCTGCTCAGGGTGGCCATGATGACGCATTTATGATATATCCAAACTTTCTATCTGTTTCTTGATATTCCAGCCTCACTCTCGATGGGCCGGAACACGGGCTTGGGTACTCGGTTGCGAGATATCCGCGGCCTTGGTTCTGTTGTGGCGAGACTGCGGAAGAGGACGATATCATCTATTGGTGCTAGAACCGTCTCTTTCCCATTATCACTGGTTTTATATTCCTTTTTTTTTTCTTTTTCTTTTTCTTTTTCATCCCCTTTTCAATGTTGAATTATTGGTAGCTGGTACGGAATAGAAGGCCGGTCAGCAAAGCCCAGCTTGTCTTAGCCGGGCTGGTGGAGGGTTATACGGAGGGGGCAGAAGGTGGGGGTAGTCATACAGTAATATTACTAGGGAATTGGCGTTCTCTGTTGTCGGTTGGGTTTGGTTGGGTTCTGCGGGAGGGGGTTTCAATTATTATTATTCATTTGTTTTATACCAAAAGGTGAGGAGCCGGTGGAATCCGCGCTCTCTGGTTCTCGTGGTGTTTTGTGTCTTTTCTCTATCCTTTTTTTTTTTTTTTTTTTTTTTTTTTTTTTTTTTTTTTTTTTCCCTTCTCTCTCTGTTTTATTTTCGTTTCTTTCTAGCTTGGCTGTCGATGTATAGCTTTGATACCACTGTTGCTTGTGGCGAGCGGGTTCTGGGATGCTGTACGGCGATTTGTATTACAATACAGGCGCCGGTATACGATGGCGCATATTAGGAAATCTTTGATTACGTGTTTTGGAATAAAATGAAGCATAAGTGCTCTTGAATCATTATCAGATCATACCATGAAGCGTTTTGGGAGGAGGGGGCAAGGTTGTGATTGTGTCACGCCTCCGCGCATGGCTCTGGTCTTGGTTGGGTATTCTCGATGTTCATCGCACTAACTAAATACGAGACTCCAAGTAAGCCAACCTGTTGGTCTTTAGTTATACTCATGCTCTTCTGCATAAGTCTTAACGCTCTATTGTTCATATCTTTCAATGGGAAATGGGTCTCACTTTGTGCATCGCCCGCCCTTGTGAGCCCCGACTCTGACATGAACAATGTCTTCTCCAGCATTGGCGTCAGCTTCCAATGTCACCATGAACTAGAGTGCCTGCAACCTTCATGGTCTGTTCCCGCCTCAGACCTTTTCTGCTCACACTGCTGGCCATTGTTCTTGACAAGCCCCAGGCCGAGGACAAACACTGGCTGTCTAGCCACCGCCTGTACCTGTAGGACAGGACACAAACCTCCTGGTTTGAGCATGTAGAGCGCAGCCCTATATGCCTGCTGTCCTAAGGCAGTATACCAGAGACGAGGGCAAGCACAGGGTAGCAGCCATGGCGCCAAGCATGTTTTGTATGGTAGGCGGAGGGCTTTGTTATTCGCGGCAAAACAACTCTCAAGGTCGGTTACCAGCAACACGCTGCCGAATATCATAGCTGCACCACTTGATGTCCATCATTTCACTATAACTGACTACTCTGCATCCGAGATTTTGGTGACACTAAAGAAAAGAAAAAAAAAGAGTAGACCGCGAAAAAAGTGACCCGGAAGGCCCGCCAGGCCTAGCTAGAGCTGTGTACGCCGCGGCATGAAGTAGAGATGTTTTTTTTTTTTTTTTTTTTTTTTTGGCCGTGAGTGTTCCCTACAGTAGAACTCAACGTGTATGTAGGCCTTGCGTAAACACTCTTCCGACCGCCTTCTTCATATCTGCCTACCGTTGGGTGTCGTGATAGCATGTGAATCGGCGTGCGTCCATTGGCTTGATGCCTCGGCTGTCCCAATGGCGTGTGCGTGTGATTAAGAAAACTCAAGTTGACAATATGCACACCACTAGTACAAAAGACAACGTTAACTTCGTAGGAGAATGAAAATGTTGCGTAATTATAACATTATCCCCCACGGAACTAGACCATCTGCCTTATGTTGTATTATCGCTCTCCTTGGCCTCTTTCACTATTGGTCCCGCGCGAGCTCGTGCTTCGATTAGCTCTTCGGAGACCCTGAGACTCTGGACTGCACAAAGAGCCTTTTGCACAATAGCCTGATGTTGTTCCCTCACTATCCTACGTAGTGCTCCGATAATAAACGGACCAAGTGGCTCAAGCGGCCACGTGTCGGGAACCCTTTCGAGCACCTGTTTGAGCTCAAACCACGGTCCATATCGTTCAAGGAGAGCACTGGTCTGCTCGACTCTGTGTGTCGAATTTTCAATGACAAGGAACTCTCCAAGCAAAAGTAGAAACAGACTTTTTTGCTTCTTAAAAAGTGCCTCGCTATCTGCAAATTCGTCCTGGTCCTCGCTTGAGTCAGTCATAGGGAAATTATGGCTTGTAGGTGATGCCAAGGTTTGCTGTAGTGCCGAGTATCGTGAAGGACTTCCGTAGATGCTCCGGCCTCCCCGGATACAATATGTTACTGCCGTGTCATAGTCTCCGAGCGAATGTACTAGGAGGCGAATGGCTTCTGAGTGTTGTTTTGCTTTCCCCGCCAAGATGATTGTTTCTGGGACAAGCAGATCCCCTGGCAGCTCTGCAATACGTCGATGGATAGCCTCAGCATCGTACCCTTTCGCCGTGCTGAGTAGCTGCAATAGCCGGAGCCGATTACGCCATGCCTCGTCTCCATCTTGCAACAGGTTGTCTGCTAGGAAGCGCCCGTAAGAAGGCTTTGGAGGCTGGAGGGCTCTGTAAGCGGTATAAGTCGCTGCAAGGGCCTCTCTGTTCTCTTGCGAGGCTTGCAAATGGCCAAAAACAGAGTCGAGAAAGTAGGAAATAAGGTCATTTATGTAGAGGCTGTGACCCTTGGTAAAGACCATATGCTCTAGGTACGCTTTGACAGCACCCGGAGCCTTAGCCTTGAGCATATGGACAACGTCTGTAGGTTCAAAGCGGGGGCTCACAATGCCATTCTTGGCCCTTTTCTCTTCGGCAAAGACTTCAACACCGAGAGCTGGGTTTCGATTTGCAAGCCAAAGGCCATATTCCCGAACAAGATCAAGATTGCTGACCTTGGAAAGGTAGTCTCGGACCCTTTGCTCTCCGTCCATCAGTTCACCGCCTTCGTCCACCTCGCCTTCGACAATGCGCTTCCAGGTGGCTAGGACTTCCCTGGCCATTTTGCGGCTTTGGTACAAGCGACTAAGAACGAATAGCCGGTTGTACGCTTCTAGCATTTCCACAGCGCGATCAAAGCAGTCAATGCCTTTGTCAACTACTTCATAGAGCTCAGCTCGGGGACTCCGGCTACTCTTGGCTAAGCCCACTGGCGAATGCTGATCGATCTCAAGAAGGACTAGCAGCAGAGCAGCATCGACAGTCTGGAACACTTCTTTCTCCCCCGCAACACTGCCAAAGCCTTTTCTTCGACGCCAGGCAACAAGAAAGCGACGCAGAAAGTGCAGTACTTGGGACGAAAGATGCTCGATTGCAGGCACAGGTTTCCCTTGGTGCATAGGTACGGGCTGATTGGACAGGTAGTGGATGACAGCTTCCCGGACTCCACCAAATACCCATATGCCCATTTTGCTCTCGATGATCTCGTTGCAAACGCCAGGAATGAGCGAGAGGACGACACGAGGGTCGAGTACACTCTCTACAAGAATTTCTTCAAGGCTCTTGATCTCAGGATCAGAAAAACACAGGTCTGGGTTTTGCTCTGGGCCTAGGAGCTCAAACAAGAGAACCAAGCCCGCCCTTTGCCTAAGATAGTTGAAGGTGAGGAACTCGAGTTCTGATCGGGCTTCGCGGTTCCTGAAAGACTCCATAAGGGCGAAGCCTGGCCGCTGATTCATCGGTGATCTTGTCTGATTTGCTCCCATCTCAAAGGCCATGCTTAGGTGCAGCTCAGCTTCTAGCCGCAGTAACAAGGGGTTTCGTACCGCCCACCAAATGTGATTCCCAGACCAGACTGCTATGCGCGAAGCGCCATTTGCTAGTCTTTGCACAAAGTCCCTTTCGTCTTTGACCCTCTTCTCTTCCCAATCATCCGGAGCTGCATCTTCGTTCTGGTCATCTGTCTCCGACGGGCCTTGCCCATCGATGGCCAGGTTTCGGAGCGAGAATACAGTTTCGCCTTTTTTGCGCTGCTCAAATGGGAAAAACCTTTTTTGGCCAAGTCTTTCCACAATCTCGGGAAACGTGACTCCGCCACCGTCTAGTAAGGCCTTTACACCAACAAGAGCATGCGAGTCTTGTGCTATTGGAGGCTCAAGCCATTGCTTTTCAGGCATGGGTTGAGACCCTGCATCCGTCCGTTGAATTTCCAAACCATAGTGAGGGCCGTCTTCAAAATCACGAGAAATGGAAGCTATGACGTACGCGTCCTCTTCTACCACAAAGGGGGACATAGACTGCAATAGATTCTCGGGTGGCTGCCCGTTATCAACCACGATCTGTTTGGGGTATCGGTCAAACTTGATCGTTGGCCGGGTAGGATCACCATCCAGATTGACAAACATGCCGATACCAGGATCTACTGGGCTTGTTCCTATAACTAGTAAAAACTCCTCTTTTGTTGGCGATACAATGTGTCCCTTGAGAAAACCAGATTGCCGTTGTTTAGCGGCGTTAGTGTTGCCGTTGGCTGGCGTGGTAGACCGTTGCGGAGTGCTTGCAGCGGAGGAAGGCCCATCGTGTGGTAATTGTAGACTACCCGAGTTCTCGGGATCTGGAGTTTTTGATGGCGGTGGTGGTGGCGGTGTGGTAGAGTTGGATGTTGTATCTGAGCTGATTCTGGAATATATCGATGCGCCCAAGCTCGTGCTCCTGTTATGGACGTTAGGGGGAGTTTGGGGCTTTCTGTGTGCAGAAGAGCTGCTTCTCACAAGCCCTTCGCTAGAATTCCCCCCGATAGCCTGCGTGCGACCCATATCCCCAGATGATATAGTGTCATCGAGAGAGAAGATTGGCATGAGGGGGATCTTGAGCTGGTGGTCAATATCTAGAAGGGCATAGCTGCGATTATCCGCAACACATGCAATTGAGTCTCGGCGGATAGACATAGTGCTTCCGGCAAAGTCGATATTCTAAAAGACCCCGCGTTAGTACATTTTTGCTATGGTTGGCGGGGAAGAGTTCTAATCTTGGACACTATTTGGCCCGAGCCAAAAGCACTCACCCTCACCAGCTTGGCCTCGTCCAGAATTCGCACGATCTGTATGCGTTTGTTCAAGGACATCATCAGTGTGACTCCTGGTTTTCCATCATACCCGTAATCGTCCGGGTCTCTACTCTCGTTTAAGTCTACACCACCGATCCAGTTGCAGTTCTTGACTTGCAACGTGCCTAACGCGCGACTAAACTCGGGCAGCATATAGAAGGTAACAGTCCAGTTGCATAGCACACATGCTTTGCCAACTTTTGGGAGCAGTAGGATCTGTTGTACACCGGGTCGCGACCCCGGGGCAGAGTTTGTCGACTCGGCATAATCGGGCTCGAGCCGGGAGGCCATTATAAAGGACGACGAGGACGAAGCATCGGAGGAGTCAGCGGGGATGTGCACAAAGTGTAGTAATTGGCCCGCGGAAGTGCCAATGTACAAGTTATTATCTACGGGCCAGGCAAACCGGATAAGAAGTTAGAGAAGGAACTCAACAGTACGGAGACGGCCTAAACACCAACAGATGGTCCAATACTAACCGTAAAATTCGATGCAGTTAATCTTGATGCCATCCGACATGCCCTCAGTAGCTAGGGGCACCTCGTCCATCAACGTGCGCAACACGAACGGACCATCTTCGGAGGTTGCCAATATAGGAGCGACAGGCAAAGGCTTCTCGGCATCGACTTCGTCTCCAGACATTTCGGTGGTGTTGCAGACGAGCTAAAGGAGAGAGAAACAAAATAGCGGCGGACAAGAATGGTCACTTGTTATGAGCAGATGCGCATGGCTCCTAGCGTGCTATCGGCAATATTGAGACGATGCAGTAGGAAGAGGGGGAGATCTTTCCGAAGCTGAATTTCAGGTCTTTCGAAGCTAAAGGCGTATTTGGCGCGTCATGCCAGGCTTCTGAAGAGCTAAAGCTTCAGGGAACAAAGTGGGTGGGCGATCGATGACGATCCTAGCCAGGCAAGGCTGTGCTTTGCTTTGCATTAGGTGCATGCATGCTAAAAGTATATGTAGCAATCCCTATGCTATTCGAGACTTTATTAGTGGGTAGCCCACTGTAATTATAGCGAGTCCATTGAAAGTGCCCCTAAACCTCCCCTGTCTTTCTTGGCTCATGGCCCCATAACTTGAGTCTCCCCATGCTTTCTAGTCTAGCCAATGAGAAGCGTCCAAGCTAGTCGTCCGTAGTCAAACAAATCCCAAACGAACACGCCGCTTCACTCTGCTGATGAACGCTGGGCTGGCTTCCACACCAAGTACGAAGAATACAGAAAGCTCTACTCGCAGAGTTAGCATCGCATCTTCATCGAGGCCTTTGTACTTGCTTGCAGCTTGCGCCGCTTCAGCCCGTGCTTTTCTTTCATTTCCTACATATAATAACCTCAATCTCGCCTCGTCTCGCCTCGCCTCGCCTCTAACCTATTATCCATTGTGCCTTCACGTTCCCTAATACAGCCTCTCAGCCAGCTCGTAACACGCATCGATCGCATCTTTCTTTCACATGTCTGCCGCCGCCGATATGGCTGCCGTTGAGGCGTCAATCCCCAATCCCGCTGCCAACTCTGGTGCCGGCAACCCCCAAACAAACAAGTTCCAGGAGGCTATTTCAGCCTGGAGGGGTGTGTATCTCCAGCCAGCTGATACTGGAAGCTATACTGACGCTTTATAGCTGTTGACCTTCATACGCTGGTTACTAGCCTTGACACAACGGCCTCAGATATCGTCACCTACCAACGAGACTCCACCATACAGCGCAAAGAGCTTGCGCAGAAGACAAAGGACTTTCGCAAAAGCGATGACGCTACCAAGCTCTCCGAGATCAAGGGCCTACTCAAAGGTTAGCCGTCAAATAAACAATTCAACGTCACATGTATAATCTGTATAGGTAATCCTAACCTTTCTTCTACTCTGCTAGCCTACCAAACGTTTATCGATCTCCTTACAAATCATTCTAAGGCCATCAACTCCAATTTCCTCAAAGCTTATACGTCTCTTTCCGAAGTACCCGACCCGTATCCCCTACTCGAAGCCTCAGTTGACTCTATGCTTATCGCCGAAGATACACTCCCAAAGCTCACTGAAGAGAACGGTCGTTTACAAAAGTCTATCACGAAACTGACATCGCAACTTGAAGCGACTGAGGCAAACCTACAAACAGAGCGAAATGCCCGCAAGGATCTCGAGGCCAACTTAGAGAAGCGCGTTAAGGATGTCGAGTCTTCTTGGACTCTCGTCACAGAGGAGAAAAAGGGCAACTGGGAGGCTAAAGAGAAAGCCCTCGAAGAAAAGATAGAGAGCCAGGAACAACTTATTCGCGAAATCAAAGCTAGTTACGAGGTCAATCAACGCCTGGGCGAAGGTGCTTCAGAACCTACTACCAGCTCTGGTGTCACCAGCACGGAGCTTCGGATGCTGCACTCAGACCTAGAACGCGCTTCCTCTAGACTGACCGAGGTCGAGGCTCGAAATGAACAGCTGCGCATTGAACTTGCCCAGGCAAAATCAGAAGCCTCATCTCAAAAGACATCGGGCTCGCTTGAAGATGATCCGGGCTATATGCGTATGCGCAATGAGAACTCTTCCTTGATTCGCAAACTTGACGCATCGCGGGTGGAACGTGATGGTATCCGCCGTGAGTTTGATAGCAAGTTCCGAAACATTGAGCGCGAGATTGCCCATTTGAAAGAGGAGCGCGATTCCCTCAAACACAAGGTTGAGAGGTGGAGTGATTACGAAGATGTCAAACAAGAGCTGGAAGTTCTGAAGAGCATCGAATTCTCTACTGGCGACGACGACGACGAGGGACAGGACTCTCTCGATACTAGCGATCCCAGGGCCAAAGGCGAAACGCTCGAGAAGCTTCTGTTAGCGCGAAACAAAAAACTAAGTGACGAGCTCACAATTTTGCGTGTGTCACATCAAGATTTGCAAACGAGACTACAAACTTTGCAAAACGACATGGCCACTACCAAGGGCAAGCTAGTCAAAGCCCAGACGCTCAATGAGAAGCTTGAAAACGACCTGTCTAACTTCCAGGCCGAGCCTTCTAGCCATTTTTCTTCAGGCGCTTCTGTTGCCGGTACATACGTGAGTCGCTACTCGCCGTCGGTGATGGGTGGCCGTAAAGGCCGCGTTTCGCCCACGTCATCCATAATTAGCGGTATGCCTGGTGAACGCGAATCCCCTTTTGGTTCTTTTGCCTCCGGGAACGGCGCAAATAACACCCAGGCCGCTGGGATTTTACCAATGATCACCGCGCAACGCGATCGCTTCAAAAAACGCAACGCACAGCTCGAACAAGAGTTGCATGATACGCACCGCACTGTTTCTTCCCTTCGCCAGGAAGTCGCATCTCTACAACGAGACAATCTCAACTTGTATGAGAAAACACGCTATGTGTCAACATACAACCGTGGCGGTGGTGCAAGCCACGCCACCACATCGTCGTCAGCTGCTGCTACTACGTCTTCACTCAACTCCAACCCCTCAGCAGTCAATATTGGGAGCACAGGTAACCCTGGAATCGCCCTTGACCGTTATCGGAAGGCTTACGAATCCAATATCTCGCCCTTTGCTGCGTTCCGCGGTCGTGAATCTGCCCGAGCCTACAAGCGCATGTCTCTCCCAGAGCGGGTAGTTTATTCCATCACCCGGATGGTTCTTGCATCACGCACTAGCAGAAACCTATTCGCCATGTACTGTCTTGCCTTGCACCTGCTGGTGTTTTTTGTGTTGTTCTCTATGGACGAGTCACCCGCAGTGCCGCTCCATGCAACGAGCAGCGATACAGACTGGAAGGCGAAAACCAAGGTGAATGGTGCACTGCCATGAGCCAGCACTGTTGCACGTGTCTCGGTCACGCGTGCAATTCTTGCTGTGTTGCTTTGTTTTAGGATAGCGGGCGTTTTCTTGGGTGTCAGATTACGATTAATTTCATTGACATATGGATATTCCATCATTATTAGTGAAGCGCTTTAGCTCGAAGTTGAACCATCTATATTATGAGACAAATAACAAGGTCCAGACCCCAACCATTATTATGTTGTTGATAATAGACAAGCTCTTCATTAACTACTTTTAGTTGCTGCTGATGCGCTTTCACTACTAGCTCACCCCGGCCGAGAAATTCAAACCTCGACCGATGGGGATGTTCTACCATAAAACCAATATCTAAAGATTCCGTTAGACATGGCCAACCAGAGCTAGGGAGAACGACGACTTACTCTGCAGAATATTCAATCGTGAATTTGGGCGGTAGGCCCTCACATGTAGAAGGTGGCGAGCCACCCACGGTATTGACGCGATAGATCTCACTAAACGAGGCTTTAAGGGCATCTCGGGTGATGAGCTTTAGCCAAGCCACGGCTTTTTCGCCTGCCTGGCCTTTTGCGGCTGTACTTGGCGCTGGTACAGAAGAGTTCACTGAAAACTGCGCGCTTCCGAGGCCAATATGTTCGAGAGAGAAGAAGGGTGTGTTGGCTGTGCTGTTGAGAGCCTGAAAATAGTGCAACCCTGAAGACTTGAGGCCCGTAGGGCCAAGATGATGCTGGCCCAAGGCCGTCCAGTCATCAAGTGCGAAGTGTACGGCAACCCTTGGGAGGATTGTGTTGAAGTCTGGGTACAACGTGCTAGAACAAGTAGTGTTGAAAAGCGCAGCAACCGCGCCAGCTGCCTTGGGAGCTGAGGATGAGTCTGGAGTGTCACATGTGTAGTTCTGGGTACCCCGACCAACAGCGATGTGGATTAGTGAGAGATTGGTAGAGACTTCAGGAAGATCAGCTAGACAGGATGTGTTTCAGGGTTAGGGTTATATTATTCAAAGAAGTTGGTGGCTATACAGACATGGACTCACATGAAGGGAGAGTGGCGTGCGAAGGGTTACATCCTGGCGCAGAATCCAGGCTTTTGTAGGTTTGTATTTTGTGGGCAAGAAGATTGAAATACTCTGAAACAGCATCTAAAGCATCAATGGGCGCTTTGTTGAGGATAAGATCACGATCGTTGGAGGAGACTGCTACTATAGGGATAGCAGCAGTGACAAGACTGTATAGGGTCGAAGGCTTCATATCTTTCGGAAGTATACGGTCGCGAAGAAAAGGAAGTAGGAACCAGATGTATATGGGCAGATATAAGACAAGAGAAGCAAGAAGAGCAAGGAAAACAAGCAGATATTATGTGATAAAAGAGTTTGTGAGCGAGACGAACAAGTCTCGATGAGGACACACAAGGAAGTGATGAGCACTCTATCCGCAGAGGATGGGACCGTCATATATACTTTATTCTTCGGTCTCCATGAAAATCAATAAATAAACAATCCCTCATGTCTTCCATGCCATCCTTTTGCGCGCCCAGAACTTCCTGACGGCCACGGCCTACCCACATGGTGACCTCTCATCTCAGACCTCTCCTTTCGTTTGGGCCTTCTGCGGCTGGCTGTCGCACCCATGTCGTGCAAGCATCTGACTGGTAGCGCTGGCGCTTAAAAAGAAACATGTTACAGTTCCTGATTGATGCATATTCTCGAAAATGTAATTGGAAGACTTTAATAGGCAGAAGCTACTTGATGGCCTAAAACATTGAGCAAGACGCGTGGATGCAGATTTGGTGAGAGAGGTTTCGTTTCTGAGGGTATCAGTGTGTATGATACTGGTTGACAACAAATATAGTAAGCATAAAGCAGATACAATGTACGTGTGCAAGTCAACCGATGACGTTGGAATCATGCAGCTAAGAAACGGCCGTCGAACGGCTTAGGTTTTACTCGCTACATACTACATTCCATGGTATTCAGACGAAGGACAGCTTGTGACGACGACCCAAAAGAAGTCTACTACGAGGAATCCCATGGTGGAAAGAAGTTGCGGGAATCTTCATAGGCACGATATCGTAGCATCGTGACGCGTAGGAGTATTTCCTTTTTTTTTTTTTTCTTTTTTTTTTGGCAGCGGTGCAGAAAATGACAGCCAGCAAGAATCCTCGCAGCCTTGTTGTGAGCCAATAGACTGTTCCTACTATCTCAAGATTCTTTGCAAACATCTGTAGTGGCGTTTTGCCATGGGCTTAAGCGACGATGCAGCCTGACGGTATTCCCTGCTAATAGCGCTATAGATATACTAAAAATAACTATATCCAGCCCCCTAGTTTGCCAAGTTCTTCGAACCCCTGCAAGCCAGCTAAGTGGAATGGGGAGAGAGCGGCTAGGAGAGTTAGTATTGATATTGTGGCTGTCTACTAACGTTTGTGAAACGTCAACTCCCGCTCAACTGTTGAAACATAACTTCGTGCTTATAGACAATTCATATGAACGTCCTGCACTTAACAGCCAGTTGCTCACTTGACAGACTGTAGCAGGAAGATAGTAGAAGCGCGATCGCGAGTTACACGTGACTTCCTCTATTGGCCTGGTATGAGCCGACCACTAGAAAGAGGATTGACTAGATTTACATCTTTGATAGGCCAATGACAAGCAGGAGAAATGACGCTGGGAAAAGCACAGGCCACGCGATATGGAGTCTAGGCTATGTAGAGTCCATGCCATACTGTTGACTCGGTTGAGAAGACTCGAATACGCGGCGGGCACGGGCCAGTCCAGCTTGGTCAGAAACGGAAGGTGCGACACGCGTCACTTCCCCGTTTATCATCATCAACACGGAAAATAGCACGGGAAACACCAAAGTCTGTATTCGAATCCAGGCACGAGGCCAGGCTATCCGTATGTACGTAGCAGGGGTCATACAAGGTCATGTTGAAGTGCTTGTGGGCAGATAAAGATATCTAAGCCTCTAATTCTGTGCCAGGACTATGGAGCCTGATCGTGGGTAGCTGGACAAGAATATACTTTTGCTGCCTACGGGGCTCTGAGAGGGCAGTTGGACCAAAACACAGAGTAGTTCTCGAAAGAGATATTATTGTGCCGGAGAAACGCGACACCGCCTCCTCCCCTATGATATTGAATAAAAAAGGCCAGAAGCCACCAACCAATCAGCGTTCTAGGCAACTGCGGGCCATTGTTTACTTTAAATACTAATGAACGGTATCTCCAAGTGTACTGGATCAGTAAAACTGCCCAAGAGTCTAGCCAATGGCGACTGGCGGACTTCTAGGACACTATTGGTAGTTGCCCTGTTGAGAATTTGTAAACCTACTTCCTATCTAGGAGTATAAGCTGCGATTGGCTGGCCGGGGGAAGTTACCTAAGCCGTGTTTACCGGCCAGACATCTATAAGTATGCCGTATCTCTTCCCTCCGGACCCCGTTCCTGCCCAGTCTTTGTCTCCTTTGATTCCCCAGTTCACGCAACTACCAAAACTACACACCACTACCAAAATATTACAACCGCATCTAGCCTTCAAGCTTCTATTGCAAAACACATTCTGCCTACACTTCACGCTTACTTTATACAATGGAGATTTTCCGGAGATATATATGGCTGGATCACCCAAAAGCAAAGCTCTCTGAGCTATGCAATAAGGTTTCTGCCGTTATTCCAGCCTTTGAGACATTTCGCCCTTACATTCGACTTGCTTTGGCATTCACTCGGCCACCCAACAAGACTATCAATGATGGTTTCCTTGGGCTGGATCGTCTACTGGAGATTCTGCCTCTTCGTAAAGAAGAGAGGGAGGCTCGCGAGATGTATCGCAAGGTTGCCAGAGCGGCTGCCGCGGAAGGCTCTCTCCGGCTTACTGGCTGTCTCGCGAGAGCAACTTCCCGGCACCGCGACTTGAAAAGTTTCCGGCCTATTGTACTGAAACAAACTGCAAGTAAAAGACTTGCTCTTCGTTATCTCCGCGATGGTTTCTATGCCAAGATGCAAGCTATTGAGGAAGAGTCTAAGAAGAATGCCACCAAAGAGCTCCATATTGGTGGGCCGGCACGATCAAACAGTTTCATCCAACGTTCTGTACTTGCCACGGTGGCTGAAGACCCTCTTACTGCCATTGATAATGCTGCTGCCGCCGCCGCTGCTGCTTCTAAGCCCAAATCTGCTCTTTCAAAAGGCCATTCCCGGGTAGCTGGTGCGCCTAAACGTGTCCGATTCGGTCCTGTCGCCTTTTGTACCATCCCTACTCGCGAGCAAGAGGGAAATACCGAGATCACCTACACCGTTGCCTGCCCTGGTTATGATTTCCCTGAATATTTGGAGGAGATCTTCGAGTTTGAACAGATCCAAGTCGACCGTCCTCATCGTCAACAGCCTGCTGCTAAAAGGTCCGGTGGGAATCAATCGTAAGAGCCCTAGGCTGAAAGTGTTCAGTTGAACTCTAGTGAAACCCAAATCAGCCATGCGACTTTGAATGACGATTGAAGCAAAAGCGGCCTTACTGCTGGTTTTGACTTGTAATCCAAAGCTCTTATCTGGCCGAGTGCTTATGGCTGTTAGCAACCTTTCAGGGGAGCTCAAAGCCTATGGTTCTAACACAGCTTTCAGTGAGCCTGGAACGACTCATGAGACAGTTGCTACGTTGGTGGTCACCAAGACAGTAGCTCTGTTGCGAATCACCATGTCACCATCATCTCCGATGACAATCATTTCGATGACGGACACTCTAGTTCAACTACTGCTAAAGCTTCTTAACGCTATTAGCAATGCCATGCTTACTGCCGTTGACTGTGATGATGAGTCTGCCGAGGAAGTTATCGATAACTTCGGTGATGATGACTTGAGACCCCACAGCCTGTGGGATATCAGAGATATATGAGCTAGAGAAATCAGTCGCGCCAATTCCCCCGCAACTATGTCGAGGCCTTTGGTGTTCATAACTACAGAGATCCCCCTGTTCCCGTTACTTGTGAATACCATGCTTGGCTCATAGCTTGCCGCCCCGATGAAGATCTCGCTGCTCCTACTTAGGCTCTTCATAGCAATCATCAAACACCAGAGGGTCTCACTTTAGCGAGTTTGCAGTTGCTGTCAATCGCCCTCCTCTTCGAAATGGTTCTTTCTCCAGGCTCTCTTCCTGCTCTTCCTCACTAGCTTGTGCCTCTACTGCTTGAGAGGCTTTTTTTAGAAATCTCTATTCGCTCGGCCTTTCTTCTCAGACACTCGTTCTCGTTACGCCTATTGTTGTAACAATAGTTTGGATCACCGGCAGACACCAAGGGTCTCTCACGGCTATTGCGAGCGGTTCAGAGGCTATTCTGATAATGATGACTGATCCTAGCATGACTAACTATTTGATCTTAGGTACTAACGTTACATGGCATTACAGCTTTTGAGTCCCTTGTTTTGGTAGTTCAGCTACCCAGCCAAGGGCTACTCAGTTGCTCCAACCAGTCGACATTTATTGGGATAATCTTGGACAACGCTCCCTTCCGTCTAGCCTGAAGTGTGATATACAGCTAAGTTTATGTCTCCCCCTCCATGTTAATCTTTGAGCTAGCTCAGGAAAAACGTTTCTTGACTGCTCTAGCTTGCCTTGACTCTATCTACTTGAAAGACTTGTGGGAGCTGGTGTTCGGAAGTTCGCCTCTTTCTCTGCCATGACACAGGTAAATCGCAATACTTCTTCTTGGAACTAATGGCTTACCCTGTCCTTCTTGGTGTGGAGGTTGATGTTCGGAAGATTACTGCTCCTATTTTTGACGGCAAGCCACCGTATTTCCTTCTCCAGCTAGTGGCCCGCCTTGTCCTTTCCAATGTAGATGTCGGGGTTTGGTTCATTCCCGTCTCTACTAACTTAGAGGAAGACACTGCATCGTTGAGATGTTTTCTTGGTTAACTTGATCCTTCTATCGTAATACAAACGTACTAACAATATAAATATCGATGTAGAGCCGCACCTCTGGAGTGTAAGCTCATTGCCCTCGGAAGAGCTTTTATGACAATCGGTAAAACTCAAGTTCTCTCTATAGGTACTGCTCTATTAGGCTCCCAGGACTAATACACCTCACTAACTGCAGTCATACCATACCATGCGTCAACTTCTTTTGCGGTAAGTAACCTAGGCTCAAATGATAAACGAACATGACTGCTAACCTCGTGACTTCCCCTAACCGATATCCTTTTTGACCCGTTGTCTTCTCTTAACAAG
Organism: Ceratocystis albifundus; assembly: GCA_002742255.2. Lineage (NCBI taxonomy): Eukaryota > Fungi > Ascomycota > Sordariomycetes > Microascales > Ceratocystidaceae > Ceratocystis > Ceratocystis albifundus. Next base: position 245,299 of record MAOA02000030.1, on the reverse strand, counting down.
CCACTGGTACGCATTCAGTTTGGCATGATTCTGTAAAGACTGCTGACTCAAGAGCATCAGTACTGAATATAGAAGCTTGGATTAGAGATACAATTGGGGACCCTATACTCTATTTCGGACGCTGGAGCGGATTGACATAGGGCTTTGAGGTATTTGCAACTCAAGGTTCTTCCAATAGCCTGCAACTAATTCCTGACGTAGATGGAACTGTCTCGCTTGCTTGCTGCAAAGCTTACATTCGGTATCTTGGGTTGTGTAGCTCCTAGCAGTCTAAGTAGGTGAAATACGCACACCTCAATAACCATTCGACTATCATGTATACTAGAGATTCCTGTGATATGATGAACATATGAGGCTCTGGGGCCTTTCTCGTCAGTAAGACGGACAAAGTTTTAATAGCATTGTTACTGCCCACTCCTCGCTGTCCGCGAGATCACTTTAGCTTGCCCTGTCGTTCATTCTGTCTATCATCTTCCGAAATAATAAAGGCTTCTTTATCACCCTGTTACTAGCGATATCATGTCATGACAGCAATCTTATATTGTAGGTATTGAAGCATGATATAATCAGATCCCTTGAAAACGAGGGGAGGAGTACTGAATCTTGTCTCTCTTTGTAACTCCTGGCTCCTTGTTTAAGAACCCGTGCTTGCCTGCGGCTGCAGTTGATCTTCAAGAGACCGTAGAAAATCCACTATGCGGTTGCAGTACCACTCTGCGGAAACAGGGTTTGAGACGACATGGTCTGCGCCCGGAATAACACCTGAGAGGGGGCTGACTAAAGGCCCATTAGCCTTCCACAACGAAATCAGCCCCTCCTTGTCGACAAACAGAGGCACAAACTCGTCCTCGCCACTATGGAGTACCATAGCTGGCTTGGTGAGTGACGTCCATATCTTGGAAGCAACGTCAGGGCTCAGATCTGACGAGAAAAAGTCATCATCGCCGCTAGGAATAGATATTACGTTAGTTGTTCTGTGCATCATGGGAGCGGACCTAGTAGGCTCGACTTACCCTACATCAGCCAAGGACAAGAAGCGATAGACAGTGAACGGTGTATCGCGCATAGCCTCAGGCAACATCGATCTAGGCATCCATTCAAGCCTCTTGCCTTCAGCATCTTTATGCCGTGCATAGATTAATGCTTGCTTGTAAGTTTCCATTTCTTCGGGCTTGACGGTAACATGCATGAAAGCTTGACGGTCAGAAACAGGGCCTTGAAGAATGAAGCCATCAACGGAAGTAACTTGGGTTTTTAATTTATTATACATCATAATGTCCTGAGTTTTCAAATCGTCAGTACTCTGATATCGGCGTCCGGAGCAAAATACTGTAGCTAGACATACCTGGCAGCCAGTCGAGTGGCCAAGCAGAACAATCTTTTTCCGGCCCATAAGTCGAAGATAGTCGACTAAGGCGCTGATGTCAGCCACATCCTGTTGCAAGCTTGAATGGCCGTAAGAGTCAAACGAGCTTCGCATGCGAATTTCGAAGAGTGAATAACTCAGTTCCGGGGCGTTGAGCAAAGTCTCGGATATCTTGCGAGCAACACCCAAGGTGTGAGGCCCATCACCAAGGCCACCAATAACAATGATTGCATTTTCAGCAACCTGAGAACCTGACTCGTAGGCACATGAACCGGGAGTAGGGGAGTCGAAGGGATGGACGGTAACTTGAAAGGGTGCCATGGCGCGCTGGTTGGGGATGCTCAAGGCCGGGTTCATGGGTTGGGCAACTTGCGGCTGGGTCAAGCTGTCCATTTGCATTCAGCGTAGTTGCCACAATTACGACGTTTTATGCAAAGACAGACGATAGGGTTAAATCTAGGGTTAAATCACATAGTAATAGTATTCCCCAATAACAGTATAACATGTAAGGATAACGAAGATGTTGGCGGTTCAAGGGCCCTTAGGGGAGGATATTTGGACTATTGTAGGGCATAATTAACCTAGGCTTTGGAAGCCAGTTGATTTCTGTTAGCAAATATGCCATGTGGAGGGCAGGGTACATCTATACAAGGGATAGCCGGTAACTGTAAGCCGAATGAACCAGCGGACTCTTTTTCGAATACAGACGCAAACTCAGCTATCTTGTTCTTGTTCTAGGGAGCCGCATTTGCCAAGGCCAAGAAGCACTCAGTGCGGTCTATACTCACATGCTTAGGGAAACTTCACTACGAGATAACAGAACCAAGCTGCAGGACCAGCTTCCGAAATAACATGGTCTACGTTCGGAATAACACCAGAGAGTGCCGACCTTTGACCTGACGACAGCCTTCCGCTTTGAATCAGTGACTTTTTATTGACGAAATCGGGCACAAGCTCATCTTTGCCGCTATGAAGCATCATGGCCGGCTTGGCAAGTGATGTCCATACCCCCGAAATAGCCGTAGAGCTCAGACCTGACGGGGAAGGGTCATCACCGCCACTAGAAATATATGTTCTACCAGCTATTTACGTGTCATGGGGGAGAAACTAGCAGGTTCGACTTACCCTACGCCAAGTAAAGGATGGAAACGCGAGATGGTGAAAGGTGTATTGCGGATAGCCTCAGGCATGAACCATCTTGGCCTCAAATAGAGGATGCCATCACCAGCTTTGTATCAGACGTTGTGTGCAGCGATCTGTGCATACTTCAATACTTATGATAATCCTCCATTTCGTCGGGCTCAACGAGGAGACGTTTCAACGGCTCTCGATCAGAAATAGGCTCTGGATAATGAAGCCATCAACAGAAGGAGCTTTGTCTTTCAGCATATTGTACCATATGATGTCCTATATCTTGGGCTGTCAGTACTTGTGCACCTAACTCAAAAGAGCCATGGTTGAGCTCACCTGGCAGCCAGTCGCGTGGCCGAGTAGAACAATCTTTTCCCGGCCAAGCTCTCGAAGGTATTCGACTAAAGCACTGGTGCCTTCCACGTCCTCCGCAGTTCCAAAGCCGCCGTAAGAGCTCAACGAGCTTCGCATTCGAACTTCGAAAAGATAATAGCTCAGTTTCAGAGCATTGAGCAATGCTTTGGATATCTCATTGACAACACCCAAAGTGTGAGGCCCACTGTCATGGCCGGCAATGGGGACAGTTGCGTTTTTGACCGCCCCAAGGCCTGACTCGTAGGCACATATGTTGGCAGGCGTAGGACCAAAAGGGTGGACGGTGGTCTGGAACGGTGCCACGTACGGATTGGCGCGCCCAATCACAGACGCGAGGGTATCTGTTGCTACCACGGCAGAAGACTCTATATCTGACTTTTCAAAACGAGTCCCAACCAAGCTCAATCTCCCAATACCCAGAAAGTCAAACAAGTTATGCCGACCGTGACAGAATCTTACTATATTGGTAAACGGTGCGCACAATAATATCACCACCATAATCAGTGTACCGTGATAGTTGGCCTTTGCCGCACGAGTCCGGTGTTGTACAGAATCGCACAGTTCTCACAGTCACGACAATGCAGTAGATGCCCAAGCCGTCGCGGGAGAAATGCATGAAGCCCGGATAAGTTCCCGGGCAGATTGGACTCTAGTCCGGCGGTGTACGTTCAAGATTGGTGAAAACGGCCATGTCCAACTCTAGCCTATCTTCTTTTTTCTTCTTGACCTTCAAACAGTTACCCTAAGCAGCATTTAACATAGACCCGTAGGTGCTGTATTTTGAGTGAATCAATGCCTCTTAAGAGGACTGGCTATATATAACGTCCCCCTAGTTCGAGAGTCCAAATAGCCACGAGCATGGACTCCGAGGGTGGCTAATCTTGAGATGGGCTTACCAACTTTATCTTGACTTCAGATTTAGGCTATGATTACCTGTACTGAAGCATACGAAGCTAGTATGGGAATGTCAGTGATTACACTACAAGATACTCAATGGATTCAAAACAGAGAATGACTTGCGCTACTCGCCGTCTTGATATCTACAGAGTGCCTGGTTCTTCATGAAACCTTAACGCTCATGCCTACCAACCAAGATAGTTTTCTACAAAAGCAGAGTGCCATGTGAATATTGAGCGTGCTAGGTATAACATGAATGACGTAGATGGCTTTTCTGCGCTCGAGGAAACGGCCAGGGTCGCCAGTAATGGCATTTTTAGTCCGTGGGTGAGTGTAATGAGCGTCCCAGAAATGGTCGAGCCCTGGAACTTGTGGTGAGTTCAAGGTCTGCACTTCCTAACGGCTCTGTTGCCTTGACAGTTTATTGCGCTCTTGCGAATCGGAACAGGAACTGTCGTGACTCTCGGTAGCGGTGAGAGTTGAGAATGGTCCGCCTTTTCTTGCCTCCCGCATACATCAGCATGCGAACGCTTCAGCCTAGGGTTTCCGCATCAATGTGTCGCAAATGCTTGATTCCCATTCAATACCAGCCAGCAGAACCACAATTTCATCTAATCCCAATGTTCTGGATGGCAGGTATTATCCCTTCCCCTCCCCTCCGCTCCCTTTCTCATGGTTGGCTGCCCTTGGCATCCGCCTGGTAAGCAATATCATCTTTACAAAGAATAGGTAGATATATTTACAAAGGCATCACACCGGCTAGAACAGCAAGATTTAGCCACTTAACTCGATCATTCCAAGATTTTAACGCATGGTTTATCATAGGGCAGGCTCAGTCGGTGACCACCAAGCCTTAGGATAGGAACGTGGCGTTTCCAAGGCTCAGTGTATCTGCGAGCATGACTGCACTACTTCTTACTATCAGAGACACTCTCCTCAGCAATGATATGTTGGTAGTCAAGACCTGGTTCCATCTCTCGATAGGTCAGGTGCCCAATGAAAGATTGCCTTTTCTGGCCAGGTTGCACAATAGTCTTACTTCTTGCACGGGCATTTCGTCTTTGTTTTTGAAGCTGGCCTATCCAAATGCATGGTAGTATTACCCTACTTATTTTCGTGGTGTCTGGTTGTTTTTGAGGTTTCATTCTTGTTGACTACTCCGTTGCCAGTGGCATGTATCAATCTGTTCTATCCGTGCGAGTTGCATGCTTGTGTAGAAGCAGCTCTTGAGGTTCTATCCGCTCCTTGCATCGTCTACCCTTAGCAAGGTTGGAAAGAAATAGGGTTGTTAGCACAGTGGCTGATCACAAATAGCAGCAAGCCTCAAGGAGCTTGGCCAACAATGATAATGATGTCAACTAAAGGGAATGTGGTCTGGTTGTACGCCCTGCATGCCGCAGCCGACCCTAACGATTGGCCTATAGCTTGACCCCTATCAGCGCGCGCTCTCTCAGGACAGTTTGGAGACAGACTGTGTTGTTGTTTATGGCACTGAGTTGTTACATTACTACCGTTGCAATCTTGAATATTAGAGGTGGCTGGGCTTTATCTTTGTATGGTTGGAAGAAGGGTATTCAAGAATATGACAAGTCTTGGCCCTATCAGGACTTGTACATGTATATTAGCGTGCTGGGTCATTCATGCTGGGCGAAGTAGCCGGTCTAGTTATATCTACAGCTCCGTAGTTTCACGCCTAACACAGCATGGTGTTGCTGAGAGCGATGTGTCTCGCCTGCTTCTACATATTTGACGCTGAGCTATTGGAGGAAGATGTGCCGTAGGATGTGGCGATGAGAGGCAGGCCCATTCATTCCAACTGGCATTTTGTGTTCCACAAGGAAGAGAAGGAAAGAATGATGTGGTAAGAAGGAAGTTTGCTTGGCTGGGAGCGCGGGGTATGGTGAGAAGGGGCGCCCGAGTAAACTAGAGGCAATGAACACTTGCTGGCTCGGCTGCTTGAAGTAAACAAAGTCGTTGAGACGTTAACTCCCGTTGCCCCTTAGAGCCTTAGGGGAGCCTAGCCCTAACAGATTAGTGGCTAAACTTGGTGTCTAGCTGTTAAGGCTCCATAGCAACGGCCCATTGCAAGGAAACCCTTGTAAGCCAAGGATCTCAGGCTTTTGATTGGCCACTAGAGCACGGCCTAAACTAATTAAGCATCAAGTTGTGTTGTTTACTTTCTTAACTTCAGTTTAAGGGAGGGGAAAAAGTAAATAGAGGAAATAAGACTTGTAAGACTCTAAGAGAGAGAGATTCGGCTGAGTCGTCAAGAAAGACATACAGGGATTGGCAAGCTTCTTTTCTGTATCTGTTTGCTGAAACAAGGGCAAGACTGTTGATTGTTTTTTGGTAGCTTGTCTGGCCAGCAGCAATGCTTGCCATTGGTATTGCCATTGCCACCCCTACTCTGGTAGAACAGACCAGACCAGCAAGTATTATGTGATATAAGCCTAATCTCTAATATATTGCTTGTCACTGTTGTCCCCCTACACTGCATCGGAGCATGCAAGCGAGGCCAACTTCAACCCACAACTACCAACACTACAGTCTCAGCATAAATCTTCCTTTTCTTCCTACTGCGACTTGCTGCGCAACGCAGGAGGCTGAAGGCGGTAAAAGCTCTGCATAAGACAGCTAGCTAGCTGCACAAGCAAGGACGGGGCAAAACTGCGAAAGCGCAGGACTGCACAACGACACTTATCCTAGATGGCTCCAGTGGAAGCCTTGAGGCGACTCCTTTTCAGTCTTTTTTTTCCAGTCCGTTTATTGTTTTATTTTTATTTATCATTTGTTATTTTTTTCTATTTCGTCCGAGTTTTGTAAGCATTTCGCTTTCTCATCTGGCAGTTGCTTAGTCCAACTTATTCGCTCCTTCCTTCTCTCTTCTTACTCCTGTTTGTTGTTTAGGCCAATCGGCCATCTGCAAAACAATACACATACACACGCATCCACACGGACACAGACACACACACACACACACACACACACACACACACATACACGCTCAGTCGCCCATAAAACCTTCTCTGGTTACTACAGTTGCAGTCCCTACCGACAACATCAGCTAAAACAGCGACACCACATCAAATCACATCAAGGCATACCCCATTATCCTACATACGTACAAGCACAGACACACCCAAAAAATACAACTCTACACAACCACGAGCGCATTCCAAGCTATCCTACCCAGCCCAACCCAAAGTCTTTTTCGTCTAATTTACAGAAAGCAGTTCCGCGACACATATCTCGTCCCAGACTTATCCCCTCCTCCCCCTCCCCCAATCTTTCCGGCGCTTTCTCCTTTCGTTCGTCCCTCCCTCTTACCTAGTTTGACAGCACCAAACACAGGGCAGTTTCCCTTCTGCACCCCACGCCTCCTTCCAAACCAGTATCGATACCTCCTTCCTTTTCGTGACTCGGAATTTCAACTTTGTGCGTTTCGGTGGAGCTGCTCAAAGCCCTCGTCCTCGTCTTTTTGCATCGCCAGTCTTCAACTCCGACTTTTTTTTTTTGTCGTGACTCTGCGAAACTGACAGAGTTTTGAACTTGTCACACTTCTTTGTACCAGCATCACTAGAACTCTATTACAGAAGGGGGGGCATTTGACTGGTAGTCTTGTCTCGTATACGGCCGCGTCCATCCTAGGACGGACTGTGCTGCTCCCGTTCTGAAGACACAAGGATGCAAGCTTGAGATTTTATGGTAAGTCGTGACACTTATTCACAATTATCTAACAAATACACTGGAGTGCCCTGAGCATGCGCCGTGGCTGCTGCAGGGCGCTTCTTGGTTGGCCCTTGAGGTGCAATTCTAGCCGTGCCGTGATACCCTACCAACGCTGCTGTGACTCCAGCTCGTTTGGTAGAGTAGAGGCAGAACAGCAAACGCCCTCTCGTGGCATTCACACAGGCTAGAGTAGCTTTCTCTTCTTCCTCGTCTTGAGCTGCACTGCTGAGGCATGCAAGCCCTGAAAGGCCAGGTTATTCATGCACTTTGAATTTCTTCTTTAAAGTCTCCCTATTGTAGCCCCTAGTCGTTAAAGATGGAGCTTCCCCATTCGTTGCACCGCCAGCTCGCTCAAAGCCAAACTAACCACCTTTCCCACTCCCACAGAGTCCGCTTCGTGACCATGGAGTCCTCAACCCCGAATACTAGTACCGAAAAACCCCACGACCCGGCTACTCCTAAGAAAGTCCCCGCAAAGACCAATGTCACCCCCAAGAGTGCTCCGGCTGCTTCTGGAGGCACCCGTGGCCGGCCTCCCGTACGGCGAATCGACACCTTACCACCCAGCCTGTTAACCGATTTCTTTCTCGGAAGGCCGAGTCCAGCACGGCGGGCTGCTCTCAAGGCCCGCCGTGAAAGTATGGATGCTATCAAGGCAGAATTAAGGCAAGAAATGCGCGCCGAGGCCGTACGTAAGGTTCAACCGCCAGGTGGCGTGCGCGATCGAGTCAGGAAATGGCAGAAGAGCAATGCGGCTGCCATGGCGGCTGGCGATCCTCAAATTCCTCCCTCAGAGCCTGGCGATGTGGCTTTTGAATCCGACGACCATAGCGTGACCGAAGAAGATCGTATCCGCATTAGATCTCAACCTCAAAAGCGCACATCAACATCGAGACGATCCTCTACTCCAAAGAGCCCATTAACCCCCAAGCGCGCCATTACGCCAAAGGCGAAACGGGGAAGCCAACCCCCAGATCTCAATCATGGTTCACGAAGCTTGCCGTCCAAGATCAACCAGCCTCCCAAGAAGCGCGTTGTAAGCGACGATCACTGGATGAAAATCAAGCTCAAAAAGAAGCCTTCCCATCGTCGAAAGTCCCCTAATGCCACACAGCGTATCCCCAAAGATTTCACACATAAAACTATGAATCCACCGGCTGTTTCCAAGGTTCGTGATTGGGTCAACAGGGTTGAAATTCCAGATACATCACCAACGGACCCTCCAGTGTCCCCAAAGTCACGCTCAGTATATCGAAATCACAAACATTCGCAGTCAATGCCAAACGCAATAAACAAGAATGCGGCGTCCCATGATGACACAGACTCAGAGTCAAGGTCAGGGTCAGAATCAGCATCAGAATCCACATCAAGTGACAATCAAGACTACCATCACGATAATGATGCCAAGTCGACTCCGTCCCAGCCATTAATGTTTGACGATGAATCCGTCCATGTGAAACCCCTGCGTATGAGTCTCAAGAAAACTCCAGCCCCATCTGCAGTCTCGGTCCCAGATGATGATGGGATTCGTGTCCGTGGTTCCGAAGCTCACGATGACGTAATCAGCACTCATCACTCAGAGCCCAATGACGGAATCAGGGTTACTCCATCAGAGCCCTTTGGAGATGATGGAATCAGAGTAACACCCTCTGAACCCATGGGCGACGATGGCATACGGGTGGCGGCTTCAGAGCCTGGTGGTAGTGTTTGTGTACGGCCCTCGGCTATGGATGATGACGGAATTAGAGTCCGGGGCTCGGAACTAGACGATGATGGAATCCGTGTATGCCCTGTCCCCGACCCCCTTGATAATGACGACCAGATAACGTCTCTTCAGGAGGCCGAGGACGCGCTTTCTTCCATGCTTGGGACATCCATGATAGATCGCAACTACAACGACCAATCCCGAAACAACGCAAGAAAAATATCAAAGTCCAAACCTCTCAATTCAAAAAGTCCAACCTCTGGCACTGCGAAACTGCCAGTCCGTGAAACACCGCAAAAAACGAACAGGGCCAATGGAAAGGTCTCCGGGAAGCCTGCCAAGTCTAAATCTGGCCGTCGTAGAACGAGGTCACTGGGGCCGCCAGCTACCCGATCTGTCCGCACCTGCTCTTTTTCCACTGGTTCAAGTGTTAGTGAATCTGACGATGGTCTCAGCGAAATCCCAGTGGGAAACTCTGCTTTCAGTGTGCTTGAACTTCCGCTTTCTGAAGAAGCTCATAAGCCGCGGAACCGCCAATCTCAACCTTCGCCAGCACGGCCTCCCATATTCCGAGATGTTCCGAGCGTCTTCAAGAAAATAATGAATGAAGGGAAGAAGATTTTGCAAGAGGTCCATGAGCCTGCTAAGGCTATTCCTGCAAAACAATCGGCGCCTGTGCATATTGAGAACTGGCTCAGCGGCACTGTCGAGCCCAAAGTTGAAAATGAGACCGCGAAAGTGCCTATTAAAAAGGCAATTGAAAAGGAATGGGCCCAAGAGTCTCAAATTCGAAAATCTTCTGTGGAATATCACCCTGATAAGCATGAACATGACTATGATGCTGAAAACCCAATAGCCAATGTCAAGAACGAGGCCTCTATGGCCATCAACAAGGAAGATGACAACCAAGAGAAGGACAAGAGAAGAGAGATGGAGCAGACAGGAAGAGAGAAGGAAAGGGAACAGGAAAAAGCCCCCAAGAAACACACGCCACCAAAAGACACCATTTCGACTCCGACTTCCCCTGATGCAGCCCCCAAAGTTTCCAAAATCACCCCTGCCGACTCTCGCTCGCCCACTGAAAAACAGAAGAAACCTGCCGGCGGTCTTCAACGAAAACCTACTGGTCTTGGCCGGCCTAAAATTGCTTCAAAGAGTCCCACCTCGAAAAAGCCTCTCAAGGATACACTTCGTGATGCTTTCCGCGGCGAGTCTGTAGGCCACAATTTGCCCCCAGCTACGTATCAAAGCCAGGAAGATCGTGCCTATGAGGTTGAAGTTACTGCCCCCGATAAATCAAGTGATGATGAATGGGACAGTCAACAACGGCCTCATACAAGCCCTACCGAGTCGGACTTTTCGTACGACTCTAGGATTCCCTACGAGACTAGATATGCCGATAGCATCATTACCGATTCTGACATGACACCGGCACCATTACGACGGCGGGCACCGCCCACAAATGATAATCTCTCCTCAGTCGTTACTTCAGATGAAGCGGTACACCACGACCCCGACACGAGCCATACCACTGATGTTTCTAATGCTACTCCCGCCCAAACAAATCTGACTCAGGCCACTAGTATTGGTAATGAGCAGTTCAAGTCCGAAAGGGAAGCTGGAGTTCGCCGCCAGCCTAGCTATATATCTAGCAGTGACACTGTGAATCGAAAGCCCAGTGTTCTGTCCGTGACGAGGCCTTCCAACCGTAATCCCAGCAACATATCTGGCGCCTGCAGCTTTGACGAAAATTCTAGCTTTTTGTCTGACTGCAACACATTAAACCGGAACCCTAGTTTTGTTTCTGGCCCTGATACTATTGACCGAAATCATAGCTTTGCTACCGAGACGGGTAGCCAGAAGCGAGGAGCTAGCAAGGCTTCTTCAGCCCGCCGTTCAACTCATAAACACGGCAGTCATTACAGCCACCGGACCAATAGCAGCAGCGGGCTCAAGCGTAAGCTTACTAAGCACTCCGACCTTGTCTCGGTATTATCTATGCCAGAGGAAGAAGACAGGGTTTCCACTCTAACGGGTACCCAGTCTCGCATTTCGCGACGAACTGGGTCACAAAGCACCATCAGGGAAAAGCGAGCTTCTGGGTCCGTCCAAGGCCCTATCGCTGCTTTGCTGCGAGACTTTGCCGACGAGGAAACTTCCTATGCTCGGGAGCTTAAGTCTTTGGTAGATGGTGTTGTACCGGTTTTGCTTAAGGAGGTCCTTCACTGGGATGGTAAAACACCACTGTTTGGTGACCCCTTTGTTAAGGGTGACATATTTTCCAAGTCCGTCGTTGATATGGGAGTTTGTTTGGAAAAGATGCGGAATTCGCACAAAAAGGCCCCTCTAATGGACATCTATCAGCTCTTCGCCTGGCTAGAGCGGGTGCACCCCATTTATGACTCGTATCTTGATGCATGGCGCTTGGGATTTCACGATATCGTGGTTAATTTGGCCCCCTTGATCAACACTCTTGACGACACTGATTCTCTGCTAGATGCTATGCCGCGAAACGATGAGGGTGATCTTGTGGATGCCGATGGCGCAAGGCTTGACGTTGCGCATTTCCTCAAACGTCCTTTGCAACGCATCAAGCGGATGGTCAAATTTCTCAAGGTGAGAAACGATGTACTTCATATGAATATCTAGCCGTGTACTAACTTCACTACAGGGGGTAACCAAGGCACTGCCGTCAGCTACAACAACAGCGCTACTAGAAAGTTACAACCAACTTCAGGATAAGGCGCGTCGGAGATACAATGAAGAGATTGCCCGCATCACAGACAAGGATGCTGTTGAGACAGACACTTCTCAGTGTTTGAATCTGCAGACCATGGAGAAAATGGAAAACGTTACCATAGATCCACTCCGCCAGGTGAACGCCAAGGACGTCTTTTCGTTGACTCTCTGGCACTCTAATGGTCAAAGATTGGAGTGCCAAGCCGAACTTGTTCACCGTGATAGACCACAGGTGTATGGTGACCCCGGCGATTTGCTTATCCGAAAGACCGACGGCGAGAAAGAAACATGGCTATTGTTTGCACCGATCACCATGGATTATGTTTCAGCCAGACAAGACGAGTTCGGTATCATGGTCATGATCCGAGGGCCTATTGCCTACCCGCTCCCCGGGGAGGGTCAGGAATGGTATGAGCTGTTGCATTTGCGAACGGAAGATGAGCTACAAATAGAGGATTGGATATCCATTTTCAACCCCACTCCAATCCCAGCTTTCAATCGCAGACGTCTCGTGCCCGGGTCAATCTCTGCGGCTCCTCGGATACCGCCTCCTCAATTGTCTACGATCATGGAGGCCTCGACCGAAATCTCCAGTGTATCGGAGATATCAACTCCGAGCAAGGATATTATAGTCAAGGTCAAAAGCAGACGGGGTCGCAGTCCAAACACTTCGGAAGTTGGAAAGCACGAGAGCTCTCAGTCCGACGAACAAGAGCCCCGCAACTCTTCGTCCTCGCCAGAACCTGAAGCACATAGCTCTGGGTCAGATGTTACTGTTAAAAACGAGCCATCTGATGACAAGCCACCTGCTCCCCCTGTCCATCGTACTCTTAGTAAATCTTCGACGCCCGTCTTAGCCCCACCTGAACCTCTGCGGCGCGGAGTTGAGCGACGGGGCTCATCGCCTCTCAAGCACGAGTATCTCCCATCGGAAGTCTCTTCTGAGACATCTGGCTCGGCTGATAATGAATCAGAAAATATGTACTCTGACCCGGAAGATGACGAGAGCATTCACAGCGGGTCAGGGTCCCGCACGGGCAGTGAGGACGAAAGCTATGTTGAGTCAGAGTCTTCAGGTGATGAAATCGACAGCATTGATATGCCCGAGACTGAGCTTGGAATCAGCATCAGAGACGAAGAGCGGCAGCGTGAGTTCAGGGCTGCCACGGCCTCGGTCATGACATGCGATACAATCACTCCGTCTCACAGTGCATCCCAAGTTGGGTCTCGTGATGAGTACCAGAAGGACGAGGAAGAGGAAGCTGAGCAGGTCGCGGAGATTCAGGACCATAAGTTTATCTCCAAGGTTTCCCAATGGTCTGATAAGAAGGCCATATGGAAAGATCTCAAGGCCGAGAACTGCTGGGTCGTTGTACATGCAGGCTGTCTTGAAGTGCACCACATGGGGGTTGAGGACATTAAGGTTGCCGAACCTCTCGTGGCGCTTGACTTGACGCCATTAATTTTGCTACGCCAGAGTACGTTTATCGATCTTGAAATACGTGCTGAAACCTTGGACACTGGTTCGATTTTTGCACGTCACGGCGCCAACTTCCGCTTCCGCTGCCAAAACACGGCAGAATGCTACGATTTGTATGCAGCTGTACACAATGCACGTCTCCAAAATGAGCGGTATACTCGAAAGCAAGATGAGCTCCGCATCAAGTCGTTTGGCCAGAACGCGTATCCCACGAGTGCCGGGGCCGGCGACAAGGCAAACAACAACCAGGAGACAGTCAACAAGAGCTGGTTCGGACGCCGCAATTCCTACCGTGCTTCAACCCGGGCGCCGACGCAATCACAAGTCTTGACCCAATCCCAAGATGGCGCGAGCACGACCCCATCTAGCAATGCGTCGGCTGCATCGTCGTTCCTGCGACGATTGACGGGGGGCAATTTGTCATTCAACCTTGCCAAGTCCTCAGTAAATCACCATGTCGATGGTGGACCGGCAAGCCTGTACTCGGCCGACTCGAGCAGGGGTGGGCCAGGGCTACGAGCCCCTAGTCTCAGTATGGCATCCCAGAGCATATCTAAGAAAATGACGCTGGACAGCGATGCCATCCGTATTCGCCTCCATCTGCTCATAACACAGAGCAAATGGGAAGACTGGGGCAACTGCATGTTGACAATCAGTCGACCACCCCCAGGCAAACACATGAGCTTACGCCGATACCACGGACTAGAAAAGCGAGTGACTGTATCAACAATCCCCAAGAAGAATAGCGGTGAGAAGCCAGCAATCATCATAGATGCGGTCCTAGGCTCGGGATGTTTCACGCCTATGGGCAACCGCGGAGTGGTGTGCGGCATCTGGGAAGAGGTCAAGGACGAGAAGGGAGTTGTGGGCAACATTCCACAGAACGGCAATGCTGCTGGCAACATTACCAAGTGGTGCTTCCAATGCAAGAATGGGGTTGAGGCCCAATGGGTGCTACGCAATCTGCACCAGGAGGTCGAGCTATTTTAGATAAAGCACGACAAAATGGGTGCGCGGGTGCAGGGAGATGTCACGAATAACGCAAATGGAGGGAACGATGAAGACGGAGACGGAGAAAGGGGAGATTGGGGGGAGCCAGGGCATGACATGAAGGGTTCAGTTATTACTGCAACCATCAGCCGAGGATCGTCAGTTGTTGCTAAGGGTCCGAAGCAGACAGTGAGCAGACGCCTAAGGAAAGTTTTTCACTACATGCCGACAGTGGCTGAGGAGTAAGAGGGACAAGGACAAGAAGGGGTGGAGAGATGGGGAACACAAAAGCTGTTGCTTTTATTTTTGTTTTTTTTTTTTTCTCATTTTCATTTTCTTTTTGCTATTTACTCATGGGGAGGCGGGGTTTGCGGGCTTGACAAGATGATATCCCTCTTTTGTTGCTGTTTGTTTGCTCGCACAGAGCTTTTATTGTGTTGTTTTGTTCTGTTGATACCACGAGATGTCGTCATTAGCTACCGGGACATATTTGATCAATTTATTTACATAATCACGGCTACACGAGTTTATAGAGGGGAAACCGAAAGATGGTGATAGTGGATGAGCAAAGTGGTATATTGAAAGTCACCAGTACGAAATACGAAAGAATCAGAGGCTGTACAGAAACGAAAGCAAAAAAGGACGCAACGTGATATCAAGACAGAAGAGAAAGCAAAGGAGAATAGAGAATAGAGAAGCCGAGGAGGAGGCGGAGGAGGGGGAAGAAGAAGAAGACGAAGAAAAAAAAAAAAGAAAAAAAAAAACAGAGCCGCCAGTAGAAATGCTAGAAATGCAGTTAAAAATAAATAAAAATAAAACAAAAAAAAAGAAGAGAAGAAATAGGAAAAAAAAAAAAAAAAAAAACTCCCCCCCCCCTCCAAAAAGGCTGAGCGTGCATCAGTAAAGATGACACGAACAAATATCATGCAAATAAATGAAAACGTAGCGGCGTGAAAAGCGTAATAAGATATAAAAGACCAAATCATGAAGAAAATGAGAGAAAGAGAGACCAAGAGAACAAGACAGCTTGGAACGGAACGCAAAAGCGCTTCAGGCTGGGAGGCTAAAACGCACCCGCTTCGGCGACTTGCTACCCTTCTTGGCCTCTGTAGAAACGTAATGGCTCAGATATTCTGATGCCGATGTAATGGACGATGCAAAGCCGCTGCCATAGTAGTACTTGTGAGCCTCACTAGAGCGTGTTGTGAACTTGCTGCCGGCCGAGTATCTCCGGTCTCGCGTCTTGCCGCTACCAGATCCACTGGGTGTCCCGGCCGCCTGCACAGGCAGCGGCAGGGTGCCACTGTCGGCTTCAAGCTCATCTGCAGCACTATTCTCATGCCACATGTGTAGACGGGACGCTCTGCTGGCCCGGCCCGGCGAGCCAGCAGAACTGAGAGAACATGGCCGGCTGAGGCCTGGTGACGGAGAAGGAGACGAGGCACTGGCTACTGCAGCACGGTGGTGAGGCTGGGAGTCGTAGGGGTAGTCTGCTGGTGGCAGTGGATCGGTAAAGGCGCCGTTAGGAAAACGAATGTACTCCTCGTCGTCTGAATCGTCGTCTGAGCCCATTGCACTACTGGCCAGAGTCGGCGTCGAAGAAGAGGCGGGGTGTGGCGGCGGGGCAAAGGGAGAGGCGAGGAGAGACCCGCTGCGTCGCGGCCGTGCCGTGTATGTCCCGCTAGAGGAGTCGGAATCGAGAGATAGCTCGGGCTGGGCCGGGGCAGACTTGTAGCTCGTGTTCGAAGACACGCTGCTGAGAGAAGAGCTGGACGACGGGCGAGAGTGGAAACGGCGCATGTTGGTGAGTACAGTGGGGCTTGCGGAGCGGGGATGTGGAGATGATGAGGGAGAGCTGGACAGTGTAGATGCCGGAGAGCCGGTGGCGCGGGCACGGGCATAGTGGTCCATGACTAAATCGAAGGAGGAGGGGAGGGCAATATAGGTTGTGCAGGAGGGACGCGAGATGTGGATCACGAGGGAAGAATATGTAGCCAGGTGAAGCAGGAGACGCAGAAACCGGGCAATAGCAAGTAGAGGATTGTGCCAGACAGACGGGAGTGGAAGAACACAGCTGGCACTGGAGACAAGCTGGGTGTGTGGCGGAGCGAATTTGTCTTAGGAGGCAAGCATGAGGGCGTGAGAGGGGCTTGGCAGAGGAAGGAGAACAAGACACGGCTAGAGAGGAAGACAATAGACAATGAACAAGACTGTTCTTATGTATGGCCGTTCGTCGGGCGGCTTTTAGGTTTTGTATTCTTTTGCTTTGGCTGTGAGGGTGAAAGAGGGAGAGACAGCAAGACGAAGAGGGAGAATATCAAGCGAGCCTTGGACCGGCTCGGCTACCAAGGCGAATGGGGGCTTGGCTATGGATTGTCTACGGGTTGGTTGAAGCAAAGCAAAAGAGAAAAAGGCTGACCGGTGCCTCGACGAGTGAAAGAAAAAGAAAAGCACGACTATGAAGGAAAAGGGGTGTGAAAAGAGGACAGGGCCAAGTGGCGGGCAGGTTATCGTGGTTTTTGTGTACGAAAAGCCCCAAGAGAAAGTTCTTTTTTTTTTTTTTTTTTTTTTTTTTTTTGTTGAGGAGGCCCCAAGAGTGTTGGAGAGGAAATCGAGGACGAGGAGAAAACAAGGAAGAGAGAAGAGGTAGAAGCGTAGAAGCGGTGGGATAGATAGAGCCAATAGTACGCAAGAATTGGTGTAGCAGCAGTCAGTAGTAGCAGTAGGAGGGGGCTATTGAAGCAGCGGAGGAGGGCCGGCCAGGACAAAGATGGATGTGGATGTGAGAAACAGAGAGTCGGGGACGAATGGTTCAGCCGAGCAATCACAGGAGACTGGACATGCCGCACGTCTTATATCAATCACCATGAAGCGTCTTTGCGTCTTGCTGCTTCCTTGGTCCTTCTGACTTGAGGCTTGGCACACTTTGTGCATTCCGCTGGTGTGTCTCGGGCTTCCTTCAGGCTTTTTTTTTTTTCTTTTTTTTTTTTTTTAGGAAAAGTGTTTCTTTTTTTTTTTTTATTCTATCAAGCTTAATGGTAGTCGTCTGTCTTCCAAAGGAATAAATAGCAAGAAAAAGAAAAAGAAAAAGAAAAGAAAAGAAAGAAACAAGACCAACGTCTCCCCGTTGGACAGTCTGCCTGCTTGCCTGTACCACACCTCTCCTTCTCCTTTCTCTTCTTCACACTCCCTCACAGCACTCACTCTTATGGGCACAATCTACACGAACCAAACCTACAACCCACATACTACATGCCACCGTCCTGATATCTCTCGTCTTTCTCTCTCTCTTGTGTGTATGTGCTGTCTTGGCTTCCTCCCCCTCGTCTATCTGCACTACTGCAGCACCAGCGCTTCGCCTCTTTTTTTTTTTTTTTTTTTTTTTTTTTTCCTTTTTTCTTCTGGCCCTGGTGTCCTCTTGGCTCTTGTCCTACTGGCTGACCACAGGCGTTTCTTTTCTCTCCTCTTCTCTTGTTTTCCCTTCTCTTCCCCGTCCTTCAGCTCTCCCATTCTTCTGCATTCCCGGTAAGCCGCTTAAATCAGACTCTCTTTTATCGTGGTGGCTAAGGACTTGGCTGTAGATTGGATACACGAAGCCATGCTAAATAGAGAGTATTGAAACAAGCTATGAGAAGGCGGGGGAGGGGCCATGGCCTGTCTTTTCTGCTGATGCCTTTAATGTGCTTTTTTATTATCTAATTATATCATTTTCTCTCTTCCTCGTCTTGTTGTTTTCTTCTCTACTACGCTCTCCCTCTCTCCCTCCCTCCCTCTCTCTCTCTCTCTCTCGTCAGATTACGCTCATCTGACTTTGTCAACGACGATACATCATACTCGAGCAAAGCAAACAAATCCTCATACCCTCTTGCTCTCCTCTCACCCTCCTCTCCACCTACCTCCTCCTGCCTGCCTCCTGCCTGCCTCCTCCGTCCGTCCTGCAAGAATCCTTCTTGACTTGAAGTCCGTGAGCGCCCTGCTCACAAGTTTAAGCGAGGCGGGGGGAGAACAAGAGAAAAACGAAAACCATGCTGTCCTATCACGATAGCATGCTTAGCTTCAAGCTCTGTGGGAACTGAGACACCGACATTCCAGAAAACAAGGGCAGCTGAGCACACTTGCCCACAGGCAAACATCGCTCTTCATGAGACCCTTTCCTCCCCTCCCCCATCTTCTGGGTCCCTGGGATTCTCTAATTCTCTGTCTGTCCTTTCGTCTAGTCTCCCGCCATTAAGACACGGTCTCACTCTACCTAGCTGTGCGTTCTTCAAGCCACTGTTAGAGAAGCGCAAGGGATTTCAGAAGCACTGGTCTCTGTCTGTCTGTCTGTCTTACCTTCTTTCAACCCTTCACAGGCCACATGATGACTCGAAACATGTGGAATGTCCCCCCCAAGGCCAAGCCTCTCGAAGAAATCACAAATGCGCGCTATAAGCGTGCCAAAAAAAAAAAAAAAAGGATGCTAAAATTCCGCTAAAACAGCCGCTACCACTAGGTCGAACAATCGCCAAACCATCAAGCTTCACGCATGTAGAGATAAGCCTATTAGTTACCAGCCCACTCACTGTAGATAAGCTTGTACAGAGGAGAACCCTCTGTCTAGCCATGCTCCAACCTAGTTAGCTATAGCGCCCCAAGCTAGCTTCTAAGGGGGCTCCTCCCCTCGAGCCCTCCTCCCTGTAGTTTGTCCTCCCTACCCTTTCGTCCCCCTGGGTTCTTGTTCCGCTGCTCTTTACAAGCTTCCGGAATCTTATGACTGTTCCGAAAGATTCCATTAGTGGGCCACAGCAGCCAAGAAAGAGCGCGCTTCTATTGCCCTTTATCGGGCTTCTTTAGCATGATGATAGACACAAGGATACAGAAGTGAAGGGCTGGTCGTCGTCGCTTAGTCTTCTCTCCATGACCTCATGCTGAGGCCATCCCAGCTCTGATTCCCCATCTACGCACAGTTCAAATGCCATGCTCCTCCTCCTCACAGACTGACTCTCAAGCTGACTGCGAGCTAACCCGGCTTTGCCCTTTATTACTACGAGCAAACGAGTGCCTAATAATCCCCTAGTTAACAGCACCTCAGCCCAACACTTCCCTGCTCGCCTTTGCCTACCCTCCTACATGCTTTTATTGTGCGTTTTTTTTCTTTTCTTTTTCTTTTTCCTTTTCTCAGGCGTGATGTGTGTGTGTGTAGCAGACACACACACACACACTTGAGACCCTGGCAAAGCCTATCCAAACCTTGACGGAGAAAGAAGTCCCTTTGGTGGCAAAGTCACAAACGTAATCCTACCAACCGATAGCAGACCACAAAGATATTCGCATGCTGTCTGTCGTCTTCATTCTTACCATCTCTCTCGCCCTTTTCTTTCCGTACGTTTCTCCTGTACTAGCCTATCCTGGCTCTCGCCGAAGATCTGGCTTCAATCGGCTGTCCTGAGCCTATCACAAAGCTTCTTGAAAGGCTTGAAAGGAGCCATGGTCACAGAGACAGATGATGGTACTTGGGCAACCCTCGTTTCCCATCTTATTCTTAGGCTTATTTTTTACTCTACCTGCCGCAGCAGCGTCTTATTCTTCGTAGGCGATATCGGATGTTGATAAGATCACAACAGCTTGATTTTGTATGCTTAATATCACCCATTGGTGTCTTTTTGTCTTGTTTGTCACTGGTCTTGTGCTACTAATGGTAGCCAATTCTCTGCCAACGTCCATCCTATGATTATATAGCATCCATTTGCGTTCTCGTCTTCCTATCCTTTGACCCACTCCTTATCTCACTCCCCCCCCCCCCCTCTCTCTCTCTCTCTCTCTCTTTCTCCCCTTGTATCCTTCTTGCTCTCGGGTGAATTGCTCAATACCGGCCTTGGCGTTACCTCTTGCAACCTTCATCTTCATTCCCATTGTTGCAAGAGCCATTCCATTCCGTCTTGCCTCTCGTCGTTTGTCCATCTCGTCTTGGCTGACTGCAACGCAACCAAGTAACTCGTACCCCTCAACTAAAAGGCCCTCTGCCGATTCTCATCTCAAATCGTCTTGTGATTGTCAAACTACACCGTAGGCGCATGTATCACGCCGGACAGCCAGTCAATAAAGCCCATTCCTATCCACATATGCACGCATATTACGTCGTTTATATGCACATTATTTATGTGTTTCCCAGTCCCTTTCATCGGCTTCGGTCACGTGGCGCAACTACTAGGGTCGTCGTGTGTACGATAGAAGGATAGAAGAAGAAAGAATCCATTCCCCAAGCAATCACATAAACATCGCACGTGATTGCAGCGAGAATGTGCATGCTTCACACAAACGTAAAATGCGAGCCTTGCGCAAAGACGATTGATTGCAAATGTTGAGGTTGGTCGCTTGTATGTATCTTGTGTATCAAGGGTTATTCTCATTTTAGGCTAATTATGGCTAAGGGTTATTACATGCCTTTAAAATGGGTCTGCCACCCAGTGACGTCATCAGTCAAATAAGCCCTATTACATACGCTCGTCTTGAATCGCCAGTTGACTAGGATGATTGATGGCTATTCTGATGCATCCAACGCTAATGCTAGAAGGAAGGCATGAATGATGAAATCACTAGGAGCAGATCATCTTTACCTCCAGTTGCCACCCGCTGGGCGAGAGGCCAGCCAGCCAGCCTTGGCTTGGAATTTAGACTCAGCTGTCAAAGCAAAACAAACAGTGAAACTCCAACAACACCAACAACAACAACAACAACTGACCGACAACCCTTGGTGGGCACTGTATGTGCCATATAGTCAGCATGCATATATTCTCAAGCTGTCTCCGTCCCCTCTTTTGCCAGGCCACCCTGAAAATTTCTCTCGTGTCCAAGTGCACGGTGATGACATGGCTGTTATCGCTTCATCTGTACCATATTTTCTCCATACCTAGTTGTCGTCGCCATTTCAAGCAGCCTGCATGGCATGGCGCACGGGTCGGTTGATCTAGATGACTGGGCTCCTTTCTTTATTCTCTGCTTACACGGCAACTGCCCCTCATGCGCGAGTAATCCGGCTTGCGGGTCGCGGGCCAAAGAATTAAAGAGCCCCCTGAGATGCCCAATCAGATGTGCTGTAGCTATTCTGGTAGGGCTAGTACAACCCTGCATTAGCGTGCAAGTCATAGTCGGGAAACTCATGACATCACCAGACATAGCATGGCGTCTTGGGTCGAAACAAGACGGCACCGTTGGATTGGGCAATACGAACATTATGCAGCCGGACAAAGATGTGATCTGCTAGATGAGGGACTTAATCTCGCGCGGCAGCTATGTCATGGGCATGGCATATGACGCTAGTGGTGTGCTTGTATGTATGTGGACGGCGACTATTGCATGGCACTCAGCTCGGTATGGCTATGCGATATAGTCTACATCTGTGGAACAAGGTTTAGCTGTGGTCCCGCTGCGAGGGTCATGGGCGCACATAACGTAGGTTCGCTCTGAAGCGCTGTTTCATAACGTTTCCGCATTAAGAAGGTCTACTTGGGTATGAGGTGACATCTCCACACATGTGAGCTCTACCTCAAACACGATGTTGAATCAACAATTCGGTGTCATAGGTTCCCAGTATTGGGTGTTTTTTATATTTTTCTTTCATGTGTTTGTAAAATCTACTAGGTTAACAGCGGTTAATGAGACTTGTTTGATTCCAGTCTCATTCAAGCCTGAGTTTTGGTCCTGGTTGCACGTCTTGATTCTGAAGCTTATCCGAGAAACCTTTAGGGCTCGGCTAGACTTCCAAAATTCTGTAAAGTCAGTATTAAAACACAATTTTGAGATTCACGGTACCCTTTTGAGCTTTCCCATCATGAGCTAAACGTCTCTATATCATTATTTTGACTCGAAACGATCGAGTTCCATGTCCTCCCTCCCCCCTCCATTAGAGCTCAGCTTGCCCATACCAAGCCCCACCTCAAGCTACACATACATCTTGAAAGGCCAAGCACGTAAAAACTGACATTGAGCTTGCGAACGCCAAGAAGGCCTCGAAAATCTGCGTCAAGTGTAACTAAAGCCCAAGACAGCACAACCTTTTTCTCACACTTTCAAGGTCTTGCGGCTCAATAATGTCTTGTGTAACACAACAGAGGGCTACATACAGCCCCATCATGGACTGTCAAGATCGGAATCCCATGATATCAAGCCGCCGCTGCTTACTAAGGCTACCGTGGGCATTGACCTTTGGCCAGCTCTATTGCTATTGCCCAGCAGTGACTGGGCTTCAAGTCGTCGCATTAGAATATACCCGCTTGCTCTCCACACACAAACCCGAGGATAAGCCAACACCCTCCACGCTTTCCCTACTTGGTTCACACCCACCTCTTTCAAGGGCACCCCATCTACATCCTCTATGCTCATGCAGTCCAGCTGGCACATCGAGCCAGCAACGCAGCGTGAACTGGCGAATAGAGTATCATATCACACCACAACACACCAAACGATAAAACTTGCCATTTCAGAGTCCTGTAACTATTTGGCCCGTTGCTTATTGCCATAGCCTCCCCCTCCTCTCCCCTCCCGCCCAAGAGTTAGCCCATGCAAGTCCTGTATCCAGCTGTGGTCCATCTCATCGTGATTGCTCAGGCGATGTCTAAGTTCTAGATTTGTGGCCTCAGAATGAACCGCCGGACTCAATGTTCCTCGAAAAGCAATGCATATGCATGTGTCAGCAACACTCGCCATTTTAACGAGCAAACCCTTTTTTTTTTTTTTTTTCAATACAAGTTTCAGAGATAAAAACAAAGGTTATAGGTGTGCTTGCATATGGTCGGCCTTGGCTAGCACTATGGCCTACGTAAAACCGACATGTGAATTGTGAATACGTGGACAGTGTCGTCCTTTCGCTTGTCATGGGGAGAGGGGGGGGGGGGGGGAAGTTGAACAAATGCAGGCTACGCTCAGGTATACCATGGCTTCTAACACGTCAATGTCAAAGAGCAGGGATATCCTTGAACATGGATGCGCGAGATACCCCCACGGAGCCAGCCGGCCAGGCCAGCCATGCTAGTGCTATGAAGAGCCAAGTTGCCGTCCGTACTGCGTGCTGCTTTTTGATGCCCGCTTTATTTGCGCACGTCTCTGTCTACTAAGCATGGATATAGACCCCGGCATCTTAGGACTATTGCATGAATACCGAACAGCAACCCAATAGTATCCTTCACAGGGTGCTGGCATCTCCGAACTCAAGGCCAATTGCGAACCATGGTCATATGTACAAACATTGCAACTTGGTACTGCATGCTGAGACAAGTCCTTTTTTTTCGTATCTTCTTAGCCATTTTCTGTCCCATTAGATAGTGGCTGTATCTATGAGGCAATATCAACAAAACATCTCATACTATTAATCCGCCCTGAAAGCCACCCCTCGATAGCCTCGTTTTGAAGTTTGTCGGACTGGCTCAGTGGCCTATTTTAGCAATGCTATCAATCAACAAACTTGCGTCTATCGACTACTACTTCTCACCGCCCTAAGGAGAGGGAAGAAGGGGTGGAGGAGGTGGAGGGGGGGGGGGGGGACTTTTTGCAGTTAACGAGTATAGAGTCTGTAGCTTGCAGAGGCTTTTCTCTTTAGTCATCCACAAATAGATATATACATACATCCATCACGTCTTTAGCAAATGCCGAAAACGTAAGTGCCTGAGACAAACGAGTATGTGTATCTCGAAGCTATCGGCGAGCCTTTATGCTCATCATCCATTCCTTGATTCCTTGCATCTGTACCAGCTTTTACAACTACTTGCTTGTAGACAAGAGGTGCAGTATACGAATCAAAGTCACATCCACCTCTCGTCCTCCATGTGCCTTTTGGAGTTGTGAATGCACCTGGTCAGCTAGAGATCTGGAATCTCGTTCATGGCAAGAAAACACAGCTCCTCGGCCACATGCACGTACGTATATATGGATAGGAATCTGGTCATTAGTAAATGCCTCCGTATACTTGTGCTGAGCAAACATGGTTGCAGTAGCAAGGTCTCAATGGAGTGGCTGGGTAGGAGCATGAAGTATGTGCCTACCTACATAGACACACACTTGAACCAGAGCTCAACTCTCAACTCGAAAAAAGGCGGTGAATGGATTCTGCTGGACTTTCAAGCTTCGCCCCTTCTGGCACCACAAGCAAGCGATTCCATTTATATATTTTTTTTTTCCAAGGGCCTCCTCTCGTTTCTTTTTTTAACCAGACAGTAGCGCAGATGAAGCTGCTATCCCCTACCAATAGCTCATTTCGCAAAAACGCGATCGGTATGTCAATAATTATATCCAGCAAATATTAGAGGCGCTGTTATCATTCGCCTGCTTAGTCTCTCGCATACGTTTAGATTATACAAAGGTAGTTGCAAATATTCGCTTTCTGGAAATTGCCTTTTGCGTGTCTAAGTCGTTGATAGGTACTTGCTAAATTTAAACAATTAGAATAGCAATTACCGCTTTCTCAGGCGGCGATAATTCACCGCTATCTTGTCGAAGCGTGTCTGTCTGCCTGTTTGTCTGTCTGTATTGACTTCTTTTGTGATCGCACGACAACACACACGGCACAGAAAGCCCATAATACAAAGTAAGCGAGAGAAACCCGATGCTGTAATAAAATGAAACTATAAGGAAGGAGTGAAAAGAGGGAGAAGACGATTGCCAATCAGCCAATCCGGAGAGGGCCATCGTTATATGACTGCCAACAGAATGAGACAGAAGTTGAAAGAGGCCATCTGGGCATGTCCAGGTCTAGCTGTCGTCCCCAATTGAGATGGATAAGAATGGGTAATATATGCACGGTACCTCGAAGAGGATTCGCGGGGGTTGTATACATAATTGCAAGGCTGGTTCTTGCATCTCATCATACACATACGTAGGTGCGGGGGGGCTCTTCCGAAAGAAACAGCTGGGCAGATAATGCATTCGTTGCATACTTGGATGCACCTATTCGAGCATCCCCGGGTCGTGATGGAAACAGCACGCTTACTATGAAATTTGGGAGCAGCAAAGCAAAGGTACCAGCCCAAGAGATCTCGTGATATCTTGATGTGCTACACCACCCAGCACAGCATCCCTCCTCCTCCTCCTCCGCCATTAGGGTGGGGTAGCAATCTTGCTTAGTACGTACCAGTCAGTGCTGTAATTCTCTTATCCAACAGGACGTTGTAAAGCTTCCGAGCTTAGTATTGCCATCTTCCCCTGCTTAATTCGGCCATGGCTGCTATTGTGAACTGGATATTTGCCCATGGATTTCTACCAGTAACACACGAGCCGGATTTGAGTCTATTAAATTCCATAGAAAGTTGGTTTGCGCAGCTCTCTGAGCTCTGGGCCAGTGGCACGCAATTATCACACCACGAGTATCAAAAATAAGTGTTGAGATCTTGAGATAAAGCGGTGAACGGGTGTCTGCATGAAAGAAGTTGTAGAGATAGCCCCGTTTTGCCTCTTTATCTATTAGCTTGTACATTTTTCGTTTTATGTGTATCTAATGCTCTTTATATCCGTTGGGATGCTGTAGTGCTTTTTGTGTATACATTATGAAGCAAGAAGGAGGCGCAGTTGATGTTCACAAAGTCATGGAATTTAGGCCTATACACATAATCTTCAACACAGTTCCGTCTTACCAGAACGTGGAGCCGCCTATCAAGTTGAATAAGTGAATAAGGTCCTCCTCTCCCCTCCTCCCCTTCCCTTCTTGCTAGGCAAGCCTGGCTAGCCCTTATTGCCAATGATCAAGCTAGGCCCTGGCCTGGTGACCCGGCCCCTCCTCTTCCAAGCATCCAATCTTAAAAATTTAGAGACGCATAAACTGTCTGAAGCAAAAAGTCCGGGGCACAAAAAAGAAAAAGGAAAATCAGAAGCACAAAGGAGAGACCGAGAGCAAGGACTGAAGGGATAAGACCGAAAGCAAAAAGCAAGGCTGATATCATCTCATCTCCCTCCCAGGAAAGGAGAGAGAGAGAGAGAGGGAGAGGAGGACCGACACGATGCTACACTAGTTGCCTACCAGCGCTTTAACGCATAAAGAAGGGAACGAAACAGCGGCCTCTGGAACAAACAAAGAGAAGGGAAGGCGATCTAAACAAGTCTGCCCCCTTCCCTATTGTGCTGGGTACGTCTTTGTCACAATAAATTGCATAATGCAAGATGCTGTGAAGATTGTTTCGGAGGGATCAACTTGTGACATGGATACAAACTGCAGTCACTTTCTTAGCCCGTCCCTGTATTCATATTCCGTATATAGATGCTCAGTGATATTTGTGGCCCAGGAAGAGGGCGCTCCCTATAGGGTGGTGGGTGCCATAAGTTGGGACAAACAGGCTGCAAGCCAGCGGCGAGGCGAGTTTACTATTCCTAGAAGAGGCACACATTCTATCAACATGAAATCACACACAAATCAGAGGATCCAAGACAAGCAGGACAACGCAATCGTTTGAAAAGGCCTCTGCCAAAAAAGAAAAACCAAAATGTCATAACTATACATGCAGCAAACAAACAACAGTTCAGTTTGTACCGGCAGCCCGTGTGCCAGATGTTGTTCTGGAACGAGCGGGCGGCCAATCTCAGCCACACCCATGCCGCTCTTCCAAGTATAGAATCCATGATTGAACCATAAGCATACTATATAGCACACGGGTAGACGCAACAGGAACCTTGCTTAAAGAGTTGGCCAAAAAGGTCTAAACACCAGTCCGGGGGGCATAGAAACAGGGCTAGCGAGAAACGAGCTCAGATTAGTGAGGATAAGTTGTTAATGCGCATACCATTGGTGCTTGGCCGATCCTGTTTTTGGGAAGCAAGACTTGGTGATTCATTGATTGGTTTAGAGACGGCAAGGCGCGAATCCAGCTGGTTAATTGCCGGGGGGGGGGGGGGGGCGGGTCGTAGTTCATGGAAGCCCCAGACGGACTGGACTACAGGCAAGGGATGAAAGAAGGCACGAGTAAGAGTCTACGGCCAAGCTGCTGCTGCATACGCAGTTTAGAGTCGAGCAAGCACATGGGCTAGGGAAGAGTGACAGAATAAAGGCGAACTTTCAAAGAAAGTCTCTGGCGAGGAATGTGAGCCATGGACAAGACCAGGCCGGCCATTCGTTAACAAGGCTGGCTGGCGGACTCCCTCTTCTCAGCACCCTATCCGACGATGCGACGACTCTGTATCGTAGAATGCAATACGTCAGCCTCTGCTAATCGATCATGCAGCTGGCGAAGTGTGAAAGTGCCAAAGTACGTACGTACATATGTTGTTGCTTGAGCGAGATGTCTGTACTACTGTGCATCTCAGGTATCGATACCCAATGAATGAGGGATAAAGGATTGGGCAGCTAGCCGATGGAGGATGGAGGGGCAGGATATGCAGGCCATAATGGAGAGTTTGTTGGTATATAGCGTCTGTGGAATATGTTAAGCCCTCTCACGGCAGCAAAGAGCCTGAGTGTGCAATCTACAACTGTGTGCTCGCTGAGCAAACCACACCACCTACCCCTACAGTATGTATCGTTTTGCGTTCCACTCTAGTTCTAGATTCGCTTGTCTTTTCTTCTTTCCTTGTTTTCCCTTTTCTTTTTCTAGATCCAAGGACAAACAACAACAGCCAGCCAGTGAGCGTATCAGAGGGTACAAACTCTGTGATTCTTAGGCTACAGCATGGCAAGGGGGACAAGAGACAAGGGTTTCTCCGACACCGTTGACGTCAGGCAATCCAAAACAGACTCTTGCAAGTCTCCTTTTTGTTCTCATGCCTTGCCCCGGACTCAAGCAAACAATAAAAGCAGCAGTTTATCATTGCCGTTTCTGCTACTCAACTTCGATTGTTGCAACAAGTGGGAGGCAAAACAGCAAACTGGCCCACAGTTAGGCTTCAACTCCTAGAGGAAGGGGGTAAGCAAAGAGCACAAGAAAGAAGAAAGTTCGCGGCCGAGCCGAATTGGCCAATCAGCCAGGCCGAATGGGAAGATTGGCTTCTGGCAAGTTGTGAGTCAAAGGCGGCTTCTCCTGCTTGACTTTCTCCCCGTCTGTGTAGGGTTTTGGTCTGTGGTAGTGCCTGGGGCTGAGCGGCTGCTTGACAAGGCCGATCTTGTAGAGTTTTTTTTTTTTTTTTTCTTTTTTTTTTCTTTTCTTTTCTTTGGAGGTTTTCTTTTTTTGTTTTCGATAACGAAATTGTACAACTGGTTTATCAAGCGAGAACAAAGACATTCTCTAAACCTAAAACGACTACTCTAGCCAGAATTGACAGTGGCTAGTGTGGTGTCGACAAAGAAGGGCTAGTCAAGTGGCACAACAATGCTGGAGGCTACCTTATACTCTTCCATCCGCTTAGTTCAATGAGAGAGGCCTGGTGAAGTTTTTATTATTATTTGGGTTTTACTTTTAGGGGAGGGGGAATGTGATGATGAAGTATGTAAACGCAAGTGCTCAAGCGAGGGTAGAAGGCTCTGTTTGGGGCGATCTGGACCTGGTTGGTAGTGGCGCATCACACCCTTTATAGATTCGCGGAAACGGAAAAAGGGCAACGGAAGTAGCCACATCTAACATCTAGCGGCCATGGAAAGCCGGCTGTTACACACATCACACATTCCTAGCAGTCACATCATGTCATACACCTCTCTGGCCAGCTTTGTAGGCTCGATGGGTTTGGGGCTTTGATCAAGCCTTGCTTCTCCCTGACTCATTGCATGCTGAGCCATTGGGTGTCTACTGGCTAAGGCTTTGCTCTGTTACCCTTCATTAGTTTCTTCGCCGCCAGCGAAAGGCGAACGAGGGGGGGAGAGGAGAGGGGAGGGTGGCCTCACTTGCCTAGTTGGAACGTTGGAGCTATCTTTCACAGAGCGAAAAGAAGGACTTCACGGGGATTTAATTCACTATCATTCTAGCAATACATCTGATACATATCGGCACAAGGGGCAGATATCGTCAGGCGCAGTGAAAGGGCAGACCATGACGTTACACATCTGTGTATCTATTTGGCAAAAAAAGGAAAGAAGAAGGGATTGAAGTTCAAGTACCATTGGAGGTGGAGCCAGGTCCTCTCTGATCAGTCAGGTAGAAAGTATTTCTGGCCATGGAGCAACATGTTTGTGTGGAAAACTACTGTGTTTTATTTAGTATTGTATGCTGGTCTCTCGGCTGGCGGGTGAGGGGGAATAAATTGTAGATAAAAGAAATTAGAGGATTAAAAAATAAATGGATAAACAAATAAATAAATACAAAAGTAAAAGAGGAGAAAAAATACTTGCAAAAAAAAAAGGAAAGAACCATTACTTGGCGTCTGGGCTAGCCCGATCAGTAAGGCAGTTGCCTTTTGGTTTTTGCCGCAGATTGCTTCTGGAAGATTTGATAGTAGGAAAAGCGGGGTCCGGGTCTGGGACCTGGACGTGTGTGTGTGCTCTGCTTAATGCATCATGTTCTAGAAAATAGCAGTATGAGAAACGTGAGTCGTAGGGAATCGCAATTGGGCGGCCATCCATCGTCAGCCACGGATATAACTGGGAAATATGGTGGGAAGAGATGAGGAAAAAAAAAAAAAAAAAAAAAGAAACCACCACCACCACCAGCCAAGAACACAACTTCTCCTGCGGCGCAACTGGAGAATCACACTGTTGTTGGCTCGATTACATTCCAGCGTTCAGGGAACCCAAAACGGAGAAAAGAAAACAGCAAAAGAGGGGAAAGCAGCAGCCAGCAGCTTGTAGCTGCCCCCCCCCCCCCCCCCGGCCCAGTAGCGTTGTCAACTTGCATAATGTATGAAGCAGTATAGATAGACCCGTACAAACCCGTACAGACCCGTACAGATCCATCTACCACAACCATCACTAACAGCATCCATCCGCATCTCGATTGGCTATGCGCGCAAACAGACAGACGGGCATTATTAGGTGCTGTATCAAGCACAAGAGGCAGGCAAGGGGGCCGTTTGGCCCCTTCCAGCAACAGCCTGCCTCTCTCCTGCTTACTTCCGGCGGGCAGAGTATGAGTATAGTTAGTCCTGGGAGTATGATTGGGTTGGGACAACTCTGTGATCCTGAAATGATGTAAAACTCGCAAAAGACCTTATCAGACTGTGCTGTGCGTCTTGACAGCAAATAGCGGGCGGGGTGGCCCAGGACTTCCCGTACAATAGGTCTTTTAATTCGCGCTTTATTCCGCCAGCATCTTATTCCCACCACGCTCTTGATAATGCTGCCATTCTTGCCATTGCTTTCACTCAACCGGGAGGGTGCAGTTTCCTTCTCAAACGTCCAAAATGTCTAGGGCATGCGTAGAGATGCTGCGCAGATGGGAAGGATTAGCTTGGCTTGGTGGTTAGTCCAATTATTGGCTGGCCCGGCCTTAGTTTTTATTTTTATTTCTTTCTTCGTCTCTTTGGTCTGTCTCTACTCCACTCAGCAATATTGTAATACAGTGCACGCCTAACTTCGAACATACAGTCCAGTCCCATATGCATCAGAGCTCTCTCCATCGTTCCACGCCCACACCCCTCCCCTCCCCTCCTCTCCCCTCCTCTCCTCTCCCCTCCCTCCCCTCCCTACTTGGACCGTCCGAATTTTTTTTTATCTTTACTTCCTATACATAATAGAGGCTTATGCCCCGGTCGCCCTTTCCTGTTGGCAAATAAATAAAAAATCTTCTCCTCTATTTCTTCTGCCTCTGCTATCAACAAAAACACCAAATAGCCGATTTGAGTCTCAAGCTCAACTCCCGCGCACAATCAACCCGACCTGAGCTACCCTTTTTTTTTTTTCTCTTTTTTCTTTCCTTTTTTCCTTCCTTTCTTGTCCTGGCTCCTCCTCGTTCGCTCTATTCTTCTTTGTTTGGGCCTCTGATATTGCTAAAGACTGCCCTGTCCTGGCTCTTCTTCTTCTGCCTTGCCTTGCCCTCCTCTCCTCTCCTCTCCCTCTCTCTCTCTCTCTCTCTCTCTACTCTGCCTGCCTCGCCTTTTACTGTCACTACTAAATAAGAACAATTGGCTGGCCCTTGTACCTACCTACCTGCTTTCTGCTACTACAAATATCCCTCCCCTGCCCGGCATAGATCAGACTCCTCTGTGTCCTAGCTCTTCGTTTTCTTTTCCCTTCTCCATCTTTTCTGTAGCTTCTTCTTTTCTTCTTCTTCTTCTCCCTCTTCTCCCTCTTCTTCCTCTTCTCCTTCTTCTCCTTCTTCTTTTATGTCGCCAACTCTGCTTCCACTTCGACTCCTACATAGTGACGATCAATAAGACTAGACGTCTATTCTCCATCGCTATCAACACGGGCTGCTTGCTTCTCACCATCTTCGCTGCACACTCACACTACCTGGGATTTTTGGCATAGCTACTACTTACTTACTCCCTGCTGGCCTGGTCCTCTTCTCCTCCCATTACCTACCTACCTGTCTGACTCTTGCGTCCAAGAGCAACCCCCACTTCCAAGGCCAAGTCCCTTGCTTGTCTTTTCCTTCTCGCCTGACACTAGGACAAACTAGGCCCAGGAAGCACCCAAGGACCCTTGAAAGTCTCCTGCTTCATCCTTTCTGAAAAAGCACAAACAAAAAGCCAGAGGAGATTCCCTGTTCTCAGTCCGGCTTGTTTTCCTTATTTTCTTTGCTGATTCCCTCAAAGACCTTGAGTCTGTTCTCTCCTGCTTCACCGCTCAAGGCGCTCCTAAGTTGCTTTGTCTATTGTCTC
This sequence comes from Ceratocystis albifundus, assembly GCA_002742255.2. NCBI lineage: Eukaryota > Fungi > Ascomycota > Sordariomycetes > Microascales > Ceratocystidaceae > Ceratocystis > Ceratocystis albifundus. The sequence continues at coordinate 213,250 of MAOA02000030.1, read as the reverse complement.
TTCTCTTCTTTTTTTTTTCTTTTTTTTTTTTTGGTTTTACTTTCTTTTCATACCTACTACGATACCTGTTGTTGACTTGCTAGCTGCCTGACTAGCGGCTGTGGTCTCAATTTATTTTGTATTTTTTTCTTATTTTCTTTCTTTCTATTTGGGTCTAGTCTTGTGCGGCCCCTCGACTCCCTGTCCCTCTATATTTTTTCTCTCTCCTCTCTCTTCCTCTCTCTCCCACTTTCTTCTCAATCTTTCCCTTCCAACCATGCCAAAACAAATGCAACCTGCCTACTTCGAAGAGGCAGCAGAAGACGAGTCTGAAGACATCAAGCCTGAAACCCGTGTGACTGCCGCTACCCCCCGGCCTCCTCCTAAAGAAGTCCGCAAGCCCAAGCAATCACCACCGATGACCGACGATGAACGCGATCCCCTCCCCAGACCTTCCCGTCATGATCGGCCAGCGTCTCGGGCGGCCAAAAAAGAACGCCACATGTCCCGCGAGCACTCTTACGAGCGTGACCGTGAACGCTCCCAGGAGCACAAAGAACGCAAGCGGGAAAGGCTTGCCAGGCGCTCTTCTATGCACCGCCCATCCAAGGAGCATCGTAACAGCGCCAACTACCAAGAAGAGCCCTCTTACGACCAACAGCTCACTCGGACTCGCTCCCACAGTAACCGCACTCCCTTCAACCCCACTGTCCCTCTTGCTCATCCGGGCTACCAAGGCCCTCCCCCATCTAACGTCAACTTCTACCACAATCACCCAAGTCAGATGATGGCCCCTCCCCCGCAGAATATGTTTGCGCCTTCCATGAACATGGGCCCGGGACCTGGTCAAATGCCTGGTCAAATGCCTGGCCAAATGCCTGGCCAAATGCCTGGCCAAATGCCTGGTCAAATGCCTGGCCAAATGCCCGGCCATATGATGGGACTTCCTATGGGAATGCACCCCCAAGCACCGATGATGCCGCCTCAGCTTCCCGGAGTGCCAGGCAACTACGGCAACTACCCTCCACCACTGAACAACTACAACCACCCCCCCACCGGCTCTGACTTCGCCGAAGCCCAAAATATCCGCTTGGGCCAGCGCTTTGGCCCTCCCCGGCCCATGTCCGCGCAGGCAGTCCGTCGAGACTCTCATCATCATGATGACTATGCTGACGAAGTCCCTCATGGTAGTCAGCTGACTACTCGCCGGCCCTCGATGCGCAAGCGAGACGGTGACGATGAACGCAAGAGATTCGCCGAGGAAGACAAGCGCAAGATGCCTCCGCCTGCCGGCATCCCCATACGCCCCAAGTCTGCTCGCCCGGTCTCGGGTGCGTTCTCACGGCCGCCTCATTCAGAGCGCTCTTCTCACCTCCGCAATCGTTCCTCGGTGTGCGAAGAAGATGACCTGGATGAATTTGGCTACTATCGCCCGGTTTCGCCTGAACAAGATGATTACATTGCTAGCGGGAGCTCCCGCCCTCGCCAGGGCTCAGTCAGCTACTCCAACCGTCCCACTCATCACCGCACACGTCGCCCCTCTTCGTACTATGGCCAGGACCCTCTGAGCGGCAGCTTTCCCGAAAACTACGAGACACAGATCAAGGCTGCACATGCCTACCAGAATCTGACGAATAGCATGAAGACTCTGGCTTTGACTAGTGATGCGCTTCAAAAGGTCAACCGTGCCAACTACGTCGGCAGTACCCGTTCTACCCGCAGCGGTGGCAGTCGTGGCGATGAAAGCGAGTGGAGACAGCCCTCGGTCACTACGCAGACTACCCGGTCTTCCAACGAGGAGGATGTCACAATCAGGATCAGCGGCGGCAGTGCCGTCGTCAACATTTCTGGGCGTGACATTGAGTGCCAGGATGGAACCGAGCTGACTCTGTCCTCTGTCCAGCCTATGGCTATCCGGAGTGTCATGGAGCGGCCAGCTCTAGACTCGGTCCCATACTACCCGGAAGGCCGCATGACCCGTGTGGAACGTGTACCGCAACGTAACCGTGCCAATAGCCAGGCGGCAAATTCGTTTACTCGCGGGTCATTTGACCGGCGTTACGAGGCCCCGATTTACAACTATGGGAACCGGTACTAAAGCGACCCGAACAGTCAGTCTAACTACTGGAAGGGGATTGGTCTGCATGTGTCTTGCTTTGCATGTTTACGAGGTTATGAGTGTACGACATATTTCCTTGGGTTTTTGTTCGTTTTTTTTTATTCTTATTGTGCATCTCTTTTTTCTTTTGTTCATTTACTTTCCGCCATGGCTCTTATTTCCTCTTTTTTCCGCTCCATTTCATTGTTTTACGGACGCCTTACGGTCTTTGTTTCTTGGTATAGTAGTGCCCTTGCTGCCATGCTTCGGGCGCTCTGGGCCTCATGCCGCCAACTTCACTACGCATGGTTGATTTTGTTCTCATGAAATTTACAAGTCTACGAAGCTGGCGCCTTGGTCTTGTTTCCTAGCTATGGTCTTGGCTTTGACTGGCTGCTGTAGTGTCGATACTACCAGATGCGCGTACCGCTGGTGTTTCAGCCTACACTTGCGTCTCTGCCGTCTGCCGAGCTTTGATGGCTTTTTGTTCGAAGCCCAGATCTTTCCAAAGCACATTCTGGCATGCGAATGTGTGCCACAACATTCGCATTTGCCTAGCATTGGCCGTGGTCTCTCACGAGCTCTTTGACATGTCTGGGGGCTATGCTCTCTGTGTATCTTTCTTGTTGCTTCTCTTCCGCTTTATTTTTGCTCATGTTTCTACATTATGATTTTGGGGGGTTCTTCTGGCTTCATTGTTCTTCAAAGACTCATATCCAATGGTGGCCAAAGTTCAGAAGATCATCCACTTAAAAGCTCCTAGCCTCGCGGCTTTACTTTACCGCTACCCACCAGCACCGATAAGGGCAGACGTGGATGACGGCGATGTTGTTTGTGTTGGCTTGCAGTTTTCTTTTCGTATTCTTTATGCGTCTTGCTATTTACTCTACTGTATTTACTGATTTATTGACTTTATTGACTTGACCTAACTTGATAAACTTGATTCTCCTTATTTCTATGCACAAACTGTCCCCCGTTCTCTCTCCCTCATGACTATCTTCTCCTTCGGAGGGTCACTGTAGCACAAGACGACCATCCGTTAACCCCACTTTTCCGGACACATTCCATAACCACGTGAGCACGCACTATTTATCACATGTCCTGTGCATGCAGCTATACGAGCTCCTTCCTCCCTTCCGCATCGTTTCTGCTACATATCCCTCTCTTCCTGTCTCCTCTGTCTCAGTCTCAACCTCAGTACAACTTGTTGGTGATCTTTTGCATATGAAACCGCAGACAATTAACGCCTGTTAGAAGACCAATAAGCAGGTCTAACCCCAACAACGATAGTGTCAAACTGTGGGGTCTGGCTACCTGCGTGCTTATTGGCTGGAGCCAAAGCTTATTTAGCGGGACCTTTCTATGTTGTCATGGTGACATGCATCTGTTTACTTCTAGGGGTCGTCTTCAAGACATTTTATGCTGTAGAACTCGACATGCACTCTCCGTGGATAAGAGCAGCCAAGTAGAATAGCCAATTGAGCAAAGCAGGAGAATATTGCATTGGCGGCTACAGAATCACTATTGTGCCAGCATTTCGTTTCCTCTTGATTACTCGTGACATGCCACACACAGTCTGTAGAGCAAGGCGGCTAAGGTATACATACAGTTTCAAGCCCTACCTTTTTTTTTTTTGGTTGAGGCATAAACTATGGGGACATATCCCTGCTAATATTGCATACATACTTGTGGTCGGTCTGTTCATCCACAGTGCAGTTGCCCAGGAGACGACCGCGGGCTGTCTGTCCATCTGTTTCTTTTGTTACAAGCTTCCCTTCCCGCCTCCTCTCCACCCACCTCGCCAGCTAATTAATACCCTACTTTCTTCATCGTTGGGGTACAGGAGAAGACAAATCACAAACTCGCGCTGGAAGTCCACTTGATTTTCGTTCCATGCCACAACATTCCTTCCTCCTGCTTCACTTCAACTAATTTCTTCACCGCCTCATCGCGACACTCCATACGGTGAATTCCAGATCGTTGAAGCAAGCTTCCCTCTCGCAATGTCGTCAAGTCTGGAGCTGTTGGCCGGCAAGGCTCACAGCCTCCTCTCTCGAGCATTGCCTACCCGAGCCGCTGCTCGCATTCTCACCGATGAGGAGTTGAACCCCCTCGGCCCTCTCATCATCAGCCGAGAGATGCGCAGACAAGAGAACGATGAAAACCTCAAGAACTACAACCCCGGCGAGGGCACCATCGACCCGAAGAACATCAATCAGGTAGCCATGTTCATATTTTTTGGGTTCCTGGCAGCTAGTCTAGTAGTCGTCATGGTTTGGTTTTTCTTCTGGGCTAAGAACGGCGGTTTTACCTATCATGAAAACGACTGGGACGACTATGTCTCAACAGTGCTGCGCCGCAAGGGGCCTAACGGCACCGTCCTCTCCAATGCCACCAAGAGCACCGATCTCGGTGGTGGCAGCATCTACCGTGACTACTATGGTGACAACCGCACCGAGATGACAGAGAACACCGGCCTCTCGGGCTCCACAATCTCCGGTATCACAGCTGGCGCCAGCGATTTGCCGGCCCGTCAGGAACGCAAGCGCAAGATTGAGAAACGCAAGCGCGAAAAGAAGGCTGCCAAGGAGCGTGCTATGAATGCTGGCGAAGACGCAGTCCTCATGGAGCAAGAGGCCGAGGCCGAGGCCTTTGCCAACCTCCGCCAATACCGGTCCGAGAGGCCCGCGCGTGTGGGTGGCATGAATAGAGCGGCCGATGGCTCGGAATGGGAGGGCTCAACCATCCCGACTGAGAGCGCCGTTTCGGCTAGCTTGCTAGATAACCAGCAACCAACGCCCACCAATTCGCCGCAAAAGAAGAAAGCCCCTGGAATCCGGAAAGTGTACTCGACGGCCGACCGCAACAGACGTACCGAAGAAGAAAATCTCAAAGCTGAAACCCGTGCCTTGCATCGCCAAAACCGCGCCGCTGCTCTCCGTGGTGGCGCTAGTGACGTCAGTGCTAGCACGGATGCCGGCGGTTCAACCACTACGACCTCAACCGCCTCCGAAGGCCTCCGCCGCAGTTACACATACCAACGATCTGGCGCGCCTCGCTCAAAGTCCAAGCGTCGTCCTCGCTCTGAAATGGCCCAAACCCAAATCAGCAGCATTAGCGAAGAGAGTCGTACAACCCCGGCTAGCCCTGGCCCAGCTTCTTCGCACTGGGTACCACCCAGCGAAATTAGCAGCAGTGGGCCTACTTCTAGCACCATCAGCGGCACAACGGCACAAACCGACACCTCTACCGGCACCAAGAGCTATTACCACCCCATCCCCGAACTTCGCGCCACGCGTGCTCCGCAGCCCGACCCGGCACCACCGACCCGTGAGCCTTCTCGTCGGCGAAGAGAGTCACGTGACGAGATCAGCCGTCGTCGCACCTCGCAATCGCGGCCTCGCACGCAGGAGGAAAGAGCAGCACGGGAGGAAAGAAGAAAGAGTCGCGGATACAGACGAACCCGACAGTCTGACCACGATGATGTAGACTGAGCGCAAGCCGTGTAACATGTGTGACCGGTCACAAGAGGGCATAGAGCGAAGTACAGTGCCTATGACAGAGCACCGTGGTGTGGCGCCTAAGCGAGTTTTTGAGTTTCAAAGTTTTTTTTCTTTTTTTTTTCTCCCAGTTGGTTGCGATGCAAACAACACTTAACGAATAGTAGGATATGGCATAGTATTTTGAATTTAGTTTTAGGTATTCAGATGTAGATTTGGCAATATAGTGAGGTCATTAACCAAGGTCTACATTGAACATATACAACTAGGGTTATCATACTAGGGTTGGTCACAAACCACGGCGATTTGTTTTGGCCGACTAGCCATGAAACGAACTCCCTTGTTTCCGGTTTCGCGGATACCATGGAATGCGATATGCGCCGAAGCAGAAAAAAGGATTCGACGAGAAGGTCTAAAACAGCGTGAATCTAGGGGATATACATACAGATGGAGAAACTAGAAACGAACATGAAGCTTGAAGACAAGGCTGATGCAAATATGTGAGCAAATCACAGCATGAGAATTTTACGTTTACATTAGACGGATAAGCTGGCCTGGGAATGAATAAAGGCAAAAGTCTCAATGAAATGTCCTTCTGCTTACTTCCCTTCCGGTCAGCCACAAAGTGGCGCGCGCCCTTGTTGACTGTGTTAGTGGATACCGATGAAAGCAAGCTAAATACTTAACAAAAGCAACATTGCAGGGGGCTGACTAGGGAACACTTCAGCCACCGCCTAGCCTATGGCCTGGTTGGAGCTTTGGGCAGTACAATCAGGCAGCTTTGGGCTAAAGTGATGGGGATGGGGCCTGCTTTTCTCCCTGCTCTTCTCCCTCCTTGCTCCACCCACTCCACCCACTTTATGTAGGCTATCTAAATTACAGGGGGCCTGCCCACTATATTATAGGGCAGCCTAGACAGTGTTGGAGAAGAGCTGTCTTCGGAAGAGGGGATGGATGATGGATGGGGTTTGAGGAAATAAATCCTGAGATTGACATCAGCTCAGGCTGATGGTTTTGGCTGAGACAGTGGTTTTCTATATTGATTGTGCACATCCGACTGTTCTCAGTCATCTGAGAATTATCTTGCTCGAGACTTGGCGGTTTATTTCTTTTTTTGGCTAGGCCCATGAAACATCAATTGCCCTTGAAAAAAACACCATCTTAGCCCAAGTCGCCTCTGAAGCAACGCAACGCTACGCATCGACATCGACACCGACACGCGATTTTGCTGACGCAAGCGACCTTATTTTCGTCTGCTGCAAACGAACAAAACCTGGCTGAACTCATCAGTGGCTTGTTCTCTTTTTTTTTTTTTTTTTTCTTTTTTCTTTTTTCCCCCCCTTCTTTTGTTTGCTTATCGTCTATCATCTTGTTTGAATTCGCTTTGTGCTGTACTGTGCTGTGCTGTGAGACTTTTCTAGGTTTGCTAAGAAGTCCTTCTTCCGCCTTTCTTACACATCACATTTACTGTCTTTTCTTTTTTTTTTTTTTCCTTTTTTTTATTATTCTTTTTTTATCATCCAATCATTCTGGCATCTCACTTTCTCCGCTTCATTTATTCCATTACTTCATCATCGTCATCAGATTCCTTCTTTTGCCTTCTTGTCTTGCTCCCACTTTCTCTCCCTTTCACACTCTCTTTGTGCTCTTCTTATCTCCCTATCAACAATAAGTAGTTCGAATGCAGCTGCGACGAACGGCGACATTCGCCTGCAGCCTCGCCATCTATAGGATCATCTCGATTTGATACTAAGCACACCCTTTTCTCGATTACGTTTAACCCGAGACTTCCAGGCATCTGATTATCACTTTGTTATCCACACCGTCGGCTAGTCTTCTCTCTCACCACAGCCTCCATTTCTTCGTTTCCAATTCCGATTCACAGTCTCGTCATAATACTATTTGTCGCAACCACTCATTGCTGAATTCTCGACTTGAAATTGATCAGCTTCCTATTGCGACTGCCTCAAGCAATACGCACTTCTCAGTTCCATACACTCGCACAATAATCACGCGCACGCGCACCCGTTCTCTTTCTCCCCCTCCCACCCCCCTCTCTCGTTGCCCATCATGGGGTCCGAGCCCGATAACGATGTCTTGAGCATAATTCTCGTAGGACTGCTGTCCTCCTTTATCTCTGCCATCGTCATAGGTGTGGCCTTGATGGCCCTTTATTACCTGCGATTGTCGGCTGCCGAATCCGGTCGTGGCTGGCTTGATTTCCTTGGCCGCCCAGGTGAATTTGACGATGAGCAGGCCTTTGCGCGTGCTGAGGAGGAAGCTCTCGAGGCTATGGATGAGATACAGCGAACCGAGTATCTTCGCGCTAAGGGTAAGCTATCTACCTCACACGATCCGTGCTGCTTCATGCGCATTTTAAAAAAAAAAAATGTACTGACTCTTCGTTCTTTTAGCATTTGTCACCGCCAACCCGCCCGAATCAGTCGACTCTGAAATCTCGCTATCCCAGTACCTTGCTATCCAGGAAAAGGGCGTCTCAGCCTGGGAGTTTGAGCCTGAGCTGGAAATTGCCAACTGCTTTGTTGAGCAACGCACTGAGATTGAATTCTTCGACTCTGAGTGCACTGTTACAACTAACCTGCCTGTCCCCAAGCAGAACGAAGTATACTACTGGGAGGCCAAGATATTCGAAAAGCCTGAAAATACTCTCATCAGCATTGGAATGGCTACAAAGCCGTACCCTTTATTCCGTCTACCGGGTAAGCCTGAGTGGAAACTGCCTTAATCGCCCCCCCCCCCCCCTTCCTTGTCTGCATATATGCATGAATCCGTTTTCCTTGCTCTCTCCATGCATGTCACCATCCATTGAAATGCTCTTGGCTGGAGTTTATACACACAAACACGCACATGTATATATAACCATTACGTCGTCTTTAAACCCGTCACTAACAAAGGAAATGCAAAATAGGCTTCCACAAAACTTCTGTTGCTTATCTCTCCTCTGGAACTCGACGCTACAACCAGCCCTTTAACGCAACCCCCTACGGCCCTCAATTCGTACAGGGCGATGTTATTGGTGTTGGGTATCGACCTCGCACCGGCGCCATTTTCTTCACCCGGAACGGGAAAAAGCTTGATGATGTCGCACATGGCCTCAAGAATCCCAACTTTTTCCCCGCTATTGGCGCCAATGGACCTTGCACAGTTCATGTCAATCTCGGCCAGTCCGGATACGTCTTCATTGAGGCAAATGTCAAGAAATGGGGCCTTGCCCCTGCTACTGGCAGCTTAGCTCCTCCTCCGCCTTATGGCTCAGAGGCTGGAAGTATCCTCCTCGAATCTGGAAAGGACGGGTTCACTGGTCCGCAATATCCGCGTCGTGGACACTCAAACTCGCTCTCGTCGTATAGAGTCACGGCCTTGACGAACGTCTTGCACCCTCAGCATGCTAGATCCCGCAGTGGGACATACTCCAGAATCCTGTCTCCTACTAGTCCGGGCCCTCAGCGAAGCCCAACCGACATTTCTCTTGCCCAACTCGCCCCGGCCGAGGAAACTGGAGAGAGCTCCCATCATGTGCCGGAAGGTCAAACCGGAGGAGATACGGTTGGTCTTGGTCTACAAGATGCTCTCAATCCGCCCCCTGACTATACTAGTCCCGCTACTTCGCCCACCAATAGTCGACGCAACAGTGCGGACAGTGAAAACACGCCACTGATTCAAGTCGCCAATCGTAACCGAACAGCTTCAAATGCTTCGACACGACATGTTCCGCCGATTCCCAGCTACCATGATGCTGTTTCACAGCATCCCCGCCGTGATCTGCCATCGTCTTCGGTTGAGCCGATTCCCGAAGCTTCAACAGAGTCCACAGCTACATCTACGACTGATTATACAAATTCCACACAGCCCGCCATGATAGCTACTACACCATCACCATCAGGCAACAGCGCAGCTTCGTCAGGCTATGATAATCCCGCTGTATCCGAGTTCACCGAATTCACGTCGGCGCCAGACTTGGGCCACGGTTCTTCCCAGGCACCTACGGGTATTGCATCTCCTGCGCCTTCTCGGTAGAGACAATTCTTTATGTAGTCACAGGGCCTATTCAGCCTTGCCATTGTAAAAAGAAAATGCGTGAACGCGGGTTTCATCATGGTCTTTTGTCTTTGTTTTATTTTACTTTGATACAAGCTGCATGGTCAGCTTTGACACGTCGCGCCGGACCTCTCTTTATTTTTGGATACCACTGATTTTGCCTTTGCAAAATTCAACGCGCGTTGCTTGAAGCTATATGCTATACTGCACCCAGACTTTCTTCCTTTCTCTTGTTCTCTTTTCCTATCCTTTCATATCAGCCAGCCTGTTCCGCCTTTCCAGTCAGCTTCTCTTTTTTTTTTTTTTTTTTGTTCATTGTTGCCTTGATTTTTATGTCCATATATTATCTCTCTATTGGGTTGTCTCTCGTTATTGTTATTCCTGCCGACGGAGGGCGTCGGGCGAAATTCGGAGTTTCAGCGTTTGTTTTTCTTTCTTTCCTTCTTTTGTTCTCTTGGCTCTCTCACTACTTCGCGTTATGTCTTTGTATCAAAATCCTGGATTTCACCTTGATCTGCCTTGATTCTCTCAATGGACGACTCCAACCAACTCTTTCTCCAGGCTTCAGGATCTCTTGGGCCTACTACTACTTGAGAGCATTCTGGTACAAAATCCAAATTTCTTATGTCCTCCTTCTTTCTGTCTTGTCTCAATGCGTGCGAAATATACTTTTCTTATCCCCCTTTGTCGCATATCGTATATATATCAGTGCGTTTGCTTTAATTTGTAGGTGTAGACAGTAGTCTCGATGATAAGTTCGTGGTGGGCCCCGGTGCAACCACTAACCCTAGAAAGACCCTAAATGAAATTACTTCTTACCTGGTTCCACAAGAAACCACCAAAATCATGGATTTAATGAAAAATTGAAAATACACATCAAGTCAAGCCTACGTTCACATTCTGTATTGCATACAGCTGATGTTTCTCGTTGGGCTATTCGTCATAATAGTGAGTTAGTTTCTACCATGGTGGCCTATCGTGATGTGCCGCACACTCTGGCTGTGGCATCCGATGTGGTATGGGCTTCCCTCATGCCGGCCTTGCTTGCAACAGGACGCTTTGCAATGTATTTTTCAATATTTGCTTGCATATCCATAGCTTCGGCATGTGTGTACCGCCTGTACTTCCACCCACTGTCACATATCCCTGGACCTCGTCTAGCTGCTGTCTCCAACATATGGCTTGCTGTGCACTCGAGGAATGGCCGAATGTTTCATCTTTCGAAGGAGATTCATGAGCAGTATGGTCCTGTCGTGCGCTTAGGGCCAAACGAGATATGGGTGTGCTCTGAAGAAGGGATTCGGGCTATATACGCCACCAACCCACCCTCCATGCTGTCAACATCCTCTGCTGCTCCCGGCTCTACTGGGAACGGCCCTTTGAACAAGTCCGAGTTCTATCTAGCTAGCGCGCTGCAGCCACCTGTCAGAAACCTGTTTGGTCGAGTGGTGGCAGAAAAGGATTCGTTGGATTTGCTGTCAGAAAGAGACGGTGTCAAGTATCGAAGACAAAGGCGGATGTTGGGGAGTGTATACTCGGCGGCGGCCATGGCCAAGTTGCGGCCCTCAGTCAAGGCAGTCGTAGAAAAGGCTATTCTTCGCATTAAATCAGTTCAGCAAGACTCGCGCACCCTACAAGGCAATGAAGAGAAACTCACTGCAGATTCCCAGGCCAGATTAATACAATCCCAAGGGTTGGAAGCGCTGGATATTCGTGAATGGACACACATTATCGCTATAGAAGCCCTCAGTGCATCTGTTCTGTCATGGTCGCCAGGCTTTCTCCGTGATGGGACAGATCATCACACTGGAGAGCACGGGTACTTGACATGGCGTCGGAGAAGTGTGTTTGGCCTGTTTCCTCTTGCAACCAAAGCAGGACAAGCATCCAAGGCCGTTGGTCGACTGTGGGGACGGCTATGGGGCATTACCTTCCCAACTCCAAAGGGCTTCCGCCCTTTCTTCCCGGTATGTGCGTTGGCAGGTTTCCTTGGCCGTGGCCTACAAACTAACAGTTCCCAAGGGAGTATACCGACAAGTCAAAAGACGCATCAACCTCTTGGTGCCTACGCATTCTAACCCTAAACCTAAGGGTGATGCTAGGCAGGACCTACTCTTCAGTCTCATCCAGTTACACCTGGAAAAGCCCGAGTTCACTGATGAGTACCTACGACGCATGGCGGTTACTAATTTCGGGGCTGGTCATGAGACGCTGGCTGCCACACTGACGGCAGCCCTCGCATTGATAGCCATAGAGCCTGGAGTCCAACAGAAGGTGTACGAGGAAATGCAACTGCAGCAGGCCAAAGACAGCGCCACATCAGTAGACGAGAATACGGCCTCTGCCAATGGTAAGGGGGGCAATGCGAGAGACAAGCCTATGGGATACACGTATCTACAGGCCTGCATTAAGGAATCTCAGCGTTTATTCCCTGTCATCAGCATGTCCATGTCCCGTGTTGTCGGTCCCAGCGGCCTCTGCTTTGGTGGCTACGCCTTTCCTCCTGGGACAACGATTGGTTGCTCGCCTACTGCAATTCATCGCAGCATGCAGCTTGTTGGCCCTGATTCCTCCTCGTTTCGGCCTGAGAGGTGGCTGGTTCCTGTCCCTTCTGCAACTTCTGCCGCCTCCTCTACTACCACCAGCAATGCCCAGTCATCATCTGCGTCACCATGCCCTGACGACTGCGAGCCTTGCGCACCCAGATGGACACTTGCCTCAGGCCTCCAAGTTCCTGCTTACTGCGAGACGGAAAGCCCAGCTGATGCCCGATTGCGAATTGCTGCCCTAGAGCGAAACTCGTTAGCATGGGGGGCGCCTGGACATACATGCCCTGGTCGGCATCTTGCAGAGCTGGTAGTAAGCGAGACCGTGGCGGGGCTTTGTAGGGCGTTTGAGTTACAGGTGGATGGTTCTCGTGATGCGCTAGAAGACAGTATACGGGCTTATTATTTGTGTGTGCTGTTCAATGTAAAGGTAAACTTTCAGCCACGGTCAACTTGGCAAAGCCAAAACCAAAGTCAAAGCCATAGAAAATGAAAACAAGAGAAATAATAGCAACTATCAATGTCCCTTGCATTTAGAAAAAGAATTGGTAGCGTGTAGCGCCATCAAGGTTCAATCAGGCGGCGAGGCTATGGCATCACGTGACGATGTTTAGATACATACAAAGCAACTACCTTACTCTACAAGATCTGGAAGAAAAAAAAAGGAACTTGCATACAAAATCGGTGGAAAAAGGAATGAAGGAAGAACTGCTGCTACTCTTCCATATTCTTCTTCTGATTTGGGAAGGAGGTTATCATGGACTCGAAAAGAGCCTTCCTTGCTCCATTCTCTCCAACCTTCTTTTAACCCGACCAGGATAGAGTTATTGCATTATTACAGGCTTTCTCAAAATCGGCAGGCATGGCTCCCCTTGAAAGTATATGTTCTATTAATAGATTTTGGAGAATCCTTCCAGCACTTACAATATCATGTCATCTCAATACTGCAAAGCATCCGTATTCCCTAACCCAATGTTTAATCAAGCCACTTTGGCCTTCGCTGGCAGTGAAATGAAGCTATGGCTTATTTTCATGTTTCGTTTCGTTTCCGCTATTTTTGAAACGAAAAGTAAAATTCAATAAAACCGCATTCGGCCACTCAAAGACCGACCGTCGGTCCTTTTCCAGCTAGAGTATACAAGCAGTAAGATCGTGCAGAATGCCTGTCTGCCCCCCCCTCGTCTCATACACGCCCCCCCCCCCCCCTTTCAAAGCAAGACCCAGGGACTAGCAACTAGGCTTGTTCAAAATCGACACCTACTTGCTGTCCCCAGGTAATAAAACACGGGGATATGGGGTCAAAAGGAAGCTCGTATTCAGAAAGCTAGAGCTGCCAAAAATATCTTTTCTACTGTTCCTTCTATCAAAATCTGCCCCTGTTCATCACTCCCACGGGCGTCATTTGTGTCAAGGATGTCCAGAGGGGAAAGTTGTAGATCAAGAAAGGGCAAGGCCAACCTGCTGGACAAGAAATGGAGAATAACATGGCTGTATCAAACTATGTTTCAAATCACCAATACGGTAATGATATCAGGACGTTGAGAGTTACAAAGGAGCCCCAAGCATAGAGCATAAACACTACGTTCCAGGCTTGCAAGGAGAAGAAGGGTTCGGGGGGAAAATTGGTCCCGGAGACACGGCTTCTTGTATTTATCATGTGGATAGTGTGGGAAGGAATAAGAAGATACGACACCAATATTACCCTGTAGCAGTCACAACAAGAAGAAGATTACTTGAAGAGAGAAAATAAAAGTAATTAAAAAAAGTATTCAACTATATGCACCTAGCAAAAGCAAACGCCATGAGATTTTCCCGTCTGACAGAACCAGATGCCATCAGAAAATATATCTCCTGAAGACAAACCATTAAAGAAAACGAAACAATGATGAAAAGAAAAAAAAAAGCAATTGCAGTCCAAATAAACTCCAAGCTATATACCCAGACACCCAATGAAATAAAGGGCAGAAAGAAAAACACAAGATGATGCTCGCCTGCGGGGGGAGGAGGGAGGGGGGAGATAAAAACAAGACGCAAGCACACAGGCAAAAATAAGTGTGATGCCGGCCGTGGCTATGGGGAAGACACCCATAAACATGACAGACACAAGAAAAGAAGAATAAAAGCCAAAAAAAAAGTGCCAACAGGCAATTGGGGTGGACGGATCACTCAATAATCCCCATCAATGTCAAGCAAGGAATGTGTCTGAAAAACCTGAAATGCAAATGCAAGATTTTTGGTCGGTCATGACGGTCGTAACAGGTATATAGTGCAAAGTGTGGTGTAGTGATAATGTGCAATGGAGAGGGTAAGGGGATTATTAATATAAGGAAGGTTCTGTCCCGCATAAGCTCGTCCCAAACAGAGCGCGGGCGTTGGGTTGTTTAAGGGTATCATTAAAGTATGAATAGTGGTACAAAAACCGTCTGGTGGTCGGTGATATGAACGGAGAGGAAGGGGAGGAAGAGAAAATGTCAATGAAAATAGACTATTAGGCGGATAAGAGGTGAAGGGGGGAGAGGGGGAGGGGGAAGCAGTGGCGTCGAGCCTCGGGTATAAGTTTTGGGATGTCATAGTTCATAAAGGAATGTCGTCAAGAGAAAAAGCAGCTTGCTGCTGATCTCCAGGTTGGAAATGCAAAAAGAATCTGTAATCTAAAGGAACGTCGTAGAGGGGGAGCAGGCAGCTCATACCTCCTCTTGAATATCGTGATAAGGAGCGTCGATTGTACGTGGCGTCTTGTATTGGCGAGAATTAAGATGGAAGAAGCAGGAGAAAATAGAAGAAAAAAAAAGAAGAAAAAAAAGTGAAAAAAAGGGGACACTAATGCTTGGAAATGGCGGGTTGGTCGGTGATGGAACAAGACGAAGCGGCAGTTGAAAACAAAGCAAGCAAGGGAACATGCCAGGCCGGTAAGGCTTGAACGACGGTAAAAAAAAAACAAGCATACGATACGAGAGAGCAGGGCGACAAGGTCATGGCTGAGGTGCATCAGACCCTGGGGCTTCAGGGGCAACAGGAGCAGGAGACTCGGGAGGTTGTAGATAGTCGCTCAAGCCGCGAGGTGATGTCAGAGAGAGATCAACCATGGAGGATGAGGGGCCATTGTGGCTGGCAAAACTGACAGCCGGGCTTCCTGCCACCGAGTAGCTCCTAGCTGAGTGAGTCCTGGAGAGAGAAAAAGGCGGTCTTGGTCAATGCGGGGGTCCTTGTGTGTGTGTGTGTGTGTGTGTATACATATGCGGTGCTTTTAATGGCCTGTTATGTGTTTGTGTTCGGTAATACTATACAGAGTAGCCACAAGCTGGCTTCACTCTAGTATAGCAGAGCCGTCGTCATAGAAGGAGGAACGCACTCGGGGGCTATGGGCGAGAACTCCGGAAGCAACTGCCACTGCGTAGGGTTCCAGTCCCCATTGAATGATGGGTCAGACACGTAGGAGCTATCATAGGTAGTAGTACCGGGGCTAGAAGCAGCACTGTAGGGGCTTCCACTGGCAACGTATCCGGGACTAGGAACCGAAAGGTACAGGTTTGTCGAGAGGCCAGGCGACATCATAGGCATAGTGTGGGCTGGAGTTTCGAAGAACGGAAGTGGCTCGGGCGCAAAGACAGGCGAAGCAGACGTACCAGCAAACAGCATGGAAGGGGTTGATGGAGCCTCGGACACAGCATAGTAGCTAGTGGTCGGGGTACCATAGACCTCAGGAGCTGCCTGGTAGACAAAGCCGCGGCGCTGCTGGAACTCACTGGCGGTTCCAACAGGACCGCGCATTAGAGTCATCAGAGCAGCCACAGAACCATCACCAGAAGCAGCAGCATGGTAGAGGCGCTCACTCATTTCCAAGATAGGCTTCACGGTCAAACTTCCAAAGTATCCAGCGCCAATATCGGGGAAAAGACGCTCCATCACGAGCGCCACCGCATAGAGATGCGAAATGATCACCAAGCCGGTGTACGACGAGTTGGAGGAGCCCAGATATTTGAGAGGCTGCCAGAAGAGCCAAGATCGAAGAGGAGCCAGCTTCTCATGCTGCTGCTGCACAGTGATGCCAGACGAGCTAGCCTTGCGGGCATTCTTGACAAAGTTGATCAGATTCTGAACATCTTTGAGGTCCATTCCAGTGTTCTTCAGGTGGGCTTCAAGAACCTGTAGCTGCTGCACAGTACGCTGAAGCACTTCCATGTCTTCCTTTTCGGGCTGCGTTGTCTTGTGGTCGGGCCGGGGCGAAGGAGGAGCAAGAGTGGTCACATGCTGTTCGTCGATAAAGGCTTGGAAGTTGGAAACATAACTACCTTTGCGCATAAGATCGATAATCTACGATTGTTAGGGAAACAGCACTGCGTGGATTGGTGATACAATCGTGATGCTAAGGGGGGTTACACTACTTACAGAAAGAGTACCGTTCATATGCTTAGACCAATCACGCCTATTGGAAGGGGGTTTGTTAGACGGCGGCTGAGCCAGAGGGGATAAGGCAATCAGAGAACAGGACGGGACTTACCATTCAGTAGTCTGCCATGAAAGCACCATTGAGGCAGCAAGGACAGAGTCCGAGTTCTCCGGGTTGAACAGCTGCAGAGCCTCGCTCAGTCCCTTGAGGGCCTTGCCACGATGAGCAAAAGCCATGTTGCGGATAGCAGGCGAGTCTTGAACAGTGCCCATATGAGTAGCGGAGAAAGCCAGGACAGCGTTCATAACAAACGGATAAATGGCAGCAAAGCTAAGGATGTCAGGCATCTGACTGGACCATACAGTGAGACCAAGGTTGTTTTGCGAAGCGAGCTCACTGCAGACGAGGCAGAGATGGCAGAGCAGACGGAGATCATCCAGTTTGAGGCTTTTGGGGTCAATGTAGTTAAAGAGGTTCAGCATGGGGAATGGCCAAACCATGGTGTTTAGCCACTGGTCGGCAACCTTGACGACATCATCGGCCCACACGAGACCAGCCTTGTCGGGAGAAGCCGAACGGTCAATTGGCATGTCGTTGTAGGGACAGCGGATCTTGTGCTTAGTGCAGTTCAGACATTGAGGGAAGGTCTCATCACAGCGGATGTGGCGACGCTTGCAGGCATCACAGCCCTTGCGGGACTTTGTGTGGCTATAAGCACGAGTTAGTTAAAAGATGGTAAAAAAAAAAAAAAGAAAGAAAAAAAAGAAAAAAAAAGGGCAAGAGGCAAAGATAGAAAGAGGAGTCTTGGAGCTGTTGATACATACCTGCGACGAGGAGGACCACCACCAGGACCGGCCATTGTGAAAGAAGTGAAGAAGGCTGTTGAAAGAGAAGACGAAGTAGTAGAAAAACTGATGTTGACTTGAGATTCAAATCAACGTCAAGAAGACAACTAGGATATAACGAGTGTTACTACTTTCTTTGGTTTCTGCTATGAATCCACAACGTAGACGATGGCTTGGCAGGATGCGAGAGGAGGAAACAAGCCAAGCACAAGATAAACAACGAGAGGTGGATGCCGTTGACGGAGAGAAGCGAAGACAGGCAATGGTAGACAAGTCGTGCAACACTTTCGAGCAAGTGCTAATGGAGATTGGCGACTTTATGAAGCTTTCCGAGTCACAGAAGCTCTTGGTAGAGGCAAAAAGAAATAAGAAGAACAGAAAACGGTAGCGCGGAACTAAGATATAAGTCTTGGGAGCTAGCTCTCTTAAGACTTTTACTTCCGGCAGGATTTAGTTGGTAGCGAGCGTATAGGTTTGTTTGTTTTTTCTTCTTCTTTTTTTGCAAGACACCGGTAATTTATATCAGATATCAAGGATCTGAAGAATATCTCAAAGGAGTAACGTTGGGATATTATAGCTTCGGGTATCGTCAAGGTGGAAGGAGGCTTTTAGTGTTGGGGGGAGGGGTTTCAAGCGAGTGTGGTGGGCTACTGAATAGCAAAAAAAGGCTGTTCAATAAGAATCCCGAGACATTTGGTGATTCTCTCAGATAGAACTGGGAGAACGAGTTCTAAGTGTGCACAAAAACCAAACGAATGGTTTTTATAAAGACACTGAGAAGGGAGAAGCAGAAGCTACTCTAGTTTCAAGGCAAATCTATGGAAGGGATTTGGATCTCAAAGGTGAGTCGAGAGCTTGGGACGGACGGAGAGTGTTCAGAAGAAGAAGAAGAAGAAGAAGAAACGAGATTTGGTTCAATATCTACAAAGCTCGTGGGGGATGAAAAGGTACAGACGAAGAGAAGAGACTTCAAAAGGTGAGTTTCTTAGTTCTCTTTCAGCGATAGGGTTTTTTTTTTTTTTTTGGTGTGGTTTTTTGTTTTAGATCAAGCGAGTGACAGGAGTCGACGAGGACTTCCTCAGAAAATTTACTTGGAAAGTAAAAAGGGAGAAGAGAAATAGGAGTTATGAAGTAGGAGATATAAGATGATAAGTATGTAGTAACAAAGCGAATGTGGTTAAAAGCTAATGAGATGAAGTGTTGGTAAGGGAAGGAGGAGGGAACGAGAAGGGAAAGATGGAGTTGTTGGATGGGAAAGTGCCAGCTCTTATGTGTGCAGTTTCCCTGAGATGGGAAAAAGAAAAAAAAAGAATAAAATGGAAAATAAAATAAAAAGAAGGAAAATAAAATGTAAAAAAAAATAAAATAAAATAAAAAAGAGCAATCAACTGGAAACAACTGACAAGGAAAGGCAAGAACTAGCAAATAAGTAAAATGGACAAGGTACTTACTTGCTTTTGTCTGTCCTCCTTCCTGCACGGCAACGCTTTGCACCTCCCGCAAGGCAAGTACTGTTCCTTCGAGTCACTCAGGTCAGGTCAGCGAGGTGCTTACCATCAATTGTTTTTGGTACCTTCTGTTTTTTGTTCTTTATTCAGCTGTTTATTTTTGTCCTTATTTTTTTTCCTTCTTATTAAACACTCCATGATCGTAGTGTCATTGACAAATGCCCTGTTGTGTGCGTTGTCTTGTCGGCTGGTTGCTTGCAGCATTGTTTCGGGAGCCAGCAAGAAAGTCTGTCAGGCAGTTTTTGCTGCTGCTGCTGCTGCTGCTGCTGCTGCTGCTGGTCAGGCCAAGCCAAGCACTCCGTACTCCGTCCCCTATATCAAGTTCACACCCAACTTCCCACCCTTCTCCTTCTTCAAATGCGGTTATCAAGCCAGCCGTCCGTCCGGCTTTTTGGTTTGGCCAAGTTTGCGTCCTAGCGCAGGTAAGAAAGAAAGAGAAGAAAATCACCGTCACCATGGGAAGAATAGAACAAAACAGAAACGTGGAAAGTGGCCAAGAGGGCCTGTAGAAACACAGCCCTCCAACAATACAGAGGGAGGGATGAGGGAAGGAGAACGGGGAAGAGTATGTGGTGTAAACTTTTAGCCTTGCCCCCCCCCCCCCTCCCCGGGACCCTGTGTGAATCAGCAAGTAGATGTGCTTGTGGAGATATTACAAGGGACACCGGGGCTGTCATGGCCCAGTGTTTGGGGTGTTTATCTATTAAGTCTTCTCACTTCTATTGGTACGGTACCCCAGGCACAGTGTCCTGCAAGGCAATGTTACTCTATAGGTGTTGAAATAACAAGCAAGTAATGAGATCTTGGAGAAAAGAAAAAAAAAAAGGTTTCAATGCTGCAAGGTTGTAATGTTGCTTCTTCCATACACCTAGCTAGCTAGCTAGTCTCGTTCTTTGCTTTTGATGGGCCACCCTTGCTGCGCCTGTCGGGCAGCTTTTTTCCCTTTTTCTTTTTCTTTTTTCTACTGTTCCCAGCTAGATGTCTTCTACTCTTCTGATAAGGCATCTGGCCATTTGACTGATCTGCTGCGGGCAAGGAGAGGGATAGGGAAAAAAAAAAAAAAAAAAAAAAGGCCCCCAAACATGTAAATATAGACACCAAAGTCAGAGGCCGCTTCATCATAGCGACTACCTCCTACGTCCACTCTTATCCACACACGCCTCCCTCTTCTCTCTTTCTCATTCCCCTTCCCCTCCCCCTTCTCCTTCTCCTTCTCCTTCTCCTTCTCCTTCTTCTTCTTCTTTTCCCCCTCTACCTCCGCTGCGGAGAAATAGGAACTGCCACTAAATGTTTTCTTTCCCTCGCATTTCCCTTTGTCCCCTTATTCCCGGCAACTATAAAGTCAAAACTCAAAATCGTTGGGCTAGCTAGCATTGGCCTTCTCCATCAATATTCCAAAGTAGTGCTCCACTTGGTGACTTCATAGCCCCATGAACCTCACTCAGCCCGGGAAGAAATAAAGGGCCAAAGAAGAATAAAAGTAAACCTTTCTTTGGGTTTGCCTACTAGTTCCATTCCTTTCGTTTCTCTCGTTGTTCTCTGGAACGTCACATTCCGCCAACTAAGTTTTGCTTGTTCGCGAAGCGCTCTTCCCCCTCTTCCCTCTTGCCGTCTCCTCATGCAGACTCAATGACGTTGAACAAGCAGGCTACTTCCTTCTTGTCCTTCTTTTTGCCTCATCCCTTTCATGATAATCAAATTGCCCCCCCCCCTGTCAGAGATATTTTTGGATACGCTGATATTACCCCCAGCTGGCCTTTGACGGGCTATAGTCGTCTCCTACTGTCCGTCCCCATGGTATAACTCTCTTCATTACCAGGTGGAATCCATCCCAGCCATGCCTAAAGGGTCATTAGCTGTCGTTTGCTGCTTGGAGCAGAAAGGAACAAAGTAAATAAATAAATGACAGCCTATAGCCACGGAGGTTCTACTTTACACCCATCTCCCAGCTAGTTTGATCCATCTGACTGTAAGCCAGCGGGCAGGGATGAGGATGAGGATGGGGATGGGGAATGGGGATGGCAATCAAGAATAAAGATGTTCAAGAGGGTATCTTAAGCTTGCGCGAGTAGGAGCGTGAAAAGACAGCCCAGCCCTAGGTTGTCTATCATATGTATATTTATATAATGTACATAGATCCATGCATGGGCATTATTGCATGCCTCATTTCGTTGATAAACAGCCTGTATAGAGCCTTCTCTGTCTCTCGCATTCATGCCCTTCTCATGTAGTCTTTCTATGTTGTCGTTAACTTGGGTTCTGCACTTGTCATAGTAGGAGCTCCACGATACCAAGTTGCTGCGCCCGGTCCAGCAATATGGAAACAAGACAAGGTTGACTTACATGCTCGGAGTTGTTTAGTTTTAGCGCTCCAATATTAAGGGTTATAGAAAAGTACATTGGGCCTAAACATCCAAGAAACCTACCTGCAAGGATACAAAGAGACCCAACCTGACTCCATTAATCGGCCGCTCGGTCTTGGGTTTTGTTCCTTGTATTTTTCCTCTCTAAGAAGAAAGAGAAAAGGCAATATACTAGCATGAATTAAACCTGTTGGAGCTAGACATAAGGACATGTTGGAGGCTACTAAGCTGTTTTCCATAATAATAATAATAATAAAAAAGGTCAGGATAATAAGGCTTAGTTAGTATAGACAGAGAAACAACCTGCCGCTGGGACTGTACCAAAGCGCACCTTGCCTTTTCTTTTGGTAGTCTAGGTGGCCGGGCCGGCTGGACCAAGAAGAAGGCGCCAAGTACTTGGGGGCCCGAGGCAACGAGGCAAAGTGATAGGAGGCGGGTAGGGTAGTCACTATATACCGAAAGATGATAGGACGATAGACCTGTGCTAATCTCATACTCTTGGAAATGCTCCCACCCTCTTGTAGGCCAACATGGCAATACTGTAGTCAAAACAAACATGCTACCCCTCCTGATGACTTGACAAAATAACCAAGAGACCCAGTAAGTCCCAAAAGAATGGAGGAACAAGGAAAAGAAAAAAAAAAAAAAAAAAAAAAAAAAAAAAACTTCCAAGACAGGGGCCGTGGGGGCCCAGGGGGAGGCACTGAGGAAAAGCAAAAGGGACAAGATACATACTGGCAGTCTCTATTTGTCTCCAAGCCTCAAAGAGGAATGAGAGCAGCCTTGCCTCAACCTTCAAACAATCCATGGGATATATCAAGCCAGTCAAAATCCGTTCTCGTGAGACAAAGATGCCTTGTCACTGCCCCCCCCTTCTCAAAAGAAGCCGGTAGGTATGGATTCAAACAAACACCCTTCTACCCTTCTTCCATCGCCCTTGGTGTGCATGACTTGATCGTGAATCTTGTTTTGGGTTAGAGAGAGCCTCAAAAATTGGTGGCTGTACTCCCAAACATATTCGGACTCCAGACTAACCAATATCTACTAGTGTCAGTCCAGTACATGGCTGGCCAGTGAGCTGGAGAGTGTTTCACTCATGCCTTTTCTTGCTTTTTTTTACCATAACCCCCGCTCGTTACCCTACTCCTATAGATATGCTTCTCACAGCCCCTTCGATATCGCCTCTCTGCGTTCATAGACCTAGATAAACGTCGATATTATCCTTCTACCGTGGCAAGTAACAATATAAGCTGAATGATACCTCTGGACCAACTTTTGAACCACCGCCCCTCCCCCCCCCCCCACTCCCCTGCCCATCACCGCGAATTTCTAGTCGTTTCTGTCAATACTCTTGTGTAATAGCGGCTTGCTTATATATGAGGTGAGGCGGAGTAGTTAAGCTAGGGAGAGTCTAAGGGCAGAAAGAAACCACAAGCTTGATGATACCCTACCAGAAAAAAAGAAAAAAAAAAAAGGAATGAAAGAGGGATGAAAAAACACGCCAGGTCAAACCTACCGTCTTTCTTCTAAAAGGAATATACCCATGGCCTCTCTCTTTTTCTCTCTCTCTCTCTCTCTCTATTCAACGACTGGCGTGTGAGCTTAAGAAAAAAGCCCTACGATATTATTCATGCTCCTCCAAATATGTTTCTTTTTTTGTAAGAGCACAACGGCCCTCCCTAGGTCCGCAGCTTGGCAAATTCTTTGGGACTACTATTCCCCGTCTACTTGATAAGCTACCGCCTCATAAAGGTTGTGGTCATTTTTCTGCACTCACGTGAGTTGTAGTGGCCTTTTTCTTTTGCTACCTGCTTTTTGTCTGCCAAAGTACTCTCGGTATCACTTGCCTGTAGAAGTCCAGCTGACGGGCGGGGTGGGGTTTTTTTCTTTTTTTTTTTTTTTTCGTCCTTGATATCTTTTATTTTTCTAGTTCTTTCTCTCGTTAGTGGGTATGGCCAAAAGAGGATAAGCGAGCTAGACTGCTTGAAGAAGAGCTTTGCTCCACCAGAAACAACCTAGCAAAAGTTTGTTCTTGGCAAACAAACAAACAGCCCACTACTGACATAGAATAGTCTAGGTTCAACAATATATGTAACGAGGCCTACATATATGTTTTTTTTTTTTTTTTTTTTTTTTTTTTTCCCTCCTCTGCACTCCACCTACCTCCTACCCATGGCATGTCTTCTCATCCAGTTGGATTTAGCTGACAAAAGGAAATAGAGGGGTTAAGACAGCTTTAGTTTGGAGTTAACAAAGGTTCCATATCCTTCAGGAAAAGAAAAAAAAAAAAAAAAAAAAAAAAAAGTCAAGAAAGGAACGGTGAAAACAGGGGTAGCCCAATACACTTTAAGATAAAACAATTAGTCTTTACCAAGCTAAACCATTTAGGAGCCTCTCCGCCGCTTTTTCTTTTTTTTTTTTTTTCCTATTAGTGCAAGGGAAGAGAAGGAAAAAAAAAAAAAAAAGAAAAAAAAAAGTGCCTCCGCAAAAATGGCACCGCTGACTAAATTGTAAAGACTAAGACTAATGGGGAAGCGATGCAGAGGACAATAGAGACTCGGCGAATCGTCGAGTCCCGAGTCCGAAAAATGGGTCCCAGGAATAAAAAGATCACAAAAAGGGATATTGCCATTTTCAGCAACAGCAACCTAAACAATGACCATCATGAGGACGAAGGGACGAAGGCCCGAAGGCAAATAGAAAGTCCAAGAAACACTTGGCAAATGCAAAAAATTCATAAATGCACAAATGCACAGCACATCATGCCATGATTATTAAATCTGCTCTCATATTAAAGCAGAGTACCAAATTCTATAGGTAACAAGACTTCAATTCAATGGTAGACATGCACGCTAACTAGCTCAGGAGACCTCCCGCAAGAATAGCGTCTGAGATAGTACAACTAAAGCATCATGTTAGTATGGAATGTCTAATGGTACTATTTGCCATGCTATGCGCGTGATGTCATTCACAGCAGAGGAACTTTTTGCCTCTTTCATGACTTGCAACTAAGTAATCGGCGCATAGGCAAGTAACGTTGATCGTAGCATCCATCCAAGTTAGCGACAAGAGTAGTACAGACAAGACACAAAACCTTTCTAGTAGTTTCCGCCCGGTATATCACTATGCAAACCCCTCTTGAAGCTTGGGATAAACTCTCCGGACTGATCGTATTTACTGGACCTGATTCACGTCAAAAACTTGGCCCACGTTTTTTTTTTCTTCTTCTTCTTCTTCTTCGGCGCCTCTTTATTTTCTTAGAGAGTTAGTATAACCGTAGCCGTTGCTAATTTGTCATGTCCAGACTATGCAGCAAGGCTCTCTGAAAAAAGGATTGCACTAGGATGTGATCGGAAAAAGTACCTCCGCTCAAGCTTAGCTTTGTCTCTGACTGGGAATGGAAGCCTGTAGGCTAGGGGAACAGCCTACCCTCTCATTGTCTTACCATTTGGACTGTTGCTTTGATTTAGGCCTGGAACTACCCTGCTCCCAAGGAGGTTATGTTTACAGGGTTGTTGCGCCTGTCTGCCTTGACCAAGGCTTAAAAGCGCCCCCCCCCCTCCCCTAACAGTCTAAAAATAGAAACTTGGCCTCTTTTTTTTTTTTTTTTTTTTCTTCTTCTTCTTCTTTTCCCTTCTTGCTATTTTCTTGATTCAATAGCTTGCCGACTATAAGTGCCCTGAAACCCAAGTACTCGTGTTGTGAATGAACAGGCCCTGTTGGCGTTAGGGATTAAGTGAAGAGGAGAGCTGGGGAACAGCAAGTCCATGCAATAATAATAAAAAGGTTCATTGATATTAGTTAGGGTTAGTGCTTCAGAAGATCGTATCTTCACCAAAAAAAAACCCTTGAATTATAGGTCACTGGTTGCAAAGAGAAAGCTGACGCCAAGCCTGAGTAGCTGAAGTCAATAGGTGAGCACAAGAGAGAACAAAAGACTGCAAATGCAAGAAACACAAATCAATATGCATATGATATGAGGACAACGCTCTATTCTGGGCTGTTCTAGCTTGTGGTTGCTGAACTGTGCTGTGCTGTGCTGTGCTGTGCTGTACTTTTTCCACATCCTAGATAGATGCCAAGTTGTAAAGTAAAAATAGCATGTATTGGTGCCCGTCGTGCAAGCTTCACACAGTCGTGGCTTCGAGAACTTGTGTCCTCTCAGTTTCCGTCTTTTGTGCGCTTTGTACTTGCTAGCAATGCAGTGGCTAGAAGCCGATGGAGTTAACCATGGCCAATAGAGGATACTTTCCTGCCAAGGTAAGTCAGCTTTGAGAAATCCGAGGCTGACCTTGTGTGAAGAAGCGACAGAGTCTTGTATCACAGCATGAACACCCAACAAAAGAAGAGAAGACAAAAAAAAGAAGCCCGCGCCCTCCCCTCTTCCTAATAATCACTGGGCTGAAGGGGGGAGAGATTGAGAGGACACGAAGGGGGAAAAGCGAAGGCTGTGTTTCTAGACTCCTCGTACTATAGAAGGAAGACAGAAGTAAACAGAGAGATAGATATCAGGCAGTGCTGTGTGACCTTGAGGAACAGCCAGCCATCCAGGTCCTAAGGTAATGTTGGAAGGCCCGGAAGGTCAGGGTACGACGGCCATTGCTGTCTCCTAGCTGCTACGGGGCGAACGCCCAATGCAAGCCTAACTCAGCGCTGGGTCTAGGTCTCAGAAATGTTTCCAAGCAGTTTCTTTTCCATGCGTTCTGTAGATCATAGCCCCCGACGGAATTTGCTGTCCGTCGCCCTTTTCTTATTTTATCTAGAAGTATGAACATTACAAGCCCCCTTTCGTTATCTAAGCCTCCGCCGTTGCTGGTGTGGGATACGCAAAATTCTAGGGGAGAAGAAGGGGGGTGCTTCCCTGGACGTAAAAGAAGATGAAGAAGTAATAAACCCATGAAAAAAGAAAAGAAAAGAAAAGCAAGGCGCATGCATCGTTGCTTTGGATGGAGTGTTGAATAACATCAGCCAGCCAGATTACAACTACACCAAAAATAAACGTTGCAATATCTGAAATATCAAGTCTCTCCCCAGGCTGGTAGTGAGTGAGTGACCTTCCTTGCCTTGTTGATCTGTATTCTGCCTGGGATTTGAAGTGGAAGGAGAACTGGGCAAGGGCAGCACTTTTGTCTAGACCCCTCTGTTTTCGGGGCCTTGGGGCCAGAAAAGAGCCTTGCAAACAGTCCCCTACATATACCATTAATAGAGTTGTGTGGTGCTAGGACAAGAAGGTGATTTTCGTGGCTAACCTTGAAGAAGATTGGCTTCTCCTTTTGCCAAGTGCTCACTCGTAAGGCAGGCCCAACCTGGACCAAAAAGCGAGCATTCCCTCCCTACATACATAGTGTGATAGAAGATTTTCCCAGTGTTACATGTAGCTGGAAGTGTTCTTGGGTGGGTGGCCCTTGTGATAAGGTCGACCTGACCTTCTACGTGAATGTCGATCTTGTTGTTCTAGAAACAGCAGAAGAGAAAAGAAAAGGGCTTTTTGGAAAGACGCCCAATGCTCTTGCTAGGCCAATCAGTGATTTGATTTCTTGATCATAGGCTTGGGTGTAGAAGTATAAGCGATAAGGAACATAGCAGCGCGCGAGAAAGAAGCAAAGGATGGGGGAGGGGAAAGTATGATGTTCCAAAAAGGCTACCACGAAGTGTGCTTACAACCCTAGAAGGCCAGGTCACGTATCTTCAACAGCATCCTACTTGTCTGTTCTTTTCTCTTTTACTGGACTTGAGCAAAGGTTTTTTTTTCGTGTGATATTACCCATTTTGACGGCTGTGCAAAGGTTCCTTATGCTGTCTGCTGGAGGAAATGGGGATTCCCTAATGATTGGGTTGGCAGTCCTTACGGGCAGGCCACAACAACCAATCAAGGCCAAGGTCTGACAGCAGGGGAACAACTTCGCTTGTTGCTCTGGCGTGACGGGTACCCGAACCCACTTCAAGCGGGCTGTCTGCTCCAGGTTCTATGAACCTTTTAAAGAAAATGTGGAAGGGGAGGGGGGGGGGGGGGGGGGGAAAGGACTAACTGGCTTTGTTTTTCTCCGTTCAGCCACCTCATGGTCAGTTTCCCTTTTTTTTTCTTACTTTTTTCTTTTTGCCAGGGCATTGAGTTCATATATTCGTTAATATATCATCATATCAATGCTGTAATGGCCCATAGCAAGCGCCAGTATGTCTAGAGAAAAAAGGTCGAGCATTATGCTTTGGAACATAGAAAAGCGGCAAACTTGACGGTCGTCTATACATCGACCAAAGACTATAGACAAGTGAGGCCCTGCAAATGTTCAACTCCTACTTGCATGAAAGTATGACAAACAAGAGCAATAGATGTAGCATTTCCTCCCTGACTTTTTGCACTTTGCCTGAGCATTGACGTTGACCCCCTCTTGGGTGGGTGGTTGAAAATAACACTAGCCACTTATGGGATTAACACATGGTACTCATGACTTGAGATAAGTACAGGGATAAACTGGGGAGGGGAGGGGAGGGGAGGGGGGTGTGCGAAACCAGTATGCTATTCTTAGATACAGCTTGTTTCTCACGGGATCCTTCTTGTTCTCGCCCGTTTGCCTAGCGATTTTTCTTATATCTCACGCAGTTGCCTTGTTTGTTTGTTTTCCCCTCAACCTCACCCGCCAAACGTAACATAGAAAAGCCACATGCACTTTCTTCAGGAACTGGGGAGTAGCTGCAAGACAAAAAAGAATAAGTAGAAAGAAGGAGGACACCGGCGACTTTCACCACATGGACTCGATCAATAGAGCAGTTTCCTTAAAAAGAAAGAAAAAAAATACAACTACAAGAACAGAGGCAATTGCGCGATTCTTTTTATTTTATTCTCCGGACCATATCGGACGACTCTCGATTGATTGGCACAAGTCGAGCCTAAAACGCTTCCTCTATTTCCTTTTTTTTTTTTTTCTTTTTTTTTTTTTTCCCTTTTTCTTCCTTTTTCTTCACTATCCTACTCGAGTCAAACCCTACTACTACATCTGTTTCACAGGCTTTGCCATCGAGCCTCATAGGTCACTAATTAATATCTCTATAGAACTGAAAAAAAAAAAAAACAACCCCCATACCTTATCCACAAAACTCTTTACTACACATAGCGTATACCTGTGAGAACTCGGTAGGTTTTAGCATCATCGGAAGATATTCCGCGCATTATAGAACCCAGGCCAGGGGATACCTCCAAATTTCAAATCGACAAGTCATCTATGCCATACTCCCTCCCGTCGCCTGGTACTGGCGTGTATTGTACGTGGTGTGTTGGTGCATATGTAAAGGAGGTAATAAGCCTGGTACACACCAATATCTACTACTCATAGAGAAGATTAATGCGCATGTTCAAGATGTGGCATACCAATTCAGTAGCGAGCTTAACTCTTTGCCTGTGTTGTGGCTATGACTTGGCGTGCAATGAGACATTCAACCATGACCTCCCACCAAGACAACCAAGCCAGACTCAGTCAAGACAAGTTGGCTGGCTGCCTTCTAAAACAATCCAACATAATGTCCAACAAGGTTAAGTCGAATCATTTTTGACTCCAACAGGTTTGGCTGGTGTTTGTCCCGCCAAACATAAGCCTAATAGGGCCGATCGATGATAAGCAAAGGTGCAGAGAAAGCTCAATATCCACTATCAGGCAGTTTTGTTACAATGTGAATAACAACAATAGCTAGAAGAACGCACAGGAACGGACGACAAAAGGATGATGGTCAATGGAACAAAAACAAAAGAAAAAAAGAAAAAAAAAAAAAACTACGCTAACTACAAGCAATCAACCAACTCCACCAACAACAACAAAAAAAGTCAGAGCTGTGTTGAAATCCCCGTTGGTCTATGCGGGAAGAACGCTATGGGTATTGACTGACTTGAATTTCCTGATGTCAAGGCAATGGGCCTCCTTTTGTCCGGAAGACCGAACACAATGCAATACTGAGCTTTACTTACTCACATATGAAGTCGATCAAAGTTGGCAACGGATATCAAGAGAGACATGATCCACGGAATGTGACATGGATATCAAAATATCATGGACATAGAAGAAACGAACGATGAGGACATCATGTTTAGAGGCCAGACAAGACAAAAGTAGCACAAAAGCCATGTGAAAGTCAAAGCCACGAGCAGCTGTTCGAATAGAGTATTACAGAAGCAAGTGACCAGTCCTTCCAAGCCCTGGCTAAGCCCCGGTTCCTCTTCTCTTGCCACCATGACGTGCTATAGGAAGTAGGGCGGGTGGAGGTTGGGATTCTAAAGAGTAAAAAAAGAGGTCCAACCAGACTATGAGCCCGACTCCAAGTTTCTGATGCAAACTATAACTGTAAGCGCACTATCGACTTCAACAGAGACAAGGTGGAAGCTATTCTATTTTTGGCCAGGCCCAACCATGTTGTCTGATGATCACGGAGCACCGAGTGGCTTGATGTAAGCGTAGTAGTATCTAGTTGAATCTTATAGATGTATTAGCTCCCTCCCTCCCTCCCCCTTCTAGCGCTACAACGTGGTGATGAATGACTGACTGACTAGGAGGAGATGCTGGAAGCGGAGTCATCTAATAGGGGAACAAAGACGCGAGAAGGAAAAGGAAAAGGAAAAAAAAAAAATAAAGAGCCCGTGCTCGGGAGAATTTGCCCCAAAGCTGACTTAGAGCTGGATAAGAACCTCGGGTCAGGGCCCCTACGCCTCTTTTCCCTTCTCTATCTCCCTTTTCCGTCCGTTTCCCTGAACTAGCCGTCTTTGTGTGTTGCGCTTATAGCCAGTTAGTTAGCTGGGATGAGGGACATGGACGAGAACAGAGCCAGACCAACACTCTGATTGCTGTTTGGAACCATCTGGAAAAGCTAGGAATCATCACCATCTTTGTGACTATAGTTCCTTCGTTATGCACCGGGGGCTTTCTGCATTTGTTTGAATCAGAGTCCATTAAAACCTAGGGCAAGCCATGATAGACATATGTATGTGGTGATGCACTAGGTAATGGAGGCAAACACTTGAAAGGAATCAGGCCAAAAAGGAAGAAGATGACAGAAGGGAAGAAGAAGGAGGCGGATGAAGAGATGGACTGATCTTTCTTCGGGCCAGCTTGAGGAGCCCGAAGCTGGGAGCAATGCTAGTATGCTGGAATAGAATATACAAGAAGTTCAGGACGCCTGGCTGATTCCCGGTCATGTACGTCATTGATTGTCATAAGCAAAGACAACAGGAAGAATGATGAGTAGCCTGGCCATGACAGCAGCCACTGCATGTTTGTTTCTGCACCTATATGCTTAAGGGTAGATTGTTTCGGCTGGTTGTTTCGCTTTGCGTTACATGTTCACTCGCCTGGTTATGTTGGTTCCTGTTCATCAGCCACACTTTGCTATGAACAGCCACATATTCTGGTGAATGATAGCAACACACACACACACACACACACACACACACACATATATATATACACACATATACACGGTAAACCACATAATTACCGCCTGGCGGCTGCTGTCTGGAAAATAGGGCTGGGAATACGAGGTTTGTTGACCAGGGGTGGGTTTTTTTTTCGGGGAGGGGGGCGGGGGGGGGGGGGAGAGAGAGAGAGAACATGAGGAGCCATGAAGAGGAGACAAGACAAAGAAATAATTTGATAATATGGGAGAGAAGAGGAGGAAGAAACGTTGGTCCAGTTGGTCTGTGAACTTGACTAATCTAGCAAATGTATTACAAACTAGTTGATAGTAGTGACGAGACATATCAGCGAGTTTGCAGACTCTGGGCGGCATTGCATTACAATAATGGAACTGCGAGAGTTCCAGAGAATCATAACAGACAATAGTGAGCCCCGCCGACTCTAGGGTCATTTTCCTATTTCCCTTGATGTGAGGAGAATGTATGTCTGTGCTTGGAGAGAAAATAAAGAAAAGAAAAAAAAAAGGAGTCTGATTCCAGAGAAGGAATATCACAACAGGTAAACAAGAGCAAGCCCCCTACGCCTTCATGCTGATTTGAACCTACCCCCATATACTATTCAGCTCTTGATCCACTAAGTGATCTGTGATTAAGTTCATTCACTATCACTCGCCACTTCCCTTACTTGCTCCTCTCCTTTGCACGTGTCCGTCTCTTGGCTTTTGAAAGGGTGGCTCGCATCTACCTACCTGGCAAAGAAGCTGGAACAAAGGACAGTATGCCGTAGTTGCAAACAGGGTTTTGGTAGCCGGAGTTATTATGAGCGGAACTATCGTTTGCGGCAAGATGTCTGATGATAGGATAGCGGCCCTGCTGAGCCTAGTGACAAGACGACTGTGAGTAGTTCGAAGTAGTCGGGAATTACATCGTCAGTCTACCACATATTAACAACTTGCTTTGCTAGCTCCTTGCCAGGCAACTCAAATATCAGTGCTGCCATCTGTCCTGATGGCTCATAGATGTTACGTAGTAGATTGCCTGGCTCAATGTAGCCTGACACCGTCTAGCCCTTGTTTCCTTCTTTATCAACAACTTGACACGTCTGGTCGTCTGCAAACAAATTCGACATCTTGCATAGCACACGTTATCTGCATCTGTATCTGCCTCTACCCCCCCCCCCCCCCCCCATATCGGCCTGTTTCTCCTCTGTCTCTGTCTCAGCCTCTATCTCCTTGTTATATCTCCGGCCAAGTCTTAGCTTTGGGCCTGTCTGGAACTTGCATCAGTTCCAGCCAGCAAAAGGCGAACATCATTTCCGTACGGTAATTATGCTCGTCTATGAGCAGAAATATGAAAGTTAGCTGGGATCAGTTTCAAACAAGGGGTCATCAGTCAAAGAAGCAGCTTACATACTTGGTTGATTGGCGCTCCAAAATGCCTTGCAGTGGCCGAGAGGATGTTCCTTATTGAAGTTCTCCTTGACCCTGGACGAATGAATGGGTATTTTCATCGTCGACACCGGCAAATGACTGCCCACGGGCAGTCATCGGCTTTGTAGACCCAGCTGTATTTTGTAGTGTATGAAGCTATGAGCCGACCCGTAGCTGTCTTTGAACTTTGGTCAAGCCTTGAGAAGCCCTTTCATTGCTCACAGTCCAGGGTAAAAGGAAGTGGCATAAACTTAGCACAGACTTTTCAGTGGTGGACTAGGGGGTGGCTACATATAGGTCAACGATGAAAACCTCGTATTCACATCATCAAAATAGCATTACAGTGTATAGCCCACAAAGCCTTCGCGACCGTAGGCATGGCTGGCTTTTCATTTCATGCTAGAAGAGCTCTTCTATGGGACACAAGTCTTGAGTGAGTTTCATACAAGCGAGGCATTAGGGATCTATTGTGCTAGTATATGCGCATATAAATATACTGTTATTACAATGTGTATACGTGTAGCTATCTATTACAACTCTATGCCGAACCATGGAGGACAAATCTACACACCTTAACTGATCCTACTCATCGCTAGCGTTCCCTTGCTGAGCTCTGATGGCAGAGGAAAGTCTCCTGGCAGTTGACATTGGTCTGGACCTATGGTTCGCCTGTGCTAGATCCAAAGACCATAGAAGTAAAAGGAAGACCGAGGCGGTACATTTGGGTACCAAAAGAACCAAGTCACAAGCGGATACTAGCAAAAGAAAAAAGAAAAAGGCCGGCTTACCTATATCGGATTCTCTGAGTGATTTGATGCGGCAGCTAAGATAATAAGGTCTCCAAAGGAGAAGATACAGTCAAGTGCAGGAGGGTCGAAGCACAAGCGCAGAAGCCATGGACTCCTCATAGGACATGCCGATATGCGCATGCGCGGACAACGAATCGCAGGGCGTCGGGTACATCTTTGAGACGTGGTTCGTTAGTGGCACTAGCAATCCCACAGCTTCCTCTCCGTCCTTCCGCTTTCAGAGAGCCATCTCCCTCTTGGCGGGCCTTCCGGCGCCTTGTTTGTATAGCCAGAGTGTCCAAGCTTTGCTGTTGGCACCCACGCTTGCATCTCTTGATGTTTGCTTCTGCACGTTACAGCTTTGGTAACAACTGTGCTTGGGTGCTCATTGGCCGGATCCAAAGGATGCCTTGGGATCTTGGATGTCTCTAGAATAGCGTCGCCGATTTTAGGATAGGATAGGATAGAAGGGGAGGGGAGGGGAGGGGAGAGGAGAGGAGAAGAGGAGGGGAGGGGAGGGGAGAGGAGAGGAGAAGAGGAGACGCGAGGTACTTTGTTAGGTATCATGGAGATCATGTCAACAGACTGCAAGAATAGGAGAAAGCCTGGCTTGTCTCTCGCTCCCTTTTCACCTACTCTTCCCCAATCCAATCCCACCTGCTCTTGGTTGATTTCAAAAGGCCCTGCCATAAAGACCAGCTTTACCTCTTTGTCTCTTACCATTGCCTAGTAGAAGTAAGGGCTATGTCTGGTATGCCTTGCCCTCGACACAGCACAGGCCGGCATTGGTGACCTCCCGAGCATGCATGGATGGATGGATGGAACTCACTCATATGCCTCACCAAATCGCTCGCTACCCGCTCCTCTTAGAATTAGGTCGAAATAGATTGTTGCGTTTAGTCAGTCCCTTGCTTTTCCTCTTCCAGTACTCTCTCGTTCCCATCTCCATACCGTACTGATTCTTGATTTTCACTCCCCCCCCCCCCCCCTTCCCCCTCTCATCCCCTTCCCCTCGCCTCCCCTCCCCACCACATCCACGCGCCCCTCTTCAAAATCCTCGTATTCAGAAAAGACAAACTTGTTGGCATCAGGGGCGTCTCCCTCCCCTCCCCTCCCCTCTTCTGGCTATTCTTATCACACTTTCTTTCTCTATCCTCAACATCATGTGTGTACGCATGAAGCTTGATGAACACATGCTACTACATGCCGTTTCTTTTCTCCTTTTTAGCATAGTTTTGTTATTAGATTACTGGTCACCTTGAGACGACCCTGTACCCGACTACTAGAAGGCGTAATATCACATTCTCTAGAGACAGGTTCTGCAGACAATAGGGGGGCGGGGGTCGCGTGTATGAGAGACAAAAAGCTGTTTGCCCAACACATGATGAATAAAGTCCGGAGACACTGGAACGATGATGCCCCCCCCCCCAAACGCACATAGCCGATGTCAACTGAGAATCATTCGATACTAGGGTTATACAGGGTTATCATGGCGACATCACCTTGGGCTTTCATTGCTGTTCAACTTGTCATGTGCCACAAAGACATCATCACCAACACGGATGGGATTATCGTCACTTTGCATCAAGGCGTGATTTTTGCCATGGAAACTAGAATCAACTGAGCAGAAAGGGAGGACGGTGCAAAAATGAAACTATCTACTTACAAAAAATAAAAAATAAACCAAAATCCAAATGAAGCTTGCTGGTGCCTGGCTTCTCTAATAGAGCCCAAGCCTAGTACAGATAACAGTATAATAACAAAATCCAATCCGATATAGGGGTTAGCAAAAAACGAAAGAAAAAAAGAAACTTTTCCTAGAAGTAGCAAGCCTTCGTGATATCGTGTTGTCCATATGTTGTGCGCGTGCGAGCACGAGAGTGCTACATATCCTCCTCTTTCTATACAATCTCACCATCGGCGATGATTGACCGAGAAACAAAAAAAAAAAAAAAAAAGAAAGAAAAAACCCCAAATAAAACAGACAGAAAAAAGAAAAGAAAAGGAAAGAAAGAAACTCCCATGATAGACAAATACGCGGATATAGTAGAGTAGCAGAAGCAAAAGCAAAAGCAGCAGAGCACGGTTCCCAACTCTCATGTCTCCAAAAACCCAACTTCTTTAGCTAGTAGCGCAGCTAGAATGGGCATAGCCAGAACGATCTTAGGTTGGCGGGGAAATTTCATAGGCGCATGCGTGTATGAGGTATGACAGCAAGATGTGACAATTAATCTCTCGTTCTGTGGGAGTTTCCCGCTTCCTCGGCTTTTATCTGTCCTGTCCTCAACTATAGCGACGTGATGCTTTGGGTGGCCCGTTAGGGTCAACCTAACTTTCCCTATAACCTCCGAAGCAAAAGGGTAACGAGGGAGGTGTCTAGACCCCATAGCTATTGCGCAAGTTTTGACGTTCATTGGGCTTAAGCTGGCTTAAAAACTCGTTGAACTGAGGAATCATCTGCCGATAAACGTTGATGACCTGCGGGGTTGTTAGCATGCTTGCTGGCTTTTGCACAGATCAGATGGAACAGGGCAAATGTAACTTACACTAGCAAAGGAATCATGAACTTCTTGTTTGACAGGACTTTGTAGCTGCAGGTCCTGGTAGCGCGCGATAGCACCGAAGAATTCGAGTAGGGTATTCTCCATGGCCTTGGGATTTTTCAGCACAATAAGAGAAAACCCTGTAAAGGCACTGGCACGTTCATCGGCGGCAACAACACCCTCCATTGTTGTCAGGAAGTCTTCGGCAAAGACAGAGAGGGAAGGGGCAAGAGAATCGCTGTTCTTGATTCCTAGGCGACCTAAAGCAACACACGCATTTTCAGCGACATTAGGCGGGATCCGAGGATTGGTGATGATCTCGACAAGAGCAGGAATAAGACTCTTCATAAAAACCATCATATCAGGACCGCCTAGTTGCAGAGCAATCTCACCAACGGACCAGCATGCATTGTTAATGACATTAAACCCATTGTCAATATCCTCGTCAACAATATTGTCAAGGTCTAATTGACGAATGAGAATAGGCATAATGCTACCCAAGTATTTGGACAGTTGGGGGAAGATAAACTTGGCCGCGTCACCAAGCAGGGCATAGGCAGACTGGCGTACTTCATCTGCAGAGTCTTCCATACACATGGTGAGAAGCTCAAAGAAGTGTCTCTCGTCTTGAGCAACAAGCTCAGCAGCCTTGTTGCCTTCGATAGCCTGAATAATCGCACTAAGAAGATCCAGGCTAGTGATGAGGAAATCCTTTTCAGGCTTGATGGCATCAACATCGGTCTTAGAATTGGCATTTTGCTCCAAATTGGCATGGATAATGTTGACACAGCGACCAAAGATGTGTTGCGAGTAGTTGGCAAAAGAATCGCCAAGCGCCATAGCAACGTATGAAAGACACTGTAGCAAAGGGAAAAGTTCGCGAGAGTCATCCGGGATGAGCTGATATCTGGCGATCAAAGTAGGCATCAGCTGGTTGACAAGATGGGGTTGGGCTAGGTGGGGCCCAACACTCTCGGCCAGAGTCTGCACACAGTCGTAGAGGATAGTCATGTTACGGTTTTTGTATTTGCCAAAGCAGCGAATTAACTGCTGGATGATTGGCTCGCAGTAAGGCTCAAGCTTTCTGCCCGCCTTTTCTTCCAAATTGGCAAATGCAGACGCGCCAGCTTCTTGCACACGCTTGTTGCGATCTAGCATGCGCCCCATGAGACCCTCCATCAGAGGTAGAAAGTACTCCGAGCATGAGTTAGGATCAGAAGTATTGCAGGCCCACCCAGAGAAGCGGCTAAGAGTCCAGCATGTGATCTGCCGAACAACAGGCTCAGTATCATTCAATAGACTGAGGAGATATGTGACTAGCTCAGGAAGATGAGGGGTGACAACATCAATGCAGCCTTCAGCAATAGCACCCAAAGCAAGCACAGCAGCTTCGCGATGAGGCCACTCCTCGTGTTTGAGGTTGGTAGTAAGGTAGGGAAGGATACAAGAGAAAACCGGATCACGGAAATCACGAGCGAACACGTCTAGGGCAGCAGCTGAGCCCTTGCGTAGAGTCCATCGCTCTTCCGGGTCATCATCACCACCGAATTCGTCATCTTCAATCTCGCCGTCCTCAAGATCGTCGTTGTCAGCATCCATGCTAGCCAACTTTTCATAGGCATGGGTGGCAGCGGCGCCTTCGCCGCCCTCCGTCATGTTGCGGGCTTGCGACTTCTTTGCAAAGACGGGTTTGATGTCCTCTTCGCGATCTTCCTCTTCTTCGTCGTCATCGCCACCGCCTAGAATGGCAATATCCTCGGGACTGTACACCATGCACTCCAGGAGAACGGGAATAATCTTGTCAATGAAGGGTGCCAAGGCTTGCCATAAGTGGTCGTGCTCGCCAATGGCTAGCCAAAACTCAGCAGCCTCGCAGGCAAGTTCCTCGTCATCGCTTTGTTGCTGGCTGATGATGTATTCAACCAGGCCGGAGATGTGGGGGTGAAGTTTGTCAGGGCGAGCATCAATTAACAAAACGAAAGCACGGCAGACCTGGCGGCGCACATCAACACTCTGGTCGCTAGAAAGGGCAAAAAGCTGGCTCAGCAACTCGTCAATACAGTTGAGCATAGCCTGGGTTTTGCGAGGGACAAATTCGTTGATAGCAGTCAGAGCACCGACTCGGACTTTTGTCAGGTGGCTCTTAGTGGCCTGAATCAGCTTGGGGAGGAGAATATTGACAGGGCGTTCGCCGCCATGCTCCCTCTCCAGTGCCTTGGTATTGTCCTCGCAGATTTTGGCTAGGGCAGACATGGCACCTTCTTGAGCTTCATTGGAGAACTGGGTAGTGCCACCTTCATTGAGTGCGATACCCAGGAGCATAGGGATCAGTTCGGGCCAGCTGAAAAGGCCCATCCGACGGACGTATTCGGTTGCTATGTTTCCGGCATAGTTGCGGATAAGGGTGTTTTTGTCTTGGAGACCCATCTGAACAGACATTTTGATCAAGGACAAGCTAGACTCGGGAATAGCGGTATGACCTGTCCGGATGTTGTTCTTGATCATGATAGCCGCAGCCGAGCGAACAGTGAAAAATTCTTCGGCGGATAGATTTGTCCCGGGAGGTGTCTCGGGACTAGAGAAGATGAAGGCAAGATAGTTATTGAAGTCGGGCGAGGTCATGGCGTTCTTGAGCATCTAGGGGGAGGGGGGCGGGGGTCAGCAAGAGAAAGTACAGTTGACTAGAGAAGTGTATTGTGTTGGGCCGCACTCACCTTTTCGGCTTGGCTTTGGAGTTCCTTGTTGAAACCACTCAGCGAGTTTTTCAAGTACTGGGCCAACTGACCCAGAGACTCGGGGTTTGGCTCCCAGGAAGACATGGCCGCACAGTACTAGAAGTGTAGCGTCGCCTAGTAAAAACGAGGAAGGGTAGCTAGTATTTGCGAGAGAGAGGGGGGAGAGGAGGGAAGAGTTGAAATAGTGTGTGTGTGTGTGTATGTATGTGTGTCGCGATTCACACAAGCCAAATGGGAGGGGCGGCAAATGGTAAAGCGGCGACGATAAGCAAAAAAACGAGGCGGGGGGGGGAGGAAGGATAAACGCAAGGCCAGATTATAAATCTGGTCTAGGACAAGCCAAGGCGAGTCTCAAGAAAGAGAGAAAATGGCAAGAAAGTAGATTCGTGAGTTCGCGAGGAAAAGCGAAGGTAATAAGAACACAAACACTTCTGCTATAGCTGGGGGTACTCCGGCTGGTAGCATAAACAGTGAGTGAAAGTGTGTGTTGTATAGTGTATGTGGGAATATGGGGAAAAGCGCCTTGGTGGGTGGGTTGAGGGTGACGGTAGAAAGCTATGCAGTAAAAGGGAATAATACTAGGCAGTTATGGGTAGAAAGATAAAATGTGGGGCAGACTCGCTATATTGCAACCCCCTCTTCAAAAAGAACGTGAAAGGGTGAGAGTCTTCAATCTGATACATACTATCTATCACATTTGACCAAGAACAGCGTGGTTTGTTTAGTTATGTGAACAAGCCAGAGCCGCAATAATCGATGAAGGCCGGGGCTCGCTGGCTCGATGTTGTTAGGTTTCTAAAGGAGCTACCGTTCTTTCCGTCGTAGGTTCTTAGAGGCGATCAACGCCAACACTCTAACTGTCTTGCTTCCTTACCCAAGTCTCCTGATCTCCATGTACATATCGTTACACGGGGCTAGTCTTGGGCTAAATGATGGAGGACCTCGTTATGTATAAAACAAAGAGGAAGGGGAAGAGGAAGAGGATAACAATAAATGCAACGCAGGCCAGGTGTGTACTGACATGGCAACGCACTATGCTTGAGGCTTTGCCCTTGCAGTCATGATATGATGCCAGTGGCATCGACAGGTGACGATCACATAAAACGTGGCTTTTCATATGCAGAGTAGCGCCAATACAAGTTGGCTACAGATGGAGTTTTTGACAGGATGCATGCACACGACTTATGGCATCATTCAGAAAACAGTGACAGCGAACGCTGGCAGGCATCACATCAAAGACAAACAAAGAAATCAATGAAGCTGGGTCAGACGGGTGCTCGACAAAGAGCAAAGACAAAAGAGCACAGCAGTAAGACATGGAGTAGACATTTCATTTGTGGCACCGTCAAGTGGGTGTATCACAACGTCTATCCGCTGTTGATCCGCTCTAGAAAGGTCAAGAGAGAGGTTGGATCAAGAGACATAGAAGCAAAAAGAATGGGTGTCCAGACAACAAAACGTGGATATGCAATCATCCGTTCTGTTGACTTCGCATTTGCTTTGGAGGTGCTATTGTCTGCTCTGGTAAGTGAACTGATTACGGAATTGTGCATATGCCATAGGCAAAAGGTGACATGCAACCCCCGAGTGTAAAAACCCACACAGTCAATTTGGCTGACGCCACATATTTGTGGATGTGGCGTTCGTAGTGTATGGTAGAGATGTTGCGCCACACCGGCTATTCGGCACGGGGAAAGTGGAAAAACTCTAGTCCGGCCTACAGGAGGTGGTGAGGGAATTCAAAGGTATGTATATCACAGTAACACGGCTTTCAGCGAAATGGGCTCAGGTCATTTAAGAGAAGTCGTGGGGAAAACGTAGCCCACAATGCTTTGCTTTGTTTAATTTTCCATGGAAAGCAATGCTAAAAAGAACAATCAAACCAACCACTAGCAAACTTGAAGAAACAAGGGCGCTAGAAGTTTGGGGAAAAACCAAAAAAAAAAAAAATCAAAAATCAAAAAATCAATTGAACCAAATTCAAGCCGCCTCTGGAACACCAATTAGGAAAGGGCGGACCCACAAGAAAGAATTTAAAAAAAAAATCAAAAACAAGAAACTAACCCTAAGTACAAACACGAATGTTCTCCATACCTAGGGTCTGACGTGAGAGTAAAACAAAACACCAACAATAATGCAACAGAAAAGAAGGCATAACGATCAGCATAAACTTGCACATGTATCATTGGGCAGAGACGAAGCGAGCGTGGCCCGAAGATAGCAGAGACAACTGCTAGTAGCTCTGGAACACAACATTGTTGTCGATAATCGTTCCAACCGTGTTGTGCAGGCAAAGCAGTCAAAGTTTCCGCCAAAAATGCAGTGGCCTATTTGTGACTCCAGCCCCAAAGCTCCGTGCTCCGGTGGAACCAGCCAATGCTGAGTTGCGATGATCGCCTGAACACAAGTCTGGGGGCGAGCTGCATATCAACAGGCGGTGTCGCTGACAGCGGGGTCAAAGTCAGCGCAGTATAGCGTTCGGAGAGGAGGCTGGGGGGGATGATATGATCTGGGCTGGTCAGGTTGGCTACCGGCATGGGGTCAGCAAGTAGCCAGCTTGGCTAGGCCAGCCCAGATAAGGGACAAAAAGGCTCAAGTACATTGGCAGAGACAGACGGGGACTGAAGCCAAAGAGGTAGTAGCAGAAGCCGCGATCTTCATGGCGGGGGTAACGAGTGGAATGGGGAGCGAGAGACGGAAAAAAAGCAGTCATAAGACTGCGGTGGCTAGTCAAGCCGGAAGACGCATGAGCGTGTGAGAGAAGTGGTTTTTTTTCCTGAAGAGGAAGTGTACAGGCCAGAAGGCCAGAAGAAGATGGGCGCTGAAGAGCAGGAGGTTGGTTGGCTGAAGAGCCGGGGGATAGGCTTGCTTGAAGAAGCGATGATGATGGGATGGCCGGTTCCGCAGGACGGGGGGCCAAGAGGGCTTGAAGAAGCGGTGGTGTAAGTGGCGGTCAAGACGAGGCCAGATGTGTGTGGTTGGCTGAAGAGCCAGGAGAGCTTGAGAAGCGGAAAGACCAATGATACAAGGGCAAGCAAAATGCTGAACGCATGGAAACGAGAGAAAGAACGAGAAAAAAAAAGATCACCAAAAAAGACCCGGCAGAGGCAGAGCGATGAGATGACGACCCGTAGCCTTCAACTGAGCTAGCAAAAGCCAGAAGAAAGCTAGGGAGTCGGCTGCCGGAGAAGAAGAGAAGAAGAAATGTGTAGTGAGCGAAGGGGAATGAGCGGAAATCAGAGGAGAGCCAAAGAGAGGCGCTGACCTGATGAAGAGTAAAAGGAAAGGAAGTCTGGCTGGTGACAAGAGAGGACCGGCCTCGATACTTATCTATCAAGAAGCTGGATGTGGGAGATGCCAGGCCCCGGTCTGTGTAAGTCTTCTCTCCTTCTCCCTCTCCCTCCCCGACCAAGGACCCTGACCAGGCCAGACAGGCCCTTCCATTGACCTAATCCTAAAATATCAGCAACACCGCCCCAAGA
Organism: Ceratocystis albifundus; assembly: GCA_002742255.2. NCBI lineage: Eukaryota > Fungi > Ascomycota > Sordariomycetes > Microascales > Ceratocystidaceae > Ceratocystis > Ceratocystis albifundus. The sequence continues at coordinate 171,590 of MAOA02000030.1, read as the reverse complement.
CCTTGCAATCTTCTTTTTTTTAGGGGTCCGCAGGGTAGCAGGTGAGGCCAGGGTACTGGCACAAGCCGGGTCGGTACAGCGCAGTTGGTTACAAGCGTACATTACCTTGTATGCATACATACATACATACATACATACATACATAGCGCATGCTTACTTACTATACACTATATACTACATGCGCTCATGCCCGCCACAACTTGCACCTTGCGTCTCGCTTTAGGAAGAAGATAAATCCATCGCCGAGCAAGGAGATTTTTTTTTAAAAAAAAAAGGCGAAAAGGAAACAAAAGGCAATAAAAAAGAGAGCGCGCGGTCTGTTCTCAACACCAGAAAAGAAAGGAATCAGAAAGAGGACAATCCAAAATTAGCAAAGCCCCTCCAATCCAAAATCGACAAGTTAGGAATGCTCGACGATCTAGATGAGACGACGGGTGATCTGGATCTTGAGCTCTTTCAAAGAGGGTCTTGGAGAAGGACGACCAAAGACTCAACTCTCTCAGGGTCCTCCCTCCTCTTCTTGGTACCCAGCTTGTTTTCTCCATGATGAGCACCGTCTAGATGACCTTGTTCATCATCTCCGTCACCCATGGCTAGACAATCAGTAGTCCAGCAACTGAATCTAAAACGTCTTGTCCCTTGCCACTAACCATATGTGTTTGGGTCTTCTTTGCCCAGCATCAGGGGAGGCTACTTGGTAGGATAAAATGTGCTTTGTCCACCGACCATGTATGAACCTGCGACAAAATGGAGTGTAGCAGCAAGTAGGAGCTTTTCGTTTTACTGTTCTAGATCTTGCACCAATCTCCATGGAATTGGAGACTGGGAGTATGGACTATAACAGCAGAGTCAGAACTCATCTCGGCTTGGTGTTTGATGGGGATGGGACCTGGATACATGTGAAAAAGCCCTCTGCATCTTCACCTCATTCCATCCCATCCAACCACTGAATGAGTGATCCCTATTTTAGAAACCGCTGCAATCAAAACCAAGGATGTCTTTTGAGTCTATAGAATATGCCGCATGAAATTAGTAATTAGAGGGTAAAGCGAAAAAAAAAACAAGAGGAAAAAGAAAAAAAAAAAAGGGAAAAAAAAAGCCGAGCACACAGCACTATCGAAGCAAGACAGAACGCCCCATTTCCGCACTCCCCGTCTTTATATTAGGTAGCATAGAGCATGCAATTTCGGCTGTGCCCATATCTGCTTTCCGCAGACATGCTATGCTAAGAGATTAGTCCTCCCATAGAGTGGCCAATAGACATCATCATTCCACACTGCGTCCACATACTATGTCATGTTTTGGTTGTGATGTGATGTAGTGATAGTCAGTTGTCTCAACAACAGTCACCTCTGAAACTTGCTTCATCAGAAAAACAAAACCGTCGGCATTTTCCGCCAGTCATCGCACTAGGGCACGTATTGCCAACGGCTCGTCACAAGTAGTGCCCCCCCCCCCCCCCCCCGCGGGCCAGCGGCGGCATAGCGGTGCCACACTTGTTATGTGACTCTACAAAGCCGATATGTAACTGTGAGTACAGGTACATATGCACATAGTCCTCCTTTCGTGGCGCCAAATGACCTCACCAAGAAACAAGGTTGCATGGATCAGTGGCCATGATATGGTGTGATGTACGGAAAATTAACTTCGCCAAAGACGACCCCAAGCCTTATGCGGATGAGACGCCTGGGCAATGTGGTCTATGTCACACCTAGAGCAAGGCGTATATTGACTTGACTGAGACGGACGATGACTGAGATGATACAATACATGTCTCTTTTTTTCTTCTCTGTCTCTGTAAATATTTTTGCCGGATTTTTGCTTGTTCCTGTTCTTTTCGTTCCCATGACTTAGGCCGCCGCTGTTTGAGGAAGCTTGGCAGTGACAACCTCAACAACCTTTGTGAAGGCTTCGAGTTCTTCCCCGGAGGAGCCTCCCATGCCCATGCTGGCTAGGCTGATAGAGTTGCTAACGTAGACGGGGAGTCCTGTCTTCCGGGCCATCATTTTGGCAAGACGAGTAGTTGGCTCGACTGTGGACTCCACAGAATACAGAACAGTAGCCATGGGCTGCACAGGGTTGTAGCGCTGCATGAAAGAACATGTGGTTAGTGTATGAAGCATGAAGGTTGGCTCAGCGATAACAAAAATGGCGCACAATGTAATGCGCAACGAGTAGGGAGAAGACTCAGATGGATCATCTGACGGAGGGCGAGAGAGAGAGGCATGCTACTAGGAATGACACCAACCCTATAGGGTAAGAAGAGGAGGAATGGAATGCTGATTTATCCGCCTGGACTGCTGCTTGGCCGTTCAGCTCCCGAGAATGGGTACTTACATCAGAGATGGCATAGACTAGACTACCCAGGCTTGACGTTGTACCAGAATCTTCCACGGCTGCTGTTGTCAAGAAAAGCATGATGGACTTGTCGCGTACTTCCATGCGCACAAAGATCTTGGTATCTATGGAGCGGGGGAGAGGTAGTGATACCTGGGTGACCTTCGAAAGAGTCGTAGTCATGATGAAATGAACGGAGAGCTAAGTCAATGGTTCAGACAGGAGCCGTCGATAATCCAGAAAGAAGCCGTGATTATGTTGAATATGACTATGAGAGCTTAGCTTCAACAGGAAGCGAAGCTTGAAAGCTTTGGTGGGGCACAAATACTTGCAAACTGGCGATGAGCAGATGGATCACGTGACCAGCTGTTATCGGGCTCTGGAGCTTATGATAGGCCCTCATCAACGGCACAGCACAAGCACAAGCATAAAGCACTATGCACGCAAGTAACGAGGCACCTCAATCACGCAACACATCACATCTTCAAAACCTTGGTGTCAAGGCTTCTTTCCCTAGTTTTGTTTTGCCTCTGATTGATAAATCAGCGTGCGTGGCTTTCGAATTCCACAGGCTTCGAGCATTTATTCCCCTACCCATAAGGCTCCTTTTTCATAGACCTGGTCTCACTCTCTGCTGCTCGCTTGCTTATCCAACCATCCAACTTGCGCTTCCTGCGTGAGCTGTGGGCGTTGTCTCTTGACCCCTCAGCAATCTAGGCCAGTGCACTGATACCTTGTCACAAGTTGGTTGGTGTTTCGGTGACACAGTCACATCAGACCCTGTAACCTCCGGGGCTACGGTGTGAGATTCTTGATCAGCTGTTGACCAAGAAGAGCCCGTGTGGTTTTACTGGCAGCATCAACATCTATCGCTTTTCGTCCCTACTACTCGCAAAAATGGCAAAACCCCATACCGAAGACTGGCATGGTTTAGAGGGCTCGGCGATCAAGGATGAAGAAGAGGCACGCGTGTTGTTTAGCGCTCTAGACTCATTTGTGTATGTTTATTTCTCCCACTGCTCATAGAACCCAAGGCACAGGCCGGTAGGGAGAAGCTCTCTAGCAATAGGCAGGTCAATATTCCTGCCGTTTCTTTCCTAATAGCTAACTAGTTGTGATTAGCCGCTACGCTCGCACTGCGCACTTTAGCGTAACTCATCTGCGGCGTCAGTCGTTTTATGCTCTCCCAGAAGCTCACTGGAAGATGTTGGCTGCTCCTCCTTTCAACTTTCTGGATACTCTGATGCGCACCGATGATGCGATCGACACTAACGCTGAGCTGGCACGGACAATTGCCAGGTTTGGCTTAAAGAACTTTGTTCACCTGGATGTACCAGAAGGCCCCGATGCCGATGTCTCCATACCACCCCGCTGGGCAGGAGTAGCATCTCACGGCGACATTGACAAAGCACGCAGTACAATCCGCCAGTTCTACCGTGATTGGAGTGAAGCCGGTAAAGTAGAGCGCGATGCTAGCTATGGGCCAGTCATCAGGGCCCTCGAAAAGGAGAGAGCTTTGCATACCGGCCAAGGGCCCCTTGACATCTTGGTCCCGGGCGCTGGGCTAGGCCGTCTAGTGTATGAATTATGCTGCCATGGCCACAATGCCGAGGGCAATGAAATTTCGTACCATCAGCTTGTGGCTTCGTCGTACATACTAAACTGCGCCAAAACTGCCAACCAACACACCATTTTCCCTTGGGTACACACATTCTCAAACCATCCTACACGAGATAGCCATCTGCGTAGTTACACAGTGCCCGATGTACACCCCGCCGCTCACATGCGGTCGTTGAAAGAGCAAGGGAAGCTTGTCGGAGAAATGAGCATGTGTGCTGCGGACTTCATCTGCCTCTACGGTGATGATGAACACAAAGAAAGCTATGATGCAGTAGCGACAGTCTTCTTCCTGGATACAGCACCTAATTTGATACGGTACCTTGAAGTGATCTGGAGCTGCTTGAAGCCTGGCGGTATTCTTGTTAACATGGGCCCCCTGCTCTGGCATTTTGAGAACAATGCTCCCGGAAACCACGGCAAAGACACCGATGGTGATGGGCTCCACGAAAGCGGGACATCCTCAGGGATTGCCGACCCAGGAAGCTTTGAGCTCAGTGATGATGAAGTCATGGCACTGATTACCAAGATTGGCTTCACGGTGGAGTCGCGTGAGACGGGTCTTGCAGCTCCTTATATCACCAATCCTGAATCGATGCTCCAGACAGTGTACAAGGCTAGCACATGGGTTGCGCGCAAACCAAAGTCATGATTTTGCCTAGAAAGAAGAAAGAAGAAGGAAAAAAGAAAAAAGAAAAAAGAAAACAAAGAAAAAAAAAAAGCCTGGGCAAATAAATACAACACGGAAGATCTTGGCAAAGCTTAAATAAAGAATTTTATGGTTAGTACATGCAATGAAATTCAATATAATATTAAGTATAGAGATGTTATCTCCATGTCTGATATCAAGAGCGCTCTTGGACTTTCAGAGCCCAACAGCCTGTAGTCGCTCAAAGCTTAGACTCAACGTTCATTTCTCCCGATAGCATCAACGACCCGCCATCGATTGTTAAGATATCCCCGTTGACGTGTGCTCCAGCCCGGCTTGCCAGAAACACAACAGCACCAGCGATGTCTTCGCCCCGCCCCAGTCTGCCCATGGGGTTGCCTTCGGCCATTGCCGCCATTCCACCGCCCATATTAATCAAGCCGTTGGTCATTTTGGACGGGAAAAATCCAGGCGCAATCGAGTTGACTGAAATATGACGCGGGCCCAGCTCAACGGCCAGATTCTTGGCCAAGTGCATGACTGCGGCCTTGGAAGCGGTGTAGCCGTACGTATTGGGTGGCCCACGGCCAATACCAGCCACACTACCAGTGACTATGATGCGCGCAGGATCTTCAATGGACGCATCTTTTTCAAGTAGCGGTAAGAAAAGCCGGATGGCGTTAAAGACACCCTTGACGTTGAGATCCATGACTTTGCTAAAAGCAGCGTCTCCGTGTGTCTCTATTGGTTCGCCCCAAGTGGCCCCGGCGTTGGCAAAAAGGATATCTATTTTGCTAGTATGCTCCTTAACTGCAGCAACAAGAGCCTCAATACCGGCAACAGTTGCAGAGTCGGCCGGCACGGAGATAGCTTTGGCTCCCGGCTGCAGATTTGGCAGCGCATTGAGCGCAGCACAAGCATCATCGCAGGCCTTTTTCTTGCGCGACGAAATAAAAACCTTGGAGCAGCCTGCCTGTAGAAGACTATGGCACAGGGCAGGGGAATTGAATTAGTAATATAATTTGGATCGCACATGGAGACAGGAGAGACCATACCCAGAGGCAGCTTGTAGGCCTAGACCACGGGAGCCACCAGTGATAACAGCCACCTTGCCCTTAAGCGAGAATAAGGAGGCAAAGTCGTGAAGCTCGTGTTCAGCCATTTTGACAAGGAAATCTTTAGGAGAATAATCACGGCATCAAAAAATACACTGCTAGAGAGATGAGAGAGACGAAGAGAGGCGAGGGAGGATGCGAACATGGATTATATAAGCTTTTGGACACAACGGGAAGGAGCACCTCAGACCTCGGCTCTACGGTAGGCTGTATTGGCTGGCTAGCTGAGTGACCAATAGAATTGCGGTATTTACGCTCAGTGTGGGGTATTCTCACTGTATCTCACGGCAACAATATTACTACTCACACCAAGACAGCACCGCCCTCTGGCATTTGACTGTGCCCATATGTTTGAGACCGGGTGTCTCTTCTCCGGAACAGGTCAGGACTTGGTGCAATTTATGTAGTGTCGCAGACGGCCTTTCCTCAACAGCATTCCGACTCCCCGAGCTCTTCTCTGGCTTTAAATCGGAGTCCTTGCGCGTAAAACCTAGCTTCCTCTATGGCGCGCATACAGTTTCCATCCCTCCCTGCTTGGATTATGCGCCGGCTTGAGATTGGAGGGTTTAACAATCTCCAAAAACTTGGAGCTTCGCCTGCAACCCTGTCGACACGTACACGGCGCATGTGTCTTTGGAGTCTTGGTTTGTTAGTTTTTGCACAGAGCATCCAATGGGTATAATCAGGTCAGCATCCTGGTCGTTGCTATACTTCCAAGTCTAAGAGACGAATATAAGTTCAGCGGCAGTCGTCGTCCTAAACTTGTGATGCTGCAGACTATCCTCAACCTTCACTTTCGCCATGAAATTCTACCCTCATGCAACAGCCGCACTTTTAATAGGGTCTGTAACCCTTACGGCCGGGCTTAACTTCACCAATCCCGTCATCTACGAAGACTTGGCTGACTTGGAAGTCGTTCGTGTTAATGACACTTACTACTACACTGCTTCGACAATGCACTTTTCCCCAGGTGCTCCCATTCTTCGATCATATGACTTAGTTAACTGGGAATATCTTGGCCACTCCGTTCCTCATCTTGACTTTGGGCCTGAGTACTCTCTACAAGACTCGCGAACGGCCTATGATGGGGGTGTATGGGCTTCAACACTGCAGTATCGCCACAGCAATGGCCTATGGTACTGGTATGGGCTGATTCAAAGCACGGGAAAAACTCACGTCTTTACAGCACCGGCACCTGAGGGCCCTTGGACCGAGCATCCGCCTATGGAGGAGGCCTACTACGACTGTGGCCTTCTTATTGACCCAGATGACGATACTATGTACATAGCATATGGAAACTACGTGCTGCATGTAGCTCAACTATCGTCAGATGGGCTTAGTCAAGTCAAATCTGAGGTATGTGACACGATGTGAGCTATGGATGAATGACTCTGATATTAAACATACTTTTAGGCTGTTTATACCGAGCCCGATGGCCGTCTCATCGAAGGTTCTCGTATGTATAAGCGAGACGGGAACTATTATATCTTTGCTACAAAGCCGGCAAACGAGCAGCATATTTTGAAATCAACATCAGGCCCGTTTGGGCCGTATGAAATCCAGGCAGTCCTTGTGGACATGCCTGCCCCAGTTGTTGGAGCTGGAACACCACACCAGGGAGGCTTGGTGGAAACACCAAGCGGAGACTGGTACTACATGGCGTTTATCGACGCTTTCCCTTTAGGTAGATGCCCCGTTCTGGCACCAATAACCTGGGACTCCAACGGATGGCCACATGTAGTCACAGATGCGGCTGGCGGCTGGGGAGCAGAGTATGCCATGCCAGTATCCACCACTAACAGACAAGCTGGGCCAGAAAATCTGCCTGGCGCGTTCAAGGAAGTTTTCTCTGGGAAGACTAGTCTTGGGCCACGATGGGAATGGAATCATAACCCCTTGGACAGCGCATGGAAACTGACTCAGCACGGACTCGAACTGACGACAGAACGGCTTGCCTCAGAACTTTATACTGCACCTAACACTCTGACTACGCGAATCTTTGGGCCCAAATCACAAGCCACGTTCAAGTTGGATTTGTCGATGATGAAAGATGGTGATCGCGCTGGTGTGTCCATTTTGAGAGATGACTCTGCTTACATTGGCGTCCATCAGGATAGCGGAGTGAAGCGTCTTGTTTACGTGGATAACCTTGTTCTCAACCAGACAACATGGATACCTACAGGGCATGCAGGAGACATCATAGCTGGCGAAGAAGTGCCGGATGGGGCTATTTGGCTGAGAGTGACCGCAGATGTCCGCCCAGCTTTCACTTCTGACTTGTTTAATGACCCCAGGCCGGCGACCTTTTGGTACAGTACAAACGGGATCGATTTCACTCAGTTAGGAAATACGTATCTTCTTAGCCATAAGTGGCAATTTTTCATGGCCTACCGGTTTGCAGTGTTTAATTATGCGACCGTTGAGCTGGGCGGAAAGATTGTGGTAGAGGAATGCGAGACACAAGAGTTGCGATAATTGTCATGATGGAGCGGTTAATGGTTTACCTCTTTTTTCTTCCTTTCCTTTTATTTCTTCTCAATTATACGAGCTAGTTTGAAACCAGTAAATCCTATTGCTATGGGTAGTTCATGGCGTTTTTGTGACCCCAAGTCAGGCTCACGAACTTTTGTGAGACGGATAACAAAGAAGTCGACTATATTGATATGTAAGCCGGGCTTGATACTTTTGTAACTTTCAAGTCGAGCAACGTAGAAAAATGTCAGAGCATGTAAAACGTATTCGAATAGCTGGCCAGACTCATAATGGTGGGCTAGAATGTTCTCGCTGGAAGTGCTGGGAGTAGGATTATGGTCTGGGGCTTGGCATATATGCATGATTTGATGTAGATGAAAACAGACTGTAAGGTGACAATTTAGATGGACATGAAAAGATCCAGGGTAGAAGATAGAATCGACCTGTTGTACAGCATGGTGGACGCAGATCACAACGTTAATCGACTCGCGTATAAGGTCGGCGATGAAAGGACTTTCGTTCCCAGCATTGATTGACTGCATCTTGCAGTAGATCGGCGTCTTCAGCGAGAATACTCCCGACAAAGAACACCTTGACATTATGTTCTACTGTGACTAGCTTGGAGTAGTTGATGCGAGATTCTCTGGTCAGCCGCTCCCCACGGGCACGAATCTGGACGCGAATAGGAGGAAAGCCAAGGGATGGCTCTCCAGGGGCTGGTTTGGCCCTTTTCCCGGACTGAACAACGATTCCGTGGCGATCTGGCTTGACACCACTTTTCTGGCAACCTCTGCCTCCATAAGTAAGAATGGGACTGCACGTGGTGGGTTAGTTACACACGCTCTAAAAATGGCGTCTTAGAAGCTAATTATTGCTTATTGCTTACACACAAGTGCAATGGCCTGCGTCGTTGGCTACTACAATGAATCGCCGAAAACCAACATAGAATCTCTCACCATAAGAATCAACAAATGTCTGGGTACCTGAGACGGCGGAAGAGCTGGTGGCCACAGACTTCCCGACTGGCTCTGACCACAAGACTTTGAAGACTTCGCCTGGTTGGAAGCTTGTTGATTTATGGACTTGGTAGCCTGGATCCATGTTAGAGAGGGAGTTTTTTTTAAAGTGTGGAGTGCCACAGACTGTAAACTTACGGGGGTCGAGAACTTCTTTGAGATCTATCAGACTGGTGCCTTCTATGCTAATCTGGGAAGGGCGGTCATGAGGTACCGAGGTGGATACTTTAGCGTGCTGGCTCAACTGCAAAGATTCCATTGCTGACTGCAAAACCATGGGATCCACGTTGTACTGGCTGCTGGTGTTGTAGGCGGAGCTATCATATATATCTACTTCAGGTACCGAGTCTATCGTGGTGTTAGTGGGACTTGCGACATGTTGTAGCCAAGCGAACAGTGCGCATATTGAACACAAAGCACGAACCTTGTCGCACAAGAGGACCGCCATCAGATGCGACTTTCCCTTGCACATGGACGCCATGGCTGTTTACTTTATATGATGTAGCCACAGCAGCAGCAGCAGCAGCAGCTGAAAATCTTGGTACAGAAACGACATCGAGATCATTGTGATAAGAGGAATCGGGGGAACAAGTGGTATAGGAGCTATTTTCATCGGCAGAAGGAAGTGGCGGGTTGTCTAGGCCGGGGTCGGACCCGGAGTCGGGTGTTGTGGTGGCAGAAGATGTGGAATCTGGATATGTTGAGTCAATCGCTCCGCTCCATGTGCATTGCACTAGGGAAAGCTTCTCACCTTGGTTTCTCCCTTGTCTAGGTTGTCGGTGCTTGGGCTTATTCTTTTTTTTGGCAATTGAGACAGCGGATTGCGACTGCTCTTGACACAGCGAAGACCCTGGAACACACAGACTACTATGGTGTTCTGATGGAAGCGGGGCCCATTGTGTTTCTCTTTGTTCTGTACGCACAGTCTATGTCAGGGGGCCGAGGGTCAAGATTTCGGGGAAAGGAGCTGCGTGAAACTTACGGTACTGGTTTTGGCGCTGGCGGTAATAGCGTTGGAACTGAGGGCTCCAGGTCCACGAGCCAAATTCGCTCCACTCCATAGCGGGAGGCTGAAGTTGTGACGTGATGTGAGTATGAGAGAACGATGGGGATTTGGGCTAGTAATATAGAGGAAGAGTAATTAAAATGGGCGATGCGAAATTGGTTCTGTGGCAGTTCCAGGCAAAGGCATCATCGTCGGCAAGGTAGCTTAGTTGAAAATATCGGGATAACCCAGCCAGGCTGTAGAATTGAGCCTGGCATGCGGTTTCTCGGTCGGAAAGTGCGCCCGAGCGTAAGTATTTGCGAAGTCTCCGTTCTTCTATCTGAAGATGCACAGTAAACGTGGGAACGAGGCTGACGAGAATGCAAAGAAGCTGCCGGATGATGGATGTTCCTATGCCTTGGGGTCTTGCGATGGAATGAATGGAGGAGAAGGAGGAAGTAAAACGTAGCCGCACGCAGGCTTATTTCTTTTACTTGGCTCAGTTTGCAGGTAATTGCCTGTATTGCTAGTGAATGCCGTGTAGGTTTGCCCTGAGTAGTATTGCTGTGTGTCCTTATATGTATATATACATCTACATAACATGTGCAGTGCTACCCTATAGTGCCTCCGGCCGTAGATGTGGGCTATCTGGCATGCTATGCTGTCTGTTAAATGAGGGGCCTCTTGAGAAACAAAGAAAGGGCATACAAGCTGTGACATGCAGCGTGGACTGACTGGCAAGGACTAGCAAGAGTAGAAGTGTAAACAGGCGGGAACAGGCGGGAACAGAGAGGAGAGCGCTGCGCGATCTTCATTTTTTGCCTTTGCCCTGCACTTTTCCGCATCACATACATGTACTTAATATGTATGTACATGCATGCAGACATACATACACATGTGAATGTTGAATGTTGCACACCTTTTAGGCCACCGCTGGTCGCTGGTTCCCCTCTCACTCAATCAAGTCTTGTTGCCCCAGCCGTAGCAATAATGGGATTGTTCTTCTCTACAAAGTATTGAGGTACTGCTTGACGACGCGATGGTGTGTCTGATTTGTCGGCAGCGCACAAACAAAACGCAGTCAGATCAAGCAACAGCGACTGGGTGGGGCAATTACCCGCCCATAAGTTGATTTATCCAAACCACCCTCCCCCTCACGTAGCCTTGTCCAATCATTCTTTTTTTTTTTTTTTTTTTCTCTTTTTTTTTCGTGTTCTCTTTCCTCCTCACTCCCCTTCGACGAGCTATCCAGTCTTACATTTCAGTTATCGTCATGATCCGACTATTTCTAACCCTCCAACTACCATGCCGCAATCTCATCCTCCAGATCGCAATCTTGTCGATAGTCCGACCCCGTTAAATGCAAATGTCATCCCAGACCCCACTGTGCCAAGCCTCCCTACACATCCATGGATGCCAACAACAGCGAGGTCAGGTCAACCTACGAAGTTCGAAGCCTCCGTTTTCGCCCAAAAACCGTACCAATCTTTCTATAGAATGGCTTCCCGAGGAGACAAAAACTGGCTTACTGCAACACCAGAAACCCGGTCATATCCTCCCATAGCGGTCTCAAAGCCGGGTCCCCGTCTTGTGCCACCTCCCTCGGATGGGCTTGGGGTGACTCCCCCAACCGAGCACAATATCTGGACTCCAAACTCGGGACCGGAAGATACTTCTCCTCCCCTGTCCCCCCCGTCATTTGACACGGTTGACCTCATAGAGCAAGGCTATCGTTACCCTTCTCCGCGGCTTCTGCTGGTCTCAGACTCGGATCCAGCCATGGCTACCCACAGCCCATGTGAAGTCCCCAGACGCTTATCTTCTGGAACTAATAACCTCCAGACGGCCATATCTCCTGCCCCTCCTTTACCATCAACGGGGCCAAACTCCAAGAAATCAATCTCTTCTCCAATATCTCCATCGTCGCTTCAGCCCAGTTCACTGCCTTTGCCGACGATAGAAACCGTAGTTCTACACCCACCTCCCCCCTCGCTGTCGCCGCCATGTGAATGCGATAGAGATGACTCTACGCCAACTCCTAGACCTCTAAATCGCCTAGCTCCAGCTTTTCCACCCCCCCTACCAGGCAAGATCCCGCTTCTTACTGTTTCTCTTTTACCTTTACCATCTCCCCCTCCATTTGAGCTCAATCAAGACTATTTATCTCTGCTAGCTACAGCTCCGTTCTATTCCATGAATAGAAATTGTACACCACCTGGCAGTAATGCGCCAGTTCTCCCGCCTCCTTTGATTCCTATTCCACCCCCAAGTGTTGTGCCGCAATCCCTAATAACACCTTCTCCTTCGCCTCCACCTCTACTCAAGTCTCATCAACACGATGTAGTTTCCAGCAATAGGCCCCCTCCTCCCCCTACCGATGGCCTATTTGTCACTCCTCCCCCAATAACAGTTCCAGTGCCAATGATTGGGCCAGAGGGTTCCGCAAAAATTGCAACTTGTAGTAAAACAGTTCCCAGTGCCTTCAGTGGTTTTAATTCCAGAACAAGACTTGAGGCTGCCTGCTCCGGGAACAAGCTCCGTGCTACCATATATGATGATGATGAAATTGAAGAGATTAGAAAGCGCGAGGACTACAGCTTTCCACCTCGGAAGGGCCCTACCCAGGCCGGCCCCCTGACAGAATCTGATAAATCTCGATTTATGTCACATTTGTTATCGTTTGCTAAACATGTCAACCATAAGGAACTTCCAAGTTTATCTACCAATATAACCGAATCTATAGATATGGATAGACTCCAGTTACTATGGAAGACTCTTAGGACAAAGCAAAAGCAACTCTATGACTTGCGGGGTCGTATGGCCAAACATAGAAGTCGTCTTTCAAGTATCCGTAGCGATGAGGCCGATATCTCGTACAGGCTGATCACCCAGATCAGGCGCCAAATGAAGCTAGAACTCCCGGGGAGTCTCCCAGAAACCCAGATCTCAACTGCCGAATGTCTATTTGCGAAGGCACAAGCTATGCGGGCCGAATATCAGCGAGCTCAAGATGAATACGATGACCTAGATCTTCAGCTCGATAGCGAAGAAGAAGAAATTGCTAGCTTAGAGTCCCGCTTCTTTGCTGCTTTGCAAGGCAGGCCAGGAGCCGAGGACAGTAGAAAGGAAAAGTTTCCAAACAACGCAAACCTGCCCAAAGTTCCAATTGAAATCTTTGGGATATCGGCAGATCTTGTCCAAACACCTCTACCTACGCAATATATCAACCTGGAGAACGCCGTGGCTGACTTTAATCTCTGCTTTGAAGAGTTGCATGATCTCGTTTCGTGCAACTCGCAGCTGAAAGATGAGATAGAGTACAAGAGCCGTTTCAACCGCAACTTTAAGCTCGACATACACGACCAAGAGCTCATCGACAGTTTTCCGGAAGATCGTAAGCGCCTGTCAAAATCCCACACTGAAGCCCGCGAAGCTGTTATCAAGCAGCTTCGTCTGTGTATTTCACAGGGCCATATGCCTGACCCTGCATTCATCCCACTAGATATCATGTTTGTTCTCTCAGACATGTTCCACAGCGAATTCATGCCGTGGTTACGAAAGCAGCCTTGTGATTCATCACGAGTGAAATTAGACCCTGATATAACTCTTGAAGAGCCAAAGTCACAAGTAGGGTCTAGTCCTCCTGATTGCTATCCTTTGATCGTACCATCCCGTCGGAAAATGGAAGACTCGCTAGCCGATGACGTAAAAGAGAACCCGCCAAAAGCAACTATAGTAGTTAATGATGGTGTACACTCCTCTTTATCTTTAGGGGGCCTCATTGACAAGCGTGCACCACCCATCCAGAATGAACTTGAAGATAGGAGAAGAGAGAGACCAGTGGGAAATTGGCTTTTAGTCAATACTTGGCTTGAACACCAAGTTCGGTCTTCCACTTTTTGCGCCTTTCAGCTGGAAAGAGCTTTTGAACAGACTAACCCTCAGATGAGCATGCCCCGCGATGTATGGGAGAGAATGGCCATGCAAAGCTGGTATAGTGATGAAACCCGGTTATTAGCTGACGATGATGGCTTTATAGTGGCTCCCGTGACGCCACCTGTCTCCACCTAACATTAGTAGATATCAAAGGACAACCAGGTTAGGATGGATTGGCTGTTTTCGCAAGAATATAGGCTACTTGAGTTGATATGTAATATGTACGCACTCTCATATACACACATAGCAATGAGTGGCGGTTGAGTCAGTATTACTTTCTCAAGTGGAACAACAAACCTCAATAATCAATCCAGAGTGCTTACAAATATTTGTGTTTTTATAGCTGGCAAGGAGCAACCAAACCACACCACGACATGAAACACTGATCCATTGTTTAATCAAACAAAGAGGAACTTTACCACGACAACAAGGTGACGCGTTATACGATTTTCAAATCCTATCACCGTACTAGAGAGTACTTCTCATGTCTCTTGCCGATATCACAAGCTGAAGCCCACATATGAGTCTCCTATTCACGAAATATGACTGGTTTGTAGGAAACCCTAGGGTTTCAGATCTTAGGGTTGTATTACACGAAAGTTTGTTAGTGTAACGCAATATATATTATTATCAGAACGAGGTTAACACAACACCTACTTGCCTGGCAAGGCATTTATTTCCGACATTTGCCCATTCCACGTTGATACTTGCTTGGATACTGACAGGCTGACGGCTAATGGAGGAGCGGGGTAATGCAGATAGAGGAAGGATTTGGCTTCATGGAGAGTAATAGTTGCAGCAATAACTGCACGGATTGTATCATGGCCTAGGACCTAGCCAGAAGATAAATAGTAGGAGGTAATTATAGCCTAGTCCGGCGCTGGAAACAAGACTGAAATTGCCGTAGTATGAGTAGTATGAAGTCAGGTTGTATTTCTGTTTTGCCGATAGGCCATGGAGCTGCAGTGAGAACAGCTATTCTCCTGTCATTTGCGATATCACCTGCTACTGGGGGGCCATGCGAGGCGTCCTGTCTGAGAACTCTGGTCTACACTAAAACGGGCGTTGCGTAGTTGATAAGAATGCTGGCTTTTAAGGTAAGAAAAAAAAAAAGAGAAAAGAAAGGGAGAATCGAGCGACGGAAATGACTGTTGAAACGAAAGTAATCCTTATCAGATTGTACAATTGCGGTCAGGACCAAGAGCTTCCTAGCATAAAAGGGGTTGTGAGTGGTGCGACATTGAATGTATTCTCCCTAGCGTGCAGTCATGAAGCTCTAGGCTCTTGAAGCAGGAAAGGGGGAGGGGAGGGGCGAGTTTTCGTTAAATAAAGCAAGCAAGGGAGAGATCCGGCTTCGGCCTGTGAGGCAGAGTGTTGTGTTTGTTTATCTGATGCTAGGCTAATCTGATCTGATAAGCCACGTAGAATCATGATCTACAGACCGCCCAAGCCCTCGGAACTCTGAAATACAGTACGAGGCGTTGGTTGTCTTTGATCAAAATGTCCAGATCCTTGTTCAGCGTGCCCCCTGATCCAAATATCTATTGGAACCTTCCAGTGGTACAAGTCCATAAGGTCACGGGGGCATGGGCGAGCAAGAGAAAATATGGAAGAGCAAGACAAGGTGTGGAAGAACAAAACAAGGTGTGGTGGAAGCTGTGGGCAAGACCAATCAATGTGCTATCCAAGGAGGGATTGCTTCTCTAAACGTCATTATTCCAACGCCAAGTGCTAGCCCCCAACGTCCATTAGTTACGTAGGTATGATTCTTTGTTAATGCCGCCGGTCAAGCTTGATCGGCTGGAAGTGGAGCTGAAGTTTGAGCCAAGAAAACTTGGGTGAATTTATGTGCATTACCCATGGTTAAAAGAGGGGAGAGATGGCCGACAATTCGGCCAGTGGCCAGTGGCCAGTGCCCAACCATGTTGTGACTAATTCCCCATCACAGGATGCGTCACTGGAAGAGAACAATCAGAGAATTGCTACTTGTAAGACGATGAAGGAAGCACTGCATCAAGAATCATCCATGGCATTGCACTAGGACGTGCACATGTTTCCACGAGATTCTACAGCCTGGTTGCTTTTTGTTGTAATAGCCCTCACGATTGCGCGCACGATTCCATGGGCTATGAATGGAGCTTATCAGATCAGTGGCATTCACCAAGGCGTGTGCCAAAGGCTGTAGAACCCTGTGCTTTCAGGTGACGCATGAAATCGGAATTGGACTTGTGTCTGGTTCATAACGTTAGCCTTCTTAATCCAGGAGTAATAAACAAAGCTTGACAGACAGACAGGGCACATTCAGCATGGCATGGCCTTATTGTGAGTTGAGAACAGGGTTTAAGGGGAGACGCCACGCTTTTTTTTTCTTCTTTTTTTTCCCCCTTATTTCTTACCACGGCTGTCAGTCACACCAGCATCGGCTGAGTTTGTGAAATTACATGTGCTGATTTGTTATTTATTATTTGTTGAATCTTGGTTTCTCTTACTTACTAAGTCTCGTCCGCTTATTCGTTCTTCCCGGCGAATTGCCGTAGCCAATAGCCGCTAACGCAGTAGGTAGGCCATGTGCTATTTTCTCCCCCTGTTTGGCGTTGTCCCTTTTTATTTTTTATATATTTTTTTTATCTCGGAGAGCTGCTCGTGTGGTTGCGTAAAGCCTCAGCAAGGGCTGGCTGGCTGGGGCTTAGCTATATGACGAATTGTTTTGTTGTAGATATACGCATGTCTCCACATTTCATCCATGCCCCACAGCCAGCTTTGGGAGGACGCAGGCAAAATCTGATAAATTCGACGACGAGAGAAAACCAGAAACAGCACAGAGAAAAGAAGATAATTGGCTGCACATGGCGACACGCATGCACAAAACCTCAACAAAGAAGCAAACTGCCCAACACCCAGCGCCTAGATGTCGTAGAGGAAATTAATTCAATTGAGTCAAAGCAGAAGAAAAGACCGAGGCTTTCGCACACGCACACGCACACACATACATGAAAGTCAGGCCATCATGCATCCCCTAATTAAATCGTAGCAACTGCCTTTCCTTTCTTTGATGATGCTTATTCAGCTTCCTCTGATTGATAAAGACGCTCTTGAACCCCTTTCATCTCCCAGGCTAAGGAGTGCCGCGCTCTTGCCCAGTATATTTATTATATCCTCACTACTTGCCGCACTTTTTTTTTTTTTTTTTTTTGGTGGGAGCTTAAACCAGTAACTTCCCGTTTTGTCTCATTCTTTTTGATACGTGCCTCTCTCCCTCCTATCAACTTCCAATCAGATAAGCACCGCATCACCAAATCCAAAAAAAAGCCCTTTCAGACGCCCAGCCCACTGGAATTTCTTTTTTACTACGCCTTGATTCCTTCTCTTCCCTTCTCTTCCCTTAGACCGCTTTCCGTTTTCGCAGTGTTTCCGTTGAATCTGAAAACCCCGCCGCTTCTTTTGCACATGCTGCTAGTCCTAGTTCATACTTTTTTACATCTTTTTTCGGCTCCCTGCGCCTATCTTTAAAAACGCTAACACATTGCAATTTGGCCACCGCTTAGATTATTATTCCTCTCTCTTCCTGCCCCTAGTCACCTGGTCTGGTATTTCTTGTCCCTTCCCCCCCCCCCCCAAGGCTTAAACTTGGGTTTCCTCACTGCCTTTGATTTATTTGCGTCGTGTTGTCTCGGAAAATATCTTTTTCCCTTCTCCCCCCAACAACAACCGCACAATCAATTCGCCTGGGCTCCAAGGCAAGGCAAAGAGGTCGACTTGGCAAGGAATCCTTTCAGTTAGAGCAAGATCAGATAAACAACCGGGTCCTGGCCCTTTTCAAATCTGCTTATTTACTTTGTCTTTCTCTCCCTCCTTCTCCTCTCTCTCCAGCTCTCGCCATTCTTCCTCCTCGACATCCTCACAGATAGCCTAGCAACCTCTATAGTCACCATGTCTGCTGTCGAGCCCACCCACACTCTCTTGCCCAAGTCAAACTCGTGCTGCATTCCGCAGGAACCCTCGGTAGAATCACTGGCCCCTTCTCTGACATATTCCGAAGAGTCAGAGATTGACGAAGACCCCGCTCCGGTCTCTGCTAGCTCACGACAGCGCAGAGCATCCACCCGTCTCATATCTCAAAATGCTGCTGATATTGAGCGGATAACAGGCCAGACTACAGCTGAGCTTGTTTCTCGCTGCTGCGGTGGTGGCTGTTGCCGGACCAATGACGGCGTTGTCCAGAATTCTGAAAACACAAGGCATCCCGGCACCGAGTGTGATCAGGTTCCGCTTCCGGACAATGATGCCTTCCGTTCTTTGAATCTCAAGATCAACGACATTCCCACCAAACTAACCGGCCTGTGTGATTTGCCGGAGCAGACTGTCTATCTCCTGCCTCTCCCAAAGAACAATGCTGCCATCCCAAGGCTACAGGCATCAGAATCTGGGATCACGGCCGTCTCTCAGCCCAACAAAGATGCGAGCAATATCCATAACCCCGAGACTTCTTCAACAGCTAACGCTCTCGATCAAGTTTCTTCTGCTTCGGAAGGACTTCTTGGGCTTGGTCCTCTTGACACGCCGGCTGAAATGATTGCCGCTATCAACAACATCGAAACAGGCTCTGCCCCCGCTACCGTCTCTAGCGTCAATGCTGGCAACATCACCCATGAAGACGGCGCCTCTTCTTCTGTTGCTTCAGATGCTTCTACTGTCCCTACCGCTATGGAAAACGCCAGCACACTGAACGACCATGTCCAGGAAGTCAAAGCCGAAACTCAAAAGTCATTGTCCTTGTCTGTCGAGAACCTTGATACTTCCATTCAACCTCCAAGCTTTGTCCAGCCCCACCCCCCCTACCATGTATTCCCTGCAAGGCTCCACAATGCTCGCGAGCTGACTAGGGATGGTGCTGAGAAAAGAACCTATCATTTTGATCTTGATGTCACCAATTATCCCGGTGAAAGCGGCGTTGACTTTAGAGTTGGCGGTGCTATTGGTGTTATGGCTCCGAACGAAACATCACTTGTGGAGGAGATCATGGATATTCTGTGTATTCCCCGCACCTTGCGCGACAAGCCAACACTCTTAAAGACTACCAATGGCCGTTGGCCTACCGTATGGGGCGACGAAAAACCCCGCGAGCTTGTTACCACTCGTCGGGACTTGCTTACCTGGTGTTCTGATGTCCAATCCTACCCTCCTACTAAGCCAATGCTGCGCTTGATGGCCGAGCATGCTAGCGATGCCTCAGAGCGCCGTATTCTAGAGTACCTTTGCTCTAATGAAGGCCAGGGAGTCTTTTGTGAGTTCCGCACTGGTCCCCATGTGACTATTTCGCAGATTCTCGAGGCGTTCCCTTCAGCCACCCCTCCGCTTGACCATCTTCTTTCTGTCCTCCAAACCCTGATGCCCCGCTTCTACTCTCTGTCAAATGACCCCCATGAGTCGTTTTCCATGACTACCGATGGCAAGGCTGCCCGTCGTGTTATTGAGATTGCGGTCACGGTTCACGAGTCTCATGACTGGAAGAAAGGCACTCGTACTGGTGTTGGCTCTGGGTTCTTTGAGCGGCAAGCCCGCAAGTATATTGCAGCCCAGAAGGCCGGTGTTGCGGAACCTGTTGTGTACATTCCCATGTTCAAAGGCCTGATGCAGAATCCTCTGGCTAAGAAGTTCGTTTCGGACGGTCCTATGCTACTTATTGGCGCTGGTGTAGGTATCGCTCCATTCCGTGGCTTCGTTCAGCGTCGTCTAAAGACAGCCAACTGTGCCAACAAGGTGTGGGTGCTTCAAGGCATCCGTGATTCTCTTGTTGATGAAATCTATAGCGGTGAATGGGGTATCCATGAAGAGGAGGTCAAGCGTGTGGTTGAGTCTCGTAGAGGGACTGGCCGCTACGTCCAGGAAGAAGTCCGTGCACAGGCCGACTTGGTGTGGTACATTATCAACTCTGTTGACGGCCGTGTCTTTGTTTGCGGTAGCTCTCGTGGCATGGGAGAAGGCGTTGAGGAAGCTTTAGTTGAGGTTGCCATGGAAAAGGGAAATCTTGGTTTAGAGGAGGCCAAGAACTTCTGGAAGCTGAAGAACGAAGCTGGCCAATACATTGCGGAGACCTGGTAGTCTCAAGAAGCCTTGAACTAGCCATCTTCAGAAAAGCCGTTTTGCCCAATGTGTACTTTGCCTTGTATTAAGATTTTCTTTTTCTTCTCCTTTTTTTTTTTCTTTTCTTTTTCTTTTTCTTTTTCTTTTTCATCTTCTTCTTCTTTTTTTCTCTTCTCTCCCTTTTGAGGGGTTTCATTCTGACTGGAGGGCTCGACAGAAGCCAAGAGGATAAACAGGCCGAATGGTGCCAGCATATAAAGCCAACCAACTTCTGGTTTGCCCGGAACTTTGTGTCTTGAACAACAACGTTTGCGCACTCACACCACTCATTACTCACCTAGTCGCCATTATTGCATCATATTTCTTTTTCTCATATTTCTCTATTCCTTTCAAACCCCCTTCCCTTCCCCTTATGCTTTGCCTTTCTCCCTTGCTGTTCTTATCTTTTAGTTATAGAATTTTGTTGGGTTCTGAACAATGGCTTGTTTGTGTGTTAGGTTGGTAGATGAAGCGCACCCTGTCTGCTTTTTTTGCTATACTTGTCCGCTCTAACCATTGTGAGGTCGTGATGTGTGCGTTTTCAGCAGTCAGCTTATCCATTTTCTCAATACTACAATACAAAATACACGTCTAGCGTTGATTGTAGCATGTCATGTCGTATGTTGTAGAGATACAATCAATAGATGCCGGATGCGATGGAGAAAAGAGTCGATTCAAGGCTTTGCAACACCAGTTGCTGTATTACCTTTGGTGCGAATCTGTCCTACACCATCTCCAAATAAGCAGTTGACGTACCTACGTAGGTATCGGTATACATAACGTACATGCAAGCGAGTGAAACAAAAATCACTCAACCTACACCTTTTCTATTTTCTTTCAACTGAATCTCAACCACCCAGTATGTCGCAGGCTAATCACAGCGACGGGATGCTTCCCATCTTTCAGGCCCTTGAAAGTAACCCAGAATTGAAACTCTAATGTATATAATTCGAGGGAATAATTGTAGATGGCTGAGTGATTTCTTCCCCCCACCGTTAATCCCAGGTGCAGGCTAATATCAATAGACCTTAACAGGCGAATGAGATGCAAAGTAAGCACTAGCACTAGCGGACAAAAAGAAGCCGACTATCAAGAAGAGGGGTGGTGACAGTAGGGGACGGAAATCAAGCAATTGATCAAATTGACGTGGCCATAGGGTAGGTAGATCGGAGGCGACCAAATCATCGACAAGTGGTGGTCGAGGAGGGCCAGTGCGACCGGGGGGCGGGGGGTGGTTCAGCACTGTCTGTGGTGTCTGCGGCAAGCTTGGGTCGAGTTGATTAAATGGTTTGTTGTGGTTTTGATGTGATTTCTAGGAAGAAGGCCGAGATTTGTGTTTCACTCGCTATACGTGTACGTTATGCATATATTGTCAGCCTCTTTGGTACTCCTACTTAGAGATCAAACGGCGTGCCCCTAATACACCATTATCTGCCTCATTTGTCTGAAGCTACATGTAGATACAGGCAAGATGCAAGATCCAACATGCAACATGTAGCTTGCATGGCTCTGGCCCAATCAACGTCCGTGGCACCGCCCGACTGAGCCCGCGCGCGCTTTAACGCCGGGGTGGAGAACACGGCCAAAGCAATGAGCGGTCCTGACGAAGAAAAGTAAGATCGGGTTAGTAATCTGGCTGCATTGCATGATAGCAGGCAAATGTCGAGTTTCGTAAGGGTAAGCTTATCTCTCGTACTGTCGTACTCCCCTCCCCGCCCCGCGCGGTATCCCTGGGTCCTGAGCGTTGTTTACAACGAACAGAGACATTGACTTGATGGCGGCCAGCTTTTTGGGGAAGAAAAAAAAGAAAAAAAAAGAGGCTGGCTAGAAAAATGTATTACAAACTGCTTAGTAAACAGTACATCAAATAGAAGAAAAAAAGAAAGGGAGACAACCGCCTTTTCGGCCGTTTCCACCACGAATATCATCAATATTATCCTGTCTCCTGTCGGTGCAGCAACGCCCGGTGCTAGAGCTCAATATAGGCTCTACTTGCTGTTCGCAACAGTACAGGAAGAGGGGCCATGCGGGAGTCAGTCGGGTACCATTCGGTCACCGAGGACAGATTTCACGATTTCGTGATACTTGGCCACAAAGTCTGTTGAAACCACGCCCAAGGAAGGAAGGCTTGTTATTGTATATAATGCTGACAAAATCTCGGTAATAAAAAAGCGGGGACAGTGCAGTGCTACTTTGACCAGGGCTGTTACGAAACCAAACCTTTAGACTTGAGACTACGGCTTAGCGTCGTTTATCAGCATTTGTTCCTTTGTTCCGTATAGTGCAATAACCATGATGAATCCAGCAGGTGCACACGTAGTAGCAGTATCAACAGCAGTAACAGTAGCTACAGAGGCAAGAGCAAGAGCAAGAGCATAGATTCCAGTTGCTTCTGCTAAAATCCGGCAAGAGCTGGGCGGGCAAGTCAAGGAAGGAAGGAAGAGTGTGGGAAAAGGGGTCAAGGATCAAACAAAACAACCCGACGGCGGCATCATAGCCCCATCTCGACCAAAAGCGGCAATAACCATGGCTAACCAGGCAAGAGATAGCCAATGCTTCTATAGGGGACAGCTATGTCCGAGTGTTTCGCCTACAAAACACAAGCGGACTGTCCTGTTCTGTTCTGTCCTGTCCTGTCCAGTCCCTCTTTCCAGCTCTGAAATTCCGCGAGGAGCCTCTTCCCGTTATTCCACCCTTCCACTCGCGCTATTCCCACCCACCCTCTCTCTCCACTCCACTACCCCCCCCCCTTCCCATCCCCCGCTCTCCCTTCATCATTGTTGGCTACTTACCAAGTAGCACGCCTTCCTGCCAGTTTAAGAAGGGATTTCGCAATGGGGACAACATATAAATACCCGCTGCTCCTCTTGCTCCTAGCTGTTGGACTTGCCGCTGTATTCCCATCTTCATTATCTCAGTCTTCACAACTCGTACTTGCATCTTCCCCTCTTCTCTCATCCCTTTTTCCGTTCATCTTCTCACAATCACCATCCAAAATGGCTACCAAGGCTACTGCTGATACCCTCATCAGTCTTATGACTGCTCGCCGCACTTACTACGCCCTCAACAAGACTCTGCCCATCTCGAATGACCGTGTCACCGAGATCGTCAAGGAGGTCATCAAGCAGACTCCGTCTTCCTTCAACTCCCAAAGCACCCGTGCTGTGATCCTATTCGGTGCTGAACACGAGAAGCTTTGGGACTTCGCTACCGCTGAGCTCAAGAAGATTGTCCCGGATGAGAACTGGAAGACTACTGGCGACAAGCTGAGTGGCTTCCGTGCTGCTGCTGGCTCCGTTCTTTTCTTCACCGACAACGTCCCCGTCAAGGCTCTGCAGGAAAAGTTCGCCGCCTATGCTCCCAAGTTCCCTGGCTGGGCCACTCAGACCAACGCCATGAGTGTACGTATCCTCCCTTTCTATTTGGCTTTCCCTCCCTTAGGCCACTTGGCTGCTCATTTGTTGTTGAAACCCTCAAGCAAGCTTGGGTGAGGCCCATAGCTCCCCTCTTTTTCCATGGAATCCTCTACAAGGTGGCCCCTAGCTTTCTTATCCACGCCCCGCCTTTTGTCCTTCCCCCCCCCCCCCCCCCCACCGTCTCCAAAATAGCATACCCTTCCCCTCCCCCTCCTCCATTTCCTTATAGCCTACGAATTTCCATATTTGCCTGGTCTTGGCTAACTTTAGTCTAGCAATTTGCCATCTGGACCGCCCTTGAGGCCGAAGGGCTTGGCGCCAACCTGCAGCACTACAACCCCATCATCGATGCCCAGGTCGCTTCTGAGTGGAAGATTCCCGAGAACTGGACTCTGGATGCCCAGCTAGTCTTCGGCGGTATTGCTGCCGAGACCTACCCTAAGGACTTCGCTCCCATTGACGAGCGTGTGAAGTCTTACGGCGCCTAAGATACGGCTTCTATGATTTAACGAGAGAATAGCTTCAATAAAGTAAATGATTTAATCCTGTCTCGCTTGTGGCATGGCATACCCATTATCATATGACAGCTGGTTTATGTGGTAGTGAAAGTAGATCTCGGCTTTTGGCTTTTAGTAGTAGTCTGGCACGCACATTTTCTTATTTCAAAACTTTGTGGAATTCCTCTGTTTAGCAGCAGAGACGATTGCGAAGTTGCTATGTATTAAAAACGCTCTAAGCAGTGTTGAATATAGATAGATAGCACCACGAGTATAATAGTGTATGGTATATGCACAATCTACTTCTTCTCTCGCCCCTTCCCATCACACATCACACGTCGTCACACCGGTTGACCATATCACTGAAAAATTCCATCACTCTGCCTTGGGCTTGGTGGCAATGTGGCCCAGCGCCTGGCCCATTTGAATTTTCTGGCCCTTCTCGACTTCCCATTGCCACTTCTCGCCATTCTCGCCTTCCACGGGTGCTTCGAACACCAGGACAACAGTGCTTCCAAGCTGGAAGCCACCCATCTCTTCCCCACGACTAAGGGCATGGCCACCCAGAACAGGGCTAGCAGCCTCGTATGTAGCCTCAGAAAACCCAGAGTAATGTTCTCCCCGAGCCGCAGCCTCTTCGGCCGCACGGTCAGCAGCAGTATCCGTGGTTAGTGAGTTGGTGCGGAGTTCTTTGTCAAAGTTTACAATAATAGACCCAACATTGGTGGCACCAACGGGCACGTAGCTGAAAAAACCCCAGCGCCAGCGACCTAGGAGAACAACACGTTCGTTCAGGGTAAAGAGTCCGGGTAGAGTACGCTGGAGATAAGGGGAAACACTGTAAAGCTCACCCGCAAAGTGGCGACGACGTTCGACAACCCAGTTACAGGGAGAATGGAAGCGGTGATAGTCACCGGGGGCTAGGTAGATTACAGCATAAAATAGGGCAGTTTTGCGAGTTCCAGACAGCTGCTGGTACCAAGGACGCTCGCCAAGGACAAGTTCGTCAATGACCTCTTGTTCGGTGCTCTTGGATGCGGGGGTAGACAGATCGGCGGATGTAGAAGCAGCACGGCCACGAGAGCCACCTGACAGAAGAGATGGTAAGGTGTATGAAATACCATTCAGGCGCGCAAATTCCTCATCCCGCTTGATAATATCTTCATCGCGTTCAGACACGACAGCTTCTGCAGTTGTCGTAGTAGGGGAACGGCTGGAAACAATACTGGGCGCAGGGGTGTTCTTTCCAAGCAGCGCATCCACAGTGTAGGTCATCCCTTTAACCTGTTCAATATCGTTGCCTTCGATTTTGCCATACTGAAGGATGCGACCATCTGAAGGAGAGATAAGAGCGTCATGTCGGGGATCCAGGGGACGAGAGCCAGGTTTCAATGTGCGATAAAAGAAGGAAGCCAGATTAGGATAAGTGTGGAGATCATCTTCAGCGACCTCAACCAAGCTGCATGCACGGGTTAGCGCAGGGGACTCAAAATTTTCCCAACAAAAAGCATGTGAAAGAGGGGGAAGGTGATAATACGGATATAGAAGAGGGAGATAGCCTTAAAAAAGAAGAGGGAGAATTACTTAACGCCGAATACATAAGAGTATAACTTGAAGCCAGGGACTCGTAGATAGTAAGGAAGGGTTAATTCGTTGAAACGACCCCAGAGACGAGAGATGGCCTTGAGGGGCAGAGTAGACATGACCTGAACTTGCCTATTATGTTGTATTGTATCACATGTCAGTTACATGTTTTTTTTTCTTATGCAGATCAAAAGAATCTAAGCAATAATGGCGGTAACGAAAATGAACGAGAGAGAAAATAAGGAGAAAACGAGGGAAAAAAAAATTGCAACATACCAAGGACCATCAGGACGGATACGCGGTCGTCTCTTGGGTGACCTATTTTCCTCCCCCAAGAGCTCTTCATGCTCTTGGTCTTGTCTCCTGGACAGTTTGTAGAATTGGAGCATGCCTAGAAGGCCAATTCCTAGACCAACTGGAATCCGGTACCAGTGACGGCGAGTGTTGCGGATGGCAGTCTTGATCTTGGTGAAGCGTAGGCGTCTCGGCGCATAAGTTGAGAATAAACGTGTACGCAGAGAAGCTGCTGACTGCCTACGAGCCCGCTGCTGCTGTTGTATTGGGTCTTGACGACGCATAGAGGCAGCGGCAAAGCCGCCAGATGGCGGACCTAGTGGATGAGGTTTCAGCATAGGCACAGGGCCAGCACCCGAGAGCGGGACTCGGGGTCTCATTCTGGCGTCTGAATTTTCGTCAGGGTCACAAACGGTTGTTGAAGACGTTAAAGTTGCAGTCGTAAAATTAGAAGACGAATCGTTGGAGCACGAAGATGAAGGCCGCGAAGTTGTCGAGTTGCTACTACTTGTCGGATTGAACGATGCTAGGTCTGAGTTGGCTGCCAATGACCCGGCAAAATCGAGATTGGGGTTAGCATTTGCAGTAGAAGTAGAGAGCACCATTGCGGAGCCTCAGTCACGACCCATCCACAAGAAAAGGGTAGGAGCGGGCGTCAGGCTGGGAAGAGCAAAAATGGCAAGGAAAAAAAAATGAATTAAAAAAAATAAAGAAAAGAAAAACTAAGATGGGCAAAACACAACGAGAAAGGCTCACTGAGCAACTGCCTTGAAACTCATGACTGTGCCAAAGAAGCAAGAAAGAGCACAAGCGAAGGACTAGAGAAGGCAAGCAAGAGGATAAAGGAGCAAGTTATAAGAGAAAAATAACTAGAGGCGGTTGAACCAGAGAAAGGAGCTCCCCTCTCAACGATAGTAGCCAGGGTGGAAATTTGTCTATTGGTCTAATTGATCAGTTTTTTTTATTTTCTTTCTTTTCCTTTTTGGCCTTGTCGAATTTGCTTGTGAAAATGCACGACACCCTTTTTTTTTGCCTTGGGGTTCTTTTGACACATCTTCCCGCCAGGCGACAGGGGTATGACCATATTAGAATAGGACGGGGGCAGGAGGCCCACAAGTTCTCGACCTTTCTGCCGTCTGCCTACTGTGCCAGCTGCAAGCAGCTGGGACGCAAGCTATTGGCTAGATCACGTGATATAGGCGCAGGGTAAGAGGGAGTCCTCCCTGCGAAACTAAAACCGAAGGCCATGTTTGAAGAAGTACCTGCCAAGCAAAAATAGGCCAAGAGGTACCTACCGATAAACTGGCAACGTGTGTAAATCATGCAACTTGTTCTAAGAGAAGAAAACGACTCCCGATTTTAGATGCTCAGCTCTGATAATCCTCTATTACATTACATATAAATCGCTAAACCATCTATTCTTCTTGAGACGAGAGTTTAGTCAACTCTCAGCGACGAATTTGACTTTCCTCTTTCGCCCTCCCTATTTCCCTCCTTTACAGCGTTGATTTCTATCTTGTTTATTTACCTTTTTATCTCATATTACAGCACCTCTGTCAGCATCTTTCTTATCTGGCTGGTTTCTCAGCTTTCCTTGAAGCCTGCCACTGCAAAGATATTGTTTGAAATTGAATTCGCCGTTATTTCTCAAATGGAGCCGGCTCCATCTAGGCGCATCATGACTGATACTTCGCGACAGACAGCGCCTATCGATAGCCTTGTCTTTGAGCTTCACGTTCTTTGCCCTTCGTTCCCTGAACCCCTCATTGTTCGCAATGTCAACACCACTGCTACTATTGGAGAGCTGCGACAGCGAATCCCGAGACTCCTAGTTTCTCTAGGTTTGCGCTCTGTTGCTGATCATGATTCTCGTCTCCGTCTTATTTACAGAGGCCGGCTTCTTACTGATGACAACGCCAGCATGCTCTCTGTGTTTGGCGAACAGCAGGTAGGGTCCTTTCCCCTCCTCCAATATTCCCGCCCATAGTGGTATTCGCTAATATCCACTCTCTATTGTCTAGATGCGCCTATCAACCGAGCACACGATCCACCTAGCCATTTCAGCCGCTGAAAACTCGCAGTCCAGCACCCCCCAACCCGAAGCTGCCACTCTGACTTCCCGCCCTACGCCTACCGTGCGATCGTCGCCACTACTTACAGAGGCCGAAATGCAACGCCGCATTCAAGCTCACTACCAGCGCCGCTCTCAAACCCCACAGCACATTCCTCCTTCTGGCCCCAGACCAGCTCCCATTAGCACAACAGAGCACAGGACCCAAGAAGCGGTCAATATCATTGCCACGGCTATGCAGCGTTCGTTGTCGGGGATGGCTCCTTTGCCGCATGGCCATCACCATTCCTCTCCTAATCCACATATTGGGGGAACCTCTACTGCGCCTTTTTTCACGCATCCGCCTTTCCGTATTCACACCCCACAGCTGGCCGATTCTGTTGCACAACCCACTCCTAGGATGTACGTGTTGCAGTCTCCAGATGGCCAATCTCATGGCATCATTGTTGATACTAGTAACATAAAACCACCAACCGCGTTTATCCCGCCATCTCAGAGCACCATTCCTGCCCCTACACAGACGGTTCAAGCTCCCCTTGTTTTTGCAGCCCAGAATCCGGCGCCCGCAGCAACAAACAACATCGAAATCCATCTTAATGTCCCGCCTCCAGGTGTCGCTCGGGCGGAACCAAACCGCCCGCTATGGCAGCAGCTTTTAGGGCTCCTATGGTCTGAGATATGGTTCATATTGCGTCTTGTCCTGTTTATTTGGTGGTTTGCTGGTGGTAGCAGTGATCTATACCGTTGGGCTGGCGCATTATCCATAGCGATGGTCTTCATTGCCATGAATGTTGGTCTGTTTGAAGATACCGGTCACAGGCTTTGGAACAACTTTGTTGGAGGCTTGATGCCTCGTATTGATGCCCATGGTCGTCCAGCAGACGCACAGCATCCAACCGAACCTCCTCAGGGCGGTCAAGTTCCCGCAAACCCTGCCGTTCTTGCTGAAAGATTGCAAAGACGCGTACAGCGAGATCAAGCCACCTGGCTACTGAACACCGCTAGACAGCTTGAAAGAGGTCTCATGATCTTTCTGGCTAGCTTAGCACCTGGCCTTGCCGAAGGCCACATAGCTAATGTTGAGGCTGAGGAGGAGAGACGGAGAGCCGCTGAGCGGCGTAGAGCTGAGGAAGAGGAGGCTAAGAAGAAAGAAGCCGAAGAGAAGGAGAAAGCGAAGGTGGAACTTGGTGAACAAGAACAAGGGGATGAAGGTGAAGTGACGGTCAATAACCATGGTACCAAAAAGGCCGATGAGACGTCTAGCTTGGAGCCCATGGAAGGCTCAACCACAGATGCTACTACCGTCGTGAATCAGGATGCACAGGCCCCTGAGATTACCATCTGAAGAGCGTTTAACGTACAGATAGATTGCCTGCCTACCTGCCTCCTTTTTTTTTTTTCTTCTTTTTTTTTTTCGAGATTACTGGAATAGTCTTGGATAATTTTTACAATGGTCTGTCTACAGCCCTGGTGTAGAAACTGAATATAAATTGACCGGCTGTGTGTGTGTGTGTGTCATGATGATAATGGTGCTAGGAATTGTTAATCCATCTTTTTCCCCCCCGACGTATCCTCGTCCCCATCACCTGCGCCACCCACTTTATTGTTTTTTATACATGGCCTGTTGGCTCTCCATGCGCTCTAGACTCTGGTCAACCCACTCTTTATACTGGCCCTTGGCTTCCTTATCAGCCACTACCAGCTTAAGCATCTCGCCTGAAAACCCAACGAAATTGTGTTTGCGTAGCGAGTTTTCGAATATCCAGTCTCGCCTCTTCTTTTCCTCCCGTTCTAGCATTTCATGGTCACCAAACTCGCGTGCCCGCACACGTTGATCGCCAACCATTGCCAGCAAGTTGAAGCGAATTTCTGAAGACGAATATCGCGCTACTCGACGTTGCAGCACATCAATAACCTTGCTTGGGAATTGTTCCTGGCTACATGGGCCATGGGCAATAGGTGCTGGCTGCAAGCCGTCTAGCTCGTATAGGGTGTTGTTGTGTACGGTATATGCAATGAAGTGAAAGGCATCTTCAAACTCGCCACCGCGCTGGGTTTCGTCGACAAAGGGACTGGATCGGGCGAATGAATTATGCACACTGCGAATAAGATCGCTATTGCCAAGCGATTCCCCCCTGTACTCCGGTGGTAGAAACAAGGTGAAGTCGCGGAAGTTACGCATTTCATCGCCTAGGTCGATTTCCTCAGCCTTATTCATAAGAACACTGAGCAATGCTTGTGTGCCGCAAGCGTTTTCTATAGTCTGCCTAGCGAAAAACATAGTTTCGGATACGGCGTGATCAAACGTTCCATCTAGAGGACCGGATGTTGGGGCGTACGCAGTGTCGGTAGGATATTTAAAAAGGAAGATTACTCCATGGACAGGTTGTAGTTGTGCAAGCATTTCGGGGTCGAGACTAATGAGCTCCTCGAACTGGACGCCTTTGACGCCGAGATTTTCGAGCAGATAAGTAAACACGCCCTGATATTGGGTTAGTCGCGCGTAGGTTTAGCATTGTGGTGGTTTACGAACCGCATCGGACTCAACTATGATGACAAGAGCTGTTAGTATTGGTTCTTTTTTCTCCGCTGATAGTCTCTAGAGTAGGTAGCCAGCTTACTGGTATTCCACCCTCCTGACATTTTTGATATGATGGTAAATCCAAAAATAAAGAAATCGTCGAGAGTCAAGAAGAGTCACCGTCGCCGTCGCTGTTATTGCTTCTCGTCTAAGCCACGGGAACAAAATTGCAAATTGTAGATCGAAAAAAATTAGGCTTTCAATCTGAACAAGAAGTCCTAGTCGCAAGTTTGGGTTCCCAAGGTCGACCTCCATATTACGTATGCCCCACCATAAATAAATATGCAATGAAGAAAGCAGCTCAGTAAAATCCACGCCTTCCTAATAGAATAGCTAGCATACCCACACCTACATCTTAATAGCCACACACCTCAAATTAGACTCTCCATCAGTACATACAATAGCAGCTCCACCATATGCCGAAAACTACTACTACTACTGCTGCTACTGCTACTTGTCTCTTGTATTCTACCTTCAACTTGTATTTTATTTGAATTACCATTCCACCACCTCTTGGCATCATCATCATCATCATCTGCGCGTCGTAAAAGCCCTTTCGGGCATTTGCACTGCTATGCCATCCTTGTCTCTCTCTCCTGGTTGGTCCGGGGGCGGAGTTTCAAAGGATGACCGCCGGCCGTGGTCGTGGTCCTCCTCCAAATTGTAGCCTTGTTTTGTTGGGTCATCCTGATCATACCAGAACCGTCCACGGTTCCTCACGGCACGTACAAACCATGGCTGTCTACCCATTCCCTTCCACGTCCAATATTCCTTCATGTCATATTCACGCGGCTCAAGACGACCTCCCGATGCCCAAACAGCAACGGCAATCATTGAGTTGAGTACAGTGTAGACAAAGACGCCACTTTATGGTGTTAGCTTGCTTCTTTCTCTAGCCTGGCTTTGCACAGCAAGCAGCACTTACGCAATGAGACCATAGGCCACGCTGTAGCTAAATGGTATGAATGTCATCACAACAAATGATGGGAGAATATCACCAATATACTTCCAGTTGATTTGTGTGATTTGGCGAATCATCATACATCCGACCTAATATATGTTAGCCACTCTACACTTCGTCACACAGCAGGGAAAACAGTAGCTACCAAAATCAGGGTACACCCTGTCGCCCAAGGAGGAACCGAGGCGAATATAGGTGCAAAAAATATGGATAGCAAGAAGCATAAGCCTGCGGCCATTGCAGTCAGACCAGTTCTTCCACCTTCAGCGATCCCGGCACCACTTTCTATAAACGCGGTGACCGGAGAGCAACCTAGTAAAGCTCCGGCTGAAATACATATAGCGTCTGTGCAGTATGCTAGAGTAGATCTTGGGAAATCGCCATCTTTTGGGTCTACAACACCACAAAATCTGACCATAGAATAGAGTGTGGCAGTTGCATCGATTATGTCCACATACAAGAATGTGAACAAGGCTAGAGCAAACTGAGAGCCATTAGTACCGAAATCCCAATCAAGCTGCGCTAGTGTATGCTTGATCGGACGAAATGATACAACACTCTTGAAGAACTCGTATCGGGAGTTTCCTTCATCTGTGTGTGGAAAGTAGGTAATGGCAGTGTTGCGCCTACTAATTGTCAGTCCCGCAAACATGGCAATAGTACTGTTGAGCTGAAACTTACGGCCATGACAAGATAGAGACAAAAACAATTCCTATGATGAGGGCGTACTTGACCCTGAATGACATGAGGAATGCTGTCAATATTCCTCCAGCAACAATGCCTACCCACATCTATAAAATGTCAGCCTTTTTGGTCGGTAAAATTGTATAATCCAAAGCTATGGATAAACAAAACAAACCTTCGGATTTGACATGATACCGCTGCTACACATCTGCGTTTGTGAATCAATCAGCTCGGGGGCACATCCACCCAGTGCAAGCGGTGTGGATTTCCAACCGCCTGTGATGGCCCCAATACCAGCAGCATATGAAAGGCCAATTTCAGTCAAGAAAAGACCAATCCCAACGCCCGTTGCTGTCTTTATTGTTGCTGGAATTAATCGTACAAGCCATTGTCGCATACCTGTCAAGGCAAGAACAACGAAAACCAAGCCCTCTACGAATACGGCTGTTAGAGCAAGACTGTAGGGTATAGAGCCACTGCCATTAGGGCCTACAACCTGGAAAGCAAAATAGGCATTGAGGCCCATTCCCGGTCTAGATACGCCGATTAGATGCCTATTCATTGAATATCGGGATTGTCTGTTTGGTTCATATACTCACCCAAGTGCCACTGGCAAGTTTGTGAGAAATCCGAATAGAAAGCTAGATAGACCTGCAATTGCAGCTGTTGCCGTAATGAGATCTCTTCGAACCTCTGCTTTGTAGTTAGGTATGCTGTCTGTATAGATGGGAGGTATAAACTGGGGTATACCACCTACCTTCTTTACATATCAAATACTCGGGATCGTTATCGCAATTTTGCCTGTTAGACTCGGTGCAAAAACAATTTCCTCCAGTTTGCGAGAGAACGGTAGCCTTGTTTAAAACGTCAGAAACTTCAACTAACTCGGGCTGAATTTCGGATGGAGAAACTTACATTTACGGCGATAATGTACGCCATAGTAGCAAAAGTCGTCATACCTGCCCGAATCTCTGTGAAGAAGGTAGCCGATGGAACTTCGTCAATCTGTATAGCTTCTAGGTCAGAAAATCCTACAAAATAGTAATTGGGGACTTGCTCACATGTCCCGATCCCTGGAGTCGAAAGATTCTCCCAAATGTAGAAGAAGATATCTTGCGGTCTAAATGCCGGGCCACATGAATTAACCAAGACCATTTCGGCTTGAACCAGCTAACAAAAGTTGGTTTTTCAGGACTTTGTCTGCTCTGACTCGCTCGATTTCCCATGGGTGGGTCGGCATGATGCATCTGGTGTATTGGAGACATTGAAATATTGCTGATGTTGACTTTGATAAGTTGCAAGTGGCCTTTCAGATGATGTGTAGAGTCTGTGAGCTTTTGTCGCTATAGTTTGAACTTTGGGAGTGACGCTTCAATATCTGTATGTTGCATCAAGATCAGTTTGAGAATCTGGCTATAGGCTAGCGTGAATAGGTACTCTAAAGAATAGACATGATGGTTGACATGTCTATCTTGGATGGGGAAAACTTTACTAACTATTTTGTAGACAGGCTCATGTCTTCAAAATGGCGAACTATATTGTCTTGAAGCAATAGACTTGAAGAGCCCGAGTCTCTCCTGGCTGGCTCAATAGAATACCAAAACTTGACTCACAAAAGACTGCTCGAGGTGGAACCAAGTCGAAGACAGGTGCATATGAAGGATATGGATGTCTAGTACCAAAAGGCTCGAAGATGAAGTGAAGCTATAATCTCTTGGGTGTGGAAGAATAGAAAAATGGCCTCACGGGAAAGGTTCCACTAGGCACACCTGTCTAAGACTGGCTTTTGGCTGTTGTTTTTTTCGTGTTTATTGGCGGGTATCTGGAACGTTGATGTGTGTGTCTTTTTGGACCAACGTTTGGGAGTCTCAAGGCAAGGAAGAAGAAAAGAAAAGTTTGTCGATTAGTTTATGGGGGAGCGGGATTGTATTGGACAATCCAGATGCAGAGAATTCTTCCAAAAGGCGGGGGTTGCTATGGCTTGCGTTTGCTCTTTCTGAATCTGGATAACACGTGAGTCTACTTGATTAACGTATTACGCCACGGTGAGTGATAATTTCGGTTATAAAAGACAGGAACGGCAGCATGAATCTTAGGTAGAATCTTTCTAAGACGAGTGAGTTGTCCAAGCCTTTGTCCTCCTTATATGTCTTAGAGGGTGTACGAGAAAACAGAAGGGGCGCTTTGTTGCAAGCGCACTGTTTGCTCGTTTGGACTTTCCTCTACGAACACAAAGTTTGGACGTATCACTGCAGAGTATCACAAGACTCTTAGCCGTCTATGACTGGTTAGGCAGGGGTGATATGCATATCTCCTGGACACAGCGACAGATACTCCCGTGTGGCTTTCACTCGGTTGCATTCTTTGTATGAGTTGGAAAGATTTCTGAGTTGAATCACTACAGGCAAACATCAATCATCCTAGCGAGAAGCGCTGGTTATCAGCAGCTTGATAATTGTATTTCCGGGTGCGAGCATTAAATTTCTTGAAAATTCGTCTCTTAGAAGCAGAGGAGAGCTACGTATCGATCGATATACCACAAGGTTAGGCTTCATCCTCGTAGGACTGGGAACAATTGCAATGAGGATGTTGCTTTTTTTACCCACCTACAAGTATATTTCCAGCACCTAAGGAAGTCTGTTCTCGCTCTACTAGGGTTTAAATTATACCTACAAGCTTCATTTAACATCTTCAGGAAACTGGTGTATAACAACAGACTTGGATTGATAAATTCTCAGGAATTAGTCGCATGTATGAGTATCAGGAGGTACGCGAATATGTGTTACACAGCTATGACGATCACGTGTATACTTTGTGTAACATCGTAGTAATTTCTTGGCAAACTTCCGTTATTTTGTTGAAAACCCGTGAAATCCCGCCCGGTTAGCTCAATCGGTAGAGCGTGAGACTCTTAATCTCAAGGTTGCGGGTTCGACCCCCGCATTGGGCTCAATTCCCAATGCTCCAGTATAGCTGGATGCCGCGTATAGACCATCTTCTGGTCATCCTTTTTGCACATGTTGATAACAAAGTAGAACAAGAGGCAAATGCACCCAAGGCTACTGCTACTACTGTGCCAAGCTGATGCAGAATACGCACATGTAGCGTAGCCTAGGGCTTCTAAAGAGAGAAAGGCCGGGTTTATATACAGAAAATCCGGCACCAACCTTTTTTTTTCAAACCCTCCGGAAAAGCGCAGATGCAGCTAGTCTAAAATTTCCCAGTAAGGCCTCGTATGCTAACGTTTGATATTGGCCAGAGGCGGTAACTAAGCCGATGTATCATTGGTTTGTACGTGCTTTGTATCAACCAGTACCAAGTATGTAATGCAAATGTGATGTCTAAGGGTTACAAGACACTCACAGCATTCGACCCCGAGACGGTAAAATCGTAAAATCCTTCAAGGGCAAGACAAGACTATGAATAGCTTAGCACACTGGCTTGTTTTAGGCACTTTTTCGCTATTAAATTTGCATCTTGCTATTTTTTAATCAGAGGAATCCCTTGCACCGTTATCCGGTCAGGTTGGAGCAGAACTTGCAGCTCTAATCCCATGTCTTAAGGGAGTATGGCGCATACTCTCATCCCGTAATGCGCTTTTCAACGCCTTGTAGGGGAGCTAGGACGGATCAAAACTAGGTGGCTATCTTCTAAGACAGTATCAGAGAATTTCCAAAGAAACCTTTGAAAGGAGGGCCAAAAGCAAGACTACAAAGCCAAGCTAAATATTACATGTGCTGTGTTTATTATAATGCATGTAGTACAGGGTGTTGCACTACACTTCACTCTCGCTACTATGCCTGTCGTACATCCACACTAACATATTGGGCGACCTGGGGTAAGAATCCAGAAGCAGAAAATTCTGCTGGAGATCAAAAAAAGGCGAGTAGGTAATCGCGATCCAGGATGGGCACTTGGGCTGAACTTTTCCATTCCTTGGACATTGGCTGACAGCGTGAACGGACTCTGCCAGGACTCTAGATGGAAATGTAAAAGTCTAAATACATGTGAGCTGTAAAGGCCATACACAACCCGATCTCATTGCCACAATGTTTGAAAATTCTTTCAAGTGGTACTAGGTGGGATTTGTTATTATCAGTGGCTTTCACCCATACGACGTATGTCTAGTAGGATTCGCCAACTATATGCTTACGCAGCAGAGCCAATCAGCCACTCAGCCACCTCGGGTCTCGATACTGATAGATGCAATATTAGTTCTCTGGAACAAACACTGTGAGTTCCCGTCCTTCTCTGAACCTTTTATAGTAACCCGCCTAGCCCTCTCCATACGGTCTCCCCGTCTCTGTTCATCTCATGCTCCTTTTACTTTTCTTTCGAGATGGGGTTTTAATGAAGGGAAAAGCTAGGCCGAAATGTCACTTTGCTGTGCCTGTGCTTCACAGCAAGAGCGGAATATTATGACGATGTAAAACATAGGCTACAGCCATACTTAGTAGAACTTGAGTTGCTGATAAAGAGGAGGCCTGGAGAATGAGTGAGACAGAACATGGGCAACAATGGAGATTCCTCGCCATACAGAAAAGGACCAGAACGGCTAGGGCCTTGAACGACTTTTCGAAGGCGAAATTTTCACAATTGGTCTAGCTGGAGCTGATGTGGTGTGTGGCAGCTGGATTAAGTGAAATAGAGATTAGCAATCGCTGGTAGGGCAAAGCAAAGTGTACAAGCAAGTTTGAAGATATTTCGGCCGTATTCTTTTTTTTTTTTTTTTTTTTTTTTTTTTGGCAAGTACTGCTTTCCTCCCCATCCTGATACAAGCCACATGAAGTCCCATATCATTCTTTCCGCGCCAAAAGCTGGCAAGAAGGTAGGTAGGTAGGTAGATAGGTAGCTGCCTTTGCTGTTTGGACTGAACCTTGGCATTAGTTTCGCCCCAGGTGCTAATGTTAATGTGTAAGTGCCACAGGCTACCTCCATTGCGGGAGGAGCGCACACTTACTTTGTTGGTGATTACTTTCACCCTTGTTGCTTTCTGCTTTCTGCTTTCTGCTTTCTGCTTTGAGCTCTTGCCTTCCTTCTCTTGACTTCAATTTTCGTAAGGGACGAGAAACAATACTTTCTTTTGCGTCGAATAGCCCTTTCTTCCCTTCACTTTCTCTGTTTGAGATCTTACATTTTGTGCCTCGAAACTATTTTCTACTCCCTTGAACATCCATCTTTGCTTTTTTTTCAACTGCTGCTACTACCAACAGAGAAACCTACTGGCCTACCAATGGCGCTATTTTTCCCTGTTGCTACTATCTCATCTCCATTATACATCCCTTGCATTGAGACGGCTCCTTCCTCTTGCGCAAGCCCAAGCTTCACATCATCACTTTTCCAAGAAACTACGTACCTTCCCTAGCGGTGCCGTACCTTCCTGTCTCCTGCTAAGTCTCTCTTTGGGGCAACTGCTTGTTCTTTCTTTCTCTTTTTTTTTCTTTTTTTTTTTTTTTTCACTTCTTCAATTTCGCCTTAAGTCTTACTTTCCTTTCCTCCTTCTTTCTACCCTTTTATTTTCTTCTGTTCTTCGCTTTTACATCGTCAATTTCCAGATTCTATTTTACAATACGGCTGTGCTTTTATATCACATCATATTATCACAGGTACTTTAGCGAGTCCGTCTCAACACTAACGCTGCTACAAATTCTTTTTCAAAAAGACGTTCATCACAATCGTAAGTTCTCAAGTTTGATATTTTGTTTCGAACAACCCGATTAGCCTTTAGTCCGCGCTCCAATGTCTTAACTGCTTTGCTATTGCGCTATGAAAAAAGTTCATGGTGCTCGCTGTGTATCGGCTTCTTGCTTCATCGCACAACTTGCGTAGCGAAACGCTTGCTTTCTTCTTTCCGTGTCTTGGAACTTGCGACCTTATCCAGAGCAATATTTTCACTGCGCTAGACCTCGCCAACTTACTTGCGTCCTTGTCCTTGTCGAGCTTCTCTCCGAATATCACTAACACTTACATTTACAGCATATCTTCCCATTCTACTAGGACTCTCGATATCAGTTTTTGCAACTACACGGATTTATTATTCTAAAACAGACTAAGATGTTCGACGTCGTATGGACTGACCCTCAACGCGAGTCAGTCGGCGAGCGCCGCGCTCGCAAGGAAATCGAAAGGAGACAAAAGACAACAGATGCTGCCCGGACATCCATTTGTACCGGTACAACTTCATCCAGCGAGCGGCCAAGTGAGAAGAGTGAGCACACCACTTTCAGCAGTCTCTTCAGTTCACGCACTATTAGACGCGTGGCCAGAAATGCAAGCAAAAATCGACCTCTATCACCAAATATTCAAGCCCCGGGATCTAGCGATGACTCTAAACGCAAAATTTCATTCTTTGGTCTAGATTCTATTTCATCAAGCAAAAATAGCGGAAAAGCTGGTTCCATGACATCACAAAGCTCCTTCCAACCGTCAGTACGCAACATAGACACAGACCTTTCTATACCGAGATCAGAATCAAGGGCACATTCACGTCTAAGTTTTGGCCATGATTCTATTTCAAACATTAGTGACAGCGGCCCTGGTCCCTCGACTCTGAACAATAAAAAGCTGAGATCAGCCCAGGACATCATCCAGGTTGTTATCCCAGATCCAGCACTTGCAGATGGTATTATGCCTGAGGTACCCGAAGTTGAAGACCCCACGAGTCCGGTATCACGAGGTAAGCACAACAAGAACTGCTATTGTTTCCCTCGGCCGTGTTGTCCAGCTTACTTACACTTAAATATCTAGACTCGGTCTTTTCAAAGTGGACCACACCCTCTGTTTACACGCAGTCTACTGCTTTCGACCTCGCTTTCGAGACATCACACCAATATGGCTCTTCAATGGACAGCAAGTACTCATCACACGCTCATAAATCAGGCCAGTCGTCAATTACAACACTAGGCTCGAAGCCTTTCGCAGCTACAAGACAAT
Organism: Ceratocystis albifundus; assembly: GCA_002742255.2. Classification (NCBI taxonomy): domain Eukaryota; kingdom Fungi; phylum Ascomycota; class Sordariomycetes; order Microascales; family Ceratocystidaceae; genus Ceratocystis; species Ceratocystis albifundus. The sequence continues at coordinate 132,319 of MAOA02000030.1, read as the reverse complement.
CCAAAGACTATGATCCTGATGTTTTAAAACCTAAGAGTGCTTCTTCTTTCAAAGGGGATTCATCTTCCACTGGGCGACCACCAACCCCTCCAGAAACACCCCAGAACCAACAAACACACAATATTCCTTTACAGCCAATAATATATGACAATGACGACTTTGAAGATGATTCTCATGTTGACGATCAAAGCTCGGCCGTCACATCGATAAAAACGATTGATTTGCAAGATTTCCCTGTTAATTTTCATTTATCCGCGTCCAATAGCCCTGGGAATCCCTCTGGCTGGATCCAGGCTTTCGGTCCAAATGATCAGGCCTCATGGAAAACCCCCGATGAATGGGAAAATGAGCCCGAGAAGAACAACACGATTGCAAGCAAGGTTAACGTGGAAGACCTTCTAGCAGACGAAGATACTCTTCCTCACCATCCTCCTCCAAGAGAACCTACTCTGGTAGAACAGTTCCAGACGCTACAGGATTCAACCAAGATGATGAAGTCAGCGTGTGATAAAACCATTTTGTTTGCCCTTAACCGGAATTGGGGCTCTGAGCAGGATGCAGCTGTGTATAGAGAAATGGAGATGGAGAAGAAGCGGTGGATGCTTACTGCCATTCAAAACATCAACCAAGAAGAGGAAAGTAAGCCGTTGCCTACTGGCTTAGCTGTGAATTCTTCTCATGCTAGCCGCATCATGTGTCTCTTCGAATCACCTGGTAAGCTTAATCAAATTCCGCTAGTAAGACTTGATGATCCAATCAGTACCTAACCTTTCCATTCCAAATCATAGGGGTGGCTTCATTTGTTTCTACCAGCAATCCGACCAAGCAGGTGTTCTTTGTCACCAATAACTCTGCGTATCTATCGCCTGCCTATGGCAACGTGGTTCCTATACAGGTCCCAGCAGTGTCTCCAGCCCAGATACCGGCAGTTAATCATACATTTGGAGAGGTGTATGCCTATTCTCTTCCATCAGCCCTTACAGCTTCTGAGATTCCAGAAGCTTTAGGTTGTATTTATAACTGCTTGTCTCTAGGAGGCACTCTTCACCTGGCTTTAGTTGATCCCATGCCCATCGAAAGGACTGTAGGCCCTCTTTTGAGGCAATGGATAACTGCAAATCTATCCAAAACCATGGCCCAACAGTTCCGGTGCTGTACTCCGTCACAGACATTTTCCAAATGGCTACAAAACGCAAACTTGCGCGGACCAGGAAGCACCATCACTACTGCCAGCTGCAAGGCTATTCTTCCTAGTGAGCGGAAAAGGCTGTTGAGACCAAGTACCCAATTAGCAATGCACAAAGAAATGCAAAAAGCTCGCAACAGCGAAAATATGGCCATTTCAGAAATTGACCAATTGTCAGATCTGGAAGCCAAAACGGAGCTCAGAAATTTGACTGGGCGTTTGTTGTGGAAACAAACATGGAGCCGGTTCGTGGGGGCACACAAATGGTGGTGGGATTATCCGGAGGTACTACAAGAGTGTATGGAGTACGATACGACATGGGAGTACCACCTAATAGAGGCTGTACGAGCGTAACGAGTCTAAGAGAGCATAACGAAAGCGACTTGGGCTTCGATATCACTGTTTGTCAGGCCATTTCTTTTTTGTTTTTGCTCTCTATCTATGCATGTACATTTGAGTTTGGGGTGAGCTCCTTTAAGCCTAGGGCACGTAATGGCGTTGATTATATCAACATTAGAGTGGAAGGATATCAAGGCTCACGGTCATGTAAATTATTTTGTTATATCCTATTACTAATTGTTTTTGCAAGTTCTTATAGTACTTTATAGAGAGCAACTCTGCGTAGAGAGTTCAAGCAAAATGCTTGCACTCTTAGGATGATGATCCATGAGTTGCAAGCTCAGTCGCACTATCAGCGTGACCCCCTCTTATATCTACAGGATGTATAGATATCCCTTTCCACGATTGGACTCTTTCCATACCACCGCCAGTAAAGAAGCGAGACGAGCTTTTAAAGTCCTTCCACAATTCTTTGAAGGCACGCCAAGAAAAGACTGCATAGATGAAAAAGTTCCAAAGGCCTTGCAAGGGCAACACAAAGGCGCTCATGAACTCTAACGGCACAGAGGTACGATTCTTGTGGATGAAGGAGTATAGGCGGTTTGCGCTTGAGGGGATCCAAGTGATCAACATAGCAGTAAAGAAGAGAAGTGCGCATTTCGTGTAAGACCATGCTGCCTTGTTGGCATCATGTGCATGTAGTCTTCCAGAGATAGTCGCGGGGCTATGACGCCGAGGCCAGTGTCTGATGACGTGTGGCATGAGGTGATGAAGATCCCCCCGATTCGGGTTGGCAGCTCCCACAGCAGCTGGTGTGTGATTACCGGGTTCGAGCGGCACTGTTTGAAGAGATAGTGGTACTTTAGTGGCATCAATGGTAATGGAATAGGCACTCAGTGTATTGCGTGCCTCCTCAACGTCTTCTATGGCGAGATCCAGTGGGAGATTATCATGAAGGTTTGCAAAGCATACAGACGTAACCGCTATTTCTGTTGTTTTGAGACATGGCGATTTAGACTTCACTGTTTCTTTGAAAGAACGAAGCTGCTTCCGTATTCCAAGGATCTTTCGCCCAGCTCGAATATATATGGTTATGGTGATCAGCGTGGCAAGCCTACCACCATCATGTTAGAAGGCTTCAATCGGTCAAAATAGGGTAGCGTGGAGGCGGGGAGAGTTGGCAACAATACCAGACAGGTACATAAAAGAGGACGATACGATAGAGATTCCAGTCGGGGGTGAGCCAGCACCACAAAGTAGCATCTCCATAGGGAAGGTCTCCGTTATTTCGAATGAATAGAAGCGTAAGTGCGGGTATAGAAGGGATTCCGTAGCACAACATGATGTAAGGAATCTCCATGGATCGCAGCTTTCTGTCATCAAAGTGATTGTAAAAGGTTAGGTGCACGTTGAGAGCCATAGCAAGAGTCCAGTATGCATCAGCGGGCATGAACCTGAAGAGTCTGATGGTTAGATGAGGTAGCTTCCGAGCAGATCACTTGGAAAGAAATCAACTGACATCTGAATCAGAAATCCTTGAAACTGACATGGCCTAGAATTGGGTGAGCCTATATACGCTCTGGCCATCAGAGTACCTATATTGGTAGTCATGTTCCCAAACGTTGCATAGAACATGATTCTGTTGATAGGTTTACGGAACTTGGGAGAGAAAGTGAATGTAAGTATAGTGATTATACATCCTATCAACGACAGAGACGAGCATGTGCGCTCAATAGTGCTCAAAGAGTTGAGCTGGCCCTCTGAAAGTCTCTCGAGGCTCACTACAGCCATAGTCTTAAGCAAGATTCGTGTTGGGTCTTGCGAAATCGAGAAACAAGAGCAACTATTGCGAGGGAGAGAAAGGCAAACAAGTCAAAGGATGTGATTTCGATGAAATATTGACTGTTTATTTAAATGATGATGTTTCAAAAGGCGTAAATAGTCTTCTAACGGCCCTTGGGGCTATAATAAAAGCTCGCGAGACTCACGGTACTCCGCATGTCAACCCTTTTTTTGCAGCTCTTGGTCAAAAGCAAAACGTAAGGCCAAGGTAGCATTAGGATAAGCTTGGGGTTATCGTCATAGCCCTTGTTCAAAACGCATGGAGATATCTCTGGAGTTGGAGAGGTGTGATGAGCCGTTATGTCCTGATAGGTTAGAGATCCAGTCCATCAGCACAAGCTATTTTGGGCGCTCTAAAATGCAGTTATCCAGTTATCCGCATGGACACACAGCGAGTAGCGAAGCTTGACCATAGTAAGAGTCAAGGCCAGGATGTCAGGCTCCTTGTCATATGTCTTCTTATGTGGTGATCACGTAGGAGACTTCTCACGTCGGCCATGCACAAAAGCAAGTCTAGGAAGCTCTAAGGAAAGTTGGGCTTGGCAATACACTTCTTCTCAGAGAAAACTCGGACTTTACCAGCGAGATTAAATCATCGACTGTTACATTCCATCTGTAAATATGATATAAAAGGAGAGATAAGTGTAAAGCCTCAGAGATACTCGGTCTGGAAATCAGAACCACCAGTAGGTTGGAGTAGCAGACGACTATCTATCTAGTACAAACCTTCTTTCCACTTGCGTCCGCTCTCTGATTCATTGTCCTTGGTAACATGTGTACAAATCAGACTAGCTTCACTTAGCACTAATAACGCTAGCTCTAAAACCAACACTCTCACGATTCTCCGTTGTTCATTGGAGTTGGGATGCGGCTAGTCAGAACCCTAATTATACATGACGACATGTCAAATAAGGGTTATCTCAGCAACTATCCCAAGGACTACTGTTCTTCCCTCTACACAATCCTTCCTATGTTGTGGTGAAAGAACAATACATGGCAGTCAGACAAGCAGACGGGAAAGCCCCAGATAAACCCCCAAAAGAAAAATGAATAAAAGGAAAACTAGATATACCACCAGATGCAACGCAGGCTTCCCTATGAAGAAGTTGTTTACACGACAGAAGAAACAGAGCAAAGAAACTAAAACAAGCAAAAAAAAAACAGATGTATTGCGCCTGGAACGCCAGAACCCCCAGTTTTGTACCCAAGCAAGAACGACAGGCCTCGAATGCATTTCATCTCGTCTGGTGTCAGACGGTCTCACTGCCCATTAATATGCCCGTGGTATATGTATGATAAGGCACCAAGCTATGTCGTATATTGTGTTATGTTGATCGTCGAAGCAACTCGTGGGGCTAGTCGGGAAGAGTCGAGCAGGGTCAAGTAGACGGCAATGAGACAGTGTGAGAATGCAGGACAAGAGCTAACGCTGTTTACCAGGCGTAGTCGGGGTTGTACTGGAAGACAACAAGGGCGTGGCCACGCTCGTAGGTTTCTAGAAAAAACAATAGGTTAGCATAATCGCATTGGGATCGAGAAACGGGAGCAAAGACCAAGTAGCTTTGCAAACTTACCCAGGGAAACCTGCTCCTTAGGCTTGAAGTTGAACTTGCGCATGCGAGCAACAACATCAGCATACACCTCCTCCTGTGGCCGGGTGGAGTCAACACAGCTGGCCTTGATGGACAGCAGAACGTAGCCGCCCTTGCGCAGGAAAATGCGAGCATTGTCGTAGACAATCTGGGCAGGATTGGGCTGAGCAACATCGCAGAAGATGACATCAACCATACCGTCAATGTAGAATCTGTACTTGACGGGCATACGAGCGTCAAAGACCAGGGGGTTGATGTTGTTGCGCTTCATCGACATCTGTAGCAGCTCACGACCAGAGCGGATGGAGAACTCGACGGCGTAGACACGGCCAGCAGCACCGACCATGTCCGAAACGTGGGAGACCGAAGTACCGGAAGCAGCACCAAGGTACAGGACCTTCTTGCCAGGGGCAATGTACAGGTTGTCGACACCAGCCAGGATACCAGCAGCAATCTTGCTGCGGAAAGGGTTCCAAACACGGTATTCGATCTTGTTCACAATAGTAGTGCCATCCTCAGCCTTGGTAGACTCCTCAGTCTGTATGCGCTTCTCGCCGTAGACGGCAATGCCAGGGGCATAACTGCGCGTAACCAGATCATCCTGCTTGCCTCTGGAAATGAAAACACCCTCGTGGCGATGACGCTCCTGTAATAGAAGATTGTTCGTTAGTTCATTGACCCTAATGCAAGCACTACTTCGTCTCACAACTTCAAGGTTTGGGCGGTTGAGGAAAAAGGAGAACTTACAACAACGACCTTGTTGCCACCACCAGCAGCACCACCGCGAGCACCGCCGCGAGCACCGCCACGGCCACCGCCACGACCGCCGCCACGGCCGCCAGGAGCACCACCGCGACCTCCACGGAAGCCACCACGACCACCTATTATGGCTTAGTTAGACAACTACAGCTTCGAAGGACAGTAGAATCAACAATAAGGCTGAAGGTTGGAAACAACTTACCACCACGACCACCACCGGCACCGCCACGACCGCCGCCACGACCACCACCGGCACCACCGCGACCACCACGGAAACCACCACCGCCACGTCCGGGAGGAGCCATCTCAAAGATTTAGATTGCGAAGACTAGAAGGTTGGTAAAGGGTCCTAAGAGGCTTTCGGGGCTTCCTAAGACAAACAATTGGGTCGATTATAAAGTATTTGATACGTAAAGAGAGTATCAAATGTCGCTTGTTTGCCGCGTAGGAATTGGAAAACAATGTCGCAAAAAAAAATTAAAAAAAAAATAGATGGGATCAAAGAAAAAGTCGTTGGAAAGGCTGCGATATCTTTGCGATCTCTAAGTAAAAAAAATTGATTGGAGACCGAGTTTCTGAAATTTTTCTTCCGCCTTCAAGCTTGGCCAATTTTTTTTTAGCGGGGCCTCGATCTCGAATATCATTGGACGATAAGGATTTCAGCCGTAGATTGGCCATACTGCCTGTGATTGGCCTTTATGGCTCCACCTCGGTGAAGGCCAGCCAGACCTTTCTCACGTGAGAATGATGACTGAGCTCAAATATTTTTTTTTTCGTTTTGCGGCGGTAAAAGTGGATCACATGACGCCGCACATTTCAACAATATTTCAATATTGAAAATCATTCGAAACTTCTAACTTTTAGCCAGAGACAATTAACCAAAAGCTCTAATCGATTTTGCACAAGATATTCGAATTCAAAGCATCAACTAGGTATGGTTTGTTTACTTTCTCACCACATTTACCATTTCCCCAAGCTGTTATCGTTCTGCCGAGATTCTGCCGCGCCACAACAGTGGAGGGTTGAATTGCCCTAAGCTAGACCCAGTTACCGCTTTTGGAGTGGGTCCCTCAATCTCTCAATCTGCCTTTGTGCTATGTGGGTAACATATTCTGAATTTCCTCCAACTCCAGTGTTATCGACGTTGAAGCCCATCAACAACCACAAACGACAGCAACATGGTATGTTGTCCCCTTCCTGACTCCCTTTAGATTGAGCTCTTCCAGCCATAGATAAACATTCTGTTACCTTCCAGCGATTTAGAAGTCATCAACAATGTCTTTTGTGGCAGGTTCTTGAAACTATCGCTAGGACTCAAATACCGAAATCGAAACAGCCATCAAAAAGAGTTCACAGCCGAGCAAATCATGCTGACAACCGATTTTTTTTTCCCCCGATCGATAGACCCGGTACGCTGCCCAGGAGATCCAGGCCTCGAAGTCCGCCCGCGCTCGCGGTGCCTACCTTCGTGTGTCCTTCAAGAACACCCGCGAGACCGCCCAGGCCATCAACGGCTGGAAGCTCCAGCGCGCTCTGACTTTCCTTGAGAATGTCAAGACCAAGACCGAGGCCGTTCCCTTCCGCAGATTCTGCGGATCGATCGGTCGCACCGCCCAGGGTACGAATACTTGAGACGATCATCTCCGATAGCCCCTCCCCGCCTAAAGTTTCTATGACACACAAGCATTATATCTCGGATAATGATGGGGGAATTGTCGCAACCAGAAGCAATCTCGCCTTCCCCAATATACCGTACGCAACCAGTAAACTAATTCATCCATCTCAACAGGCAAGCAGTTTGGCGTCACCCGTGCCCGCTGGCCCGTTAAGTCGGCCGAGTTCCTGCTTGGTCTTCTGAAGAACGCCGAGGCCAACGCCGATGCCAAGGGCCTTGACACTGGCAACCTGGTTGTCAAGCACATCCAGGTCAACCAGGCTCCTAAGCAGCGGAGACGGACGTACCGTGCTCACGGTCGTGTATGTCATATCTTTCCAAACAAGTCATGAAATAGCGACTTTTTAAGTTTAAAGTTCACATAAACTAACAGTTTCATAGATCAACCCTTACATGTCCAGCCCCTGCCACATTGAGTTGATCCTGACCGAGGCTGAGGAGGCCGTTGAGAAGGCCGAGGCCTCCACCTCTGTCGCTCACCTGACCTCGAGACAGCGTGGTGCCCGCGTTCGCAAGGCTCTGATCTCTGCTTAAACGTTGCCAAGACAAAACCGAATAAAATTGTTAAAGAAACTAGGAACAATTCTTGAAATAAGGGAAAGAATTATAAGGAAAGCTCAGTACCGCATGCAACCTGGGTTAAACATGGAACTCGTTGATTTTTTTGCGCCCTTGCCCGCCCATGCTGCCTAGTACTCCTGTGGTTGTCATGAATGTACCTCCTATCCCTCGATTTTCCTTGCAGCTATTTGTTCAAACTGACCAGAGCAACGAGGCGTTGTCACTTTTAAAAGTATCTTTCTAAATTTGAAACGGGAGTAATAGGGAAAAATTAGATCTCAAGCTTGACATGTAGTGCTTTGTCTAACATGAGGAGGGTTTTTGTTACATCCGTGCCAAAGCCCTCGCTCACACGTACTAGATCACATTAGACATATGGTTAGTCCATGGCCTACCTAATTTCTTTTTTTTTCCTAGTAAATAGTAAACAATTGGTCCCTGAAGTTCATAAAAACATCATTCACGACGTTCAGGTGTATAGTCCCCCGGCCGTGCTTAGTCATCTGTGACTTGAATAACCCTAACCCTACCGCGCTGAAACAATAGTTGCAATAGTAGTTCAAAGCCAACATCTATCTACCAGTATCTCCATGCTATGATGCTTGGGTACTTGAGTAAAAAACAAGAAAACTTTTTCACACCGATTTATGCCCTTATCGAAACCCAGACAAATATAGCATGAAATGGTTCCCAAAAAAATGTAATGATTACTATAACAAGAATAATTAGGTAGGATTAGCCGACAGAAAGTAAAAGAGCGCAAATTTCTTTAGTGTAGTCTGATTAGAGATGGGGTTTAGACTCGAGGCGCTCTAGGATCCAATCTCCGACGTCTTTGTTGAACTCTTCACGACACAAGTCAGCATGTAACTGATGATAAGCACCCTCATACTCCTTGAAAAAACGGTCCTGTAGCTTCTGAGCCTCTAAGAATTTGCGACTCGCAACGTGACTTGTAACTTTGTCACTTGAGCCATGGAAAATCGCGAGAGCAGTGACGTTATCGTTCAGTTTAAGAGAGCCACTATCCAAATTTGCAGCACGATCCAGCATTCCGGAAAGACCCTGAAGAGTGCCAGTGTTATGACATAATTCATCTTTTTCAACCTTTTCGGCCATTTCAGGAATACGCGTAAGGGTGTTGGTATCGAGTGGTTTCTTCAGTTGAAAGTTTGGGCGTATTTTAGCAGCTAGCCGGCCGACAAAGACTTCTAGCTTCATGGGCTCGGAGCCGCTCGGAAATGCGACTAAGGGTGCCTCGGCAATCCAACCGCGAATTTTACCTGTTAGTTCTTTGTACTGGGGAGTGCAGGCAAGAGTAAGAATCTGGCCACCACCCATCGAGTTTCCCATTACGAAAGTGGGCAACGTGTCTGATTGCGCGAATACCGATTCGATAAAGGCGACCATATCGGCAATGACCTGGGTTGTAGGGCCGGTGAGGCCCCGATCTTGGGGCTTCGTTACTGAACGGCCCCAGCCGCGTTGATCCAAGGAATAAATCGCAACTCCACGAGAACTTAATGAAGCGAACAAATCGGGGTAGCAATTGCAGTGATCGCTGTATCCATGGAAAAAGATGAGGTTGGCTGTGGCGGGATCCACGGGCTATGTCAAAGGCACATCAGTTAGTATAATATATAACGGATAGAGGTTGTCTGAGTGTGAATCAAGACATACCATCCACGTCTTGGTATACAAGGCCACGCCTCCGACATTAAAAGTACCCTCAATTTCAGGCATTATGAAAGGAAACCAAAGCGATGAAATGCGGTTGCGAAAGGGCAGGAAATAATGCTGTAACAAAGTGATAGATCGAGGGGAAGGTGTGTGTGTGTGTGGCTACTATTGTCTCCAAATTTTGGAAGCTCTCAGCTCCCTTATGGGGATTTCACGTGGAAGAATTCCCAACCAAGGGAAGGAGCCCTTCAAATCTATGTAGATAAAAAGAGAAGGAGCGAGATGCATGAAGGAGGGTACATGGCATAAGCAAAGTACAGTGACCTCAAGAATGGAGCCCAACATTATTTTGTACATGTATGCGTTTCATTAGTGCTGAGCTGTAATGGCCAAGCCCCAAGCTGTGGAAAACCCGAAAACTTGTTGAGTTATTGTAAAATCAAAGAACATAGTATAGTGTATGTAATAAAGTGGCCAATAAGTAATACAAAAAACAAAAAACTGTTAACACACAAGGCAAATCTAACTTGACAGATAGATATATGCCGTAAATATTTACACGCACTTTGGGCAAATGAAAGAAGCCCAAAGGCTAGAAAAGTCCACCAACACTTCCCACCGAGCGTCAACCCTCATCTATATGTGATATAGACATCTCTGCATCCACGATCAACAGCTTCCCCCTCCCCCTCACACCAACACCTGTATGCATGTGTGTGTGTGTGTGTGTGTGTGTGTGTGGAATTTCCGGGCAAGCCCCCGGACAATAAGCCCATACTCGAGTTGAGCATTCCTTCTGAATCTTATTTTTTGGGGTTTGTATCTTCTTCTTCTTTGCCCGTCTCAACATCATTCTCCTCTTCTTGCTCGAGTTTCTCAAGATCCTCTTGAATCTTCTCTGCTTCAGTAATAATGGCACCTTGCCGAGATTCCATAGCAATAGGCTCACCACCGTTCATCTGCCACTCCATCAATTTGTTGAAAGCACTCTCCGGATTCGCAGATAGACTAGAGTAACTACCAATCTCAGCAACAGAGCCCTCACTATTAAGAACAATGAGCTGGTCCGAACGCTTGATAGTAGAGAGACGATGGGCAATGGAGATAGTGGTGTTACGCCCTTTGAGAAGAGCAATGAGGGCTTCATTGACAAGAGTTTCAGACTCGGCATCGAGAGCTGAAGTGGCCTCATCTAGAATCAGGATATCTGGGTCTTTGATCAAGGAGCGAGCAATGGCAATGCGTTGCTTTTGACCACCGGATAACTGACTTCCACGAGCACCAACTTGGGTGTCAAGACCGTCTGGTAAATCACTTATGAAGGTGCAGTTAGCTTTCCGTGCAGCCTGGTAAATCTCCAAGCGAGTGGCGTTGGGTTTAGCGTAAGCAATATTCTCGGCAATGGTCCCAGAAAATAGAACAGGTTCTTGAGAGACAATGCCAATGCGGCGACGTAGTGATTTGGCGTTCATGGTGCTGATATCAACGCCATTGATGGCAATTGAACCTTTGGTAGGGGCATAGAAGCGTAGTAGTAGCGAAGTCACTGTTGATTTGCCGCCACCAGAAGGCCCGACAATGCAGACATTGCTGCCCGAGGGGATGGTAAAGTTTAGACCATTGAAAATAGAAACTGCTGGTCGCGTAGGATAGGAAAAGCTGACATCCCGAAACTCAATCATGCCTTGTGCAGATTTGACCTTGGTACCAACAGTTTGGTGGATGCTTGGCTTGCGATCTTGTAGCTCAAAAAGTCGGCTAGCAGCACCAAGGCCCTTCATTAGTTCCGAGTAGAAGTTCGAAAGCCCGAATAAGCTGTTACCGGCAAACGCGGTGTACATCATGAAAGAAGTGAGGTCACCAGTGCTCATGGATCCATTGCGAACTAGGTTTCCTCCAACAACAAGCATACCGATAACGGTCATGTTGCCGACCCAGCCCGTTGATGCAAAGAATGTAGCTGCGGTAATAGCCTCCTTGCGCCCAAGGGTGAAAATCCGGCGGACCTGATGATTGTAGCGATGAACCTCTTGGATTTCTCCTACAAAGGCTTGGCTAGTTTTCACATTTCCAAGGCGTTCCTCTGCAATCTTGGTCAAAGTTCCCAAACCTTTCTGGATGGATTTACTTATATTGCGGATTGTGCGTCCGTAAAGTAAACCGCCAAAAGCGACGGGGGGACCGGCAATCAACAGTAGGGCAGAGAGCTTGGGGCTAAGCCATATCATGGCACTGAAGCCAAAGGCACCGGCAAATAGAGCTCGAAGGCCATCACTTAGATTTTGGGTAATTGACTTTCCAACAATAACTGCATCGGAGCCCAGGCGAGAGATCAAATCGCCAACACGATTAGCGTCGTAAAACTCGGCGTCTTGTATAAAAGTGCGACGGTACAAGTTGGAGCGTAAGCGCGCAACAACCCTTTCACCAACGATTCGAAGCAAAATGATACGACCCAAGTTCGACAATGCGCCAAGAGTAAAAACCGATGCTAAAGCAATGAAGAAGTAGTTTAAGGTGAGTCCTAATATCCGTACTTCGTCAGGGTTGGCATTGTTCATGATATCCAGGAGGCGTCCGATGACCCATGGCAGCGACATTGTTACAGACGAAGAGACCACCAGGAGGCCACATGCTGCTATAAGCCAGCTTATTTCAGGCCGGGCAATTCTCAGCAGTCTCCCAAGATCATTGTAGTCGGTGTTCGCGGGTTTTCCATCCTTGGCAAGCCGTGCACTCAAATTGACCTGAGCAGCTTTGGCAGCACGTTCACTGCGTTCAAATCCAGTGGCTTTCAATAGTTCAGAATCGCTATCCTTGGGTCTAGTTGAGGTTGTTGTCGTTTTAGAATCAACTAAGCTATCCGGGGTCGGGGTTGAAGTTGACGCATGAGGCGGGGCTGCGGTTGAGTTTACATTTGTAGAGTTTGATTCTTTGTTCCGAGGTTTTGATAGAATGCTGAGGAACCCAAACATCCTCCGGCTTTGGGTTGTGGTCGAAGAAACCGAGTCGAGCCCATTGTGAACTCGAAGTCCGAGCCGATGACGTTGTCTAATAGTGGTTGTAGACACTACCGATTTTGAGAAGGGCTGTCTTGAGAGCAAAGCTTGAGTTGAGGAATAGAGACATCCCTGGTTATTTAGAGGCGGGATTAGAGGCATAACAATAGAATTTGCGTGTTTTTGTAAGCCCACACTGCTCAGCGAAAATGGTGTCACAGCTTGCGAACGCCGCATACTCCCGCATCCGTGGAGGAGCAGCAATCGGGGCGCTGCTCCCAAATTCATTGTCACAGTCAAAACGAGCTATTAGCTGGACATTAATAACGAGATTGTTAATGAGGTCGTGCAATCAAGGATATATCATGAGAAAGAAGGAAAATTGGATGTTTCCATAATTTAATCGCTGTATAGTTGTACCTACACAGCTTTGGAAAAGAAATTAGAGATCCTGAAGACCTTGTTCCCATATAAGTAAGTCTAGCCTTGTCCAGAGCAAAACGATTTGGGCCCGTCATCGGCCAGCCCGGAGTATCATTCTTAGTTGTTAAATAGACGGGTGAAAGTCGGAGCAATAGCTAACCCTAAAGTATATTTAGGGCTAGACGTGCCGCATGCAAACACTAGACGACGAATAATAGATAAAATATGAGAACAATGTACATTGGAATTATCACTAATTTCAGCTTGAAAAGTGCGTGAGATGATAAAGGCTTAAGAAACCAAATTATCAGAAATATTTGAGCCATATTGAATCGCATCGTAAAACGGTGGGCCGTTGCCAATCCCAACACTCACTTATCGCTTTCGCAAATAGGACTAACGGCTCTTTCATGCTGAACTAATGCCTTCAGTTGCAGTTGATATGGAATCCTTGGTTTCAGTATCGGCGACATGCTCCTCAACAGCCAAGGAACTTTGCTCATCGTCCTCAAGACGGCGTCTCTTGTTTGATCCATTCTCACCAGTTGGGAGAGACTGATATTGAGAGGCCATATTCGAAAGCATGTCGATTCCAGACGTACCTACGTAGGATGTGTCATTTGTTGTTGGAGACGAAGTCTCCGGATTGTTGGGCTTAGATTCATCAACGTTTATATCAATGGGGGGAGGGGTGAGAGCCTCCATCTCTGGGCGGTCAGGTTCCGAATTGCCATTTGATGCAGTGGGCCCGGCAGGGTCAGTTTCATGTTCGGGTTTAGTTAAGCCGTTCATGATGTTGCGCTCAACTTCGTCGCGAGTGGTTGATATTTCTTTCTTTCGAGACTGGACATCTGCTAAAAGGGCTTCTTCTTCAGCAAGAGAGAGGCGTTGAGCCTCCAGGACTTTATCCATAACAGAGACAAGCTCTTGGCGCGCTTTCAGCGAGTCTGAAACTACACTTTCGGCAGTTCCAAGAAGTTTGAGAAGACCATTGAGACGAGCAGCATAGACTGGGGCCGATGGAGTAGGCACAGATGGGTCCTTCAACTTTTTGTAGTCTTGATCGGCGGAGCTGAACGCAGTTTTGACTGGTAGGCTGCGGCTCGAGACGGCGTGGTGAAGGGAAACGAGGGGAGCAAGATCTTTCGGAATTTGATTGGAACTGAGAGATGAAAAGCCCGTGATGGCAGCGGTGCCTCTAGACTTGTCAAGGTCTTGGTAGTACGCGTTAGCATTGTATATTATACATGGTATACGGCTCGCAACCTGCAGACAATGGGATACAAACCAAAGACTCGCCGGTCGATATCTGCCTGGACGGCGTCGTCAAACACACGACGATCTCTCCATACATCAATGACCCGTTTCAGCTTGCTTTGCACTTCGGCAGGGGCTCCTTTATAGGCCGTGGAGACAGCTTCGGCGATGGAAGAGGAAAATGCGGTAATAAATTCGTGCTTGTTGCGTGCCTTGGACTGCTGAGAAACCTCTGTCAAGAAAGGCGTTAGAAGTCAATAATAAGTAGATAGCTAGCCATAATAGCTAGATATGGGCTGCAAAAATGAATCGCATATACCATTTGCAAGGTAGATTAAGCTTAGTCGCTTGCTGCTGGATGAGTTCTTAAGCTTTTGCATCCAAAGATGAACTGTTCTATCCGCATATCGCCTGATTCGATAGTCAGTACGTTGTTTGAAAGTCGGGAATATGCGCAGAAGAAGCGGGATGCCACTGCATCTCTCCTCCATACATGTAACCGTCAGTGTTTGTTTACCTGTGGAAGATAATCCATTGCGCTGAGCTTGCAATACTTTCATGGCTTTCATTAACCGCTGATAGTTTTGCCAGCACTGAATCATCGTTGTAGGCCATATTTGAGGGTTCCGTGCCACGGGAATTGCTACTAGAGATAAGATGTCACGGGCAAGCAACGCGACAACAGCTAGGAAATCTAGTGACGCTTAAGATCAAATACCAGACACTGGTTTAATGCGAGTTGAGTGTATATATGTCAGCAGCTGATGATGGAAGTCTCGATAGAAATTGTTTCCGAAGGAGCTTAATGGGGATGCGGTAATGGTGGACTGACACTACAAGATAAAAGGCGAATGAAAAAAAAACAAATAGAAGTGAAGCTTATTGACTTCTGCACGACCCAACTTTCACAAGATATTATTGGTAAAGAAACAATTTGAGAAAGAAAGCATCTAAGCGATTGAATCTGGCCAATGAGAGAGCCTGACCTAGGTCAACCTAGTAACTTCGCAATTGCAAGGGAAATAAAAACAGCGTTGGGAGGGCAAACTAGGTCATAAGAGAAGCATATTAAACGTGAAATGACGCAAATTTAGAAGTTCTCCTGAAATGCAGAAATGTGGCCTTGATTGAGAATTGATTTAAATATTGGAAATGAAGCACGCTTACTGTTTTGTGTGCAAACAAGACAAGACTTTGGGTGCGGCATCTCGCCCCGATATTGAGATATGCAACAAACGGGTATATACTTTAAGCAAATGTAAAGCTGCTGCTATATAGTTGGTTAAGCTAGGCTATAGTGCATACCTACCTACCTTGTTTGCCTTGCGCTGGGAACTGCGCATCCCATTCAGGAACCTGGCAACAACAGTTTGACAAACCTCAGCATATTCATATCTCTCCTTAGTTGCAGCACCGCATATCCCTAAGAACCAACAACTTCGATTGAGAACACCACAATCAGACAATAATTGTGGCGTATACTGCTGTTTAATTTCACTTCTTCACTGCGTTGATTCCCCCAAGTTCACCATCATTCGTTGCCATGGCTGACAGATTTCCGTCTCTCGAAGAGTTCGACTCTGGAGGTAATACATTTTTGATTCCTTTGCATGCAAAGCCATACACATACTAACGTCAAGTTTTCTTTCTTTGCGAATCACAGCTACTCAAGTTCGGGAGACTAGTGGTGAGGTTCCCTCCACCGACGACTTCTTGGCCCGCGAGAAAGCACTCCTGGGTGACGATGCCGACCAGTTCACTACAAATGACGACGATCTGCTTGCCGAAAATGAAGCTGCCAGTCCTGAAGCTGCCTTTACATCACAGTTCCCCGATATTACCGCTAACCAGGTACATCCTTTCCGTTTTTTTTTTCCTTTCCAATACATACATTCAAGTGCTAATAGTATGCAGTCCGTCAGTAACGATGGTACGATAACTGGCGCAGGCCCCTCGGTTAGCTACAACTCAGGCTTTTCCTCATATGCCCAGGAAGAAGAAGAGCCCGAAGTGATCAAACAGTGGCGTGAGACTCGCGATGCCAACAACGCCAAGAGAGCCGAGAAGTTTGCCCAGCAACGCGAAGAGACCATCAAGGAGGCTCGGCAAAATATTGATGATTTCTACGAAAACTACAACCTCAAGAAGGACAAGACAATTTCACAGACCCAGAAAGAGTCAGAAGAGTTCCTGGCTAACCGGGAGAACACCGTTTCGGGGGGAACCAGCTGGGAGCGCATTGCCAAATTGGTAGATGTTAGTGGCAAAGGTGTCAAGGGTGGTGCCAGTGGCTCCGGCAAGGAGCGTTTCCGGGAGCTGCTGGTTAGTTTGAAGAAGGACGAGAATGCTCCTGGTGCTTCCGGCTACTAAACAGTGTAAATGACTTTATTTAATGCTATTCCTCTTCACAGCATAGGACGGAACGATTCTATCTATGGTCAAGGTTCTCTGATCAAGACCCATAACCAGACTCTTTGGGGTGGTATATGGAAAACCAGGTACCAGCCCATTTAACTCCATCGTGTTGAAACAAACATTTTCTAGACGTTATAGTTGAACTATATACTCAGGGGAAAATGCGTATTCTATTGAGAAACTGCCTAGAAATAACTCCTACATGGTGACATAGAGCCGATGTTCTCATTCTACACTCATCAGCAACTGTGGATCGAACACTATGTATACATCTACCGAAGAGCTGAGAAACGTAGGCAGTATCTAAAACCAGGAGTTGTAGCCGAGGGCCTTGCGGGACATGCCATACATGCAGGCTAAACGATGTGTTAGCTAGATAACTTTCTAGGTAGGAAGGAGTATTGTAGGGCACATACCAGCAGTGGTTCCGAAGAGAATAGCCGTGTACGGGGCAACAAGCAGACCGCTGCGGGGGCTCTGTATGCAACAAAAAGGTGAGTATGACGTGACAGATTCGAGATGATGAGGGCCGTGATGCACAGTAGTCGGGTACATCAGATAACACATACGATCTTCCAGAGGCGGGTGTGGTTCTTGTAGGCGGCCTGGTAGGTCTTTTGGAGGGTGGGCACCCGGTTCTTAGCATTGACGAAGCTGTTAATCCGAAAATTTTGTTAGCCAAGAGTCCGTGACGGTACAACAGTGATGTTTTTCTTGATCGCGAAGACTTGAAAAGCGGAAGGACGAAAGTGCCAATTGTCAAGACGGGCAGTTGGAAAATACATGTATTTGAAGTGCAGGGGTCTCATACGCCATTTTGGAATTATAAACTTGTGCTTGCAGCTTGGTAATTGAGAGATATGAATAGTGGTCGCGAGGGGATTTGCGATAATAATCTTTGATCTATATTGGCTTCCAAAAGTCACTCCATGAGAAAGTCATTTCAGCCGTGTGATGAAAGTGGGACTTTTGATGACTAAGCTACAATGGCTAAAAGCGGGACGAGCCTATTTCACAAGTAAAGTGGTTTCCAAGGATCATGGAATCAGCATAAAGAGGGACAGCAAGACCACCGACTCCTATTTCAATCTACATTTGGGTCTTCAATCAATGAGGAGACTTAAGGAAGCTCTATGGGCCAAGTTTCTAGAACTGCGATTTTGTCCTTGTGGTTGAGAGAATGAGCCTGCGCTCTCCTCACCCTTGCATTTGGACATGGCCATGTTCTCAGCTTAGGACATTGGGTTATCAAATCTACCGACAGCAGTATTCTACGCATAGAGCGACTGGTAATGCCAATGCTTCCATATCTTCGCCTCAGTTTCAAGACCTGCCATCATTTCTTTATCGGATTTACCCGATCCAAGATAAAAATCCACCGCCATTACCAACAGTACCGTCACCAACGATAATCCTCTCACCACCCCCTCTAAGGCCTAAAGAAACCCCGATTAAGCACAAGCACAAACCAGTGCCATTACCTCGAACTCCAGATAAATCTTTGTATGGAAAATGGAGGTTTATTTTGGAGGACAATGATAGGGTTCGCTCCGAACTTTCAGAAGTATCGTCTAATGGGGGCGTACTATTGATTGACCACCCTGACTGGTGTGATGACGTTGCTCTTTGGGCTTGCTTGCTAGATGTTTCTCTAAGATGGAACCGCAGAAAAGGTGCCGCAAAAGTCCTCAAGCTATTCTTGGCCCGACAACCCGATATTGCGCTAGATGGCCAGATTGCCGACTTCTTCTGGGATTCCATGACTTCCGTAGCTCTGGATTGTGATCAGGACTTTCATCAAATGGTTAGGGTTGCCAACAAAGTCGTTCAAGTCCGCAACGCGGCGTGGCCTCGGCTATATGCCACAAGTGTCCGCTTCTTCTTTGAAAACAAGAGATACGCCGATGCTGTAGAGTGCCATAAAATGCTAGCGCCAATGTTCGACCCAGGCCCTCTAGTATTTGCTGACATCATGACTCAGTTCGTGATAAATTATGATACCGAATGCCAAGCAGCTCTAAAGTCTATATATTCGCATAGCAGTTATCGCGATTTATATGATAAGATTGTCCCGCTCCTCCATCGCCGTGGAAAAGAGGCTGCCGCTCGAGATTGGCGGTCCTTGTTTCTACAGTATCATGATCGGCCTAGATCAATGGCTTCTAGTCCATTCGTTCGATTCCTCAATCGATACTTTCCCAGCGAAGGTCTCTGCGAAGAAGAAATAATGGTATTACACCCTCCATCTACTTCACGAACCTCGGCGCCAGTATCTCCCGGGCGCAGCACTACGGCTAACTCAGCAGACTCTGCTTGCAACAAACCTCCCCCAAACGATAGGCTCATTGCAAGGTGGTTTGCTAGTGAATGGTCTAGCATTGGGTTTTCATTCACAGTGATTCAGAAGCTGGGGGTTAAACGGATTGGTTCGTTTTCCTTGCAGTCCTTAGGCCTACGCTGCAACTCCTGTCTTGAGCTTTTGTCCTGGGTGAAAGAGCTCAAGGCTCTTGGAATTACAGTAACACAGTCAAACTACTCTAGCGTCGTTTTGAGAGTAGCGCGGAGCAAAAATGACCAACAGCTTTTTGAAATATTGCAAAGCGATGTTCATCCTGATGTGTTTGAAGATGTTTCCACACTTCGAAAAATATTAATGGCAAGTGCCACCATTGGAGATTGGAGTAAGCACCGTCTATTCACGATCATACTTGCGCATCTCAAAGAAGACGCTACTCCTAGACTATATCGTCATGCTCTAATGCGCTGCTTTAAAAGCCCTCATAGGTGGGCAGCAGCTTTTCGTCTTTTACAAAATGACACTTGCAATTCCACCAGAATCCGACTATCAGTCTTCAATACCTTCATGAATACACTGATATATGACTCTCAGAGGAAGAGTTCAGCTGGGTTCCGTGTTTATAGTGGCGCGGCAGTGTCCATTTGCTTGGATGCAATGGAACGTGGGTACGCTGTACCTTCAAAGGTCTGGGCCATTATGTTGTCATCTTTAGCGCGAACTAGCCAGCTCAAAGAAATCGAAGCAATCAGTGAGCAGCTTGTATCATACTATACGAAGCTTCAACAAGGAGGGAAGGTTATTCGGGTGCATTCTTCAGATGCCGTATTCCGGAGGCAAGAACAACCAAAACAATATCGGAGAACAGCCTTCTCTGCTTCAACTTCCTTCTCCAGCAAGTATCATCCCCTTCGCCTTATTTTCAATGAAAGAGTTGTCATAGATATCTTATCATCTGGGTTTCGTTCACCACTTGGTCGACCAGAGGCTGCTCATGCAGACACAATGTCTGTTTTCTCTTCGCAGCTTGCTCCACCTTCGGCCTTTGGACCTGCTGCTGGCCTGCGTCTTTTGCGCATTCTGCATGAATATGGCGTGCCGATTCAAAAGAGCTTTGTGCAATCTGCTATCACGTATGCAGTCCTTGACTGGAAGCCTAAGCCTTGGAAAATTGAGTACTCTCTCCTCTTGACAAAACATTGGAGGGCATATTCTCTACAGGATATCAAGGTTATGTGTGACAAAGCATGGGGAAGTGAAATTATTCCATCTATAGCTAATTTCCGCGAAGCAGTAACAGAAGCAAGGACGAATATTGTGGAAAGCAAGAGATTGAGGGATGAAGAATACAAGAGAATCGCTCGGCAGTTCTACAAAAGATAGACTTGAGATTGAGAACAAATATCAAGTATCAAGTGCGCCATGACGTGTGATTTGAGCGGTGTTCTTTTGTTTTTTACCTTTTTCTATATCTTTCTTCCTGGATCCAAGAATGAGCGAACTCGTTAAGTTAAAGCGAAAAGATATGCCGATTATTGGGAATCAGTGTCCCTTTGATGCTGATACTGAGTGAAGTTTTACCAGATGAAGAACTCTGGAAATAAACTTTGTGTTATTTACCCATTAATAATAGCAAGTGTAATTTCTTGATTAACAGACGGCCATTTAACTGTTCTTCTTAGGCTTGATGACCAAAAGAATAATGGCTGCTACTATCAAAAGCAAGAGTAGTAAAATAATCTTCCGTTTAATATGTTGTTTCTGGTACCCAGAAGCCACCACAAGTTCCTTTTCCGCTGCTTTTATATCCACTGCCATACGCTCAACATTATAGTCAATTCGATCTAACATCGTTCCTTGATCAATGACCATGGTTTGAAGATCGCGAAATAAATCAGACAGTTCTATAATGCTTTGCGCAATATCTTCAATCTCCCGTTCGCGTTGAGATATTATAGCATCATTGGCGCCGCGGGATTTCTGTAGCTGCTTCTGTTCTGATATACCACGCAATGTTGACTGGGAGAATGAACGGTCGGCATCGGACTCGAATAAGGATGGGTCGGCGTTATATGCTTGGGAGTTGGGATTTGGTGAGGCGGAACGGTCCCCCATCCCACTCATGCCACGGAGTTCTTCAATCATATTAGCATTAACAAGATTCATCTGACAGAAAACAAGACACATGTCTCGACTTACTTTTAAGATACAGGCTCTGTTTCTTGCGGAAGCTTGCACTGGCTTCTTGCACCCTACTAGCTAAAGATATTTGTATGTTCTTTGCCATAGTCTCCTCAGCACGAGTCAAAGTTCCGGCATCTTGAGACTCTGTGACCATATGCCCGATGCGCTGAATACATCGATGACACTCGTGAAATCTTCGCGTTATACTCTGTGTAAGTTTTTCAATCTCGATCTCTTGTTCTCTTTTAACTTCTTCGTCATTGAATCCAGGAAGGACATGCTTTTGATGTAATCGCTCTAATGTTTGCCCTTTGCGCGCAATGTCACCGATGATTTCCGTTATCTCGTCTGAAACATCAGCCCATCGAGGAGGAAGAAGGTCCATTTCAATGACAGCATCCCCATCATCTTCAAAAGCTCCAGCAGACAGCAGACCCCGTCGATCATCTGATACCGCGCTGCTAGTTCCGGGAAAAGCATCGGAAATGGGGCTGCCAAGTCGGCCTATCGGATTCGACGCATATTTGGATCGTTTCGTGGGATGGTGAGCATAGGATTGGCGATAGGAAATATAACTACAGGGCCATTTCTTAGTTATGCGCCGGTGATTTTGACAGGTTAATTCCCACGTACAGATTCGTGCGGTCACGCCACATAGCAGACGGGTAAGTGTTAGTGTCGAATCGCAACACGCTAGTCAATGCGATCGACTTGTGGTCCTTGGTGATGAACAAGAATAAGTCAAGATGTTGGTTGTATCGTTGAAGGTGTCAAGGCAGGTAGATGGGTGGTGGATGGAACGTAGATGGCAAGTTTAGGTTGAGTCGAGGCGCAAAAGCTACTGGTTGGTTGCTAGGGAGAAGGGTATGACGGAGAAAACAGCTTTGGCAAATAAATACATCAACAAACAGCCGGCAGACTTGGGATGTATTATTGGGAGTTATTTTTGCAAGTTTGGCAACGGGCTCGGGACACTATGCATAGGTAGAAGCAGCTATAACAACGCAATTCGTCATGACAAAGCTCTAAGCTTTTGTTTGGTTAATCTGGCCATGGCCTGTCCTGTCACTAGTAGATGAACTAATATTTAACCGTAAATACTCCGAATGAGCTCATCATCCACCAGATCGCAGCCAAGAGTGGATATAGGCTTCCCTCGAAATACACAAAATGTGCAGTAGACCCAAACAATCCGAAAAATATGTGATAATCAGGGAGAAAAAGAGGAGGTGTCCCACGTCATGTCGTGCGAGGTGGGAGATCACGTGAAGTTGTTGTCACTAATCATCTTCGTACGGTAAAAACAAACTCTATAGTCTTCGTTCCAGCCAGACGAGCGATCCAAGCTCACTAAACGGAGCCCCGCAACAGCGGAATGTATAGCAGCACCCGGGGAGAAATTGTCAAGTCAACAATAACCTTCTTTATTGGGCGGAGCGGGGATCACAAACGAATAGAAAACACGTATAGACAAAACGCGTAATTGAGATTAGGACCCAAGCTGATTTCGACTTTTCTTTCACGACTGTGCAAGCCTAATGGGCTTAGGGATTCTGTAAACATTACTCCGATTCCGGGTCAAGCACAAAATGAGGGGTCTATTTCGAAACATATCATGTGGTGAGTTGAAGAAGAATAGGATAAATAAAAGATCATAAAGGATAGATTTGCCTTGTTGAGCCACATACAGCTAGGTAGGTAGGTAGGTAGGTACCAGTAGCAAAGTTAGGAGAGGCACCAAGAGGTTTTTCTGGGTCCGCTTAACTAAACCCCCTAAACCTAAACACATATATTATTCCCTCTGCACTTGCCTTCGGCCCCCCCTTCTTGTCGGATCCCCAATTCACATCCAGCCCCTCTGCCTCTGGACTTCTTCTCTTTACTTCAATCCAAAGCAAACTGTACTTGTCTTTTTTTCCACGACCTCCTACAACCACTTTCACAACAATTTCTACGACGAACATCTGTACACCAATCCACCATGGTGAGTCTTCTCTTTTTTTTTTTCTTTTTAAATTATGCTATTAAAGATGCTAGAGCTTTCAAACTTCATCGGGTTTGGATGCCTAGACGCTCCAAGCCAACGCTGCTGGCTTCTGGTTCTTGGAGGGGCTACCGAGCTTCTATACAGACTGATTTCTAGTCCCCATACCAAGAAAGAGAGTCATCGCTAAGCTAACTATTTGTTTTCCCCATTGTTATAGGCTGATTCTCTCACTGAAGACCAGGTCTCCGAGTTTAAGGAGGCCTTCTCCCTATTTGTGAGTTGGTGACCATAGCTTGTCGACATTCATCATGCTATCCCATTCCACGACCTCAAACATGAATATTCGTGTTACCTCTACAACTCTGTCTCGCGATACCTATTCTAACTAAACCCATCACAACAAATAGGACAAGGACGGCGATGGTTAGTAGTCTCTACCCTCCCTTCCCCCCCTCCCCGCAACATGAACCCGCAGTTGTACGAGCCACCGATATTCCACCTCAGATGCGCACTTCGCCACGATCAACCTCTCGGCTTCCAAATGTCTACTTGCGCCCAATGTTGAATGTTGGCAACGGGTCTTACGGGTCTTACGGGTCTCCTTGACTCTTGCTACCTTCATCACATGCTGCATCGGCGTTAATGCCCCAATACAATCTGTCCAACACAAAGCGATAAACTCTTACTGATGGTCATTTTGTATACAGGCCAGATCACCACCAAGGAGCTTGGCACCGTCATGCGCTCGCTGGGCCAAAATCCCTCAGAGTCTGAACTTCAGGATATGATCAACGAGGTTGATGCAGACAACAACGGCACCATTGACTTTCCGGGTATGTCGCCAACAATGACAGCAATTTAGAAGCCTGGATATCGACTAACCTAGCTGACACCGCCTTCAGAGTTCCTGACTATGATGGCGCGCAAGATGAAGGACACCGACTCCGAAGAGGAGATTCGTGAGGCCTTCAAGGTCTTTGACCGCGACAACAACGGTTTCATCTCTGCTGCTGAGCTGCGTCATGTCATGACTTCCATCGGCGAGAAGCTTACTGACGAAGAGGTCGATGAGATGATTCACGAAGCCGACGAGGACGGCGACGGTCGTATTGACTGTAAGCTCCCCCACCCCCCACTCTTCCACGTCACATTGCAACAACACGGTTATCCAAACACGATGCTAATATGGTCATTGCTTCAGACAATGAGTTTGTCCAGTTGATGATGCAGAAATAAAGAAATGGGTTAGAACAATACTATAGCTATTGCATTTGCGTTTATTTGTGAAGTACCTGATCGTTCTGTATGAAGACTTCACTGCTTTTGATATACACATTAATTTTTTTTTCTGATCTTGCTAATACTTGTCGATGTGCATGTACGCTCATGTCGGGATAGGACTTGGGTCACTCGTAAGCGTGTAACACTGCTTTAATATTGTTCAGTCCTGAGCCCCGCATTAGGTGGGAATCAGCGGCCATGATTCGTGGCATTTACTGGTATCATGTACATGTCACGAGATAAACAAAAATAATCCAACCTGATAATATGGGCATGTGTTTTTTGTTTTTTTGGGTTGTCTGTCCACCAAGGAGGCAAGCTAGGCCACACAAAGCCTAACTGATGCATCCTATAACCCACGATGTTGTTGGTAGCCAACCCAATGTGCCAGTCTCTTTTGCATTTCGTCTCATGGAAATGATAATAATACCTTGGCATATAGATAGTTCGTACTGTATGGGGCTTTGTGGCGCTCCCCTGAGTGTGATATTGTGGCCAAATGTGGCTGACAATTCCGCCAACCAAAACGCTTAAACCTGGGCCTGAGCCTTGCAGGCTTTGCCTTGACGCTCTGGCCAGGTGTTATAGTGCTGTGTCGAAAACCGCAGTGCAACAAGTTCCCCACCATAACAAGCATCGGCTTGAGCTACTGCTGGGAATCTGGAACGCTGTACACTGTAAAACGACGTGGCTCCATGAAGCCAGCCTCCCCCTCTATAGCGGTGGTAGGCACTAACGCTTTCTTAATACAGGCTGGCGTAGTGTGTAGTGTGCTGTAGGCCAGCTTCAGGCTTCAGGTCACCACCCAAGTTTGTAGCGGCAAATTTACCACGAGAAGTATCCTGGTACTAGTCAGTCATAAGATACAGCACCCAGTCAGTACACACCTCATTCTTGTTCGTGCTATTAGCCAGCCATCAATCCCCCTCTCACCCATTTCGTGGTCCACATTGAATATCGCCATCGTCTATGATATTGTATTTTTCAGTCATTCTTTCTACTCTTAATCTATCTATTCTTCCGCGATCTCCTTATTATTTTTGAGCCTGCAAGCCGTCTATTATGGCTTCGTGTACGCTGCCCGCCCTGTTCATGATGATCCCCCCCTTTGCTTGTTCTCCTTTCCCCTACCCGCCAGTCTTTGCGACATTCACGGCACAACCATGATAGACTCATTCTTGCTTGGAGCTCCATTCCCAGTTGCTAACTTCTCGTCTTTCTAGTGAAGCAATTTATCCGCAATGTGCGGGCTGCCAAAACGATCGCCGACGAACGAGCCGTCATCCAGAAAGAAAGCGCTGCAATCCGAGCCAGTTTCCGAGAGGAGAGCGCCGACCACAGCATTCGGTATAGCTACACCTTGCACTGATTGACCTGACGGTCCAAGTGCTCTATGGAATTCCGCTGACACGGCTTCTTCGCCCTTCTAGTCGCAACAATGTCGCCAAGCTTCTATATCTCTTTACTCTAGGAGAACGCACGCACTTCGGCCAAATCGAATGCTTAAAGCTTCTAGCATCACCACGATTTGCTGACAAGCGCCTTGGACATCTAGCCACTAGCTTGCTGCTCGATGAAAACCAAGAGGTCTTGACCTTGGTCACCAATTCCCTCCAAAAGTATGATTCCCAAGCCTGGGCTGCTCTTGATCTCAACACTGTTCACCGATGGCTGAGCTACGCTGACCTGTATTCTATAGTGACCTTGCGCATTCGAACCAATATATCGTTGGATTAGCTCTCTGCACTCTTGGAAACATTGCCTCCGTCGAAATGTCACGAGACCTGTTTCCGGAAATCGAAAACCTCATCACTACTGCGAACCCTTATATTAGCCGAAAAGCTGCCCTCTGCGCTATGCGTATATGTCGCAAGGTGCCTGATCTTCAAGAGCATTTCATCGAAAAGGCAACTAAGCTACTTAGTGATCGCAACCATGGCGTCCTACTTTGCGGCGTAACGCTAGTTTCTAGCATGTGCGAAGCCGATGAAGAGGAGGGAGGCGAAGAGGGCTTGGTTGAAAAGTTCCGTGAATACGTGCCTCATCTGGTCAAAATTCTCAAGAGTCTGGCGTCTTCTGGCTATAACCCAGAGCATGATGTTACTGGCATCTGTGACCCCTTTCTCCAAGTCAAAATCCTGCGCCTACTGCGTGTCCTAGCCATTGGCGACTCTGAAACAAGCGAAAAGATCAATGACATTCTTGCTCAGGTGGCAACCAACACCGACTCAAGCAAAAATGTTGGCAACTCCATTCTATACGAAACCGTCCTTACTATTCTGGACATTGAGGCGGACTCTGGCCTACGTGTTTTGGGTGTCAACATCCTAGGCAAGTTCTTGTCCAACCGTGACAACAACATCCGATATGTTGCTCTCAACACGCTGATAAAAGTGGTCGCTATTGAGCCAAATGCCGTGCAACGTCACCGCAACACAATCCTTGAGTGTCTTCGTGACCCTGATATCAGCATTAGACGCCGGGCCCTGGACCTTAGCTTCACCCTCATCAATGAAAGCAATGTGCGTGTCTTGATTCGTGAGCTACTTGCTTTCTTAGAGGTTGCCGATAATGAATTCAAGCCGACCATGACCACACAGATTGGCATTGCTGCTGATAAGTTCGGTCCAAACAAGAGATGGCATTTTGATACCATGCTACGTGTTCTAACACTTGCTGGCAATTATGTCAAAGAGCCTATTTTGTCCTCCTTTATACGCTTAATTGCCACTACTCCAGAGCTCCAGACCTATGCTGTTCAAAAGCTCTTTGCCAACTTAAAGAAAGACATCACTCAAGAAAGTTTGACCCAGGCTGGTGCCTGGTGCATTGGTGAATATGCCGACGCACTATTGCGCGGCGGACAATATGAAGAAGAGGAGCTTGTGCAGGTTGTCAAGGAAGATGAGATTGTTGATCTACTTTCTCTCATTCTCAACAGCAGCTATGCCAATCGCGTGACAACAGAGTACATCGTGACAGCTCTGATGAAACTAACTACCCGCTTCACTGACGCTGGGCAGATTGAGCGCATTCGTCGGTCACTACAGACTCATCAAACCAGCTTGGATGTTGAGGTCCAGCAGCGTGCTGTTGAGTACAGCAATCTTTTTTCGCACGATGAGATTAGACGAGGTGTTTTAGAGAAAATGCCAGCCCCGCAGATCAAGGATGAATCTCGCGGTTTTAGTCAAGCCACGACCGGCAAAAAGTCCAAGGCTGCTAACCGACGATCTAAAATTGTCAAGCCCACCGAGCAGGATCTCTTGTTCGACCTCATGGACTCAGGCGCATCACCTACATCCAGTACCCCCACCAACACTACTTCCAACACCGACCTGTTAGCTGATATTCTGGGTGGTGCCTCAATCTCATCCCCAACTGCTTCGTCTCCTGCGCCGAGCTCTAATGTACATTCCATCATGGACCTATTTGACTCGACTCCTTCTCCTGCTGCTCCTGCTGGTACTGCTGCCCCTGATCCCATGTCCAATATGGGTGCAATGTCGTCACTGGGAAGTGGTATGCCAGCTGCCACTACGGCGTCGCCAACCCCTACTGCAGCTCCTAGTCTGTCTGAACATGTTTGCTACAACCAAAAGGACCTTCGCATTGCCTTCCATGTGCAGCGTTCAGCCGAAGGCTTAATTCAAGCGACTGCAAAGTTTGCCAATACCTCTGGTTCGGCATCTCTAAGTGGGATCAGTTTGCAGACCGCCGTGCCCAAGTCTCAGAAACTGCAGTTGCTAGCAATTTCTAATGCCGACTTGGGGCCTGGTGGTGAGGCGACCCAAATCATCCGCGTTTCTGGGTGCACAGGTGTAAGTCTTTTCTTCAATTATTTCTTCCGCATCATGATACTAACTTTTCCGCAGGCCCTGAGATTACGTCTGCGTCTTTCCTTTACGCACTCTGCCGGTGGTCCAGTACAGGAGCAATTCGCTTGGTCAGAGCCTGCATAATCCAAAGCTATATCAACTCCAGCAGTTCATAATGATCATAGGAGCGACAATAACTTGTTACGTCGTACTTTTTTTTCTTTTCTTCTTTTTTTTTTTTTTTTTTGGAATACAAAATATCTTCAAAGGGCTATATGGTTATTTTCGTTCAATAAGAAGTTGTCCTTGGGATTGGCTTATTTCCACTCATCGTTTTCCTGTAATTCATGCAGTTTGCTTCACATGTGTTAAGCTATTCTCTGTAATAATACACATCTGCAACTCACATCCTAGAGAATGACAAGTGTATAGCTACAAGCAGAATCTTTCGAACAAATGGAGAAAGTGTCATCCTATCGTGAATTACTAGTTGAATGCCACTTTGATTATAAGCTGCATACATACTATCGCGTTTCGCCATCTTCCTTTTGCTGGGAGGCTGGAGCATTGATCAACCATCCAACACCAGACACAAGAGTTCCAACTGCTGCCTCGCGGAGTTGGTCTCTCTTGCGAGTTCTGTGCGCATCGTCATTTCTTACATCCTCATAGCCTGTCGCGCCTTCATTAGCCATGGAAGGAGACATGGACCTAGCAGGCGAATTCGTTCCTGCTGTAAAGCCAGACAAAGCTGTGAAGTTGCGTGTCGCAAGGCGAGCCGTAGCCTTGGAAAGATCAAATAGCGACATTGACTCTTCAGGCTCCTTTCCTTCAACGTGGCCAGAACTTCCTCCAGTTGAGCGTATCGATCGATTGCTACGTGTGGAATCAGTTCGCCTCAAATCGAGGTGTGGGGGTGGCGCGAATGAACCGGGAATAGCGGAGGTTTCACCTGCCGCTTCCCAAGCCGCTTCACTAGCCGCTTCAGCATTGAGGCTTATATCGAGCTGTTCCTCACATTGACTGAAGACTTGAAGGATCTCCTCAAGCTGTGAGGCCGGCGCAATACGCAGTGCTGTCGACAGGCACTCTATGCGTTGTTCTAGATGTCGGATATCAGGATTGACACTGGCTGTACCGACATGTGTCGGTCGGACCGTTCGAGGTGTACGTATATAGTTTCCGGATTGGAGAGCAGCTTTCCATGCATAACTGTCTTTTGTTCCTGCGATTTCAGGAGATGTGACTGTGGAAAGCCTGTTAACTACATAAGAGTAAGCCGTCTCAAAATCATCTTCTTGTAGCGCGGCTTGCACACACATCGAAATGACACGCCATTCGACACGTTTTAGAATGGCTGTGTCTTCTCCTTCAAGTGGAGTAGACTGATGCGGTGGCTTTTTAAAACGTGGACAGCAGAGACCAGCATGTACCAAGTTAGTGCCAATATCTACAAAGTCCTGGAGCTTTGTGTAGGACTTAGGATTTTGTTCTAACACCCTTCCCAAGATGAAAATAGGATCCTCGTGAGCTCTCAGATTAATTGGAGTGAAAGGCTCTCCTTTCTTCAATACCAGAGAGTACTCGCTGAGCGCGTGTGTTGCTTTGAGCAATGCTTCAATACGGGCCATTTCAGGCGAATTCTTGCCAATAGTAAGTGGGAACGCATGTATAATCTCGTCGCACTTCTTCAAGCCTCCACGTGTTCGATTGGGATTTGTAGCATTGTCGTATGCATTCAAGGCTTGAGCTACAATGGTCCGTTTTAAGACATCGGCATCTAAAGGCCGAGGGACGTTCTCTTCGTAAAGGAAACGCGCGAGATTGTAGTGACCTACGAAACGTTAGCAATACTGTACAAGGAATTTATGGAGGCCAAGTACTCACGGGTTGATGCGAGAAGCGCCTTAAGGAATTCACATTCTATGAATTCTTTCTCTACAGATCCAAAAACGCCAACAGAGCGCCCCTGGTCCTCTTGCCCCCATGACCGAAGCCATATGAGCTCTTCTCTGGCCTTGGCCCAATCTGCTTCTTGATTATGCGACACTCTGTTGGCAATAGCGGCAATATATCGCGTGACGAGCGTCTGCTGACCTTGACTATCGGAAAAAAAGACAAGATCTCCCATGTTCTTTATACTTTGTAGTATCCCAAGACGAGCAAAAAGAAAGGCACTTACGCACAAGTTTTGCAAAAGGTGGACAGAAATTTGGGACGGAGTAGTAAGGGAGTTGGAGGAGGATAGAAAGCCACTGCGCATGTAACTTGCCAGTTTCGGCACTATAAATGAGGAGTCTTGGAAAGACTGTAGTATCTCCAAGTTGGAGCTTGCTTGTTCAAAGGTAGGTAGTTCCGAGAATCCAAGCATTCGAGTGACCTTTGTAAGCACTTCATGAGTAGCATACAAGACTGGGATTTTACCTTCTGGCATCAGGTAAACACATCCTATGGCAGCTTGTAGATACATTTGGTTCAATACCCTTAGCTGATTCGAGTCAACACTCAAATGCATTTCAAAGTCGCCTGTTTCGATGTCATCGAACCCGTTCCATTGCACCAAGGCCTGTATAGCAACAGGCCAGCTTTTGCCTGTTTGGTGGAGTATCCACTCCAGAACCTTGACAAAAGCAGGACAAACACTGCCTCCATCCTCGTCCGACCGGCTCAAGTGGCGGGAGCTTTGGAGCCAAGGCCCAATCATTCCTCTAAAGTCACGGCCAATAAGTGTTCTCTCGTCGGTATTGATGCCTGTCTGCGACAATAGAAGCTCAACACACTGAGCTTCAGATAGGTCTTGGAACTGTTCTAGGGTAATATTTGCCGGTGACTGTGGATAATACTCAAAGTTGCGTCTTATCAACGGCAAAACTTGAGAAATATACCAAGGCCGAAGAGGTGGAAACCGGTCAAAGAATGGAGGAAGAAGTTCGTGAAGTAGGCCTAGGATCCGTGGGTTTTTGCCAATTTGATAGGCTCTTTTCAAGAGAAACAGGCCTACATG
Source organism: Ceratocystis albifundus (assembly GCA_002742255.2). NCBI lineage: Eukaryota > Fungi > Ascomycota > Sordariomycetes > Microascales > Ceratocystidaceae > Ceratocystis > Ceratocystis albifundus. The sequence goes on along the minus strand of MAOA02000030.1, from coordinate 101,021 downwards.
ATTGCCCTGGACATCGACTGCTGGTGAGTCCCAAACAATAGGGAAAAGCTTCAACTTGCGACCCTTCTTAACAGCCTCTTCATCCGAAAGAGACTGGACAAAGCTTGCATCAATGCATTCGTTACGCTTCTCCACAACGCCACTGTCCAGTTCCTTTAGTAGAGGAACATAAAGAGCAGGAGACACTTCCTCCGGCAGAAATGTGAGCAAGATTCGAAGGGCTATATTATTTCTGAGTACGGTAACATGCTGAGATATCAAGCAAGTCAGGGCATCGACTTGTGCGATGGAGGCCAGGTAGACAGCAAGAAGCACGACTTTAGCGTTGGAAAGCGCCGGGTCCATGGTTGGAAACTATTAGAATGAGAGGCAAGGAGAAAATAAAAGACTCATTATACGCTAGCAGCAGAATGGGGATTCATTTCCCTAGCGAAAAATGACCGACTTCGATTAATGATTGAACGTTGTGCGAGGTGCGACGATAGGGCCTTGACAAGGTTTCTATGTAGTCTACAGCTTCACCAAGGCCAACTCAAAGCTATGACTGACTATATTGGGCTGGCAGTCCCTGCCAGGTGGCAAAGCCGCAATGGTGGGTCTAATGGGGAAGGGAGCTTTTCTAGCTATGCACTTTAGCACCCGCCCCACATATTCATTCCACCCCATCCATGACTTTCTGCCCCAATTATTCAGCCAATCCGCGCTTGAATTGCACGTTTTACGTGCTGGTTGCCTTTTAGCTCTCTGGCTTGGTTCCTACAGTTCCTCACCACCATCACGATATTCCCGATATCAACCCGTTTCCAGTCGAGCGCAACTCCATTTTGTCCACGTATAATCCTTCTTTGCGTCTTTTTTTTTCCAGTTGATTCTGCTCCAATGTCATCAGGCTACGGGCTCAATGGCGGTACGTACATCCTGTTCTTCCCAAATAAATACCGACCGCCGATATCAATAGCTTCCTCATGACTCCGGCTTTGGGGACCGGGGCTCTGCTTCGTGCGATATTTTCCATGATTAAATTACTTTTCTTTCTACCTTCTCAGCTCTACATACTAACCACGGCTTCTCTTCTCTCAGGCGTCGGCCGCTGCTTCCCCTTCTGGCAAGAAGTATTGGCCTGCTATGTCGTTAACTCCTCATCCGAAGACAAGGAGGGCAAGAAGAAGTGCGCGCCAGCCATGGAGGATTACTATGAGTGTCTACACAACAAGAAGGAGGTGCGTTCCACATGAAGACTTTGTTACATGCACGCTCTCCTATCAACCCCAGACGCTGTCTAACCCATTCCTTATAGATCGCTAGAGTCATGGCTATGAAGCAGGCCTACCGCGCAGCCGAGGCTGCTGATCGTAAAGCCATGACCCCATCTCGCGAACAAATCGAAAGCTTAGGCTTGATACGTAAAGAATAAACTGCCAGCGCCCAACATCAAGCACGCAAATATGGAAAAATCCCACAAGGTGCCCCGGCTCCATATCTACATTCGAGCGAATTCAGTCAGGCCGATCGATGGTTTCAAACTATCTCAATCGAACGGTTCGCAGATGGACATGCACTTAACTTAAGCTAGCAAGGCTACCTTTTTTCCCTGTGTGGCAATATGCACTCTATCATGAAGACAAACAACATACAGATCAATTGAAATCGAAACAGAGATGATCAAATAACAGTCAGAGTTGCCCCAAGAGTTGGGCTTGGTCCATGTGGCCCTTGTTATAAGCATACATCAATAAAACTTTTGCTTAAACCTAGCTTTTCAGATACAAACCTCGTGTTCATGGTTTCCAGAAACTTGTGTCTGTTTGTTGATTCGTAGTAACCAGGGCTCGAGTGACTTGCGAGCGGCTACAGCCTTTGGTAGGCTATGTCTAAGAATGCTTTTGATGATCAAGTGAAAGGCCGGCGGCTTTCGACACATTCCCATAGGGCACTGAACCTCAAAATCACAAGATTCTTCTCGGGTATCTCTAGATTGAGCTTATTCTCACCTTGTTGCCCAATCAGCGCAAGCAAAAAGAATCATCTCAACGTTATGGAAGTTATCACCAGTGCTGGTTTTTCTATCATGCATACTAATAATATAATGTCCCTTCTATCGGCATGTAATAGCTATCTAGAAGTTGGCCTTCCAAACAGTTCTCCTGGCATTTCAAACATGCCTTATAGCAGGTGTAACAATTACAATATGATACCATCATTGTTATCACGAGAGGTTTTGTTCATCAACTTGACCAAGTCCTACATACCATGAAGGTTCATCGTATCATTTCGAATCGCCTTCCTAGTCTAGGGCAGACCCAAGATACAGAACTCATTGAGCCTATTCTATCCTCAACTTCCACACTAATCTTACCAACTGAAGCACGACACAAGATAAAAGTTGTTCATAGTTATATTTTTCACTTGTTTTTATATCAACATTAAATCGGGAGATCCTGCTAGATTCGTTGATATGCCAGCATGTCTCTTCATACTACCTAAGCACGATGTTGGTTCAAAGTATCAATGTAACATGCCATGTGGAAGGCCTTTTCGATGTCTGGTGAGCCCCAATCAGAGATTCACATGCAAGGGAACCAATAAATATATTGGGCCATTTTTTTTCCTTGTGAGCATGACTTTGCCAGAAGTAACAGCTTCCTTCACATCATGAAAGAAGCCCTCTTCCAATAGAAGGACGTCGATATTGTTTGCATAACGTCACCTGTTAGCCGGTTGCTTTGCTCAATCTGGGGCATAATCACAGCTATAAATGATGATTTAGACTGGCTCGAGAGTTTACAGCAATCCCAAGGCCTGTCATGTTCGCCATACACGAGTAAACACACCTTATTTACGGTGTGCAACAAGCGAAATAGCCTTCCAGTAAGTCATCAGGCTTGCGCCATCTGTAGCCTTGTATGTCGAAGATTGTTTCATATGTGCATACCCTGTTTGTTTTTATAATACCAACCCACCTGTAATTTTGATTACCTAGCAAAGAGCTTTTTTGCAAAAGAAAAGGCATATGCAACCGCTCTAGACACGAAGCATGGCTGGCATAAGATGAAGCATCGTGCGGCTTAGCCTATAGCCAGTTTACTCCGTTATAACTGTCGTTTAGTTTACTATTGATTAGCCAAACCTACCTCTACCACCACATGAAAATAAAGATAAAAAGACACATTAATCTTGTCATTGTCGAGAATGGACACGAGTTAGAGCGCATAGGTTATGTTACAAAGGCGGATAGTTGGTCTAAAAGTCGATGGGGAAACAAAGATAGACAAGCGAGTATGTGTGTTTGTAAAATGTGGCGATACGTTGGCTTGTATGCGGCGTTTACATTTGTACTTTTTTTTGGCGATAGAGGAGTTCTGTCCCCTCTCATAAAACGACATGGCGACAAGAGCGTAATTAATTCAAAACAGGCTGGAAAGAAAACATCAAGATGAATGTAAACAGATGAGTCGTACATAGACCGAGCCGAATGCCGTAAAACACCCCACATTTCAGATGAAGAAGCCGTGACAAGGAGGGTGGGTTTTGGATTTTCAGGGCCAAGCCGTTTGACAAACGCGACCCTTGCACATAGGAGCTGTAGTTCAGATCAGCGTATGCTGAATTTGAAATGAGCCTATGACAGAACAGCATGCACTTGACAATTGCTGTTCATAAACGTCGACAGTTGGGGTAACCACATGGAAAAGGGCAAGGCTGAAAGACAAATAGGGCGCGAAAAGAATGTTTATCTAGAGCGAGGGGTTGCCAATATCGAACCGAATAGAAATTTGTCGAGGTTATTGGCAAGGGTAGAGACAGAGAGGGTTGATTTATGCGGAAAAGGATAAGTAAATAGGAAAAGCGAGCGTAATGCCGAGATAAACATAGAAATGGGATATTGTCATATTCCAACGATAGGTGAAGGAATTTGTGCGTCACTATTCGCCAAAAGAAACACATTTTTTTTTTCGAATCCGTCGAGAATAATGACTGACCGACAAGTACCGAGTCGAAATTGATATTGGGTTTTGCGAAGCGAGTTGAAAGAACAAATATATCGTGAGTGAAGTCAGATGTAACGTCACGAAGACCGAAGAAATAGAATTGTCTTCAAAGTGATGGGTGGATAGAGTTTGGGTAGGTTAGCTACCAAGGCTCTAGGGACCTCACAAACTAATACCTGTTTTTAGACAGACCCAAGGCAATTAGTCTCCATACCAACCAGATTGCTTGCTATGTAGAGGTACCGTGTTTCCATGTTACCACTTACTCAGGTCGCGGACCATCATTGTAACTAGGAGGCGGAGGGTCCCGACGAGGAGCCTCTCTATCCGCCGAGCGGTCATAGCGGTCGCGATCATATCCACCTCCACCACGACGGTCATCGCCGCGGCGGTCATCTCCGCCACGAGAGCCGTATCGGGAACGGTCATCGCGACTGTATCTATCAAAACGGCCACCTCCGTAGCCATCATCTCTGTCACCACCACCACCGCCGCCGCCACGGCGATCATAGCCGCCACGATCGTCACGGTAGCTACGGTCATAACCACCACGATCATCACGGTATCCACGATCGTAGCCGCGTTCTTCACGGTACCCACGGTCGTAGCCGCCGCCATGAGGGCCTCCTCTGTAACGGTACGGATCATCGCGGTAGCCGCCATATCCACCACCACCGCCACCGCCGCGGCGACGGTCATCGCCACGGTCATGGAAACGGCCACGCGGCTCTAAGTCAACGTTAGTGCCCATGAAGCTACGCTAAAGAAAGCAAAGAAAAAACCTACCACGCTTAGGCGGACCGAAATACTTTCCAGGAGTAGGGGTGCGAGGGCGTGCGCGACGAGCCTTCTCGATGCTGAGGGTACGACCGTCAATTTGTTCGCCCTGAAGAGCCTCCTTAGCAGCATCAGCACCTTCGGAAGTCACCATTTTCACGAATCCAAAACCACGGGACTCCTTAGTATGAGGGTCACGCATGATTTGGCACTTTTCGACTTCTCCGTATTTCTCAAACATTTGTGAGATTTCAGTCTCTGAAAGCTTGGGGTGAATTCCAGTTACGAATAGGTTTGAGCCAGGGTTGACAGCACCATCGTCGTCGCGAGAATCATCCTTGCCTCCTCCGCTAGTCAAAAGTGTCAGTACAATGCTGAAGGGTCGAAGCCGAGGTCAGAATTACAGTGGTGTTGAAATTACATACTTGCTGGGAGCACTGGGTGAGGGGCGACGACGATCAATATCACCATCATCGCGACTTGGGCGAGGCGAAGCGCTGCGACGGTCGTTTTCATATCGCGGATTTTCATCTAATCGAAACATTAAACACGCGTTAGATTTACTTTCAAGGAAGCCCCTTCTTGGCTCAATGACGATAGAATAGATGGTTGATTGTTTTATTTCTCAAAAACGAGGAAAACGCTTACCCTCGTAAGAACCGGTGGCCTCGTAATCCATGGAGGTGGTTGCCATTATCGTGTTTTCGCAGCAGCAATCTCTGGATGCACAGTTTTAACGAAGAAAAGGGGATTCAATACAAGCGATAATAGAATTGCTTGTTTTGCGGTGAAGGAATTAAGAGATTCAGTGAACTCAGTAAACAAAGTGCAAAGTGTAGCAAAAAGATGCTGTGGTCTTGTTGCAGGAGAAAATTGAATAGAAGTGAGAAAGTTTCGCTTCTTTAGAAAAAGAAAAAGAAAAAAAAAAAAAAAAAAAAAAAAGGGAAAGAAAAGAAGAAGCCAGGCAACAAAATAGAGGTGGCTTTAGGGGGAAGCATCAATGGATTAAGCGCTATAACAACAGGCGACAGGAGGGCAGAGGCAGAAAGAGGCAGAAAGAGGCAGAGAGAGAGAGAGAGAGAGAGAGTCAGGGCAAACACAGCTTGTTGATTTCCAGGGGGAGAAAAATCCTGTAGCCTGGCCAACCGCTACGCTAGTTGTATGTATGTATGACCAAAAAAAGGGCTGGTCTGTCATTGTCAAGGGTACAAGGGTACAACCCTACATAATATAATAGATGAATAGACGGCAAACCAAGATGATGGAAGGCTTTCTTCTAGTTCTGAAACTTTGAAAATTGAAAGCAAACAAAATACTTGGGTTGCTCAGCATTGAACTGTCTTAATTCATAACATGAAGATCTCGTTACCTTTCTACATAATTTGTTACATCTGCCGGCGAAATCGCTTTCTTGTGGTCAAAACAATGTAAACAAACACCCACTCATAATATTCCAATAGAGTGTGCATGACCCCCTTTACCAGACATCCTCTGGATTCACAATGAAGCGCTCCCCATCCTCTCGGATATGCTCCTTTTTGATATCTCGCTTCATCGGTTTGCGCATGTCATAAGCATCTTCACTAGTCGCGGTGGGATCTGTAGAATGGTCTCCATAATAGGCCTCTACGGTGCGGAAGATACTATAGCCAAGACCCTCGTAAAATGCAATAGCCTTCTTGTTGCTCTTCCGAACAAAAAGATCAACAAACCAAGCATCATTATCGTCGGCCGCACGCTCAAGCTGGTCTGTTAGAATCTTGCCGATTCCCAATCTACGAGCGGATGGAGCTACCGTCAAAGCGGTAATGTGAGCGTGCCAAGGGAGGTAGTGCTCTGTGTTTTTGTAAATGGAAGGCGATTCTTCCACCTTGCCCATGACTACAGACGATTGTGATTAGCAAGCATTCGCGTGATAGTACGTTGAAGACAAAGGCATTGGTCATCACCAGGAGGACAAGACTATGCATACTGTATCCAATTATGTTTCCATCAGCGTCCTCGCATACTTGAAACATTGCGGGCCAAGTTGCATGATACTGAAGGTAGAAACTGAGCTCATAGGTTTCCGTAAAAGGATCAAGATTGCATTTAGAAAATTTGTTTAAATCGTCTGGCTTGAACCGTCGAAATGTTGCCATGATGTACAACGTTTGTAGCCGGACGCGAACAATCTAGGTTGGCTATGGAAAAACCGTACGTAGTAAGGCGTAAAGGACGGGGGGGGGGGGGGGGGCGACTAGGCTTGTGACGATGAGATGAGAAAGGTAATAAGATGAACAGTGAAAGACAACAGTCTGTGGGTTGTTGGATTTTCCGTAGCTCGCGAGATCGCAAAGAACTAGATCTCCAACAAGCCTTCTTCTAGTCCAAGTGCCAGGCAAGCCAGCCGAGCCAGCAACACCTGAGGCTGCGGGGCAAAGAATTTGCATGTCAAGTATATTGAAAAGCCTGGACTCCCCTAACTTTAGCACCAGGTGCCCCGCTCTATTTCACTTCTAGCGAGCGACACGCACCTAGCAAGAAAGAAATGCCGAAGATATTTATTCTGTGGCATGATGCTAATAAGCAGCCATGACTAATCTACAATCGTCATGGTACCTGTCATGTCTCAGGCCTCAAACACATGCGCAAGATTAACTGGAGTTTTGTTGGTAGAGCTCAAAGGACTCTTTGGCATTGAAAGTTCTCTCTCATTTGTGTAGCAAGAAACCAGATACGGCCACGAGCCGCTCAACTGGGCCTGTGCCTCTCTCTCTCTCTTTCTCTCTCTGCCTTAACACACACGCCTGTATTTTATGCCTTGATCAAAGAGCAAAGCAAGAGAGGTCTCTGCCATTGTAGTTGGTTGTTTGAGGTTCAACCTATACAAACAAACAACCCCCTTCCCTTGTCCAGCTTCATACTAAGCGATAAACCTGGATTGGACCAGCCCCAACGCTGACCGTTTTCTTCTACGAACCACGAAACTTATCGCTAGCCAGCCCAGCCCTCCCTGCCTGATTGAATTTAAGTTTGCTCACAGAGCAGCCAGAAAGTTTTCTTGGCTCCTCCACCAATGACGGTCTGCAGCAGCTTCAGCTTCTGTTGATTTTATCTTTCAACTTGCTTTTCTATCCATTTACCCTTTTTTATTTTTTTATTTTTATTTTTATTTTTATTTCATTTTATTTTACTTGTGTTTCTCTGTCTCTACAATCAAGCAGCTGTCATTTGTCATTTGGCCGTAAAGGTGGCTACTACCTCCTATCTTGCAATCTGCCGTAACCGCATTGATAATACAAGGTTGGAGGCTTTTCTGCAACACTTCAATACTTCCTACTCCCTAGGCTCCATCGTGCCCCCCCTCCCCCCTCGTTTTGTCGCAACTCTAAATTATTTAGTATCTCGACACTACATCTTCACGTTTCCTAGAACGAGCCGATTGATTACGGGTTTTTTTTTCTTCTTTTTTTTTCGGTTTGTTTCTTCTTACGATTTTATCATGTCTCATACTCCGGTACATTCGAGGCACGCCTCAATTAATCACGGGAGTCCATTTAACTCACCTTCTCAGAATCGCAACTCTTCTCTACAAGACCCCACCACACCCAACCGAAGTAGCTTTGCTCAGCGGGACTCTTTCGATATTACTGAGATTGGAGGCAGTGCAATGGGTAGCGGCTCTGGCTTAGGAAACCTGGCCGATGAGCTCGCTGACGCATTTGATGAATCTGGTGATGATGAATACTACGACGATGATGATACCCCCCAAGTTGATAGCGACCTTCACGATGGTAACCATGATATTCCGGTAGAACATGACGCCTCTGAGAGCTTGGATAGAGCAAGCACAAATAACCCGGATTCAAAGACAAAAAACTCAATGTTGAATTTACCATCACCCAACCGAAAGGGCCATCGGCGAGCTGGTAGCGAGTATGACGGCAGCGAGTTTGGGTCAGAGTCAGACCTGGAAACACCAGGGACCATGTCGGTCGGCCTCATTAGCAAAATGGATGCTGTTGAATCTTTGGCAAGAAGAGGAATTGAAAACACGGGCGGTCCTGCAGACGGTGTTTTTGCTAGAGTAACAGAGAGCTTGAAAGACCTGGGATCTCAGACTGGCGTTGAAGGAGGAGCCACTAGGTTCGTTGCAATTCTTGAATCCACCCATCACCCATTCATATGCTAGATCATGCTGACCAGCTATACGCGCTTTACAGACTCATCACGGCCCATTCAGCTCTGACAACACATCTGTCACACCAGACAAGACAACTTCATAATCTTACGTTTCCTTTGCTATCACCACTCGCCCCTCCATCGGACCCCCAAATAATTGAAGACATGATCCCATTGTTGGTCAGTCTATCCGACTCGATGCCCCGGCCTTCGGCCCAGGCTTTAAGCGCCATAACTGCTTTGCACGCCATGTCTAGTGATCTTGTGCAGACGCTGAATTATTTAACCGATACTCTTCACATGTCTCGCCAGACAACAACCACTGCTACACGACGACTGAAAAGCACGAGAGAACTAGTAGCTGAAATGAAGCATGAGGATGAGCTTAGAGAAGAAGGCGAAAGATGGCTTGCCCGGGGCAATTGGGGGCAGCGCCTGGAGAATCGAGAATGTGCCTCTGTATGCGGGGATGTTGTTGGTGGCTTCGAGAAAGTCTGTGAAGACTGGAGAGCCAGGCTTCTAGCTCAGGCCGAGTCGGCCCAGACTTAGAGGAGCGTGGGTCCGAAGACAAGACTTTTCTTTTACAGGCTGGCTTCCACTATCTTTAACGGTACTAGTAATGTGTCGTTGTCTTGGCATCAAGCTCAGAGTGACAGCCTAGCTCTTGGTATCAACAATGGGATATAGGATCGTCCCTGCGTTTTTGCGTCGTCATGTGTATGTATGACTGGAGCTTTTTATCATCATATCATCGTGGTTCTTTTTTTTGGTTGTTATTTGGGTGATGTATATTGATGCCAGTACATGATTTTGCACTTGTTTTTCATGCCAAGGAAAAAAGAAAAAGAACATATATATATATATAAATCTTTTCTTTTTATTTTTTAATTTTTTTTTACAAATATTTTCATTACCGTATGGGACTTGTGACATGTTCTCGTGCAGGAGAATTAACTATGGCGGCAATAACCAAAAAAAAAAAAACCCCCGCCACGATAACATGTGCATTGGAAATCAATAAAGGGTAGACGCTAACTTATCAAGCAGTGTTTCTTTCTGTGCGTTCTAGTACGTGAAGCAGCTTACCTAACATTCGTGCAATAATACCGTGGAAACGCATTGAATCTGGAGGGAAGCAAGTGCGATGTGTTTATCAACAACTGAAAAATCCCTGACACTCTAGAGCATCGCATCGATTGGCATGAGACAGACTCATTCTTTCATAATAGGCTTGGCCGTTGCCTGCCTGTCCTTTATGTTTATTTGTTATTGTCCCACAGCACGCGCGCTAATGCGGTGCTTTGCTTTTGTTTTCTATTAACTCAAAATCCTTTATGTTTAGAGCTCTTTTTAGTGGGATGTGCTGTGACTTCAGTGGCTTTATATATGAGATACTGTTATTATGAGCTACCCAATCAGGTTGGCGCTTGCTCTTCAAAGAAACACACAAGGGAATTGCTCTTTTCAAAGAAACAAATGCTAACATAACAGTAAAGGAGTAAGTACCCTTTCTAAAGTCTACGTACCATTCATTGGGTTACTAATGTTTTTCCCGCCTTCCCTCGCCCGTTCTTGCCCATACTGACTGTCCTTGTGCTGTCCCTCCTTCTTGCCTCACTATTTTCATCCAATAGCAAAAGCACGGCTTCTATCGCTCCTTCAGTTATTATGTCTCCATCTTTGTCTGATTGATTACCTCGAGCCGGCGGCCTACAACTTACAACCTACAACCTATCTTTTATCCATCTCCTTTCTCAGCCTATACCTGAATTTTCTCCATACACTCTTTACCTACGCCCCTCAATGAGATTATTATTTTGAAGTATCTTTTTCTCGCTGCCTCTGCATCTTTTCCCTGTAGTCTTAAAAATCCTCTACTTTCAGTTGTCGCATGACAACCCGCCTAAGCGTTTGTTTTTCTCCCCCCAGCGTTTTGTCCCACCATTTCTTCAAAACCAACGATCTTTAGCATTGGTACCTCTTCCATCATACGACGAGCTTGCTTCGATCAATCGACCGTAAATTCTACTCGCATTGACAAGCGATTGATTCATGTGTTATTGAAACTACCACACACTGTCGTTATATCCGCATCACCCGTCCGACCTACCTACCGAATTCTCAACTCACCTCAACGTCCGCTTCCCAATATAAATCGACAAAGCTCAATCTATATTGCCATACATTGTAACTAGACTGCCTGTTTGAAGTTTGACCTCCACAACGCGACATCGAACAACCCATCACGCATTATCTTGCCATTGGCTCTGTGTTGCGTATCTGGCCCTGAAAATAATCATTTTTCGTGGCCTTGAAAAGCTGGCCTTGCAATTTGACGATCTAGGTCACGTAGCGACTTTCACTTCGTTCATGCTTTCTCATACGGTTTCGTCTCATATTGCACTTCTTTGACGCCAATATTCCCTACGAAAACGAACACCTTGCCTGTGTCATGACACTTTCACCGGATCAAAGACAAGACACAAGTAGCGCCTCTCGTAAAAAGCCACCTAGGCAACGCCGCAATTCCTCACCCCAAGAGTCTTTATCATCATCAGCCAGGGTCACGCCAACCGCCCCATCTGGACCACAACATGATCGATCACGATCGGATGTACGGAGGATGACTATGGGGGAGTCGGCAGAATCCTTGAGCAGCACAGTTAAAGCTAGTACTGGACCAAGTCGTGGACAGGCATCACTTGAACTTGATGCTGTTGATCATGCGCTTTTGAGAGAAGCCCAACGAAAGGCTCGTGAGAGTGGATCGGCGCTTGGAACAAGCCCTCATCGTAAGCGACAGCGCATAAACGGCGACCGGTGTGTATTTCTTGATTCTCTGGCTATGTCATCATCTTTTTAAAAACTAACTCACGTATTGTTATAGATTCATACCTACACGATCAGGACAAGATCTACAGGCTAGCTTCAGTTTGTTACATGAAGAAGGTTCACCAGCTACTCCGCCCCGGCCAAAAAAGCGGACACCACATGGCGAATTGGACTTCCAAAAGAGTAAGATTTCTGTTTATTAATGCTGTTGTAAACCTAATACTGATAGACGTGTACAGCCGAAGAAGCAAACCGGGTGTTTTCTAAGCTTTTGCGTGCGGAGCTTTTTGAAAGCAGTGTGCCTCATGACTTTACAATGCGCGGGTCAAGCATGCGCTCCCATACACCCCCAGCACCAGTGGGAAATGGCGCAGTTTCAAATATATCCCCTTCTACACCGAGCAAAAACCTCTTTACGTATGTATCGCCTGCACACCACAGTGTGGAAGGCCATCCCACGCCATCTAAAACTCCCCAAGGACGACATGGGCCAAACCTGGACACCAGGGCTGAAATATACAGCTTGTCTCCTGTTCGACTTGGAAGCCAGCAAATGCTTACCAGTCCTCGACGGCAGCCCCGCGCTGTTAGCAAAATACCATACAAAGTGCTGGACGCACCGGAGCTAGCCGACGACTTTTATCTGAATTTGGTCGACTGGGGAAGTGCAAATGTACTTGGTGTGGGGCTGGGATCAAGTGTTTATCTTTGGAATGCACAAACGAGTAGGGTAAACAAACTCTGCACTCTTGAAGACGACACTGTGACCAGCGTTTCCTGGATCCAAAAGGGCACACATCTTGCTATTGGAACTGGTAAGGGTTTGGTACAAATCTGGGACGCGGAAAGAACTAGAAGACTCCGTACTATGACGGGCCACACAGCCCGTGTTGGTTCGCTTGCATGGAACACGCATATTCTAAGCTCAGGGTCCCGCGATCGCCTTATCTATCATCGCGACGTCCGAGCTCCCGACCAGTGGCTAAAGAAATTGGTCGGCCACAAGCAGGAAGTCTGTGGTCTTAAATGGAATTGTGAGGATGGCCAGCTTGCTAGTGGAGGTAACGACAACAAGCTCATGGTATGGGATAAGCTCTCGGACACGCCTTTGTTTAAGTTTGCCGACCATACAGCCGCCGTGAAGGCTATTTCTTGGTCTCCTCACCAACGTGGGTTACTTGCGTCTGGAGGTGGTACTGCTGATCGGCGGATCATCTTCCACGACACCATCAACGGGACGATAACGAATCAAGTTGACACAGGAAGTCAAGTTTGCAATATTGCGTGGTCCAAAAACTCCAACGAGATTGTATCCACTCATGGCTACAGCCAAAATCAGATTGTAGTATGGAAGTACCCATCCATGACTCAAGTTGCCAGTCTCACCGGCCATACCTACCGCGTTCTTTACTTGGCCATGAGTCCTGATGGCCGTGTTGTGGTGACCGGGGCTGGTGACGAAACTCTTCGCTTCTGGTCGATTTTTGGTAGACGTCCTGGGGCTAAGGAAGAAGACGAAAGCAGTGGTAGGATATCAGACTGGGCCGTAATTCGATGATAACGAATTTTTAGCCGTTGCCAGAAGCAAGTAACTGAGTATGTATGAGAAGAAGTTTCTTTTTTTTCTCAATAGCTTTACGAGGGAAATTATTGACCGCTGGGAGCTATGCGTAGGCCCCGTGACGCTTCCTCTTAACGAAATAGCAACATTTAATGAACTCACGATGATTATTAGCCCAGAACATGTTTTTTCTTCTTTTTTTTTTTTTTTTTCCTCTGATGCTCGCGATGAATGATAAAAAACAAAGATATACTAAATTGTACTATAACAGTGGAAGAACCCTCGCACTTAGTTGAAAAACAAATAACTATAGCACACAAATATGCCTAGCATAAAACGTCTGGCTTACAGGATGTCTACTTTCGTTGTTGAAGGCCGCATGTTGTATTACCTTCAATACTAGAAGAGATAGGATTGGTCGATCCGTTGACTAAGAGTTGCGGAACGATCTTTGAAGAAGTATCCTCGGTAGTATGGTTACTGGTGCTGGGGTCTGTAGCTTCTTGCAGAGATCCTTTAGTGCCAGGATCATCGCTACTATTCGTTGAGGCTGCAGAATATTCAATGGGACCAGGCCCAGAAAGCCTCTCAACTTCTGAAGCATGTTGCCATCTTGCTACGTCGGCCTTCAAAGCCTCTAGCTCCTTCTGGAACCGGGTTCCAAACACATCAATATAGAAAGTAGCACCGTTGTAAACACTCCAAGTAAACATGAGACTCAGGAATAGTGTAGACGCCGTCATACTTGAAAACCATAGAGTGCATGGTATCATGGTAAGAACCGCATAGAGATACTGGATTACCATGAAAATAGGCTCTTGGAGAGACTCGGGTTGAGCTAGGACAATTCGCCCAATCCAAGCCTTGGCATACGAGCGGCGTAACCAAGTAAACGAGGTAGGACGGCCTGCGAGAATCTTTTCACGCCGACGAATGGAGATGAGAAAGTAGTACGATAATTGCCAGATGGCGTAAGGGATACTACTCCAAGCCAACATTGATGTGAGAGTAGCATAATTGTTTGGCGAGTCAACTGGGGCTGTCTTGATTGCATAGGCAGCTGGAAATCGAGCCTGTTGTAGATCTGGAGATATCAGATGAACAATACAGTGCAGAGCGGCACATGGCATGATATGGATGAAAAGAGATGTCACTTTGTCAAAACTGTGAAATACTAGCGAGTTTCGCCACATGATAATAGCAACGGCATTGTTCCCAAAGGCAAGACAGTAGACAGAAGTGAACATGCGCTTAGAATTGGGAAACACCCAAAGACTCAAAATCAGTAGCAAGTTGACAAAATAGCAAAGATCGGCGAGAAAATAGTGATAGCCGCGGCGGTGGTAGGCAATACCCCGAATAGGCATGAAATAGAAGAGCTGTGCTGTGTACCAGATATGAAAGTATTGCGGAAAGCTGCCGAGAAGGTAGCCGCTGATGAAAACATTCATGACTCCGCAGATAAAGGATATCTTTTCACGAACAGTGATAGCCTTGGTATCACTCCAACGGTTGCCTAGATCTTCAACGCCGCGACGCATGCGTTGGCGATAGCGTTCTAACTGCTCTTCAGCCGAGGGAGCTCGTCTTCTCCATTCTTCAACCATGCGTTCACGAGCATGACTGCCATGTGACTTCAAGGCTTGTTGGGACTGGCGGACCTTTTCCCTTTGGGTGGAGATGCTTCTCTGAAGCTTTTCGAAATGCTGCGACAACGCGAAGTTGTCAAGTATATCCAAGATTGTTAGGCGATCAAGGGGAGGGAAGCCTTCCCATTCGTCCTGATATGAGCTCTCGGCAGAAAAAGACGAATTGCGGGAGATTCGGGGTCTCTTGTTTGTATTTGGGTTTTGTGCGTCATCCAAAGTATCGACCGACGACGAGCGCTGATGCTCTGAGTCTCCATTATTTGCTATCGAAGGGTCCCGATCGTTGAAAAAAGATGGTGGTTTCGGCGTTGACGATTTGATATCGGCGTCTCTGGAATGATGGTCACTTGCTTCCATGTTGAACAGAGATATCAAGGTGAATCGGGGGTTCTTTTTCTTTTCTACTCTGTGTCTGATCTCTTCGCTAGAGTGTCAAGCTACAGTCAAAAGGGTAATGTTAACTATCCTGAAGGGCTCAAAATAAGACGAATGGCAAAGTAGGGCTGGGTCACAATATATATTGGTAATACTTACGGCAGGGTTGGACTTGAATACCCCAGTTCACTGGCACACAAAGATGCTATTATCGTCGTGTTGGTTGCAAGATGGTGTGCGGGGGAGTTAGGGAAGAAGAACAGTCTAGTCAAGAAGACAGCCAATAGCTTTGCAAACAGTAAGAATGGTGTGTTGCCAACAAGACACAGTATAAAATGAGAGTGTAGAAATCATGTCTTGTATGTATGACAAGGGAGGGGTTAAAGAGACACAGAGCTAGCTACCTCGATAACAAGGACTGGAAGTAGAGGCTAGCACTGCTACTACAACTTAACTTGTTTAGAAGGGTACTTTTTGGCCACTACACTGTTATAATTATTAGAGCCTGATAAAACTTACTTACACGTTAGAGTGCAGAAAGATACTGATGCGTGCATGTATATGTATGATGCTCAGTTAGGCTTGTCATGCTATCTACTAAGAGCTATAACATAGCTTCATGGCAAGCTTCGTAATTGGACACGGCCCTGGTACATCACATCATCACATCCCCTCTACACCCACCACAACTTTGCGCTCCATCATCTGAGCTTCTTGGGTAAGAGTTTCAACTTTACGTGTAATGTGTTTTCTTGACATATGCAACTTTCAATTATTTCCGACAAGTCCGGGCTGAAACTCTACAAAACACTAGAATGAAGGTCGATGATGTCTATTAATATTACCTAATAATTTTCCTTACGATGCTCCCCGGGCTTGCCTTCGATAAATAGCTCTCCTTCACTGCCAGCTGTCAGGTCATGTGACTTTGTGGACAAGGCTGTGAGATGAGTGCCAAACTGAGGTTGCCATTTAGCTACAAAAAACGCGTTTGCTGCTACTATATGTCATGTCACACCTAAATATGTCGCGAAACGCGCTGTCTTCTCTTCAAAAGACTTGTCAATGATCCATAATCAGGCTAGCTCTATTTTCGGGGTTCTGCAACAACTAGCAAAAGAGATCAACGAACAAGAAATTGATTTGCTATACATTCTTGCAGGTCTTTTTTCTTTTTTTTTTTTTTTTTTTTTTTTTTTTTTTTTTCTTTTTTTTCTATGCTTTCTATGCGACATACTTCGTCTTCACAGGACTTTCTTTTTTTTTTTTTCTCTAAACTTCTTTAATCCTTATTTTAATCCCCTTGTTGCTTCCCTGCGCAGCCAGCCCGTGTTGCGCATTTTAGAGCCCACCCCGCGATCTTGAGACTCGGCTTCAACACCAACTTCGCCAATTCTTTCCTTCCAGCCGATAAAGCGCGCCGTCGGTGTTCTCTCACTGGGTTTTTTTTTGGCACTAGAAGTTTGCTCCCGAAAACTACTAGCTCACTATCTAGTTTTACACCCAATATTAACCAGCGAAAATGGGCAAGCTCATTAGACTTGAGCTTTGCAGTACGTCTGCTTGAACCTGTCACTCATTTTTCAATGTCTTTTGACTTGAAGCTAACAAACATGGCAACTGTATAGATTTCAAGTCCTATAAAGGCCATCATACTCTCTTATTTGGTGACTCTTATTTCACGTCTATTATCGGCCCCAATGGATCTGGAAAGTCAAATTCGTAAGCTTTGTCAAACTTCAATGCGCAAATACATGTTAGTCTATCTTCTAACGTATTATCCCAGTATGGACGCTATATCCTTTGTCTTAGGAATAAAGTCATCCCATCTTAGATCTGCGCACTTGAAAGATCTGGTGTATCGAGGTCGTGTACTTAAAACTTCCAAGATTAACGATGACGGCTCAGCTACAACCGAGGAAACGAACGATGCCGAAGACGCCGAATCGACCGAAAAGTCGTCGCGAAATGATCCTAGAACCGCATGGGTCATGGCCGTTTATGAAGATGATGCAGGTGAGGAGGTCAGATGGAAGCGCTCTATCACGACCCAAGGATCAAGCGAATATAGAATCAACGAACGGGCCGTTACAGCGCAGCAGTATAATGCAGCTTTGGAAGCAGAAAATATTCTCATCAAGGCACGAAACTTCCTCGTGTTTCAGGGCGACGTAGAGGCTATCGCTGCCCAATCGCCTCAGGATTTGACTAGATTAATCGAGCAAATCTCAGGCAGTCTTGACTACAAAGCTGAGTACGAGAGACTCGAAGCTGAAGCCGATGTTGCTGCCGAAAACGCGAACCACCAACTCCAGCGCCGCCGTGGCATCAACTCCGAGATCAAACAATACCAGGAGCAGAAGAAGGAGGCTGAAAATTTCCAGCGCAAAACCGACGAACGTGACGATGCGATTGTGACGAGAACTCTTTGGAAGCTCTACCACATCCAAACCACTATGGACGAGTCCACAACCAAGATCCGCAATCACCAGGAAGATCTCAAAGAACACCGACGCAACGTAGAATCCTTTGAGAGGAAGCTTGAAGAAGCTAGGAAAGATCAGTCGTCAACTAGTAGAGAAATTGGAAAGATTGAGCGAGCCATCCGGCTCAAGGAGCGCGACATGGAAAACAGCCAGACTGGCTTAATCCCTATCGAAGAAAAGATCCAAACAATCAATCAAGAGTATGCCAATCTCACCGACCGCCTTGAAACGACTCGCAAAGACGTCAAACAATATCAGGATGTGGTAAACAGAACAAAGTCTGATCTTGCTACTGTGGAGAAGGCTGAGCAACTTTACGAAAAGGAGTACAGCGAGCGCATGAAAAAGCTAGGCAAGGAGGTCACCGACAGAGACCGTAAGGAGTACCAAGCTCTACGACAACAAGTGAACACGAAAACATCTTCAATTCAGTCAAACCTCTCCAATTTTGTCCGTCAACAAAAGACAGATGAAAGCACAGTTAGCACATTTAAAGGCAAGATCGATCTTGCCCAGACCGCCCTCGAAAAGCATAAGACTGAACTTGATTCCCTGAATCAACGCAAATCTGCTACTGATTCGGCTGTGAAGCAACTCGCAAAGGAAATTGACGAAAAGAAAAAGCGATTCAACCATATGCAATCAGAGCGGGTACGGACAAATCAAAAACGGACAGAATTAGAAGAAAAAATTGAAAGTCTATCCGCCAAGTTCCGTGAAGCTGATGACGGAAGACGACAAAACGACCGCGAGGCTCGCATGAAGGAAATGGTTATGTCTCTCAAGCGCATCTATCCCGGAGTCAAGGGACGTATAGGCAGTCTTTGCAAGCCTAAGCAAAAGAAGTTTGATGAAGCTGTTATTGTTGCTCTTGGCCGCGACTTCGACTCGGTTGTTGTTGATACCGAAAAAACGGGTATCTCGTGTGTCCAATATCTCAAAGAGCATCGCTTTCCCCCCATAACATTCATTCCTCTAGACAACATTAAGGTCAATGCGGTTAATACTGCCATCAAGGGTATTAATGGCGCTCGTCTCACTATTGACACCATTGACTTTGATTCTGTTTATGAACGTGCCATGGCTTACGCCTGTGGAAATTCCGTTGTCTGTGACAGTTTGGAAATCGCCCGACGCGTCACGCTTAAAACACCGGTGAAGGCAGTCACCTTGGAGGGCTATGTCATTCACAAAGCAGGACTTATGACTGGAGGGCGTGGTCCAGAAAAAGGCAAGAGGCGTTTTGAAGAGCACGATGTCCAAAACTTGGAACGCGCCATACTGGCTGCCAAAGAAGAGCTTGACAAGTTGCCCCGTCGCGAGCGTAATGCGGAGGAGGCCCTCCAACACGAACTTTCTAGTCTCCAGCAGCGCCATGCTTTAGCTAAGAATGAACTTGACGCCCTAGAGAGGAACATTGCTAACGTGACCAAACTCGCCGATAATGAACGAAGAAAGCTGGCGGATCTGGAACCTGAATTCGCTGATAAAAGTGCCGCCCTCGCGCGAATCCGTGAAAAGGTTGCTGAACTGCAAAAAGAAATATCAGTGGTTGAAGATAGCATTTTTGCCAAGTTTTGCAAACGTCTTGGTTACAGTGACATCAGAGACTATGATGCTCAGCAGGGTAGCATGGAGCAGGAGATTGCCGAGGAGCGCAGCAAGTTTAGCGCCCAAAAGCAAAGACTCAACGGAAACCTTGACTGGGAAAACAGCAGGTGTGATGCCACAAAGGCTCGTGTCTCCAACCTCGAAGCCCAACTCCAAAAGCGCAAGAAAGACCTAAAGGGATACAATAGCGAAAAGACAAAGATTCAGAAGTCTCTTGCCGTGGCGGAAGAGGAGCTTGATGCACTTAAGGAAACTCTTGAGGAGTACCGCTCTGAGCTTGATGAAAAAGCAGAAAAAGTGGCCGAGGCTCGCCAGGAGCTCCAGAAACGCAGCAGAGAGATCGATGCACTTCAGAAGGAAATCAGTGCTTTGGAAAGCGTGGTCCAAACTCAAGGCAATGCCAAGTTCAATCTATTGCGTCGCTGTAAAATGGAGCAGATCAATGTCCCTCTTGCTAGTGGCTCCCTGGATGATCTTCCTAATCAAGATAACATTCTTCTTGTTCCTGATCCCGATGCTATGGAACTAGACGAAGAAGATGAGGATGAACAGATGATGGATGCTGCCATGCAAGATCACGGTATTGAGATTGATTTCGACAACCTAGATGACGATCTCAAGGATTCAGACGATCCCAGTGTCGAGGAAGGGCTGGAAGAGAAGGTTGCAGCCCTGACTGCAGAACTTGAAAAGCTCAATCCCAATATGCGTGCCATTGAACGCCTGGAAAGTGTTGAAGGTCGTCTGAAGTCTACTGAACGCGACTTTGAGGATGCCCGAAACGAGCACAAGCAAGCTCGCGATGCCTTCAACGAAATCAAGGCTCTCCGCTTTGAACTTTTCAGCAAGGCATTTACACATATCCAGGAGCAAATATCGAATGTTTACCGTGACCTTACTCGCTCGGAAGCCTATCCCCTTGGTGGACAGGCCTATCTCGACATTGAAGAAGATACCGACACACCGTACCTCTCTGGTATCAAATACCATGCCATGCCGCCTCTTAAACGTTTCCGTGATATGGAACATCTTTCGGGTGGTGAGAAGACCATGGCTGCCCTGGCTTTGTTATTTGCCATTCATAGCTACCAACCAAGTCCCTTCTTCGTGCTAGACGAGGTTGATGCTGCTCTGGACAACGCGAATGTGGGAAAGATCAAGAAGTATATTCGTGAGCACGCGGGTCCTGGTATGCAGTTCATTGTGATCAGTCTGAAGGCTGGCCTATTCCAAGACAGCGAGAGCTTGGTTGGGGTGTATCGCGACCAAGATGTCAACAGCTCGAAGACTATGACCTTGGATGTAAGTTTTTATTTTATTTTTGTTCTTACTGTTTCATATTCACTGTTTTATCTCACAATGCTAACACACTTTTCTATAGTTGCGCAAGTACACTTGAGGTTGATAGAGAAGGGGCTTTTATAGGTGTAAGCTGTCGATTGTGGACTACATGGCGTTCAGGTGCGAATGTGTGTTTGATGTCATGCGCAGGAGCTAGGTCTTTTATTTTTCTTTTCTCATCTCAAGTGTGATATTTGATATTCGCAATGATCAAGCCTGCTTGATCTCGAAACCAATGAATTCTAGTTTTTTCTTTTCTGCATATTGACGCACATTATTTGCTAGTTTTGTTATGTGTAGTTGTGTGTACCGTACCATAATGCTAGGTTGTATTATACGAGCAGGCAATGACGTCTAAAGTGGAGCAAGGCTGAGGAAGCAACTTGAGTATCACATCACGTACGAGGCCCATCCAAACTTCAACTTGAAAATAGCCGTTTACACTTTCATATCCAAATCACTTTTTTTTTTTTTTTTTTTTTTTTTCCTCTCCCTCCAGGAGACACTCGATATATTACACTCGTTTCTATGTTGTAGACCTTTTGAATTGCTTGGTTTTTTTTTCTTTTTTTCTTTTTTTTCGTCCATTTATTTTCTCTTTCTATACGCTCATCTTCCTAATCTTTGTTCTTCGCCCAAAGATAATAAAAATTTATCTACTTGCGCCTCTGGTGCTTCGGCTTAACATACATCCTCTCTTTCTGTCGCGAAAATAGCAATCCATTCGGGTTTGATCACTCAATATCATCGTACCCTCTAAAGACTTTTATCATCAAGAACATACTCGTAATGGATCTCGCCCAAAATCTCGTCCGCATGGTGACTCGGGCTTTTTATGAGACCCGACACATCATTATCGTGGATGCTGTTATCACGCACTCTGCGTACGTCAAACGATGCCATCTTTTTTTCTCTGCCTCCGAATTCATCCCGTGGCTAAGCTAATAATCTAACTAACCACCCAATATCACTTACAGTCTCCGCGACAATGACCTCGCCTATATCATGTCTATGAATATCAAGGATCTCCACAAGTTAGTAGGCAAGCTGTTGGAGGAGCGCCTACTTCACAAGTATGCTGATATATATCCCCAGACTTAAACTCACATGTTATTTGTTCGTGACTAATTAATTAAATTCTACAGATTTGGCCGTCCAGAATTACGCGAAGGTCAGACACGACCGGTCACCCAAACATACTACTACATCGACTATCGTCAAACTCTTGATGCAATCAAGTGGCGTGTATATACCATTACGAAAGACATCCAAGGGAATTCTATCACGATAACAGAAAAGAAGGAATATTTCTGCAATACCTGTGGCGCCGATTACACAAACCTTGAAGTGTTTTCTTCGTTCGACGAATCGGCAGGCTTTTTATGTGAGAGATGTGGAAGCCCACTTGTCCACGATCTTGAACGCAACGCTACAGGCCATGAACAATCTACGCGCATGAACAACCAGATCAACTTCATAACAGAAAGGCTGCAGCAAATTGATGGTGTCTTTGTGCCAGACAATAATTTCGAACATGCGCTAGCCAACTCGCGACCAGTGCTGAGAGATTCATCTAATCCAGGCGCTACGTCCATGCCCGTAGATATTGGTATATCGAGACCAACCGCTGTCAAGGGCCTTGCAAACACCGGGCCCAAGTCACTTGAAGTCAGCATCTCTGCGTCAGATGGGCCTACTGATGCTGAAATTGCTGCGGAAAAAACACGCAAGGAAAAGATTGCGCAGCAAAACGCCTTGCCCTCTTGGATGTCTAACTCGACGGTTACTGGTGATTCTTTCTCGGCAAATGCCAACGACGACTCCTCCCTCCCGGTAATCAAACCCGAGGAAGACGACAAGGCGGCACTGGCCGCCCAGGCGGATGCAAACAAGGACCATGCCGCAATTGATGATTACTTCCTGCGCCTAAAAGAAGAGCAGGAACGCCTCAAACTGCAGGATGAAGAGGAGGGATCCGATGAAGATGAGGATGACTTTGAAGATGTCGTTGCGGCCGTCACAATAGATGCACCATCTATAGCAGTGCCAGAGTTGGATGATAGTAGGCTGACTAAGAAGGTGAAGCTGGAGGAACCTGTATCTGACGAAAGCGAGGATGATGATATGGAGTTTGAAGATGTATAGACTATGATATGTAATTAAAGCGAGGATGTAGCATTGAATTTCCTACTAAACAGAGAATCACGGCCAATTTTTTCACTACACGGTATTTCCTGGTTTGCGTGCCACCTTCAGGAATGCAACTGTTTCACGATGGTATGTTCAAGGCTTTTTGTATATGACCGACGTTAATGGTCAATGACGGTCGTGAACTACTGAAATCTTGCCGGGGAAGTAGCCAGGACATTTGCAATCACATACTAATAAGGGTTCTAAAGGTTTGTCATCACCACAACTCCTATTACAAAACAGGAATCTTATTTTCATGACAGTGACGCCGTTTTTTTTTCCTTCGTAGGACTATGCTTAATAATCGTGACCATGTCTAGAGATTTCTGCCTAAAATGGTATCCTAATTATCAAGCTGGCCTTAAGAAAGCAAAAGAAGGGTTAGGATAAATAGTCAGGCGTGTGCATTCCCAACATTCAAGTTTCTTAGCTCGATAACTTCTAACCACCATTCACAAAAGCGCAACTGTAATAGTTAGTTCGTTTACAATGTCTGCTGTTTTCATGATTCCTCGCGAGTTTGGGTATGTCGAAAACTAAATCTCTAAACGAAGCTGTACCCTTTCATCTTGCGATGCAAGAATAAACCAAGATATGACATGACTATGGCTAACCTGGCTCTCAACAGCTATGTGCTTAGCGTTGCCGCTACTAGCTTCTTTTTGAACACTGCTCTGGGTTTCCAGGTTTCAGCCTACCGCAAGGCTGCTGGCATCAAGTATCCTATTGCTTATGCCAACGATGAACTGGCGGCCAAGGATCCCAAGGCTTTCCAGTTCAATTGTGGTAAGTGACGGGGTGCTACTGTGCTACTATGATGATGGCAGCTCAATCCCCATCTCACTCATCTGTCTGTCTTAAAAAGATGCTTATGTTCTAATTATGCGATTTCTGTAGCTCAACGCGCTCACTTGAACTACTGTGAAGTTCATACATCATGGTTGGGCGCTCTGCTGATTTCAGGTCTGCGTTACCCTGTGGCTTCAGCTTCGTTCGGTGCAGTGTGGATCGTTAGCCGTGCGTTGTATGGCAGAGGATATGTCGTGAAGGGTCCTGAAGGTCGTCTTGGAGGTGCCTATCTTGGCTTCTTTGCTGACATTGCCATCAAGTCAATGGCTTTGTTTACGGGCGTCATGTTTGCTCTAGGCTACTAGAAATACCCCGCCATTTCACCAATATATTGGTAGTGTCACAGATTCTATACTGGCAAATGACACGATATTACGTACAACATTACACACGAAAAACTTTCTAACACAGTTCCCAACATATTCTAATAAACACGGACACGTACATTATCGCATAGAAGTCACGAACTTGTTCTCGGCTAAATTATTAATTCACACTTAAAGAATACATAGGACACTGCAAATGAATATAAGCCCGAAGATACAGCTCAGTCTTGTACACCCGACTTTCTACTTCCGATAGCGGAGTTTGAGTTCGCTATTGTCTGTCGTAGACAAGACATCCTGACTATCCTTGGTGGTGCTGGAAAGGCTGGGATGCTCAATTCCGTTGTTTCCAAGAAGGTAGTCTCCAAAATACTTCAAGGCACTGAACATCTCTTCCCCGCTGGGAACAATGTACTCACGAGGAAGAAGGAATCCATAGACACCAGTGTCTTGCAGCTTTATCTGGTAGCTAAAGTGGGCCTGCATCTCATGATGGAACCAGTCGATGGCAGAGCCACCTCCAGTCTCTAGATGGGGGCCTGGTCTAGAGATAGAGCCTTCGCAAGCGGATGCAAAAGTATACATGCCACCATCAGAAAGTCGAATTGCTTTTGTCAGGCCAGCAGCAAGTTCCTCGAGATTCTCTAGATTGGGGGGCTCAACATGACACGAATGAGAATAGGGGAAGAGCACTTGCTGCGAGTATGAATGCAAGTCTATCAGGCCGATAAAATGGGTTGAGTTGTCTTTGGTGACGTTGCGAGCCCAGTTTGAAAGTTCAAGGGTTTCTATCGCTTCAAACGGTTTGACACCGGCAAAACCTTCAGAGCACGGATTCTTGTGCATTACTGAAGAACCGTCCCAGCCGAAGCTAAAGGTATGATCTAGGTCCAAGCCGTGGCAGTCTTGCGAGTCAGTTGGCTGTCGCGACTTGCGCCATAGACGGTCGCTAGACCATGTATATTCAAACCCATCTGGGTTTATAACAGGCACAAAGATAATATCAAAGGACTCGACAATCTTGGTGACAACATGGTCTTTGTTGTAGCGAGTTGCAAAAGCCCAGGCTAAATAGTTAACGCTTGATGTTGAAACCCATTCGCGAGCATGAAGGCCGCCTATCACCAAGATGGTTTTGCGGGGCGCTTCATTTGACGGGTCCACATTGACTCCAATACGGATGCCGGTTATTTCACGGCCTTCAAAAGACGTTCCTATTTTGATTAAATTGACGTGGGTTGGGAACATGGCCTGTAGGAGGTCAATCCATCTGTATATAACCTGTTATAATAGGACGAGCAGTGAAATTTAAGTTAGCAGAGAGAACAAGTAGACATGTAATGGGAAGCTCTACTTGCAGGCAGCGGCTGGTAATCCTGGAAGAAAACATCGTTCGTGGCTGTAATAGCAGTGACCACACTTTCGGAGTAAGATGCGGCCGTGTTGTGATTTGGTGACAAGCGCAAGTGATCTAGGAATGCTTTTGGGTATGTATTTGCAATATTCTCACTTAGGTCGTGAGACAAAGTTGACATGCCGTGTTGCATAGTGTCAGGCAGTAGACCTATCAGTGACTTGACGTCATTGAAATGCACTCTGACATCGGCATGACCATTGGAAACAGACCACACATCTAACAGAAGCGCATTAGTAGCATCGTAGAAAGCCTTGTGTTCCTCGGAAGTGGATATGTTGAAGCGTAGGAGCATATGGTTCGAGTATTTTGACAGTACGTAATCGTTCGGAAGCCCGGATTCAAGGCGATCGTCGCAGTAGTTTTTCAATAAAGACTTTAGTGGCCATCGACAAGCCCACAACGTGAATAGAGATGAAGACGGCGGGGCACGAAGCTGGGTGGCAGATTGTGAAAGGCCATTGGCATTTGCTGTAGCGCCGACAACTGCAGCAGCAAAAACCAAAGCATTGCGAAAATGCATTGTTGATGGGCGGGGACAGATGCGACAGATGGATAGGGACAGAGTAGGAAGCTCAAACTGATGCCAGAAAGTCAGCCATGAAGATACACACTAAAAAAAGGTGCTCAAAACTTGGGGAACGGAACGGAACGTGTGAGGAGGTGATAACGGAGATAGCCTAGGCCAAGCCTGTTGTGTCGCTTTTGGTTGAACAGACGATAGAAAGGTCGTTAGTTTGTCGCAGGACAGTGCGCTGGAAAGTCAGGTTCACTGGCCATTGTCGGGGTGCGGGCGCTACGACACTGCACAGTGCACACAGTGGGTCGGAAGCACACTAAAGATATTATTAATATGGACATTATTAGACAAATGAAGACACACTATTTCGACTGATGGGGCCTCCTTTGCTGCCTCAGTGGTTTAGGCACGACACACATATGTATAGAGCATCGAAATAATGGCAAAAACAATTGGGCTGACGACCAAGCAGCTAGAATATACGCACACATATATGTTTACGGTTCATAGTAAAAGCGCCTAACGATGGAAATGTGGACACGGGGTGTACGGGCAGGCGAGATTTAGCAGAGGGGAGGGAGGGACGCGTCTATAGGGTACCTGGAGTACAAGTACGGGTGCTGAGCGTGCATAGTGAAAAAAAAAGAAAAAAAAAAAAAAAAAAAAAAAAAGGGCAAGGCAGAAGGGGACAGAAGGAAAGCATTCTCTATAACAGTACTTGCCATATCTGGAAAGGCAGGCTTAGGCGAAGGGAGATTACTGAATTGAGTAGGGAAAAAAAAAAGCAAGATGGCGAAAGGATAACAGGCAACTTTTTTTTTTTTTTTTCAGCTCCTTAATAGCTTGCATAACGCCAGTTGCAGGTGGTGGATGGTTTGCTTTGTACATCTATTATTATATGATGAATACGTGCTGTTCTTTTTTCATGATTTTTCACTTGAATAAAATGTTGTGTTAAGATGACGAGTTTTTATAAACTCAATGCACGGCTACGTACGCTCGAGCTTCCAAACAAGAAAAAAAAGGAAAGAGCTAAAAATTAGAAAACAAGACCTTGAAAAAGTATGTGGTGATCTCATATTCTGGTTCTGGTAGTTGCTAGGTTTGAATTGGAAAATGGGAAATGTGGCTACTTCGCTATTTCGCCCAAGCAAATGAAACTGTCTGTCTCCGTGCTAATATCTCAAGACATCAACAGAGAACACAGCGCTGCAAATTTCTAGCTAGTGGAAGGTTCAACTCTTTCCGCTGCTTGCACACGTTCCCGCTTTCTTTCCCTGCTCCCAACTGCCAATAACTAACTATCAATTCCCAATTCCCATTCCCAAGACCCAAGACCCAATACCAAAAGACCAAAGAGCCTAAGAGCCAAGATTCAACCCTCTGGGTACCATTCTATTCTGTATTCTTGGAATTTGTGGTGATCCATCTATATTATACGTTTATCCTCCCCTCCCCTCCCGCCTTGGATCTTGGCAAATTCTCCTCCCTTCCCAAGTTGATCGCGCTCCTTCAGACTTGATCATAATCCCTGTCCCCCTTTATGGATCCGTTGTGGTAACATATATGTACATGTGCATACCTCCATCTTCTGTCGCAAGCTGAACATATGCCCCCTCCCCCCCCAATCTATATCCTTCCAAAACATCCACTCACTCAGGCGTAAATTTGCCATAGGGCGAAGCTGCTGCTGCTGCTGCTGCTCTCTAGACTCAACTAGCTCTCTGCGATCTGGCTCCAGCTCCCTTTATACCAGAATCCTCCGTGCTTCCCACCAGTATCATACCCGCAAGAACGAGACGTAAAGGACAAAAACCTCCTACTCTCGTCCACAATCCAAAATTGTGGCTAGATGGCCTAAAAACACCGACCGA
Source organism: Ceratocystis albifundus (assembly GCA_002742255.2). Lineage (NCBI taxonomy): Eukaryota > Fungi > Ascomycota > Sordariomycetes > Microascales > Ceratocystidaceae > Ceratocystis > Ceratocystis albifundus. The sequence continues at coordinate 73,063 of MAOA02000030.1, read as the reverse complement.
CCACCCTCCCCTCGACATTATCCCGTACCAAACTACGCTCTGCACCTGATCTATCTCACGATACACAGTGTATAGTAGAAGCTGCGAAAGAGGCTCCCCTCTCGACAAGTAGTCCCCCTCTAGAAAACAAGCCGACGAGAGTAACGAGTACAAGATTCGCAGGGCTCAGAGCTACTAGTTAGGACCGGCTGTTTGCGGCTTGGCCGGGCTATCTATCCCCTGTTCGATTCTTTAGCTCTACTTCTGCGCCCCCCCCCCTCCCTTTTTTTCTTTTTCAATTTGCCATTATCATGAGAAATTGCGCCCGCCATGCCTTTCCTTCGCCGTCGCGGCATCATGGCCAGCGAGTCCGATATGCGACGCCACTCAAGTCAACCACAAAGTCTCTCTACGGCAGATGCCAGTGATCATCATAACCCGGGCCAGCTCCTGGAAAAGAGTTCCAGCCCAAAACCAACCCAGGACGTCGCCAACCGGAGCGAGATTGATTTTCATGCTGGCCACCAGATCCCTTCGCCCCAATCCCACCTAAATACTGATTCCAATGCTGCCTCGGGCACTGCTTCTTACTCTGCCTCCAAGGCTCTAAACACTGCTATAGTCAATTTCCCACAACCGGACAACCAAAATCAATCATCCCAACTCGACAGACCCCTACAGCTACAGCTTCAGCTCCCATCCAGCCGCCTGTCTTCCTTCTCTGACGCAGCTGGTCATCTTGATTCCAAGAACGAAACAACAGCAGCCCCTCATACCCAAGACGACAACACTGTCGCTTTCGAAAATACCGACAACACCGATACATCCGCCTCTAATCCCACTGCTTATCACCCATCCCATGCCAACAATACGCACGAGCAAGACTTTAGTCGCGGTCGTACAACCCATCGAGCCTTGCATCGTACCAATTTGGCTGTTTCTACTTGTCAGCAACCTGCCGCATCTACACGTCGCAGTCACGATATCCCCCAGTCATCCTTCTCGCCCTCTTCCACAGCTGCTAGCGGCAACACGAAGAACCGGCGCTTTTCTCTAGGCTTTCGCAATGCTTCAGACTCCCAACTTCCACTCCGTCTAAAGCAATTAGACGAATCTCCACCGCCCCCTCTTCCTGCTCCTCGTATGTACTGTCGTCCCATATGCCCCCCTCCCCGTCCTTCTCTCCCTTTCCCTCGCTCACCGTTGTCCTATCCAAACATGCTTTTTCCACCGCAAACCCCCTGAATCGAACGTATCCATCCTGTTAGCTATCACATCAAATACCCTACCCACACATGGATAAGCAAACAAACCAGCCAGGGAACTCGTTTTTCTAACCCTCGATACCTTTGTCTCTTGTTCGTATCTAGCCCCTGGAATTATTACCACTGCGCCTACTGGCGACTTTGTTGCTATGCAAAAGAAGCCATCTCGACTGAGGCTGCCTCGTTTCCGCCTGTCAAAGAATGCATCAACCAACACTCTCAAAAAGCCGTCTCCCTCACAACTAACAACAGGGCCACCTTCCGCCTCTGACCCCTCTGGACCTGGGCCTAGCTCAGGCTCTCTATCCCGTAAACCATCTCGAGCTCTCAATCCTGCAGCTAACTTGGATGGTAATCTCCAAACCCCTCTGTCCAGCAGTCCGCCATCAGCAGATACCAGCTTCGATTCAATAGACCCTATTTCGTCTTCCCCAGCCCCGACTCTAGATGGCCAGCCAGGCGATACTATGACCTATCCTACCACGCTTAATCGTCGGTCTGATTCATCCGGACCCTCCGATGTCAGTTCAGCCGACCCTAAACCGCAAAGTGTAAACCAACGATCTTCATCCTCAATATTCCGGTTGCCGCGTCGGAAAACGAGACCCGGAGAGCCTCTTTTCCCCACAGGCCACCTTCCCCAGAAGCCCAAGGTTAGCCTTGGCGACGATAGCCACTTTGAATCTGACACCAGCAACTCACTCAATATCCCTAATAACGGGTCACTATCATTTTCACCAAACACTGATCGTCCCGTTTCAAGGTCAAAAACATATGCCCCGCATACACCCAGACCGCGCTCTGTTCGTAGTAAAACTGCTGCCGCTCCAAGTTTGTCTCCTTCGCCCGCCACTGCACTCTTCCGCCCACAGTCCAATCACTCTGGCCGCTCTTCGCCAATCAGGTCTCAACCGCGTAGAGGCAGATCGTCAACACTTAGTTCACTTGGCCATGATTCTAATGACGAAAATCCCGCCCCTCCCAGCTCTCGTCCCTCATTCAATAGCGGTCGCAAAAGCTTTGGTGATCTTTTTGGTCTAGGTCGTCTTCGCCAAAACTCCGATGCCACTATCGGACGTTCAGGCAACTTAACGCCAATAACCCCCGGCTCTGTTCCCTCTAAAAACAATTCTCTACAACTCGTTCGTGAAGAATTCACTCTTCCAGAGAAGCGGGAAGACGACACACCAGTCAAATATCTCGCCCGGGTTGAAGGTCATATTCCACGTGGAAGCATTGCTAGTGCCTTATCCAAGAGTTCTGATCCTTTCTATAGTGCTGTACTACGAAGCTACATGCGCAAATCTAGATTCTTCGGTGATCCTATGGATATGGCTCTACGCAAACTACTGATGGAAGCTGAACTGCCCAAAGAAACTCAGCAAATTGACCGCTGTCTGGTGGCTTTTGCCAATCGCTACCATGAGTGCAATCCTGGAATTTATGCCAATCCAGACCAAGCATATTTTGTCGCCTTTTCTCTCCTCATCTTGCACACTGATGTCTTCAACAAGAACAACAAACACAAGATGCAAAAAGCCGATTACCTAAAAAACACACGTGAGCAGGGCGTTTACGATGATATCCTCGACTGTTTCTATGACAACATCACATATACGCCGTTCATTCATGTCGAGGATGACTTCGATTCAAACAGCGAACGTCATCATCACAATAAAGGCAGAAGACGACCGATCTTCCCTGGCGCACCGCCCGAAATACCAAAGAAAAGCAAAGAGCCTATTGACCCATACACACTCATCCTTGACGGTAAACTCGACAACCTCAGGCCTAGCTTCAAAGATGTCATGAGTCTCGAAGATCATTATACATATTTGGGGACCGCTAGTCGACTAGACCTCAAAGAACTCCAGAAAACCTTTTTCAGAACTGGTGTTTTGCAGATTGTTTCTGCCCGTTCGCGACCCGATGCTTTCATGACAGAAAAGACTGCCAGTAATCCACAGGTGGCCCATCCAGGCATCGTTGATATCAAGGTGACGAAAGTTGGCCTTTTGTGGAGGAAAGATGCTAAAAAGAAGAAAACACGATCGCCGTGGCAGGAATGGGGTGCTATTCTCACTGGTGCTCAGTTGTATTTCTTCCGCAACACAACGTGGATTAAAAGCTTGATGCACCAGTACGAAACCCACATGAAGCAAGGGAATGATGATGTCCCTGTCATATTCAAGCCGCCCTTAGAGCAGTTCAAACCCGATGCCTTGATGTCCACTGACGGTGCAGTTGCTTTGCACGACATGTCATACAAAAAACACAAACACGCTTTTGTTTACGTCAGGCACGGTGGATTTGAAGAGGTTCTTTTGGCTGACGATGAAATGGAGATGAACGATTGGCTTGCCAAGCTGAACTACGCTGCCGCATTCAAGACCTCTGGGGTCCGGATGCGTGGGGTTGTAGGGGCTAACTATGACGGCCAAAGCAGGCGAGCCATCCGTCGTCTTGATTCCGCAGATGGAGCACAGGTTGTACAAACCCCCAGTGGCGAAGTCTCAATAACCAGGGGGCGAATAGATCACAAAATGGCTGAGGATATTTCCGCAGCACGGCGTCAGGTCATACTTGACAAGGTTGTGGAGGCTGACGAACGCTTGAGCGTAGCCCAAAAGCTTCTAGACCTCCAATTACGCAATGCCCGCCACCTACAAATCATGGCTCCCATCCAAGTGAAAACACGTGAGCAGGTGCTTCTGTCTGCTGCCCGTATGTCTGCTCAGCTGAAGTGGACACGGGCTGAAATATGGCGTCTCAAGTGTCACCGGGATATACTGATGCAAGATATGGAAGAAGAGCGTCTTCTCGTCAGTCCACCTGGGTCTAGTAAACTTGGATCAGTTCAAGAAGACGCATATGCTACACACGAGGTTTCTCGCCCCACAACGCCATCCAACGATAGCCATCCTAGCAAGTCTCCTGTCACCTCGGGAAGTTTGAAGGCCAGTACCAAGATACAGACTCCTCTATCCCTCTCCTTATCACCACAACTAGGCGTTAGCGATCTTAATCTTTCCTCGAATATTGAAGGTGAAGATGATGATTCTACAGCCTCCCCAACCGCCGCTCATTACAACTGTTATCGATCGGAAAGCGCCTCTAGCCCCAATGAGGAGTCTAGTGCTACTGAAAGACCTCTCCAGGCCACCTCCTCATCTTCAACCACGCCACCTCAGCGAAAGTCGGATACAGACAAACTTGAGAAAGAATCCGGGGATGATAATGACATTGTGGAGCACAATCTTTTAGAGCAAGCCGGCCTTCTTAGGTCATCTACTACTCGCAATTGGAAAAGTGCCGCATCTAGTATACAACATGGCGGCATTGACGTCGATCCTGAGAAGGAAAAGGCTGATCGTAGCAAGATTCGACGTAGCTTGCAGCGCACCCTTCGTGAGGGAGGTACCCGCTCTAAAAAGGGTAAGGAGCCAGCCCAGGTAACTGACGAGGAAGAGCGCCTAGCCCGTGGTAACGGCAGTTTCACTGTACATGGAAAAAAGGCATCGGTTATCAACTTTGGCAGTGAACTACACAACTTGCCATCGAAGCGGACAGAAACGGACCTGTCAATGTCACCATCAAGTCTTGATGTTGTTGAAGACGACGATTTCCACTCTGCTCGAGGCGATTTCGATGACTGGCGTGAACGACGAGGCTCGACCGCTAGTGCTAGCACTGCAACGGCTCGAAGCTTCCGTGAGCTTCATCGCAAATACTCGACAGCACATCCCCCCCGTGCCCACAGTACACCAGGGAAGCTTGCTGCACCCTCAGATACCGAAAGTGAGGTTGCTGTGAGCTTTTCAGAAGGTCAAAGGACTCCACTCCCTCCGATTGAAAACTCCAGCGATATAGAAAGTGACGCCAAGGACGCCGAACTCGATGAAGGCTATGTTCAAAATCAAGCACAGAAACAAGGACAGCATCCTTCCGAAAATGCACCTCAGAGTGTTCTCGAGGATGATTAGTTGGATCTTGATGTTGAAATTGGGCTTCATAGGCGTCATTGCCATCTTTTGGGGCCTGGGACTCTAACTTATGGCTTGCTTCGTTTGTCATCCAACCTTGTACCTTGGACGGACAAGCGCTGTTTTCTTCCTTTCCCATCTTTTTCACTGTTTTCTCTGTGTTGTGTTGTGTTGTGGTTGGATAGATTCCCGTATACCCGTAGGTTCTTCCTCTGTCCGCCTTGTCTCTCATTCTTTGTTCTTTTCGTTGCAGTATTTGGTTTACTTGATAACACTGATATCGACCTAGCATCTTGATCGCGTCTTCTCTAATCCATGTTTTGTTCTTGCTCATCCTTATTTCCCCCGATACGTTGTTTGTGTGGATATTTTACATTTCCATTCGTCTTTTTCATCTATCTTCCATTCTTCCGCGGCTTCTAGAAATCATAATTCCAAGTTCCTTTTTTTTTTTTCTTTCGTTTTCGTGTGGTGTACAGCCAACAGTTACTTTCCACTTCTCCTTATTTACTTTTATAAGCTCTAGACTCATCAATCATGCATTACTTGTTGCACTTAAACCTTTTATGCCCATTTACTACTACATATCTACGTGAACAAATGCACCGCCCTCCCTCCCCCATACCACGTGGGCAATCAATGTAGTCAGTCATTACTTAATTCATAGATAGGCAGCCTCAATCTACCTTACATACCGGCCCAGCCCTCATTTTCTGCCCTTCTTCTTCTTCTTAGCAGCTGCTGACACCTGAGGTGCCTTCTCAACCTTAACAGCACCAACTCCGCCCACCAACTCCAATGTTTCCTCCCCTTTGACGTAGCCTCCCTGTGTCAAAGCCTCGGCCTTCTTTTTACCCTTCTTACCGCCTTTAGGACGCGAGGATGTTCTATCTCTCATAGGAAGCCAGCGTTCTGGATCGGCAATCTTACCCTCTTCAAAATTAGCAGGTAACTTCCTGTGTCTTCTCTTCTTCGTTACTGGCGCACTAGAGGCTGACGAGATAGCGAGTCCACGCTTAATTCCAGAGTTTGCCTTGGTGTTTGAAGCAACACCAGCTTCCAAAAGAGCGCTAACATTGGAATCTTTGGTGAGGGCCCTCACGCTGGGAATTTCAACTGCCAACGCTTCAGCTTTCTTTTGGTCTGTACCCGCTACTGCAGCCACTAAACCAGAAATTGCCATGTTGTTTTTGGCATCGGAAGCCAGAAGTAAAGAAAACGTCTCACTGGCCAACATGTGATCCTCAGTCTTATCAGACTTGAGCAACTCCAGCCCAGCCTCGACAAGTAATGATTTAGAAGTTGTTTCGGGATATTTCTGCCAAAAGCACGACGCTTTCCGAAGCTCGGCACGGGCCATACTGTTGCGGCCAGCCAGTTTGTAGAGAGAAACTGCTGTGGCGATTAAACCAGGTGAGTAGCGGACTTGCAGAGCCCCAATTTCCTTCATGGCATCAAGTTTGTCGAGCGTCTTTTCCATGTGGCCAATAGCCAAGTCGGTCAATCCTTCCTTCACACACAGTTGGATTACAGTGAGAGTTAGGCCAACATCGTATGGCCTCTTTTCGAGGAGATCGGTGGCAATAGCAAGTGGCTTCTCTGGTGACATCCACGATAAGGCAGCAACGCCAATGGGAGCAAAGCCATTTACGGCTGCCGAGGTAGCTGGGCCTAACTTGGACTTTGCTTTGGCAATACTATCGGTACCTTTATATTTTTGAATGCTTAGATCAAGCACTAGTTGGAGTTGTCGGAGTGAGGATAGTTGGTAGTTGAATAGCTTTTGTCCATTGGCCACTGATATGGGACCTTCAATATTGCGTTGAGCAAGGAATCGATTCGAGGCCTCAATAGACGATAGGATAGCCGAGTTGACCCTTGCTAATGATTTGGTATCTTCGCCACAGTCGCTATGAAGATTATAGTACGATTAGTACAGTGCTTTTTCGATGCTGCGGTGACAAGTGTGGCATATATACTCACTCAGAATAAACAAGTAGTTCCTGGAGTTCTTTTGCCCTTTTGATAAATCCCAAGCGCGAGTACACGTAGACCTGCTGTACTAAGATTGGTACTAACTCACTCTGCTTCTCCTCGTCTGATAAATCATCCAACTCATCGCATAGCTTTTTGGAGACTTGCAGAAGATGCAGAGCGCTCAGTAGGTTTCCCTTTGAAATCTGAAGGCAAGCTAGATTGTAGGCAACCTCAAACGCAGTGATAGCTTTAGGATTTGCGACGCAGCAGTCACTCCCCTTTCCCTGCCATCCCAGCTGCGCGAGAACGGCAGTCTTGTTAATGTACAGGTCGTCGCTATAGTTGCCATCTTCCAGGCTGTTGTAAATCTTCCAGGCATCCTCGAAGCGCTCAGCACGGTATGCGATCTGACCTTCTAATTGCTGGACCGCTTCAGTCTTGGGAGTACAAGAGGACAAAACTTGGGCAGCGTCATCCAACTGCCCTAACTTGTACATGGCGTATGCAGTCTCTAGGGAAAATTGCGACTTGATGTTTTCGGCAAGTCCAGACACGGTTCTTAGAGCATCTTCAAAACGGTCGAGCTTTAACAAGGCCACAATGCGAATGTGGTTGGCAAGAGTATCATTCTTAGAGGTCTTCAGGCTGGCATTTGCGGCATTGAGAATTGCCTCATGATCGTTGAGAGTAGCAGCTTTTAGGGCTGCAACTAGAGAAGGTGCCATGATGTGATGAGGGTGATAGGGTATAGCAAGCGTCGCAGGTATTGTAAAAATCAAATAAAAAAAGCTGTGTATAGCATCGACAACCAAAGGTACATTACGCCAAGGCAAGGCTGAAATCCTGATACAGCGTGGGTGGTGGGGGGGGGGAAGCAAAGAGGGGCAAGAGACTTTTAGGGTTAGTGTTGGCTAAATGAATTGCACCGGAAATTTAACGGCTAATATTTCTCTTACGGGAGTATAAGCACTGTGGGGGGGTGGGGTTGGCCCGGGGGGGAGAACGGATTTGTTGCTGCCCACCCCACCCACACTCACCCACAAGTTCTGGCTAAAATGTGACACCCACTTTATAATCAATTACACAAAAACTGAACGCACACGAAGACGAATGATTTTGGGCGTGGGGGTTGAGAAAAACTGCAGGTTTACCTATCTGTCTTATGCAAATGTCGACAGAGTGAGCAATGAGAGCGCAATTGCTTATATTTAGAGATACACGAAGAAGAAAAAAAACCCCACCAAAAAAAAAAAAAAAAAAAAAAAAAAGAAAAGAACCCAAAGAGCGCAGCAAAAGCATCATAGGCCTTATTATTAAGCAAATGAGCCGATCCGTTTTCCGTTTTATAGTCCTATTATTGAATTGTGCGATCTGTGGGTGTGTGTGTGTGTGGGCTCTTTCCTATCCCTCTGCACAAGCGAAGCGCCGAAACACGGACAAGCAGACACTCAAAATAAATTTCTCTCTGGCGCAACATGCATGGCGTTGAATGGCAATGCTTGTGGATGTGTGCGCATTGCCTTTGCATCATGTTGGAGTTGTCTCATTTTTTTCGTGGCGGCTTGACCTTTCAACACAAATTGGCCGAGGCTCTGCCTTGCAGCAGCAGGAAAGTATCGTCTCACAGACCAATGGGCCACATTTCCCCGATCAATATCAACAAGAAAAGGAGTGAGGGAATGAATGGCCTCGTTAGCGCGAGTTTTTGTTCTGCCATCTTTTTTTTTCTTTTTCCCACATGTTCCAGCTCCCTCACTCTTAGTTTAGTTTTTTCTTTGTTTCCTTTGTTCGATTATTGTAACGCTTTGTTTGTTTAGCCACGGCTAGCCACTGGCTTCGCCTTCTAGACACACCTTTTCTTCTCGTCATAAACAACTCAACTCCTATTGTCTTCTTGTACTGTTCTCTATGCTACTACTTGCCCTGGGTTCTTTTAGCGTAGTCTTGTACCTGGTACTTGGTACCTTATATCTATACCTGTAGTGCGCGTTCGTATTTGCATTTGTGCATTTGTATCAGTACTTGTCTTTTCTTTTTTTCTCTTTTGCAGAGCCTCCTCCTCCCTCCCCCTCAGGGTACATGTTGTATATGTACATAGCTCTATCGGAGCGACCTCATAGCCCACCTGCACGCTTTATTGTTATGATTGCTTGCATGCATGGTTGCTAGCCATGGGACACTCGCATCAATCACACCAAGGCCAAGCCTGGCTGGCTGACCCTGATAGACTTGGAGATCCGAAGGCCTGTTCTGTAGTTGTTAGCAATCCACCACCTACGTGTATTCATATCCCATCGAGCCTCCTCCCTTAAACTTCCTTCTTCCTTGTCTCTATGTCTTGTCTTTCTGCTTGGTGTGTTTGCTTGGATAGATATTGTGCTAGTTGGTGTTAGTTCTCTGTTCTTATTTATATCATGGAGATCGCAGCAACCCTTTCTTTTTTGTTCTTCTTCGCGCAGTTTTATGTGAATGCGCTCGCTGCTCTATCTACCCAGCCAGCCAGCTAGCTAGCTAGCTACCTCTGTCTCTGCCTTTAGCGCGGTTGTTATGCCGTATCCTCTGAAAACACATTAGTCCCCTGCGCTGACCCATTTGTACATATACATGTGTTTTGTACATACGTACCGACGTATAGGCACTACACTACACCTACACTCACTCCTCTTCGAGCTTCTTACAGCCAATATTCCCTGCACAACGCGAGATTGGTATGGCTGTTGAAAAGCAAGTCTCTTGGTCTTTTATTTTTTTCCCACCCGTCCAGTTTATCGACGCGGTTGAGTCATTCTATATTCACTTTTTGTTTTTTTTATCGTCTATTCTCTTTACGCTATAGTCCATTGTCTACACCACCCGACCCAGAGAGACACCGAGGGATAAGTATACCCAAATATAAGTAAGAGCAGTAGCCTAAAAAGACTAAAAGCAGACACATCAAGAAGCGGAGAATACTGCGTGGCGTTGCATTTTTCCTTCTCAAGTTTGTGTCCATCCTTCTTTCCCTTGGCTCTTTTTTTTTTCTTTTTTTTTTCTTTTTTTTCGTTTTTTCTTTTTTTTTTCTTTCTTTTTCTTCTTGCAGCTTCCTATCTTGACATTGTCGCCTGCGTCTGCATATATAAGTGGGCTACTATAAACTATAAAGCACTATACAACACTATCTCCTGTCTCGCTCGTCCCATCCCTTCACTCTCTCTCTCTCTCTCTCTCTCTCCCTTTACTTTGCTCTGTCCTTGTCCACCAACTTCTTAAGCTTGCTCATTCCACCGCCCTTCCTTCCTCCTTACTTTTCATTATCTTCCTCTGTGCAATCCCTCAGACCATTCAAGTATCTTCTTCAATAGTGTCTTGCCGGTGTTCCTTTTCTCTGATATTGCCTCGACCTGTTTCTTCCCCTTCACTCACTCACTTTCGTCACCATCACTCAAAGACTGGCCTGGTCTTATCTGCGCGAAAATTGAGGCTCTGTGCTCCTCTGACATCACTGCAGGGAGATATCCTTAACTCCCTCCCACGTCTTAGCCCGTCGTGAAGTCCATCCCACTATACCCACTCACTCACTACCCACACTATTCCCTTCTCTACCTTCTTCCGTTCCCTTGTACTTCACCTCCTCTTTTGTTTTGTATATATTATTTGTCAACGCGCACATCATACATTATCTTCCAGCAACCAGCCATTTCACTCGTTAAACTCATTCATCTCGTTCCACATCGTGTCCTATGACACACGGTGGTCTCTTCAACACCGGTGATTTCACCATGGAGCCTTCTCCCATCCCCCTAGATACCCTTCACGATGAGTCTTCTTCTCCGCCTCATTCACCACCCACTCCTATTTTTCAATCACGTCTCCCCCAAGGCCAATGTCAAGCTATTCTTGTTAGCCGTGGGGCTACTTCAGGTTATCGCTGTCCCTGCACCCACTTCACACTGAGTTCCACATCCCCAGCTGTCATTTGTGACTGTGGTCACATGAGTTGCTATCATGCTGTAGAGCATCACTCGTTTGAAAAAAGCGAGCTCCGCAGGCTTCAAGAGCAGGTCCGTCTCATCGACGAACAGCTCCGACGAGACCACCAGTCTTCATCCGTCGACCTTCTGGCTCGTCTCAGTCTCCTTGAGGAGAACGTTGAACGTAATTATGATGATTTAGATCAACGTCTTAAAGAATCAAATGGTCGTTTTGGGTGTGTATGGCAGCAGGTTGATACGCTGGAAAAACGCGGTAGGGAAATCATGCACACTCTCCCCCTCCACGCCCATCAAATGAAGGCTTTGGAAACCAGAGTCGATGCCAACTATTCAGAGTTGGCCAAGTCAGCTCATGCCTTGGATCAACGCATCATGTATTTGGAAACCAATGAATTAGCGTCTTCCAGTACAGGCTCTCCATCTACTTTCAATCAATCGTCTACTTCAACCTGTCGCTCGAGATCACAGCAACGTGAACAAGATCAACACCATGATCAAGACTACCATCAAGACCAACGGCGACGGCAACGTCAACGACATCAAATGCAAATACAGCATTCGTCCAACCACCAACCCTTTGAAAGGCAGCAATTGCACTCGTCCAACTCCTCATCCCCACACATTCAATCTACTCCTGATCTAGCATCAGCACGTAACTCTCGGCCTACATCTACAATTCTACCCGCCGTCGAAGCTCCTCGTCGTGATAACTCTAATCCGCCCCGGCAAACCCTCCAGCCGGTCAGCATTAAGTTTCCTGTAACCTCAAGTCTACCAGAGTCCTGGACAGTTCATGTTTCATTGCTTCCTAATCGTTTCCAGCCTTTTCCGTTTGAGAAAGACACTCGCGCTTATAAACGATGTCTCTCGCGTGGCCTCCATCGCTGTATTGTTGTTGCAGATCACAATGCCGCAGCATTTAATCAAGCTGTCACAGACGCCTTTGGATCTCTCCTCTGCGGTCGGCCCTGGATGCCCCTCCAGGCCAAACTCTGTGATGTCCATGATCTCCAGGGGCTTCCTATGCTTCGACAATTAGACGCGTCTTTGCAAGACATGCCGTACGATCTCGGTTTCCTTCGTACTCATTGTGCTGTACTTTGTCCTGGAGGTAAACTCGACTCCCTTTACATTGCCATGAAAGACGATATTTTATCGTGGGAATTTCTTCGGCAGTGTGATGTTTTCATGCCAGGCCTTGATTCGTCCTGGGAGACAGATCAGTATTTGGATAATGATTTCGGGACTGTAGGTGATCTTGGGTTAGGCACGCCATTAAAAAAGCGCACAGCCTCTGAAATATCTCGAGCCCCAACAATCGCAATTTCTCCAACTGCTCCTCCTCCTCCTCCTCCTCCTCCTCCTCCTCCTCCTCCTCCATCAACTTCGCAAGTTTCAGTCGATGGTACGTTTAATCGCACCAAAGTCTCAAGGACCACGGCAGTACTCGGGAAAGTATCAGAAGCACCGCGTGTCGTTGAGACGATATAATGTATGTTCTTGTCTCACAAGCTCAGACTAGCATTTGCTCTTCCACGGCTTCTTCACGTTCTTTCTTGTCACGTCTTGTCTCGCAAAAAAATCGTTAATATTCACCTTTCACAATACACGCCAAGACCCAGGCTTTGGCTTGTCCTCTGTTTTATATTTCGCATTTTTATTTCTCTTTCCCCATGCTCGTCTACGCATTAACTTCCAGTACTATATAGATTTGGGTGGTTTGTTTGATTTGACATTATTACGGCGCATATTTTTGCTTCTCCGAGTACGTTATTTCATTTCTCATAGATTTGCAATATTTCCAATTCAATGATATATGTTGTGTGTAGTTATTTTATTTTATTTTAATTTTTCTATGTCTTAGTACTCGAGTTTGAAATTTCGAAGGTTCAGTACAAACTGCCTTTAATGACATCATTTTAGGACTTTAGGACTGCTACTACAAGCTTAGCTTTTTCAGCCTTGCGTGAATAGAAGATGTTGTCTCAGGGTTGCTATAATTATAACCCTTGTGTTTTTTTTTTTTTTTTTTTTTGTATACTAAATTTTGGTTGCACCCATAGCTTCTTTTGATATACTCTGTACATTATAGGCAGGTGGCTTTATACTTTTGAGAAATATATTGTGAACTTCCTAGCTTTCATTCAACAAACTCTATTATCCTCGTTGAATACATCAACCAACACAACGAGCACCCTTTACCATAGTTTTATACTTGATTTACATTCCTTTTTCTTTTTCTTTTTCTTGTTTCCATCATGTCGCTGAATACTATGGACTGGGACATGGAAGTTGAGGATGAGGTAGAAACTACTACCGCGGTAAACGATCAAGAAAACACGATCGATGAGGTAGCTAAACCTGTCAGAGGCTCTTGCTACGAATTGAAACCTAACATAGAACATCCATCTCTAGGAGTCATCGAACAACACAAAACACAGCTTTGTCATTGCGCCAACGAAAGTCCACATTCGCGGTCTAGATGTTCTCACTACGTCTGACATTAAAGCCTATGTCAAAGAACATTTTGGAGAGGTCGATCGCGTCGAGTGGATCGACGACACGTCTGCAAATCTTTTGTTCTCCTCAGAGCAAATCGCTCTTGATGCTTTGAATTCTCTTAGTGTTGCTACTATTGATCATACAATCGACCCAAGCCCTACCCAGCTTTACCATGCCAAACCTTTCACTGGCAAATTGGAGAGTAATCTCATGGTGCGTTGCGCATTCACTACTGATAAAAAGGAAAGCGGTGCTGCTGCACGAAGTCGTTTCTACCTATTGAATCCCGAGCACGACCCAGAAGAACGCTTGCGGCGCCGGGAAAACCATGAGCGCGACAATCAAAGAAAAAGAAAGTTCCAACACAACAACTACCGCGAAAGAAATCGACTCCAGCGCGATGACGACGATGAAATCGAAAAGTTTAGCAATGATTTCTATGACGACATTGAAGATGACAGAGACCTATCGCGTCGTCACCGTCAACGAACATATTCTCGCTCTCCAAATAGATCTGGCCCCCAAAATAAAAGAAAAGAGCTTTTCCCTGATCGTATTGGGGGTAGCCATAAGGCTTCTAGTCGCGATAGATCGGCTTCACCAACCCGTACGCAAGAAGCTGACATTGCTGTTGGTGTCTCGACCAGCCGGTCTAGTCGTAATAAGGATCGTGACCAATTTATCAAAGATCAACAACGACTTAAAAACCGAGGCAAGGATTTGTTCCCTGGCATCATCGGTAGAAAAGCCCAAGCCTCGGGTTCCCAGATGGATCTTATGGACAATGTTCGTCAATATTCAGACGGAGTTTTAGTTGAACCAAAGGTTACCAAGGGATTCGCAATCAAGGGGGCAGCGACATCAAATGTTAAAGAGTTGTTTCCCTCAAGATTCACTAGAAACTCAGGAAAAGAGCTATTTGAAGACAAACTTCAAGGAAGAGGATTATCTCGCCAAAGAGCTGAAGATACCTGGTGAATGATATTATTATACATGTTGTTCTTGAAATCCTCTGTTGACATGTTGGATTTAAATAAACATAGTGTATTATTAGTACAGCATGATTGACTTACCGGGTTGGACCAAGGTTGGCTAGACTAATGTTTCTTTTCTTGAACTCTACTTTTTTGTCTTTGATAGACCAGCAGTACAAAATGCAAGTTTCGTTGTTCATGAGAAATGTGTGAAAGAAATAAAGCAAAGCAGACAAACACTAAACAAACTTCTGATACTACAAAAGTTTGAGTTTAAATACTCAAAGAAATATATCGCCAGGTTCAAACCGTTCCCATCTATCCCATGCGAGAGAAAATGACTCTTCCAAATCACGAACCCACCTACGAGTATCGAAAAGACCACAATTCCATCTGTTGTTGAATAATAGGTGTCGTAGTTCTGCTAAACGACCTTGGCTGACTTTATGGCCTTCTTTAGCGGCAGTGTAGTGAAGTGAATTAACTAGTCGGACGGCCGTGTTTTCGTATTCTTCTTCGCTAGCCACGGTTAGCTCCGATGTAGCTTCGAAGCCTTCACGGGTACGTGGGAAGGCTCCCTTGAGAATGGATGATGCCATGCGAGAACACATTTTGTACGGATATCGAGGGAGTGTCAACAAAGGAGTACTAGACCAGAGAATGTCTGCAGCTGTGGTATGGGCATTACATTCAGCAGTGTCAAGAAAGATATCACACACACGAGCCCGGGAAATGTGGTGTTGCTTTTGGGCAACATCTGTGAAAACTATGCGATCGGCTACAGCTGAGCCGGCCCATTCTTGGGCTGTACGCTTGAGGTTAGCTTCACCTAGTTCAGGAAATCTTAGGAGCCACAGAATAGCTTTAGGGGTTCGTGTGAGAATGCGAAGCCATGTGCGAAACGTAGTTGGATCGATCTATAAATTTGATTAGTTTGGATACATGTATACTTGGTGACGGATTGGGGTACCTGTGTACCTTGTAGAGTTGATTGAAATTGCCCATTATAATGACATCATCAGCTAGCTGTGGGAAAATACTTCGGCGCAAATCCCAGCGACGTTTTTCTTCTTCGGGCCAAGTAACATGTCGTTCCTCAGATGCTGCAGACTGAGCATGGTCGCAGCAAAAGAAGGTGTCTCTGGTGAAAATGATGTTCTCCGAATATATCCAATCTCCTTCAGGCTTGTCGTTTTCATCACTAAATACACCATCAATCGTCATGTTGTTACGGCTAGGGCGAAGGGTTTCGAGTGGAATAGCGTTCTTATCTGCAAGTAGATAATCGCACCATTCTGCACCCATGGTCCCAGCAAACCCCATGAATGACATCTGAATTGGGGCGGGACGAGCAGCAAATATCTCGTTTCGCGCACCACGAGTGTAGCCATTAAGGTTGACAAGGATGTGAATGCCATCATCAAGTATCTGCTGAATAAGTTGCGAGGAAGACCATGAGCTTACGTCACGGAAAACAGGTGCCTCTTGTTCAATCTTCAGTCGATGAGATGATTGATCGCTAGCCGTTGTAGCATAGCAGATGGCCTTGACTTTTGCAGGGTCGTGGAAGCCAAAAACTGATTGCATACTGACAAAGATAAATTTATGTTAATGAAAGTGCGTGAGCATGAGACTAGGGTTTGGGAAGCACTGAAAACTCACAGATGTGCAAGTGGGTGATTATTGAAGTCTGACGAGACATATCCGACGATTAATTGTGGATTTGGGGGCCGTGGTGGAGGATATACATTATTTGGAATCCAGGGCGAACGCAATGTGGAGCATGAAGTACGCATGGCGTTTCTTTGAGATATCATACGAACATGGCGTGGCTCCAGGGGACAGGTGAAAGTATGGAAAGGGAGAATTGTAGGGGTTGAAGGGACTGTTAATGCTAGTGGGATGGGTAGTCGAGAGTAAGCCTCAGAAGAGCGTTCTTTGCCATTCTTCCGATCCATATACCAGTGCCACATGGCAACTCGTGTAAACCTCTCTACAATCCTCATGATTTGAGAGCCTTCAAAAGGAGAAGTAGATATCTGTCGAATCCTATTGGCAATATGTGGAATGATACTAGGATCTTGAAAGAGTCGTCCAATTTGGTGGGCAAACTGTAGTGCGATATCGTCTGTAATGACACCTTCGCCCCACTTTGAGGCGTCCATTAATTGTTTTTGAACGATATTAAACACTCGTTGTGCCAGGCCACTGCCTTCATTTTGCTGATGAGCATCAAGAAGACCTCCGGTTTCACTTACATGCCATCGGTCAAATTTACCGCCACAGAGCATGACGCCGCCCCGTCCTCGCCAATCACAAACCGAGTTCAATGCAGTTGAAAGACCACATACAGCCTCAGCGAAGGATGGATTGGCAGCAACAGCTCGTTTGTAATACCCTATGGCATCCTGAATACGGCCCCTGTCTTTGACAGCATTGGCTAAATTGGTCAGAGCGATATCAAATGTGCCATCACAGCTGACTGCCTTTTCATACACTTTGATGGCTGTGTCGAGTTGGCCAATATCTTTTAGCAAGCTACCCAAATTAGTATGGAGATGTACGTGATGAGGATCAAGTTTTAGACCGTATTCATAATATGCAAGCGCAAATGAAAGACCACTCCCTGGGGTTATTCCCGGTATACAAGTGATTGGTATGTTAGAGCCCGTTGTTTGGTGGCCAGCAGGCTGTTGGACAGTTGCTAAAAGAATGCCCACATTGTTTGCGGTAGATGGACTTTCTTGCAAAGAAAGGGAAAGATAATATAGGGCAAGAATATCACCAACCCCTGCTGGTTGAGTAATAACACCAGAGTTGCTGGACAAAGAGTCTTGGAGAATTTTTGCGAGAGAAAGCAAAGAGCTGCTGGTAGCCTGCATAGCTGCTTTTCGAGGGTTACCATCAGGCACAGACGTGAGACCCGGAAGCTGCCCTTCATTAGCGAACAAAAAGTGAGAGGTTCTCTTGGCTACTTCAGGAAGAAGAAGGAGTGGGCTTGAGAGGGGGCTGTTGGGACTGTTTAGCCCCTGATTGTTGGATACGAGGGCACTTTGGATGCTCCTAACAAGGCTATATATATTGCCCTCTCTTCTTCCAGTACTGATCAAAACTGCCTCTTCGAAGGCATGCAAAGCTGCTTTAATGTCCTTCAAAGAGTAAAGGAGTGAGCCTTTGGCATGAATAAGCCCAACAAGTCGCCCGTTGTCACATCCAGGAATAGAATATCCACTGGTACCAAAGCTAGAGGAGGTGGTAGACTCCTGTGAAGATGGCAGGCCGTTTATGCGTAGTGAATTCTGTATAAAGTCGATTGAACTTACGGCCTCCTTTGGATTGCGATGGTATATAAGTCCGATGAGGTGCTCTACCGAGTCGAGATAATCGGGGGAAATTCGAAGTGCTTTTCGCCATTCCATCTCCGCTTCTGTCACCATGCCAATAGTGTACATTGTTGCTGCGAGATTTGAAATTGCTTCTACTCGTCTACGAAATTAGTGATAGTTAGTTTTGACGGTCGAGAAAGTAACAAATGAAGTAAAACTTACTGCGAGTCCACGGAAATTGCAAGTTGGAACCATTTTATAGCATCGCTGTATCGTTCGAGGCCATATTGAAGACAACCACCAAGGATAATTCCATCGATCCATTGCCATCCGTTTTGTTCACAGAGAACAGACAAAGTTTCTAAGCAGCACTGGGCTTCAGAGATAGGTGAATTTAAGACCCCAGATGAGGTGGCTGCGAAAAAGGAAGTCGGTTCGGTGGAATATGAGCTCTGACTGGTAGAATGGTTTCCGCCAGACCCCTGTGTGGTCGACAATACTGCCATTCCATTTCGGTTTAAAGTTCCAATTGCATTGACTTCACTCTTGATCTGACTAACATTTGGATCGTGATTGGAGTTGTTGGAGTTTAAGGGTTTGGAGAACGGCGATGATCGAGGAGGTTTTGGGAAGACGTATTGTTTTGAAATTTCTCCAGACTTGGTATTGTTCGCTTTGCGTGTTTGTTGAATATGAGCGAGTAAAACAAGGTAGGCACGGTGGGCCTTGATTAAGGCCTCGTCTTGAGAGAGGTTCAATGATCCAGCAGCCCATACAGTTGGGAACTGTCCACCAGAGCCCGACCCTGGGACTTCCGATGTAGAGCTTGAGAGTTTGTGGTTGTGTGTTGGCTTAAAATTACTTGATACTGGGTGAGTGATATTGGCTGGCCAAGCGCCCATGGGCAACAGGGTCCCATTTGTAGCTATGGACGGCTGCTGCACTACAGTCGGCTCTAGATGATGGTATACTTGAGTCTGTGGAATAGTTTGGTGGAAAGGATAAGCTTGGGGATAGGGGATAGAATATAATGGTTGGAGTAGTCCCGGATGAAATGGCGCACCAATAGCGGGTGAAGGTGGGCCATAACCATAATTCTGCAAAGAATTTCCCAAGACTTGGGGTTGTTGACCAAAACTTAGTAAATTGACAGTTTGAGAAAAGTCCGAGCATACTTGACTGAGGCTGTTCGATGCGATGGAGGTGGTAGGTATTACGGCAAACAAGTCGTTATTAGCTCGATGATAGGCCGCGGGAAGATACTGAGATAGAGTCGTGGGTGCTGTTAGCCATTCGCTAAAGCGGGTATCAACGAAGCGATTGGAATGTAATGATTGTTGGTTGGGGTGGGATGGGGTTGACGCATATGTTCCACCTGATGGTTGGGGTGTGACGGTGGAAGTCGGTAGCAAGATATGTTTATACGCAGGTGGCCCTGGATCCATATATACATGAGAACCATCATATCCAGCATCAACAGTACCACTAGGGGTTTTACGTCGCAACTGGTGCTGGGAAAACTCTGGTCCTTGGGATGAGAAAAGAGAGGGTTTTTGCGTTGCGAGTGATGTAGGTATCGGAATAGGATGGAAAGCCGTTGCAGGGAGTTGGGTATTGGTGTGTTCTTGGAGTAAAAAGGCAGGAGGAGGTGTCTCGAGCCATGGATTCATACTGAGGTTTGCATAAGAGTTGACTAGTGGATTGGCATCGTGACTCAATGATGAGTGTTGACGTTGGTGTTGTTGCTGACCATAGCTTTGATGGGAATTGATGTAGTGAGTTACGGTGGAACTGCCGTTTCGTTGTTGTGGCTGAACCATGCAATATTGCTGAATTAAAGAATCCATGGTCGGATTCAAATAACTGTTATCCAGGTCAGAGCTTCAAAAGGAGTTTCTTCGAAAAATGCGAGGCTAGGGACGCGGGCGTCGATGCCATTTTCCAGGGAAGTGTTCTGCATTATTGGCTGTCCCGTCCCAAGGTGAGAGAAGAGGGACCTCGCAGGCAAAAGGGGCTCAAGGCGAGACGGGTGTAAGTCAGAAAAGGAATAGTGATGATGTATTTCGAAGATGATCTGGTTTTGAGAGGAAAATAAGTTGCTGCTTCACGAACTTGAATTCCGGGGCTGTGTGTATGTAGGTAATGTGAAGGGAATAAAAGAGAACAAAGACCAGGTTGCTTGCTCCTCTCTCGCTTGCGGGAAGGTAAAGGAAGCTAGCTAACTAGCTAGCCAACGGAGAAAGACTAGTGTTTTAAGTGGTGTTTGTTCGTGGAGCCCTGGCGAGCAATACAGTAAAGGAAGAAACCAAGAATAATAGGAAAATCAAGGGAAAAAAAAAGGCGATTCAGCTCATAAACGTTTAGGAGAAGTGCAAATATCCTGGGCAAAAATACTTGTACAAACGACGGTATTAGAAGTGGCGGACTTGTCGGTTTTGTTTTGAACTTGGCAAGAGAAGGCTGGCCGAGACATCTACTAATGTGGAGTTTGTTGGCAACAAGGCAAGGGAACTCACATATCGAATCATCCAATGGAAGCGTTGCAACGTAATAATGCTAAGTACGTACTTTCTTCTCCTCTTCTCTGCTGACTCATCCTTGTACGAAAATAAAAAAGCACTTGGCTGAAATGGGTTGCTATGTGCACTCCCATCAGCAAACGCCGTACCCCATCACATCCCTGGCCAGTTGAACAAATCAGAAAATAAATAGATAAATTATCTATATTTCTTCGAAACCATATATATAGTTGGGTAATACTTTTACTCCAATATATTTGATGCTCGAAACGCTTGTCCATAGCAGGTATAAAATGAGGTAGAAATCTCGCATTACTTTGTCTGTTTCAAGTGGAATCCTCACACATCATCTATTGCTTCGGGACAAGGAATATTTTACTTGACAAAAGCATATCTGGTGATGTGTTTATTGAATAAACTATGATTATGATATGAGGTAGGCATAGAAATGTCGTCGGAGGATATGGACCGTCAGTGTTATCAGGTGTAAAGTATTTACACCAACACTACGGTGAGTAATGGACTATAGTTTGATATTCCTCGTAAAAAAATTGGCCCAAGCTAAAGAGCAGAAAACTAAGGCCAGAGTGTATTGGAGGATTCATGATTCACGTATTGTCATGTCATAATTTTCACGTTCAAAAGTATCAAAAAAAATCCCAGTCATTGCTAGCCATCATACACCATAAAATGAAGGTTTAGTTTGGACAAGCAATATGATTTGGAGCTGTGACGCAAATACAGATGCGCGTATTTTCTCCTTGATTTTTTGAGATCGACCTGGGGAGGCTTGAAGGTGTGATTTGAGGAAAGCATAATCCATTTCGATTAATTTTGTCTTTTTTTACTCTTCGGGAACTGTGAGAGGCTGTTAGCAAATTTCGCTCAACTATAATTTAGTAGCCGCGTAGACAAGGGAAATTGGTATAAGCGTACTGTCTATCTCGCCGTTCTCAATGGCATCGCTGACAACTCTGGGGCTCTTGCCATCAACTTGGCAGCCAACACTGAAAGCAGTACCAAGAATCTCTTTAACAGTACCCTTGAGATCCTTGGAGAAAGACTTGTGTCTCATTTGTCTCGCAATGTCAATAATCTCTTCGAGACTGACGGACTTGTTGTGTTTGATGTTCTTTTCCTTCTTGCGATCCCGCGGGGGTTCCTTCAGGGCACGGATAACAAGCGCGGAGGCAGTGGGGACAACAGACACAGCAGCCTGACGATTCTGGATGGTGAGACGGACGGTCACACGGAGGCCCTTCTGTGAGGTTGTTAGAGATCAATAACTTTATCGCACTGTTTGGCCGTAGGGAATTCTCATCTAATTCATACCCAGTCGCCAGTTGCCTTGGCAATATCTTCACCAATCTTCTTGGGAGAAAGACCAAGAGGACCAATCTTAGGGGCAAGAGCCGAAGAGGCACCGACCTCACCTCCAGTGGCCCGGAGGTGACTATCAAGATATGTTAGTTATCAAAATTGGACGATAATATTCTCAAGCTTTGCGGGCTTAGGTTCAGGTGAGCGAATCGAGGGAGTTGACAAACATGATCTTAATCTCGTTAGGGTCGAACTTCTTGGCTATTTCATGACAAGTATGGTTAGTTGTTGTCAAAATACGAATAAAGCGGTGATACGATCAACACTTACCCATTGTGCTGAATTTTGCGACTGATGATTGAGCCTCAAATGATTCAATATTGCTAGAGGAATCAAAAGAAGTAAGAGATGGGAAATATGAATAAGATTGTGTGGGCTGAATTTTTGGCATTCACAATCGATAAGCGAGTAGCCCTAGATACACGCATTGAGGCTGAAGGGTTTGCTACGCCACACCATAGTCAGGGCTGTGGCTGATGAGTTATGTAATCTTCGGCTAAAATAGCTACTGACAATGTCTAATATCCATTCTGTGCTCCTCCTTGATAAGGCGAAAGATAAGACGTGGGGCAGGTGTATGAGAAAGCGTTTAACTGTCCTTTATGTTTACATGGGAACAAACAGCCTTGTCCGCAGTTTGTGTAGATGATATTTGAACTTACTGTAACTTAACTCTTCATACCACCGTTGATTAAAGTTGTTACTTCCCGAATTGTGGCAACTTTTTGTTTTCTATTTTTCTTGCTTTCACGAAACCCTCAACTGTCTTAATAACAATTTCATTTTGGCTTCCAGTCCTTTCTCGTCGTCATGGATTATGAGTCGTTGAAGGAGCATTGGAGCAACGAAGAGGATCGTGATGGTGTTCGTCTGAGTTGGAACGTGCTACCTAGCACTCGCATGGTAAGCTTGCGATTATGGACCGACATACTTTAATCAGCTCTTTTGGACTTACATTGGTGACAGGAAGCTTCTCGTCTTGTTGTTCCTATAGGTGCAGTTTATACTCCTCTAAAAGAGAAGCCAGAAACCCCTCTTCTTCAATTTGAACCTTTGACTTGTAAGCAGCCTTGCCGAGCTGTTCTAAATCCTTTCTGGTAGGTCATTGACCAATATATCTGCAAATCAATCAGATTCTGGCACTTGAATACTGAGATAACGGAAACAAATAGTACTGTTGATACGCGAGCACGCGTTTGGGTGTGCCCATTTTGTCTTTCACGCAACCAGCTTCCATCGCATTATAAAGATATCACTCGGGATGCTATTCCCCCAGAACTGCATCATGCAAACACCACAATTGAATACCGCCTGTCACGCCCGGCACCCGCCCCTCCCATCTTTCTCTATCTGGTTGACTTATGCCAAGAAGAAGAAGATCTTGCCGCGCTTAAAGAATCCCTTATCATGAGCCTTGGGCTTCTTCCGCCTAACTCTTTAGTTGGTCTGATTACCTTTGGAACGATGGTATGTTTGTTTTACGATATAATTCGCAGATAATATGAATACTAACATATTATATCGTTTCAAAAGACGCAAGTTCACGAAATCGGCTATACTGAATGTGCAAAGTCTTATGTTTTCCGCGGAAATAAGGACTACACTGCTAAACAAGTCCAGGAAATGCTGGGACTTAACTCACCTAGTGGCCGTGTAGGAGTTACGCCTTCTCAGCCTGGACGTCCTGCACCCATGGCCCCAGCATCCCGATTTCTCATGCCTGTTGAGCAGTGTGAATTCCATCTTACAAAGGCATTGGAGCAGCTACAGCGCGATCCTTGGCCTGTCGCCAATGATCGCAGAAGCCTACGCTGTACCGGCGTTGCGCTCAGTGTTGCAATTGGCTTACTCGAAACTTCATTCCAAAATGCCGGTGGAAGAATTATGCTTTTTGCTGCCGGCCCAGCTACAGAGGGACCTGGCATGGTTGTTGGTCCTGAGTTAAGAGAAACTGTTCGTTCTCATCACGACATCGACCGTGATAATGTTAAATATTACAAGAAGGCTATCAAGGTGATTTCGATTTTCTCTGTTGACTAGGGTTACAATACGGCTATCTAACCATCTATCTAGTTTTACGACTCCTTGGCTAAACGCTCGGCTCATAATGGCCACATCATCGATGTCTTTGCAGGATGCTTGGATCAAGTTGGCCTTCTTGAAATGAAGGGACTCTGCAACAATACAGGCGGCCATATCATCCTTACCGATAGCTTCACATCTTCCATGTTCAAGCAGTCATTTGCAAGAGTTTTCGAAAAAGACGGAGATAACAACTTCCTCATGGGCTTTAATGCTGTATTGGAGGTTCTTACAACTAAAGAGTTGAAGGTTACCGGCTTGATCGGACATGCGATATCATTGAACAAGAAATCCAGCTCTGTTGGCGAGACTGAATGTGGCATTGGCAACACTTGCTCTTGGAAAATGTGTGGTATCGATCCAACATCCAGTTATGGTATTTATTTTGAGATTGCCAATCAGAACAATGCTCCTGTCCACCAACAACCCCAGCAAGGTCTCATTCAGTTTTTGACCTATTATCAACACTCATCAGGTCAATATCATCTGAGAGTCACTACCATTTCCCGGAAGCTAAGTGGCCCGGCTGGAGATCCTGCAATCGGCCAATCTTTTGACCAGGAGGCTGCCGCTGTATTGATGTCAAGAATTGCCATCTTCAAGGCAGAAGTCGATGATGGGCCAGATGTGCTACGATGGGTAGATCGTATGCTTATTCGACTTTGCTCCCGATTTGCTGATTACCGCAAAGATGATCCAAGCTCTTTCAGGTTGGATAAGAACTTCACTCTCTATCCACAGTTCATGTTCCATCTACGCCGCAGTCAGTTCTTGCAGGTATTCAACAATTCGCCTGATGAAACTGCTTTCTACCGCCACGTTCTGAATCATGAAGATGTCAGCAACTCGCTAGTGATGATCCAGCCTACGCTGGACTCTTACACATTTGATCAAGACGGCGCGCGGCCTGTTCTGCTGGATTCATCGTCAATCCAGCCTACTCATGTTTTGCTTCTTGACACGTTCTTCCATATCCTAATTTTCCATGGAGAGACCATTGCAGAATGGCGTAAGGCTGGGTACCAGGATCAGGAAGGATATGAAAACTTTGCTGCTCTCTTAGAGCAACCAAAAGAAGACGCGCGGGTAAGTTTATAGAGGACTTCTGATTTTCAAAATTGGATGACAAGTTTACTAACTATGCATGCAGGATTTAATTACCGATCGGTTCCCACTTCCCCGGTTCATTGTGTGCGATGCAGGAGGCTCTCAGGCGCGCTTCCTTTTATCAAAACTCAACCCTTCAACGACTCATACATCAGGCTCATATGGAGGCGTTGGCGCACAAAACGCACAAACCATTTTTACGGATGATGTTTCTTTGCAGTTCTTCATGGAACATTTAATGAAGTAAGTTTGCGGTATTTTGACAAATAGACAAAGTACAAATACTAACGTACGAATTAGACTTGCTGTAAGCAGTACTAATTAGCCAGTAGGCTATCAGGTAGAATGATCAGGCTTGTGTAGTGAATGAAAGTATTTCAATAAATTGAAAAGAGAAATGGCATTCAGGTGTTATTCTTTTCCACATAGTTCACGTTGTAGTGACGAAGAACAAATTATTACTCCTATTGAAAATCTCACTTGGTACTTGATGTTGGACACTAAGTTTTACAGTTTATAGAATGCAATTGGAAAATGGCTCTCCATCAAATTGTTGATGGACTGACTGGGTTATGGTGTTGATATTACTCCCCTAAAACAGTTGAATATCCTCATATGTATCTTAAATACTTCTTCAAACAATAGTAGCACCACAATCCACCGAGCGCCTCATTCTTCCCTCCTACACCTAACTTTTCATTTGATCAATTGATTCTCAACAACCTAAGATGTCAGCTACTACTATTGATGATAGAACCCTCCCTCCTTGCCCTTTAAGCCCTTCAAAATAACACAAATTTAAGTGTCCGACACACTGCAAAGACCTACACGATTGATGAGCGTCGACTGTGTCGCCGCCAGCAAGGCATTGAATCTCAAAGCGATATCTTCGATAAATCGCATCGACTATCCGATCTAGTGGAACGGATCTTTGAGTATTTTATTACCAACATAGATTCGCAAAGATTTCTGCACCTGTCTTTATGATTTCAAAGAAATGGCCTATCAATTGCTTTCCGATCGTGACGCGCCACCCAAGCGACATCCAGACCTCAGCATGCGTTTTTTTCTTCGGATATACAACTACTAGAGAGATAAGTGCGAAGATTCAACTATTATTCACAATCGGATTTAGATTGTGGCGAACACGATCGCAAAGTATGGCACCTGATCAGATGATGTCTAGAACTTTGACAAGACTGGTTTCCTTGTGGTCATGATTGCAATCTGAATAGTCGCCACAGACTCAGAAAGGCGTTTAAAGCCAAAATCAGGGCAGCCTGGAAACTGGGAATGAATTACTGTAAACCAAGCGATTGATGCGGAAGGCTGGTCAATCCCGCTGCTTACCATCGGTGCGAACTAATATCACCTTGCCAACTGATACCGAGAAAGCAACCTCCCGGGCGATTGAGCTATTACAATGACCCAAAATGGCTGGACTGATTACAAGACTGGTCTTGAATAGTTCACGCACTTTGACCGGAACACGACCAATCGATCAATTGGTTACTATCAACTGTCGATCCTTCATGGCCACAAAAGTTATCAATCTATCGAATTCGAGAGATATTGCGATGACAATAAGATCATCTGACTTTGTACGCCGGCTCATTCGTATCATCTACTTCAGCCCCTTGAGGCTGTGTGCCTTAGTGTGCTGAAGAGGGTCTATAGGAAATAAATATAGTATTTGGTCAGATTCTCTATCACACACGTTTTAAAACCCGAGTTCTTACCGGCCTTTTACGCTGCATTTCAGGCCACCATGACGGAAATGAATATCAAGACATCATTCCAAAGGGGCTGCACTAGTTCCTCTTGACCCAGAAAGTGTGGTCTCAAAGCTTGTTGTGCAGCTACAAATGCCAACGCCGGTTGAAGAGGCATCTCATCAATCGGCCTCTTGGGTTTTGAGGACACAAAGAAACGTGCTTGAAGCCCAATCCCAGTCTGAATACCTTAAAAGACGGATTAGAGGGCACCAAAGTAACTCTCCAGGGTCAATTCTCCAAGCCCTCAAGTCACTTTAGAAGGGCACCAAGGCAATTATGCATCAAACTGTCCTATTCGCTACTGAGAACAAAGACCTTCAAGAGGCAATTGATGATATGGATATTGATGCTCAGGTAGTGGCCAAATCATCGCGGAGTGGTGGCCAAAGGAAAATCAACGTAGCCGGGTATTCTCCGTTATGATTTCTACGGCCAGTCTGGCCATAATGCAAAAACCTGTCAAGTAGTAATTGAGACGTCTGGGCAAGAGTATAGTGAGTAGTTTTAGTTGATCAAATGGGCTGTGGTGCTTTTATCGCGACTTCTATAAGGGAGCTTAAGAAAAGTGCGGCGCTCGAGGTCCGTATACGTTGATTCAACTAATTCTAAATGTTTCTTCTGGCATATAGTCTTGAGATATCTGATTTTAATCTCCTTTCTTTCTTTTCTTAAATCCTTGATTGCATTTGGCTGACCTATGGCAATGTCGACGTGAAGTGACGACGGACTATGTATATATCACTAATCTTTCCTGCCCTCATCTCTCTCTCACCCACTGCTAATCTGCCCGTCTTCCTAATGTCCCTCCTACCACCCTTAAGTCCATCTTTGTGCCTTGACTAGAATTTTGAAGTTACTGCTGCGTGCTGAACTCAGTCGTCTTAATGAACTTGGTTAGTGCTTGTCTCCCCTTGTTCGTAAAGAACAATTGCGGTATTTCAGGCCGCGTCCCGAGATCCGGGGTCAATCGTCGCCTGTATTATGTGAAATTGGGACACTCTAGCACAATATGCTCGACTGTCTCCTGTTCCTGGTCACAGTGTCGACACCTGTCAGGCGCGACCTTCTTGGCCTTCAGGAGTGCTGGGAGATAGCACACCTTACCCATCAGGAGATGGCAGAAGACAGACGTCAGCGCTCGCTTTTCCCGGAGGTGCTTGCGAAGGGCTGCTATCTTAAATCTCTCCCAATGACATTTCTTTCTTACTGTTACAGATAGTGAAGTTTGCTTAACAACTAATGAGAAGTGGCTTGTTTCATATGTGAATGTTGACTTAGACCAACTATAACGGTCACAACGAAATCTATAGTACTAAACAGAAGGTTATGGGTAGGTAAAATTAATATACAGAGATGGGAATCTGCTGTGATAACATGTACTTGGGCGAATAGGTTCAAAAGGGAGATAAGGATGTCGCTTACGGAGGAACATTCACAAGACGAAGAGAGTGTTGCTAGCTATAATATATATCTCCAAGGGCTGTGGTGATCCACAATAGCCCTAGGACGTAGTCAAGAACCGCAAGGCACAAGATAGCACCTGCACTCAATTATCACTGTATTCTCATGTTCATCATGTCCTGATCAAACCCTTTCTAAATGACAACATCATAACAGCATGCGGTGACCTTGGACTTGCGTTCGATAGACGGTGACAAGGATATCCCGAATTTGTAACCAAATCTAATAATGGATTTAAAACAAAAAAATAAATCCGATTCTTTCCTCCCCCACCCCGTCTATCCGCCAGTCAAGACGGCATGAGAAGGAAAACACAGCTTCAACTGAGAGTGCCGAAGACCAGCGCGACAAAGCCATTACTGAGATGGTACTAACATGCTTCAACTACCTGAAAGTCTGCGACAGCAAGTGGTCGAGCGTGAAGCCCGCCTTCCCGCAAATCTAGGTATCGCTGGGCAAGGAAGACGACATTCCTTCGTCGCCCTGCACCTGTCACCAGCACAAACACAACAGTGGCAATGATAATGTGGGTGCAAAGATGAGAGATGTCCTTCGTGTATTTGCGGCAACGCACTATGTAGCACAGAAGCCGCCAGGATACCCTCTCCAGGTGGCAGAGTCGGCCCTACAGCCTGCTGTGCTGCCGCGCCAGGACGCAAAACACCAAACACCCTCGCCGCCTTGCCCTACAAGGTGGCCCTTTGCAGCAACCTTCTACTGCTGATGGTTATAGGATTGTCGTGCGCCTCACAAAGCACACCAGCAAGAAAGCATTTGGCTAATTTGAGCTAATTCTAAGCTTCAAGGATAATAAAGGCAAGATAACGTCAACCAAATAGAACCGCGACCATATCAACTGCCGTCGCGGCATACTCGCCGTAGGCGTGCCACTAACTGGCAAGGGGAATCTTGCGGTGACCTGCGCCAATGAAAAAGCGAGAACGAAACTGAGGAACACCCGCAACTGGTGGCCCGTAACCATCTGCCCGCTCGGCTGATGGCCCACGACGTTCCAGTAGCCGAGCTGGAACACTTCCACGACAAGCTCAAGGCGTCCAACGGAATCAATACCCGTAGTACCTGTAGACTGCTGAATCAGCTTCGTACCAACCAGAAAGCAGTTTCGGTTGTCTTCTCGGTGGCGACACCTGAGGAGGCGGCCAACTGCCTGCAAGGGCCAATGTTTTTCGCAGCCCACCAAACAAAGGTTGTTAAGTATTTGTATGTATATTTTCGAACAAATGTGCATAATACAACACAACCAGGGCTAACGCCCGGGGGTTCTTGACCACGTCTTCAGAGAAGCCACCCAGCAGGGTGCTTCAGTGATCTGTGTGCAGGAGCCCTTCGTATTTAGACAAGACGGCAACTGGATTTTCCAGCGCCACGCGGACTACACCACGATACCGTCATACCCACCATCGACAAAGCTACCATATCGCCCGCGTGTCGTCACCTACGTGCACAAGTCAGTGTCGTTCAGCACCGACTACGACGTTTTTGGCGCCCACGAAGGCGATATCCAGTTACTCCACCTCTACCTGGACACCTGCCAAGAACGGGCTTGAGGGAGATTTCTAGGGAAGTAAAAACATATTGAAGTTAAGAGTTTTCTCAGGAGACAAGAGATAGAGGAAATACAGATAACAGAATAAGGATCAGGGAACAGACAAGGCAGGAGGGAACAAAAGGGTGTTGGCAAAGAACACATAGTAACGCGAAGAGTTGTGGGCTTGGGAGGAAGAGGAACCCAACTCAACAGACAACGGAAAATAGCATATTAAATACATGAAAACAAGGCGACCGATAAAAGGGTTGTTAGCAAATGAAGATTTCAACAATTGGTTCTCGAGGGCTTCAAAGCTTGACTGGACCTGGAATTAATGCTCTATAAACTAGTAATCAGAGGGTGGCCGAGTCGGGTAACAGGGATTGCCCAGATCAAGATAACCAATGTCATAGATAGAGTCGACATCATGGCGATAGTGCGATGATGTTATTCACAACAGTATAGGTTCGTTGGCTCACGTGTTGTCCGTCAACACATAGGCCCAACGACTGATGCTTCGGAGGGTTTTTCAGCACGTAACCCCAAATACCATTAAGGATATAAAAAAGAAATCCCCAAAACCCATATCAGTCGAAATCTGGATTTGTGAATAAGTTTGTTCTTGGTTATCGTTCTTTCATGTATATAGTCTGCCATTTTCCGCTGTCTGTTGAGTTGGACTTTTGTACTTCCCAAGCTCACAACTCCCTGTGTTACCTGTTATCCCCGTGTCACCTGACCTGTGTAACTAGCCTGTTTTCACCAACACCCTTTTTTGTCTCCTGGACTGTCCTCTTTTTACCAGTAATTCCCATTCCCCTATATCTTGTCCTTAGTAATTTCTTCAATTTCAATACAAATATTTAATTCTTTGGAAATTCGGCCCAAGTCTCATAACTGCCTTTGGCTCAAATGTTTAACAGTTTGCTCAGCTGTCAACTTCTCTCGGTAGCAATCCTTTGCCACATTTATGTACTCCTTCAGCAGTCCAACCAGAAACATTTTGAGGGCCACCGCTTCGCTCAACTCCGTCTCTGTGTAAAAATTCAAAAATATCATTTTATAGCAATACCAGTTCTGGAGCATGTTCATGTCCTTTCGCAGTTGAGTCTGAAAATTCTTCACGAATCTCTCGAATTCTTGGTCGACCTTATCCGGTGCAACGATATTTTTTCAGCAAGTCGTATGCATCTTTGACCGTGCTCTTTGTCGTCATAATATCGAGCCCCTCGTTCAATGGGAGTTTTAGCGAAGGCATCGCTTGTTCTTTATCATTCTTTCGGTGGATAGATTAAGTTTATAGGATTTTGCGGGCAGAAATTTCTTTTTCTCTCACCCAAAACTTGGTGGCTAACAATGGCGAAGACGATGTTTTTTTTTGGGGTTTTGAGAGACGCGCAGTAGGTCTGTCGAAGTGGCGAGTTGTGGATGAAAATGTGTTTATTGCAGTGTTGCCTGCTTTGGCATCATTCCGTTACCTTCTTTCCTCGTCAATTCCTGGATTATTTCCGATGCTGGAAGTGATGACTTCGTTGGAGGCAATCATGAATTTCGTGAAGTTGTGGGATATGCCTGAGTTGTTGTTCGTAGGAGTTCGTCGGGGCGCCATATTTGTGTCATCTATAATGAAACTTGGCTGTAAAAACAAAAGGAAAAAGTTAAATGGAGTAGTAGATGCAAAGAAGAAATGTCCAGTAGCTAACAATGCAAGTAGAGGGGAAAAAAAGGAACCAGTAGAAATCCTGTTAGTTATTAAGAGTGTTTGTTTAATTGGTGATGTGTTTTTTTATATCTATTGATATTTTTTTCCATATTTTTTCCATATTTTTTCCATATTTTTTTCCAGATTTCTTTTCCCATTTTCTTTTCCCATTTTCTTTTCCCATTTTCTTTTCCCATTTTCTTTTCCCATTTTCTTGTCCTTTTTTAAATCTGTGATTGCATTTACGGCAATGTGACTATAGACTTTTATAACCAGCGTATGCGAACAATTCGCAACGCTGTTGAATGCTGATTGGCAGACCTACTGCACGTTTACCCAGAGCTAGAAGCCTGTCCATATTATCGTCGGCCACCAAACTTTGGGCAGAAAAATAAATTCTGCCCACAAAAATGCAAAAGTTTAATACATTAACACTACGACATAACTCTCTCTAAACCGCTCGGGACTACGACCATTCGATTCGCAACTCCCGGTGTTATCAAACGCACCAAACCACACCAGAGCCGACGCGCTGCCCTGCCCACCCTCCGCCACCTCTCCACAGGAGGAGGATATGGACTGTGACCATCAACCGGCCACTCCCAACAAACACACTGTCCTCCCCTCCGTCCAATCCGCAGACAAATCAGCACAGGAGGGACACGATTGACAATGTGGAGAGCGTTGACGAGTAGCTCATCTTCCTGCAAACCCGGACAAAATGGACTGAACCCCCAACCCGAGCGTCATCAATGACGCAGACAAAGAGACACAGTGTCGTGTGGGCAACGAAGGAGGAGTTGCAGAAGCGTCGACAAGACAACATCTGCATCCGATGCGGCACAAACATGCACAGGATAACCTAATGTCCTCGCCTCCCCTCCCATATCTGTAGGACAAACGAGGAAAATGGAAATCGCTCCTCAGGTGATAACTGAGCGACAGGAAGAAACTAGTGACTTGGTGTTATGAATAACATCTGCGTACTAATACCATGATGTCGACTTTATGACATTGGTCATCCTGATCTGTGCAGTTCCTGTTGTCCGACCCCGCCAAATGGCTACCATAGACATCTTGGTTGGAATTTTCACTTGCTAATAACATGTTCTCGGTTGTCATTTCCTTTATGGATTTCATCTGCTGTTACGCTGCCTGTTGCGTTGGGTTTCTCTTCTTCTCAAGCTCTTATCTCCTTGTATTACGTCCTGATCTTCCCTTGTTTACTCTTAATCTTCGCCAACACCCTTTTGTTCCCTGGGCCTGTTTTTAACAGGTGAGAAGGACCTGAGTCAACGTGCGTATCAGATGGTGCGGAGTATTGAGTGCGACTCGCAGTCAGCCACTTTTTTTTCTTTTTCTATATTTTTTTTATAGTTTTTTTTTAATCTTTTTAAATCCTTGTATATTTTTAAAAAAAAAATCTTTTCTCTTCTTTTTCTTTTCTTTTTCACCCATAATTGGAGTTGAATCAAGATTTGGAAACACGGCGCTTCTCATCGCCATTTCCGCTTCTGTGAGGGCTATCTTGGTGGTGGTCTGGTTGAGATCCAAAATATATTGAGTAGAATAATAGAAGGGACAACAATGTCGGGCACACGTAGACGTGATACCGTGGATAGTGCAAAAGTAAGAGGAGTAGAAGACTTGCAGTCGGCGACTTCAACGTATGATCCCAGCGCTACGCTTTCCATCTAGATAATGCGGTGACCACGAACAGATGTCGAGGTCTTTGCGCGGCTTGTGGTATGCCGTGGTCGCTTCTTCCTTGATGAGATCTGTGTTACGGGTTGAACGACCCTCGAAGGATAAGTCCCTGGGAGCTCATGAAGGCTTCTGAAGCTATGCGCCAACAACACATAAGCCAACGAACCTAAGTGACAATTGACACGCGACCTTACAGACCACACACTCTTGGAGGAAGCAAGTAGGATAAGAAGACAACAAAGCCCAGTACTTTAGATTATGTTTCTCGTAGTAACGCAACTTCACGAATGAAAACTATCATGTATATTATTCAACGAGTACTCCTTCGTTTATGGCTATTGTTTGTCCCTTCACACCTCAGCATTTTTCCATCTCTTTGAGTACATATTTTTAGATCGTCAGAAATCCCCTGAGCCCGCTCTTAACAATCAAGGCTGTCGTTTGTGGGAATGCGAGTTTTACGCTCGCCCACTTGCAGTCACCGGCTATAAGGAGGTTGAGACACTTGAATGGCATGTTTGTGAGGGCGGTGTGCTGGTCGCTGGCGCTGACTGCAGTGTTTCTTCCGTCTTGAACAGCATTATGTGCAGGTTGGGAGGTCACGAGGACATCGTGTGTTCTTGGCCAACCTCAGTCTCCTGCAGGGGGTGGCTGAGGGCTGGCGAGGCAGCTCGTCGCTGCGCCATTGACAAAATTATATAAATCGAATGTACTCGTTGATGCAAATTCAATCATGTTGTTTTTATCGTTTGGGTAACGTTTGGTTAAGTTGTTGATGAATGCAAAACCTTTTGCGTGGACGTGAAATATTATTCGATCGTCGAAAATGGGGTTGACAACGACGTCAACCCCGGTTTTCTGGTTATAAAAATGCGCGCAGAAAGTCCGCAAAGGTGCATCCAACTGTGTTGGATAGAGCTCGTCGTAATGAAGCGATTGGTGTTTTTAAAAACTCTTTTGGATGAAATTGAACAAGTTATGGATGAAAAGGCACCACAAGCTCGTGTTGATGTAAGAAGTTGATTTATTCGTCCTGCACTCGCTTTCACGGTGACCAAGCTTCGTGCAAAAGAAGCATTTGGTCTTTGACCGTTACTGACCATGGTCTGTCCGTATTATGTGCGAGGAGGATGTTGAATATGTCTTCTGGTGGTTCTTGGGTAGAGCCTCGATCTCATCATCGATTTTCGGCATCAAGTCAATCCGTTTCCCTTGGGAATGTTTCAGATGCCTTTCGAAGATAGTGGAGATGTTGCGGGGAAGTCGGCTTTCCCAGAGGTGAAGTATTAAACTGGTTGTCATGCATGATGTGCTTGTCCCGACCAGAAAATATTCGAAGCCAGAGATTTCTCCCAGCTTGTTTTGAACTTTCGGCCACTTTGAAAATATCCAGTTTCCTTCTTTCCATTCCATATCCTGGAATATCTCGTCCATCAACTTTGCATGTTGTTCGTTGGTGGAGATTTTATATCTCATTCGTAGCATGGTCCATCATCTCATGACACTGGGGACACCATCGATTAATTATAGGGTTTCTTCATCTAGACCTGTTCTGATAAGACCTAGAGCTTCTGATTCGTCTTCGGCCCTTTCCCTGCCTGACCTCTCGACTTCCATTGCGTTCAGGAAGTCTTCTTCTTCGAGTCCTTTGAAGAATTATAAAACCCCGAGACCCTTGAAGTTTCTGATCATATTTGTTGACCATTTTCTCCAATTCCAGTCTGTGAGTTCTGTACTCTTTATTATTGTTGTGTCTAGGAACCGCGCTGTTTTTGTAGGTGTATCAGAGTTAGTTGGAGCATTTGTCGATTTCAGCGCCTTGCTCAACGACATTATCAGTGCCGCGAGTTATCTCTGAACCTCCTCCTTTTGAACTGATGGTCCTTTCAAGTTCATTTTGTTCATTTTTGTTCGTTTTTGTTGCCGGGTTTGAATTATTGTGTTCGATTTTACGTCGTGTCTTTCTGGCGGGTGTATCTGTCCACGGAGTTTCACGGATTCGGTTTTGTGTAGATCTATTTTATTCTGACTTTATCAGCGAATACCAGTAGGTTGATATGTGTGTGATGTGGACAGACTTTATAGATCTTTCGTAGAGGTGTTCTAAGCTGTTGAAGCTCTGGGCTCATAAAAGCTGTTGTAAAGTATAGTGTATATTAACATTATTGTGTAATTAAGAGACTATGTTTTGTGCTTGATTGAGTAAGCCCACAAAGTAATATGTACTACTTTGTGGGTTTACCCAATGTTCTACCGAATAAGGGTAGATTCTCCACAACAGTGATCATGCCCGGTGGTCTGTCTAGTTTAGATTTCTAGTAAGAAACTAAATTCACAAATCAAGACTGTTTTGAACATCATTCAACGAGTATTTCTTCGTTATTGACTTTGCCCCTTCACATTTATTTATTAAGTTAGTTTGTTACTAGAAATCTAAACTAGACCACTGGGCATGATCACCTATTTATCTTTTTCCTTTCCATCATGTGTGTTCCTTAGGATCACATGTCTGACATCGTCATTCAGGGTCGTTCAACCCGTAACATGATGCCCTTCATATATATAGTTCACTCTGTTCCACCCTCTGTAGAGTTGGGATTTTAGTTTGCTTCCCAAGCTTACAACTCTCCATAGTGTTTCGTATCCGCACCCTCCGTTTCTTCCTGAATTTTACTCTGTTTCTTCGCACAACCAGTTCTGGGTTTTGCCGACACCCCTTTGTTCTCTGTTCTCTGTCCTCAGTGTGTTAACGTTCCGTCAATTACCCTCTTGTCTTATTTGAGAACTACACTGGTACTGTTCTTAACAGAAGGCAATAACCTTGACAGCCTTCCGGGGGCAGCTGGCCAACCTGTGATTGGCTTCTCCACAGTACAGACACAAGCGTTTATTCAGCCCGTAGGCTTTCTTCTGCGAAGTAGTCATCGCGGCTTCCGGGCCACCAAACAAGAGTTTTAAAGTATTGATGAACTCATCGTAAGTTTCGAAGTTTACGTGTCCCGTTATGATGTTGATCTGTGGCTGGACCCAAGTCGCGGGGCTTCCTCTGAGGTAAGATGCAGCATAGGCAATCTTAGATTGCTCAGTTCGGAACAGGTGTGCACACGTAGAAAATCGAAGAGCGACTTGTGACGCAAAGCTAGCGAATTTGAACATATCGCCATAGAAGTAATCAGGACTGGCAGAAGCGGATAAAGACGAATCGGAGAAGTTATAACTGAATGTTGACTGAGCAGTCGCAACGTTGGAAGCTGTTCCGGGGGCAGTGGCAGGGGCAGGGGCGAATTGGGTCTGGTCACGGCCAAGGTGTATCTTCTGACCACGTTCGAACCAGTAGTACAGAAGTTGGATCATCTCAGCAGAGGCATTCTCAGGGATCGGAGGTTCGCAGACGTCATTTTCGGTCATAGATTGCATACCCGCATTCTGGGCTTTCATGAACGCTTGCGTGAGAGCAGGAGGGACACCTTTAGTGATGGCGTACGCACCAGGGAGTTTGTTAAATTCCTGGATGTGTTCGACCATCTCGTGCTTGGATAGGTATCTCTCCGCAGCATCGGCGTGTCGGATGGTGGTGGAAAAATCAGGGACAAGACCAGAGGAAGCAGGGACAGAGGAGGCAGGGACAGAGGAGGCAGGGACAGCAGCAGAGACGAAGGGTGTTTGGGAGTTGGGAGCACCCAAGTCACCTGGAGGAGGATCGTTTGCAGCCATGGTGATGCCAACACAGTTTTGTAAAGAAGAAGCTTACAAAGTGTTAGGAACAGGCTCAGTAGGTTCTCAAATAGGACTCGAGGGTATTTGACGGCGTGAACCACTGAAGACGGAGGACAGAGGTTACGATCAGGCTCAGTAGGTTCTCAAATAAGACAAGAGGGTAATTGACGGAACGTTAACACACTGAGGACAGAGAACAGAGAACAAAAGGGTGTCGGCAAAACCCAGAACTGGTTGTGCGAAGAAACAGAGTAAAATTCAGGAAGAAACGGAGGGTGCAGATACGAAACACTATGGAGAGTTGTAAGCTTGGGAAGCAAACTAAAATCCCAACTCTACAGAGGGTGGAACAGAGTGAACTATATACATGAAGGGCAGAAGCCAAAGACAAACAATTTCCCACATGAAAACTTTTCAACTCAGACGTCGTTCCTCACGAGGTATCCACTGTTAAAGACCGCGGGATTGAGATACGCATCTGTTATCGAAGCACGGTTCACTTCGGGTGAGAATTCGCAAATCCCTATCAGGTCTTGGAATGGGTTGTGCATTGAGGCTATCCTCGTCAGGATTGGAAATGTCGATATCATAGCGTCTGCACAGTGGAGTTTTCCCCAATGATACTCGGTATTCCGGGTCTTTGAGGTTACCGATCTCACTCGTTGGCGCGATGGTAAACCTTAACGATGTTCATTCATAACAAGTGATTAACCCCCTGACAAGAAAGGGCGATTGTGCTAGTCCTGGAAAGCCCTTCTTCTTCGTTTTAAGGCAATCCTAGATCAAAACAATTCGTCTTTGTTTAATGTAAAGACGCGTAACTTCAGGAGTTCGTCCTGTTAATCCTTTGGAACATCCCGCTTCCTCCGGCTTGAGGCATCTGCCTTTGCGTTCTTGCTTCCTGGTCGAAACTCCAGTCGTAGATTGTATTTTGACATTAGCTGGGCCCATCTTACTTGTCGCCCGCAAAGCCTTTGTGCAGTTATAGAGTATTGTAAGTTTATGTGGTCTGTGGTGATATTGAAGGGCATGACTAGGCATTTGAGTTCGGCTCTCCATTATCCATTCCTCTAAGCAGCGCACAATGCCAAGCAGTTTCTTGCCTTGGATCTCATGATTGCTCTCAGCAGAGGGCAGCTTCTTGGATAAAAAGGCAACTGGACGCAGATTTGTATGGTCGTGATATCACGACAACGTGTGACTTAAGGCTCAGGCTGAACAATTGCATTTCACCACTGTTTCTGGATCCTCGCCCCACGTGGCTAGTACTGGCGCCGTGATGAACCTCTCTCTTTCAACCAAATGCAATCACGAATTGTTAGTTTTGAAAAAAAGGAAAAAAAAGGAAAAATGAAGAGAAACCCGAAAAAAAAACGAAAAAGAAATGAAAAAGAAATATAAAAAAAAGATTGAAAAGAAACTAAAAGAAATTGAAAAAAAAGATTGAAAAAAGATTGAAAAATAATTTGAAAAACAAGTAAAAACAGTGAAAGAAAAAGTAAGAAAAAGTAAAAAAACTAAAAAAAACTAAAAAAAAGAATAAAAAAGAAAAGAAAAGAAAAAAAAAAAGAAAAAAAAGAAAGATGAAAAGTGAAAAAAAGGTAAAAAGAAATGAAGAAAAAAAAATAAAAGAAATTGAAAAGAAAGAAAACGTAAAAATTTAAAAAAAAAGAAAACGTAAAAATATAAAAAAAAGAAAACGTAAAGAATTGAAACAAAACTTCCCTTGTAGACTATCAAAGGCTTCCTGTTCGCCGTCACCCCAATGCCATGATTCGCCCTTTTTTGTGATACATATTGAACGGGGGCCGTTATTTCACTGAACGAGTCAATGAATTGTCGGTAGAAGTTTGCAAAGCCCAAAAAGCTGCGTACGGCTTTGACATTGGATGGCGGCGACTTTCGCAGGGTCTACTTGAATATCTTGGCCTGCTTAAATGATGAAGCCGAGATGCTTCGTTTCCTGCACTGCAAATTCACACTTGTCGATGTGCAGTTGTAGTCCTCCTCCAGGTTTTCGTACAAATAGTACAGGAGCGCCTCCAGGGGAGCTACTGGTACGTATGCAGCCTTTGTCTAGATGCTAGGTTAACGTTTTGTCTGAACACCTATAGCTCTTCTCGCGACATGCTGTGCAGCGGTCCCCAAGAAGCCTCAGCTTCTATACCATTGCCGTCTTTCTTGAGGAGAGTTGAGTGATCAATTCCAGGGCGGTTCGGCGGTAAAACTTTGGAATTATCGTCTAGAAAAAGATGTGCGAATGCGTATGCTGTGGGCGGAAGCTTTGTCTTGATGTCTTGTGAGGTTGCACGAGGCCAATCTTCGATAGCCTGATTCACGTCATGAATTGACTTTGCAGAACCCTTTTGATCTTATTGTTGAACCTTGCACTGCTTCTTATCTCAGTCGAAAACACTGCGGCGAGAACTCCTTTGATGGTGCTTCGTTTTGTTCCACTTCCTTGCCAGTACTTCTCATGGACTATCAAGTTCTCGTCTTCGAACGTGACGCTTTTCTTCTCGGCTGCATATGGCACGTTGTTGTTCTTCTCCATCCAGGGCTTTTCTGGATCATGTACTCACATATACACTCCTTTCATATCGCATGTGGCTATTTCTGATACCCATTTTTCTCGTCATTCTTTTCTGCCAACAGCAGCTCTCTTCTGACAATGGAAATACGTTGAAGTCCTCTCTCGTGGACAAGTGTTTTATTGAAGGCGTAAAGGCTGCGCCCATAACAAAGATGTGGCACCCCACTACCTTGCCATAGTCTTATTGTTGCGTGGCGCATATTACACACTAAGTGGCGCACTGCAAACGCTCCACTTTTTCAATATCTAAGACCCATACCTATGTGGCTGACAACCCCACAAGGTCTGGCACCTGACCATGGACCCTCAGGAGAATCCATGAGCAAATACAAAAGGAAGAAGAGGTCAAGGTGTTGAATAGATCTTATTGATATTATGCTTGTCCTACGAAAACCCTTTCTCTTTCTACGTCCTTGACCACCACCTTTTGTATTTGCTCATGGATCCTCCTGAGGGTCCATAGTGGGGTGCCAGCCCTTGTGGGTGATCAGCCACATAGGTGTGGTCTTGGATATGTAAAAGTGGGGCGTTTGTGGCGCACCACTTGATGTGTGAAATGCGCCACGCAACACAAGGACGTAGAAAGATAAAAAAGGGATATGCAATTAACTGATTAAAATAAAATAATAATAAAAAATAAAAGATAAAAAAAGGATTTTAAGAGACCTGCATATCATAATAAATGATCAATTCAACACTTAGCTACTCAATGCAATTACGGATCTAAAAAAAAAGCACCCCACTATAACGGACCCACAGGATATGGGTATAAAAACCTTGCTCGCAGCCAGGCTGGTCTGGATTAATTTCTCTTTCCTTTCCTCCTCAGTGCGTAATTTTTGACCATCCCTAGACCGGCTACAAAGATTATTTTGTGCGCAGGCCGCGACATAATTACGCATTCAAAAAACCTTCTTTTTCGCTTCTCAGTTGTGAAATTTTAATTATTTTCACTTCTTTGTTCTTTTACCTTTTGATTTTCCCTCTCCCATCCGCCATCATCCCAAACTCGAGGACCAACCGCAACAACTCCACAGAGACTAGCACGACAACGAACGAAACAATAGGTCGACTGCTTCTATCATGGGATACTTAATAAATTCTGCTTGAACACAACAAACACCCTTCTCTTCCAGACGTAGAGAACTATAATGGCAGGAACACGGTTTAATTAAAGACTTTCCTGCTGGAACTGAGGGACATGATACGGCAAGGTCAACCAAAAAAAATCAACACGAGTTTCTGGTACCCTTTTCAGCCATACGTCGTCGATGTCCCTACAGCATTTCTTGGAAATCCCAGCATTTGATTTATAACGACGAGCTGCATCGATTGCAGTTTGATGCACCTTGGCGGACCTTCTGCGCGTTGTTTTACAGCCAGAAACCCGTTTTTGTCGTCGTCGTTGACCCCAGTTTCGAGGATTGAGAAAAATTTTCTCGATCACGAAAAAACTTCCCCACCCAAATCTCGAGTTTTCGTTCATCGATAACTCGACGAAAAATATCCAAAAAACCACATAAAAAACACCGTTGGATTTGTCGCAACGAGCAGATTCGACGCATACTATTTTTTCGATGGCGCACCGCCCGCGCACACCGAGCAGCGACGAGCTGCCTCGTCTGCCTTCAGCCACGTCCCTGCACGAGGCTGAGGTGGGCGACAAACACACATTGTCCTCTTCCCCCCCCATCCCGCACACCAAGCGGTATAGGAGGGAATCCACGAGTTCAGTGTTATGAATGAACATCGATAGGGTTGACCACTGCGCCAACGAATAAGATCAGCAACGTCGGAAATCCGAGATGCCGAGCATCGTGAAGGAATACCCCACTGTGCAGACGATACGATGGCGCCATTCCAATCCTAATGAGGATGGCCTCAACGCACAGCCCCCTTCAAGACCTGATAGGGATTTGCGAAAACTCACCCGAAGCAAATCATGCGTCGATAACCGATGCGTATCGGAATCCGGCGGTCTTGATGAATGGATACCTCGGAGGAATGATGTCTGAGTTGAAAAGTTTTCTTGCGCAAGTTGTTTGTCTTTGTCTTTGGCTTCTGCCCTTCGTGTATATAGTTCACTCTGTTCCGCCCTCTGTAGAGTTGGGATTTTAGTTTGCTTCTCAAGCTTACAACTCTTCATAGTGTTTAGTACCTGCACCCTCCGTTTCTCTTTCTGAATTTTATTCTGTTTCTTCCCACAACTATTTCTGGGTTTTGCCGACACCCTTTTGTTCTTCGTCCTCCGTCCTCAGTTTGTCACGTTCTTCAGATATCTCCGCGTTGTTACTTGAGAACTAGACTGAGCCTGATCGTAATCTCTGTCCTCCATCTTCAGTGGTTCACGCTGTCAAATACCCTCGAGTGTCATTTGAGAACCTATTGAACCTGTTTCTAACATTCAGAGCGCGCCAGCGACAAGCGCTCTGCAATCACCAATATGGCCCTTACGTGCCTGAATCTTCTGACCGCAGAAGAGAGCAAATGGGCGAGTGTCAAGCTCGCCTTCCTACAGACCCTGGCCTCGCTCACCGAGGAGAGCCAGGAGGAACACGAGAGCGAGCAGCTCTTGTTGACTGGCATCGAGCCAGTCGACACGACCATGACGGATGAGTTTGCCATAGGCTTCATGTACCAAATGCAATCAACGGATTAAAAAAAAAAAAAAAAATGACGGATGTGTTGAGAGGCCTCGAGGCCTCGATGCACAACAACTCGACCTCCCCTCCACCCCCCGAGGTCCACGACGTGCCTGAACGTTCAGGCATGAGGGCCCCTCCCATCAAGCCCAACACGGCTGGGAAGACCAAGAAGGCGGCACCAACCGCCACCACAACAAGCAGCAAGCCAGCCTCGAGCGGCAAGGCTGCCGCCAAACCCACACCTGCTGCTGCTCCTGCACGCAGCAACAAAACTGCACTGCCCGCCTCGCCGTACAAGGCAGCTCTGTGCAGCAACCTCCCTCCCTCGACTGCCA
The DNA here is from genome assembly GCA_002742255.2 of Ceratocystis albifundus. NCBI lineage: Eukaryota > Fungi > Ascomycota > Sordariomycetes > Microascales > Ceratocystidaceae > Ceratocystis > Ceratocystis albifundus. The sequence goes on along the minus strand of MAOA02000030.1, from coordinate 30,514 downwards.
ACCAGCCCAAACTGGATGGCTTTACCACCGTTCTGCGCCCCTCCAAGCGCGCAAACAAAACTACTCCTGGCCCTTGCGAGCTCATTCTTAGCTCGGAGGGCAAGAAAGGCAAGGTCACTGTCACGGACAGGCAGAGGGTTTGTAAACAAGGACGAGGAACAGACAGACAGAGTAGAACAGAAGGCTATGTCCTCAGACGAATAGCGTAACAGTGAATAGAAGTATATAACAGAAGGCTAGGTCCGCAGACGGCTAGCGTAACAGGCAGGGCAGAAGTATAACAGAAGGCTAGGTCCGCAGACAGCTAGCGTAACAGGCAGGGTAGAAGTATAACAGAAGGCTAGGTCCGCAGACAGCTAGCGTAACAGGCAGGGTGTTACGGTTGTGAGACGCAATGCTGTAGAACGTAAAGAATCTTTATTAATCGATGAAGAGTAGAAGAAGACTAAGTGGAAAACTCTGCTGTTGTGCGGGGATAAATACCTCAACCTGCCCCACTATTCCCGCACAACCCTAACAGCCTTCTATTGTCGGTGCTAAACCGCAATATCATTCTCCTTCTCCTCTCCTTCTTTCTTCCTCCACTTGCTCTTCAAGCGTCCGGTCGGTGTGAGGTAGATCTCCTTTGGTCCATCATTTTTTGTTATTGGTCCCCACTTCGCTTCCCAACTGTGTAATGCTTCCAGGTTGTCTTCGATGACGTTGTCGATTGGTTCACAGGTTGGTGTCTCGAACCCTTTCCACTTTATCCACACCACTCTCTCCTTCCTCCTTCCGAAAGCGCAGAGGATTTCATCGACTAGCCATACCTCTTCTCCCTTCTCGTTGAAGAGGGGGGCTGCCTTGTCGGAATCTGCGTTTTGCCCCGGCCATGGGTCTTCTCCTGCTGGCCTCAGTAGGTCAACGTGAAATGTTGGGTGTATTCCCTTTGGTACGTCCAGTTCGTAGACCATTGGTGCTATTTGCTTTGTAACCTTGTATTTCGCGTTGAGCCAGTCGAGTTTGCGGTTTGGCCTTCCCAGTTTCATGTTCTTTAGCTTCAGCCAGACTTCTTGACCGACTCGGAACATTGGCGCCGCCGCGCGGTGTTTATTTGCTTGTCGTTCCATGTTCTGTTGCGTGTCTGCTGTTACCACCTGGGCCCACTCTGTCAGCTCTTGGAGTTTTGTCTTGATGGCTTCCACGTCGGCCATCTTGCTGCCTTTCGCACTGTTGCTGGTTTCGTCAAGCACTTGGACTGGGGTGATGTTGTAGCCGTGCGTGAGGAAAAATGGGCTTACACCATGCCTTCTTGGCTGCGGTCTGTTGTTGATAGCTATTTGTGCCGCTGGGATCCATCTCGCCCAGTCTTGTTGATCCAGTGCTATTTTCGTGCGGAGAAAGATCTGAACCTCTTGGTTTGCTCGCTCAGTTGCCCCGTCTGTTTGTGGATGGTATGCTGTGGATAGCTTTCTCTCCACCCCCAGGGTGTTGCAAAATGCTTTCCATAACTCACCCACCCACTGAGGGCCTCTATCGCTGACAATCCACTCGGGAGGCCCATGATGTGCATATACGTTTGCCATGACCGCGTCGACTACAGTGGTGGTTTTTGTGTCTTCCAAAGGTACTAGGATGACGTTTCCTGTGAGTCTGCATGTAACCACTAGCAAATCTGTGAATTTTCCTGGCAAGTGTGTCATAAAGTCCATTGAGATTCCTTGCCACGGTCGGGATGGGACAGGTAGAGGTGTCAGTAGGCCATGTACTTTCTCTCTCCAAGGCTTTGTCCTGCCGCACCAGTCGCAGTTTCTCAGTAGTCGTTTGACGTCTTCTATCATTCTCGGCCAGAAGAATTGTCTTCGCAGTGCTACTATTGTCGCGTCTCTACCCCCATGTCCCGATATTGGGTCAATGTGGTGCTTCTTCAGTAGCTCACCCTTCAGGTCTTCACAGTCTGGTGTCCAAATCGCGTGTCTGTGGTATACAATGCCGTCTCTGACAGAGCAGTCCGATGCTTGTGCTGAGCCTGGAGGGACGAGTGTTGATGGGAATTGTATTCGTTTGACTATGTGTTCCTTGATTTTCTCATAGTCTGGATCCTTTTCCGTTGCTTTTGTCCAGAGTCGTCCCAGATTTGACTCTGCTTCGAATGGGTTCCTGGTTTCTGCGCTTTTCGATGTGGGTTCTTCTGTGATTGACTGCTGCATAATCTCAGTGTATTGAGTGTCCACTGGATCCCAGCTCTCTTTCCAGAGGCGTTTGGTTCTGCTTTCGTCTCTTTCTTCTTTGTCAAAGAATTCGTCCTTTCTCGATAGCGCGTCTGGTACCACGGCTAGCTTTCCTGGTCGGTGGATTGTTGTGAAGGGCGGTAGTTCCTCCAGTTCTTCCATCCACCTTATTTGTCTTTCAGATAGTCGTTGCTTCGTTCTGAAGTATTCCAGGTTCTTGTGGTCTGTCAGTAACGTGAACTTTTCCAGGCCTCTAAGCTCTCCTCTCCATTTTCTTGCTGACTCGATGACGGCTAGTAGTTCCTTGTCGTGTATGCCGTAGTTCATTTCTGCCGGAGTCATCTTTCTGGAGAAGAATGCAATTGGTCTTTTCTCTGTTTCAGGTCCTTGGTTCAGAACACCTCCTATTCCCACTCCTGAGGCGTCCGTTTCTAGCCACGTTTGTGCATCTGGGTCCCAACTTGCAAGCATGTTTCCTTTTACAAAGGCGTCCTTCAGTTTGGCGAATGCTGATTCCTCTGCCTCACTCCACTTGAAAGGGGTGTCCTTTTTCGTGAGTGCTATCAGTGGTCTTGCCAGTTCAGCATAGTCTTTGATGAAGTCTCTGTGGTAGTTTGCAAAGCCTAAGAAGCTGCGGACTCCTTTAGCAGTTGTGGGCTGTTGCCAATCTTGTATCGCTTTAACCTTTTCTGGATCCATTTCAACGCCTTTTCCCGCTGTGATGATCATGCCGAGATATTTTACCTTGTTGGTCTCGAATTCGCACTTGTCAAGGTCTAGTCTCAGGCCTGCTTGTTGGAGCTTCTTGAGGACCTTGCGTACTTTTTGTCTGTGATCTTCGAGTGAACCACTCGAGTATACAATCACGTCATCGACGTAAGCTGACGCACAGCTGTCTAGGAACTCGTCCAGCACATGGTTGATGAATCTTTGGAACACCGAGGTTCCGTTGGCGATTCCGAACGGCATAACGAGCCATTCATATGATCCATATCGTGTGCGGAAGGCTGTCTTCCATTCGTCCCCTTCTGCGATTCTGATCCTGTGGAAAGCCGCTCGTACATCCAGCTTGGTGAGCCACTTGGCTTGTGAGATTACTCTCAAAGTTTCTTGGATGAGTGGAATTGGGTAGCGATCTTTCTTGAGGATTGCATTCAGTGCTCGATAGTCCACGCAGAGTCTTAGCCCCCCTCCTGGTTTCTTCACAAATAGGACTGGGGCTCCTCCTGCTGAGTTGCTGGCGCGGATGAACCCTTTCGCTATCAGGTCTGTCAGGGTTTTTCTCAGTACCAGCAGTTCATCTCTTGACATTTGATATAGTGGGCACCAGGGTAGTTCCTTTTCTCCTTGCAGGTCTATTTTTGCGTCGAGTCTTGGGCGATGGGGTGGAAGTTCTTCGTCCGAGTGGGCAAAGGCATCCCATAAGTCTGCATATTGTGGAGGCAGTCTCTTGCGGATTTCAGCTGGTGGAGTTTCTGGTTTTTTCTTTAGTGCCTTGTTTATATCTTCTATGCTGGCTGCGAAGATTGATGTTGTAGCGTTGCTCTTCCTCTTTGCGATTCTCATCATAGCTGCAAATGTGCGTCCGTTGATCACACTCATATTTGTTTTTCCCTTGTTTTTCTTTTTTAATCTTTCTTCTCTGACTCCTATTTTCTCGACAGTGGTGTTGGTAGAGCATATCAGCATTCTGTCTTCTTGTGGTATGTAAATGGCACCTTGTTTCTTGATCCACGGTAGACCAAGCATTACATCATATTCATTGCCGGGCATGATGTATGCGAATACGTCCTTTTCCTCATGCCCTTCAATGTTGATGGACATGTGGGCCACTTCGTTGATCACTCCTCTTTTCCCCATTGGAGTTCTTACTGTTCGCGCTGGAATTGGTATGCGCTTTAGTTGTGCAGACTCTGCAAATGACTCAGATACTACGTTGTATGCTGAAGAACCGGGATCTATTAATGCAGTTGTCGTGTTCATGTCATTGATCAAGACTTCTACTACAAGAAGACTACAGTCCATTGTCCCCTTCCATTTTGTCAACCAAAGCTTTTCCAATTCCTTTTCTTGCGCCTGTTACGGGCTGTGCGCCCTCATCATGTGAAGGGCATCCACTCTAATTTCTGCGCACACTTTCATTAATTCTGCACGGGTATAAGTAGGCCATGTTCTTTCTCTTCATTCTAGTTTAGTTCTTCTTCTTCTTTTCCTTAGATTAAAATGAATAAATCGTCTTAAGGTAACTTTCGTGAGTATTCACCATCGTGCACCGGCAACAATTCATTTTAATCTCTACTTCTTTTTTTTAAAAACATTCTTTTTCTTACTTTTTTGTTTTACTCTCCTCTTTGTGCCACCTTTTGTGCCCCCTCTCTGTGCCCCCTCTCTGTGCCATCCTTTTGTGCCCCCTCTTTGTGCCACCTTTTTTGCCACCTTTTTTGCCACCTTTTTTGCCACCTTTTGTGCCACCTTTTTGTGCCACCTTCCTGTGCCCCACTCTATACGACCTCTTCGTAAGACCTTTTTTTTCTTTTTTTTGTGTCACGTTTTTGTGCCTCTCCTACCTAAATCATGAATCCTGACCACGACCATGACATCACGATGTCGTCCAACACAACACCCTCGTTCGCCACAGCTGTCCCCACCACTGAAGCCCCCACCCAACTTCATGTCTGCGCATCGTCCACCCCTCGCCAGAAAATGGGGCCGTTGCAACCGTTTTCAGGCAAAGCGGAGGAATACGAAGATTGGCGCCTGGACGCGGAGAACAAACTTCGCACCGATGGCCTGGCTCTCGGCAGTCCCCAAGACCAGGTGGCCCTACTGTTTGCGGCGTTACGTGGTGAGGCAAAGAGTTCTTGCCGACAAGTTGTCCGCAAGTTGATGAGTTCCCCAACCTGCGAACCCACTGCAGTTTTGGAACATCTGGACCAATTCTACCAGACCGCAAACTCTCGTCTCCGGGCCCACCAGAAGTTGCACCTTCCCCAAGGCAAGACGCCCATCAGTCGATTCCTGCCCATCTTCGAGGCTCGATTGTCGGACGCCCAAGGACACACATGGTGTGACGAGAGTAAAATCTCGACCTTGACGGGCGTTCTGGACAAAAGGTTGTTCGCCCTGATGTCCCTGCGTTCCACAGGTAAGGAAACGTTCGCGCAGTTCTGCCAACTGGCGCTATCTTGCGATGGCAACGATGGCGCCTCCCGCTACATCTCTGGTCTCTTGAATGACCCAGATGCCCGCAGTCCCTCTGTACGTGCAGAGGACCAAATGGATTGGTCCCACACCTACGAAAGCCAGTCGGAGGGACGAACCGACAACGGGCGACGGAACAGAGGGAATAGGACCTCTGGCGCGATGCCAGCGTGCGACGCCCAAGGTCGCCCTTATCTCACCGACGGGGAACTGCGTGGCCGTCGTGCCAAGTGGGTCTCTAAGGACGAACTGAACCGTCGCAAGTCTTTACATGTGTGCCTACGTTGTGCCCGTCCTCGCTGCGGAACCAGCCGCTGCCCCCTTCTGCCCCCCGTCAACCCGGCCAGACAGCCAGCCAAGGCCAACGTGGCTCAGCAGGAACGCTTGGCCCCATCGCTCTCGATGGACGAGATTGTGGAGGACTCCGAAGACTGTGACGGTTACCAGTCGGGAAACTAGGTTGCGTGACGAGAAATCGTTTGTCACGCACGGAAATGGAGAAGGAGTGGGAACAGTTCCAACATGAGAAGATGCTCGGCTGGACCTTTCGGACCAGCGTGGTTGTAAATAGTGAGCGTGCAGTCACCGCTCTTATAGATAACGGCTGCAACTCGTTTGCCACGATGAATGAAGAAACTGTTTCTCTCCTGAACCTTGAACGTATCCCCATTGAACCCCGTGGAGTGCAAGGCGTAAACCACGCCTCCACCATGAACTCAGTAGTATGTTTTGATTTGGACGTCGGCGGTTCCCTGACACAACGTGCTTTCGCGTACGTCATTCCGGGACAAGTTGAGAAGATTATCCTTGGAACTCCTTGGATAGAGCAGGAGAAAGCCTCGATTGCGCCAGATGGTAGCATGATGGAGTTACGCCACGACACGGCGAACTACAGAGTCTACCCTTTGAGCTGGTACAGGAGAGCTAAAGCTCCTGAAGGTATAATCGGCTCCGTCATGGCCGCCCAAATCCTGAAAGACAAACGTAACGCTCGCAGCGGAATCGAACCAACTGTCTTCGCCGCCACAATGGCTGATATCGACAAAGCCCTGCGAGCCAAAAGTCAAACGGACCCAAAGACCAAAGTACCACGCCGTTATTGGAAATATTTGGGCGTGTTTGATGACAAAAGCGGGAAAGAAACACCCCACCGTCCAGGCATTGACATGGAAATCAACATCGAAAAAGACGTCAATGGCCAAGAGAAGCGTATACCGTGGGGACCTCTTTACAGCATGTCTCGTGACGAGCTCCTCGTCCTCCGGAAAACTCTGCTAGACCACCTCGACAAAGGATACATTCGTGCTAGCCAGTCAGCCGCTGCGGCCCCCGTTCTGTTCGCTAAGAAGCCAGGGGTGGACTGCGATTCTGCGTGGATTACAGAGGACTCAACGCCATAACGATACGAGATCGCTACCCTCTCCCGCTGATCCAAGAAACCCTTCGACAAGTGGCCAAAGCTAAGTGGCTAACCAAGTTGGATGTTCGCGCAGCCTTCCACCGCATCCGCGTCAAGAAAGGCGATGAATGGAAGACCGCGTTCAACACAAGGTACGGTTTATACGAGTGGAACGTCGTACCGTTTGGATTGGCAAATGGACCTGCTGTCTTCCAGCGTTACGTCAACTGGGTATTGCGCCGCTTCCTCGACTCTTTCTGCTCTGCGTACATCGACGATATCATTATCTACACGGATGGCTCCTTGGAACTTCACCAAGAACAGGTTAGTAAGGTTCTAGCCGAGTTGGAAAAGGCTGGTCTACAACTGGATGTCGACAAGTGTGAATTCGAAGTCAAGAAAACCAAGTACTTGGGCTTCATTGTGGAAGCTGAGAAGGGAGTCAGCATGGATCCCGCCAAGGTTGAAGCCATCACCTCCTGGGAAGCCCCCAAGACCGTCAAAGGTGTACGATCTTTCCTAGGCTTTGCAAACTTCTACCGAGTGTTCATCGAAAACTTTGCAGAGCTTGCTGCACCTTTGGTGGAACTGACCGGAAAGAACAAGCCTTTTGTCTGGGGTAAGCGACAAGAAGTAGCTTTCGAGACCTTGAAGAAACGCTTCATCGATGGAGGTCTGTTGGCTGGGTTCGACCCTGATGTGACCTCGGAAGAGACAGTGGTCGAGTCGGATGCCTCTGGATTCGGAGTGGGAGGAAGGCTATTGCAAAAAGGTATGCCTGTCGCCTTCTACTCGCGAAAAATGATCGATGCGGAACGGAACTACCCCATCCACGATAAGGAGCTATTGGGTGTAGTATCTTGCCTGAAGGAATGGTACCACATGCTACGAGGACTGTCTGGGTTTACGGTAGTTACAGACCACAAGAATTTGGAGTACTTCTCGAAGAAACAATTCTTGAACGAAAGACAAGTCAGATGGCATGAATTCATACAGAGCCTTCCACCGTTCCAGATGATCCACAGGCCTGGCCGCCTCAACGCTGCTGCAGACGCTCTCTCCCGGAAAGAACAGGACGAGCCTGAAGACCCGAGCGAAGGTCGTGAAATCCAACTACTTGACCCCGAAAGGATGTTCCAAGTACAAGTAGCTGCATCACAGACACCTCACTCCGTCATCTTGGAGGACCCAGAACTGCAAAGCATGTGGAACGAAGCAGCCGCTGACGACGCAGACATCAAAGTCATCATTGCTGCTGTTCTGGCCCAGGATTCTACGATGCTTCCGGTATATTTGCGAGGACAACTTGGAGACTTCTACCTCCGTGACGACAAACTTTTCTGTAGAGACAGGCTATGGGTGCCCAACAATGAGCCCTTGAGAACGCGCCTTCTACAAGAAGCCCACGACAGCAAAACCACTGGACACCCAGGACGCGATGGGACCATAGAGATACTGCGTCGGCAGTTCTATTGGCCTGGTTTGAACTCAGACGTTCGACAATTCCTTCGTAATTGCAACGTATGTGGAAAGAGCAAAATCTGGAGGACAAAGAAGCAAGGACTGCTGCAGCCGCTCCCGATTCCCGATCGACAGTGGCAACAAATCTCGATGGATTTCATAGGCCCGTTGTCGAAATGTGAAAAGACAGGTAATGAGCACATCATGGTTATCACGGATCGTCTATCTGGAAACCTGATCCTACGTGCCTTACCTGACATCCAGACAGAGACAGTCGTGGATGAATTCATCGAGTGCCTCTACGCCTACCACGGTCCTCCAGCGTCAATAGTCTCAGACAGAGGTCCCCAGTTCACCAGTGGTTTTTGGAAGAAGTTCTGCGAGTTGGCAGGGATAAAGAGGAAATTGTCCACGGCATACCACCCGCAATCCAATGGTGGAACGGAACGGGCGAACCAAGATATCCAGGCTTACCTGCGTGGTTTCGTCAACTTCCTCCAGACAGATTGGGACAAACTCCTCCCCAGTGCAATGCTTGCCCTGAACAACCGTCCCTCAGGTCCGAGAGCCAACATCAGCCCATTCTTTGCGTCCCACGGTTACAATGTTGAGCCAATACAGATGTCGTTGACACCTTCGGAACGCAGTGCGGCCTTATCTAACTACGGAAAGGCAGAGACACTGGTTGAGAAGATGGCTGACACAAACGACCTGATCGCTAGTGCCCTTGCAGCTGCGCAACAACGCATGGAAGACCGAGTACGCCGTCCCGCAAATATCTACAAAGTCGGTGACAAAGTCTGGCTAAACATGAAGAACCTGCGCACGGCTCGATCTTGCAAGAAACTCGACTACTTGCACGCGAAGTTCACAGTGACCGAAGTGCCCTCAGCTCTGAACGTCAGATTGAATGTGCCGAAAGGTTTGCACGACACGTTCCACGTCGACCTCATCGAGAAAGCCGCCAACGACCCTCTACCAAGTCAAGAACTCTCTCCCGAAGAACCCCCTCCGATCGTGAACGAGAATGGAGACGAAGAATGGGGAGTAGAGGAAATAGTACAAGCCAAAGGAAAAGGGTCTAACCGCAAAGTCCTGGTGAAATGGGTCGGCTGGGATGCACCAACATGGGAACCAATTGACAACATACAAGAAACCGAAGCTCTGGACCGATTCGAAGCCAAATGGGGACCAATCACCACAAACGACGGACCGCCGCCGGCTCGAGTACGGATGAGACCAAAGAGAGGAGGGAGGTGATGTTACGGGCTGTGCGCCCTCATCATGTGAAGGGCATCCACTCTAATTTCTGCGCACACTTTCATTAATTCTGCACGGGTATAAGTAGGCCATGTTCTTTCTCTTCATTCTAGTTTAGTTCTTCTTCTTCTTTTCCTTAGATTAAAATGAATAAATCGTCTTAAGGTAACTTTCGTGAGTATTCACCATCGTGCACCGGCAACACGCCTGTCCGCGACTTTGGGCAGGGCTCAGTCTTTTCCCTGGCTTATCTCGTCAGATACATCCTCCACTGTCGGCGTGGCCCATTCCTGAGTCGCCGTGTTGTTGACTTGCGTGGTGGTGTGGCTCGGGGGTCTCGCTGGTTGCAGCGGGCAGACTCTAGTGTAGCAACCTGGGCGAGCACAGCGCAAGCAGACGTTGGCCTGGCGCCTCCTGTTCATTTCTTCTCTGTTGACCCACTTCGCCGCTCTGCCTCTGTACCGGTGGTCGTCAGGTAGGCCAGGACCGAGGCTGCGTTGTTTGTTTTGTCTTGGCGCAGGGTCTTGACGAATGAAGTTGGAGTCGATGTCCATCGGCTCACCGTACGAGACATCTTGTTGCTTTTTCCAGATTGGTGAACTGGTACCGACAAAAACCTTGTCCATGTTCCAGTTTCTTTGGAGGTTGAAGTATACTTGACGGTATGCTCTCACCTCCTCCTCCAGGGTTCTGCTAGGGGCCATGGCGAGGGTTTGGGTCAGGACTTTCCTGTTCAGACCTCTGCGGAAGATGTCTATTTTTATAACCTCGGGCCAGTCCTGCCCTTCCGCTTCCATCAGTAGATTATAGAAGTCCTCCACATACGGCTCGTACGCGTCTCCCTTCTGTTTAAGCGTGTTCAGCCTCGCTCGGGCGGCATCACTGTGCCCTGGGCTGTCGAACCGGTTGTCGAGGATCACCCAAGCATCCTCTAGGGTGGCGTCGATTTTCACACGCAAGTCTGCCAGTCTTGCGCTTACCCCTTCGCTGGCCTGCGTGCTAAGGGACATTAAGATCAATGCGATCTTCTTTTGATCATTTCTGGTTTCCTGAAGATCGAGGGCGGCCTGCATCTGTCTTTTCCAGGACCTGTAGAGAGCCCGGTTCCCATCATAATTCGGGCAGCCTAAGGCGCTGGAGATGTTGTTCATATTGTAAGAATAGCTACTCTTGGCTATTTCTTCTTCGGAAGTGTCTTCAACGGGGACACTGGGGTCTTGGACGTCTTCAACGGGGACGTCGGTGTGGTATTCGGTCGAGTTGTCGTACAAACTCGATTCTTCGGATGAAATGTGATAAGTTGGCATGAACCTCCTTGTTCTTTCTGAAGTTATTTTTATTGATCGATTAATTTGTTACGGTTGTGAGACGCAATGCTGTAGAACGTAAAGAATCTTTATTAATCGATGAAGAGTAGAAGAAGACTAAGTGGAAAACTCTGCTGTTGTGCGGGGATAAATACCTCAACCTGCCCCACTATTCCCGCACAACCCTAACAGCCTTCTATTGTCGGTGCTAAACCGCAATACAGGGCAGGAGACAGGAGACAGAAGATAGAGACGAGGACGTTGCTTGAGGAGCAACTCTAACTCAACAGGAAAGGTGGAAGTCGACCGTCTTATATATCCATAAAGGCGGTGACTGGCAATGGCTATCTACATACAGGAATGTCTATCAACATACAGGAATGTGTATCTACATACAGGAATGGCAGAATGTTACGGAATAGGCAAAGGCCTAGAACAGAGGAATGTTGGAGATTAAGGGACGCAGTTAGTAAGGAGTAGTGAGTCAGGCTCTGACCTCGCTAACCCTTTGCAGTCGCACTAGCGTATCGCGAGCAGCGATCCGTGACAGTACCCCATATTGCCATAGGCTTATGTACCAAGACGCAATTAACGGATTATAAAAAAAAAAAAAGTGACAGTACCCCCTCTTTACGGCAGAGCTCCGTCGATGCCGAGGTTCTGGAGGTTGTGGCTTCCCGGCTTGATGACAGCGTGCTAAGGGCCAGGCTTGTCTGGGTACCGTCGATGGAAATTGTCCACCAGCTGCTTCGCATTTGTCAAGTATTCCGCAGGCTCGGTCGTCGGGTCATCGTAACCTGTCCATCGGACAACATACTTCAAGCGCGGGCGGCGGCCACGGCCACGGCCACGTCGTTCCCAGAAGGAGTCTAGGATCTCTTCAACTTCGTATTCAGTTTCCCCTGCCACTTCGACGTGTGGAGGAGGTGGTCGTACTTGACCAGGAATCGGATCAGAGGTATCCGCGTGGCGGATACGGGAAACATGGAAGACAGGATGGATTCTCATCGAGGCTGGCAAGTCGAGCTTGTATGCGTGTGAGCTAACGACCTGAGAAATCCGGAACGGGCCAAGGTTCTTCCAATCTAGTTTCTTTTGCGGACGCGCAGTGTGGATCGTTCGGGCGTCCAGCCAGACCATGTCGTCCACTCGGAATTGACGTGGAGGACGTCGGTGTCGGTTTGCTTGCTCCTCATGGAAGTTTTGGGCCATCGCCATTTCGCGGCGGGTTAACTCAGTGATCTCTTCCATTCGGGCAGCAAAGGCAGCAGCGTCGCGGGACTGAGGAGAGTCCGGCGAGTCAGAAATGGGCTCGAATCCCATTCTGGGTTGGAAACCGTAGTTCGCAAAAAACGGTGACATGCTGGTGGTTTCAGAGTAGTGCGCGTTACCAGAGAACTCAGCTAGTGGTAACCAGTCTTCCCAATCATCCTGCAGATACGCTACATAGGCACGTAGGTATTGCTCCAAGATCGAGTTCATTCTTTCTGTCTGACCGTCCGTTTCAGGGTGGTGGGCGGAGGACAGAGCAGGTTCGATCTTGAGAAATCGGGACAGACAGCGCCAAAACTCAGCAACAAACTGGGGGCCTCGGTCGGAAACAATCGTCGAGGGGAGGCCATGCAGTTTCCAGACATACTTTAGGTAGAGACGGGCAGTATCTTCAGCGTTGCAGGTGCCGTGGCATGGGATTAGATGCCGCATCTTAGTCAAACGGTCGACGACAACCAAGATGGAATCATAACCGTGACTCTTGGGCAAGTGCGTGATGAAATCTACTGAGATATCACGCCACGCTCTCTCGGGAACAGGTAGGGGGCGTAAGAGGCCTTTCTGGCCATCGCGGAAGGGTGTTGCTCGTCGACACGTGTGGCACTGGCGGACCCAACGGGCGACGTATCTTGCCATGCCAGGCCAGTAGTAGTCTCGAGACAGCAGGTCGTAAGTCTTCGAGCGACCTGCGTGTCCGGCAACAGGAGAATCGTGGTACAGGCGGAGGAGTTCAGCTTTCAGAGCGTCACTCTCGGGAACATACAGGCGATCGCGAACATACAAATATCCTTCGCGTTCAGAACACTCAGCCAGGGTGAGTGTTGGCAGACGGCTAGCATCAGAGTCTTTTTTTTTTTTTTTTTTTAATCCGTTGATTGCATTTGGTACATGAAGCCTATGGCAATATCGAGTAGAGTCTCGACGGACTATTTATCTAATTTTCAAAACATAATATCCTCCTCCAGCTCCTCCAACTCCACCACTCACACACTCTCGCTCCCACCTCCATCCTCATCCTCTCTCCTGCCACTATCTCGTCCATCTCGCTCCGCCAGTCCACCAACCCACTGCTGCGTGCCAAACTGCGTCGTCTCGATGAACTTGAGTAGGGCCTGCCTCCCCTTGTTCGTGAAGAACAAATGCGGTATTTCGGGCCGCGTCCCGAGATCCAGGGTCAACCGTCGCCTGTCTTGTGTGAAGTGCGGACACTCAAGCACAATGTGCTCGACTGTCTCTTGTTCCTGGTCACAGTGTCGACACTTGTCCGACGTGACCTTCTTGGCCTTCAGGAGTGCTGGAAGATAGCACCCCTTCCCCATTAGGAGATGGTAGAAGGCTGACGTCAGTCTGCGCTTGCCTCGTAGAGGTTTGCGCAAAACTGCCGTTCCTCCACCCATCCTGCGGTAGTGCTTACCGCACTTGTCTCGAGGGGCCGTTCGTGTCACGTCGGGAGGGTGTGTCGTCGCAGGAACTGTTGGTGGGCAAAGCAGTTTTTGCCAGTTGTCGATTGCACTTTCTCGGATGGCACGTTTCACGAAGCCCTGTGTGACCATAGGCTGCTTGGGAGGATCCCTCTTCAGGGCCTCCTTCGCAGCCATATCCGCCAGTTCGTTACCTGCAATACCCATATGTCCTGGACACCAGTGAACCACTAGTGTAGCAGGATTTCTGGGAGCAGGCAGCGCCCTGATCCTGGCCGACAGCTCGTTGGGCTTACCCAAACGCTGGATCGCAGCGTGGCTGTCGACAAAGATGTAAACGGTTGGCGAACAGTTGCGTAGTCGACGTGCGTATCGGACGGCTCGGAGAATCGCGTGTGACTCGCAATCTGCCACCTCCATGTACGGTCCCATGGCCTCGCTTTCCACGTAAATGGTGCGCTTGCCGCGGAGGTGGACGACAGCATAAGCTGATCGATCGCCCTCCTTGGAACCGTCCGTGTAGATGACGTCAGCGCCGTCGATCGTGCAAAGGTCGAGTTCTTCACGTAGCTTGTGGTGTGCCTCGGTGGCTTCTTCCTTGGTCAGTCGCGGAATAACAGTTGTCAGTGGGAGCGGCGCGCGCCAGGGCGCGTCCCATTCGATCCGGTCGCGAAGGAGGATTCCTCGAGGAATAAATTGTCGAAGCTGTCGTGAAAAGAATTGGAGTTGACCTACGGTATCTGGCTGCTGAAGCCCGACGCTGCCAAAATCGGACTCAGAGTTGAGCTCGTCTTGCGCCGGCTGCATCAGTTGGCGAACGGGATGATGCTTCGGGAAGGCGAGGACTCGTAGTGTGTACCGTAGGTTTTTGAGATCAAGGGCAAGTGGAACTGGCAAAAGTCCCGCCTCCAGCTCGGTGGCGAGAGTCGGGGAGCCTCGTCCCGTGCCCAAGATCTTCTGCGCAACCCGATACTGCATGGCCTCGAGGGTTTTCGCGAGGCCAACGGGCTTTTTGTCTGTCCACCACAGCTCTGAACCGTACTCTGCGATCGGTCGCAGCACGGTCTGGTACGCTTGTCGTATGGCGGACGCGGAGAGACCACGCCACTGGCCTGTCAAGCGAAGGATGCCGTGGAAGGCTTCTCTCGCTTTCTGGGCGCGTCGGTGGGCGTGCTCTTTGAATGTCATGTGCTGGTCGAGGGTGAACCCTAACCAGGTGACTGTTGACGATGGTTGGATGTCAAAGGAGCCTACTCTGACACCCATGGATTGGGCCTTGGCGGCCTTGGTAAAGTGCATGAGCTCGAGCTTGGAGGGCTCAAACTCGATGCCGGCAGTGGTGGCGGTTTCGATCATGTACTGGATCTGCTTGGTTAGTGTCTGGCAATTAGCCTTCACAGACTTTGAGGCCACAGCAATGGTGATGTCATCGATATACGCGAGCACGCACGTGGCTGCGGACAGCTGACGGGGAAGACGAAGCGTGCGGGCGTATATGAGGAAGAGGATTGGCGAGATCGGGCTCCCTTGCGGGACGCCACTGTTGATGCCAGTCAGCTCTCCAGTTTCGTTCTGAATCTTCAGCTTCACTGCACGGCGTTGCAGGAAACTATTGATCCAGTGGAGGTACGGAGCGGGTAATCCGATGGAGGCGCAGCCGTTGAGGAGAGTCCGCCTGTCGACGTGGTCGAAGGCGCCTCTGATGTCGAGGAAGGCGACGCTGGGGGTGAGGTTGCGCTTTTTCCATGTGGCCAGTTGGTCTCTAAGGATGAGACCGCTGTCGACAGCAGACAGCTGGCGGCGGCCGCCAATCTGGCTTGGATCAAGCATTCGTTCGTTTACGGCGGCCATGTAGCTGAGCCTGCGGGCTAGCAGCTTTTCCATGACCTTGCCAAGGCAGTTCAGCAGGACGATCACTCGGTAGGCTTTCACGAGCGAGTAATCGGGTTTGCCCTTCTTCGGAATAATCACGCCTATTCCCTGTCGCCAGGGCGTCGGGTGCTTACCCAGCTCGAAGAGTTTCCGGTATGCTGTGGTCATTAGCTCCGGGGAGGCGCGCAGAGCGCGCTGGATAATCACAGGGGGCATACCGTCAGGGCCTGCTGATTTGTTCGGTTTGGGCGAGTCGATCGCCCAGTGGATTTCGTTGTCGGTGATGGGGTTCCACGCCCATCTGGCTGTGTGTGACGACGGAACATCGTAGGGTTCGTCCGTCGTGGAGGGGGTGCTTTCGCCGCCGAGGAGTGAGAAGAAAGCACTCACCTTTTCCTCAAAGGAGGTCCTGGCTGTGCCTTCGTGCTGGATCGTGGGGACGATGTTTTGTTGTAGGCCGCGAGTATACTTCAAAGCAGTGTAGACGTCGGGGCCGTCGGCCTGCTCGAGGAACTCGTTGAAGTATCGTCGCTTCGTGGTCTTGATTGTCTGGAAGTACCATGTTCGGCAGCGCTTGAACTCGAGGATCGAGACCTTGCGCTTCTTGTACTTCCGCTCGGCGCGTTTGAACTGCTTTCGAAGCTGTAGCAGCTCGTCGTTCCACCACGGCTTGCTACGGGGGACCCGTTGCAGCGCGGCATCGCGAGAGTGCAGGCATCTTGGAGGCAGTTGGTGAGGGCATTTGCGATTTCGTCTGGGTCGTTGCTGACACTGATCTTGTGCAAGGTATGGGGAGCCTTGGACTTGATAGTGTTGGCAAACAGATCCCAGTCAGCCTTCCGCGTGTTGAAGGCACGGCTGGCTGTCGCAAATTGGGGGAGTTTCGATGAGCGCATGAGGATGCACTCGTGGTCAGACCCACACATACCTAGGTACGACCATTGCCAGGTCGTAGGTTCATTGTCGATGGCAAATGCAAGGTCTATCACTGACGTCGCGAGGGATGACGTCCGATAGAATGTGCCTCCTTCTTCGTGCACGACTTTCCGGTCGACTAGGAGCTGCGCTCCTTGGTCTTCCAGCCAGTCGACGAATGAGGTGGCACTGGGGGAGGTCTTGGTCTCGGGTGTGGACCACCAGGGGTGGTGGAGGTTAAAGTCGCCGAGAATTATGGTGCGCGTTCGTCCGTGGCTTCGAGAGCCAGCGCGGGTCCGTTGCGCAAATGGTTGGTCGAGTAAGCGGGTTCGCTCGATCGTGGTCTGGAGGTAGGTTGCAGGGAGGTTGAATTCTGCGATTGTCGAGGGACTCAGGACATTATTGTACACGTTGAGTAGCTGCACATGGGTGTCGAGGTAGAGATTGAGTAGTTGGATATCGCCCTCGTGTGCGCCAAACACGTCATAGTCGGTGCTGAACGACACTGACTTGTGAACGTAGGTGACGACTCGCGGGCGATATGGTAGGGTTGTCGAGGGTGGATATGGTGGGATAGTGGTATAGTCGGCGTGGCGCTGGAAAATCCAGTTGCCGTCTTGTCTGAACACGAAGGGCTCTTGCACACAGATCAGTAAAGCACCCTGTTGGGTGGCTTCCTGAAGACATGGTCAAGAACCCCCGGGCGTTTGCCCTGGTTGTGTTGTAGGATGCACAGTTGGTCGTAACTAAACATACAAATACTTCACAACCTTTGTTTGGTGGGCCGCGAAGAACATCGGGCCTTGTAGGCATTTGGCTGCCTCCTCAGGTGTCGCCACCGAGAAGACAACCGAAACTGCCTTTTGGTTGGTGCGAGGCCGCTTGAGCAGCCTGCACGTGCCGCGGGTCTCAATCCCATTCGACGCCTTGAATTCGGCGTGGAAGTTTTCTAGCTCGGCGACAGGGATGCCATGGGCGACTAGACGCTGCCACTTTTCAGTGACGGCGACTGTCGTCCATCCGAGCGGACGAAGAGTGGCAAGCCACGAGTTGCGGGTCGCCCACAGCTCGTTTCTCGCCTTTTCGTTGGCGCAGGTAACCGCGAGGTTGCCTTTGCCTGTCAGCCGCACGCCAATGGCAAGCATGCCGCGGCGGCAGTTGATGAGGTCACGAATTTGCTTGGCAGAGGTGACCTTGCCTTTCTTGCCCTCCGAGCTCAGAATGAGCTCGCAAGGGCCAGGAGTAGTTTTGTTTGCGCGCTTGGAAGGGCGCAGAACGGTGGTAAAGCCATCCAGTTTGGGCTGGTTGGCAGTCGAGGGAGGGAGGTTGCTGCACAGAGCTGCCTTGTACGGCGAGGCGGGCAGTGCAGTTTTGTTGCTGCGTGCAGGAGCAGCAGCAGGTGTGGGTTTGGACGAAGCCTTGCCGCTCGAGGCTGGCTTGCCGCTTGTTTTGGTGGCGGTTGGTGCCGCCTTGTTAGTTTTGCCAGTTGTGCTGGGCTTGATGGGAGGGGCGCTCATGCCTGAACGCTCAGGCACGTCGTGGACCTCGGGGGGTGGAGGGGAAGACGGAGTGTTGTGCATCGAAGCCTCGAGGCCTCGCAGGGCGTCCGTCATGGTAGTGTCGACTGGCTCGGGGCCAGTCAACAGGAGCTGCACGCTCTGGTCGTCATCTTGGCTCTCTTCGCTCAGAGAGGCCAGGGTCTGTAGGAAGGCCAGCTTGACACTCGCCCATTTGCTCTCTTCTGCGGTCAGAAGATTCAGGCACGTGAGGGCCATATTGGTGATTGCAGAGCGCTTGTCGCTGGCGCGCTCTGAACTCGTGGATTCCCTCCTATACCGCTTGGTGTGCGGGATGGGGGGGAAGAGGACAATGTGTGTTTGTCGCCCACCTCAGCCTCGTGCAGGGACGTGGCTGAAGGCAGACGAGGCAGCTCGTCGCTGCTCGGTGTGCGCGGGCGGTGCGCCATCGGAAAAATAGGATGCGTCGAATCTGCTCGTTGCAACAAATCCGACGGTATAATTTTTGTGGTTTTTTGGATATTTTTCGTCGAGTTATCGATGAACGAAAACTCGATTTTTGTGCGGGGTTTGGTTTTCGTGATCGAGAAAAATTTTCTCAATCCTCGAAAAAGGGGTTGACGACGACGTCAAAAACGGTTTTCTGGCTGTAAAAAGACGCGCAGAAGGTCCGCCAAGGTGCATCAAGTTGCAAAAGATGCGGCTCGTCGTTATTAATCGAATGCTGGGATTATCAAAGTTTTTTGGATAAGATTCGGCGAGTTATGGATGGAAAGGTACCACAAACTCGTGGCATCAGAGTCTTGCAGTGCTGCGAGAGCAGTGCGAGGAATTGGATCAGACTCGTATGCTGCGCGGAACAGGTCTTTCACTGTCGTAGGGAGAACGATCTGGTGAAGACGGACTTGGGTGGCGGAATCGGGAGGCAGATTGTGTTTCTTCAAAACAGTTTGGCTCTGGTGCAGGAGACGCTCGTCTCCTTCTTCAGGGAGGTCACCTGATCGTCGGGTGAGAGAATCTGGTTTCACGCCTAGCTTACCCGGGCGGTAAACTATCTGAAAGTTGAAGCGGGACAGAAATTCAGACCAGCGAGCTTGACGCCGGTTGAGCTGCTTCGTGGACGTAAAGTATTCCAGATTTCGGTGGTCCGTAATGACCTTGACAGGCGAAGGTGCGCCTTCTAGTTCAGGGCGCCATTCTTCGAAACAGCGAACGATGGCTAGGAGTTCTTTGTCGTAGATCTCGTAGTTGCATTCAGCTGCAGAATGCTTCTTGGAGTAGAAGGCCACAGGGCGGAGAACGCCAGTGTCATCTTTCTGGGACATGACACCAGCTGACACATAGTCAGACGCATCCGTCTCGAGGACTACGTCTTTATCCCAATTGAAGTGGGCCAGGACAGGAGCAGAGGAAAAGCAGCTTTTCAAAGTCTGAAAAGCGGACTCGCAAGCAGAATCCCAAAGAAAGGGAACTCCTTTCTTGGTTAGGCGAGTGAGAGGAGTGACTAACTCAGAAAAGTCACGAATGAAGCGGCGGTAGAAGTTGCCAAATCCAAGAAATGCTTGGACATCAGTCAGACACTTAGGCGTAGGCCATTCGCGGATGGTAGCGACCTTGGCAGGGTCCATGCGGATGCCATCGCGGCCTATGATCAGACCTAAGAACTTGGTTTCTGTGCAGTAGAACTCACATTTTGATGCTTTGGCGTATAGCCCTGCAGCCCGGAGACGCTTCAAGACAGCGCGAACATGTTCCGTATGTTCTTCACGGGTGCGGCTATAGATCAAGATGTCGTCCAAGTATGCAGTACAGAACAGATCCAAGTATTCGCGGAGAGACGAGTTGATGTACCGTTGAAAGGAGGAAGGGGCTCCCGTCAGCCCAAAAGGCATCACTAAGCTTTCGAAGAGGCCAAAGCGAGTGCGGAAGGCTGTCAGATACTCCTCTCCAGCGGCCATGCGGAGGTTGTTGAAGGCAGAAATGATATCAATCTTGGAAAAGTAGCGCATTCCGTGCAAGTTGTTCAGAGTCTCCTTGATCAGTGGCAGTGGGTAGCGGTCCTTAATCGTAACAGCATTCAGGGCACGGTAGTCTACACAGAATCGTAGTCCACCGTCTGACTTCTTTACGAATAGGACGGGTGAGGCGACATGAGAAGAACTTGGACGAATGAACCCTTTTCGAAGGTTATCGTCGAGCCACTCGCGGAGTGCTCGCAGTTCATCGCGGGACATTGAGTACAAGGGGCCAAAGGGAAGCTTTGCGCCCGTTGTCAGAGGAATACGGTGGTCCATTGGGCGATGCGGTGGTAGTTTCTCCGCCTCGCGAGGCGAGAATACATCAGCAAAGTCGGAAAATTCAGCAGGTAAAGCAATCGGGGGAATTTCCGAGCTTTCAGGAAGATCTAAGATACGGTCGATGTGCTGCGACCGATCGCAGAGTACGGTTCAGAGCTGTGGTGGACAGACAAAAAGCCCGTTGGCCTCGCGAAAACCCTCGAGGCCATGCAGTATCGGGTTGCGCAGAAGATCTTGGGCACGGGACGAGGCTCCCCGACTCTCGCCACCGAGCTGGAGGCGGGACTTTTGCCAGTTCCACTTGCCCTTGATCTCAAAAACCTACGGTACACACTACGAGTCCTCGCCTTCCCGAAGCATCATCCCGTTCGCCAACTGATGCAGCCGGCGCAAGACGAGCTCAACTCTGAGTCCGATTTTGGCAGCGTCGGGCTTCAGCAGCCAGATACCGTAGGTCAACTCCAATTCTTTTCACGACAGCTTCGACAATTTATTCCTCGAGGAATCCTCCTTCGCGACCGGATCGAATGGGACGCGCCCTGGCGCGCGCCGCTCCCACTGACAACTGTTATTCCGCGACTGACCAAGGAAGAAGCCACCGAGGCACACCACAAGCTACGTGAAGAACTCGACCTTTGCACGATCGACGGCGCTGACGTCATCTACACGGACGGTTCCAAGGAGGGCGATCGATCAGCTTATGCTGTCGTCCACCTCCGCGGCAAGCGCACCATTTACGTGGAAAGCGAGGCCATGGGACCGTACATGGAGGTGGCAGATTGCGAGTCACACGCGATTCTCCGAGCCGTCCGATACGCACGTCGACTACGCAACTGTTCGCCAACCGTTTACATCTTTGTCGACAGCCACGCTGCGATCCAGCGTTTGGGTAAGCCCAACGAGCTGTCGGCCAGGATCAGGGCGCTGCCTGCTCCCAGAAATCCTGCTACACTAGTGGTTCACTGGTGTCCAGGACATATGGGTATTGCAGGTAACGAACTGGCGGATATGGCTGCGAAGGAGGCCCTGAAGAGGGATCCTCCCAAGCAGCCTATGGTCACACAGGGCTTCGTGAAACGTGCCATCCGAGAAAGTGCAATCGACAACTGGCAAAAACTGCTTTGCCCACCAACAGTTCCTGCGACGACACACCCTCCCGACGTGACACGAACGGCCCCTCGAGACAAGTGCGGTAAGCACTACCGCAGGATGGGTGGAGGAACGGCAGTTTTGCGCAAACCTCTACGAGGCAAGCGCAGACTGACGTCAGCCTTCTACCATCTCCTAATGGGGAAGGGTGCTATCTTCCAGCACTCCTGAAGGCCAAGAAGGTCACGTCGGACAAGTGTCGACACTGTGACCAGGAACAGGAGACAGTCGAGCACATTGTGCTTGAGTGTCCTAACTTCACACAAGACAGGCGACGGTTGACCCTGGATCTCGGGACGCGGCCCGAAATACCGCATTTGTTCTTCACGAACAAGGGGAGGCAGGCCCTACTCAAGTTCATCGAGACGACGCAGTTTGGCACGCAGCAGTGGGTTGGTGGACTGGCGGAGCGAGATGGACGAGATAGTGGCAGGAGAGAGGATGAGGATGGAGGTGGGAGCGAGAGTGTGTGAGTGGTGGAGTTGGAGGAGCTGGAGGAGGATATTATGTTTTGAAAATTAGATAAATAGTCCGTCGAGACTCTACTCGATATTGCCATAGGCTTCATGTACCAAATGCAATCAACGGATTAAAAAAAAAAAAAAAAGATACGGTCGATCTCTTCCAGAGTCGTAACAAACAGACGACAGCTAGATCGACGGGAGTACGCAATGGCACCATCTTTCGAAATGGGAGAGATGTTCATGTGCTGTATCGCTAAAGGCCGAGGGGGAAGATTGCTAGGACGGTCTTTCTTCGGAATGTTGTGCAGGGCTTTCAGTTTCTCGGGTCTTCCTGGCACATTACAATTCCGGCGGCAGTATTCACTGTCAAAGGTGACAGAGTGGTCGGCGAAACGTATCGTTGGGTCGTGTTGTTTGAGCCAGGGCATGCCTAACACTATGGGATAGTGTGCAAGCTGGGTGACAAAGAACAGGACATTCTTTTGCGTATGATCGTTGATTCGCAGGCGGGCACGGACGTAGTGGGTGCACTTGCCTGCTTCAGTTTCCCTTCCATCGAAGACTTCGATGCCAAAGGGAGAGCGGAGGGGGTGAGTCGGTATCTGGTGCCGGGAAACCCAGGTAGAGTCAATAAAAGCTTTGCCTTCAGCCCCACAATCAGTGAGAGCATACGTGGGTAAGGCGCGACCCTGTGAAGTCAATTCAACCGGGAGGATCATGAGGTCTGATCGTTGGTTGTATTCTTCTTCAATGGGGAATCCATGAGCGGCGGCAGTCGAGATACGAAGGGTTGCGCGGGGTGACGTCGCCTGGTCGCGGCTTAATCCAGGCGGACTCCGTTTTTCGAGTCGCCACGGGAGTATCCTGAGTTGTCAGAAGAGCAGGAACTGCGACGGTGGCGGGGTCGAGAGGGACGGGACGACGGGGTCCTTTGAGGGGACCTGGTCGAGCTAGACGGCGAGTGCGCGCGCGGCAGCACTGCGGAGCGGAGCTGACGATTGTCAGGCTGTGGACATTGGGCTACCACGTGGCTTGTCGAGCCGCAGCGGTAGCATTCTCCCCTTTGTCGACGGTTAGCGCGACGCTGATTCGACAGATCCATGGCGTCTGGATCAGGGGCAGGTGCTTGGGTCTTCTTGGGCGCAGTAGTATCTGGCGCGGGAACTGCGGAAGCGTGAGCACGGGTCTGGGGAAACGGAACAGGAGATGCAGGGACAGAAGCGCGATGGTGCGCGGCAGAGGAACGATGACGGCCAGTCGGTGGCGGTTCATTACCATAACGTAGGCGACGGTTCTCGAGGTACTGCAAGAAATTTGCAAACTCGTGGTACTCGTAGCTGGGTGGAACGTTGTGCACCAGCATGCTACGCAGCTCTCTCGAGATGGCCTCGTCCAGAATGGGTGTCAGTACGGACTCGTGCAGTTGTCCTTCGAGAGCCAGACGTTGGAACTCTGCAAAGAAGGTGGCGAAGTCCCTATTGCCTTGGCGGAGGCGAAACAGTTTGGAGCGGGAACGGTTGACTTGGTCAGGATCTCCATAAGCCCTTTCCAAGACTTTCAGGATGTCTTCATAATCCCCAAGTATGCACTTTCCGTCAGAAAGGTAGGGGATCACAAGCTCGTGGGCTTCTCCCATGAGGCGGTTGGAGACATAGGACATCCTATCGTGGGGTGTCGGGTAACGGTCACGATTGGTTACCATCTTCGCCCGAATCTGGTGCAAGAATCGGCGAAGGTCAGACTTTACGCCCTCGAACCGAACAGGATCAGGTAGCCGTTCGGAACGATGGGTGGAGGAAGTAGTAGACGTGGACTCTTCCTCTTGGGGCGGCGTGTCGTGGGCAGACGACTTCGCCTCGGAGGGAACAGACGCAGCGCGCGTCGCAGACAGGGCATCCTCCAGAGCTCGTTGGTTCAATTGGCCAGCTCTTACGGCCAGTTCCTGGGCCTCTTTCCGCTGCTCTCTGAGTTGTTCAGCCATGGCTTCAAGTTTGGATTCGGCCACGAGGAGAGAGTGCTTCAAGGCTGCCGTAGGGCACACCACAAGCTACGTGAAGAACTCGACCTTTGCACGATCGACGGCGCTGACGTCATCTACACGGACGGTTCCAAGGAGGGCGATCGATCAGCTTATGCTGTCGTCCACCTCCGCGGCAAGCGCACCATTTACGTGGAAAGCGAGGCCATGGGACCGTACATGGAGGTGGCAGATTGCGAGTCACACGCGATTCTCCGAGCCGTCCGATACGCACGTCGACTACGAACCTGTTCGCCAACCGTTTACATCTTTGTCGACAGCCACGCTGCGATCCAGCGTTTGGGTAAGCCCAACGAGCTGTCGGCCAGGATCAGGGCGCTGCCTGCTCCCAGAAATCCTGCTGCACTAGTGGTTCACTGGTGTCCAGGACATATGGGTATTGCAGGCAACGAACTGGCGGATATGGCTGCGAAGGAGGCCCTGAAGAGGGATCCTCCCAAGCAGCCTATGGTCACACAGGGCTTCGTGAAACGTGCCATCCGAGAAAGTGCAATCGACAACTGGCAAAAACTGCTTTGCCCACCAACAGTTCCTGCGACGACACACCCTCCCGACGTGACACGAACGGCCCCTCGAGACAAGTGCGGTAAGCACTACCGCAGGATGGGTGGAGGAACGGCAGTTTTGCGCAAACCTCTACGAGGCAAGCGCAGACTGACGTCAGCCTTCTACCATCTCCTAATGGGGAAGGGGTGCTATCTTCCAGCACTCCTGAAGGCCAAGAAGGTCACGTCGGACAAGTGTCGACACTGTGACCAGGAACAGGAGACAGTCGAGCACATTGTGCTTGAGTGTCCTAACTTCACACAAGACAGGCGACGGTTGACCCTGGATCTCGGGACGCGGCCCGAAATACCGCAATTGTTCTTCACGAACAAGGGGAGGCAGGCCCTACTCAAGTTCATCGAGGCGACGCAGTTTGGCACGCAGCAGTGGGTTGGTGGACTGGCGGAGCGAGATGGACGAGATAGTGGCAGGAGAGAGGATGAGGATGGAGGAGGGAGAGGGGGAGTGAGAGTGGTTGAGAGGTGGAGTTGGAGGAGGATATAATGTATGAAAATTTAGATAAATAGTCCGTCGAGACTCTACTCGATATTGCCATAGGCTGTACGTACCAAATGCAATTATCGGATTAAAAAAAAAAAAAAAAAAGGCTGCCGTAGCCTTAAGCTGCTCAGAGGTGGAGGCTAAGTCAGCTTTGAGCTGTAGTATTTTCGCATCTGCTTGCTCAGCATGCGAGTAGATAGCTTGAAAATAGTTAAGCCAAAGGCCAGGGTTGGAAGCCAGATGCTCACGGAACGCGTGCTCATCATCAGGCAGGAAAGGGGGAACAGGGCGGGCAGACATCTCGTCGGTGTTTATGGGAAGAAGCAACGTAATGTCACGGACAGGCAGAGGGTTTGTAAACAAGGACGAGGAACAGACAGACAGAGTAGAACAGAAGGCTATGTCCTCAGACGAATAGCGTAACAGTGAATAGAAGTATATAACAGAAGGCTAGGTCCGCAGACGGCTAGCGTAACAGGCAGGGCAGAAGTATAACAGAAGGCTAGGTCCGCAGACAGCTAGCGTAACAGGCAGGGTAGAAGTATAACAGAAGGCTAGGTCCGCAGACAGCTAGCGTAACAGGCAGGGCAGGAGACAGGAGACAGAAGATAGAGACGAGGACGTTGCTTGAGGAGCAACTCTAACTCAACAGGAAAGGTGGAAGTCGACCGTCTTATATATCCATAAAGGCGGTGACTGGCAATGGCTATCTACATACAGGAATGTCTATCAACATACAGGAATGTGTATCTACATACAGGAATGGCAGAATGTTACGGAATAGGCAAAGGCCTAGAACAGAGGAATGTTGGAGATTAAGGGACGCAGTTAGTAAGGAGTAGTGAGTCAGGCTCTGACCTCGCTAACCCTTTGCAGTCGCACTAGCGTATCGCGAGCAGCGATCCGTGACAGTCACCTCTGCCAAGCAAATTCGTGACCTCATCAACTGCCGCCGCGGCATGCTTGCCATTGGCGTGCGGTTGACGGGCAAAGGAAACCTCGCGGTTACCTGCGCCAACGAAAAGGCAAGAAACGAGCTGTGGGCGACCCGCAACTCGTGGCTTGCCACTCTTCGCCCGCTCGGATGGACGACAGTCGCCGTCACTGAAAAGTGGCAGCGTCTAGTCGCCCATGGCATCCCAGTTGCCGAGCTAGAAAACTTCCACGCCGAGTTCAAGGCGTCAAATGGAATCGAAACCCGTGGCACGTGTCGCTTACTAAAGCGGCCGCGTGCCAACCAAAAGGCAGTTTCGGTTGTCTTCTCGGTGGCGACACCTGAGGAGGCAGCCAAGTGCCTACAAGGCCCGATGTTCTTCGCGGCCCACCAAACGAAGGTTGTCAAGTATTTGTATGTATAGTTACGACCAACTGTGCATCATACAACACAACCAGGGCAAACGCCCGGGGGTTCTCGACCACGTCTTCAGAGAAGCCACCCAGCAGGGTGCTTTACTGATCTGTGTGCAGGAGCCCTTCGTGTTCAGACAAGACGGCAACTGGATCTTCCAGCGCCACGCCAACTACACTACTATCCCACCATATCCACCCTCGACAACCCTACCATATCGCCCGCGAGTCGTCACCTACGTTCACAAGTCAGTGTCGTTCAGCACCGACTATGACGTGTTTGGCGCACACGAGGGCGATATCTGTCAGGGGGCAGATCAATCACAGGATGTAGATTCGCATGTATAACAGGACTTTCGATAAAGAGAGAAGACTAAACTAAAAGAGAGAGTGCAGAGGAGACCTGCTGCACTTAAGCAGAGGGCAGATGCAACTTCCTACAACAACACGAGTTTATGGCACCTTTTTGTCCATAACTCGCCGAATACCATCCAAAAAACCTTGATAATCCCAGCAATCGATTTCCAACGACGAGCTGCATCGATAGCAGTTTGATGCACCTTGGCGGCTTTTCTGCGCGTTGTTCTACAGCCAGAAAACCGTTTTTGTCGTCGTCGTCAACCCCTCGTTTGACGATCGAGAAAATTTTTCGCCCCGGCAAAAAGTTTTTTCGCACACAACAACCACATTTTCGATCATCGTTTACTCGACGAATACCATCGAAAAATATATAAAAATAACACGACTGAATTCGGAACATCGAGTACTTTCGTTTCATATAATTTTTACAATGGCGCATCGAGCGCGCACGCCCAGCAGCGAGGAACCGCCGCAGCTGCCATCTTTCACACCCCTGCAGGAATGTGAAGTTGGTGATAAACACACTTTTTCTTCATCTCCCCCCAACCCTGACCCCAAAAGGTTCAGGCACGAATTTATCAACGAGGCCAGCGCCAACGAAAAGCGCGCCCTTATGAAAGAAATGGCACTCTATTGCCTAAATTTCCGAACCATGGATGACTACAATTGGGCGAGTGTAAAGCTCGCTTTTTTACAAAAACAAGCCTGGCTCGAAGACCAAGTTGACGAAGAAACCCCTGAACAACAACTCTTGCTGCCATGCAGCGAGACAATTGACACTACGATGAGCGACGTGCCGCGTGGCCTCGCAGCCTCTCGACACGCAGACTCGTCGCCACCACCACAACCAACAATAGCTCCAGCTGTCCCAGAGCGGGCAGGCCTGAGGGCTCCACCAATTAAACCCAGTTCTACTGGCAAAAATGCGAAGGCAACGCCACATGCCGACGCCACACCCAAAACCCCTGCTGCCCCTGCACGCAGCACAAAAACTGCACTTCCAGCTTCGCCCTACAAGGCAGCTCTGTGCAGCAACCTGCCACCCCAGACTGCCACCCAGCATAAATTGGATGGCTTCACCACTGTTGCGCGCCCTTCCAAGCGCGTGAGCAAAAATACTCCTGGTCCTTGCGAGCTCATTTTGAGCAGTGAGGGCAAGAAGGGCAAGGTCACCTCTGCCAAACAAATTCGTGACCAGATAAACTGCCGCCGCGGCATGCTTGCCATTGGCGTGCGACTAACTGGCAAAGGAAACCTCGCGGTTACCTGCGCCAACGAAAAGGCTAGAAACGAGCTGTGGGCTTCCCGCAACTCGTGGCTAGCCACACTACGTCCGCTCGGCTGGACATCAGTTGCAGCCACTGAAAAGTGGCAGCGACTGGTGGCCCATGGCATCCCAGTCGACGAACTACAAAACTTCCACGCCGAATTTAAGGCGTCGAATGGGATTGAGACCCGTGGCACCTGTCGCTTGCTTAAGCGCCAACGTGCCAACCAAAAGGCAGTTTCAGTCGTTTTTTCTGTGGCAACACCTGAGGAAGCGGCTAAATGCCTACAGGGCCCGATATTTTTCGCGGCTCAGAAGGTCCCAATTGTGAAGTACCTGTATGTATAGTGTGGAAATTTATCATTGGTACAAAACATCGTGGACTAGGGGGAGGAAGTTGGGGGGAAGGAGGAGTGCAGGGGTGTTGAGTGGAGGATGAATTTTTGAGAAAATGGATATGAAAATTAGTTAAATAGTCCGTCGAGACTTTACTCGATATTGCCATAGGCTATATGTTCCAATCGCAATTAACGGATTTAAAAAAAAAAAAAAAAGAGGGCAGATGCGTCTGTGCACATACTTTGTGTGCGTGAGGGCTCAAGCCCCGACCAGTTAACGTTCACACTGTTACGGGCTGTGCGCCCTCATCATGTGACGGGCATCCACTCTAATTTCTGCGCACACTTTCATTAATTCTGCACGGGTATAAGTAGGCCATGTTCTTTCTCTTCATTCTAGTTTAGTTCTTCTTCTTCTTTTCCTTAGATTAAAATGAATAAATCGTCTTAAGGTAACTTTCGTGAGTATTCACCATCGTGCACCGGCAACAATTCATTTTAATCTCTACTTCTTTTTTTAAAAACATTCTTTTTCTTACTTTTTTGTTTTACTCTCCTCTTTGTGCCACCTTTTGTGCCCCCTCTCTGTGCCCCCTCTCTGTGCCATCCTTTTGTGCCCCCTCTTTGTGCCACCTTTTTTGCCACCTTTTGTGCCACCTTTTTGTGCCACCTTTTTGTGCCACCTTCCTGTGCCCCACTCTATACGACCTCTTCGTAAGACCTTTTTTTACTTTTTTTCGTGTCACGCTTTTGTGCCTCTCCTACCTCAATCATGAATCCTGACCACGACCACGACATCACGATGTCGTCCAACACAACACCCTCGTTCGCCACAGCTGTCCCCACCACTGAAGCCCCCACCCAACTTCATGTCTGCGCATCGTCCACCCCTCGCCAGAAAATGGGGCCGTTGCAACCGTTTTCAGGCAAAGCGGAGGAATACGAAGATTGGCGCCTGGACGCGGAGAACAAACTTCGCACCGATGGTCTGGCTCTCGGCAGTCCCCAAGACCAGGTGGCCCTACTGTTTGCGGCTTTACGTGGTGAGGCAAAGAGTTCTTGCCGACAAGTTGTCCGTAAGTTGATGAGTTCCCCAACCTGCGAACCCACTGCAGTTTTGGAACATCTGGACCAATTCTACCAGACCGCAAACTCTCGTCTCCGGGCCCATCAGAAGTTGCACCTCCCCCAAGGCAAGACGCCCATCAGTCGATTCCTGCCCATCTTCGAGGCTCGATTGTCGGACGCCCAAGGACACACATGGTGTGACGAGAGTAAAATCTCGACCTTGACGGGCGTTCTGGACAAAAGGTTGTTCGCCCTGATGTCTCTGCGTTCCACTGGTAAGGAAACGTTCGCGCAGTTCTGCCAACTGGCGCTATCTTGCGATGGCAACGATGGCGCCTCCCGCTACATCTCTGGTCTCTTGAATGACCCAGATGCCCGCAGCCCCTCTGTACGTGCAGAGGACCAAATGGATTGGTCCCACACCTACGAAAGCCAGTCGGAGGGACGAACCGACAACGGGCGACGGAACAGAGGGAATAGGACCTCTGGTGCGATGCCAGCGTGCGACGCCCAAGGTCGCCCTTATCTCACCGACGGGGAACTGCGTGGCCGTCGTGCCAAGTGGGTCTCTAAGGACGAACTGAACCGTCGCAAGTCTTTACATGTGTGCCTACGTTGTGCCCGTCCTCGCTGCGGAACCAGCCGCTGCCCCCTTCTGCCCCCCGTCAACCCAGCCAGACAGACAGCCAAGGCCAACGTGGCTCAACAGGAACGCTTGGCCCCAGCGCCCTCGATGGACGAGATTGTGGAGGACTCCGAAGACTGTGACGGTTACCAGTCGGGAAACTAGGTTGCGTGACGAGAAATCGTTTGTCACGCACGGAAATGGAGAAGGAGTGGGAACAGTTCCAACATGAGAAGATGCTCGGCTGGACCTTTCGGACCAGCGTTGTTGTAAATAGTGAGCGTGCAGTCACCGCTCTTATAGATAACGGCTGCAACTCGTTTGCCACGATTTTTTTTTTTTTATAATCCGTTAATTGCGATTGGAACATATAGCCTATGGCAATATCGAGTAGAGTCTCGACGGACTATCTATCTATTTTCATATCCATTTTCTCAAAAATTTATCCTCCACTCAACACCCCTGCACTCCCCCTTCCCCCAACTTCCTCCCCCTAGTCCACGATGTTTTGTACCAATGATAAATTTCCACACTATACATACAGGTACTTCACAATTGGGACCTTCTGAGCCGCGAAAAATATCGGGCCCTGCAGGCATTTAGCCGCTTCCTCAGGTGTTGCCACAGAAAAAACGACTGAAACTGCCTTTTGGTTGCACGTTGGCGCTTAAGCAAGTCT